>JADMNL010000026.1:153082500-154314166 GCA_016271365.2 Neoceratodus forsteri | reverse complement strand
AACCTCTTTCTCCTGAATTTTGTATTCTGTGCTTCTGGCTCCACAGGGCACTAGCTAGGGTATGCATGAACCAGAGAAACCCTCCATGTGTAGGGGGAAGGATGATATACTCATCAGTGGGTCACTACAAACTCCAGGTCCCCAGTTGTCGGGTGTACACAGCTCAGACCTCAACTCTGACAGGAAGAGATCACTCAAATCTAGATTAAGCAGTAGTCACACTTTTCCTGACATGTCAGTAGAGATGCAGCGAATTTAAATATCACCAGTGAAGTGCCAGCAAAGTGGGCATTTCGCACTGTGATTCCACTATGCAGAGTGGCCAGTATGAAAGGCACACTCCGCTTTGTAATTATTACTTTGCATATCATTCCACCTTAACGCAAAGTAAGGTGAAGTGACAACAATATTGGCAGACCCCCACACACAGTCACCAGAATGAATGTGCATCCCCAAAATGCTACTGTCTTTCATCCAGAAGATTGCCCAGTGTTGATGAAGTGAAATGAGAGCACAACAAGAAATGCAAAGTCTCCCAGAATTAATGGTGCACTCAGTCATGTGCGCAATGGTCACACACAGTCACCAGAATTAATGTGTATCCCCAAAATGCTACTGCCTTGTGTCCAGAAAATTCCCCAGTACTGACAAAGTGAAATGAGAGTGTAACAAGAAATCCAAATTCTCCCAGAATTAATGGCACACTCAGTTATTTATGCAGTGGTCACACACAGTCACCAGAATTAATGTGCATCCCCAAAATGCTACTGTCTTTGTCCAGAAAATTCCTGACTCCAGATGAAGAGAAATGAGAGCATAAAATGGAAAGAAAAGTCTCCATTAATTCATGCCACACTCAGTCATGCGTGCACACACTTCAATAAGAACTAAAGTATGTCCCCTGCTGCTGCTTTTGGAATTTCATGTAATGCTTCTTGACCTGACAGGGCTGATGCACAGTGTCTTGCCAAATGATGTGCTAGAAGGATGACACAACCATTGAATTAACCATCCATCATGATGTGATAATGCTGTTGGTTGCCCAATGTCTGCTGCACTGACCCCCAACAGGAAGGATGCCCTCTGTGTGTACACTAATACTACCCTTGGTAAGTTAATGTACCTGGCACCATCATGGTTTTCCAGACAAACTGAGTTGACTTTAAATGTTCATATTTATTTGTTATTTATTTATTTATGTTTTTGGTAACCAGGTAAGTGCACTGATCCAGTGGACCATTTTCAGTCACTACCTGGGCCACAGGGTGGCAGTACAGGGAAATACGAATTACAGGAGTAGATACAAATTCACACTGTAGTGTAAGATGGTCACAACAACATTAGGAGAGTAAGAACAGTCATCATTTTTATAATGTTTACAGGCATAGAGATAACAAAACATGAGACAAGGAAATACAGGCCTAGAATGCAGGGGAGAAGTTGTTAAGTATATGCACAAAGCAGCTAAAACAGTTTCATAAGATAAGCATAAGTAGAAGTTTGAGCCAGTCAGACTGCTTTCAAAGAGGACTAGGTGGAGACACCTGTCCTGGCCACATTGCGGGGGCCGGTTGACTAGCGGCAGCATGCAAGGTAGGCAGTGCGAGACATTGAGTGAGGCAATGTATGTTCATAGTGCTCTGGGGAGTAGGGGGCAGTGGCCAGCAGTTTTGGTAGCTTAAGGTGGTTCACAGGATTCTGCTCTGCCCGGGCAAGCATTTGCAGGAGGACTTCATCAGAAGCCAGGCCTTAAGGTTGGCTTTGAATGATGCATGGGATGGGGATGCATGAATGGCAGTGGGAAGACTGTTCCAGAGGGAAGGGGCCGTTACTGAGAAAGCCTTGCTGCCCATCATCATAGAGGTATGAGGAACTTTGAGGAATATCCATGATACATACATATATATATATATATATATATGTATATAATTTTTCTATATATGCATGTAATCATTGCTTTTTTTGTATTTCAGGTTATATAGTTCATGTTTATTGCAGGAAAACTCCATTGAGCAAGCTCATTCACAAGGAGATCCTGAAGCATTTACATAGACATGTGGACATTACACAAAAGGTAGCATTGACTATAATTAAGCAAAGTGCATACATAGTTCACAAAAGGCATTTCATGATAAGATACAACCCAGTAGAGCAAGGTCCAGTTAAGAATTTGTTTCTTTATGTCCAAACTATACAAGGGAAGATTTTTTACACATAACTCAGATAAGAGGCAATACATATGGTTAGTGTGCAAGGACTAGAGAGAAAGGATAGTTAGGCAGGCAGGGTAGAAGATTAAAAGAAAGAAGGGATGGCTTGGGGGTTAGGAAGAATAGGGGGGAGTGAGATGTGGGTAGGAGGTCTGGTGGCAAAGGGCATTGGGAGCAGGTAAAAAGGAATCATATCATTTAGCAACTATAAGCTTTATGCTGGCTATGCAGTTTCAGTCCTGACTTGGACAGAACAAGGGCAGTCGATACACGTGTGACTGACATAGGGGTAGGGAATAGGCTTAGTAGCAGCTACAAATATCTTTTATTTTAGATGTTGCTAATGCTTTGTAGAGATTAATTGAGACAATGCTAGTTAGTTTCAGTACGGATTGGAGTTGGTGCCAGAAAGTAGGAAGGGCAAATGAAATAGCTCATTGGCCAAAGGTAGTATGAGTCCTAGGGACAACAATCAGGATGTAGTCTAATTTCCTGAGAGAGTATGCACTGCAGGAGATGCAGATAAGAGACGTTATGTAACTCAGTAGTTTGTGAAGGAGTATCTTAAGGGTCCAGATACCAGCATGGAGCAAGCGTCTGGTGGCAAGTGAGGTTCAACCAACAGCTGTGTACATATCACAATGGTGAGTTCTGTAAGGGGAGCTACTGATGAACCATAGGGCACGGCTGTAGAGAATGTTCAGCTTACTTAGGCTTGAGATTGCAGAGGAGGTGTAGATTAAATCTCTGTAATCAAGTAGGGGAAGAAATGTGGCCAGGACAAGTCTGGTTTGGGTTGCAAGAGGGAAAAGAGACCTGTTTCTGAAAAAGAATCCTAACCGTGCTTTGAGCTTCCTGGATAAATCCTCAATATGGTCATTAACCACAGAATGAGAAGGGACCTGCAGAAACTTGAAGAATGGTCAGGGGTTTGGCAGTTGAAATTCAATGCAAAGAAGTGCAAGATAATGCATATGGGGCACAAAAACTTTGGCACAATATATCAGTTGGGGGGTGAGGATATAGCATGCACAAAGCAGGAAAGGGATCTTGGGGTTATCATCTCTGATGACCTCAAGGAGAAACAGTGTGACAAGGCAACAGGTAAAGCAAATAGGATGCTGGGATGCATAGGCAGGGGCATCACCAGCAGGAAAAGGGAGGTCATGATTCCACTATACAAGACTAGTGAGGCCCCACCTGGAGTAGAGTGTACAGTTCTGGAGACCTTACCTACGTAAGGGCATAGACAGGGTAGAGAAGGTTCAGAGGAGGGCAACAAAGATGGTACATGGATTGCATCACAAGTCCTATGAGGACAGGTTGAAGGAATTGAATATGTACTCCCTGGAGGAGAGGAGGGAGAGAGAGGGGACATGATAGAGACATACAAGTATCTTACATGGAGGAACAGGGTGCAAGAATACACTATTTGTAAGTGAAAAAGATATTCCAGGACTAGAAGGCATGGGATGAAGTTGGAGGGAGGATGATTCAGAGGAAATGTGAGGAAGAATTTCTTCACAGAAAGGGTGGTGGACAAGTGGAACACCCTGCCTGAGGAAGTGGTGGGGGCTGAAACAATCACGGGATTTAAGAATGCATGGGATAGACATAAAGGAATTCTGGAGGTCAGGAGTAAGGGGCAACAGAGTTCTAGGAAAACATAAACTGAAGTTACAAACTCAAATGGGCAGACTAGGTGGGCCATAGGCCCTTATCTTCCGACACTGTCTATGTATCTATGTATTAAAAGAGAGCTTATTGTCTATCCAAATGCCAAGATATTTAAATTTAGGAATGACTTCCAGGGGTTCTCCCAGGGAGGTAACAATAAAGTCATTCGAAAGGATGGCGGGGTGCCAAAGGAGGTACTACTTGAAAAAATCATTGCCTTAGTTTTCTTGGCATTTAGAAGAAGCTTGACTTTTATAAGATTGTATTTGAGCTGAGCAAAGTCAGCATGCAACACGTCATTAACTTCCGATAGGGTTGTGCCAGAGGTATACAATACTGTGTCATCTGCAAAGAAGTGCAGGCTGGAGTTCGTTATGTATAAATCAGGATCATTGATATACAGACAGAAGAGGATCAGGCCTAGAATGGAGCCTTGGGGACTCCCCTGGCAATCGGCAGGGAGGCTGAAAGAAGACCATCAGCTTCGACTTTCTGCATCCTTACAGAAAGATAACTGGTAAACCACTGTGCAGTAGATGAAGTGGCACCTAAATTAGTCTGGCAGGTAATTAGAAGGTAATGGTCAACAGTGTCAAATGCTTTACTGAGGTCTAAGAAGACTGCACCAGTGATCTTCTTGCAGATCACAGCAGAAACCCAGTCATTAGTGACTTTAGCCAATGCTGTGATAGTGACGTGTTTAGACCTGAAACCAGATTGTGCTGGGTTTAGGGGTGAGTAAGTTTCAATATGATGTTTTAGTTGGTTATAGATCAACTTTTCAAACACTTTAGACAGGATAGGTAAGAAGGAGATTGGCCTGTAGTTGTTTAAATTGCAAGGGTCTCCTGATTTGAAAACAGGATGTATGTGGGTGGATTTCCAGCAGGACGGAACTGTGGCAGAAGTGATGGAGAGATTGAAAATATGTAGGATAGGAGTAGTGAAATGGGCATAGCCTAGTCTCAGGAAGAAAGGTTCAAGTCCATCATCCCCTGCACTTTTCCTGGTATCTATGTTAAAGAGTGAGTCTTCAGCTTCTTTGTAGTTAATTGTGCGCAGCTGAAAGGGATGGGATGGGATACAGGTTGAGGAGGTGGAGCTAGCACTATTCACATGGCCAACATAAGGTGAAGAGTCAAAAGCTAGTTCAGTGGTGACAAAATGTGAGTTAAGTTCTTTAAGGATTTGGGAGTTGTTTTCCACCACCCTACCATTAGTGAGAATCTTGGTTGAAATAGAGGGAGCAGAGGGATGGCCTTCAATAGATTGAAGTGTCCTCCAGATTTTGTGGGAGTTCCCACTAGCCTGCTCCAGGGTGGAGATGTAAAAGTTTGCTTTTGCAGCCCAAATGCTTTTTACAGAGGCATTCCTAGCAGTTCTAAAGGCCTACCAGTCAGCAGGGCTCTTTGAATGCCTAGCCTGAGTCCAAAGCTTGTCTCTGTTGGTAAGCACTGCCTTGAGATCTGGGGTAAACCAGGGGTGAGAAATGTTACGCACCCTGACTTTGATAAAGGGGGCATGCTTGTTTACCTGAGTGGTAAGGTTGTCATTAAGGATGGAGACAGCTTCATCGGTGGTTTTGGCAAGATATAGATCTTGCCATCTGACCTTACCCAAATCGGAAAGAAATTTGTTGCGTTGAACTTATGAAAGGAACGTTTAGTTCTGAGTTTGGACTGTTGGCGGGTTTTAATTAGAGATCTTATGCACAAAACAACACTGTGGTCACTCATATCATTATGGAAAACTGCTGAATGTGAGATTTTATGAGGATGAGTGGTTAGAATAACATCTAACAGGGAGCTATTGGCAATGTTAGAGGTATTGTTCCTTGTGGGTTCAGTAACTATCTGTACAAGGCCTAGCTCATCACAGAGAGATTTAAGGCAGTGTGATTTTGTGGTAAGTCAATCCATGTTGAGTTCCCCTAGGATTATTGTTCGTGAGTTGGCAGTTATGGTTAGGGATTTCAATATGTTAAGGATTTCAGCACCACCGGTTGGAGGCCTATAGCCACCTATAATAGTAATGCATTCCGTGGAAGGAAGGTGAAGCTTCAGCGAAACAATCTCAAATTCTTTAGGCTTAGATTTACAAGAGATATCACTAACTGCATACTTGGTTTTGGCATAGACGACCCCCCCCCCAATTTCCCTGTCTGCCCTGAGGAGTTTGTAGTCTAGGAGAGTAATTTGAAGGTCAGAATTAGCCTTTTTAAGTCACCACTCAGTAATAATGTTAAGATCCAGGTTTGTATGCACAGCACATGCTTGAAGTTGGTAAAATTTTTTGGTCAGGCTTAGAATGTTAACCAACATAATTTTTAGACGAGCAACTGCAATGTCCGAAGGGGAGGCTAGTTGAACTGGAGGGCCAGGATTTAACTCCACATTGCCTTAGCACAAAAGGAGCAGCAATAGCATTTTATTTAGGGAATTTATCAAAAATGAGAATAGTCGAACTTGGGGTATGCATTTCTTGTCTTGATGAGGAACTTTGGTGTTGGAATATTGTCAAGCCAGTGAAGGTAAGTATTTTTTTTTTTGGTGGGGGCATTATTTAAGAAGAGTTAAAAAAGATTCATCAGTGTTTTGGTCATCTTTTCAGGTCTTCAGCATATCATCAGAACTGAAAAAAAAAATTAACTGCTGTGATTTGTGAAGAACGTGCTTTGTCTCGTGATGAGTGTCTGGTGTGACATGACCAATGATAATAAACTGTATGAGAATGCGTATAGCTACGGCTGTACTTCCCTGACCTGTACCACACAAAACTACCTGATTTGAAAACTCATATCAACGAGTACAATGGTGATTGAAGTCAAGACCCGAGATATTACAAAACAGGCTTACATGTAAAATAACTACAAAAAAAGTACAATTTTGTGATTCATGAATTGTGACCATGAAGATGAAGAATGTGATTTGTATCATGAGTGACTGAGGATAATTGCCCTGACTTAAAAACACACATCAATGAGTACAATGTTCATGCAGAGATGTGCACCACACCAATTCTCAGAAGGGAAGCCAAACAAACAACTGTGACTTAAGTTACAGATGGAGATTGGGCCCTCAGGAGATGCAAAAGCACAGACAGATTAAGATTGTGCTGCACACTCAAAAGATGCAGATGCAAAGGCACAGCAACACCTAACCAGTGCTCACAAGTCACAAATCCAAATCTGGAAAAGAATATCTTTTGCTGGTTGGGGGGCTAGTACATGGCAGTAACAGTCCACTACCAGTAAAGATACCTCAGAGCAGTACAAATAATGTATGCAAGTGCAATGGATAGCAGGTTCACACTGCTGCAATTGCTCCATGGCACAATAAAAGGTGCCTGATTTAATGACATGCATCGCACACACACTCACACTCACACTCACTACAAGTAATGCATAGCAAATTGATAACCTTTAGTAATATAACCAAATGTTTTAAACAAACTGAAATTATACACTGCTGCACCACAACAATCAGCAAAAAAATGTCAAGAATTACTGAAAATATTAGTGTGTGTATATTAACACAGTTATACAAGAAATATATAACTAAAACAGAAAGACTGCCTTTTTCTCCCAGTTAATCTACCTCCACCACAGATATGCCCCTCCCCAAAGCACACTTCACAGTACACAGACTGAATGTTCTAAATTAACATTCGAAATCCACACACAAACAACAAACACTCGATGATATGAGCACAGAACAGTTTTCTACATTCTATGTACTAAATTTTGAGCAAAGAAAATTACTCAAAAAGCATTATTAACAGCTTTTAGAGGTCTTGAATCGCAGAGCTCTGAGAGCAAACTGTCTCCAGGTACCACTACACACACACTATCCAGAACTGAGGCTGTGCAGAACAATCAAGAGCCCATGTGACCTGCAATCCCATGAATCACTGCAGAATTCACCTTGGAGCTCAATTACAAGGCTAAGTGATGTGAAGTACATTGATTTCAATGTACTTCACCTTAAAACTGATGGAGAAGTAGTTTGGGGCAGGCGGAATAACACAAAGTCAATGGACTTTGAGTTCCCCATTATGACACAAAGTACTCCGCTTTGCTTTATGGATTACTCTGTGGATTCTGCATTACTCCTTGAATTACTTCGTGGAGTGAAATTTGGCCACTTCGCCCACCTCTATATGTCAGCAGAGAGTAGTCAGGAACAATGATCCACGATCACTCTCCAAATTGGCACTGTACACACATGTTCAGTCCTGAGCCTGGGCATAAGTCAGGACTCTTAGAGCCCTCTACTAAAAGAGTGTGCCTTGCACACACATTTGTAGCCACATGATATCCTCTTTATTCTCTTTTACACTTGATCCCCACATCACTGGGTAAGATAATGCCTTAGGAGAGAACCTAATCTATAGTACTTTGTGAAATTCATTAGTACTCCCACATTGTAGTAACTTTATTATCCTGAGAGGTTTAACATTCTTAACACCCTTGTTCCTGGTCATTGGGTATTGCATGTTGCATCGACTGCTGGAGGGATAGTTCATTCACACCAGTATGATTTGGTGACCCCCTCAGCCAAGAACAGTACTTGGTTAATTGTTGCAGCATCCTCAGTGCCCATGATCCTGAAAGCATCTGCTCTGTGCCAGGTCAGTCTCTTTTCTGTAGCCAGGAGGTCACCCTTTGGTCAGTGCTTCACTTCACAGTTCAGCTACTTAACCAATGGTGTGCTGGGCATAGCATAGCCACACATACATTACTGCAGCCTACCCACTGATAGTATCTGGCTATTGTTTCAGCCCCTCTGCCAGTGGTAGAAGAGCAGGTACCCATCCCAGTTTAGGATCCCCATTAATGAAGTATAGGCATATCTCCTGCCTTGGTCAGCAGCCTTGTATCTTTAATCAGGTCTCACTCCATCAGAAGTCACACAGTGAGTAATTAATGTTGGTGAGATTCAAATGTGCAACTCCCAGTTCACAGTAGCATGCCCTGAGCACTAAGCTGCATAGTATCCTCAAAATTAGAAGATGTGTTTTCTTCATGTTTTTCCACAGTGGCAGTTTTTACTGAAAGCTGAAAAAAACTCTACTAATCAATATCTCCCCTGTGCACTGTGTTACAAAGCTGCTGTTTTCTGCAGAGTTTTATTTTTCAATAACTCTTGGAGACTTTTCAGATGCTCCCAATTGAACACGTGGTACTTAGGCCAGGTCAAACTCTTTCATGTATTTTATTTGGCCTTCAAACATTCCCAAGGCAGCCTCGTTATTCATTTAAGGCATGGTACTATCTTTCAGGTCTTCCTGTGCAGGCTTGCACGGGCTTGGTGAGATAGTGGTATACTGTAGGATTTGATACAGAAACCCTATGTGAAAGGATATTCTATCATGTCTATCTATGGGAGGCAGTATAGCACAGTGGTCTAAGGCTCTGAGCTGCAAATCTGGTGACATCCAGCAGACCAGACCTGGGTTTGAATCCCACAGCTTCCACTTGCATACTGTGTGACCTTGAGCAAATCACTTAATCTCCTTGTGCTCCCAGGTTGCTCCTGTAAAAAAGCTTCCAGCTTAGTGTGCTATACCTGGTTAAACAACTAAAAAAAATAAATAAATAATATCAGCAGTGCCAGTTTAGTTTTTTAAAAGGTTTTAACACGATGGCACATTGAGCTAAGGCTCATTTCCAGGGGAGCCCTTGGAGAGGACAGCATATGTTGTACACTGAATACAATAAATGAGAATGGCTGTCATAAATACAGTCAGACATGTTCAATCTATAAACATTTGTTTTTGCCTATTTTGTCACACAGTAACACTATACGTAGTGACCAGACAATGACCAGAAGATGTTTGCTTTGTTTTACTTTTTTTTTAAATTAAACATTTGGAAATATAGTGCTGTGCAGTTATAATGTTTCATTTTTCTTTCTTTATCATTTCTGAATACTTGTTAATGCTTTTTGTTTAATTTAAAATAATCCATGATTTTTGCTTAGAAGTTCCTGTTCTTTTAGCATATACATATGTTTTTTATGTTAAGAACATAGGCCACAAGTTTCTTTATTTCCACGGAGGAATTTTGCACCAGGCAGGAGCAGAAAATTAATTGTTCCAGTTCACAGTCAAACAGTAATTTTTTCAGTTGGCAGAGGTTAGCAACAGATCTTTCTGTCAAGGTTACTAGCTGATGTGGGCCTGCATTACTGCTGAGTGAGAGGGGGCGTATTGAAAATAGGAGCTGGATTTAATAGGGACAGCACTTTGAGAGCTGGCAGAGCCAGTAAAATGTAAAATGTGAGTTACTGCTGGGGTGAGAGGGATGGCAAGAGGGAGCATTCTTCTTTAAAAGTAAAAGGAAACAGTTTTGTACAACTCTCAATGCCCTCCTGTTTTTCTTTTAGTGTCTGTCCAGTATTTTGATATGTTTTGACCTTTCTATGCTAAATTAATAAACTATTTTTTTGCTTCTATAACTACTTTGAATCCCTTTTTCTTCAGCAGTTGATTTACTGCCTGAACATTCTATGGCATTAGAAACACTATTCCAGGCCATTCAGAGGAATAGCTGGAATGGTGACACTGATGTCATGGAATGTTTTAAGAATATGAAAAGCAAGAGCAGAAGCTGTGAGGACAGTGGAACTCTAGGTAGAGTTGAGGGTACTCCAATGCTAGGTTATTTATTTATCAAAAATTGGTCAAAGCATATCAGAATACATAACGGGTATAGAAAGGAAAATGGGAGGCAGATAATCTAAAAGTCATTTCCTATCACCTTTAACATGCCAGAGAGGGTTAAGAAGGATTGAAAAGACTGCCGTTAACACCCTCATTAACATCTGCATGGGATTATAAAGGTCAGAATGAATGCTGATAATGGTGTCATAATCAAAACACAGGATTCGGATTCAGATACAGAGGTTTCTTGTGATTTTATGTTTGTTGAAAATTTACAATGAAGTATACTTAATGGCAGCTACAGAGGTTTCCATACTAAATAGGTAATTAAAGAGCTAGTGTACTGCTTGAAATTAATGGTGCCTATGCACTAATAGGGCATAAGGTATGTGCCAAAGGAGCGTACCTGTCCGTGTAGCTCCATGGCCCCAGATAGGTGCAGAGTGCATGGTATGCACTACTGCATTCACCTGCGGGGAACCTCTTTGTGCCCCCCTAGCATGCAGGACTGTGCAGGGTGGCTGGGGGCAGAGTAACAGACCCAGGCGGGCATCCGATCGGATGTCCATCCTGCATCCCTGAGTGGATCACTTGTGTAGGAAGGCATGGGTCCCAGTGCATGAATAGTTCCCGCAGGCACCCAAACCTGCAGTGCCATGCTCCTTTGTCCAGTGACCCCCCCCTGCCCAATAACCACCCCTGTGGCCACACATACCCTGTGCACAGATGACCCCCTCCAGCAGCACCACCACCCCATGCCTGAATACAACTCCCCCAACACACATGGGTGCCTGTCCCTGTATGTGGAAAGACACTCCCCACCACACACCACATCTCTGTCCCCACAAAATGCAGTGACCCCCCCTTTCACACCACAGCCCTGTCCTTATAGTCATGTACCCCCTACAAAGCCCCATTGTGCAATACCCTGGCCAGTATATAACTGCCCAACCACCCCATGACCCCGATTCTGGCCCCGCTGGATGCTTATTGGTATTCAGTGGCTCCCCATTCCCCCGCAGCACTGACAACACTATCCTCCAGTCCCCGTACCTGCTAGTCAGTGCTGCAGCTCAGGACGGTCAATGGCACAGCCCTCTGCACACCTCCATAGCCACTTGCCATCTGACTGATGCTGGGAGCATGTTTCTATATATAGGCGACACACTCCCTGCATCAATTGGACAGCCAGTGGCCATGGAGAGTGTCTGGCGAGCAATGCCGCAGCGTGTGACCACTCGGCTTTCAACTGGAGGTGGTGTTATCAGTGCTGTGGGGTGGGGACCACTGGAAACCAGCGCTGGCTCTGGTGTACTGGGTTCAGGGGTCAGGGATGGGAGGAGTGGAGCACCTCTGTTTGTATAGGGGGGATGACATGTTCAATAACAGGAATGGGGCATTCGTGTGCTGGGGGGCTGCTGTAATACAATGGGAATTGGGCTTACTTGTGTTGGGGGTCAGCCTTACTACAATGGGGACGGAGCATACATGTGTTGGGGGGTTGCTATATTACCTACAGGGATGGGGCAGACTTGTGGGGGTTATCACATCTGTGCATGGGGATGGGTGACGATGTGTGGTGGGGGTGGAGGTATGATTCTGTAGTTAGATGGGGCCAGGGCACTGATGTGTGTGTGTGTGTGTGTGTGTGTGTGTGTGTGTGTGTGTGTGTGAGGGGTCCCTGGGATACAGGATGGGAGCAGGGTTGCTGTCAGGGCAGAGGGATTGCACTTGGCAGCCTGGATAGGGTAAGGGTCTGTGAGCATGCTACCACATACAGCAGTTATGGCAGGATCCCCCCTGCCATAACCTTCTCACTCCTACACACACCCCTGTCAACAGCACTACATGCCTTTGTGAGAGGTAGTCAGTTCCTTGAATACACCAAGCACCAAACAAAATCTCTGGCAGGTGACAACCCCTGGGACATTAGGGCTATGAAGCCCAGGATGTACAAAATTATAGTGAGACCTGGCAGAGACCCAGTAAAAGCAAACAGCCTGTATGCATCTCAAAGGTAACAAAGCATGCTACTAGCTGACTCTCCCTTGCACCCAATTAGTACTTCAAGCCCAGTGTATCTCTTTGGTTTAGAGCTATGACCCTTGGCAAAAACAAGAGTCATTCTATGATGCAGATTATAAAAACATCTGCTGGATTGCCTGTTGAAAAGCGCATTACAAATCACTCAATGCACAAAACAGCAATCCAGTGACTATTGGACAGTGCAGTGCCCCCCACGGAGGTCCAGCAAGTTTTGGGTCATAACAGCCTGCAGTTAATCAACAATTACAGTTTCATTTCGGAGGCCAGGCAAAAAAGAAATTCCAAAACTCTGGGCAGGCATAACTTCAGTGAAAATCAGCAGTCCTCTTCATCAAAGGCCACTGCTATCCTATCAGTTTCACAGGCGCCCCCACCAGTAAACACACTGAAGAAGCAGCCACTGTTCGCTTTGTTAGACCTCACAAACTTCAATTTGTTTGGAGACAATTCAATACTACAGCATGGCAAGATCACTGTTAACATGAACAATTTCTTTGCACGACAGAAGCAGAAGTGAATTGTCATCATATCAGACTCCTCATCTGATAGCGATGACTGAGAGGTAAAGTTTAATGTTATTTTTGTCTCCCCACCCACCCCCACCATCCAGACACTCCCCTAGCATGTCCTTATTGCTGTATATTTTTTATGCTTGCCAGTAAGTCCGTATTTTGTATCCCTTACTTGCCTACTAAACAAGGTTTGTTCTTCCTTTTCTCTCTCCATTTCTCATAGGTCTGAATTCCCAAGTACCGAACAGTAATCAGGGATATTAATGTACTACCAGACTCTCTTAGTGACCACTCTCCGGTCCTCTGTCACTAGTCATCCCGCACAGCAAAGCCAGTGTCACAGGTCACCTCGTGCCGGCGCTTTCGCCCCGGGGGTCTCAGAGAGCTAAAAAGGCACTTAGCCCAGCTTGACTGGTCCCTAATCCTACTCACAATGGATATTGACTCTGCTCTAGCCTATTTCTCCAGTGCCTTCAGTAAGCCCTGCGACCTTTTCACCCCCCTGACCAGAATTCATACTAAGAAACACAATGCCCCATGGATCTCCCCATCCCTCATCCAAACACTGAAACAAAGAGATAATCTCTGGCATATTGCTGACGAGACAGGCAAACTGGCTGACAGACAAGCATATAATGCAGCACGTAACAAATGCACCTGGACTGTAAGGCAGACTAAGGCCAAATATTATCAAGCCACCCTTGAATGCATTTGGGGATCATCCCGTGCCTTCTGGGACAATATGAAAGAGTTCAATGGAAAGACCCGCTCCCCCCCCATCATCACTACTTTCCATAGATGGTACCATCACTACTGATCCTCCCCGCATAGCTGAGTGCCTCAGTATGGCTTTCTCAGATCTAAGCTCTGTCCTCCCCAACTACTTTTTTGACCCAATCCCTGCCTCCACCCTCCCACCTTGGATTGCCCCCCCTTTCTACCTGCATGCCATATCACCACTTGAAGCCAGGCCTCATCTGCAAAAAGCCTTAGCTTGCAACAACCCCAGCTGTGATCCCCTGTATTCCAGGATTCTCCGATTAGTCCTAGATACTGTACTAGCCCCTCTCACCAACCTTTTAAACTGGTCACTATGTCTTGGTCAATTTCCCAATGCCTGGAAATTGAAAAAATCACTCCTATCCATAAGAGTGGAGCTAGAACCTCCTCTAACAATTTCAGGCCCATTTCCATTCTCCCCCTCTCTCCAAAGCACTAGAAAAAATAGTGATCATTCAGCTGTCCGAGTATCTGGCCAAATACGACCTGCTGTGTCCGGAACAACATGGATTCCACCCTGGACACAGCACCACTACAGCCCTCCTGGAGTTCTCCCAGCACCTCCACTCTGCTCTCGACTCTGGTCATGTTGTGGGTGCAGTGTTCATTGACCTCTCCAAGGCCTTTGACACTGTCTGTCACCCCCTCCTACTTGACTCCCTCCACCAACTTGACTTCTCCCCTGGCCCACTGCCTTGGTTCACCAGTTACCACTCTACCAGATCACAGTGCATGAAGGTAAACGGCACCCTGTCCAATACCCTGCCCATTTGCTCGGGGGTCCCCCAGGGTTCCATCCTGGGACCCATTCTGTTCAGCCTATTTCTCAACACTCTCCCCAGCTCCTGCTTGGGCAATATACTACTCTATGCCAATGACGCAGTTCTCTATGCCTCCCACACTGACCCCGCATCTCGACAGGAATCCCTGCAGCACACATTCAACCAAGCCGAAACGTGGTTCCTTGACCACCAGCTGGTTATTAATCTAAAAAAAAAAAAAAAACTAATCTATGCTTTTTTCGCATCACCAGAATAAGGCCAAAAATGCCCCCCTCTGTATTCTCCCCAGTAATGCTTACCCTCTCAAGCAGGTGTCATTCTACAAGTACCTGGGCATCACCTTTGACTCAGCTCTTGCATTCCATGCCCACATCAATACCCTGTCTTCAACCATAAACTCTCAGACTGGCCTTCTCTATCGCCACAGAGATTGCCTCCCCCCAAAATGCCCTTTGACTGAACATTGACTCCTCTGTCCTGTCCCTAGTGGATTACAGCCTACCTATCTATGCTGCGGCCGACAATACCACCCTCACCAGAATCCAGACCTCGATAAACAAGGCCTGCAGGCTCCTGACCAGCACATCCCTCCACACCCATACTTGCCTGCTGTATTCCACCACCAACCTGCTCACCTTGGAGGAGTGCCTGCACTACCAAACCTGGTTACTTGCCATAAAATCCCTGCTAGGACTCTCCCCCCAGGGGTCACCACATCCCTGTGACTTGCCTCTCCATCTGTTGCCACCCATTGCTTAGTTAAGGCCACCTTTCTGGTGCCCCGTACCAAGATCTCCCTAGCCCAAAGGTCCTTCCACTACCGTGCCCCCACATGGTTCCACTCCCTCTTGTCCTCTGTGACTAAGTCTACAAAAATTGGTCCATTTAAAGTCGCTCTCTGTAACCACCGTTTTGGCTCCTGAAGCTGTAGTTGCCCTTAATCAACCTAATGTTGGGGTCCCTCCCTGTTTTCTGGCCCATAGCCATGACAATGTCCATTGGACTGCTTTCCCCCCTCCTTTTTTGCTCACCCCTGGTTGCCCCCCCCACCCTTCCACCTAGGTAATTCCTCAGTACAACCAGGGTTGTGACTTCTATTACTGTTATACTTTATATGATTGCTATTTACTGCATGTTACTTTACTCCGTAAACCACTGTTACATTGTGTTCTTTTGTTATCTGTATTGCACCTGTATGTTACCACTGTTGTATCTCACACTGTAACCATGTATACCTTCCCTGCAATGAAATGCCTTTGTAAATGAGTCCCTGACTCAAACGTTTTAAATCCGACTTTCAAAAATAAAATAAATAAAAGTACTGCAGAAATCCTTGATTCACAGCACCACCCTGTTAAATGTTTTACTGTAATCACGACTGGACACTGCGTGTCACATCACTAACTTCTCTGATCCAAGTAACCAAGACTTGCTTTTCCTTTCTAAGAACCAGTTTGTTTGTTTTCCTTAATTAGTATTACCTTAAGATATGTTCCTTATTTTGGCTGCATGTATGAGGCTGTTTGTAAGTGAAAATATTTTTTCTTTGCACTGAACAACGTAGTCTCGATGTGATAAGTACAAGGTAAGAATTCCATTGCTTTATTCTAGGAGGTAAGCATCAGACAATAATCAGTATTACTCTAATAACTAATGATTCTAATGAATATGATGCCCATACACTATAAAAGACAATGTATGGGCACTGACTGAACAACAGCACTATGCTAATTTCTCATGGTTACCTTGGAAACCTAAGTAAACCTCTCAATGCTAGCACAGTGTTGTTGATCATCATTGCCAATACATTATCCTCCATCTTATATCACTAGATGTTACAAATTGCATCATTGGTAAAGCTCATTAACTTGAGGTAGGAATGTGTTATGCAACATAGAGCTTTATATTCATCCAGGGTATGCTCGGTAGGCAACTCTCAGTAATAACAACTGTATTGCACAGCAAACTGATTCCTCCTTGCTTATTAATCTTAGAAGGGAGGGTGACATGATGGACACGGAGAGTAGGATTTTCAAACAGATCTACCTGCCTATTGCTATTTTCAAGGCAGAAATGTGTCCAGACCTTAGACCATCTGTTAGATTGCCTAACAGCATCCAAAGTTTGTGTCCAAAAAAGACACAATCACACCTAATCTTGATGTAACTGCATCCAAACTGGATTCAGCTTACAACTGCATCATTTTCTGCTGAAAATTGTGATTTTTTGTCATAAATGGAGGCAACTTCTGAAAATTGCAACAAAGCTTCATGGACACATGTGGATGGATGCAGACATAACCATAGCATGCATTTACATCTGCATCCACTTTTAAAGACCCTTCCCAAGCCTCTACTACCTTAAATTCCCATGTTGCTGTTTTAGACTATTGACCCATGTCTTGGTAAAGCTGAACTACTTTTGATTTGGTTCAAGTAAATTCTAAGCTTTTGCAGAAGTACTAAAATGCATATGGTTCCTAGCAGGTCTTCATGTACCATAAATTCAAAAAGGTAAAAAAATAATAAAGGTATTTAAGGTTACCAGTCCATTTCTTTTGGCACAAACACCCTGAAACACAGACTATTCTTCATCAAAAGATTAAAATAAATACTGCCTTCCAGAGCTTAAAGTTGTATCTCCTTGCTACAAGCTAATTTCTTCCTGCCTTGTCATACTCAGCAAAAAGGCAATATAAGCATATTTTAAAACTATAGATCTTGCAGATGTGAGTATTTGGTTAAACAAGAGGTAAGTTCCTATGTAAATTGTTATCATTGTATTTTTTCATTATCTCACAAGCTAATAAATCAGTCAGGTCATCATTCACAACATGGTCTGAAGGTTTGATTAAGTGTGCCTTTCCCTATGGATTACACAAACTGAAGCATTCTGCTTATTTAACATATTTGTTATTATTCCAATGATAGCAATTCACAGTATCACTGGAGCTTTTTTATTTAGACGAGTTCTGTTTTTTTTCAAATAAAAGTATGCAGAGCTTATTTTAATTTGCAGATGATTTCCCTGTACCATGGAAATGGTATTTCTCATATTTCTGAGTACCTGTATGTTTCTTTGGGCTGCAACAGCAGTCCAGAATGTCTCTATGGCAACTGTAAATGAAGGTCATAAGTCAAGTTAAGATAGTGAGAACATGTTAAAATGCCATGGATTAGAAACTGATAGAGAAACTACTTTAGGCCATTGTTAAAATAATCTTTATTTATTGTATTTTACCTTGTCCATACTGCTGTATTTGTATCCCAGTGATGTATGGTGAAACATAGAGGTGGTCGCTTTTCCTGTAGAGGAACCAGTGACATCCAGACCAAGTCATAGCATTGTTTGATGTCAGCAACTGATAACACTATCATTCTGATGTCATAACAATGGTATGAGACTGAACATGCAGGAGAGAGGGGAGCACAGGGGCAGTGGTTCGACAGAGCAGTTATTGAATAATCAAGTAGTTTGGAACATGCGCTCACCATCCGCTATCAGAAAGAGAATGTCCAGGCTCATAGAAAGTTTATGAGTTTGTAGACAATTTTATTCCAGCTCCATCAAGATAAACACTGAGCAGTGCTAAAACACTGCTTGTTTAAGCTTATGTTTCTCCCTTCAAACAGGGCTTTATCAGAGCTAATTCAATACTGGCTACCGGATGCAATATGTACCACTTTAGTGGAGTCAAATATACCAATTGCAGTGCTAAAACACTTATTATGTCATAATTGCTTAATTTAGCTATTTCTTTAATCACTTAGTTTACTGCACTGTTTAAAATGCATTGTGTAACTTCAATAGTGCAAAAATTCATTTGATACCACAGTGTCCCACCACCAAATAAGTAAATGACAATTTCATCAAGCTTCCTGAGTCCTTTCATTGGCAGAGAGAAATTATCAGCAGGACCTAAAGGATGAAACAAAATAATACTAAGACATGAAAAAACAGTGAAAAACTGTTGATCAACCTCCTATGTAGGTGTCTCAGGCAATAGGTGGCAAGTGGTTCTGTTATATATTCATTGTCCCGGATTCCCCCCTTTTCCCTCACAAAAGACAGAGACCATTGTTTGTTGTTGTGCTCAGATTGGCAATTAATTTATTTATATTTCTTAATTCCATGTTCCATTTCATCATCTTTTATTATTATATCTCTCACAATTTCATTTATTTTCATCCATATATCAATCTCTGATCATCCCTCTTCCTTCCTCTTTTTCTCCCCCAGGTGAAAACCTGGGTGCCTTCTTCTTCTCCTTTTCTGTTAGGTAACGGTGAAAACCAAGACTGCTTTTCTCCTTCAGCTTCTTCCTCTTTTCATCTTATTCCTTTTTCTCCCCCTTCCCTCCTTCACCCCCTTTTTCCCCACTAGCCAGTCTCCAGCTTGCGTTGGACGACTGGCTTTCCCCTCACTTAGGGTATTGTCCCACCATACCATAGGGAAACTCTTTTCCAGTCCTCTCCTTTTATATATATATATATTTTTTTATTATCTTCCATTTTTTGCATGCCTCCTCCATGCTTCTATAAAAACCATCATTTCTGTATTAAACATGTCTATGGCTAAATCTGACAGATGCACGCCATCTGACCTGTAGAAATCTTCCACCCATTCTTCCACACCCCGCAGAATTATCTGTCCTCCCACTGTCCTTATTAATGTCCCTTCTGTTCATCTTTCTCCTGGCCCTATCCACAGCTCTATGGCTGTACTCATGTCTTCAAACCCTCCTTGGTATCATATCTGACCAGGCAAGGCATACCCTAGGCCACCATTGTTGTATTGTCACTAGGTCCCTTTTTACCTGTATGTATGTGTCCACCCATGGCTTACCCCCAAGGTCATTGCCCCCTAGATGTATAATAATTAAGTCTGGAATGGGTCACCGCTCCTTCAGTTCTTTCAAGGTAGGAAGCAGCTCTGCCCATCTCATCCCCCAGATGCCAAGCCAAACCAATCTACATTATTTCACATCTTGATAAAGCTGCTTTCCCCCAGCCTTTTTCTCAGCTCTCCTTTCTGCCCAATAAATATAAAAGTGGCTGCAGATCCAGACTTCCATGATCCTCCCTCTTTCTATAGGGTTTAAACAAAATAAATATCTTATACATGGTCTTAATTTCTTTCCCATAACATCCCCTCTCCCTGTCCCCCACCCCATGTGGTTCCAGATCTGTAACAAAAACATGGGTGATACGTTAGTCTCCATACTGCAGTGTTCAAATGTATCTCTTATAACTGGAGGACTGCCAGTGCCCCTTTTTCAAAACATTATTCACAGTCTCGCCTGCTGTTGCCCACTGTGAGGCAGCCCCTATCCGTAAGGAGTGGGATGAATAATTAATCAGATCTTCCCCCAGGAATTGCATGCCTTTCTTGAGCAATGCTGTGACTTGATAACTTGTGACCCTTCTTCCATCACCATGCATGAATAATCTCCCTCTCCTATTCCCATGCTCTGCAGCGAAAGTCCACAAAGCCTGCACTGGGCACACTGCACCCTCTACATGTTTCTTTAGTGTTACCATGCAACCCTGTCCCCTTTGATCCATTTTTGACCTCTTAATCATGATTTGTATCTCCTTCATCTCCCATCTTATATCTTCCCATTCTAATCCCCCTTCCTTTTCTTTACTGCCATGCCCTACCACCTCACTCACTCTCATGGCCCCTGCGAACATTACCACATAAATTGTGTGAAATAGTTGGGCCTCGGTATTTGATCTGCAGATTGCTGGTAAGACATCCTTTAGTTTTGCAAGCTACTGCTTCCCTATTGGTCTTCTATTATCCACCTTCCCTTGTCTTAACCTACCCCACCCCTGCATCATTCTTCTGATGAACATTGATTTTGTTGGGTCCTTCCATCCCTTTAGACTGCAGACTATGCTAATCCCTGCCAAATAGACCCCCATTGTGGTGTGGGCTGTTCCTCTTTGCCATTGTTCTACCGTGAACTTCCCTAATTGGTCTTCTGTGAGTGGCCTACTTACCTCCATGTGGTGTGTTGCCCTGAATGTTTGAAACACTCGGCAGGTCCCATCGTAGGCCCTCAGTGTCTGTGGTGCCCATGAACTGTGAAACAACAGTTCTGCTCCTTCCTGCCAACATCCCAGATGTTCATTGGTATGGGTGTTTTTTGTTCCTCTGCTGTTGGTGCCAGCCTCCGGAAGTGCTTCAGCTGCAGACAGAAAAGGCTGTCAGCCAGGATATTGTATACCCCTTCTGTGTGTTTTACTCTGAATGACATGTTCAATTGTAAGGCCCTTAGCACCAAAAGTCGCAAGACTTGATTGACCATGTCTGACATGGCTCCCTTGTTGTTTAATACCTCTACCACTGCCCTGTTGTCACACCAGAATGTCACTCTCTGATTCCATAATTCATCCCCCCAAACTAGGGTGCAGACCCAAATAGATATGATCTCTAGCAATGTTATATCTTTCACCTTACTGTTCCTCACCCAATCTGTGGGCTATGGTTCTGCAAACCATCTGCCCCCATGTAGCCCCCAATGCCTAGACCCCCAGCTGCATCTGTGTACAGATCAAGGTCTGTGTTATATACCCATTCCTTCTGCCAAAAGGAACAGCCATTATAGGCCCTGAGAAATTCCTCCCATACCTTAAAATCCTCCTTAACTCCTTTTGTCGTGTTCACCCAGTGGTGTGGTTTGGACACCCCGGCTGTAGCCCTAGCCAACCTTTTAGTGAAAGCCCTCCCTGGTCCAATAGCCCTGCAGGTGAAGTTCAGATGCCACAATACCTGTTGTACATGTTTTAGTTGTACTCTTCTCCTGCTGGTATGTACTTGGATCAACTCTTTCAGTTTTTTCACTTTTTTGTCCAGCAGCCTAAATATTTCCCCAGCAGCATCTATCTCAATACCCAGAAATTCTAGCACCCTGCTGGGCTCTTCTGTTTTTTCCGGTGCCAGTGGAACCCCTAATTCCTTGCACAACTCTTGAAATTTGACCAACATTTTTTGTGTCTCCTTTTTCCCACTACCGATAAAAAGGAAATCATCCAAATAGTGAATAACTGTTCTATAACCACTTCTTTCTTGAAATATCCACTGCAAACAGGTGCTGAATGCTTCAAATGTCGCACATGCTATAGAACATCCCATTGGCATGGCTTTGCCAAAATAGTACTGTCCCTCAGTTTTAAAACCCCAAAGGTCCCAGTCTTATCTCCTAACCGGCAGCATTCTGAACGGGATTCAATATCTGTTTTTGCCATCCATGCATCATCAGTAGCCCAGATTATCCGGACTGCATCTTCTAATGTTGCATATGTCACTCTACTATATTCTTCCCCAATAAAATCATTCACCAAATCCTCTTCAGGAAAGGATAGGTGGTGAATAACCCTGTATTCTCCTTCCTGTTTTTTGGGGACCAAACCCAGTGGAGATATCCTCATATTCTGCAATGGGGGGGGGTCAAATGGCCCATCTACTCTCCCTGCTGCCTTTTCCTTCTCTATCTTTTGTTTTAACATTTCTTCTCTCCCTTTTACTTAACCCAGGTTGTTCCCCTCTTTCACTTGTCTGAGGCCTTCACACTGCAATGAAAAACCTGTGCAAAAACCTTTTCCAATCATCTCTGCCACTTTTCTATTCAGGTATCTGTCCAACAACCTTTCCATGCCTCTATCTTGATGGGGGTTCTGACTTCCCTAAATTGCTCTCTGGCATTTTCCCCTTCTCCCCTCCCAGATTCTACCATTTCACTCAGTGCTTGGCTTCGCTGGTCAGTGATTCTGACTCCCTCTACTCATATGCCACCTACTCCTCCCCCTGTTCCATGCCTGCCCCTTATACCCCTGTCCCTCACGAAAAAAATTTTGACCTGAACCTTGACCCCCAGATCCTTGGGCTCCCTGAAACCATGTCATCTTGCATCTGCTGCCAGATCTGTTCCACCACATTTCTAACATGCATGCCGAAAACGACATTGTGGCCAAGAAGAAAAGGCCCTATTGTAAGCCCAGCAACACCTCTGGGGCATAACTCCTTTTCTCCCCAACTCCCCTTCGGCTGTGGACTGATCAGTTACGTAATCTGTCCACAAGTCTAGTTGTTTTGTGTCCCATCTTATATCCCCATATGTCGCCATTTCCTGCCGAAAAAATTTGTCGTAGTATATCCACCCCACCCCCCCTTTTGCCTTTGCCCACCTTATTATCAGGGAGTATATGATGAGTGGGATGCCCAGCTCCAGTTTCTTTTCCAATACAATGGCTGAGAATGTGGCAAAACCTACAAACCACCCATCCCAAGTCTTCCATTTTGTGAATTTGTCCTCCTCCTTCTTTCCTAACAAAACTACCGCTGCTGCCATTTCACTCTTTCCTATATTCTCCGTTTCTTCATATTTTGCTGCCACTTCCTGACTTACTAAAATGAAGATATCCACATACTCTCCTTTCCATATTTTTTCTTTTGTGGCCAGTGGAACGTGTTCACCTACTATCATCCCGGGGCACCTATCTCCCTTGTTCCTTTTCCTTCTTTCTCTGTACCTCCTTCTTTTTCCTTTGGTACCTCTTTTTCTGTCCTAATCTCTGCCAGTGCAGACTCCATTTGCCCTAAACCCTCTGTCCCGAGTGCCAACACGATTTGGCTTATATACTGTTTGATACTGTCACCCACTGAGCTGGGTGCATTACACGTGGCCTTGTCCATTCCTTGTTGCCCACCGTCTTCCTGGTGCCCCATTATGGTCCCTGCGGTTGAGGTGGTGGTTGCACCATTAGCGGTTGTGGAGGAACCACTATGCTCTGGGGATCCGGTCTGGGTTCCCCTGGGGGGAACCCGACTTGGTCTTGGAGAGGTACTGGTGGTACCAGGTCGATAGGCTGCAGAGGTACTGAATCTTCCACTTTGGTGGGTCCCACAGTCAGTGGTTGTACCCTGGTTGGGCTGCATGGCCTTTCAGCCGGCCACCTCCCTCTGCTCCCTTTACCCTTCCCCACTTTCCTTTTCTCCCCGGATCTCCCTGGTTCCTCCCCTTCCACCAGTTCCCACATTTTGTTGGCTTTTTCCATCAATTCGACTATAGCCCTGTAAGCGTCTTCCTTCGAAGTTCTGCTCTTCTTTGATGCCATGTCCCTCGTTACTTTCAAACTGTGAAGACAACTGAAGAGAAGAGAACAAAATTCCATTACTAAATTATGTCTACAGCAGTCCTTCTTATGGCCAGGCCCTCTTTTAAACAGTCACTTAATGGTAACAAAAAGTGTCCCTTTTTTTTTTTTTGCCTCATGGCCCAACCTCTGCCTGGGTCTTCCTTCATCGCAAGTGTTCACAACAGGCCCCTTTGAGGTGACCATATCATTCTTCCAGTCTTTCCTGCCTTCTATCCCCTTCTTCCCATCCACTGCCCACCAGGCCCCCTATCTCTTCCCCTGCCCCACCCCTGCGGGCCTCAGGATGGTCGTGGCCTTCATGCGCCTCAAGCGCCACCTCTTGTGGGCTTCCAGGCCCAAGCCTCTCTCCCCTTGTATGCTCCTGCATGCCTCTGGCTGTTGGCCACCCCTAGGCCTGTTCATTCCCCTTCCTATGCTCACCCCCGTGAGCCTCAGGCTGGTAATAGCCCTCGCACGCTTCAGGCACCACCTCTTGTGTTTCTTCAGGGCCTAAAAACCTCTCCCCCCCTTGCATGCTCTCACATGCCTCTGGCTGTTGCCGCTCCGGGCCTGTTCATTCGCCCTTTGCCTTTTCCCTATTCTTTGGCTGCGCCACATGGCCTCGTGGCCTAACTCTGATCCCCTCTCCTTGAGGGCCCCACATTTTTAGGTCTACCCCTTCTCATGGCTACCGTCACCATGATTCCTGGCCTGTCAGGCTCTTGTCCCCTTGTGTACCCCAGTCACTTTTAAATCAAGGTCCCTTAGGGCCTGTGCCTCCCCCCACCCTGCATGCCCTCACAAGCCTCTGGTTGCCTTCCCATTCCTCCTGCAACCTTGCCTGCTTGGGCTGTCCCCTCTCCCCCCCAATGTGCATTGTCCCCCTGTCCTACGATGGTAACCCTGTTACCAGCTTGCAAGAGAGGAAACCTGTGGCTGGACCGCGTGGTCCTGCGGGCATGTGATGTCACTCCATACGTTTCTACCATGCTAGTCCTTATACTCTCTTATTCCTAGTAACCAGACCCCCATTAATTGCCTCATCCTCTGTTTGCAGTCCTGCCGGGTTCCTCTCTCTCTCCCCATAGCTCCTTATTTGTCATCAACTTCCATTTAGGCTCCCCGCTCACAATGCGGCCTCCATGTGGCCTGTGATGTCATGCCACGTGGCCACCCGTGTCCGTTCCTTTGCTCTCTTTCTGTGTTAGGCCTCTTTTCTCTGGTCTACCAACATGCTGCCACTTCCCCAGTTCACTAATCCATTCTCCAACTCAGCTCTCCCCCCAATAACATGCCAGGGCCGCTGCAGGCTGCATGCTACCTCTTCCCGGCTGAAAAAAAAACCTTTGCAATGCAGTGCTCCTCCCCAGCATCATGTTCCCCTGACTTTTTTATTGCTAGGCCCAAATCAGGCCAACCCAGCTGAAAGCACACAGTCCCCCATTTTTCTGGCTTTCCTCCGGCCTCCCTTGTCCTGCACAATATTACTTATCAGCTGCCCCTTATCACACTTCCCTTTGTTCAGCTAAAGGCCTTGCTAAAGCTATGCTTTTGTATTCAGTGCCAGCAAGGCCTTGGGCTGGCGATACCCCCTTCCAGCTCAGTCCCCTTCCTGCTGCTCTTCACCTCTGTTCCACAAAACGCTTTGTTATAGCTGCAGTATGCATAACTCAATAAACTGATGCCTATACCAGTTAAGGTTCAGTTTCCTCTGCCCCACAAAAATGCTTTGTTATCGCAGCAGCGTGCAAACCATGCTCAACCATGAATATACAATTTAAAGTCAGTTCTCCAGTGTATCACTTCCTCTACTTCCCACAAAAAATGCTTTGTTATCACTGAAATATGCAAACCACCTTAAACTATGCATTTCATTCTCACATTATTTGACTTCTCAGCTTCTCATAACTTTCTGGCATCCTGATCCTCTTACTGTCCTTTCAATTACTATATATATTATTAGTTATATGTATTTACTTATATATTCTTTTCTTTCTTTTTATAACCTCAACATCTTCATCCACATTATTTATTTCTTACCTCTTTATCTTGTTGCACAAACCTTCCAAATTAATCTGCCAGTCTGATGAGCTGCAGTTTCAATTAGCTCAGATCAAAATCTCCAGCAAAAGTGGCTGAACCACTCCTGTGCAGCCCATTATGTACCTCCACTTGCCCCTTCCCTTCCAGTTGTTTGGCCATTGTTCTATCCCCTGGCCCTCCCCTTCCGTCCCCCCTCCCCTTCTGAGCACACCATCTTGATGGAAAGGGAAGGGGTGCACCAGGACATCCTGGTCTGCCCCTTAAAGGGCAAACTCCACTTTATAAATACATTAAGATCACTACAGTATTTGAGGCCAATTGCATGTGTACTGCACACACCAAACAAAGGTGGGGGAAGGAAGGGAGTGTGAGTGAGTGGGACCCAGACCGGATCCCCAGAGCATAGAAGAAGGATCGGGTAGTGGGGAAACGGTGGGTGTGAGCATGCAGATAGGGTCAAATGGGAGTGCTGGTGTAGGGAAGGGAGGGGTGTAATGGGGTATGGGGGCTGTGAGGAGTGGTAAGAAAAGGGGTGTACAAAGTGAATTAACAGACTTTTGGACTAGATGAAAATAACACAGTGTATCATTTCCTTTTCTTTAGGAATGGAGACAATTCAAACTTGCCATTTAGGCCTGGTGCTCCTAATGCCCCAAGCCTAAAAATCCATTACTGTTCTTTGCAATTTAGGTGGCTTTCCAAGTCTCCACTCCTTGCATTTTTGTCTATAGCCTCAATGCAAAATGCTGTTATACTGTGTTGTGTTTCAGGTTTGTTCATTACATGTACTGCAATAGCGTATTCCAGATTTTCATTATGAATGGCTAGCACATGTTCGTTAACTCTAAACTGAAACCAATATATGGGAATTGGAAGACATACAAATAAGTCATACACAAAAAGCAAAACAGTATATAGTGCCAATTATGCATAGGGTACGTTACCAAGTAGAGAGCAATTAACAA
This sequence comes from Neoceratodus forsteri, assembly GCA_016271365.2. NCBI lineage: Eukaryota > Metazoa > Chordata > Ceratodontiformes > Ceratodontidae > Neoceratodus > Neoceratodus forsteri. The sequence goes on along the minus strand of JADMNL010000026.1, from coordinate 154,287,345 downwards.
GCAGTAACAGGCATCAAGAAACATAGAATTTGATGGCAGATAAGTACCGCTTGGCCCACCTAGTCTGCCCATTTTCCTACCTAACAGATAAGCTGCAGATCCTAGTTAATCAACAGCTTACTTCCTCCTACCCCCCACTAGCACTGCCTTATCTCTGTCCCATGCATTCTTGAATTCCCCCACTGTTCTTGACTCCACAACCTCCTCAGAGAGGCTGTTCCATGCATCCACAACCCTCTCTGTGAAAAAATACTTCATCACATTACCTCTGAGCCATCCCCTCTATCTTCAAATTGTGCCCCCTTGTTCTTGCACATCTCTTTTTCTGAAAGATGCTTACCTCTTGGACTTCGTTGATTCCCTTGAGGTACTTGAAAGTTTCTATCATGTCCCTTCTCTCCCTTCTTTCCTCAAGGGTATACATATTAAGCTCCTTTAGTCTTTCTTCGTATGTCTTCTGGTGCAGTCCCTGCACCATTTTGGTTGCCCTCCTCCGGACAGCCTCCACTCTGTCTATGTTTTTGTGGAGATGGGGTCTCCAGAACTGCACACAGTACTCCAGATGGGGTCTCACCAACTGTCTGTACAGAGGGATAACAACTTCCTGTTTTCTACTATTGATGCCTCTCCCTATGCATCCCAGTATCCCCCTAGCCTTCCCTACTGTCTTCTCACATTGCTTGCCCACCTTTAGGTCATCTGATATAATTACCCCAGGTCCCTTTCCATTTTTACTATTGTCGGTATCTCACACCCCATTGTATACTCTTCCCCAGCATTTTTGTTTCCCAGGTGCATTACTTTGCACTTCTTTGCATTGAATCTGAGCTGCCATACATTTGACCATTCCTCCAACCTTACCAAGTCCCTTCTCATCCTTTCCACTCCATCTTGTATATCAATCTTGTTGCAGATCTTTGTGTTGTCTGCAAAGAGACATACTTTTCCTTCCAGTTCCTCTGCAATGCCACTTATAAAGACATTAAAAAGGACTGGTCCCACTACTGAACCCTGCGGTACCCTGCTAGTAACCCTCCTTTCTTCACTGTGGACTCCGTTTACTACTACCCTTTGCGTCCTGTTGTCTAGCCAATTTTTTATCCAGGCTACCACCTTGGAACTCGCTTCAATGCTGGCTAACTTGTGTATTAATCTTTTGTGTGGGACTGTATCAAATGCTTTGCTAAAATCTAGGTAGGCCACATCCACATCCCCTCCCTGGTCTACTACTTTGGTCACCCAGTCAAAGAAATCTATTAGATTCTTCTGACACTACCTTCCCATCATGAATCCATGCTGTCTTGAGTCCTGTACCCCACTGGACTCTAGGTACTCAACAATTCTTTCTTTCAGAAGTGATTCCATCATTTTCTCTACCACTGAGGTCAAACTAACTGGTCTGTAGTTTCCTGCCTCTGTCCTGATCCCACTTTTGTGAAGAGGAATCACATCCACCCTTCTCCAGTCCTCAGGTACCACCCCATCCTCCCATGATTTGCTAAAGAGAGTAGTCATCGGTGTCACTAGTTCTACCCTTAGTTCTTTTAGAATTCTTGGGTGAATCCCATCAGGCCCCATTGCTTTGTCCACCCTCAATTTTATTAGTTCTTTCAGAACCCTTTCTTCTGTAAATGGACTGGTATTGACCCCTGTCTTCAGAGTGTTTCTCTTGTTTGGTTTAGGTACCTCCCCCCTCCTCTTCCTTTGTGAATACTGAGCAGAAATATTCGTTCAGTATCCCTGCTTTTTCACTGTCACCCTCTGCCCACATTCCCACCCCTTTATTAAACCTCAGTATCCCTCCTTTGGTCTTTCTTTGCTCCCTCACGTACCTATAAAAGGTCTTATCCCCCTTCTTAACAAAGTTGGCTATCCTTTCCTCAGTTTGGGCCTTTGCTATTCTGACTGCCTTCCCTACCTCTTTCTGCTTTAACTGATAACATTCTCTGTCCTGCTCCTTCTGTGTTTCCTTATATTTCCTGAATGCTATTCTTTTCTCCTTAACCTTTCCTGCCACCTCTTTTGATAACCATAGCATTTTTTTTTCCTTCATTGTGTTTTGTTGATTTGCTTTACACAAAGGCTTGTTGCTTCTGTGATGACTGTTTTGATTACTCCTCATTTTTCCTCCACCCCTCCTTCTTGCCTGTTTGCTAGTGCTTTTCTGAGGCACTCTCTCATTTTCCCAAAGTCAGCCCTCCTGAAGTCAAATACTCTTGCTTTTGTATGGCTTGATTGTATGGCTGTGTTTATCGTGAACCACATTGTTTGGTGGTTGCTTGTTCCCAGATGGCTACCCACTTCTAAATCTGAGATTCTTTCTCCGTCCCCATTTGAGAGTACCAGGTGTAAATTACAGTTGGTATGCATATCCCATTACATCATAGTGAACAGAAGGTCCACAAGTGCAGTAATAGGATAACTATTACAGCCCATTTAGATGCAACATGGCCTGCTCAGTTGCAGTTCACAGATAGGTAATTGTGCAATGCTGTGGAGATAGAGGAGGGGAAGAAGAAAGGCAGATCTGGGGGGGATTCCACAGTTTAGGGAAGTGGTACAAGAAGGCTACCTGATCAACAGTAGTCATATGGCACAGGACACCTAATGTATGAGAAACTGAGGACCTAAGTGAATGGGCGGATGGTGGAGGGATTGTTATGGAAGAGTTGAGATAAGTCAGGAGGGAGCAAAACCAGAATTTGGAGATGAATTTAGCACAGTGGAGGAGACGTCTGTTATCAAGAGATGGAAAAGCCAAAGTGTGGTAAAGTTGACAGTGATGAGTGAGGGTAGGAGCATTGAGTGCAATGCAGCAGAAGGAGTTATAGAGGGTGTCCAATCTGGCTAGGGAGGTCTTAGGTGCAGCACTGTAAATTATGTTGCAGTAGTCAAAGATGGGGAAGATCATCTTCTGGACAAGTTCACGCCTAGCCAGGAGAGGTAGGCAGTTCTGGTTCCTAAATAGTGCTAACTTGGGCACAGCTTTTAAGGATGGTGTCCATGACCAGAGAAGGTGAGGTGTTGGGACGCCAAACCCCGGATATCTGAATGAGGAGGTGTCCTCAAGGACCATCCATTGAGGATGTGAAAAGTGGGAGGGCCTTGAAAGTCTCTATCTAGTGCTGAAGGTCATGGAGACAGTCTTCTTGGCATTTAGGAAAGCTGATGTCAGCAAAACCAGCACTGAACATTGTTGAAATCCTTCTGAAGTCTGGTTGCAATATTGATGAGGAGTGGCTGGAGGTGTAAAGGACAGTGTTGTCTGCATACATATGAACAAAGGTAGATGTGCATAGAAGACAAGTCATTGAGAAAGATGGAGAAGAGTACGGGTCCCAACAATGATCCCTGTGGGACCCCTGTGTTGATAGGGAGGGGTGAGGATATGGAATCCACTGTTCTAACTGACTGGGTCCAACCTACCAGGTAGGCATGGAACCAGTTTGTGGCAGCAGCTGACAAGCCTGCAGCAGAGAGAAAGTGTAACAGGATAGCATGGGAGATGGTGTCGAAAGCCTTGGCTAGGTCAACAAAGATGGCAGATGTGATTTGACCACTGTCCATCCTAGTGAGGATGGAATCAGTGAGCCTAATCAGGGAGGTGGCGGTGGAGTGGTATTTAAGAAAGCCAGATTGGAAGACAGTGAAAAAGTTAGAGTGAGAGAGATAGGCAGAGAGTTCCAAGGGAAGGATGGATCACCACCCTTAGGAAGGGGAGAACAATGGCACTGTTTCCAGACAGAAGGGATAGCTTCCAATGTGAATGAGAGGTTGAGTAGCTCTGTCAGTAGGGCAGAGAAAGCCACAGCAGAAAGGTAAAGCAGTTTGGGGTCCAGCCCATCAGGCAAACTGCTTTAGAAGGATTTAGGGTAAGCAGGGCATCCAGGGTGTCTGAGGGTGTTATGTTAGTGAATGAGAAAGGAAGGGCTGGAAATAGGTGTGTGTGGTGAGTTAGGTGGAGGATCAGACTGAGGAAGTGATAAGGAGGATAGAAGAGCAGAGGCATAGTAGGTGAAAAAATAATTAAATTCAGAGGTGACACTCAAGTGGTCAGAGGTAACAGTGTTGTTTATAGTAAGAAGGGGGTAGGAGGAGAAAAAGGGGTGGAGAAGAGAGACAGAGCTAATGACTTTCCAAAATTTTGAAGGGCTGTTTATGTTCGATTGAAAGGTTGAGGTAAAGTAGTTGGCTTTAGCCAAATGAATGGCTTTAGTGCATTTGCTGCGAAGCTGGTGATAGTTGTCGTACTTTTTCTGGAGCTTGTAGATTTTTTGTTGCTTCCAAGCTTGGTCCCTTGCTCTTTGGCATGCTATGAGTTCTGGTGTGACCCAAGGAAGGTGGTTCCTGTGGACTCTAACTTTGCCTAGAGGGTTGTGCTGGTTCCAAACTTTGAGAAATTTAACTTTGAAATATTCTGCAGCTATGTCAGTTGTGTTCATTGATGTTATAGGGGACCAGTTTGTGCATGATAGATCAAGTGGGAGCAGCCCAAGGTGCATGGAATTGTATGAGTGAATCGCTAAGGTTTTGTTGGGGACTTTAGTACGGTAGTTTCTGCATACTATGAAGGTCATGTGATGATCACTCAGAGTTTCTGATAACATACCAGATTTGATGACTCTCTGTGTGTGGGAAGTGAGAGCCCAGTCAATTAAGGAATGGTTGCTTGTTTTCAGGTTTATCCTAGTAGGTTGAAGGATGAGTTGGGTTAAATCATGGGCAGCAATGTTGTTTTTTACTTTGAATAGGGAAAGGGATAAGTTTAGGTTAAAATTGCCCATGATATAGACGTCACCCGACAAGGTATGGGAAACTATGGTAGAGATGAGGTTAGTAACCAGGGAGGGGTTGAGTTCTGGGTGGCAGTAGGCCCCTGCAATAAAAATAGGGATTGAGAATGGAAGAGATAGTTGTAAGAAGAGTACTGTACTTCGTATGGTTTGGGGTCAGAGGCTGAATAAATGGTAGTGAATTTGATACCCAAGGAGACGTATAGTGCCACACCTCCACCCCTCCTGGACTGATCTTGTTGTCAAACAGAAAAGCCCGGGATGGTGAGTGGGGGCACCTGTTTTATTATTTAACCATGTTTCAGTAAGAATAATTATGTTAGGGCCTAGTGAAGCAACAAGGTGCTGCAGTAAGTGATTTTTAGGGGCAGGCTACCTTATGTTTAGGTGCAGAGTTTTTCAAACCTCGGGCAAGGCAGAGGGTGAGGTAGTGGGGCTACAGGGGTAGCAGATGGAGGCATTGTGTCATTTAGGAGCAAGGCCCAGGGTTGATGAAACCTCTAGGTGGTGTTGTCCCAAGGGATACTACCCCTGCCTGCGTGACTAATTGCAGGTTGAGACCTAAGCTCATTGAACAGGTGCCTCCACCAGAAGGGTAGGTTTAAGGGTAATATAAATGCTCTGGGTACAGCCCTCTGGGACACTGATACCCCTCTCCAACCCTCTAGTGTCTTACATTGGTCAGTAGATAAGCAATCACAGTTAACATCAAAACACAATATTAAACCCACTCTTGCCACACTTACCACCAGGGCTGAATCAGATGCACTGGCCTAGAGACCCATGAAAAACAAGACCTGGAACAGAACAATGCAAAGTAACAGTACCCCTCCACAAAGGTACACAATACAAGTGAGATGCAGAAAGAATAGAATCTGATTTATTCTGGGATGTGAACAAGGGTTGGGCAGCAATCTAGTGTTTGATTTCAGATCTGATTTAGTCAGGTTAACAGGCATGCACTGAGTCCCTGTAACACAGTCACACACACACTCTGGGTACACAGTTGTAAGGCCCAGCCTGAAGCATTGCCAGGGTGAGCCCGGCATTGCAGCTGTTGTTGGTGCCTATGGGAAGAAAAACACATGCACTTTAACCCACAATTTGTAATCCAGAGCGGATGGCCCAGTCTGAAAAGGATTAACCACAACAATAAAATCAGATGAACCACCAATGATTTTGAGCTTTTGTTGCAGGGAGCTACCATAATGTTTACTCACGCTACCTAAAACAGGATGCAGGATTGATGAGATGAAGGCTTCAGGATGGAAAGCTGATTTGCCAGGGGAAGCAGGGCTCACATGATACACTGTGATGGTCAATCCTGTTCAATGGTGTAGAGCAGGGAGCCAAATCCCTGAGCAGATCTTTCATCAGTTGCATCTCTGAGGTATGAGTGGCAATCTAGTCTGAGATGGCAAAGCCCAGACCAGGTGAACGGTTAAGATGTCAGTCCGGTAAGTTGCTGGATGCAGCGTCCAGCTCACGTGCCACATTCAGGGGTGTGGGGAACCAAATTGTAACCCACACTACACATTCAGCACACTTACAGTAAGAATGACCAAATACCACAGTTCAGATGGCAGTCCGGTTGCAATTAGGGCAGTGTCTCTGTGCAAATTGTATGCTCTACGGCTTTCTTCAATTCCTGACAGGCCAGTCACTCCAGAAGCAAGTCTTTGGTCCACACCAGATGAAATTTACTCTCACAATTCGGTATTCAGTCACATTAACATTACTTTCGGAAGGTATCTGATATCAGATTGCAGACCTCTTCACACTGGAAGATGGTAACAGGCAGGCCAGATACAGCCTTCCTGCCAATTCCCTGTGCTACCACGCAGGAGCGGCTGCTCAAATCTCTTGAGCTGTTCACTCTCTCTATTCCAAATACACACTCACCCATGGCTGCAGGCAGCTCTGGAATTTCCCAGTGATCCAAAAGGTTCAGTTGGTTGATCCATCTGTCTGGCACAGAAAGAGCTCCTCCTCCAGGTCCATTTTGGTGCCAAACAGTAAAAACTAAAATTCCTACAGAAGTTCACTCCCACAAGACCTCTGGGGACAGTCTCCATTTTAAGGTCCCCTGAGGTACCTATTGGTCCAAACTGGCAGTCCAGAACCAAAATGGTGTCTCTTAGCAGAAAGTCCATGCTGTAAAGAAATGCAGGTTAGACAAACTACTGTATCGTTATTATTAAAGAAGATAATCAGCAAGCAATCACAGATCCTATTAGGACTTCCTCTGTGCACTTAGGAATCGCAAAATGAAGCAGCTGAATTACAGCCAGGGTGGGACTCGAGCCTGAAACTACTTTGCCCCCTGCCAGATTAAATATAATCCACAAAATAGATGCCTCTTAAAGAGACAGGCATGGAGGCTAACATGGCACTTGCATGCAAACACTTTTAAACTGTTTAAACACGGGACACCAGCCTGGCAATGGGCATTTAGGCAAACCCAGGAAGACATTTTAGGAGCCCCCATTTGTAGGGGGTTACATTAGGATTTATGTCTCCAGATGATAGGAGCAGGAGTGCAATGATTAAATAATGGAGTTTAGCACTCTTATACCAGGGTATCTTAGAGGCTCGCCTAGTAGGAAGGGGGGGCTGTCAGTAGGAGGGAGAAAGCTAATGGTGTGTACAAGTGTGCAGTAGAGAAGGATGCACATGAGAGTAGCACATGGGCAAGAGGGAGGTGATTCCAAGGAAGAAAAGGGAAGGGGAAACAGCATTGTTGTGGACCAAGCAGAGAATTGTGGGAGGACGGGGAGTGTTGGTGAGGGGAGGGGTGAGAGTTGTTAGGAGGGGAAGAGTTAGGGAAATGAGGAGGATTAGAAGAAAACTGAGAGAGTGCATGGTGAGGAGGAACAGAATGCAGAGTTGCAGAAGGAGGCTAAATATAGGAATCCAGAGAAATAAAATAGTATTGGGGGGTTGACTGTAGTACAGTGCCTTGAATGTAGTGGTAGCACAAGACAAGTGGGATTGTTGATGACTACATGACAGACAGGCTTCAACATGTAGTAGCACACAACCAAATCACACAACACTAAGCTCCCCCTCCCACCAGTAGACCAGTGAAACAGACCAGCCCCGAGCAGTGTACATGCCAATCTCACCCAAAAGAGCATTTAATAAATGGTGGAGGAGGGGGGTGGGGAGGGCCAAACACATAGAGACAGTAGGGAGCCTGAAAGGATCTCTGGAAAATCTTGATATACACAGGTTAATTATCTAACTTTTTAAGTCCATTTTCGGTCACAAAAAAGGATCTCTGGAAAACCTTGACATACACATGTTAATTATTTTACTTTTTAAGTCCATTTTAGTCTCAAATCCAATCCAGATGGAAGCAGGATGATGCAGGGCAACTTGCTAGGAAAACACATCCCCACTGAACTCAGAAATGTCCAGTTTCTTCAGCAGCATATGTGCAAGATTGCCACAATTCAGACCATTTTAAACAAAATTTTACACATTATCCATGTTTCAAAAGACTTGAATAATAGTCCCTTTGTTATTCTTGGATGCCAACACAGCCTTTAACAGGGTTGAATAGAGTTACCTAATTAACATTTTGAAAGCTTACGGGGCCCAATTCTCAAAGCCCTAAGTGTGATGCAAGCTGCCTGCACCACACACAAATGGCACAAGTGGCACCTTGCATCAAAAACTGCCCCTGAGCTATTCACAAAGGTAGCCTGCCCCAAACGGGGTATGCACTGCCACTGCTCCCAAAATGGGCTGCAACTTGGTGCTAGGGAGCATGTGGCAGAAACAAGCTTCCACATCCCTGAATGTGGTATTCTCAGAACTCTCCCAGAGGAGAGATTTCTAAGTACCCTTAGACCTGCCAGGGCTGGTCTAAGGGTACTTAGAAAATCACTCCTCTGGGAGAGGTGCTAAGTGCAGCAATGTGCAGCTGCCCCTAATGATATGAAAGCATGTAAATGTATCCCTGTAGATATGGCCATCACCACCCCAATTCCCAAAGCTGCCATAATCTTTATGTAATATAATGTCCCTTTTTGATTCCGAATGCAGCCATAATCTGTACTAAATATAGTGCCCCTCCCCAAACCACGATGCTGCCATAATCATTAGTTAATAATATATCCCCCTTCTATGATCCTGATGTAGCCATAATCATTAATTAATAAAATGCCCCCTTCCTGAACCCTGATGCTGCTATAATCATTAATTAATAATGCCCCTGATCCCCAAAGCAGCTGTAATCATCCAGTAATATAATGCCCCCTTCCTAATCCCTGATGTTGCCATAGTCTGTACTTAATATAATGCCCCCTTCCCCGATCCCCAATGCTGCCTCTATTAATAGTTAGGGACATATCCCCTCTTGTGGTGGTAAAATGGCCCCCCACCCCACCACCCAGCTCCCCCCATCCCATAACAGAGCCAGCACTGGCACAGTCTTTCTCTCATATCCATAGCTGGCGCTGACTGAATTGTCATTTGTGTGCAGTGCTTAGTGTATGCAAAGCTGCAGTGTGTACCTATTATAGCCCTTTTGAGAATGGGGCCATAATTTCAGCATGTCACTATGAATATTTAAGCTAAAGTTACAGTAAATGGTGTGTCTTCTAATACTTTTAACTTATAGAGGGCACTCATCAAAAGTGTCCTCTCTCCTTATCTATTCATACTACAGTAGCTGCAGAACCCTTACTAATCAAAATTTGATCATCCACTTCTATTTCAGGCATAAAGCATGGGTCGGCTACAAACTGATGTCATATGTGGATGACATTTTATTATCTTTAAGTCATCCAAGAATCTTCATTTCATCTCTAGCTAAAATTATTAAAGACTGCTCAACCTTCATGGCTTTTAATTTCAATAAATCAGAACCTATGATGCTATCTCCTGGTGCAAATATATCATTCTTAAAATCATTTGATTTCAAATGTCAGGCTCTGATATTATATTTATGAGAATCTGTTTTATAAAGACCTCAATACTAATGCTATTGCTCATAAGCACTTTATTACACTGATCAATAAAATGGAATTGTATCTTTTAAGATGGTGCCAAATATTATTTCTCTGAGATAAAATCCAGGTCATAAACATGATACTGGCCCAAAAAATCTACTACTTATTACAGCAATCACCTATTTATATCCCCCATATCTCTTCAAAAGAATTCCCAGAGTGTTTTTGTAAATTCCTCTGTGACAATAAACTTGCCAGAATTTTATTAACTGAATTACAACAACCCAAAATAAATGGACAATTTGCACATCCAGACTTCTGTCTAAGACATGAAACTTTCATGGTGTCACAATTAATAAGAACTCATTGGCAAAACAGTGAGAACAGATGTCCCAGTTGATTCTCTATGGAAAAATCTTTATTGGTTTTTACCCTAAAACAATGTTATTAATTGGGCTACCAGAAATTTAGCTACTCATCCTGTGCTAAATCCCCAAATCAAAGCCTGTTCAAAGATCTCCAGTAAGCTAGAATGGTCTCCCATAACATCTTTACGCTGTCCATTACAGGACAATAAACTGATCCAAAATGAGGGTAAAACTATCAATGGCACTCCTGTAAAAACAGTGGCATATTGTGCTGAATAATCTTATGGATCCACTCACAAACACCATCTCTTCCTTCTCATTGCTTTCTAAAAGATAGTCCCTACCATGAAGTGAATTTCACAGTTATTTCCAATTATTTAACGTGATGAAAGAGTTAGGACCATAGTCTGATGTTGCCACCCATGAACATTCTAGATAAGGTGTTTATCACAAATAAAGGTTTCAAAATAATATACAAGGGTATTTTTGAAACAGCAACCCAATAGAAACCATTAACACTAAGTGGAAGAATGAAGGGTAGGTCAGCATTTCCCTGGATGAATGGTGCAAGAGCTGAAATACTACTTTTAGCACATGCAGAGAATGCAATGGTAGACTAAAACAATAGAAAATCTCACTTGGATGGCATTAATCTCCCTGCAAGCTGAAACAATTGGGATTATCAAAGTATGAACATTGATGGAGATGTTTAAAAGACAGATGTTCAACATCACTTATAATATGGTTCTGTACTAAACTGAAGATATTTTGGGACAAAGTGCAGAAGACATGTGCATTCAATTCTTAGGTGTGACCTTAACATCACACCTAAATTTGTATTATTGGGTATCACAGAGAACATTACAAATCTTTCTTGATGATAAATATTATGGTTACATGCAGCATTCATTTCTACAAAAAAAAATGTCTTAAAACAGTGGAGGTAACCCACTTGACCCCCTCTCAGTTTGAGAATGGCTTATGTGACTACTAGAGACAATTATGAAAGATGGTCATTTATAAATAATGGCTGATCCAGTCATTTTTATAATTTATGAAACCCACACCTTCTTTCTGATTTTTGTTCACTACCAAACTCATGAGGCTTAATAATGTAAAGTAGTCTTTTAATTTAAATAGTACAGTATTTCTTTATTCTTCATACCAGTTGTTAAGGTTACGTTACTGTTGAACTGTTTGTGACTAGTTGCCAATACTTGTATTGTACAGGTTTTCATCTGCATGACTGTGTCTGTTTGAAAATGTAACAAGATGTTAGTTATAAAAAAAAAGAAAAGTCACATTTCATGAAAGTTGTCCTAGGTCCCCTTATAAACTTGTGGAGCATTCTGCAGCTATGTTTTTCCATCTTTCTGTGACAAATGGAACCATCCCACTGGTATTTTAAATAAACATAAATAACATACAAAATGGCAACAGTTGGATGGAGTGGAACCAGTGAACAGAAACATAGAAACATAGAAACATAGAATTTGACAGCAGATAAGGACTGCTTGGCCCACCCAGTCTGCCCATTTCCTTACCTACTGGATAAGCTGCAGATCCTAGTTAACCAGCAGCCTACTTCTTCCTACCCCCACCCCCCAGAATTGCCTTATGACTATCCCATGCATGCTTGAATTCCACCACTGATTTTGACTCCACAACCTCCTCCGAAGGCTGCTCCATGCATCCACAACCTCTCTGTGAAAAAATACTTCTAAATTACCTCTGAACCACCCCCATCTTCTCTAAATTGTGCCCTCTTGTTCTTGCACACCTCTTTTTTGAAAGATGCTACCCTCTTGGACTTTGTTGATTCCTTGAGGTACTTGAAAGTTTCTATCATGTCCCCCTCTCCTCCTTTCCTTGAGGCTATACATATTAAGCTCCTTAAGTCTCTATTCATATTCTTCCGTGCAGACCCTGCACCATTTTAGTTGCCTCTGGACAGCTTTCATCCCGTCCTATGTCTTTGTGGAGATTGGGTTCCAGAACTGCACACAGTACTCAGATGGGGTCTCACCTAGCTGTCTGTACAGAGGGATAAGAACTTCCTGTTTTCTACTGGTGATGCCTCTCTCCTATGCATTCCAGTATCCCCAGCCCTCACTTGCTGCCCTCTCACATTGCTTGCCCATCTTTAGGTCATCTGATATGACTACCCCAGGTCCCTTTCCATTTTGTTGTTGTTAGTATCTCACCCCCATTGTGTACTCTTCCCTGGTTTTTGTTTCCCAGGTGCATTACCTTGCACTCTTAGCATTGAATCTAAGCTGCCATACATTTGACTATTCCTCTAACCTTGCCAAGTCCCTTCTCATCCTTTCCACCCCACCCTGTGCATCAACTCTGTTGCAGATTTTAGTGTCATCTGCAAAGAGACATATTTTTCTTCCAGTCCTTCTGCAATGTTGCTTATAAAGACATTGAAGAGGACCGTCCTAATACTGAACCCTGTGGTACCCCACTAGTAACCCTCCTTTCTTCTGAGTGGACTCCATTTACTATTACTTCTGTATCCTATTCTCCAGCCAATTCTTTACCCAGGCTGTCATCTTGGGACCCATCCAGGCTGGCTAACATGTATATTAATCTTTTGTGTTGGACTGTGTCAAATGCCTTGCTAAAGTCTAGGTAGGCCATGTCCACAGCCCCTCCCTGATCTACTACTTTGGTCACCCAGTCAAAGAAATCTATCAGATTAGTCTGGCATGACCTTAGCACTGTGAATCCATGCTGCCCTAGGGGTCCTGTGCCCTTCTGGCCTCTAGATGCTCGACAATTCTTTCCTTTAGAGGTATTCCATCATTTTCCTATCACTGAGGTTAAACTAATAGGTCTATAGTTTCCTGCTTTTGCCTTGCTCCCACTTTGTGAAAGGAATCACATCTGCCCTCCTCCAGTCCTCGGGGTACCACCCCATCCTCCCATGATTTGTTAAAAGCGGTAGTCAGTGGTGTCACTAGTTCTACCCTTAGTTCTTTAGAATTCTGGGATGAATCCATCAGGCCCCATTGCTTTGTCCACCTTCAGTTTTAAGGTTCTTTCAGAACCCTTTCTTCTGCAAATGGGCCAGTATCAACTTCTGTATCCAGAGTGTTACTACTGTTTGTTTTATGTACACCCTCTTCCTTTGTAAAATGCTGACCAAAAATATTTGTTTAGTATCTCTGCTTTTCACATTTCTCCTCTGCCCACCCTCCTCCCTTTATTAGCCCTCCACTATCCCTCCTTGGTCTTCCTTCGCTCCCTGATGTACCTATAAAGGTTTTATCCCCTTCTTAACTGAGTTGGCTATCTTTTCCTCAGTTAGTTAACAGCTAGTTGCTATTGTAATGGATGGATGGATAGATAGATAGACACAGACAAACAGATAGATAGATAGACAGACAGACAGACAGACAGATAGATAGATATTCTTCAGGTTACAGAAAATATTTGCATACAATCAATGTCTACACAAAGTGTAAAGAGAGCCACTTTCTTTCTTATTCATGGATGTATAATATTCATTGTGAATTATAGCAGATACATTGATTCATATATATTTTCTTTTTGATGCTTGTCTGAAATTGGCATCAATTCTATGATCTTTTATTTTCTTCTGTATCAGTGACCTTTATCGCGAAGTGGGGACAATGTGATCAAAATTGCTAGCTTTACTCCCTCCATAAATATCCTATATTTACCTTAACACTCTTACTTTCTCAATGTCCCTTTTCCAATTATTACCTTTTATGACTGCACTAATGAAAGTGACATTTGTCAAGTCTCTGAGCAAGTAAATACTCCATTCTTGGCAACCAGCTCTTTTCTGCACATCTTCACTATCTTGAATGTTTCTATTTATACTGCACCTCTATCTTTAGTTATCTAGTTTAAGCCGATGACACCCAGATGTATATATTCACTTCTACAATGACCAGTTTTGTCTCACTCTGTTTTCATATCTTTCATGACTGAGTTCCTACTGCAGCTTAACTCTTGGTTCTGCTTTCAGTCTTCTCAAAAGAGGAGAAGAAGAGGGAACTCCTGTTATTGTTTAATATATTAAATAACCTAGACCATATGGCACAATGTGGCCTTAAATTCAGCAATAGAACAGTACATCTAAGGTCCCATAATAAACTACTCATTCTCAAGGTTAACACAAATAAAAGGAATAACTTCTTCACAATATGCGTAGCCCAATTTTAGAATTCATTACCCCATGATTTGGTTAACAAAACTTCCTTCTGTAGTTTCAAGCGTGGGCTTGTGACCTCTTGTTGTATTCAAGAGAACAAATAATCACACCCTCCCAGGTGGGAGACAATCTTGATGGGGCCCTGGACTTCTTTTGTCTTACCAAACCAAGTAACCAAGTAACTCTCTGTCCTTTGAGTTAATGAAGGACATAGACATTGCTTGGAGTTCCTTCAGGAAGACAGACTTGCACTCAGATTCAGTTGCATACAACTATTTACAGAACAAATGCAAATGCAAGCTCAGCAAGGCCAAAAACACATATCTCAAAGTATAGGAGACAGACAATCTTAGGGACACCCAAAAATTCTGGAACTGCACAAACAACTTGCTCATCTCCAGACCCATCATCTCCTCTCAGTGCCTTGAGGTGAACAGCTTCAAGCACTGTGACCCAAAATCTGTTGCTGATTTGTTCAATGACCATTTCTGCAACCTCAGAAATGCAGACTCCCCTCATGTGGCACAGTATGTCCTTTGGATTCCAGCATGCCTAACATTCCCTATATTACCAAACATGGTGGTGGCACCATGATTTATTTTAAATCACCTTTCAACTTCTTTAGTCTCCCCCCACACCTCCCAGCAGGTAGCCTCCTTTGAACTCTGTGCTGGAATGCTGAGGTTAGGTATCCAAAAGGTGCACATCCTATGAGTGTATCTCCTCAAAACAACGTAAGTAGCTTTTTCCTCCCAACGGACTACCTGGGATCATTAGTTAGCAACAATGATTTTGTCATTTTGGGAGATTTTAATATCAACTGGATCAATTGTGCCAATGGCTCAGTCCATATACTGCTTATCAAGCAAACGCTCGCTCATATAATCAAGCAGCCCACAAGACTGTCCAATAGAGCCCAAACAGCTACCTTAATTGACTGGATCCTTGTACCTAATACTGATAAAATATCTTCAGCTGGAGTTTTCCCTCATTCTATCACTGATCACACCCCTGTCTACTGCAGCTGGTGAACTAACATCGAGCATGCCTATCCCAGGATCATACAATTTCAGAACTACGCACTCCTCAATCTAGCCAATTACAAATCTTATGCGGTGAACACTGACTGGGCCCCCTCGTGGGCTACTGCTGACATGGGCCATGCACTCCTGTACTTCACCACTATCCTACCTGACCTACAAAACAAACATGCCATACTCCCTACCAGATGGATCAGAGGCCAAAAAACTAAGTGGCTCACCCACCCCTTGCTGGGTCTTCTTAAAGAGAGAGACAAATGCTGGGCCACTTACAAAGCCTCCAACTCTAGCAATGATTGGATGAAATATAGAAATCTAAGAAATAAGTACAAGACAACCATTAGACAAAACAAGAGCAAATATTATAAGAGAAACTTACAGCCTCAAACAATACACCCAGCAGATTGTGCAAAAGTCTTAAAGAATCCCTGGGGTAGTCTAACCCTAGCACCCCTTCTGATTTTGAAATTAATGGAATTCATTGCAACAACCCAACTACCATATCCAATGCTTTCAATCAGCAATGCTCTGATCTCTCAGTGGTCACTGACATCCAAAGCTCTCTCTCTAGCTCTGATGCCCAAATATAGGATCCATCTCCCACCTCCCACCCCAATCCCTTCTACTTTAAAACTGTCACCAACACAGGGGTCCAAAAACTTATCCTCTCCATACCTGAATCCAAATCTGGCAGCTCCAACGGCCTCTATCCCAAACTCCCAAATCTAACGCATGGAAGCTTACTCCCCAACCATTATATTCAGTCTCTCACTCACAACATGTTTGGTACCATTACATTGGAAAATGCGGTGTCATTCCCATACTAAAAAGGGAAACATCAAATAACTATTAAACTACGGCCAATAGCAATACTTCCTGTACTCAGCAAATTGCTAGAGAAAATAGTAGCTACTCAACTGATGACATACCTGAAAAGCATAATCTCATATGTCCTACACAACATGGCTTCTGAAAGAACCACAGCATGTTCTAACAGCACTACTTACACTGTCAAATGCGATTTGATCTGTGACTGATCAAGATAACCTCACAGGTGCTGTCTTTGTAGATGTAACAAAGGCATTTGACACAATAAATTACCCTATCCTACTTCACAAATGTAAGTCCATAGGAGTCTCAGATAATGCCCTACCATGGTTTTCCAGCTATCTCTCCAACAGACGTCAACGTACTAGAATTGGCTCCACCCACTCCGAGTATCTTCCCACCTCTCTGGGCATCCCACAGGGATCCATCCTAGGCCACCCTGCTGTTCTCACTCCACATCAACTCTATCATGCACTGTTTTAGCAAAACAACTCCCATCCTATACGTGGATGATCTGGTGTTCTTCTACCATTCCTCTGACATAACTAGCATTATCTGTGACCTTGCATCTGACCTTAGTACAGTCCTGGCTCAAGGACAACAAACTCCTGATGAACTACTCAAAGTCCCAAGCCATGCTTTTTAGAACTCTTCACAAACTAAAACATCTTCCCACCCCCTTAATTGTGGGAACTGAGAGTGGCACCACTTTGATGCAGTTACCATGTTTAAGTACATTAGAATTACACTATTCCACCCTAGACTTCTTGTCTTACATTATCTCAGTGTGTAAATGCATCAACTCTATCCTAGGTATAGTCTACTGGGCCAGAAACAAACTCTTCCCTTCTGCATGCATCACAGTTGCTCACAGCTTCCTTCTTCTGATGCTGTCCTATGGACTACTCGTGTTTGCCCATTCCTCCAATATACTGCATTGCAAGTGGACTGTATGTTACAACACCATTTGTAGATTTGCCCTATCCTGTAATTGACTCACCCATCACTGCTCCATCTACAGTCCTACTTGACTCCTCTCTAGGCAAATTGGTTCATAACGTTATCTCCACACAGCATCCTCACTCCTGGCCTCTCTCTTAGTACCTTGGTTGCAATCTTACAGCTCTCTGACACTGAACAACTAGCAATCCCTAGATCGATTCCAAATATGGTTCCATGGTCTTCTCCACTGCTGCTCCTAAACAATGGAACAATTTTCCAACTGCTCTGCACTCCTGCCCTAAACCAAGCATTTTCAAAAGGCAACTACACTCCCTTCTGCTGGACCATTTCATATGTGCATGCCCCTAGCCCATTATCCCTGTCCCCTCCTCATTTCTCCCCTCCTTTTTTCTTCTCATCCCTCTGACCCCTTAATCACCCTACCTCTCCTCCTCCTCTAGTTTTAAAAATATGTCCAGTGCTCCCAGGTCACCCCTGAAAACAGGCACCTGTGCCTAGTGGGCCTTACCTGGTTACCAAAGACTAAAATAAAATAAAAATAAATGTCCTGCCCAGCTCTGTTACTTACCAATCTTAGGTTGCACTGGCTATTGAATAATCTTTTCTATACTCTATGAAGTTTGCCATTCTCTATGTATTATTTAGTATAATTTTTGTCTCTATGCTGTTCTCCTATTGCCATGTTTGTTAAACTGTACTGTTGTTTTTACATAGTTACAGTGTTATTTTCCTTGCTTGCCGGATGCCTTGTATCCCTTGTGATGTACTGTACTTCTCCCAGGTCATACTTGAAAACAGACAACTGTCTGCTTAGTATACCCCACTCAGTAAACAAAAGCTAAATAAATTATTAAATTATATATTAAGAAAGTAATTGTCAAGGAAGTCCATAAACTACTGCTTTATCTTAAAGTTGACAAATATGCTGGCTGTGATGGCCTAATTTCCCAAATCTTAAAATTTCAGCCACACAAATTGCTCCCTCTTTTCCCCAAATTTGTAATCTTTCATTTGAGTTCAAGAAATTCCTTACACATGGATATCAACTTTTGTAGTGCCATTGTACAAAAAGGCAAGCAAATTGTCCTGGATAACTACAGGCCTATTTCTATACTACAGTAGATCCACAAACAGCAAACAACAGCACCACTTACAGTACCACTTAGAATATGTGAAGAAGGCTTTAATGGTGCTCAGTAGCAAAAATTACAGACTGCCACAGCTCAGAACAGTAACCTGTACCAGTTCTGCACTTCTTAGTATGCCATCACTAGGAAGTGTGAAACCAATAGAAGTTACTGGCCTGATCTGTGGCAGTTTGTAACTTATGCTACTGAGCACCATTAAAGCCTTCTTCACATACTCTAAGTGGTGCTGTTGTTTGCTGTTCGTGAATCTGGATATATTTTACAATGAGTACACTTTTGCGGTTGGAACTGGAATTGTTGGTCATGGCTATTTCTATATTATCAACTTTGGCTAAGATGCAGGACAGAATAGTACATAATCATCTCACTTCCTACTTAGACCAACACAGGCTTCTCTGTGAGGAGCAACACAGCTTCAGGAAGGGTCACAGAACATGCACAGCATCAGTCAGCTTCACGGATGCAGTGCATCATGCTATGGACAATGGTCTGCTGACCAGTGCCATGTTTGTGAACATGACTAAGGATTGGTGGACCATGATTTGTTCATACAGAAGTTGTTTAGTATTTGGGAGGGGTAGACAGCTATTCTGTGGTTCTCCAGCTATCTGAAAGACAGGTCACAGCTCTTCAAAATTGTCTTGTCAAGGGCAAACACTATGTCCTTTGAGTCCCCAATGGATCCATTAAAGGCCCTCCCTCACCTGTTAATGTTTTTTCATTAAAGACCTATTTGTAATACTACAAAGATCCTTCTGCATGCAGATGAAGCAGTCATCTTTGTGCATGGAAAGACAACATCACTATTGATAAAGTCCTTGGGCATCAATTCCACTCCCTTGAATAGTAGTTCACAAATGAGAAATTGGTGTTAAATGTCCCTAGAACAAAATCCATGTTACTCGTCTCATCCCCAAAGGTTAGAAGATTTCCCCAAGACTTCACTGTCTCACCCATTGATGGAGTGAAACTAGAACTAGATAATAAATTCAAATACCTTCTTGTTACCATTGATCCCCACTTCACATTTGGCACTCGTGTGAGCAACACCATAAGAACTGTTCATCAAAAACTGGGTCTGCTCTATCATACTACAAAGTGCCTGGCACTCAGTACTAAAGTCAGACTCGCCCAAAGCTGCATACTCCCCTTGACTGAGTACGGCTTCACCATTATGGATGCTGCTCCTCTTATGATCTGAGCAAAAAAACAGAATCTCAACCCACAAGGGATTCATTGTAGTAATTTTGCTTATTTAATACCCATTCCCAGAGGCTCTTGGAACTCTACAACATAACAAATATATAACCAAAACGTTGCTAAATTTGCATCTTTGCAGGGCCCATGGTCCCATCACTGCACCGACTTTGAACAACCCAGTTGGATGCAACACAAAACCAGATCCTAGTTAACCCTAGAAAATTTCTTGCACAAAATATTACATGAAAGTGTTTCCCAATGCCTAGCCAAGCTATTCACGTATCCTTTTCACATTTCCTTATCCGCTGTCAATGTCTATGTTTCTATTTTTTTCACAGAGAGGGCAGTGGATGCATGGAATGGCCTTCCTGAGGAGGTCATGGGGTCAGCAACAGTGGGAGAATTCAAGAATGCATGGGACAGACATAAAGCAATTCTAGTGGGAGATAGGATGAAGTAGGCTGTTGGTTAACTAGGCTCTGCAGCTTATTCAATAGGTAGGAAAATGTGTGATTGGGAGGCTAAGCAGTCCTTATCTGCCATCAAAGCCTATGTTTCTATGTGGACAACCCCTTCTATCACTCCTCTGTAAACAATCTTTTGAAAGTTCCATTTGTGTGCTCTTAAAAACATTGACTTTTCCCTTCTACTGTCATCGATGTACATTGTGGAAGAGATGCATTTGGTGGGAAGGGGGTTTGTTTTTTAGATATCCGAACATTGTAATCATATCACCTTGAGTCTCTTCTTTTCCATGGAGAACAGTCCCACTTCCACCAGTCAGTCCTCATAGCCCATGTTTTCCATGCCTGCAGCCACCTCAGTTCCTCTCCTCACTTTCCAGAACACCATCTTAGTGCCGCTGATATCTTTCATCAGACATGGAGACCAGAACTATACACTGTACTCAGGGTGGGGTCTAACCAGTGAGCTGCACAGGAGCAGATCAATATCTTTAACATGCTTAGGACATTTCTTCTGCAGTATGAGAAATGGGGGGACCATTTCAGGAGTTCAGGCAGGAGAGCCAGGTGAGCAAAGGGTCTGGATTAGGAGGGCCACTGCTCCACTACTGATGATTTGATGATGGGAGGCAGATCAAGCCAGAACCATAGAAAATCCCAATCCAAAAGGACTAAAGTGTGAATTTAAAAAAGACTGAAACCTCAGAAAGAATTCTGGAAATGGCATGTACATAATACTGTAAAATCAGTGCAAAGACAGACTTAGTACACTTGAGCTCATTAATGTCTGAGAATTCAAAATGAGGGTTCAGATGGCATTATAAATAATCAAATTTGATACTGTCCATCCATGTGAATATTTAAGAAAGGAGAATGTAGTGTTATATACTGTAGCTATCCGACACAGTAACCTTATGGTTAGTATTCCCAGTGTTAAATCCAACCAGTCAATTACTCACTATGTGACTTTTAGCACATCTCTTAATCTTCAGTATTCCAGACTATTCTGCTGCACAAAATGGAGAATTAAGGACCCCACTGAAATTAGATCTTGCATTTCAGTTGGTCTACCACTGTCAAACATACTATAAAATGTTTTTTCTTATCTAATAATACTTTAAATTGGTTTGAGATTCTCTGCCAAATTTGTGATAAAACTGCTACTCACTGTATGCATAACCAAACAGAAAATATGGGCTAGATATTTAAAGGAGTTGTGCAGGCACAACATCAAAATGCACCCAGAGGCTATATTCAAAAGGCGAAATGTACTGCACAATTCCGGATGGTGTAAAGATAAGAATGCGGCATATCTAGAGGGGCATACCCATAAATGTGCTGGGAATCCCATATTGAGCCCAAACACATGGCATAACTGTGGAGCAACTCACAAGATGCATCACACAAAGTTGAGCATAAAGGAGGAGGCTCAGCTGCATCCCCAAAGGCAGAGAGCAGGATAGGCTGGAGCAAATGGATGCCACTGCATTTCTCATGGAGCAGATAATGCGGGGGAGGTGAGGAGGAGCAACAACAACATGGCCGTGGAAGGCCCATTGGTGGTATGCCCAACAGAGATGGTACCATGCCTGACTCACCTCCAAAAACTACAGTGACACCGAGATAGTGGACAGGTACCATCTCACCAGGACAATTTTGAGGCAACTCTGTGAGCTGTGCCATAATGAACTGCTGGCACCCACCCGAAGGATCCATGCCACATCAGTGGAGACCCAGATGACAGTGGTAGTGTGCTTGCTCACCACGGGCACCTTTCAGAAACCAGTGGTTGCCACCGCTGGGATCACCCAGTCAGCCACGTCCTGCCTCTTCACTCAGGTCCTCAATGCTCTGCTGCCACATGCTTCCAAGTGCATTAAATTCCCAAGCACAAAGGCAGAGCATACCAAATGTGTAAGACTCCACAGGGTGCCACGATGCCAGACATGATAGGGGCCATTGACTGTACCCATGTGGCCATACACGCACCACCTGGCCCAGAAGGCACAGCATACATGAACAGGAAGGGATATTACTCCATCAACTGCCAGGTAGTGTGCAGTCCCAAAGGGCACATCATCAATGAGTGCACCAAGCACCCTGGGAGTACACATGATGCATTTATCTGGCACCAATCAATCCTGTGCCAGAGATTTGAGAATGGGATAATCCCCACAGGGCACCTAGTGGGTGAATCGGGATGGGGAAGAGGAGCACAACTGCAGTAGCGTGGCACATCACACAGCAACTGGAAGAGGTGGTGGGGAACATGGAAAGTGCTAAGTGACAAGGAAAGGTAGGAAGCTGAGCCTGATGACATGCCAGAAAAGCACACATACAGGGGCCAGTGTGTTGCTGGCCTAGATTTGGCATGGCATGTGTGCTGCACTGCATTGCAACACCAAGGACGCGAGGCCCCACAGGTGGACATGTGTCCAATGGTCAGTAAGGCAGGCATGAACAATGGCACAATGCACACAGCAGCAGGGAAATGCACCCACAAACCTGTGGAGGAGTAGCAACAGATGGGTAGGACACATATGTGGGGCCAACAATGGTGGCACATGAGCTGCGCATGTAGGCGGTGGCAAGGGCACATGGGGGGGTAGGTAGTGGCAGTGTGGACTGGCAACAGGGGGGCATGCCATGCCCAGACAGGGTTTCTACTAACACATGTGCTTTCCCTGCAGGTGGCAGTGCATATCCCCCCGACCTTAGCTGCTCACCCCCATACATTGACCCAGCAATGGGGCCGAGAAGAAGTATAATGAGGCACACACCACCACATGCAATATCATAGAGCGGGTCTTTGGTATGCTCAAAATGCATTTCCAGTGCCTAGACAAGTCAGGTGGTGCACTACAATATAGCCCTGAGAAAGCCTGTGGCATACTGTTGGCCTGTTGTATGTTACACAACATGGCCATTGACCATGGAATACCTGTCCAGGTGGATGGGGGCAACAGTACAGATGATGAGGAGGAATAGGAAGAGGATCAACAGGATGGGGGTGTGCAGCTGGCCATGGAGAGGAGGGATCCCAGGCTGGTGGTATGTTCCAGGAGGCACCGGGATACCATTGTTGAGGAGCATTTTGGGAACCACAGGTGAGTACCACACAGGAGAACAGGGCACACACAACCCCACACACACACAGACATGGACAGACAGCAATGTAAGCATGCAGGGACAGAAGGACACACACACCAGACACACAGGGGGCACACACACACACACACAGAACAACAAAAACATACTGGTACAGTCTGCTGCCATCGGGAGTACACCCATGACCACACATGCATGCAGGCACACACAGCAGAACAGCCACAGGGCACACTGCAGGGCACACAGCACCAGGCAGAGGCACATACAACACTGCTACCAGGGACACAGACAGACACAGCAGTACTGCAGTGAGTGGCATGGATCAGAGGGTATGCGCTGGCACACAGGCAATGCCAACACAGTGCTGCACTCATCACGCCCATGCCACATGGTCTGGCACCACTGCCCTGATACAAGGCAGCTGTGGCCCAGGTCATGCATGTGCTACAGCAAGCAAACAAGGCCACAGCCAGCCTTGTGTGTGGCTATCAATGGCAGCAAGGGACTGGACTGGGCAGAGCACCCAGCAGGCCTACCGTGCAGCTCCACGACCACCATGGCCATGGGGGCAGCCACACCCTGACTGTGTGGCAGCCACAGGCAGCTCAACAGCCACAGGGGATGTCAACAACATATTCATAGGGGTAGATGCCTGAGAATGTGACTGGGTGCTCACAGGTTTGTCCAACCCAGCAAACAGGCTGTTGCCAGGTGTGTTGGGGATGGGGATAGCAGCGGGCAACATCAGCCTCATTGGATTTGCCAGATGCTGAGCCCTGGGCATGCTTGTGTTGCTATGGGGAGTCCAATGCACCCTTCTGTTACCACTGGACACCAGCATTGCAAAGCCCACTGCAATAGTCTCCACAATGCGGCACAGCAAAGCAGTTGTGGCCTCCCGCAGTTGGCAGATCTCGGCAATTAGCTGGGCACATCCCATGGCCACACACTCGGAAAGTTGATGTACCTCCACCCACAGGGCACAGAACTCCACCCTGAACGCAGCCTGGCTCTCCACAGAGTCCTGCAGAAGCTGGGTGTGCTCATCTAGCCTGTCAACAGTTGGTGTATCACGGGCTTGATGCAACAGGCGGGGGGGTGGCCTGCTGTGTCACATCCCTCATCTGCGAATGTTGCACAGGAGTCTGCTGTGGTGGCAGGGACTTGTTGCAGGCAGGCATTGCAGCCCCTGGGGTGTGCTGCACAGTGTCACCTGCAGGCCGTTGCAGCACAACAGCACCCTGCTGGACCTGGCTGTTGAACCCAGTGCCCACATCTGCACCCCGTCCCCATACAACGCCAGCAGCAGTATCTGCCAGTGCGGGGGGGCACACCGGACATGTACATACATGGTCACTGGTCCACCAGCACTGTCTGCTGCCACCTGTTGGACTACTGGATCGAGGGGAAGGATGGCGAACCCTGTGTACCTCAATATAAGGGTGATGTCATTGTCATTATCATAATCATCCTTGTCCTGCATGGCCAGTACAAGTACAGGGAGGTCATCCTGCATGAGGATGTCAGCCAAAGGGTCCTCATCAGCCAAACCCAGTAGGTCCACCAGATCACCCAGAGGATGTCACGATCTGGCAACAGCCACACCACCAGAGGGACGTAGATGGCACAGCATTGTCCTGTGCCATGGGTCCGGGACTGGCCTGCACAGCACCCCTGAGGTGTGATGGAGCTGAAAGACAGAATGGAGTGTGGTTAGTGTGTCATGGAAGCATTGCAGGTAGACATCTATACAGTGGTATGTCTGCATGTGGGCCACAGGTGTGCCTGCACTGCCATACATGTCCAGTGCCAGTACCACTGCCCATGCCTGGCAGATCACAGGCATTGCTCAGGACAGGCAGTGTGTGGCAATGGGCCACAATTGACAGGCTGTGCCAGTACAGAACCCCCCACAAAATGGCATACAGCCCAACTGGGGATACTCTGTCCAGTGTGACTGACTGGTGCAACGGTCAACTGAAGATGGCCACGTGCATGCACAACCTGCAACAGTCACCCAGGGGACATGCATTTCCCCATTGGCATGTTTCTCTGGCCCAGTTAACACCCTGACCATGACCGTTGCCTGCAGCTGCCACATAGCACACGGGGGACCATGTGGGACCTCAGTGTGGCTGTGCAGGCAGTGCACCACCCCATGGTACATTGTGAACACACTACTGGGCCCCCTGTTGTGTACCAGGCACACCTATGGCCTGCACATACTGCACCCTGCCAGGTGTCCCGCAGGTATACTCACAGTGCTGTGATGGGCTGCCACCAGTCTGGGAACCAACCCCTGGGACACCCACAATTGTTGCCCAGGTGAATGTAGCTGCCAGCATCTCCTCCTCTGCAGTGAGGATGGGTGCTGTAGAGGGTCCACCACCAGTTTGGTTCAGTGATTCCCTAATAGAAGCTATTTTCACCTTTGCCCAGTGCTTGTCCATGTTTATTTTCTTTTTGCACTCCTGGGGAATGTGGTTGTAGTGTCCATGAGTGTTTATTTATGTGGCCACCTCCTCCCAGCCTGTAGCCCACTCCTGTGGGGTCCCTGTGGCCCCACTCAGCAGTTACTCCCTTGCAACATATGCCTCCATCAGGGCATGCTTTTCTTCCTTTAAGAAGTTAAGCCTGCACTTTCTGGCCTGCCACTGCTCCTCCTCGCTCTCAGATTCTGACATACTGCCACCTGTGAACAGAAATGATGCATCTCCTGGTACAGTGCAATATAGAACATGTAGCAGTGCAATAGAGTCATTAGCAATTGGAATGTAAACAACCCTACCTTCCAGGCTGCAATTCCTGTCAGTGACCTGAGCTCTGTGGTGATGCTTTTATGGCTCAACTCATGCAAATGAGCTGTGGAGCAACAAGTAATGAGATGCTAGTGCGCTGACTAGCGCCTGGATGGCTAATGAGGCAGTTTGCATATCATGGCTGAATACTGAAGAATGCTCCAGATGCAACTGACTATGTGTGGTGCAACTGAGATGCACCGGAGCATTCCTCTGGCACATTTTCTGCACATGCGCAATATGCTTTACTGCATTTGGCATGCACACGGCCTGCTGCAAGACGTTCATGTCAGTGTATCGTGTATCTGCCATTGCTGCATATGTGAGCCCTATCACACATGTGGGGTGGTGTGCGCTATTGCCATGACCACAGCTTACTCAATGTCACTGTGTTATGCATGCATTGTGTCTTCGCCATTGGCCATCACTGCGCAGGTGCGGAATTTGTGCTATTGGTGTGCTGTATGTGTGGTAGTGCCTGACCTTAACAAAATGGCACTGGCACACTGATGCATGGCTGTGGGTCACGGCCATGACCCCAGTCCCCCACCTGTACTTCCAGTATTGTGCAGGTGTGGTACTGCACAATAGGTCCCACTGGCGCATGCCTATCGTGCGTGTGTGTGCTGCACAGCAGTTTTCTGTGTGGACTTATTGCTCAATCAGCATGGAAGTGCAACACCTGTCTCAGTACACCAGCAGACAGCACAGTGTGATTGATAGAGTGTGCTGGAAGCATGGCACATGCTGCAAGAGTCTGGCCTTGGGCCCTAAACTGGAGCGAGGTGGAGATGGCCAACCCATGGCACTGGTTGCCTTACTGGAGGAACAGTTGTTTTGAGGTGGTACTGCCGGATGCATGGTCCCAGATTTGGGCCTGGAGGAGCTCACAGGGATCCCCAGGACAAGGGAGCACTGCCATCAATGGTATGGTGACCTACACTGCCACAATCTTGCATGGCTATGGAGACTGCAGGACCCTGCTTGCAGGGTTGTGGTCCCATGACCAGGTACATCTGTCTGTGCTTTGTGCATGCCTCTTCTGCGTGCTTGTGGGTGCATTGGAGTGTGCAGCAGTGTGTGTGCACCTACACAGAGGGTGGGCTTGCCTTGTTTGGGTGTGTCAGAGCTGTTGTCAGGCCTTGCTGTGCACTGTGTGGCCCCCTGTCACATCGTGTCATTAGTCTGGCACATTGTGCCCACCTTGTGGGGTGCAGATTTAGTTCCCGGCATTGTGCACTGCACCTCTTTGCATCCTTTCAGGCTTGTTTGGGCTTGTGGAGTTTGTTTGGTGTTTGCCTAATATTCATTGTCCCCTTTCCTTGTGTTTTCTTTGCAGGACAGGTGGCGGGCAGGCAGGCCTGGTAAGAGCCAGATAGGCGTGGCCACCAGGTGGGAGATGGAACAGCAGCTGGGCCTGAAGGCCAAGCAGCAGATAAGTGTGTGATATGTGCAGCAGTCCTCTGTACCTATTGTAGGGTGGTGGTGGGACCCATATTCACAGCAGGCCATAGCCTGCTTACTGTGGTTGTCCATGTGTTGGGTTTCCGACACACTTGGCAGTGTTTGTCTGTAGTGTGTGGTTGTCCCATCATGCATATGGCTCCTGTGTGCTGTTACCCAGTTGCTGTCACTGGTGTTAACTGTGTGTACCCCAACGGTGCACACATGGGTATGCATCTGGGCCTGCTTGAGTGGTGCACATGTGGGCCTCGGTCCCATGCTGTGGGGGGTATGATCACATGTCCCTTTGCAGCATACTCCCTGTGCCACATTCCCTTTATTGTGTGGTGCTTTATTTTGGCCTGATGTCAGTGTCTGCTGTGTGTGGTGTGTTGGCGGCCTTGTCCATGATGCCTCTCAGCATCAGTCATGCACACACAGACCATTGGGGGGAAGGGGGTTCATCCTTGTATGGGCCCTGACACTCAGTTTCTGTTCTGTGTTTCCCCTGCTTAGGTCATTCGGGGACACGAAGAGGTTGGTGCAGAGGGGGGCATAATGGGAGGAGGCATCATATACCTGCAGCATATTGCCTTTGGGGTATGTAAGTGGCAGGCAGTCCACATCCATCTGTCACAGAGACTGCTGGCAGCCACATGGATGCTCATTAAAGAGGCATGCAACCATGAGAGAGGACCTCCGTCGGAAGAGGCGTTAGGCCAACATGGATTTTTCTGTACATATCCAAAGTACTCCTGTCCCCACATCCCCATTGCCTGTGGACATTGTTCTTTCCCTCCCACTGCTGTTCCTTCTCACACCCATCCCTGCTGCTTATTGTTGTACATAGTTATTTATACTGCCTTTTACAGTTCACGGATGGTGTTGTGAACGTGTTCAGTTGTTTTCAGCTTTCTGCCATGTTGTTTGCCTTTCATTGCCTGTTTCATACTCTTTTGTTCCACTGTGTTTCTCCAGTTTTGATATTAAAGTATGGTTTCCTATATGCATGTATTTGTGTGTCTCCTTAGCATGCCCGTTGCTTCAGTATGTTGTTGTTGTCCATGGTTGGACTCTGGCCCAGACAAGTACTGGCCCATGGTGTATCTGCAGTGTGATACCAGTGGGCACTCACATCCTTGCTTTTCACATCCCTATTTGATAGGGTGTCCAATGGGTTGCCTGGGGGGTCTGGCGCTGTGCTTGCCACAGTGTCATGTGCCCATGTCCACATGTCCAGCATTGTGCACACCTTTGCTGTGTTCTTCTTACCTGTGCTGCTGTGCTGTGCTATTCCCCACCCTGTGTCCCTGTGTGCCTGTTTGGTGTGTGCTGCATACCACCATGTGCCTGTCTGCCAGTCTGCCTGTGGACCACTGTGCTGTGCTGTGGCACCCAGTGCACTCCTGCATGGTGCTTTCATGTGGTGGCAATGGTGCTTGGCTTTTCTTTGTTGGCTGTTGGGCCTCTGGTCCTGGGAGTGCTCATTCCCTGCAACCCTCTGTGCCATGCCCATTGTGTGCCCTGTCCCATTGGTTGCTTAGATGTGTGATGCTCTGCACCATGTCCGGGAGCTATGGATCTGTACTGTATCTCTGCCATCCACCTGTCCTTTGCCATTGTGGTTCTTCCCTGCCTCCTGTGCCATGGTCCTGTGCCTTTGCACTGACCTTACTGTTTTCTCTGTCACCTGGGGCAACTTGCTCCATTTGCTATATTCAGCCTGCACAGTTGCTCTGGCGCATTTCAGGTTGTACCAGCACAAGTCCAGTTGTGTCATGGTGCATCTTTGCAATATTCAGCATTAGTTGCACCACTGAGTTTCTATGGTGCATCTCCTGAATATTGCATTTTGTGCTTATGGCACATCTGGGTTGCATGGTGCATCTACTATGCATGTTCACGCACACTTTTCAATATCTAGCCCATGGTATTCATCTGATGCTATGCAAACCATTACATTCCACTAACTTTTATATAATTCCTTTCATGCAGAAACATAGCTAGAAACACAGACATATCCAAATGAGGATGTATTGTAATATCATAAGCAATTATGGGGCAGTATAAAGCAGTGATTTAAGGCTCTAAGCTGCAAACCTGGAGTCCTGGGTTTGAATCCAACAGCCCCCACTTGCATATCAACCTTTCTGACAATAAGGATCTTTGATCATTACCAGACATTTATATATTTTATTTATTAGAATTTTGGTACCTGGGTAAGTCCACTGAGACCATGCAGTCCCTTTTTCAGTGACGACCCGGTGTCAATGGTGAACACAATACAATAGATAAATACAATAATAATATACAAGATACAGAGATTTAACAATGTTGCAAAAATATTACAGTGGAAAGCCAGGTAAGTAACTTAAAACAGATCAAGCATTAAGCATGTATAAATAAACAGGATAACTAATATTATACAATAGATACATAGCAGGAACACGAGAGCAGGTGGATTACAAGATACATCTATCAACGTGACATAGACTAGACATTAACAATGCTATAAGGATTATTTAAAGCAATTGCAGAGGAGGGGTTAGTAGGAAAGAGGTAAGCTCTTTTTTGAAGGAGGATAGGGTGGGGCAGGAGAGTAAGTTAGGGGGGACATGCTTGAGGATCCCTAACTATGACTATGACTAGACCTGCCTGAGAATCATTGTCTCAAAGCAGTTTTCCACATTATTCAATATTAATATGAAAAAGAATTGCCATAAATATACACTGTTTTTAAATATAATACTGTTATTTAATAAGATGTTTCTGCTTGCTTTTGTGCTTTATCTGCCAAGAATCCCCAAGTGAATTCTCAAGGAAGCCAGGTTAAGAAACAATGTAAAGGAAGGTTTCCTCAGCATGTAATAAGAACTATCTACACAATACACAGGTCCAGGACATGACACCAGGATTCAATATTTAATTGACTGACTTAAAGCAGCAGTGCAATGAAATTGGACAAAAATATAACCTTATGTTTTTCACTATAAAAGGTTCCAGATGGTTTTTTTTTTGTTGTTGTTATTTTTTATTTGGAGGTAACATTTTCAAGTTTCAATACGACTTCACTATTTTGTAAATTATGTAATGAGTTTATTTTTTTCTTAAGAAAAAAAAGATGGCCACCATATTAGGCTTAAAATAGCATTATATGCCTGACTGAGGGTAGGATCAAGAAAAAAAATAACTTATGGTGCGCAGGATAGGAAGTACTGAGAAAAGTAGATTTGACAGGTATGCTGCTATTTTTATTACTTGTAATTGAAACTGGCTTGTTTGAAAAAAAAATAGTTGCACTGCTGCTTTAAAGTAACATCTAAACATCATAAAATCTTATTGGCATTCCCAATGACAGCAGGATCCAATTAGAATCATGCTGACAAGGTTCATATTGTAGTCTGAACTGTAATGCTGACCTTTGTATGCTTTACTGAATGTGATCCCAAATGTCCTTAAAGAGCCAGTAGCTCCAAAAATTGCAGACAGAAAAGGTTACTCATTTTTACAGTCAGCCAGCTGTTACATTTTATTTCTAAAGCATTTGTCTTGTTTAAAAACAATTGTCTTTACAATAGTGTCTAACTGAGATTATTTGGTGTGTGCAGAGTAATACTTTACCTAGAAGCTGACATGTCTATTTCTATTCTCCTTCACACCTCATCAGCATTCTGACCTCACTTATTTTGACATCACAAGTGACCAATCTGGTAGACATCAGTGGCTTTGTTGATTGGTTGTGATGCCCCAATGAGAGACAACTCAATGCTGATGGGGTATGATGGGGAATAGAACTTGGAGTATGCCAGCCTTCAAGAGTACTGCACCATACATCACATATAGTACTGTAAGGTGGGAAATCTAATTAACAAAAGAAAAAGAATACAAGTTCTTCAGATAGGAAAAGAAACATCTAACTACTGTTAAAAGATAGTATTAATTTAAATCAGTGTTTTAGATCGTAAAATGGGTTGTGTGCTATTAAAGGGGGACTCTCTGCTCTCTTGCAGAAATGCTGTGGATCTGTGAGGTCCCAATTAAGCATAATGCAATTAATTATAATTTATTCTTGCAGTTACTTAAAAGTAGTTAAATTTTTTTATCTTATTGATCCTGCAGCCCCTGCCCACCATATCTGTAAACAAAAGTTCCCACTGTCCCCACATCTGTGTTCCTACAATCCTGTTTAATGTGGAATAGTTTAATAAAGTTCATTTGTGTTGAGTTGTGTGTGCAGTCATAGGCTACCGGCTTCCACATCCAGGGCAGCAATTCCAGATTTCAACCTTGTACCAAGCACTTCAACAGGTAGGGTATTTAAATAAGTCTTTTGTTTCTGTCATGCTCCTTGCTCAGTCAGGTTCAATGCTAGTGACTATACATTTCAGACCCAATGGAACTCTGATCAGGCCTCTTATGCTTGGAAATGTTTTTGCCAAGGCTTTTGATGCATCTTCACCCAGACTTAGAGGTAATGTACAAACACATATTTGAATTGGCTCCTTCTTAATAGGAGTATCAGCCTCAGCTAGAGAGTTATGTTGTTCATTTTGCTTTTTTATGAAATTGTAAGGTTGTGCTCATGTCAATAGATTATTTCTGTTTTGGAGCCTTTTAGGAGCAAGCTTAACAAGGCTAAAACTCAATTACCATCTTGGACCACCTTTTATATTTCTAAAGTTCTGACTAAGGGGGTGGGTGCCTGTTAAAAGACAGTCCTTATTATCAGGGGTTTTCTGGCCAAAATAAAAGGGAGGGTGCCAGCTGGAGATAGGAAGGACAGGGAGAATTAGGATGGGGGAGAGTGTAGGGGGGATGGAGAAGGATGGAAGAGAGTGAGGAATCATGGGAGGAAGGACAAGAAGAAAAGGTAGGAGCGTGGAAGAAGGGTGGCATAAGAATGGGAGAGGAGAGGTGGGGAAGATAGAGATTGGTGGAAGGGATCAAGGAGAGGCCCTTGAGTATATCAGGGGAAGTAATACTGGAAATCACCCTTCTTTTGCTAGATTGTGATTTGCTCACCTTCTCACCCAGTAATTAAGCAAGATAAGGAGGGGGTCAATGGGGGGGTGAAACGACATGAGCAGCAGCTGAAGGTGAACAGTGGTTAGTCAGGTGACCATAAAGAGAGGATATTTGGGGGCCTTGGTGGGCAGCTGAAGGTGGACAATAATGGGTGGACAAGTTGTGGATACTATTAAGAGGGTACATGGCATACAAGGGTTTCCAAATGAGAGCATCAGGGGTATCCCATTATGTGGGCAACTCAAATTGAGCAACTCAGCTTTGAGTGACTCAATTTGAGCACCTGTGAGAGGTGTGACCATGATTGAATAGTGAGGGTTGAGGGAATGGTGAAAGATAATTTATAGGGAGTAGTGTATAGCGAGGCAGAGCCATCTGTGTAGGGTTATGGGGCATTGTTTAGCAGGCCAGTTCTAAGCTGCTCATGTCATGTGGTGTGGTGACTAGAGTTACAGCTACTGATGCCAGCAGACCCGGGTTTGGAACTGGCATGGTGGTGTGTTTGTATGTTTTGTTTGGGGGGGTGTTGTTTAAGTTGTTATTTTTTTTATTGTTTAAAGTCCCCCTGAGGTTGTTCTCCCCCTGCCACTGTTCTTCCCCTCCTGACATTCATCCACCTCTACAAGTTGAGCCCCCCCTCGAGTTTCTCCCCTCCTTGAAAAGTACCCCGAGTTAGTTATATTAATTTGGAGGGGATGAGCTCTCTTATAAAAAGTAGGTAGATATATATTCAGCAGTCAGTCACTGTTGTTTCGGTGGTAAAGGTGCACATCACCCTTTCTGATTTTTGGTGATGTGCACTCGCTTTTAGGAAAGTTGCTATAATTCAGTCACTACTATGATATAGAACCAGCATCAGGAGTTGTCATGGTGGGAAAATGAAAAATATAGAAGGAAGAGGAAAAGGGTGTGTACGTGGGGGGGAATGAGAGCCATGTGTTAAGGATATCTGGGGCCCAGGAAGTACTGGGTCAGAAAAGCAGGACATGAGATGGGTATACACCCACCAGTGTGGGCACCTTGTGGGGTTTGCATCCCAGAGGGCCGAATGTGGGAGTCAGCTTTTCACCCAAGTCCAGAATGGACTAAGGGACTGGAGGTGGTCATGAAAAGAATATGATAAATCAATGTATATGGTATCAAAGTACAGAAGAGTAATGTATATAGTATTAAAGTACTGATGATGTAAATTAAGTTTGGTGACATAATTAAGTAAACAAAGTATGCCTCTTAGCACCAATGAAGTCATGTTATTCTGGTAAATTTTGGGAAGGAATCCCATTAGCCAGGTGCATTTATCTATGTGTCTGGGTCCAAAATGTTTGATGACTGTTTCTCATGTAAAAAAGTGTAAAATATTCAGATTTACAACTCTTATTCATCCATAGTGTACGTTTTCTTAGAAAATGCACTTTTATAAAGCAACTAAAAGCTTTACATTTATGTAATAGACTCGGTTTATTTAGTTATTTATTTAATTTATCTAATTTATTTGATAGACTTGGTTTACATAGTTATTGATGTAATTTATTTAATGTTTCAGATATGGCTAGCAAAACTTCTCACAAATTGCAGAGGCGACGCATCTACACACTGATCCAGGAGTTAGCACAGACCATGGAGACCCATTACCTTTTGATGATGCTCATTGGGAGAAAGTAGTTGATGCAAAGGAAAGGTGTTCTAGTCAAACACTGTCAAAAGTACAACATGGTGTGTCTTGAATTGCCTGAATGTTACTCTAGCAGCAATGGATATCATTATATCTGTTACAAGAACTTCACTGCATATAAGAGTTCTGGTACACTTGCAGCTGATGAAACTTTAAAAAATACATTGTGAAGAGTTCATAGTGCTCTATCTGAATCTGCAGCATCTACATCAGGCATATTCCCAAATGAATGTATATTTTGAAAATCATACAAGAAAAGTAATCCTAATGGGTCAAAGAGACTTTTGAATATTCCGACATGTAACTTATTGGGCAGTGACAGCATAAAAAACGTAGCAAAAGAAATGGACGATCGACAAATGGATATGATGGTAGGCAGTATTGATCTCATAGCCAAAGAAGTGAAGTACCACAACAGCTGTAAGAACAAGTATGTAAAAAAGGCAGAAGAAATAAAGGGCACAGGTACAAAATGTGAATACAGTCAGTTGAGGACAATCACCAGGTTCACTTTTCCAGACTTGTTAAGTATGTGCAGTGCATCATTGTTAATGGAATGCAAGAAAGATCATTGCTATCTCTACACAAAAGGTGCATGGACATTCTTATGGAGTGTAGCAGGTGTGAAACAAATTACGACCCACAGAGCATGCAGTCAAAACTGGTGGATCCCTTCAAAGATGGTATCATATTTGACACCAAAAGTAGAAAAGCAGGCACAATCATCAGGGCCAGATATTCAAAAGCGTTGCACTGTGTGCAACCTTTTGCTCTGGGTTGCGTGGGCCACTATATTCAAAAGGTCAAATAGCATGGGCAAACTGCATTGGCGCGGGTAAAAGTATAATGTATGCAAGGGCAATAAGAGGGAGCGTGTACATGAATACAGGGGCAATGCCATATTCAGTGTATTAGAGCTGCGAAGTGTTTTGTGTGACTTAGTGCGACACTTTGTGCAGTGAAATTACCGCCAAGAAAAGGTAGTCTGTAATCTGGGTAAACCAGCTTTGCATGACTTTGTGGAATTGCACAGCTTTGCACTACATTTGCGCAGCTTTGTGCGATCCTAACCAGTAACTAGTAAACATAGAAAGAAACCAGACATGGAAGAAACATGCTGCACACCGATGGCACCTCCTATGATGCCATCATCTGCCACCGGTCCCAGCCATGCCAAGCAGTAAGTGGTGACCCAGGGCCCAGTGGACACCATGGCAGTGTGTCCATACAGCACACACCTGCAGGTGGACACCAACAGAATCCTGCACACATATGCAGCACTGAGGGTGTGGAGTGTGTTGAGGGGAAGGTGTACAGGTGGCCAGTCTGCACCATGTACTGGGTGCTGCCACAAGGCTGGGACAATCCACACAGTGCAACTGGTCCAGTGTTGGAAATACCTCCAACATCAGTGTGCCTGTCTGTGGTATGTGCCCCCCAAGCCACATACCACACATCTGTATGGACACCACAGCACACACAGTCAGCCATGTAATATGTCACTATGAGTGTCCTATGTCAGTGTTGCAGTGGGTTACACAACAGCATGACAGTAATGTCCACTGTCAGTACACATCTGCAAGATGGTCCTGTCACTGTGTAAGGTGCAGCAGACATTGAAGCCTACACACCATAGGCATTTATGTGCCCCTCACACTACAGGCCCCCATGTTACTGTAATGTCTGCTGCTCACTGTAGCAGGAACTACAGTTTGACAATTGCATGCAGTACCACCACCTGTACCTGTGCTGTGTAGTCCCCTGGGCCACAATATTCAATGCGGTTCTGTACAAATGTAGCCTGCAGCTACCACCATGCAGTTCCCAGACTGACCCATTGGTGGAGCTGTGTGCAGATCAGCCAGTCCCTGTACTTCCAGACTGACCTACAGGTGGAGCTGTGGTACCTTGCAATAACGCTGGGCAAACTGCATGCAAATCAGGACATAATGAGATGCTAATCTGGATGTTTGCCAGCAGACAGCCTAAATAGACTTATTTGCATGTCACTTTTGGATATAGCAAATTTTTACACCAGGCAAACATTTGCACTGTGCAAATGTTCTTTCCATGCAAACATTTCAGAAACATGGTACATTTCTGCAGAATATCACGTGTGCTGGTGCTTGCAGCTTTAATGAATCCACTCCTTTGCTAGCACACTCATTGGCAACATGGTTCACCTTACCTTCCTTCGTCGATGTAGAACGGGCTGCTGTTGTGGTTTGCACTTCCTGGTTGCCATATTCAGAGCTGTTTTATTTCCTGGGATAATTTTGCACTGCACTCCCAGCCCAGTTTGCCTGGCTTCCTTAGCATGTTATATTCAGCAGGTTTAGCACTGAGGCTATCCCTTTTGAATATAGCGCGCTATTGGTTCTGGGCTAATTTAACATGCCGGGCAGAGCTAATTTAGCCCAGAGGCAAAGTTTTGACTATCTGGCCCCTGGTCTACTAAGAAACAGGCTGATTGGAGGGAAGCACAAGTAGCACAAGCAGCTCAACACATAAGAGAACAGTTGGAACTCCTAAAGGTACAGCCTCATAATAAAACCAAAGCTAAAGTTGAAGACTTAATAGAAGAAAATGAAAAACTGCCACCCATTCTTCAGACATTCCTATGTACTGTACTCACAGGTTCATCCAAAGTGGGCAGTGAACAACAGCAGATAGTAATTAAATCTATTGCAGATGACATAGTGTTTGCAGTATCAAGGGGAATAATCAAACCTCAAAAACACCTCTTGTTGGGAATGGGTATTAAATCCATAACAGGCAGCAAGAAAGGTTTAACTATTTTGAACAGATTTGGTCACTGTGTCAGCTACCATGTTGTGTAGGAACTTGAAACTGCAGTCACAATCAATTTAATGGTGATGAATATGACTGCACCAGATGGATTGCTCATACAGCCAGGTTTAACTACTGCTTTGTTTTTTGACAATTATGAGATGACAGAGACACTTGACGGTCATGACACTTTGCATGACACTGTGGGTATACTGTAGCATACCAAAACATACTATCCAGTATTGAGGAGATAGCTGTAAATACCATTGTGGTTGATGCCATGTTCTTGATTAGAAGTCTTACAAACCTGCTAACAACATTCCACGGTGTGGCAAAAACCATCCTGTCTCCTGTTTGTTGTACTTCCATAAATGAAGTCCACCTTGTCAGTGACTGTTACAAGTCACCATCAATCAAAGGTCTTGAACAAGAAAAGAAAGAGAAAGCATAGCATCCTCCACTCTCCTATCTCATACTGGTCCTGACTAAAGCTGACCAAGAGACTTTGCTGGATCCCTGTCTTCATCTTCATTCAAGATGGCACTCCTTGATTTTCTAGCTACAGCATGGAATTCTGATGTGTACTCTGAAGTTCTAGGTGATAAAAAGCTCATGTATGCAGTAGGAGAAACTTGTTATTCATACAAAGTGGAAGTTGGACATATGCTCAGACTTGAGTGCAAGGTCCTAAAAAGCAAACACATAGAAGCAGACACAAGAATCATGCAACACATACACTACATTTGCTGTCAAAATGAGGGTGAAGATGTGTATGTAGTGGTCAGGCAGATGATACTGATATTCTAGTCATTCTGCTGTATCATGGAAGTCTAAACAATAATCTCAAACTGCACATGGACGTTGGCCATTCAGAGAATAACACAAGAATATTCATAGATGTATCCCATTTGTCAGCAGAGTTAGGCAGACCTGTGTAAAGCTCTACTAGGTCTCCATGCTCTGACAGTGCGACTATTCACCAGTGTTCAAAGGCAAGGGAAGGTGCAACCTCTAAAGTTATGGAAAAGAATACAGAGTACACACAGGCATTTGGAAAACTGGGATGTCCACATTTGTCTAAAGAAGTTGAGGATAAAACTGAAAACTTTGTGTGTACCTTGTATGGACAGAAAGTAAAGCGTGTCAACACAGCACGCTACAGTATGTTCAACATCAAGCATCGACCGAGTGACAAAGACGCAACCTTAGAAAAGTTCAAAGAAGCAGATGCAAGCTTGCTGCCGCCATGTAAATCAACTCTGACACAACACATCTGCCATGCAAATTACACTTCATTGTTATGGAACAATGCAGACAAACCAGAAATTACACTACTGAAGCCAGAGGACAATGGCTGGACCTGTGAAGATGGAAAATACAAGCCAATGTGGTTCACATGTGAAGCTGTACCACCAGACTTAAGTGAACAATTGAACGAATACGACAACAATCCAAATGAAGAAGATGATGACAGTGACTGTGATGCCAATATTGATGAGACAGATTTGCTTAACATGTCAGACAATGAGGACAGTGAACAAGAATACTGATTGTTGTACTCAGGTTCATAAAACATCATAAAAAGTTGATTGTTTCAAGTTAAATATACTGTAGAATAAAATAAATAATAACATTAATATTAAGCCTTTGATACATATGTTGCTGTTTGTTGTCTGTAGTATTTCAATAAAAGCTCATAGAATTGAAATTAAAGAAGGAACCATTAATTAAAATATACACAATTTTCACCAACAGTTCATTTTTTCATTGAAGACATGCATTTCCAAGACAACATTCAACTTTGAGCGAATAAGAGTTGTAAATCTGGATTCTACACACTTTTTTGCATAAGAAACAGTCATCAAACCTTTCAGACCTAGACACATAGATAAATGCACCTGGCTGATGGACTACATGATGATGCTGTTGCCAGTGATATTATCACGGGTTATAAACCTACCAGTCAATAAGCACTATAGTTTTTTGTCCATCCATTTCATAATGAGAAATTATGAAACAGTAATTATTTAGAAATTAGATTGATACTGTTACTTTAGATACTGTTAATTCATTGTAAAGCTAACACTGATTTTCCTTTTAAATGAAGCGTCAATGTTTGTAGTCTGATGTTCCCTCACCCCTTGAATAAATACATAAAACTGACCAGTTATGCCAGTTTCCAAGGTCACTTAACAGGATGCAATATCATTCCCCAGGCTTTCATCTGTCCAAGGCTTAGTCATCATTAAAAAGAGTAAAGTGTTTTGTTTAGTTATGTTTAGTAAAATATCGCTCTGTAGATAATTTTCTTTTTTTATTCTATTGCAAGGTAAATTCCACCCTACCGGGTCAAAATATTGCACTCTCTACAGTGCACAACATAATCATGGGGTAGGAACAGTGCGGTAGCTAAGAGTGAGAGGGTGCAAAACCACGAAAGGAAGTATGTGTGGTAGTGCACCCTCTCACTCTTCCTGGTTCAGGATAAGAATCCTGCTGGACAAGGGTCTGCTAAGCAGTTGCCGTGGCTCAATGGAATGAGCCACTGGCAGCAAGGAAGGCAAGCAATGCATCTGGGGCAGGGTTTGATTCCCAGTCCAAGATGCATGGAATGTTTCTTTTGCACTTGTGTGATATTAAGTATTACTCCCCACAGAGTTAGTTATATTAGTTGGGGTGTGGGGTGCAGCCCCTGTAATGTGAGTAGGGCAGAGCTCCACGCAAAAACAAAAATTATGCCATTTGCAATATGCAATGCTGTACTGCCAGTGCAATATATTGCTATAGTATAATACTTTGTGACATTATGACCCCATGCCAATTCCACTAGGGATAACCACTTGTATGTGATCTAACAAAATGGAAAAAGTACGTGCTTACTTGGTTTTCTAATACTATTTCTACAACTACATGTTCTGTACCTATGGGCTTCATTTTTGAATGCAGTTTTTTGACCAGAAAAAGCCTTTGGCATTTATAGTAAAACTGTGCAGCTCTGAGAGACTAAATGAGTGGAAGGTGAAGTGACTCAACCAAGGTCAAACAGTATACCATTGTCTGTACTAAGATTCAAACCTTTAAACTTCTGTTTCATAGTCCAGTTTTCTGATCATTAGACCATACAACCATCTCATAATTTCATAACATATGTGCATGTGCAGCCCCTAAGGATATTTCATGGTGGCTTGTATGGTCCAACATAAACTTATAAATGTTGTATATTTCTCATTATGGTCCATTAAATTCAGCAAGATAAACAATGTGTTTACATTCATGCGTTTAACTTACTTGGCGACATGTGACACCTCCAGCTGGAAATGGTGAACATGACAGCACACTGTTATTAATTATATCATCAGCTGGTTTAGATGTTGACTCAAGCTGTTCCATGGACTGATACAGTTTCAGTCAGATTCTAAAACATTCTAATTTTGTCAGCAGCTCAAGGGTAAAGGTTGTGATAAATGCAATAACACAGAGTGATTGAAAATACACTCACGAGTAAAACAACTGTAAATCATATTTTATTAAAAGTTAAAACCCTAACAGTAAGGCTATATTATGTCTAATGCTTCACAGACTCCTTGTCTACTCTTCTCAAGTTGGATACAAGAGGAAATTTACTTTAGTGTTTCAACTGTGAATATAGAATTTTTCTATGTGTAAGAAAATGTTGATTCTTCTTGCCATCTAAAGCTTCACCTGGAAGACTTTTCTTTTTCATTTTAGTGTAGAACATACTGTAGGTTATAAATAAAGGAATGCAATTAAACACCGATACAACATTTCTGAAGATGTTTTCTTTGACATTCTACCAATATATCTACAAACCCTAGTGCACATTATCAGCACTTTGTTGCCCAGATAGTACTTCATTACAAAAAAATGTAGATTCTGTTTGCATGTTTAAATGCACAAGGCCACATGAATACCATGCTGTATACAAAATGTTTCTTTCAGATGTAGAATGGGATTGTCAAAATACTATTACAAAGAAATACAGGGGTTCACAAGATGTTTTGGTTTTGGCACCCCTTAATAGCAGCAGTATAAAAGAAACACATTAATTAGTTTTATAAACCAGATAAAGCCTGCCAGATATTTGGGACAATACCTGCGGAAACACAAATCCTTTAAAGAGAGACTGATACCAACATTTTTGGCATCAATACACTCAGGATTTGGATCAGCATATCATAATCAGCTTCATGCCAAACTCATATCTTAAGTTACTTCATTTAAAGATTACCAAAACAACATCTTGCCAACAAACCATTAAAAAATCTGACTGCATAGGGGAATAAAGGAAAGGCTGCTGTACACATTAATGCTAAAACTACATTTCTACAATTTACCTAAATGCAGTTGCAACACATTTGAAAAATATAAAATCATCCTTCCAATTTCTAAAAAAAACTGCCTTACCTGCTTCCTAGAATGGCTGCCAAATGTGTTAAGTGATGACATCATTGGAGCCAGAGTCAGAGAGGTAGATGGCTCGCTATAGTGCTAACTAGTTCTTTTTTTCCCTTTGTTTAGAATTGTTTCACTAAAATGGTCAAAACCATGTGCACTATTTTGATCAATACAAATGTTAGGCTATGGTTCTGTTTATTTTGTTTACTTTAGCATGCTGAAACTGTGTTTTAATCCAACCAACTTTCTCATTGGCAAACCACAGTGCAGTACAAATCTTAAATAACCTGGTGGTCTAGTGGTTATGGTAAATCCAGGATCTTACAATATGGGGTGCTGGGGTGGTGTGCATACTTGATATGCACTTTTTAACATTTTTATTAAACCTTTATATTGTCTGCTATTATTCTTTTATAGTATGTTTTTGACAGAATCTTCAAATGCAATCCATAGTTTTGAATGTAAACATTCATAATCAGACATCTTCAATGAAGTGAAGTGCAGCAGCAGCAAGCAAATATGTTACAATGGGGGTGGGGGGTGCACCCACATCGTTCACCATCCCCTATCTTTACCACTTGTTTGTAGCAAAGTTCTTGTGTATTTCAATGCCAGAGTTGTTACTTTCTTGGAAATCAAAATATTCTTGTCTTGTCTTCTTTTCCATGGGAAATAATACTAATAATAATAACAGTCAACATTATATAGTGCTTCTCACACACATTGCATCCCAAAGTGATTTACAAGCAATGCTAGACAGGTAGTGAAGTGACTAAAGGTGTAGTAGCAGCCATTTCACACATTCATACTCACATACAACCTTGGACAATTGCATGAACTGGTTTCATGGAAAGGGGAATATTGGCCAGGACACTGGGGTCAGTAGTGATCATGGTGCTGGCAGCCCCACATCTTATAACTCACAGTGATCTCCTCATTTTTCTCCCCTTCTGTCTTCCCCCTTCCCTGAATATAGCAGTACCTTGCAGGAGTGGCCTTCTCAGTCCCCATCTGGTATGCATTCTTCACTCGTCCTCCCCATACCAAAAACTGGTGAGCTCATCACCTGTCTGCATCATGAATGCAGGTAGTACAGTCCTCAGGGTTTTTGACATATCAAAAATAAACAAATCTTTGCAGTAAGCCAGACTGATAGCAGCAGGGCACAA
The DNA here is from genome assembly GCA_016271365.2 of Neoceratodus forsteri. NCBI lineage: Eukaryota > Metazoa > Chordata > Ceratodontiformes > Ceratodontidae > Neoceratodus > Neoceratodus forsteri. Next base: position 154,244,973 of record JADMNL010000026.1, on the reverse strand, counting down.
GGGAAAAGATGGACTTTCCTATCCATAAAAGATCTAAGCTACCTTTGATTAGACACTATTAAATGATGGGTGGGCACATCATTATCAGCAGCAGTGTCAGTGGCTCAGTAGACAGCACACTTGCCTCTGAGGCTGGGAGATCAGAGGGCTGTGGGTTCAGTTCCTACATCTGGCACTTGGGTTAATATCCCAGTACTGACACTGTAGAGCAGCATGAGAGGGGTGCTACACTTGAGGTGCCATCTTTGGATGAGACATTAAACTGAGGTCCCATCTGCCTGGATTGGTGGTAGTTCAGGTGGATGTTAAAGATCCCATGGCACTTATCGAAAAGAGTAGGGGTAACTTTATTAAAATATTCACATACAAATCAAACTTATCAACAAATGACATCAAACCAATAAACTTTCATATTTCTGAAAATAAAATAAAACAAAAACAAAAACAAACTTATACTACTTTAGTTCCTAATCTTCACAATTAACTAAAGCAATCTCTAAACAGTTCTATGCATACCCATTGTTTTTTTTTTTACTTATAATTAATAAAGTGAAGAAATCCCCTCCACCAAAATTTAACTTTACCCAAGTTATATATTTGACATTCTTCAATATAAATTTTATTCAACACATTGGTTACATAAATTCTATAGCCCTCCAAGGATGGCCGCTTCTGGTATAGTACCCATTGAACTCTAGTTTGCCATAAGCAAAACCGCAAACTAGCCAAAAAGACTCTTAACGTGTTTTTCTCAAAACCACTCAAATAATGTGGAAAATTCCCAATAACCAGGAGATCATAATCCATTTGTGCTAACAAGGAGATCCCAAACCCGAGCTAAAAACCCATAATTTAGAGGGAAAAGAACAATGCAAAAAAAAGTGCTCCATCGTCTCTTCTAGATTAATACATTCTGGATAAGGACAACATCTTTCTTCAACTGCTTTATGTTTGGCTGTACCCCTTACATTTAGTTTCCCATACATAATTAGCCATAAATTTTCCCACATATAAGGTGGAAGTCTATTATTATTCAGCTGCTCCAACACATTACTTTTATTATTACTTGAACAATTTTTAAAATTTGGTTCTATATGAAAAAATTGTACCATGATTTCTTTGTACAAACCCTTTGCTGTACACCTTAAAATCATGTCTTTTGAAACTTTCCATTTGAATAATTTCTGGGCCGCTGGCTTAAAATACCCCGGGGTCCTTAATCTCATAGACCATTTAGGAGCCAGAGGTCTCCACATACTCAGATATGCTTGCAACAGATTCTGAAAGACTAAACTGTCTAACTCTGTAGAACACCCCAAACTTTTTTTTAAAGAATAGGAGAAGAACAGGGAGAAACAAAATACCACAGGGTCCACCATCCCCAACCCACCTTGTCTTCTGTCTAGATATGTACATCCCCTCTTTACCGGATTCAATCTGTTTCCCCATAGCATCTGGAAACAAATGCTATATAATTTTGTTTCTAGCTGCACCGGCAATGGAAAAATAACCGCTATATACTGCAGTCTAGGTAAAATAAATTGCTTTATTGTTTGAATCCGTTTTATTTTAGAAAACTTAAACTTTTTCCAAATCATTACTTTCTGTGAAATTGTGTCCAAAACACCTGACCAAACCTCCAATGGGCTATTCTGATTTGCAAACTCTACTCCTAAAATTTTTAAGGGTTTTAGGGAAAATTCTACAGATTTAAATAAAAACAATTCTCTTTGATAGTTACCTAACAATAACCCTTTGGATTTATGTGTATTCAATTTAGCATTAGCTACACTTGCATAGGCCTTAAAAACTGTATAGAAACCATAAAAATCCATATAGTTAGAAAAAAACAGACAAATATCATCTGCAAATGCTTGTATAAGACAGGGGTTCGAAGCCCCTGGCACCCTTATTCCCGACCACAAGGGGGAAACACAGACTGCCCTTATTAAGGGTTCTAATGAGAAGTTATACAAAAGCGGGCTTAATGGACACCCCTGCCGCACTCCACATTTTATAATAAAACCATCTCCCAAAGTACCTTTCAAAACTGGATAGACTTTCGCATTATTATATAAACCCTTTATGAGCTGTATGATAATCTGAGGAATACTGAACCAATCTAGGGATGCAAATAAAAAATCATGATCCACCCTATCAAATGCTTTCTCCATATCCAATGATACAATCACCCCTGACTGACCCTCCTGCCTGACTTGCTCAATTATGTCTCTAATTAAACACAATATTGAATGAATTCTTCTGTTTGGGATCCCACTGTGTTGGATAGGTAGAAACAATCCTCTACAACCTCTTTAAGTCTATTATTAATCAGAGTAGTCAAAATTTTGTAATCAGAATTCAACAGTGTTAACGGCCTCCAGTTTCTAAAATTACCTTTATCTCCAGATTTAAAGATATATGTCTGACGCCCTTCTGTAAAGGAAGTCAACACCACCCCTTTTGTGAGAAAAAAATTAAACACTAACCAAAGACATTCCACTAATTCGGATGAAAAGGCTTTATAAAAACCATTTGATAGCCCATCTATACCCGGGGACACATTCAGTTTTAATGATTGAATGACTTCCAAAATTTCAATTTTCGAAAAGGGCCGACCTAATTCCTTCAGGACTTCTTTGTCCCTGTTTCTTCTAACCCAGGACCTAAAACTGGCTAATCTGAAGTGACGATGGAGCAACCTTGGTTCAAGATCCCTAAAGTGCTGTAATAATTTCCCTAATGCCTTAATAGAAAACCTTGGTGTCTCCTTGGTATAAAAATTCTAATGTCTCCTTCTCCTTAATTGATTTACATAGCTCGAAAGGATCTCCAAACACAGATTTTTTAAATGATTCTGTATTAACGTTTGAAGTGATTTTGCTCTATCATACTGACTCTTCTTCATGGACCTTTAATTTCAGCTATCTGCTCTGAAAAATTACCTCTAGAAGAATTAGCACAGGACAATATATATTGGAGCTGTTTTCTGAGTTTAAGATATTCAAAAATCTTTGTTCGTCTTCCCAACCCCATATTTCTTGAACCAACAAATGCAATCATTTTTTGTTTCCTGCCACCAAACCCCAAGATCTTGGTACAAAAAGGCCACTGACAACCTGGCATCCAGAATACAACGAATGGAATTAGAAACTACCGTCTCATGGAGGATTGAAGCATTCAATTTCCATACAGTTTTATGACTAAAAAAACCCTGATGTGCCCCAACCTTAATAAGTATCAGAGCATGGTCGGAAAATTCCATAGGAATAATCTGTGGACTATGAAACGAGATTCTTTTAGATATGAACAAATAATCAATCATAAAACTTTTCCCCTTTGTAAAAAAGGTGCCTGACAAACCACCATCCTTACTATCCATACAACTCACCAGGTCTGCTGTTTTCACAATATTATTTAGACATACCGAATCACAATAGATCTTCTTCCTGGATCCCCTATCCTTACCTCTGTTCCCTTTTATATTACAATTAAAGTCCCCAAAAAGCAGGATAGTTGTTATTAAAAATGGTCGTATGTCAGAGAAACAACCCCTCAGCTTTAGATTGTGGGCCATAAATATTAATTAATCTAATCCTTTTTCAAACCAACACCTTCTATAATTAATACCCTCCTGGACAGACCTCGATTAACTTATGAGACTTAAAGTTAAAGGAGTTAAAAGAATTCCTATCCCATCAGCCCTTTCCTCACCAAAGGACCAACGAGGTCCCCACGGCCAATCCTTAGTGCACAAGCTGATTACTAGCAAACATCCATGTCTCCTGCAAAAACAAATGGATATATGCAAATCTGCTATTACTTGAAATACTGCCGCCTTTTCAGAGTTTTTAACAGACTATGGGTATTTAAGGTAGCCCATGTAATATCCATCTGCCTAGTTTACCAAGAGGAAAGAACAAACCTTTCTATTCTCATTTCTTCCTCCTCTTCTTTTTTTTTCCTTTATAATTGTCCTTCTGTACTCTCCCTTCCTCTTGGACCGAAACTTGGGAATCAGTATCCCCCATATCCATCTCCGAATCTCCCCAAGACAATTCAGCAAACGGGTTTTTTGATTCAATACTCTCCATTTCTACAGGCACCAGATTTTTAGCAGTTCTACTAGATCTCCTTAATGATGACGGGGCTACCGGAGGCTGAAGCTCACCAACACCCATCCCACTCTTCCCTTCCAAGGTATCAGAATAACAGACCGCAGAAGAAGATTCAGTACCCCTTCTCCTGCTTCCTGCTTCCGAACCACTTTGTCAGCTACCTTTACTTCTTCCTTCTGTTTACCCATGCTCGGGGGAACTAATACCTCTTTAACCCCAGTGGACACCTCTTGCTGAGACACCTCCTGTTTTGAGCTTGTTGGATCAGTAGGTCCGAAACTCCACAAGCTTGTTTATTCTGGCGCCTAGGGACAATCTTTAAATGCATGATTTAATTCTCCACATAAGTCACATTTTAAAGCGTTTGAACAAAATAAAGTGATATGACCTACTTCTCACAATTATCACATTTAGGTTGATCACAAACATTAGACAAATGTGTTTTGGATCCACATTTATAGCAGGCCCTGGGCTGCCCACTATAAAACAGACCCCCATCTCTCCTAACATAAATGAATTAGGAATATGTTCAACACCTGTCGTTGTTTGTTTTAATTTCACCTAAACTTCCACCCTCCTGTCCAAAATAATTCAGAATCTAAGATGGGGTCCGTTCATAACACTTCACACTTTGTGATAACCAAAATTTAATGTCTTCTACCTGAACCCCTCATTCCTAAACATCACCGTCACAAACTTAATCAAAGGTTTAGACAGAGGAATAACAAAAAGGGGTCCATAAAGGAGAAACTTTACTTGATTGTACCTTTCCCAGAAAAGATCAAGTAAGCAGGTGAACGGAAGCTAATATCATAATTGTCTTCTCCTGAAATATTGATAAAGTAACACGTCCCTGTGGAAAACTTCAAAGAATCTTTAATTAACATTCTACCAACATAAAATCTGTTTGGCTTTTCCTTCAAACCCCTTTCTACGGATCCTACAGCATTCCTCCTCTGAGCAGCCTCCCTCTTACTCTGTGAAAATAAACTGGATAAAAGGGTTTTTCCGGCTTAGCTCCACTAACTTCTGTCTGCTCAGTATTATTTAAACTAACCCTCCTATCCTAAATGCAGTCACATTATTAGTTTTATTCACTACTACAGAAAACTGATCCTTTTTGTTATTTTCTTTAGCAACATTAATATCAGAGGCAAGATGTCTGTCTCCCCTCCCCACCCCTGGTTTCCATTCAGGTGAGGCAGACTGTAAACCCCAAACATCCTCCCATGAAGAATCTGGTGTCCACACTCCATGTTCTTTCTGCTTCCAGCCAGCAGCTGATAAAGCAGCTTGCGGAGTCCAGGAGCTATCATGTTCTCCCACTGCCACCAAACTTTCAGATAAACCCTTTTTCTCAACTCCCAAATCCCGATTTTGTAAAGCCTTAAAGGCTTTATTGTCATTCTGAAAGCTAAATTCAGTCACTCCATCTTGCTGCCCATGTTTTGATTGAAAAATCACAGGGGAACCTCTATCATCCGCCATCACCTTTGGGTTAAACACAAAACCTGAGTCTTTAGAGATAGGAATGGTTGGAAAGTTATTCAGCTTAGTTTTTGTACTTACAGGCCGTGAGGGTTTAGTAGTCAAGCCATTACCTCTCGCTCCTGCCTCTTGACCTTCGTTATCTGCCAACTGAAAAATTTCCCCCTCCGATGCACTTCTCTGTCCTCCGACCTCCGAATCCACTTCCTTCTGTTCTGACTGTAGAATTCTCCTAGTTAGGACCGCTAGCATTGGGATTAGTCCTCGTTTCTCGTCCGCCATTACTTCAGCGTTGCCGGCTTCCCCTGCCGGTTTTAAAGGAGCTGCGTCTTCTTTTCGTTCAGCAGTCTGAATGGGGTCCTCCGCAAAAGCTGCCTTAAAGGAACCCCTCTCTTTGCAAAATACCTCTGCCTCCTTCGTTCTCTCTTCTGAAGACGTCTCCTTCTCGATTAAAGATCTGCTTTGCTCTGCTGGAAGACCGCAATTTTCTCAGTCTGACTGCTCAGCGCTCACCAGCGCTCTCTCCACCTCCTCCTGCATTGACTGAGCCATGGTTGTCTCAGTCACCACATCATAACACCCTTACTCCCCCTCTGGCCACTGGAACAGCAGCACAGTAGGGGAATTTCCCAGGTGTCCTGGCCAAATTTCCCTCATTCACTAAAAATACCACCAACAGCTTAATCTGGTTCAAGGTCAGTTGGCATTCATCTGTATCCCCCTCCCCTGGGTTGTGCCTGAAAATAGGCAGGATTTGTCTAGTGCACTTACCCAGTCAACAAAAATTAAATAAATAAAAAATTAATTATTCACATAATTTCATAGTGCTTACTCATAGGTAACTTAGAACGTATATGGGTAGGAAAGCCTATTTTCACCCTTGTGCCCTGCTTCTATCAGCCTGGCTTACCAGAACAGTGTGTTTATTATTAATATGTAAAAATGACATGGGAGACTGTACTATGATGCAGAAGGGTAGTTAGCTGACCAGTTTTTGGTGTGGGGAACAAGTGTGAAGAAAGAATGCCAGAGAGGGACTGAAGAATCCATGCCAGTGGGGTATAGCTATATTCAAATAAGGGGAAGGCAGGATGTGGAAATTGATCAGATCATTGTGAGATCTGAGATTTGGGTCTGCCAGCATCATGATCACTACCTGACTGTGAATGATGGCAGCCAGAAATGACAAATACTCAGAGTGGCAGGGTTGCACCTAAATTGTTACCTGAATTCAGTCTAGGGAGATTACCCCCCCCCGGGTGGAGGGGGGTTTGAGGTTTGTTGGAATAGTATCAAGGGAGCTGTGTATACCTCATTCAAGATTCAGAAGGGTGGTAGCCAGCTAACTAGCATTGTGGAGTAGGGCACAGATATGTACTGGAGAAGAATTGCCAAGAACTGTCCTGTGGGGTTCTGCAGACCACAGTTAAAAGAGTAGAATGATACTGGAAGTTGGGTAGATTCACTCAAGGCATTAGTATGCCTCTCCTGCTAATAATATTGTTATCCATAGTAAGTGCAGCCCTTATGAGGGTATAAACAGCAGTTTTTCTGGTGTGTCCTGATGCTTATTGCTTGGCCTCTGGGAAGACCTAGTTGTTGGGTAATGAGGTGGGAAAAACACAGCGGGAGGACTGTACATATACATACTGCCTTCACTATGCAGAAGTGTGGTGATCCACTCAATATTTACTGGGGGAGCAGAAGTCAAACATTGAGAAAGAGGACTGGAGAGTTTTTTGGAAGGCATTTTTTAACAGTGCCAGCTGATGAAGCATATCGGTATAGGTGTGCACAACTCTCTGAGGTACAAGATTACAATCTGAGGTGTGATAATTCTCTTCATGAGACCACAAGCTCATATGAGTCACCAGGCAGTACTAAGGACATAGTATGGCTGGTGGGTGTTCAACAAAAGGCAGGCTTTGTGCAGGGGTTCACATGGAAAAGACTACAAGAGAAGCTTATTTGTGGATTACCAAGAAAGCATGAGCTTTGGAATTGGACCACACCAGTACTTCACTACAAATGTCAGAACATCACATAACCACTAGATCATCAGGTATTTGAAGTGTTGTACTGTACTGTGGTTTGCCAAAGAGAAAATCAGCTGGATTTAAAACAATTTCAGCAAATTAAAGTTAACAAAATGAACAAAACCATAGCCTAACATGTGTACTGATCAAAATAATCCATGTGTTAACACATGGTGTTAATCATTCTTGTGAAACAATTCAAAACAAAGGGAAAAAATAACTAGTTAGCACTATAGGGAGCCATGTGGATCTCTGCCACTAGCTCCAATTATGTCATCACTTACAGTAACATGCTTGGCAGACATTTTAGAGAGCAGGCAAGGCTGTTTTTTGAAACTGAAAGGCTGATGTTTAAATTTTTCAAAAGCTATGAAACTGCATTTATGTTATTTACATAAATGCAGTTTTAGCACAAATGTAAACAGCAGCCTTTCCTTTACCTTGCTATGAAGCCAAATTTTGGAGTTTGCAGTTCTAAAAAAACTGCTTGTTTAGGCACCCTTTAAAAGTTACAAGTAATTGTGTAACCTGTAAATGGGTGTGGGATAGATAACACGGGCTCAAGATTAGGCTTTAAAACACACCTCGGTGTGATATTTATTTTTTAACAAAAATAAGAAAGCAAAATAATAAAAATATGCAAGATAGCAAATGTCCAGCTACAATCAGTAGCCTTCACAGTTCTGATCTGTCAATACAGATCTTTTTCCTCTGTGATTAATTTCTAGCTACTTCACTCAGGTAGCTCTTTATCTTACCACAGTCAAGGCTCAACTGAGGAACTCCCCTCTTGGAGGAGTATTTATAATGCAAACATGAATCACCTGACCCGACCCTTAAGCAATACAATCATGTAACTAACTCTACATTTAATAAATCAGGCAGAATGACCCTTATACTAGAACATTCTAATCAGATATAAAATATAACATGATGATAACATAAATTAACTTTTCTGGAAGCCAACATAGTGCTTTGCATGGTTAATTGAACTATAATGAGCTTCAAGCTCCTCCCACTTCTCTTTGAGTGGCAGCTTTGTATAATATAAAAACAGCCATGTGAGGGTGCTGTTTCCCTTATACTGAATGTTGTTCATGGCTCCCAGATGCAGGTAAGTCTACTACAGGGATTTTGGTAGAGCAAAGTAAAATGGATATTGCCAGCTAATAATGTTTATTTCAATTATCATTTTATGCCTAAACTCATTTAAAGACAGTTAGAAACATCTGGTTGTGTAAGGAGTTATTTTACTATGGTCTTTCTGTAATTGTTAGTTAGAAATAAACTGCTAGAATGAGCAGCGGCTGCAATGTCATTTTATTGCATGCCTGTTGCTTGTTTTACTATAATTTGTTCTAGCAACCCAAGAGCAGGAACAAGGAGTCTTTTATTCCTGTCTTACAGGCTCCCTCTCTGGTTTTAAACCACCATCTGGGGTCTCAAGAGTCAAGTTGCACTAAAGGGGTACCTAGGCAGAGCACGGTCATGAGGAGGTGACTGAAATATCAGTTGACAACCTGCCGCTAGTATTTCTTAGCCTAGGAATCCCCTTTTAAAAATGACCACACCACAAGGAGCAGCTTATTCTTAATTTCTTATGCTCTCTTTCAATTGTTTTTCTTTACAAATAAGGGTCCTGTGAGTGATTCCTCGAAAGGGAGAACTTAATTGTCTTGCAGCAGGGAGAGGAGACTGAAATATCAGTTTTGGCACAATGCCAGTGCTCACTCTTGCCGGTGACAACTTCCTGTGTTTAAACATAAAGGGCATCCTAGCTCCTTGTCTTCAGCTCCTATTTCTTTCTGAATAAAGAAAAACAAATATCAGAAGAAAATATTCAAAAGAAACCCTCAAAACGAGCAAGCAGACCTTTACTAATACACAGCAGTGAAAAGTGAAAGTTAAGTTCACGCTCAATTTCTGTCCCACTCTCCAGGGTCATTTTGGGCAGCAAAAAATGGGATTTACTTATTCTGAGGTGGCAGCTCTACTATATTACTATGAATACTGCCTGCTTTCTTACCATATTTCTATGGGTTTGTTTAAAACACCCATAGGAACAATTTATAAGGTTAACTAAATTAATTTATAGCTCTTAACTTTTTCAAACAGCCGGTCTAGGCTACGGGATATCCTTCAACCAGCTTATTTATTTATTTATTTGTTGAATTCTAGTATTACAAATACCTTTGAGCAGGAACTGCTCATTTACAAAGGTTTCACTTTGAAACAATGGAGGGTAAACATACATACAAAGGTTGACATATTTACACATAGTTACACAATAAAAAGAAGCAAGAGATTGAGGCTTAGTCAATTATAGTACCTCAAAATGAGCCAATGTTAGGTAGAATGGGACAGCAACCATGGGCAACCTTTGAATTAAGAGCTGCTGTGGAAAGGGTAGGAAAGGGGTGTTAGGCTGGTTGGAAGCCATTGTTGAAGGGTGAGGGATGAAGGTAGGCATGCATAAGAGGAGGGAGGTGAGGGATAATTTCAATAAGTGCCAGACGAAGGTGGTGGGTGAGGTGGGAATGGGGAGAGAGGGGTGACCAATGGAAGACAGGAGAAGGAGTGACTGGCAAAGGGAGGTAGCTGTCCTGATTAAAGTAAAGTTCAGGAAGCATAAGGCAACAGATTTGGTGAAACAGTCACAATGACTAGTTGAAATGAAGAATAGTCGAAGTTGACATTTAAAAGGGCCAAGAGCAGCAGCTGTAAGCGTCTCTTTGTTGACAGTATTGTACCATTGTGGAGCTCTGTGGGCAGAAGCCCTCTGCCCCATTGTAGTCTGGCATCTGGGGACCAAGAAGGATTGTTGTTGTGAACTTCTATTATGCTGGGTGTTGTGGTGGTCAGTAAGGAGCCTTTCAACACCAGGGGGTATGATCCAGAGGAGGAGGACCTTTTTGGATAACAGGCAGGTTTGATACTGGATCCAGCTGAGGAGAGGAAGCCATCTGGCCTGAATGTACAGGTCGCATGTGTGTGTAAATCAGTCAGCCCCTGTTAGAAGCCTGCATGCTTTGTTGAATGCAACCGTAGTTCTGCAGAGGGCAGAAGCAGAGACAGAGCCATAGATTGCTAACCTGTAATCAATGATAGAGGTGACAGAACTGTAGATGGCCAGCTGGAGTGTGTCAGAAGTCATGTAGTGTTTGTGCTTATAGATGAGGCCTATCTGGATATTGGTGGCTTTTGTGACATAATCAATGTGTCGATGGTAGGAGAGGGAACTGTCCAATATAATGCATAGATATTTAAATTCAGGAACATGTTCAAATATGGTCTCCGTTTGGTTTTTGAAGGTGAGGGCCAGGTATTTGTACTTGCCCCTAGTGTTGCAGAAAGTCATCACCTTTGTTTTTTTGTAATTCAGGACCAGTTTGTGTGTCTTGAACCATTTTTCAATGCACATGAATTCATGCTGTATTTGTTTCTCTAGGAGCTCCGCATCTTGATGGCTGGTGAAAAAGACTGTGTCATCAGCTTAGAGTAGTAATTTCTGATGGCAGACACTGGAGAGGTCGTTCAGGAAGAGACTAAAGAGTAGTGATCCCAGGATGGACCCCTGTGGTACCCCCGAGAAGACCGGCTTTTTTTCTGAGGTGACACCAGCGATCCTAACCCGCTGGACCCTCCACCCAAGGTAACTCGAAAACCATAGCAGTGCGACTTTGGAGAGACCAATGTTTGATAGTTGCTTGAGTAGGAATGGATGGCTGACAGTACCAAAGGCTTTTGTAAGGTCAATGAATACTGCCCACATAGTTTCCTTGAACGAGAGTGGTGTGGATGAATCCTGTGAATTCTAATAGTGCAGTGGTGGTGCTGTGCCATTTTCAAAAACCATGCTGCTTGGGACACTGGATGTCATATTTTTCCAGGTACTCGACTAGCTGGTCTGATGCAATATGCCCCAGGACTTTAGACAATGGAGGGAGGATGCAGATAGGTCTGTAGTTGATGTGTAGTGATTTATCTCCACTTTTGTGTACCAGTGTGACGGTTGTCTCCTTCCAACAAGATGGGATCTGGGACATCCTTAGTGATAGGCTGAAGATCTTTGTCAGGGGTACAAGTTTGCTTTTTACATGTAACAAAATATTTACCATTTAACCCATCAGACAATTTAACAGGAATGGTTTCCTCCATAACATTTTATCAGCTTCTCCAGCAATTTAAATAAATTGCTTCTAGCGTGATTGGCAGTATTATACCTTCCTCTACAATACTATCAGCACTTTCTGTAGACTGCACATTAACCTAGTAGTACAACATCTGTAATGCAATGACCATTTTCTACAGCTTTTTTGTATCCATTTGTTCATGTAAGTATATGTTGCCCCTCTAAATACATTCTTATATGGTTTCAGCCTTATTTCTTTATAGGCACCATTTTGTTATTACCAGTTTTCATGAGTGCAGTCCTAAGGTATGCCAACCTTATTTAATTTGCATATTCTCCAGTGTCTTACTATTGTCTTAGGCACATTATCTCTCTCTAGGGTTCCCAAGAAAGAAAAGAAATCAGAAGGATACTAAAAATAGATGTAAGCATAAGTGTATATAACAGTATAGGACAGGGTAAGAATAGGTGGCCAACCCATCATAACCTGAGAAAAGCATAGATAAAAAGAGAGATACTACTGTACAGTAGATTTTAAATATAAAGAATATAGGAAGACAAAGAATTAGTTCCTGGGTTCCTCATATTCAACAAAGGTGGAACACAGGTCCACCACATAACCCTTAATTTACTGCCTGTTCAAAACAGCCAGTTTCAGAGAAGAGCTACTGATGATGTCATAACCTGAACTCACAACCTAGTCCTCTATATAAGCTACCTCATATAACTTTTTTCTCCTATGTTACTTAAAACCGCAGTTGTAGCTAACATCTGAAAACAGAAAACTGACACTGGATAGGTTAGCACATGCACTTCCATAATGTGAAGATGCGAAGAACATTACTTCAGAATGTGATGGGGTGTTGGAATGCAGTGGCAAATATGGCTTTAGAATGACAAAGCTGTGTGCAGTTTTTAGAATACAGCTGGTATGAGATTTCAAAATGTCAGCAGGTTGCAACTGTGGAATACAGCAATGACACAATATCCAAAAGTAACTGGAGCACATCATTTTGGAATGCAGTGGTGATGCACAATTTTAGAAAGTGGTAGTGATGCACAATTTCAAAATCTGACAGTGGCACACAGGTTCAGAATGTGTCAGTGATGCACAGGTTTGGAATGTGGTGGTGATGCAAAACTTTGAAATGCAGCAGTGATGAACAGGTTTGAAATGTGGCAATGACAAACAGGTTCAGAATGTGGCAATGATGCGTAATTTCAGAATGTGGCAGTGATGCACAGGTTTGGAATGAGGCAGTGACACACAGGTTTGCAATGCAGTGGTATGCACAATTTCAGAATGTGACAGTGATGCACAATTTTGGAATGTGGCAGTGAAGTACAATTTTGGAATATGGCGTTGATGCATAGTTTTAGAATGTGACAATGATGCTCAGTTTTGAAATGTGGCCATGACATGTAATTTCAAAATGTGGCAGTGACCCACAATTTCAGAATGCAGAGCGGATGCACAATTTCAGAATGTGACAGTGCTGAATAATTTTGGAATGTGGTGGTGACATACAATTTTGGAATGTGGCAGTGATGCATAATTTCACAATATGGCAGTGACACGGTTTCAGAATGTGGCAGTGATGCTCAATTTTGGAATGTGATGTGATGCACAATTTGGGAACATGGCAGTGACAATTTTGGAATGTGACTTTGAAACACAACTTGGTGGGGATATGCAATTTTGGAATTTGGTGGGGATACGCCATTTCAGAATGTGGCAGGGATGTGCAATTTGGTAATGGGAAGGCTGTGCAATTTTGGAATGTGTCAGGGATGCATAATTTTAGAATGTGGCTTGGATGCATAATGTTGGAATGTGAGAATTTGATGCACAATTTTGAAATATAGTGGGTGCATACAATTCTGGAATGTGGCATGGACAAGCAATTTCAGAATAATATGGTGTGTCCTGTCACATTCTGATAGCATGTATCCCCATTATATTCCAACATTGCCAGTCCCCACCAACTTCCTCAACACGTGTTTCTGTCACATTCTGAGACTGATTGTCCCACCACATTTTGATATGGCACACCCTTGCCACATCCTGAGATTGCATGTCTCCTCCCCCTGAACATTTTAGAATGGTCCACCAGCTTGACATTATATTCCTTGGTTCAGTGCTGCATTGCAAAATCACCTCCTGACATGTTCTAAAGTACAGTGCCATTATTCTGAACATTATGGTAATGCAAGCACTGCAGCCAATCCTATGTCAATTGTTTTTAAGGATTACTATAGCTACAGTTTCTTAAACTTTGGAGAAGCAGGTCCTACAATGTTACTGACAGGGAGAACTGGACTGTGAGTTCAGGATATAACTTCATCAGTGGCTCTTCACTGAAACTGACTTTTTTGAAAAGGTAGTGAAATCAAGGTTACAAAATAGCTCATGGTTTTAAAACAAAGTAATGTAGAAACCTAATTTTTGGTATGAGATGCATTGGGAGTATGCTTATTGTAATTCTGCAATGTAGCACTTTTGGTGGAAGTCCTCTTTAAAATAAGTTATTAAAAATGCCACATAAGGCAAAGAGATGTGTTTAGACCAGTCTTAAACATACCAGTGACTGTAACTGAGAGAGGGTATTACTAGTGCTTTGCAGAATTTTCAAATTCTGGCACAATGAAATTCCATGGAATTTTCAAAATTCCACTGAAATTCTGCCAAATTTTGCCAGAAATGAAATGGTGGCATTATGTGGCAGAACATAATTGTGGAATGATTTTCTGCAGAAAAAAAAATGCTGTTCTGTGGAATATTATTCCATGGATCTTAATATTTTCTGCAGAAATTGTAGCAGAATAATTTTCTGAGGAAAAATGCTCTTCTACACAATATAATTCCACAGATCACAGTAGGCAGAATTCCGTAGAAGAACCAGTGAAATTCTGGCAGATGTTCCACCAGCAGGATAGTCATTCGCACTAATTTCACCAGCAGAATTTTGCATTCTACACAGCACTAGACTGAAATAAATGGTTTTATGTGATTAGGGTGAGTACTTTATCTTGCTGACCAAAGCGACTGACACAAAAATGCCGATGTCAAAGGGTGACAAACCTTACAGCGACCATCACAAATAGCGATGGTTGCTTACTCCACCACCAAAACAGCCAAAATAAGTATTTTTATGTGGAGATATGTCCCCACATCCCAGGCTAAATATAATCAACTCCACAGGGGCATGGACTTAGGGAAAAGAACATAAAAGGAAAAAAAAATGTTTTCTTCTAATGCCAGACCTGAACCCAGGTCTGCTGGCTTCAGTGCTGGTGGCTTATGCCACTACGCTAAATGGGCAGCTTATCAGGGCCTGGCCAAACAATATCCTATATCCTGCTACAGTAAGTGTAGCGCCCTGCTACACTCACTGTACAGGATATAACTATCTGTTTCAGCACTTGCTGTAACTACAAGTGGTATTATTGAGTCACTCATATTGAGCCACTGAATAATACTCACTCATATCACTGTACACTGTACACCAAAGAAATTCTGTGAATACTCATTTCATTCAGGCAATCTGCTGTTGCTTTCTAGACCCAAATTATCTCCAGTAATATGGAACTGTAAATGAACTTTTTTTCCAGTGGCTCATTACTGGCATGTTGCATTGTATTGTATTGAATGAATTATACTTTGAGGCTTTTCTGTACAGGGAAATGGGTTGATAAGAGTATGTTTGTGTGTGTATATGTGTATGTGTGAGGGGGGGCATCTGTAAAGCCCAAAGATTAAAGTAACACAGGATAATCTAACTCCATTACCATCAAAAGATATGAGTCTCTGATGCCTGTAACTGGTTATTAATTCCTTAGTGAAACAGGGAGCAATCACATTTGCAAACCTCATCCACATAGATTTTTTAGTTACAGTTGCAGTAATTTTGCTGACTTACGTGACTGTGCATAAGCACTTGTAGGGGAGCCTTACCATTTAGAGTGTGGTGCAGTTTTGCTTGTGAATTGTAAAACAACTTTTATTTTTACTGTGCTGGGATTTTCATTGTGAGCCCTGCTCCTGCTGTGTTACAGGAAGCAGGAAGAGAGCTGGTAGTTCTGAGGGACATCAGCTATAACTACAAAACAAGTTCCTGAGCTAATTTTTTTACTGTGGCTCTGAATTTCTGTGTCTTGGCCACATGTAAGTGGCAGATACATAGAAGAGCAAGTTTTAAACCTTTAAATGCAATCCTGTTGAGTTGCTGTGACATCAGCAACCACTTCTGGGTCGGGTGCCCCTTTCTAGCAAGCCCCTTCTGTGGGCAGAGTGAGTGAATGCAGGGTGCACGTCGGCACATGCAGAGACACACACATCAGTGCATGTCAGTTTTGTCCACTGGGACAGCAGGGACAAAGGCCTACTTCCTGACTTAAATGCATTTAAAGGTAATTCACCTAAAATTACATTGTGTGTTGAATGTGACGTACGAGGATGGGGATGAGACTGAGGGGTTTGAGTGCAATAAATGCATATTAGTAAAAGACTTACAGGCTGAAATTGCTATATTGCAGCAAAGGGTGCAGGTCCAGATGGATATTAGTAATCTGGAACAGTTCATTGATACTACATTTGAAAATACTACAGAAACAAAATGTATGAACATACCTACAACTGCAGAAAAAGGGGATGAATGGTGTATGGTGACAAACACCAAAAACCAAAAGGGTAGATGCAACATAGGTGGGTCTTCTAACATCTTGACTCCAAACAGATTCAGTGCCCTAACTCTAGATACTAGCCAAAATGAAGATATTGTGGACCCTGCAGTGCTATCAGTGCCCATTACAAAACAATGTACAGAGGTGGATTCTAATAATTTGGCACATAAGGGAGATGACACAGAGAAAACTGAGGTAGAAGGGAATCCATGTGATGTACTAGTGATAGGTGACTCCATGCTGAGATATATGGACCACATAATTTCTCAACACTGCAACCAGAATACTACAGTCAGTGTACTTCCAGGGGCAGGCATAAGTGATATTTTACAACTCCTCCCAGGCCTACAGGAGCATACTACAAATCCAATAGCCCTAGTACATGTAAGGGTGAATGATGTAGGCAAAAGAAAATTGTTAGATATCCAAAGGGATTTTGAACAGGTAGGAAAAGAACTATCACTAAAAGGCAGTGATCTTATTATATCTGGCATATTCCCAGTACCTAGAGCCACACTCTCAAAACAGAGGGAGATACAAAACTTAAATGGTTGGATGAAAAGATGGCATCTCAGGGAAGGTTATGTATATTTGAAGCATGAAGACACATTTAAAAAACAGAGTCTGCATGCGTAGGATGAGTGCTACCTAAACAGAATGGGAAAATAATCATTGCACACAGGTTATGACAAGCCATTGACCTGGGTTTAATCTACAGGTAAGGGGGATGTGGGGGCACCAAAACCATGGAAGCAGTTCTAAACACCTAGCCCGGATAACTGGAATTTTCTTGTTATAAATGCTAGGAGTCTAAATAACAAGATAGAGGAACTTCTTTATATTATGACAAATTCCAATATGCATATTTGTGCCATTACTGAGACATGGTGGGAACAGAATGATTCTTGGGATAAGAATATAACAGGTTACACTCTATATCATAAAGATAGAACATTAAGAAAAGGTGGTGGAGTGGCTTTATATATTACTGAGGGTATTACCTCAGAGTTGGTGGATACCCAAAAATGGAACAGTACCAAAACCTTATGGGTAAAGATTTCCCCTCCACATGCTGCCAGTATTAATATAGGACTGATATACAGACCTCCGTCCATATCACAGGAAGATGACTTAGAATTACTGGATTTCATCAGCAAAGTATCTGACACCGATAATGACATCATATTTGGGGATTTCAACCTCCCTGGGATAAACTGGGATATACTGCAAGCTAAAACTGCTACAGAGCAAAGTTACTTGGAAGTATTTGCCCTGGCAGGACTCAATCAATATGTAACCGATAATACCAGGGATAACCACATTCTGGATTTGGTTCTAAGCAATCTAGATGAGAATATCCATGATTGTAGAGTTTTACCACCACTAGGGACCAGTGACCACTCTATAGTTAGCTTCAAATATAATGGCAAGTTAGGAAATACAACAGGGAACACAATAATTTATAAATATGACATGGCTGATTTTGATATGATTAAAAGAAATATGGCTGCTAGGGACTGGCTAAATGAATTTGAGAACCAATCATTACAGAACATGTGGGACCTCATGACAAACAAGCTGGGCATTCTGATAACAGCGTTTACTCCATCTGTGCGTAAGTACGATGGAAAAAAAAAAACAAGGTGCCATTATGGATGACCCACCTGGTGAAGAAATTAATAAAAAACAAAAATAAAATGTATATCAGGGCTAAGAAAAGCAGAAATAGTAAGTGCTGGGACAAAAATATAAAAAAATTCTTAAACAAACCAAAACAAGCATAAAAGAGGCTAAGCTGAAACATAAGCACAGTTTGGCAAGTAAGGTTAAGGATAATTATAAATCATTTTATGCATATATAAATAATAAGAGGGTAGAAAGTAAAACAATTGGTCATCTAAAAGATCCGAATGATAGCATAGTGACAGATCATGCCAAAATGGCTGAGCAATATAACAATTTCTTTACTTCTGTCTCTAATACTAAAACAGACCCAAGTTTAAACCATTTTGATCTGAAACTAAATACTGGACTTAGGATAAACAGAGCAGATGTTCTCAAAAGATTGCAGAGCCTAGATCATAATAAGTCCCAAGGACCGGATGGTATACACCCTAGAATTATTAAAGAAATTCTTAAGTTTCTGGTGGATCCAATTATAGCCATCTATCAAAAATCTTTGAAGGAAGGAGTGGTTTTAGAGTCATGGAGACAGGCAATAGTAGTACTCATCTATAAAAAAGGATCCAGACACGAGGTCCAGAATTATAGACCTATTAGTCTGACAAGACTGCTGGGCAAGATCCTTGAGGGCATTTTTAAGTATCACATAATGAACCAAATGTTCTCTACTAATAGTATTGACAGTACTCAGCATGGTTTCACACAGGGCAGATCTTGCTTGACTAACCTGCCGGAATTTTATGGGGGAGTTAGTAAAACCTTGGATGACAATCTTCTAGTGGATGTCATTTTCTTGGACTTTTCCATGGCTTTTGACAGAGTGCCCCATGGTGAGCTTGTCAATGACCTAATAGAGTTTGATATTGATGGTAAAACAACTAGATGAATTGAAGCTTGGCTGTCTAATAGGAAGCAAAGAGTCAGCATAAAAGGGACATACTCAGACTGGTCAGATGTGACTAGTGGGGTGACTCAGGGTTCCGTGTTGGGACCATGTTTGTTTAATGTCTATATTACTTCTATGCAAACCACTTCTAGGGCATGGATATCTAAGTTTGCTGATGATACCAGAATAGGGCATACTGTGGATAATCATGAGGAATCTGATATCCTCCAATCAGCCCTCGGGGACCTGGAAACATGGGCACGTGATAAAAAGCTAAAATTTAAGGTGGAAAAATGCAGTGTTATGCATTTTGGTAGGAAAAATAGGAAGAGAAATTACTTTCTAGCAGGGCAGATACTAAAAAAAGGTGGAGGACGAAAGAGATCTGGGCATCAGAATAAGTAATGACCTTACTTTTAAGTTTCAGTGTAATCAGGTTATCAATAAATCTAGCAGTATTCAACACTGTATAAATAAGCATATTAAGTGTAAAAGTAAAGAGATATTGTTGCCACTTTATACATCTTTGTTGAGAGCACACATTGATTACTGTGCCCAGTTATGGTCACCAGGTGGTAAAATGGAAATAAATGCACTGGAGAAAATCCAGAGAAATGTGACCCACAGGATAAATGAGGTACAGGGTCTTGACTACAAAATAAGGCTAAATAAATTGGGGCTATATTCCCTGGAATTCAGATAACTAAGGGGAACTATGTGTTTGATTTATCGAGCTACTACTGACCCACAGCAGTGGGAATTATTGGGGATGGAATATAGAAGTCTACAATACAACACCAGATTGCATCCCCTGCAACTGGAAATGGAGAGGTTCAGATCTAAGAAAAGAAAACAGTGGTTCTTTTTAAGAATGACAAAAATTTGGAACAATCTCCCTTTGGAGGATGTCGCTAGTAGTAATATGAACAGCTTTAAATCCAAATTGGATGCCCATCCTATTAAAAATAATATTTTGGGTTATTATTAAATAAAATGCAAGCTGTAATGGACTTAGGTCTAACTAAATCGCTCTGTATTACCTATTAACCTATGAACCGAAAGGCATCATCAGATGTTTCCAGAAATTTGGCAAACTTTTTAAAGAGATTCTCTCTCTTGTGGACCTACTGTGGAACTATAGGCACAGGGAATTTCTCTACAGGTATCATAGAAATTTCAGGAAATACTTGACCATGTCTTTGACTGCAGTGGTAGCAACAACAAAGACCATTTTGGACTAATAAAAGCTGCACTCAGACATATACATTTACTTTACCTATTGAGATATTTTGAATTCCCAATCAGGAATTTACTTTCTTCAAAGGAACTCTTTATCCTTCACTGCCATACTAAACTAGAAAATAAGTCCTTATATATATTTTTTTTCTCAGTGCACAATAATATCACTCCTTACAGACAGCAGGATTCAGAAAACAGACTGAAGGCTACACAGAACCCTGACTGCTTTCAATCCAATTAATCTGCTTCAGGAGTTTAAAACTACTATTTGCAGGATAACTAATAGCATCACTGAATAAGTACAATACATAGCATACAGTTGCTATATTTTGATGTATCTAAACATTCTTGGATGGACAATGTTCCTGGGTAGGGGCAAATAAATCCATGCATGGTGATGCACCCCAGGTAAGTATATCCACCAGATTAATGAGCTATCCAGTCATTCATAAATGTTGCAGTTATAGTTCAATTAATGCACAATCTAGTTAACTCTAACAGAATGTTTCCTTTATCCAATCTAAAAAAAAAATGATCCTAGTTCACAATATAGTTATCATCTTCTTGCCTTGGTCCAGCAGGATTACAGTATATGAAAAAGTTATGTAATTCTATCTTGCCATGTAGAATGCAATATTATAAATGCCTTATGTGCAAAAGCACCAAGCGCATCCTAAGATATCAATTGTAGTGAGAAAAAGAACATGTATCAGCATATCATGTGCTGATCTCTTGGGCACTGCCTTCTTATTAATATTGGACTAAGACATAGATGTTTTAATTGAATAGATGCATATCTAATTACTGAGCCTCTTGGTACAGCTAACTCTCAAATATATTTAATAGGACATAGAGTACCAAAAGTGACTATCATTTGGGAAAACAAAGTATTACACAGAACATCTCTCACACTGCCATGAAGCTCAATGGCAACATTTTCACACAGAAGTCATACTTAAATAAAGTAGGCTTTTTAGGAACAAGATACTGTGTTGATTCTGCTAACTGGTTCTGACAATGCATCTATACATTGCTTCAGAACCAATATCATTAATTGGACATCTTTAGCTTATTGCATTTTGGGAGAGGACTCTACTGTCCATTTCATTTACTGATTAATAAAGTAATAGGGATTGCAGTTTCAACTGAAGCTTTGGACCAACCATTAGATGTACAGATTTTGAAATGCAACTGTTTATTTGGTATCTAGGAACTACAGCTATTATTATTATTATTATTTTATTTTACTGTCTAGTGATTCTTATTTTTAATTGTTGACCTAAAATAAACAACATAAATACCTAGGCTGATACAATAATGCAATGTGTTGGTTACTGCATGGTGTTATAATGCACATCTGATGCATAAAATACCATAATCATAGAATATCGTATGATGCATTATCTAGTCTGGCATTACATATAGGCCAAGAGATGTCAAGACATGAATAAATAATGTCATAGTACAGAGCTGGAATCTGAAATTTTAGGATTTAATCCATATTGTTATAATTCTAAAATTGATGTCACATCTACTTTGAAGCCATTTAATTTCAAATTACATCCTTGATTTATTACCATATATGCAGTAGATGACTGGCTGGCAGGAAAGCAAGCAGGTAGACAGGCAAGTAGACAGTCTAACAGACAGTCAGCTATGGTAGATAGGTAGACAGAGATTTGTAAATCATATACATAGTTTAGCTATAGTCATAGCAAAATTGAAATGAACTTTGAATAAATATGTATTACTGGATGCAATTGTATGACATCTGCATGCAAACTAGATGAACTAATTATGATTTTCACCATTAGCATTTTATAGATCTAAAGCATTTAAAAGCATTTATTTGGACATTGGAGAATCATTGCAGTAAACTAATTTGATAAATATCTTACATCTTTTACAATACAAGAAAGGGTGAAGCATTTTCCCACACTGAGGTGTACCTCTGTTTTTGGGGCACCATGTCTTTCTTTCTCTCTTATCAAATAAAATGTGGCATGACTCACCCTAACCTAGGCATTTCCTGGTGATTTCATTCAAAACAAATATAAAGAGAATAATGGTTAGGTCGCTGGGCATTACCGGTGAGTAATACCATTGAGAGGTTCTGGACACAGAGGAACCTCAAGAGCAAAGCTTGACAGGTTCTTGTGCACAGAAGCTTGAGATGGTAGGTCACCAGTAATGTCCAGTGACCTATCCATTATTTTTTTTAATATATGGATCAGATTTTGTTCACTATTTTATCAGCCCCTTAGGAACTGTCTCAGTCCTGGCCAAGCACCACATTGTATCGCACTCTCATTCTTTCCTTCCTGCCCACCCACCTGCTTGCTCGCTCACTCACTTACTCACTCACAGCAAGGCATAGGAAAAATTTCTAGGCAGTCCTACCTTTTCTTGTTTTGAGGAATGGGGAACTCTGGATCAACCAGATATTTCCAATTTTTAAATAAAAAACGAGAGCGTTTTTCAGCGAGAAACACTCTCGTTAAGCGAGCGACTGGCTGCCATGTTTTTGAAACTGTTCTGCCTGCCCCCACAGGAAAAGCAGCCAATTGGCAGGCATGCTTTGTATGACATGGAAAGCAAGACTAGCACATGCACTGTTATCTTGTGGTTATAATACTATCATTCAGGTTGCGAACTATAGTATTATCACTTATGTGGGATGGTAATATCAGTGCTGAACTGTTATATCATCACTTTGTTGCCGGTAGTAATACCAGGATTTTTTTATATGCTTTACTATAGTATTAAGTTGCATATTCATATATTAAATATCATTATATCCACTTCTCAAAATGAAATCACAGCTGGAAGCCCTAGAAAAGCATGTATTCAAACATGCCAAGGCACTTATCTCTCTGGCAACTGTGATGTCACTGTATGAAGAGGCTGCAAGGATTTCCATATAGGACTTTAGGGGGTGAATTTTAGAGATACTTTTTATTTTCATATGGGAGACCAGGGCTAGTCAAACTTACAGTTATGGAAAAACAACCTGAGATGCTATAACTGTTTGTTCATTTAATTCCAAGTCATATTAGTTAAATTAAAATATAATTAAAAATAGGTTCCCCTAGTCCTGCATGGAAAGCACTATGGTACTCTTAGTGGCATCACATTTTCCAGGAGGACTGCTGCTCAGGGCATGCTGGGATAAATTATACCTTATAGCTTCCTAATGTTATCTATTGTGTTAAGGGTGATCTACAGTGTTTCTCCAGTGTATACTTTTTCAAGCTCTTTCAAGAAACTAGATATTTCAACATTTTGGGATGCATTGTGCCAAGTTGGCTGGTTTTGTTTAGGTCAAATTACTTTAATAGGTGATGCACTTTTAAGTTGTGTGGTGTCACTTCACTTTTGACTAATAAGATTTCACCTGACTTGTATTTTAAATTGCTTACTCCATTAGATGTCAATAAATATCTTAATAGAATAAATGGGAATTGAGAATTTGGGTTACAGGCTCGTGAAGATCAGTGCAGATATTTGATGTTATCCATTAACAAAAATTTGTAATAGTTCCCTTTGTTTAGGTGAGTTTCCCTCATTACGGGAAATGGCTCTAGTTTTTCCCTTACATATAGAGATGTTGCAAAATAAAATTTCACCGGTGAAATTGCCTTAAAATCAGCAATTTTTCATTGAAAAATTTTTCACAAAATTGCAGCAAAATGGCAAGATTTTGTCTGCAGTTTCACACTCCATATCTATTTAACAACTGTCTCTCCAAGATCCAGAACTGGATGAGTGCCAGCTGGCTGAGATTAAATCCGGACAAGACTGAGGTGTTGGTGGTGGACCTGGATCGTCGGGCAGCAGGCGTGCTGATTGGACTATCTCCCGGGTTACGGCTCGAGGATGTTCCATTACTGGCCTCACATCAGGGGCATAACCTGGGCATTATCTTTGATGATAAACTGACCCTAAAATTTTAGGTGTCAGCCATTGTCAAGTCCTCATTTTATCATCTGAGGACTATCACTCAAGTGAAGCACCTGGTTCCTCCTGATGGTCTTTCAACTCTGGTCCATGCCATTGTGATAACCTGCCTTGACTATTGAAACACCCTATACCTAGGGCTTCCTGGGGTTGGCATCTTTTGCTTGCAGCTGGTGCAGAATGTGGCAGCCAAGCTTGTGACTGGTGCCTCTAGGACCAGTCACATTACACTTGTTCTCCGTAGACTGCACTGGCTGCCTGTACAGTGGTAGATCACTGTTAAGGTCAGCTTGCTGACCTATAAAGCCCTACATGACCAGGGTCCCCACTACCTGAAAGATCTCCTTCACCCCTACCATCCCTCTCATACACTTCAATCCACTGATAAGGGATTGCTAGAGATTCCCAGTGCGCTAAAGATATCTGGTTCTCATTCTTTCGCTTATGTAGCACTCTACCCTGTGGAATTCTCTACCTTGTCAGGTGGAGAGAGTGCCAGACTATCAAAAGTTTTAAGTCAGCCCTTAAAATGTATTTATTTTTACAAGCATTCCCTGAAATTGATTTGATTAATGACACTGATGATCGGATTTTATGGATTGTTGTTATTTTGTATCTGGATATTATTAAGATTGTTGTTTATTTTATTTGTGAGTATTTATGTATAGTGCCTTGGCTTTGAAAGGCACTTTATAAATAAATATATTATTATTATTGTCCCACTTCCTCCCAAGTCATTTCCCTGGTGTCTAGTGGCCCCTGGCTGCTCACTGACCCACATTTATAAAACATTCTCCCAGTTCAGTAGTCCCCCGGAAAATCACCAGTGAAACTGAATATGAATAAAGTCCCCCAGTTACCCTCATGTACTTTCATTAAAGAACAAAATCAACCCACTCCCTGGTGTCTAGTGGACCCCATCCTGCTGTCATGAGATAGTACCCACCCCACCCCCAGTACCACACCAGGTCACCAGTACAGCCTCCACTCACCTCCATTGCCAACAGCCTGACTGAGCACTTCAATGAATGAGCCATGCTCATGACAGCAGGGTGGGGGTTCCACTAGACACCAGGGAATAGGTTGATTTTTTTAAGAAAGGACATGAGGATAACTGGGGGGCTTTTCATATTCAATTTCAGCCAGTGATCGACCTGGTGGGGACTACTAGACATCAGAGAGTGGTTTGATTTTTTTTATGAAAAAGGACATGACTGGGGGGGAGGCTTTATTCAATTTCGGCTGGTGATCATCTTGTGGGGAACCACTAGACACCAGGGTGAATGCTTTATAAATCTGAGCCAGTGAACAGCTAGGGGGCCACTAGACATGAGGGAGAATTTGGAGAAGAGGAGAAAATTAGAAATTACACCCATGGGTGGCAAAATTTTGCCCGTGAGCGGCAAATTTTGCCGGCTTATGGGCGAAACTTTGCTCACTCCAAGAGCAAAATTTCACATTTCACCCCACAAAACAATTTGTCAAATGTGTGAATTCCACAAACTATTTCGCAGAGTGAAATTTTTCAATTTCGCACAACACTACTTACATACATCTGGTGGCCTTTCTAACATTCAAAATTTTTATTCAGTTTCACTTCTTGTCCCTCTTTCAAAAGTTTTACAACATATTGTTTTATATCAGATTCTGAACAATCTTAATAAATATGAGATTCTGACACCAGCTCATCATAGTTTCTGCCCAGGACACACTACCACAACAGCCTTGTGGGTTTCATGCAAAGAGTCACTGAAGCCATGGCTAAGGGATATTTTTCCATTGATGTTTTCATTGATCTCACCAAGGCCTTCAATTTAGGTAACCATCAATTACTTTTCAAAGCACTTAAATGCCTGGGGGTTTCTAGAGATGTACTCGACTGATGTCAAAATTATCTGCAGAATTAGTCACAAAAACAAAGAATTCAATGTTTTCTTCCTCTGCCCTGTGAAAATGGAGTTCTGAGGGATCCATCCTGTGACCCCTTCTGTTTAGTTTATTCTTAAATTCCATGCATGCAACATTTAAGAAATCCAGTATTTTGATATATGTTGATGAGGCAGTGATCTTCATGAGTGGCCATATTCATCTGAAGTGAAAGAAATATTACAAAATGATTTTAATTTAGTTCAAGAATGGTGTCTGACTCAGAAATTGGTGTTAAATTGCTTCTAAAACCAAATCCATGTTATTTTCACAGTACCAGATGAAAATTGTCTTTAACTCATATTACAGAATTAAAAACCATTCAAGGTACTGTCATGGAACAAGTCTATGGGCTTGAGTCTCAAACAGCCCTTAGATTGATGTAAGCTGTGGCAAAAGACAGCTTGTGTCAAACCCCAGTGCACCAGGAATGCTGCGCCTCCATTCTCTGTTGGGCATGGTCCGGTAGCAAAGTCCTGCTGCTTGCAGCAACTGTGGCCATGTGCCAAACAGAAGGAACACCAGGAGGATTTGCCACAAGCTGCAGGGTGGCCATGTGACACTCTAAACCCTGGTGATCTAGCAGCCTCCCCTACATGCCCGTATAGGTAAATGTGTATTAAACACTCTACCTGGTGGTCAAGTGCGCCCCCCCATTATTGACCATATTCAAAAGTAATTTTAACCCCCTTTCTCTGATGATCTAGTGCCCCCTCCCTGATATTATCCACATTCAGAAGTAATAGCAACCCCTTTTCCCTGGTGTCTAGTATCCCCCCTCCACATTCCCTGATGTTGCCCATATTCAGACTTAATATTAACCCTTTCAATGGTGATCTAGTGCCCCCCTTCTGAGCCCTGATGTTGCCAATATTCAGAATTAATAATAACCCTTTTCCCTTGTGGTCAGGTGGACCCCCACCACCCACCCCAGCAGGTAGTGCCCCCCACCTTGCCCCCATCTTGAAATACAGCCAGTGACTGGCACAGCCCACCTGTCGATCCATAGTCGGTCATCGACTGAACTTTCTTTGAGTGCCTGCTGTATATTCATTGATTAATTGATGTTAACACGACTTTGAATGTGTCTGCAATCATTTTGGGACTTGTGTGATTTCTTCATTTACTAGGATCATGGAAGGAGAGGACTTTTTCTTTGCTTGTAGAGGTCTTTTATGTTGTCCAAAATGTTTTACCATCTCCCCATGTATTTGTAAAGCAGTCGTTTAAGTGTTATATTTAGGCTAGCCTGACCTCCTGGGTGAAGGCATTTCTTGCTGCCTTACATTTCTGGATGTCGGCCTGCTTGCCAGTAGCCTTGGACATCTGCCAAGGATGGTCCCTAGCTCCCATGAGGTCTAGCAGAGCCTGGGTGATCCAAATATTGTTGGCTCCATTTAATTTTTGTTTTTTTTATTAGGGTGTAAATATCACAAGCTACATTAAATGTGGCAATGAAGTGATCTAGTGCCTGGTCAACATTGAGTAGGGAGTCAAGGGGATACCAGTCAATTTGTATGAGGTGGGACTTGAGTGAATTTAATTGCACTCTTTTGATGACCTGACTTGTAGTAATGCTAGGGGAGGGTTTTGTTGATTTATTGGACCAGTAGCAGGTGACTGGAGAGTGGTCACTAAGTGAATCAGCAAGGATCGAGGTGTCAGAAATCCTCTCAGGGTGATTCATAAGGATCCAGTTGAGTAGTGTTGTAGACCCAGTCTGGTAGTTAACCCTAGTTGGGGAATCTACCATTTAGAAATGTTGCTAACAGAGACAGTGTCCTTGTAGAGGCTGCCTCTGAGACATCCAATTGATGTTGAAGTCCCCTAGGATTACAACTTCCCAGTCTTGGCCTAGGCCTTTTATATAGTCAATTACTTTGCTAAATCCATAGGATTGTTCCTGTGGGGTATGTAGACTGATAATGCTGTAAGGAATTTGCTGTGGGCTCCAAGCAGTATTCTAATGGCTAATCCAAAATAGCATGCTCAAACCTTTTAAGTTGCTTCACACACTAGAATTCACATTTTTTCTCTAAGGACTGCTACCGGGTTGTGGTATACAACAGACAATTAAAAGATACCAGTGCACCCACCCCCAACATACACACACACAACATAGAATATTTAACATCCCACTGCCAAAAATGGCTATGTTTACTTTAGAGTGGGACCTCTTGGTTTCTGACTGGAATTCCAGTGTGAGTAAGCTAAATCACCATCGTCAATGTGGGACTCTTGACTTAGTCCCTAACTTTCCAATGCCTCAATGGCTAATGTGACTAATTGGCTCCTTTATACACTGTGCTCCCATCAAGGATTTTACACAGGTGTTTCAAAGGGAGCATGCTAAGAAGGAGCACCACAAACTCCTAAAACTCAAACAAATCCAAAATAGCATGTTCAAACCTTTTAAGTTGCTTCACACACTAGAATTCACATTTTTTCTCTAAGGGGTGCTACCGGATTGTGCTATACAACAGACAATCCAAAGATACCAGTGCACCCCCCAATACACACAACATAGCAGTCTGAAACCAAGAGGACCCACTCCTCACAAGGAGCCTAAAGTAAATATAGCAATTTTTGGCAGTGAAAAGTTTAAATATGCTATCTTGTGTGTGTTGGGGGTGGGGTGTGCACTGCTATCTTTAGATTGTCTGTTGTATACCACAACCAGGTAACACCCCTTAGAGAAAAAATGTGAATTCTACTGTGTGAAGCAGCTTAAAAGGTTTGAGCATGGTGTTTTGGATTTGTTTGCATTTTAGGAGTTTGTTGTGCTTCTTCTTAGCATGTTCCCTTTTAAACACCTGTGTAAAATCCTTGATTGGAACACAGTGTATAAAAGGAGCCAGTTAGTCACATTAGACATTGAGGCATTGAAAGTTAGGGACTAAATCAATGGTCCCACCTTGATGATGGTGATTTAGCTTACTCACACTGGAATTCCAGTCAGAAACCAAGAGGACCCACTCCTCACATGCAGCTTAAAGTAAATATACCCATTTTGGGCAGTAGAAAGTTTAAATATGCCATATTGTGGGGGGGGGGGTATGTGCACTGGTATCTTTGGATTTTCTGATGGCTAATACCGGTGTATTTTTCCTGGTGTCTATCATTGGGATGGCATGGTGGTTTACTGCACTGACCACATTTTGACAGCATAGTTCCCTACAGTGACTATAGTGCTATGTTGCTGCAGGGACTGCGCTGGAACCCAGCACTGTCTGTCAGGAGTCCTGCACCCCCCCAAACCAGCTCCGACTCAGAGTTGAGAATCCTAAGAGGGGTGTGTGGGGGTGCAGCCCCACAGGGGGGTTCTGCAGGTGAAGCCCCCCGAAGAAAACACTTGATGTAGTTCAAAACCAGCAGCTGACTGCAAAATGTGGTCAACATGCTGGTTTCACTGTCTGGTCATTCGACAAACTTTTTGTCAATGACCATCATGGATCTGAGCATGGCCACGGAGGTTGTCTCTTCGGTAAACTAGGCAGCCTCTGCCCCTTTTTCCTGATCTGTCCTACATGAAGAGAGTATACCCATTTAGAGTTATGGCTGAGTCAGGTATCTTTGGTGAGAGCCACATTTGCACTACTGAGAGCACATCTGGATTATGCTGAGATACCCATACTTGGAGTTGGTCCATCTTGAGTAGTAGTCTACAGATATTAATAGATGATAATTTTAGTGTCCCAATGTTTTTTACACTGCTCTGCATCAGTTGAATTGGGCCAGAATTTGGATGGATGTTGCTAGAAAGAAGTAGTAGCAACAGGGTGAATAGCAGCAGAAAGTTTTTTAGTGTTTTAAGAGCTACAGTGTGGTTATGCCTAATCATTTTCATCAGGGACACTGGTTTACTGGGATTGAGAAAGGGTATATTCCATTTTACACATTGTAAAAAATGGTATTGTCACCGGTGTCTGCTAAGCCAAAATCCGGTTTTACCGTTGTTTGGTTTTGTGTACTTTAACAATTTTTAACTCTGCTAACATGCATTTTAGCAATTTTGACCTCCACTATTACACATCCTTCCATCCTTGTACCAGTTTAAAGTTATTTTAGGTACAAGATGTGATGGCAACAACAACACTACAGCCCCATCCCTAAGGTGTGATGGAAGCAGTACCATAGCCTCCATCCCTCTGGTGTGATGGCAGCAACAACAGCACTATGACTTCCCTCCCTCAGGTGTGATAGAAGAGGCAGCACTGTGGCCCCATCCTTAGGTATCATGGCAGCAGTACTACATTCACCATTCCTCATGTGTGATGGCAGTATCAACACTATGGCCCCATCCTCAGGTGGGGCGGCAGCGATACTACATTCCCTATCCACCAGTGGTGATGGGAGAAGCACTACAGCCGCCACCCCTTCAGTGTGTTTGCAGTAGCAACAATGCAGATCACATCCCTCAAGGTTATGGCAGTAGTGACAGCACTATGATCCCCTTTCTTCAACACCCACACCCCACATGCATAAGTTACAAATGACTTGGTCTCTTTGCTTGTTAGAACTCAGATATGAATTAATCTGAACCATCACCACTAAGGTGGACTACCTTTGTTTTTTCCTATCTATAATTTAACTGCCTGAATTGGATTTCTGCCTGTGATACCGCTGACCAGGGTTAGGGAACAGACTTGGGTGTTGGAGGTCCAGCTGGTGGGTGAAGGCTTAAATGTCCAACGACCACTCACCTTCTCCTGGGAGGGAGGGTGGATTCATGGCTCAGCATTTGTTGGCCCTTGTTGGAGGCTAGAGGCATGACAACATGTCAGCCCTCACTGCAGGAGGGAGCGTGATGGACATTGGCTTGTGCCTTGGCATCATGTGGCCTGTCAAGAAAATGGTAAAACACCCACTGGTCAACCGAAGGATGGCTGTTGGTCCCTCCATAAGCTGGAAGCCCCAGACATGTGTCTGTTCTGACCCCTGCCAATCCCAGGATACACAGAAAGTTCTTTGGGCAATTCTCCTCCTCTGGTAGCCTCCCACAGGAGTGAGGCCCACTCAATGAAGATTACTTTGGGTTACCCCATTGCACAGCAGTAGGGACAGTGGATGGTGGTCGGACTCAGCAGCAGTGGTAGGGGCCTTGGCAGGCCTGAAGGAGTGGATGGCCAGTAGGAGGAGCAAAAAAAAACAAAACTGCTTGAATTTGCTTCTTTGAAATAAAGTGTCTTCACCTAAAAATCCACAAGTGATTAGTAGAGGATCTTCAACAGATTCATGCATCTCCCAGACATGTGGATGCTTTTTTACTTGGTGTCCATGAAAAGGGTGTCTCCAGTTTTCATGTCTTTGTTCAGATGTGAATTGAGCACTACTCTGCCCACCAGCATCATACAGCCCCTGGGGTCTTACCTTCTGTATGTCATTGACTGTGCTTTCAAAATCCACTGGCCAAACATAAGTACTCTTAAATACTTTACATCTGCTTTTTGTTGAAGCAGTCTATCAGAAAACTTTTTGTTGTCACAGAGACTGAAACAGCAGATGGGGGAAAGGTGCAAATGATCCAGTTCACCTAAATGGGGTGCTAACTGTGAAGTCTTTTCATAAGTAGTAAGGCAGTTTCTTCTTTGTGAATATACTTTCATTCAGACTAGTTTTCATTCAAACAACTGAGGATTTTGGATGGCCCTACTGATCATAAACTTGAATAAGTTAATTGGTAACAGCAATCCTGCATTTAGCAATCTACAACCTAGATGCTTATATGCAAAGAATACAATAAAAACCTGACAAAAATCTGAAAACAAGCTTATAAAACAGATAACATGTATCTGAACATTTATCTTTACCTATACAAAATCATTGCAGACCAAGTGAAACGCAGGTAAATTACATTTTACCCTGACTACTATTCTATGATGTAGTGAACATATATTGATATTTTTTTGATATTCTTTGTAAAGCAGGTAAGGCCCACTAGACAGAACTGTCTGTTTTAAGGAGTGACCTAGAAGCACTGGGGAGGTTAAGTGACTTGCTTGGAGTCACACAGAATGCAAGAAAAGGTTGTGGCACTCAAACTGAAGTCTGCTGGATGTACCCAGTTCAATCACTGTTTGTTACTCTAACCACTAGGCATGGGTGCTTAAACTGAATGGCTGATTACAACAAAGCAGTGCGGGTGATTTCCTTACTGACTCTATATGCAGCAAAGCAGAAAGAATGCAAAGCACAGCAGCATTCATTTTAAGATGCTGAAATCTGGGTTGGCCCGTTGGGACTGCGGTAGCACTATTGCTTGCAATGCCAGTGACCCCCAGTCAGAAGTAAACTCGGGTTGCTGGAGGTCTGGCCAGGGGAGTAGGATGGAGCACCTGGGGGACTGCTCTCCTCCGGGGAGGGTGGACTGCAGGTCCTGCTTCTTTACCACCACCTGTGTGACCATGGGTGATGGTGCAATGGTACTGCAGAGTGATCAGGAGGGGAGGATGCTAGCCAGGATCTGGAGCAGTGGCATGTCTCTATATGACCTACCTCCTTGGATCTCTAGTGCCGGTGCCCTCAGGGACAGAGACCAGAAAACCAGGAACAATAACCCCTCTGCCACTGGCAGAAGGGACCCAGGTGCCTCAGACTTCATAACCAGGCTTCATGAGGGACCCACTGAGCTGTCTGACATACACTAAGGGAGTGTGGAGTGGTGACCTGGGGTACCCTCCCTTCCCTCCTGGGGGGGTACAATCCAGGCAGGATAGGGGCAGACCCACAGGAGCTCCTGAGCATTACCTGGGGGTGAAGCTAGGGGATACCCAGCCTAGGGATCTCTGAAAAGTGGAGACTGATGCTGTGAGAAGGGACCATAGAAAGATAAAATAAAAAATGATTTAAAAGATACTGAAATCTTAGAGATTCTGTGCAGTGACATGCAATTTCGTGAGACACGGTTTAAGAATTCAAAATCCGCAAACCAAGCAGGTTCCGTGATTGTTACTAGTTTTACCAGTAAAAATGGAAAACCAGGGTCCCTAATTTTCATATACCTCTGTTGGTGTGGTGGTTGAGTGAAGTGGGGTAGCAGAAATATGGCTGGTATTGGAATATCATAGATAAGGTAGCCAGAGAGGTTACTAGGTACTTGATTTGTACACATTGCTGTTTGTGCCTGACCTGTGAGATGGCACTATTATGGTATGTGAGGGATTATTGATTACCTGGGAGTGCTCAAAAGAGACCTTAAAATAAATGGTCAAGAGGAGAAGGACTGTGAAAAGCCAATTCCTTAGAATAGCCATTGTGCCCTTGTGCAAGTTAGTGGGATGGTGACTACTTAGGCTCATTCTCAGTAGGAAGGAAAGCAGTAGCTACTCACTATGGGTGCTTTTTTATGGCTCTAGCAGAGGGTGGGATTTAACTAAGTTTTAGGTGGGGGGGCAGGGACTGGGCGAGACCACTGTAGGGAGAATGATGGGGGAGGGCAAAAGTGGTCAGATTGTTTCTAGCTGGGCAGTATAAAGGATGGACCACCTTTGGGTTGGAGAGGTGGCTGGGGAGGGAGGGCAGCACCCGCTATACATTGACACATGTAGCACTTCACTGTTCAATGCACTGGAAGAGCAGAAACAGGTTAGCTGTTTAGCTGAGCCATTCAATGTTTTTACCTGGCTTGTGGAGATAGGAGTTGCAGGCATGGGGAGGGGTCTTTGTTCCAGCTAGCCCTCATGGCCTGAGTGTGTGATTAGCAGTGCTGAGGTGGAACTTGGGCTGGGGTACTGCTGAAAGATGTGAGAAGCAGGGATTAAGGGTGTCAGCGTGGCTCAGTTGGTAGCACATCCGCCTCTGGACTAGAAGGTCGTGGGTTCTCGTCCCACACCGGGATTGGACTTGCACCTAAAAATCGCTGGCATCTGAGTGCAGTATTGGGGGGTGCTGTACTGCTGGGGTGTGTTGTCCTTCGGATGAGGTGTTAAACTGAGGTCCCTTCTACCCATCCTGGTGTTGTCCTGGTGGGTGTCCAGGTGGAAGTAAAAGAACCTAGGGCACTCTTCGCAAAGAGTAGGGAACATTCCCAGTGTCCTGGCCAACATTCCCCTTCCCATAAACTGGTTCATGCAATTATCCAGGCTGTGTGTGGGTGATGATGTGCGATATGGCCGCCACCACACATTCAGTCACTTCACTACCAGTCTAGCATTGCTTGTAAAGTGCTTTGGATGTATGAAAAGCACTATATAAATACTGATTCTTCTTCTTCTTCTTCTTCTTAAGAAGACAGGTAGAAGGGGGTAGGTTAGAGAAATCAGAGAGCCAGGGGAAGGGGTTAGAGAGAGAATGGCATCCCTATAGTAACCCTAGCCACAGCCACAAGAATCTCAGGCTAGACCTTCCCATTCCCAGCAGGAAACTCCTTCCCTCAGTTGATTTTGATGATTTATTTACTTGTTTATCCAAAGATTTTGTCCTGACCCTGTAGTTCTGATACTGTACTGTATCATATCGCTAAATGGGAGACTTGGGACATAGTATCAAGCCTGAGCAGGTGATGCATAGGGCGCATTTCATGCTCTGGCCCTGAAGGGAAGAAGCAGGTCTGGCTTCTCCACCAGCACATCCTACAGTGGAATTTCAAATGATGTTGGCATTGTGGGTAGCCTCACAATATCAGTCATCTACCTCACACAGAACAAAAGTCATTGTAGCAAGCTATGCTTGGGAGGAGGAAGGGTCAGTAAAGGTAAAGGTAAAAAAAAATGCTGTTCACAATAAATTATGCCTGATGTAATCCAACCACTGCAAAATGGTTGAAAGCCCTGACTCTGCATGCCAGCTGTACTTATGCAAAATATCCAGATATATAGCATAGCGCATCTTGTCACTGGCTACATCTGTATTCTGCAAAAAAAAAAATGACGGTGTTGTCAGCAGCTCACCTGATATCCTGGATTCCAGCTCCTCCTCGGCTTTCTAATTCTATGCTTGCACTTTAATGTCTCTTGACTTAGATACAGATTTTCTCTTTATGCATGCCTTGATTCTGCTTGCCTTGTTAGCTGCAGCCTCACTGCTGCTCCTATTTGACATTGCTGATGATTAGTACTCAAGGTTTTTTTTCTGCTGGCTTTCAGTAATATGACTTTCTATGCCATCTAGGTAATATTTGTATATGTGTTTTTTCATAGATGCATCAAATACTGTACATTTTTCAACACAGAAATTCACCTGTTACTTTGTTATCTATGACCCAAACCTAAATAGCGCCTTCTGCATGTAATGTATCTCCTGATGTGATGGAACTATTCTTTGCATCTTGGTGTCATCATAAACTTGGTGATCCAATCAGTGGTGCCCACCTTAAAGTCACATACTGTAAACATACTGAACAATATCTCCTTTTACCATGAAGAAGGCAATGAGAAACATGCAACTCATTCTTAAATTATATTACAGCTCTGAATAGAAATGGTTGCATAACAGCTCTCCCACCCTAGAGGGGTTGGTTACCCCATCTCCAAAGGTTCCCCATGACCCTTTAGATCGTTAGCGATTTGGAGAACTGACAATTAGCCCTGGCCATGCTTTCTGATGACACCCTTTCCTTAGTTTACTTATACTGCACGTGTATTGTGCAGAATGGGTTGTGCTGTGGTAATTATTTTTACATACCAGAGATGGAAAACATTGTTTAATGTGACTCTCCAGACCTCAAACTCTAAAACTGGGAAATAGTGCCTCACTGAAAATAAAATGTTGCATCTTAACTTCGCCTGTCCAAAGTAAATAAATTTTGAAATAAATGTTTCTATCAGACTGTCTTTTCACGATTCAATTACTTTTAAAGTCTTTAACTGAGTTACACCAAGTTTTCTCCTTTTTGTTTACAGTCTTTAATGAGGTTTTAATCTTTCCTGACATGTTTATTCAGGTTATTTGTTTTGCTGAAGGAGAAAGCCTTAAGCATAATTATGTGAACAAATGTTTGTTTCATCCATGGCTCAGAGCTGTCCCTAATTCCCCTTCTCAGATATTCTGTAGTCTTTGTAAAATAACTGTAATAATAAATTGGGTTTTTTATATCAGATATAATCTTGGCAACTTGTTATTAAAGCCTAGCCAAACCTACCTCCTCAGGTCACTTTCCAGTCACCTGCTTCATGTGGCAAGGGTTGATAAAAGTGCTGGCAACAAAGCCTTCGCTGTTGCTTCTCCAGTCAGCTGGAACTCTCTGCCTGACCTTATTAAAGAGTTCAGGAATATCATGATCTTCAAGCAAGCCATATCTACTCACTTGCACGGCCAGTTATCCTGTGGACTGCCAGGCATTAACCATTAATACTCACTGCTCTCATGCAGTACCTTCTCTGCATTCCAACCCCACACCACTTTTAATCCTCAAAATATATATACACACACACATATTAATACAGTGATTGACACACATGTAGTAGCAATATTAGTAGTAGTATTAGAGTAGTAGTGGCAGTAGTAGTAGATTTTATTTATATGGCATCCATCTCTGCAGGCTCTGGAAGCCTTACAACAGATAATACCCTTCAGATAGAAACACAAAATTTAAATGCAAGGATCGGGCAAAACAGATATATAACATTTCATATGTTATAGTAGGCCAAACAAAATAATGTTTCTGTCTTGATTTAAGAAACGAATGCAAAAAGGTCTTTCTAAGGTCTGTCAAGGAAAAGATTTCCATAAGATCAGGGCTGCTACCACAAATGCCCAGTCACTAGATTATTTAATTCTAGATCTCAGGACCATGACGAGACCCCCTACAGCTAAACAGAGAGTGCAGTTTGGCACCAAAGGAGTCAAAAGCTCAGACAGGTAACCTGGATCCATGCTGCTTATGGCCTTAAAAGAGAGCAAGCCCACTTTGAAGATTATGTGCCACTGAACTGGCAACCAATGCTGTTCACAGCACACAAATGTGATATGATCAGAACAAGAAAAAAGCACGTACCAGAGTTTTCATCTTATCAATCACCAAATAAGGCTTAATCTGGGAGATGCTTATTTGATGATAAAAGTCACTGCAGACCATGGGTGACACATAGAGTTTGTCAAGCTGTGATCCACAATGACTCCCAGATTTTTCACCTTGCTGGCAACTGGAATCAAATAGCTATTGAAAGTTATTTAGATACCACTATTAACCAGGCCAAGAGGCATGTGATGACTAGTAGCAACCATTACCAACTTGGTCTTGTCTGGGTTCAATCTTAACTAGCTATATGTCATCCAGCCCTGGATTTCAGCTAAACATTTATTGTGCACAGGAACGGCATCAATCACACCCGGTATAAAGGACAGGTATAACTGAGTATCACTGATAGGCAGCATGTATACTGTGAAAATCATGGGGGACAGGACTGAGCCTTCCTGGACCCCATATAACAGGGGCACTAGCTTTGAGGTGAATCTACCCCAAACCACTTACTGCACCCTGTCAACAAGGTAGAACTCAAACCAAACTAGCCCCAACTTGTAGTCCCTCAGGCTAGCCAGCAAAAATCCATGATCCACAGCTGCAAACACTGACCAAGAGGATGCCATTTTGCACCCTTATCAGCACTATCTTGTGTTATGGGGAGCCTGAATAATGGACTGAATAGCTCATAGATGTCAAAAGCCTCAAGGTGTTCACCAAGCTCCAGTGCCACCACCTTCTCAATAACCATCCCTAAGGATGGGAGGTTATAGACAGGTCTGTAGATTGCTAGTACTTCAGGGTCCAAAAATGGTGTTTTGAAGAGGAGTCTCACTAATGCTCAAGTATTGCAATTTTATATAGGAACTAGTCTAATTTACTGCATCTTGGAATTTATTATGCATATACAATGAACTCCTCTTATAACGGACACTGTTATAACAGAAAATTGGTTATAGTGGACAAAAACTGATTTCCCAGATGAAATATATGAAATCCAATGCATTGTTATATGCTTATAATGGACAGAAACATTGCTTGTAATGGACACTGTGAAGCTTTCATGGGAATTTGCTGTGTTTGGGGGGGAGATGAAGAGCTGGTGAGGCAATCTGGCAAATGTAGAATTAAGGTAGAAGAGCTACAGGATTACATTTCTATCAGAATTATTCTCCAAAGCTGCATAAACCTTTATTAATAAACTAAATGATTTTATATTTTAATAAAACCTTTACTGTACACTTGCCTTTGTTCTTACTGTCCTGGAACCCCAACATCCAGCCACTATAGTTACTTTCTTCTTCCCTTCTGCAACAAACTTCCTTAAAAGAATTCATGTTCCCTGACAGTTAAGTAACTTTAAATAAACACACAGAATACAGAAACATATACTAGGTAGGATCCCTCCCTTGTACGGATCTCTAGTCAGGCCATACCAGAAGTACTGCATGTAGGACTGGTGCCCAGTCCTGAAAAAGGACATCAAATTGTTGGAGGGGGTACAACGTAGGGTGACCAAAATGATCCAGGGATTGGAGGGAAAGTCCTACTGGGATAGACTGGGTGAGCCGAACATGTACTCCCTGGAGGAGAGGAGGGATGGGGGGATATGATTGAAACCTTTAAATACCCAAGTGGATAAACAAGACTAAAACAGAAGGGATTTTCCAGCTTAGAAGAGGAGGGAATACAAGAGGGCATCAGATAAAATGGAGGAGAAGATTGAAAAGGAAATCAGGAGACATTTTTCGGTGAACAGGTGGAATGCTCTGCCAGAGGTGGTGGTATCGTGTAGGAATGGTCGGTTTCAAGAGGGGTTGGGGCAGGGTGAGTGGGAGGTTGTGATGAAGAGGGGTGTGGAGGGTGGGTCAGCTGCAAGTTGAGGGGCTAACTGTGCCATTGAGCAGACTCAATGGACTGTAAGGCCTGATTCTGCTGGCATTTCTTTATGTTCATATGTTCAAAGGATTCTAAATAATCCATGAAGTTTTATAATAAGTTATCATTTACTCCAAACCCATGCTCCCACACATCAACACATCTACCAGATAAGCTCCACCTCCTCTGGATATAATGGACACTGGATATAACAAACAAA
The DNA here is from genome assembly GCA_016271365.2 of Neoceratodus forsteri. Classification (NCBI taxonomy): domain Eukaryota; kingdom Metazoa; phylum Chordata; order Ceratodontiformes; family Ceratodontidae; genus Neoceratodus; species Neoceratodus forsteri. The sequence continues at coordinate 154,205,827 of JADMNL010000026.1, read as the reverse complement.
AGTTGTGTGCATAGATGCATCCATTATAACAGGCTTGCACTGTATTTGCACAATATGCAGAGATTCACAGTATATGTATCAATGCAACTTTTTTCTATTTAAATTATCTGTAAGAACTCAGCTGCTATAATGTCCATAATGATCCTCTTAGAAAATAGCTGTTGCACTAAATGAATCTTTTCTGCTGTGCACAATGCCAAATAAAAGAACATAAAATAAATGAAATATATTGCATTTAGCCTTTTGATGCAGAATACAAAAGTTACTCACCTTCTGTCATTTAGAGGAGATCTCAGTGTTTGTTCTAAAGTGGGTTTCAGTCTTCCACAATAATTAAACTACTCTATAACTTTATTTTTTTCCTAGACCACATTTATATCCTGGGGAGACAATCCTTCACACTCTTGAGGTGAAGAGAGCCTAGCACTTCTATGGAAACAGCAGTAAACCTGTTATGCATACTACATAATGGTACCTGGTCAGAAGAGCGCTACATTAATAGCGCCAGTCAAGGGAGCACTAGTCTGTATAGCGCTACCAGGGACAGCAAGCAGGAGTTTACAGCGCTACTCATATGTGCTTCACAGGTCACTGTCCATGGTACCGCTATATGGACAAGGATAGCAGAATCCAGAAGCCTGGCCGAGCTGCTCCTATGGCTTGGAGGGCCTGGACACAGTGCAGCTCGACCAACAGCAGTAGAGACCAGGGTTCTAATCCTGGTCTCTGAAATTTTAGCACATTGGGACTTTGATTATTTTTACATGGGGCCATGGAAACAGTATTCCATGGCCCCACATCTTACTTTCCCTGGATCCCACTCCCCTTGGGTGAGAACTGCTATAGACGGGAGTGCAGGGCAGAGCCCTGTGTCGGAGTATGGGGGGAATTTTAACTTTTCCCCGAGATCCACGCCCCCAGAGTGAGACTCCTATAGATGGGAGGTGAGGGCAGAGCCCCCTGCATCAGAGTATGGGGGGTGTAGTCCCCCGAAAAATAAAAATCAGCACCATTTTTACCATGCATTCCTAGCCGATGCTATTCTTGTTGGCACTGTTTGGATCCTGTGCTTACATAAGGGGTATTTGTCAGTTTTGGAGATGTACCTAAAGAACAGCCAGCTATGGAAAAGACAACTTGAAGTTGAATATATTGATACTGAGATGCAGTATAGCATAGTTGTAAGAGCAATGAGCAAATGAGTTTCACATCCAGCTGACCTGGGTTTGTTTTCCACAACCTCCGCTTGCATACTGTGTGACCTTGAGGCAAGTCATTTAACCTCACTGTGCACTTGGGACACTGGAAATGAACTTCAGCTCAGTGTGCCTTCCTGGCTAACAAAATTGTAAAACAAAATAGAAATATATTGTCTCATGAACATCCTAGTGCCATACCCTGGCTGGTAAGGAACCACAGTTGGATATACAGGTTCTGCCCACAAGAGAAACAATGTTGTGGACCATGTTAAAAGTGATTCAAAAACTTTGATAAAAACAGACTCAGTTTATCCTTATAATTTTAAATTAACAAAATAATATTAGTAGCCAAAGTATATCATTTTTACCCACTTCTTAAGTCAAGAATGGTGGGGAAGCAGCTGCTATTCAGACAGCATTTTGCCAGTTACTGGACTTCAGTAGCTGACACAGGGTTGTGTGTAGCATCTGGTTAATTAACATGTGGGTAAAAGGTCTCTAAGGATTAACTTACTCTGTTTTACAGATGAGGCAAGTAAAATCACTGTGTTCTCTTAACATCTTTTAAATGAAATAACTAATTGGTCTGGAGTCAGTTCCAAATCTGCCATAAGAATGGGCACGCATGCTTTTCCAATTTCTATCAAATGGTAAATCTGGCAGAAGTGTGCCTGCTAAACTGACAATTTAGCAATTGGGATTTGTCTTGTTGTAAGGGACATGGGAGACTAGGCCCACATATCAGAAAAGATGCTTTCTGAATGAGGGAACTTGTGATAGATTAGCAACTCCTGCACATTGCTTTTTTACTGAATATGATCTGGACACCATGTTAGCTATATTCTTTAGAATATTTAGGTCCTGACATTTAATTCTTATTTATGAAATGCTTTAAAATCTATCATCTTGGATCAGAAATGTTTCAATGGCTTGTTAATAACCAACGTTACTTGTTTCAGCTGCATGCACTTTTTCATCCAGGTGCTTCAGAAACTTGTGGAGCATCTTCAACATTTATGCCCTGAGGCTGGTTCAGATGGTCATTTTCCCTCCAGCAATATTGATGTGCTCCAACTCTGCCCATCTAAAATCACATATGCTCTGCCTCCTCCAACGCATATTGAAAAGTGTTAGCAGCAGCTGTGGAATACTCCATAGTTGTCTTTAACTAGCAATTGAATGGCTTTCTCAACCAGAATAATGTTATGCTTGTGCAACTGTTTAACAACGTGTGTGGCCATTCACACTCTCTATTCCAGTAGGACTTATCACCCTGTAGAGGTACTGAAAGCAAGGAACCCTGTAGAGGGTTCCACCCCTAGAGGTGCTGCGTGGAAGGGTCACTAGGCTAAAGTACCTTAGGAAGGAACTCCTCAGGAGTAGAGAGGTGAGCTGCTAAAGGAGGAGGAGGGAAGGACTGTGGGGCATAGAGAAAGCACTTCAGATGGAGGCTTTGAGGAACTGCTTCTATAGTTCAGGAAGTAGTAGTGGCTGGTTGCTCACTCATTGAACTGCAGGTGGAGCCTTTCAATTCAATGGCTTTCTCAACCAGAATAATGTTATGCTTGTGTAACTATATAACAATGTTTGTGGCCATTCACACTCTCTATTTCAGTAGGAATTATCACACTGTAGGGGCACTGAAAGCAAGAAACCCAATAAGAGGGTTCCACCCCAGAGGTGCTGCGAGAAGGGTCCCTTGGCTAAAGATACCTTAGAAAGGAATCCCAAAAGAATTGTAGCAGTGATCGATGACTAGGAGTAGAGATGCAGACTGACAGCAACAGGCAGCTTAATGAAATATAAATGAGACTCCGGACGTTAGCAGGAACGCTCCATCACATGGCTTGCACTGATGGCAGCAAGGGATTCTTATGGAGAAAGGAATGGCTAGTAGGCCATCATCCATCTCCATCCAACAGTGGAACCTACCTAAGTAGCTTAGGGAATATTACTAAACTAACTTGAATTATGACCTGCGCATGGAGGTGGGAAAAAAACTCTTTTGAGGAGGAAATCTCGGGGATCCAAGGCCAAGGCTTGGGATGTTGTATTTAGTGACAGCTCTTTATTGGTTTTTTTTATATTTATTTAGAAATTCGGAAAGTCCTTTGAGCCAAAGGCTCATTTACAGAGGTCCCACGTCAATTGAAACAAACATGATAAACAACAGTTAACATAACATTGAGAATACAGCAAAGTGACTACACAGAGCAAACTAAATAATAGGTACAAATATAGAGTAGATTACAAGGTCATAGCCAGAACATGTATTAAATAGTTCTACCGTCTAAGTGCAATGAGGATATCACAGCAAGTTTAGCCTTGATCCAGAGAGAGGAGTGCATAGTGGGGCATGGACAAGAAGGGGTAGGGAAGGAAGGGCAGATGAGGGGGGAGTGCAGACAAGCTCAGGGAGCAAAGGTAATGTGGGGGTGGGGAAGAGACAGGGTAGATAGAGCAAAGTAGAAATGCAGCTAGGGTGAAGAGGTAGTACAGTATATCAGATCCCGTAATCGTAGCCACCGTTAGATGCTAGCAGAGCCCAAAGTTTTGCTTTGAATCATCCGAGCTTGCATTCATTCTGTAGATCTTCACTGAGAGAGCTTAGCCAGAGAGGGGCATGGTATTCAAAGGACTGCTGACCTTGTGAGGTCCAGTGAAAGCTCTGGTACTGCCATTTAGAAACCCAAACAAGGGGAGTGCAAAATATTCCAATTCAGAGGAAACTCACTTTTTCCCTCTAATGGGAATGCCGTGGAGGGTTGCAAGTACTGGCCTCTGCAACAAGCTACCTCAAAGGTGACAGTAGGAGAGAACGACCACTGAGGCACTCAACTGACCTACCAATCTACTATTTAGATCAAGCAAACCAAGAGCAGTTGTAGGGAGAATGCATTGAAGGTACCTGAGTAGTTGATACTACAGCTAAAATATAGCACTATATTCTTCCTTCATAGCTAGTCATTAATTCTACATCAAGAGTCATTGCTACACACAAATGGTTAAAGCTCCACCAGGAGTACGGACATTCCCGGTATGGGCCAGAAAGAAAGGACCCCACACCAGGCATCACACACTCAGGATGCGAACTAGGGTGCAGAGCAAGACTGTCAGCTGTGAGAGAGCTCAGATCCAATAAATTGATGATCATGGTCAGCTAATTTCTTGTAGCAATGTAGCAGGCTATACAAGGTAATGTGGAGAATATCAGCTACTGTGCAGCAAAGTAAACATCTTTGGTATTATAACAGGCCATACTTGGCAAAGGCAGGGAGTATCAGGCAATAAGTAGCATGGTAAACAGCAGTAGCAATGGGCCTGGTAAACAAATGGTACACAGAAGCATGCTAACTTGGTCTACCGATCTACTGGCATAGGAATTGCATACCCAGCTCAGATTATCTGGGCCTTTAGCCAGTGCGAGGCTAGCCAACCAGTCCATCAATATGTGCCAATTAAAGGTGACAGATACCCAGAGGAGTTTAGCGGTGAAGACAGTATATGAACATGAGGTAAATGAACCACACAGGGTCACGACTCTCCACTATAACACCTCAGGCCTCCACTGTAGGCAAAACAAAGGAGCCACAGTAAAGCATTGTGACCTACATGCAGATTTTAAAACTAGTTTACAGTGACAGCTGTAGCTGAGCTAACCTCTAGAGTATAATGAAGCAGGTTAAAAAAAACAAATGGGCTGTTCATGAATAATTGCTTGGCACAATGCATTTAAGCAGGTTTGAATCATATGTTGAAAGTAATAAAGAATTGCATGAGACTCTGGTGTGAGTCCCACTGAAGGCAAATAAATATTTTTGAGCAGATTAAAATCCCCAAAAGGGTTGCATGCAAGCAGAGCTCTGTGAGATAAAGCAAAGGTGATGGGGAAGCAACATAAGGACTCAAAGGCCAAAATAGGGAAACATTCTGCCAAAAGGTCTGCAGCTGAAGCTGAGACCAAGGAGCCACTGGCAAAATGCATTGAAGCAGCTACCGAAGTCCATGGAGAAGTAATATAGAACTGGGGTAGATTCAGGCTTGATTCCACTGAGTGCAAAATAAACATGTTGCATAACTGGTAGTACCACTGAATGGCCAAGCAAACTGAAACAGGTTTGTATGCACACATAATAATGAACTGTGATTGCAAGCTGATTAAATACAGCAGCAGCTGAGTGAATATATTGATAAAGAAAGGGAACTGGTAAATTTGCACAGGCAGAATAAACTTGGAAACATCATGAAGATTGTAGCGAGAAATCCCCAAAGAAAGGAAGGAGCAAAGCAGCACAGATTACCTGGAGTTGCAACAGAAATGCAGCAGTACCAGCTGCCACTCCCTGCTGCTGCTAGCTGAGAGCAAGAGCTTAGATCAGGTGCAGGTAATGAAGTGGAAGCAACAGCAGGGGGCTGGAATGGGAGATGAAACATATAACAAATGCAGGAAAACTGAGGATGCTAGATAGCTGGGGAGGGAACCAGAGCACAGCAAAGGAGCAACACAGCACAAATAAAGGGCAACAAGAAAGCCCCAAAAGACAACACAAAAGCAAAGCACAAACACAGCAGAACAGAGAAACAGCACACAGGGAAGCACACAGCAGCCGGAAGCAAAGCAATATTAACCAAAATAGGTGAAACACAGGAGCACAGTCAGCAGAAACCGATGCATGATCCAAAGCACAAACAAACTGGGGGGGGGGCAAGGACCCAGGCAAGTGAGCAGACAGACCAACAGAGCTTTCAGCTGGCAAAGAGAAAGTGCTTCAGATGGAGGCTGGGAAGAACTGCTTATATAGTTCAGGAACTAGGCATGGCTGGTTGCTCACCCATTGAACTGCAGGCAGAGCCTTTCAACTATGTCAATGAAAGTGCATTGCCAAATAGGTGCCTTATTTACCTCAGCGGCCCATCACACAATCTATCACTGATTCTGAACCAGTCTGCTCTCATGAATCTTAATCTTTTTTGCAGAAGTACAGTGGAGTAAAGCTAGGATTCTATGCAGTACCTTGATGTATTTCTGCAGAGTGCTGCATTGTGCTGCAGGTAACCGTGCGATTCAAAGGAAATTAACCCCATTTGTCATGCAATATTTTGTGTTGTCATTTACTGTAAGGTACTACATTGCATTCTGGCTTGTCTCTGTTGTTCTGTGATGAGTCTTCATTCTTCTCAGGTAATATCAATGCCTGCAGGTGATTCTGCAAATTATTACTACACCAAATACAAAAAACAGTGCTTTCTGGGAATCCATCAAGGTACAATAAAACATTGTATTCCTTTATTGTTGGTTCCTAATAATGTTTGAGTACATAACATGGGGGAAATCTGGTGTTGTGACAGAACATCATTTGCTGAACATCAATGGAGAAATGGTCTACATGTTGATTTCCTGGGGTCTGGTCAATTATTAATCTTTTCTGACTACTAAGCTTGGTGATGCAGTTTCCTTGCACCAAGTGAAGGAAATGAGATATCATTAGGCCTTCATTTTTTCTAGCAAGCACTTAAACAGGAAGAGAGTGCAATTGTTCTGAAAAGGGCACTTCTGTTATTCAAGACTATGGTGATAGTCACTTGAAAAGCAATGGACCACTGGCTACAGTAAAGATGAGTCGATGCCAAATTTGCATTCAGTGAATGTGCTGAAACCCATTTTTTTACACTGGCAAAGAAGTCTATAGGAATTTGATTTTCCCTCTGTACTTCAACACTTTGACCTCATGATGAATAGTGATGTGTGAAGTGGCCAAAATTCACTCTTCCAAATATTTCACGAATTGCACTCAATTCAGGAAGCACAATTCACAAAATAAGCAAATTCACGGAGAACCAGACCAAACACGAAGTGTGAAATTGTGTGGGCTACTTTACACACTTCACACACAAACTTCCATGCCTTGTGTTATACTAGTAGACAGAAAAAGCGATATAATGTTTTTTGACCAGAAATACATAATTACTTAAATACTTTGACAGCATTTTTTTTCTGCAAACAAATACGGTTGCTTTTCAGTAGGGATGTTTTTAAAGATATTTGCTGTGTAGATTTTTCTCTTTTTTAAATAGCTATTTTTGTCCTGTAGTGAGTACCCACCCACCAGCCATGATGTAAAAACAATATATATGGCAGGAAACAAAGAAAGCCGAAATTCCCGCAGCTACGGGAAAAAGGCTTGCTGCAGTGGGGAAATGCAGCTGCGCTGTATTCTCAAAGAAAATCAGTGCAGCTGTGGATTTCCATAAAAAGTGCCACAGGTGCGACAATTTAGCTGCTGCAGGACATGCTCAAGTGCTGTGAATCCGCAGCTGCGGAGGCTGTAAAGGCACAGCAATAAGGAACCACAGTAGCTGAAGCAGTAGACTGTGACAGTGCTGCTATAATATGGAGCTGTCAGCACACACAGAGACCAGCAACCAGTCCCCAACTGGGACCACAGCAGCACCACAGGTACCTGTGATACCTTGGCACCAGAGTGTCTGACTGTCCCTGTTGGTCATCCCTCCCTGGGGTGTTCCTGTAGCCTGCGGAGGGGGGGGCAGCACTCGCTGCTGGCTGGTCAGGCTCTACTGCTTGCGGGGCTCTGTCATGGGCTGCACTGTGTCTAGTGGTTGATGCCTGTTGCCATAGCATGGCAATGTGTGCTTTCAGTGCTATAACATCAGCCACTGCTATACTGTCTGAGATGCTAGTACCTGTGGTACACCTCCACCTTAATTGATTCCAATTGCTGGGGCACTACTGCAGTGTGCTGAGGGAGAGTTACACCTCATTCCACTCTGTGCAACATTCTTTCCTCAGCTGTGGGAAAAACCTGGCTATGAATATCCTTTCAGGGGCTGTGCCTTACTTATCTCACACCTATTTGTCCTGAGGGACTTCCACAGCTGTACTTTTTTCCACAGTCCATAGTGGTTTTTCCCACAGCTGCGGGAGTTTTTGTGAATAGCACTTGGAGCAAACTCCCCTTTTTTTCCGTAGCTGAGGGAATTTTGGAGACTTAGAGAAGGTTTTGCACCTTCTGAGAGCTTTGAGAGTCCTGTCCATGGTGTCTAGTGGTTCCACCCCTTCCGATCACCAGCCACAATGAAATGATTAAATCCCTGTTGTGTAGTGCCCCCCCCCCAACTGATCACCAGACCCAAAATATATATCTAAAAAAAAAAATTCATCTTAAGTCCCTGGTATCTACTGGCCCCCCTCCACCAATCGACAGCCCCAATAATATAAAAAATATAATAATCTTAAATCCCTGGTGTCTAGTGGACCCCCATCCCCCACCCAGTCAGGTAGTGGCCACATCCCTGCTTCTCCCCACCCCATCCACATAAATCCCTGGTGTCTAGTGGTCCTTTCCAGCTGATCGCTGGCCCCAACAATATATATATATATATATATATATATATATATATATATAAATCTTAAATTCCTAGTGACTAGTGGATCCCCCATCTCCCCACCTCATCAGGTAGTGGCTTACCATCCTGCTCCTCCCCTATCCTGACCACAAGTGGGCCAGCAGCACAGCCCTCCACTCATCTCCACTGCCAACAGCTCAGCTGAGCTTTGTCAATAAATAAGCATGCACATGTGTGCTCATTCATTGAGAGAGCTCAGTGGGCTGCCAGCCACGGAGATGAGTGGAGGGCTGTTCTGGTGGCCCACTCAGAGTTTGAACCGCTACCTGACAGGGTGGTGGTGGGGGCCAACTAGACACCAGGGATTTAAGCTTTTTTTTTATATTGTTGGGGCCTGCAATCAGCCAGGGGGGACCACTAGACACCAGGGATTTACGTATTTTTTTTACATCTGGTTTGGGGTGGGGGAAGTGGGGTGATGGCCACTACCTGACTAGGTGGGTTGTGAGGTGTCCACTAGACACCAGGGATTTAAGATCATTATTTTTTTATATTGTTGGGGCTGGCAATTGGCAGGGGCTGGGTGTGGGACACTAGACACCAAGGATTTAAGATGAATTTTTTTAAGATATATACAGTGGGCTGGATATTCAAACTGCGCTATTCTGTGGTGCAAGCCCTTGTGCTGCACAAAATAGTTAGCATAGAGGGTGTGGCTGGGGGCGATATTCAGCGAGTTGCGCTGTTGAGCAACTGCTTGAATATCACCCCCAGCACAACCACACTGCGCGTGGCGCAGTAGAACTCGTACCACCACAAGTCATCAGAGTGGAGCATTCAAGATTTGGTGGCGCAAGTACCATTGCACCATGTGCAAATTTCTGATATTCAAAAGGTTACATGCAAATGGGGCCATAATTCATGCAAGGTGCAGGGGGGGCCATTTGCATCTATTTATGGCCCCATTTGCATGCCATTAGCATGCAGGTACGCCCGATCCCTGAGGTCTTGCGCCTGACGCCCTGCCAGGCAGCAGCCGTCGGGACCGACGCCCCTGCAGCCCGATCGCGGGCATAAGTGTAAACCTCCCCCTGACTGGCCCAATCATGGGCATATGTAATCTCCCCCACCCCGACTGGCCTGATCGTGGGCATAAGTTTAAAACAACCCCCCCCCACTAGCCCGATCGCGGGCATAAGTTTAAAACAACCCCACCCCACTAGCTCGATTGCAGGCATAAGTTTAAAAAAAACACCCCCACTAGCCCGATCGTGGGCAGCAAAGAGGTCAAACACCCCCCAAGAACATACATCCCTGGTGGTCCAGTGGACTGCGAACCCAATCGCGGGCATCAAAAGGCCAAACACCCCCAAAGACCACCTACCCTGGTGATCTAGTGGCCCCCCACACCACCCACGGGCCCCACCACCCCTCCCCCATCAGCGGCGGGCGGCAGCATCCCACCACGCCTGCCGCCCCGCCGCCATAGCTGACTGCCTGGTAGGGCTGCCCGCCCACTGGTTCAGAGCAAGAGCCAATGGGTGTGCAGCCCACACCGGCAATCAGATCAGCGGGCGGCGGGAGGTGGCAGGTGCGGGGGATGCTGCCGCCCGCCCGCTGACGGGGAGTGGGGTGGTGGGGCTCCGTGGGTGGATGGGGTGAGAGGCCACTAGATCACCAGGGTAGATGGTCCTGGGGGCGTTGGATCTCTTTGATGCCCGCTGATTGGCTTCATGTCCACTGGACTACCAGGGATATGTTCTTGGGGGTGCTTGACTCCTCTTTGCTGCCCACGACCGGGTTACTGGGGGTGGGGGTTGTTTTAAACTTATGCCCATGATCGGGCTGGGGTGGGGGTTGTTTTAAACTTATGCCCAAGCATTAGTCGGGCTGTGGGGGTTGTTTTAAACTTGCATGCACACAATCGGCCAGTCGGGGAGGGGGTTGCATATGCCCGCGATTGGGCTAAGGTCGAAGACAGGAGTATGTTGAGGGCCACCCACAGGGTGGCAGCAGCTGCTGTGCTGCACCCTGCAATGCGGCAGCTCACCTGTGGGGTGGCCCTCAACTACCTTTTTTTTTTTGCTCAACGCAGTCAGGCGCAGGTTAGGGTTGTGCCTGCACAACTCTGCACAGCCCGCTGAATATCGGGCTGTGCAGTTTATGCATGGTTCCTCCCCCTCCGGTTCAGCATGCCTTCATTAGCATTGCGCTGTTGCTCAGCTTGACTTCGGGGGCACAACTGCCTCCTGCTGAATATGGCAGAATGGCGCAATTTTGGACTTGCGCAGGCACAACCCTATTGCACATGGCACAACCCTTTTGAATATCTGGCCCATTGGGTCCAGTGACCATTGGGGGTGGGCACTAGACACCAGGGATTTATTTGATTCACAGTTTGTAACTTCTCCTTGCTTTTGTGGTTTTTAAAGTGTAATTTGCACTTAAACCCCCCAAAACAAGGCTAAGTCACAAATGGCGAATTTTCCTTTGATGGCCTCAACTTCGCAAACTGACCTGCATATGCAAATTCAGTGACTTTGCCAAAAATTAGTAAGCAAAGTAAAACCTGGCTGCATCTTTAATGAAGCACTTTTTACAGGGAGCATACATTGAGCATGTCCAAGATACTGACAAGCCACATGCCATGCACCAGTAAATCAGTGTTGATGAGATTGAAATCTCCTACTCTACAAACTTCTCAAGGCCATTTACAGTTCTCACTCATGAGGATGGACCTGTGGCAGCAGTGGCTACTGAAGAAGCTCTTTATATGTTAAAAGAAGTGAAGCTTGATCAGAAAACTTTAGAAAGCATTAGATAGTATTGCATTATTATTCCAGTTAGTTAATTCTGACTATATTTGATTCAACATGATATTGTATGTTCGGGCAGGCAGGCTAGTGAAATTGTACTTAAGAGGAAAGGAGATGGCACAGCGTAAGCTTGCACAGGCAGCTGCGGGCACTACAATGGAAGAAAGGCAGAGTGAATTTAGCAGACCAGGAATGGTGCAGGGGGCATTTTGAAAGATTTATTATTTTCAATCCTGATGTTTATGCCCAAAGTCATAGCTTTACTTTTTGAAGCCAAATTTCAACCAAATGTTCCAACTGTTTTACCAAATCCAGAAGCAAATGATTTGATACCTTTTAATGGACCAACATAGATGTAACAACAAGAACAAAGTGCTTTAGCTTTCGGACCAACCAGTTCTTCTTCAGAAGCCTAATGGCCATTGTTTAGAAAAAACAATACTTTTAACAGCTAGGTCATGCATAAAAATTAGAAAACATCCCCACTGGTTTAAACTACTCTTTTAAAAAATACAGATGATGATGTCAGAGCAGTATAACAGTACCATATTACCTTCAGACAGGAGGGTCCCAGGGTCAAAGGTGCTTGGTGCAAAACACATACAAAGAATCCTACTGCATATAAATTCAATTGACATAAGATAACACTGCTGGAGCAGACAACTCTTAAATCATGCTATGAGTGTCATAGTGTGTATAAGGATGTGATTACTGAAAAACAACCCCCACCCAGATTAAAGACATACTAAGATTGTCTTAGGACTCTAAGAAGTTTCAATGCATGCATTATAGACAAGAAATTATCAGTGAAGTTGTCTTAAAAACATCAGTGCACATTGTATGATGTGTAAAACTTAGCTGGTCCTATCACCCAGCTGTACTCTCCAGCTAGATCTCATGCCCCATAACTTCAAAAACCTCTAGTATAGTGACAGGACTTTATAAATGATAATTTAAATATAAATTGACAGTATTAGTGTCAAATGGAAAACTCTAGTCGAGGACCACCAAGGAATTAAGACCATGTAGCCTGATATGTACTGATGTCAATATACACTGAGAATTTAATAACTTGATGTACTAGAAGTGTCTAAGGAATCTTAAAAAGTGGTAAAAGTTTTAATTTCTTTCCTCCTTTTCACACAAACAATGCACCCTACCCCACCCCACATCCCCATAATGTGGAGGTGGGGAAGATGACTTGCTTTAAGGAGATACTCTCTCTCTCACACACACACACACACACACTCCTAATGAACCTTTATTCACATCAGTCACTGCAATCCTAAGTAAAAGGGCTCATGTATCCTAATACCTACAGAGCAGAAATGTGACACTACTTAACTGTACTTCTATCTGTGTAGTAACATTTCCAAGGATTCTGGATAGAACTACAATGAAATAAAACTACCACCTTCCCCAGGATAAGATTACTAGAAGTAAATATAAAGTATGTGTGTAAGACCAGAGGTCTAACATACCTACATTTCCACAAATCACTACAATATTACCCTAATGTAAAAAGATCTGTCCAGGACCCCCATGCAAATGAGATCTTGCACCCCAATATGTGCAGAATTAAAAACATATGTGACAGTCTATGATAACACTCTTGTATGTACAGTAACAGGCTAGGTAATCTGAATATGGTGCAATGGAATCAACCTCACTCCCGGGTAAAGATAAAAAGTAGGGAGGAATTAATATTCATTAAGTGTGTGAAGTAAGAGTAGTAACACACTGTAACTTCATGTATCTAAATAGAGGCCTACCTCAATGTGACAGCAAGCCCCACACCGGTTATATCACGTACCTCACAACACATACCCACACACTCACATACATACTCACACATACCCACATCCCAAACATGCTGAAGTCCTATAATATGCCAGTCTGAAGATGAAGTCTGTGGATGTCAGTTTCTGTAATGTCCCATGAAACCCAGATCAATGTTCATCCCATCTGCTACCATATTAAGATGTAAAATAAGTTTCACCTCAAAAGCTTGTCTCTGTTGTGTGTTTTCAAGATTTCCTTTTAAGACCATTACTGACATATCTGAAATTGAGCGGTCAGGCTGGGAGAAGTGGTGCCCCACTGGTTTTTCAGTCTTCTTTCTTCTAATAGTATGTCTGTGTGAGTTCATCCTTATGTGGAGCTGTTGGCTTGTCTCTCCAACATAACCTGTTTGTGGTCATCTTTTGCACTGAATGAAATAAACAACATGTTGTGATGTGCATGTATAACTCCCATGCACCTTGAATTGTCTGTTTTACCAAGTCACTTACCTTGAGCTGCTTATAAATGATAGCACTTTCGATTTCTACCATTACCTCATATTGTATGAAAAAAAGAACTCACTCATGAATGAGTTCACTGTGCTTCATAGCCATATTCATTTGGGGGCACACAGGAGAGGCAGGCCATTTGGATTATGATTGGGATGACAACATTATGATTTGTATAAAATAATACAAAACTGCAGTTTATGCAACTCTGGTGCCAGATACACCATCACTGCATGTGTAGATGGTGTGGGACACCAGGTTAAAGTTCTTACAAATAATAGTTAGCAAAAGCTGATCGAGTCCCTTTAAAGCAACACATGATCACAGGAGCTTCTGCTTTACATTTTCCAGCACCTATGATTGACTAAGTGCTCTAGGACCTCCAAAAAAGCAGATGGAGAGTGGACAGAATCTGGGCAGAGACTGATGATTTTAGGGGTTTGATACTATAGGTTGAGAATGGCCTAGCATCCAAAATTCCCTAGTTAGGTGTGATATCAATATGTTTCCTATGACTTTTGCAAGCAAACATAAAAAGAAGAGAAGAATGTACAGAAAAAAGATGCTACAGGGATGAGAACATGGATTGGAAGTACTGCAATTCTTCCCTTCCCCTTTAAGATATTTTTAAAACTATAAACAGTAATGCTAAATGATCTCCAGTGTTTAAAGTTTTTGATGGGAGGTGGTATCTGTGACAATATATCCAAACCAAATTCATTTACTTTTTGCTATTTGTTGTAAATCTTCTACATGAATGTCTGAAGAGAGCAGTGCAACCCTAATATGTATACAAATCATATGCTTATTTAGGATACCTAATAGAATATTTACCATTTAATATATTTATTAATGAAAACATTTAAACCATATTGAATATTTATCGTGCCAATATTCATTTATTCTGTCATCCTCTGCTTTATCTAGGTTGCATATAGTTAGAAACTAATATTGACATCCTTATGTAAATTAAATAGTATTCTTAAATGAATGATTTCATTAAATTTCATCTAAAATCTATTTGTTCCTTATTGAAAATGTCAGCTTTCACAGTTCATTAATACAGGAATTAGCAGAGAAATGGAAAATAAACTTTACATATGCCGAGGATAGATATGCAAGTCTAATTAATAAAGGCAGAGATAACATAAAGTGCCTTGGTGTATGAAATAAGATATGACAATTTCATGATCATCTTTCAATAACAATCTTATATTTCTAATTATCTGCTAAAATGTTCCATTAAGTGTGTATCATGAGAAATAATTCTTTAGAAAATAACATTCATTAAAAAGTTGCACTGACTTTAGCTCAGGGATAAGACATGTTATATTAAACCTCAGGGATGAGTAGTACAAAGTGTCAGTAAAGATTGGACACTGCACTGGACTTGGTCACAGTTAATAAATTTAATAACCTAATTAAATGAAAATGTTCAAAGAATGTGTATCAGTATGAACCAGTATTTTGTATTAAATGCAGAGACTATACAAACTGAAAAAAGTTAATATTTTTCCTTAATTTGGCTAGTTCTGATACCCTTCCGTTTCCCACATATGTGGGATTATTATGCCAAAGCAGAATGTACTGTACTTCATGAAAAGTGGAATCCTAGACTTTGAAGCCAAAGGTCCACATTTTCAGAGCCTTCTGGCTGTGTGCACAAACAGGTGAGCCATGTGAAAAAATAGGGCCAACCAGCTCTGGCAACATATTCAAACAGATAGCGCGATCTGAATTGATCATGCTATCTGTCTGAATATCGGCCCATGGTAGCATGGTGCACATCAAGCAGCCACCAGGTTTGGTGCAACGCAACCAGAGTGCTAGGCTGAAGACGGCCCATAGAGGTAAAGTGCATTGCACACTGATTAGCACTGCAGCCCCCCTGGGCGATATTCAGCCCAAACATGAAAATGAGCCCATTGGACATGCATGGCACTAAGGGGCCATTTGCATGCCCATTAAGGGCTCATTTACATGCTAGCACTGGAGCCGAGTGCACAGGTCCAGGTCCCCCCAGCCTTGATCCCTATTCACATAAAAAAACAGCAACCCTGGTAGTCTAGTATCCCTCCCCAGCTCCAATCTCCTGGTAGGAGACAAATACATAACTCCTGGTGGTTTAGTGGTCTCTTCTCCCACCCCAGTCACCAATCTCCATTCTGATTAGAAATAAATACACCTGGTAGTCTAGTGACCACCACCCCCTCACCACAGAAGGTGGTGACCCACCACCCCACTCCCCCCAACCTGACCCAAGCCGGAGATCAGCACAGGCCATCTTGCACCGCCAAGGCCTGCTGCTGACTGAACTGTCAATGAGCACGTACAGATGGCAGTATGCGCTCACTGGTTGACCAGTCAACCAATGAGTGCATACTGTCTACTGTACATACTCATTGACAGTTCAGCTGGCTGCTGCCTGTGGCAATGTGAGATTGGCCGTGTCGATCTCCAGCTTGGGTTGGGATGGGGGGCAGGGAGAGGGTTACTACCTGCCAGGGTGGGGGTTGAGGGGATACTAGACTACTAGGGACATTTATTTCTAGTCAGAAAGATGATTGGAGACTAGGGGAAGGGAAAGGACCACTTGACCACCCAGAGTTATGTGTTTGTCTCATACTAGGGGATCGGGGCTTGGGATGGACACTGGCCCACCAGGGATGATGGGTTACATCACGGGAACATGGACTGGGACTTGGTAGGGACACTGGACCACCAGGGATGATGGGCTACATTACAGAAATTGCGATTGGGACTGAGGAGGGACACTGGACCATCAGCGATGGTGGGTTACATTACATGAATGGGGATTGTGGGTAGGGAGGGACACCAGACTACCGGGGTTGCTGTTTTGTAATGGGAATGGGGATCGGTGCTGGCAGCTCTTGACAGTACATGGATGGGGTGTGGGGCACACACCCTCTCTGTGCACTATTAAAGAGCAGCTGACACCTTCAGAAGAACTTTAACAATACATAATATTTAGATTCAGTTCAGCTTGTATGTCAAATTAGTTCTGTATTCCTCCTCCTCATTATTTAGTACTGAGGTCATCTGCATGAAAATAGGGTTTTTGCTTCTGAACAGTTCATCTATTCCTATTGCTTTCTCCCTACCTGAGGTCATAATGCACTGCTTCTGACATCACAGTTACTCCTATGGCAACAGACTGTTATGTCACAACAGAGGATTATGACTTGAATTAGGGAGTAAGATATAGAGGCAGATGAACTCTAAGGAAACTCTATGGGATAAAGATCATATATTCAGGCACATTTACTCATTAATGAATAATTGAAAGAGAAATATATAGCATATATATGGAATGTAAGCTGAATTGTACCTCATTATTATGTTTTTCAATGTTTTCCTTGAGGCATCAGTAGCTCTTTAAGGGCTGGGTTTCAGAAACATTAAATGCCCCAGTGCTGGCAGCCATTTATCTTTTCTGAAACCTTTCAATATTGTGCTACACCTCATATGTATGATGGTTCTCTCATTTGCATAGGTGCAGTACAATACTGTGCAAAATGGCGCTGTTGGGGGTGTGCCATGCATATATGTTATTTGAATATGGGCATGCCCCTAACAGCTGGTGCTATTCCAGGTTAGCGTGGCACAAACCCAGTTTGTGTCATGCTAACCTTTTGAAAATGCGGGCCCAAGTGCCTTCCAGAGAAATAGCACTGAGTGCACATTGAAACATGTCTTTTGTTACATTAGGTACACAGTACTATTTTTCTGTTCAAAACTCCTTCTGTTGATCACCGTTCTCTTGCCCTTAGAATGCATGCTGCAACACTATTATATCCTTAAGAGGACCTCGTAGTGCCCCTATAAACTTATACTCAAAACTCCTTCTGCTGATTCATGGAGAAAATACTACTCCATTCTATACAGTTAGAGATATGCAAAATGTATACTTATGCTAAATGAAATTCACATGGAACTATGGTTTTACTTCCTTGAAATTTCATGGAATTTTCATAACATTTTGTGGAATTTTACCAAAATTGCCATTTTGGTGTTGCTGTAATGTCGATTGACCATCTTGGTTTTGAACCAACATGGTGGAACCCTTCAGAAAATAGGATATCGATAGCCAACAGTATTTTGCTCACTGTCATCCTGTATGCTGTAGAATTTCAGAACCCTGTATCACAGGGTGTCCTAGTTTGCTGTAGGTGCAGGATGTCAAGGGGGGTCCTGCTTTGACTTTGAGAAGGCTGTTGATTTGAAACCTGAACAGCTTAGGGTTTTGGAGGTTCTTAGACTAGATCCTTTAAATAAATTGCCCTAGCTTTCTTGAGACTGGCCTTACAAAGATTTCTGTCCTGTAACTGTTCCAGTCAGTACATGAGCCAAAGATTGTAAAGCTATCCCAGACCTTACATAGAAACATAGAATTTGATGGCAGATAAGGACCGCTTGGCCCACCCAGTCTGCCCATTTCTGTACCTGATGGATAAGCTGCAGATTCTAGTTAATCAACAGCTTACTTCCTCCTGACCCCCACTAGAATTGTTTTATGCCTGTCCCATGCATTCTTGAATTCTCCACTGTTCCTGACTCCACAACCTCCTCAGGAAGGCTGTTCATGCATCCACAACTCTCTCTGTGAAAATACTTCTAACATTACCTCTGGTCGTCCCCCTCTATCTTCAAATTGTACTTCCTTGTTCTTTACATCTCTTCTTCTGAAAGATACTACCTCTTTGTACCTTGTTTATTCCTTGAGATACTTGAAGTTTCTATCATGTCCCCCTCCCTCCTTTCCTCAAGAGTATACATATTAAGCTGCTTTAGTCTCTCCTCATATGTCTTCTGGTACAGACCTTACCATTTGGTGCCTCCTCTCTGAACAGCCTCCACTCTGTCTCTGTCTTTGCAGAATGGGATCTCAAATTGCATGCAGTACTCCAGATAGGGTCTCACTAACTGTCTGTAGAGAGGGATAACAACTTCTTGTTTTCTACCGTTGATGCCTCTCCCTATGCATCCCAGTACCCCCCCCAGCCCTCCTTACTGCCTTCTCACATTGCTTGCCCACCTTTAGGTCATCTACTATAATTACTCCTAGGTCTCTTTTGATTTTTGTTGTTGTTATTAACTACACCCCCATTATGTACTCTTCCCTGGGTTTGTTTTCCCAGATGCATTACCTTGCACTCCTTTGCATTGAATCTGAGCTGCCACGTATTTTGACCATTCTTCCAACCTTAAGCAAGTCCCTTTTCATACTTTCCACCCTACCTTGTGTATCCAACCCTGTTGCAGATCTTTGTGTCATCTGCAAAGAGGCATACCTTTCCTTCCAGGTGCTCTCCAATGTTACTTATAAAGATATTAAAGAGGACCGGTCCCAGTACTGAACCCTCACGGTACCCATGGTTACCCTCCTTTCTTCACTGTGGACTCCATTTACTACCTTTTGCGTCCTGTTGTCCAGCCAGTTTTTTATCAGGCTACCACCTTGGGACCCACTCCAAGGCTGGCAAACTTGTATATTAATCTTTGTGAGACTGTGTAATGCCTTGCTAAAATCTAGGTAGGCCATATCCACAGCCCCTCCTGGTCTACTACTTTGGTCACCCAGTCAAAGAAATCTATTAGGTTCGTCTGACGATGACCTTCCTGCTGTGCAAACCATGCTGCCTTGGGTCCAGTGCCCCCACTGGCCTCTAGGTGTTCAACAATTCTTTCCTTCAGAAGTGATTCCATCATTTTCTCTACCACTGAAGTCAAACTAACTTGGTCTCTAGTTTCTGCCTCTGCCCTGCTCCCACTTTTGTGAAGTGGAATCACATTTGCCCCTCCAGTCCTCAGGTACCACTCCATCCTCCCATGATTTGTTAAAGAGAGTAGTCAGTGGTGTTACTTGCTCTACCCTTAGTTCTTTTAGTATTCTTGGGTGAATCCCATCAGGCCCCATTGCTTTGTCCACCCTCAGTTTCAAGAGTTCTTTCAAAACCCTTTCTTCTGTGAATGGACTGGTATCGACCCCTCCCCCCCATTCAGAGTTTCTCCCTTGTTTGGTTTAGGCAGCTCCCCCTCCTCATCTGTTGTGACTAGTGAGCAGAAATATTCATTAAGTATCCCTGCTTTCACTGTCACCCTCTGCCCACGTTCTCTCCCCTTTATTCAGTCTCTGTATCCCTCCCTTGGTCTTTCTTCGCTCCCTAATGTACCTATAAAAGGTTTCATCCCCTTCTTAACAGAGTTGGCTATCTTTTCCTCAGTTTGTGCCTTTGCTTTTCTGACTGCCTTCCCTGCATCCTTCTGCTTTAACTGATAAAGTTTTCTGTCCTGCTCCTTCTGTGTCTCCTTATATTTCCTGAATGCTATCCTTTTCTCCTTAACCGTCCCTGCTACCTCTTTTGAGAACCATAGTGGTTTTTTCCTTCATTTTGTTTTGTTGACTTGCTTCACACAAAGGCTTGTTGCCTCTGCGATGGCTGTTTTGATTATTCCCCATTGTTCCTCCACCCCTCCTTCTTGCCCATTTGCTAGTGCTTTTCTAAGGCACTCTGTCATTTTCCAAAAGTCAGCCTTTCTAAAGTCCAGTACTCTTGTTTTTGTATGGCTTGACTCTATGGCTGTGTTTATTGTGAACCACACTGTTTGGTGGTCACTTGTTCCCAGATGGCTACCCACTTCTAATTCTGAGATCCTTTATCCTTCCCCATTTGAGAGTACCAGGTGTAAGATTGCTCCCTCCCGAGTGGGTTCCAACACTAGCTGTCTGAAGCATGCCCCATGCAGGGCATCAAGAATGACCCTGCACTTGGATGTGCCTGCAGAAAAGGTACTCCAGTTAACATCTGACATATTCAGGTCCCCCATCAACAATATCTCCCCTTTTTCTGCCATTTTAAGGATGCCTTCTATCATTTCCTTGTCCATTTCCTCCCCCTGAGATGGGGGTCTGTACACAACCCCCATGCGGATTGTGGTGCCATTTCCTGTCTCCAGGGTGACCCATCATGACTCATCAACTTCCTGTTTACTCTTTAGTTCTGTTGCTTTAATCCCTCTTATATAGAAGCTCTCCTCCTCCTCCTCCTTTACCCACCATGTCCTCCTGTAGACTGTATGTTCCTGGTACATCGACTTCCACTCCTGATTCTCTGTGTACTATGTTTCAGTGACTGCCACAATATCCAGGCATCCCTCTTCCATTAAGGCCACTAGTTCAGGGGCTTGTTGCAGACTACGGGCATTGGTACTCATCACCTTCCATTTATTTTTTTATGGCCTTACCCCTTTTAGCCCCATCCCTGTCCTTAACACCTTTTTCTGCATTTATCCATGTCCTGCTCTCTACTGACTTCTCTGCCTTGGTGTTTACCTCTTTAACTACTGCACTTTGTTGGGGGAGGCTGGGATTTCCCTGCTCCTTTTCAGTGCCCCCCCCATTGGCTAGTTTAAATGCTTGCCAATGAAGCATTTAAACCTGTCACCTAGGATCCTGGACCCCCCCCGGACAGATGCAGACCATCATGCCAGTATAAGCCTGCATCCCTCCAGGTGGCTCCCCAGTCCCCAGTGAAGCCAAAACCCTGAGCTCCACACCAGTTTTTCAACCATTCATTGAATCCCATGGTGCAGAATACCCTAGCATCGTCCTTGCCATAGATAGGCAGCACCTCCAAGAAGGTTACCGTACATGCTACTTGTCTAAGGCCCCTCCTGAACTCCACAAACTCCTCTTGCACCTTTGATCCGGTTACAGCCATGTCATTTTGTCCCTAGGTGGACAATAGTCCAACTCCTCTCCTTGTGCAGCTGTTCCCTTGATCCTGAGGATTCTCTTCCTGTCCTCCAAGCCGTGGTGCCCAGGCAGGCACCTTACTCCCTATCCCTTCCTCCCCATGTCTACCCTCAATGATTGAGTCCCCACAGGGTTGTTTCCTTCCCTGTGGGTCTCCATGTCACCCTCCTGTGGGTCTCCTTGTGGAGTTCCACCATCCTCCTTGGTCTCCTGCGGTGCCTCCATAGAGGAACCACTCTTTGCCAGAACATCATAGAATTGTGGAGAGCTACAGTTGGAGGGATGCACTCTGTTCCACCACACCCTCTGCCTCTCCTGAGCCCACCTTGGTCCAACCGCTCCTCTTTCTTGGCAACCTCTGGGAGTAGCGGTGGTGGCCCTGGTGGTTCCTGGGTGGGAAGAGGGTTTCACAATCCTAGCCAGGTCAGCCTGGAGACAGGCAACCTCCTCCCTGAGACCAGAGGTGCCTGAAAACAGGCAGCACTCGCAGCCTCCAGAATTTCTCCTGGAACACTGCTGCTCCACAGCCATTACTCACCACTCCCATCTTGACTTATTTTGTGTCCCTCTCCTGTTGCTGTATGCTTATTGTCTCCTCCTCTATGTGTTTTGCCACTTTCCTAATGCCTATATTGCCTTGCATCCTCACCCTTCCTGTTCTGGAAAAGGAACTTCCTGTAGTCTTCAGTAGTCTCCTTCTTCCATGCTGGATTCAGAACTCCAGCAGCGGGGGGATAAAGAGTTTTGTTTATTTTAGGGTCATAAAGGTTGCTGAAACTAATGTGTCTCAGTGATCCTTCCTTCCTACTGCCAAACAGGAAGTTCCTGTTGTCAGTCAAATTCAGTGGCTATAAAACTAGAACTGGCTTTGGGTGGGAGGGTGGAGGGGTGGGAAGGAGGGAAATTAGTAAAAACTCTGTAGTTCTGGAGTTCTGTTTCTTGCTCTGCAACCAGTTCTCTTCTGCCAGAAACAGCCGGCCTTGTCCCTTTGCTTCATGAGCTTCCAAAGGGTTGGTGTAAGCCACTTAGCACACAGGCCCTTGACACTTCTCTGGACCATAGGGACATGTCTGTAAATTATGCTTAGTAGGTGGTTTACCAGGAAGTCTAGGTTAGTATTAACATCATTGAGACTTCCAATCTCTATCGCAATCACAGCCTAAAAATGGCAGAACGTGGCACCTTCCATTGTATTTTTTGAAGTATTCTTCCAATGGTCCAGTGGAGCTTGTAACACTTGGCCATGATCTGCCGCTACAGAGTAACAGCTGGAATATTTCGGCTGTTACTTCTGTATTCTGGGACAAGAACTGCACATGTGCGCCTCACACACATGCACAGTTCTTCTGGTGCCACCATCTTGTGAATGGCAGAATGCCACTCAATGCAGTTACACATGCGCAAATGCCGTGCATGCGCAGTTGAGTCAGCACCACCATCTTGTAGATGGCACTCCTCCCACACCCTCCTGCTGCTCATGGCCTCCCCACTCCCTCCTTTTCCTCCCAGCACTGGCAGCAAATAAAACTCTCCTGCTCCCTTCCACTGCTGCTGTCCTTCCCACCCGCTACATTCCTTGTCCCCTTGCTGACATCAGGGTGCCAAATCCCTGTGTTAGCATCATGTCTCCCTCAACTCATGTGGCACACTGGGAATCCACCCGGTGTGCCCAAATTTGTGTTTTTTCTTTTTTCCCTGTCACTGACATTGGGGTGCCTAATCCCGTGTTGGCACTACAAAATTTAGTTCAAGCGTGGTACACTGGAAGCCCAAACCCAGTGTGCCTAAATTTATGCTTTTCTTTCTCCTTTTTTCCCTGTAAATAAAGAAAACCATCTGCTGATGTCTTTTATTTTTACCTGTAAAATAGAAATGGTCCCTTGTCATTGACCCAGTCCCCTTTCCCCATCCCACCCTCCCACTGAGCACCCAACTCTTCACACCCCACTTTAACTCATACTTATCTTCATAGGTGGGCGCTGTCATCTTCTCTGGACCAGGACACAACTGCACTCTTCAAAGCCAAACCACAAACTGAAGAATCAAAGGTAAGTATGGTGTATTGGAGTTGTGGATGGATATAAAAGGCCATGTTGAAAATTTGGAGAAACAACTCTGGAAAATGGCCAAATGTTTCTTACAGGGTATATCTTCTCTGAAACTATTACAGGTGGTGCTTTACAGGTTTTACACTTTTATCTAAACATTAGGCTAAGCTTTCAAGGTTACTGCATTTGTTATTGACTGATTGTTTCTGCTGTTACCTCCTTGTTCTTTCATCTGTGGTTCTTCTTTTTCAGCAGGGGAAGGGCCCAGCATCCATCTCCATCCCCAACCACCCCACACTACACTCCTTTTATAGGGTACCACAGTCGTGACATTTCCTGCGGCAAAGCAGGAAGAGGTGGATCAGTGGGGCATCCACAAGGTGAGCATTAGTAATTTAACTTGTTATAACAAGTTATATGAAAACAAAACACAAAATCAAACCATTACTTGCATTTTCTTCCTTCTAATTACTCTGACCAGGTTATAAACCCAGCAACTTATCTGGAATGGATATCATTAACTAAAGGTACTGTGGAACACTTTTCAGAAGGACAGTCTTACAGGATTTAGGACACTGTCCTATATTCTGGGCCATTGGAGATCTTAGGGCTCAGCTCTGGGCAGCATGGACAGAGACTGCGTGCCTCAAATTTCATATTCAAGAGGAAATACATTATAAGAACCACCTGCCATTTCCCCAACTTCCAAAAGAAGAACCTCGACTGCAGAGGGTAGTTAGTCTCGGAGGTTGGTAGGTGGTTAGGAGGGGTAAATTAGGTGCCCCATCACTCGGTGCTCTCCAACATATTGCCTCCTAAAACCATATAACACTACAAACAGGTATCTGCCTCTATCTCTGAAATCAAACAAAGGGCAGAGGACAGTGTGGAGCAGAACACTGCAGCACAGGAGCTAGCACAACAAAACTGGCTCAAATTAGGAACCAAAACAAAAAAAGGAAAAAGGAAATCCAAAAAACTTCTGATCATAGGAGACGCCATGATTTGGGGAGTTGATAGCTATCTCCAGCCAGGGGTAATGGTCAGATGTTTCTCAGGTACATCAGCATGGAGAGACACTGACCGCATTGCTAAAATTGTTCAGAAAGCAGGAGAAAACATTGACGTCCTGGTACACATAGGCATCAATGATCTCGCCAGCCGGTCAGTTGTGGAGACCAAGGAACACCTGACCAGGCTGGGTGACAAATTATCATCCATTTCATCCAGCATCTCCTTCTCTGAGATCCTGCCAGTCTGGGAGAGGGGGGCAGATGGACAGAAGGTCTGAGAAGCAGAGATGGGGAGCTAAACAAGTGGCTTAAGGGCTGGTGCCAGGAAAAAGGACACAGATTTGTAGGGAACTGGCAACAGTTTTGGGAGCAAAAGTTCTTTAAATTTGATGGACTGCATCTGACTAAGGAGGGAGTCAGTGCATTAGGGCAGAAGTTTGACGTCTTTGCAGAATATTTAAACTAGCAAATGGGGAGAGGGGTGCAGCACCCCATATATTAAATGGGAAGAACAGCCCTCCCCCCTCAGCTAGTGGGCAAACAGGGATTCAGCATGTTTGCAGTTCATCTGCATCACCAGGTAAGAAAAAAGGTCCATCTCCCCATACAATGCACAGGGGACATGCCAGACCACACCCAACAACTAACACAACTAACACACTGAAATCTGGCCAATGGAAAATCATGTACACAAATGCTCACAGCCTTGTAAATAAGATCCCAGATCTGCAGGCAATAATGTCAGAGGCTAAACTGGATATAGTAGCAATTAGTGAGACATGGTTTACCAGTAACCACACTTGGAAGACTTCAGTACCTGGCTATACTGTTCTGAAGAGACCGAGTAAAAAGGGGGGGGTGGAGGTCTGTATGTCAATGAAATATCAAAGCTGGTGAAATTCAGAATACACATAAGGAGCCAGAAGAACTGTGGGTCACCCTGGAAACAGGAAATGAAATAGCCATAAGAACTGGGGTTGTCTACAGGCCCCTTGACCAGGGGGAGGACATAAACACATTACTGTTAGAAGATATACAAAACATGACAGCTAAAGGGGAGGTTCTGATAATGGGAGACTTCAACATGCCAGCTACAGATTGGTCAATACCAGCAGGAACATCTACCAGAACTAGACAAATGGTGGATTCCCTGCAGGGGGAGGGCCTCAAACAACTGGTACAACAACCCACAAGAGACAGAGCTATCTGAGATCTAGTACTGACTCACAGGGAAGGGATCAAAGATCTCCAGGTAGAAGGTCACCTGGAGGTCAGGGACCAGCACATGGTATGGTTCAATTTGGCCACTACAACTAAATCATCCCATTCCCAGGCAAAAATATGGGACTTCAGAGGAGCTGACTTTGATAAGATGGTCAACAGAGTTAAGCTAGCCCTAGCAAAAAGAAACACAGGTGAGGGGGTACAGGCAAGTGGGCAACCATTAAGGATGCAATACTTGAAACAGTATCCCATTGTGGTAGACAGAAAAGGAAGTGCAAAAGAAGAATGAAACCACTTTGGTTCTCAAATACAGTAGCAGAAAAGGTCAGAGCCAAAAGGCTGGCCTTCAGGAAATATAGGGGAACACAGCAGGATGAAGATAGAGAGGCATACTAAACTGCCCTAAGGGAAGCAGGGAAGGCAGTAAGGCAGGCAATGTTCCAAACTGAGGAAAAAATAGCACAAACAGTAAAAGAAGGTGACAAGACTTTCTAAAGATACATTAGTGAAAGGAGAAAGGCCAGTGGGGGCATTGCTAAGCTCAAAGGAGAAAAGGGGGGTGTGAGGAGGAGGACCCTGTAAAAGCATCTATCCTAAATAGATACTTTTGCTCAGTATTTACTGAAGAGAAGGTAGGGCAGGGCCCACAGCTCAGCACCATGGACACAGGGAGGAGGGAGGTGAGCACTACTCCCTTCGCAAAAGAAAGGGTCCTACAAGAGCTTGATAAGCTCAGGATGGACAAAGCAATGAGACCTGATGGCATAGATCCCAGGGTACTAAAGGAGCTAAGGGTGGAACTAGCAGAGCCATTAGCAGAACTGTTTAGTGAGTCTCTGAGTACAGGAGAGGTCTCAGAAGACTGGGAGAAGGCTCATGTGATCCCGCCTCCACAAGAGTGGGTAGCAGTGGGAGGTGGCAGGGACCTACAGACCAGCCAGTCTTACCTCAGTAGTGGGCAAGATTATGGAGGCACCTACAAGGAAAGGATAGTGCAACACCTGGAATCCATAGGGGCACAGGATCCAAGACAGCATGGGTTTACAAAAGGAAGGTCCTGTAAAACTAATCTCCTAGATTTCTTTGACTGGGCAACCAGAGTGGTTGACCAAGGGGGAGCAGCTGATATCGCCTACCTTGACTTCAGCAAAGCTTTCGACACTGTTCCACATAGAAGATTGATAAACAAGCTGGGTAGGATCGGGGTGGGTCAGAAGTTGGTCAACTGGGTGGCAAACTGGTTGACGGGAAGAAAACAGAGAGTGGTGGTAAATGGTATGCAGTCAGAAGAGATGCAAGTCACAAGTGGGGTACCTCAGGGATCAGTCCTGGGGCCAGTCCTCTTCAATAACTTCATCAGTGACATTGCAGATGGACTAGAGGGTAGGGCTTGTCTGTTTGCTGATGACACCAAGATCTGCAACAGAGTAGATGATCCAGATGGGGTGGTCAGAATGAGAAGAGATCTGGATAAACTAGCAAAATGGTCGGAAGAGTGGCAACTGGGATTTAATGCAAAGAAGTGCAAGATCATGCACATAGGGAAGAGAAACCCTCAAGCCACCTATGGACTGGGAGGGGAGTTGCTGGCAGTCACAAAGGAAGAAAGAGACTTGGGCATCATCATCACCAATGACCTGAAATCATCCAAGCAGACCTCTAAAGCAGTAGGTAAGGCTGGGGGATGTTTGGGTCTATTAGTAGGGGTATCACAAGTCATAAGAGGGAGGTAATAATCCCTCTTTACAAGACACTGGTTAGGCCCCATCTGGAGTACTGCATGGTACTGGAGGCCACACCATCACAAGGACATTAACCAAACTGAGGCAGTCCAGAGAAGGCTAACTAAAGGATGCAGGGACTGCATCTGAACATATGGAACAGATTAATGGAGCTCAATATGTATACCCTAGAGCAAAGGAGGAGAGGTGATATGATCAAAACATTCTAACACCTTAGGGGCATTAACAAGGTGAAAGAGTCTAACATGTTTCAATATAAGAAAAATAGCAGGACAAGAGGACACAGCATGAGATTAGAGAGAGGCTGATTAAGGGGTAATGTGAGGAAGTTCTTTTTCACAGAAAGGGTGGTGGATGCATGGAATGGCCTACCTCAGGAAGTGGTGGCTATGAATACAGTGCAGGGCTTCAAACAGGCATGGGATAGGCATAAGGGAGCAATACAGATAGGCCACTGACATCAAAGGCTGATGGCACATTTATAAGGTAGGAAAAGAAATAGGCAGACTGGATGGGCTTTGCAGTCCTTATCTGCTGTTAACTTCTATGTTTCTATGTTTCTATATACTCGGTGTAGTAAATTATAATAAATGTGTTATATTTTTGTTGATTTTATGCCTATGTTATTAATATTTGCCATCTGTGCCCATTGTCAATTAAAATTTTGATTTTCAACTTCCAAACTCATTCCAATTGAAGGCAAACAGATCCTCCAGGGAAGCATCCTCATTGTTTTGTAATAATTTTGTCATATCTGTAAATTTTACCCAGCCACACACCTGTCTCGCCATTGAAGAAACCACAAAAAGTCGGCTAGGAAAGTAATAAGGTTGGATTTATAGAGGACACCATTGTAAATGTAGCTGGAGAGCTGGGGGGCATTGCAAGACTATGATGCTACTACAGTTAAAGGGACAGTGACGACCCCTTTAGGCCTCAAAGTGTCTTTAATTTAAAAAACACATTCAATAATTGGTCACATTCTATAGAAACCATTGATACAGCTGGTAGTTTTATTCTGATTCTTTTTTCTTTTTTTTATTTAGCTTTTTGGTTCCTGTTGCCTCTTCCTGCCAACTGGCGACGTGGACACAAGTGTATTTTTACAGATTTTTCTCCCCTAACCTCCCCCAGAGCCCTGGCACACACCCGTGCAAGCATGTGGAAGTACGCTTCACACCCCATGATACCAGCTAAGCCCCTGTCACCTCCTTATACTTTGCCACCTCCTCTTCTCCTACACTACCCACTGGACCTCCACCCAGTTGGAGCCGAACTATGGGGGTGCCAACCCACCCTCACCACCCTCAGTAGAGGAGAGGTGCCTGTCAGCATGCTCAATACTGCTCTGCCCCCCCATGCCATCACCCCAATGACCCAAGATCATTCCCAAACCCAGGTCACCAGCGTAGCACAAAATAAGGCATCCAGCACCTCAATCCTCTGTGCCACCATGCTGGCATTCTTTTTTTCCTTTTTAAAGGTGAAAAATAGACTGCCCACAATACCAGTTTTACTACACAAAAACATGTTTGTTTACTTTCCTTGTTCAACACCCACTGCTCTTTACTGAACTTGGGAACACACAACATAGTCTAGCCAGTTATGATGGAGTAGGAGGAAAGAAAACTATAACATCATGAGTGGCTGCATTTGTTTGGTGTTTCTAATGTTCTGGAAGTGTAAAAGAAGTGTAGATCAAGGATCTGAAACAAAGCAAAGTTGGGTATAACAACACCATTTGCATGCATTTCAGTTTTACTAAGAAAGGAAGCAGAGAAAATAAATCAACACCATCAATGAATTTTTAGAGAAAGTAAGCAATTATAAAATGTGGGTTTTCAACAAGAAATAAAATGAAGCAAAAAGGGTTGACAGTGTCCCTATAAGGTGATTTTTCTTGGCTGAAATACAGGTTGAATGAATGTGATCCATAGCCAAGTACTGTAGCTAGAGGTGAAGCTGACTGTTGTTTGCATTATGATAGTGAGTACAAGGTCAGAGGATTTCAAGAGGTCAGGTTTTTAATTCAGGAAGCTCCTAAATAGAAAGATATCGAGTAGAGCTATGCAAAATATAAAATTCTGCCCACAGAATGCCTGCAATATTGCTATTTCAATTCTGTGGAATTTCACAAAACTTGCATGAAAAGTCTGTGGAATTTCACCAAATATAAAATTTCAGTTATTTTGTTCTAATTTTAAAACTGTGCATGCAATTGACAGCAATGTTGGTACGTAGATGGTTAGAAATGGCTTATGTAAATATACCAGATTTCAAATTTCAGGGTAGTAGATTGAAAGGGGCAGAGTTATAGGAGGCCAGACATTTAATCAAAATGTAATTTTCAGTTATTTTGATCTAATTTTAAAATTCCTAATCCAAATTTCTCCACAGTTTCAGGATTTAGAGAAACTCACAATATGAGTATGTGCAACACGGTTTAGGTCTCAAGTTTTAAAAGGACTGAGTTATAGGTAACCAAAAATTTGCCAAAATTTAGATTTCTTTTAGCTTGGTATATTTTTGATAGTATTCATTAAAATGTTATAAAATTATGAAGGTATACAGGTTATCACTACATTTAAACATGTACATAGTTTCACATTTCTAGCATCAAATGAGACTGAGCTATAGCCTACCAAACATGTTGCCAACATTTATATTTCAGTTATTTTCCTCTGATTTTAAAACAACATATTCACATTTAACCAAATTTGAAACATTTAAACAACTGTTCTACATGGTAATTTCTGACAAAGTTCATATCATATTTACAGCTTTAAATGGGACTGATTTAAAAGTATTCAAAATTTCTGAACATTTTAAAATTAAATTTTGCAAGAATTTAAACTGCAATTGTTTTATAAACTCCTGAAACATAAAAACTAGGGAATATAATTCCATTAAATTTGGCATGTTTTAGACCTTACAAGGAGACTGTGTGTGTGTCAGTTTTGTTAATCGCTTCCTGCTTGAAATTGCAAAATAACATCGATATTTAAAGTCAAATTCCATGAGTCTTTGTGGAAATTGTGGAATTTCATGAAAAGTCCATAAAACTGGATTTTGTTAATTTTATGCAGCCTTAACAGGGAATTAAAATTAAAGGATGGGGAATAAGAGGTAGGTAATTCAGTGGGTCACCAGGTTCAGGTATTAGATGTATAGAAATGGACAGCTGTGCTTGGTAGCCCAGCAGTGGTAGACCCCTGAGTAAGAGCAAAGAAGCACAGTGTTAACAATTCCAACCTGAATGCAGGATATGTAAGGATCACATCTAGTAATTAATGATCCTGAGAGGTTGACATATGCAGAAGTCTGGGACTTAGAAGTGAACAAAAAGATATAGTGGGAGAAGACAATGGGCCGGCTTCACAAAGGGTTGCCACAAACTGCAACAATGGCAGCTTGCAGCAATGGCCCCTGCATCCTGGACCCTGCACCCAATGCAGAAACAAACAGGGTCCAGAATCCTGTGTCCTGTGGCTTGTGGCATCTGTGCAAGGTACGGTGCAGCCCCATGTATGCTGCAAGCTGCAGAATGGAGTGGGTGGCTGATGGTCCCACAGAACAGAGCTGTGGTGCCCCCCATGGCCATCGCTGATCCCTGTCAGGTGTGGACCCCAGCCCCAATCCCCCTTAATATGAATAGCCCCCACCCCTCCATCCACTCCAGTGACTCCCTGGTAGTCTAGTGGCCCCCACCCAACAGTGCGAACCCCCCACTCCCCAGGAGCACATATTGTACATATACATGCTCAGTGAATGACAGCAGTCATTCACCAAGAACGTAAATGTGCAATATGCACTCCCAGTACAGCTCAGTCGGCGACTAGCCTTGGTGGTGAGCGGAGGGCTATGCCAGTCACCAGCAGGGTATTGGTGGAGTGGGGGCTTGCACTGTCACTGTCACTGATTATTCTATATGCAGCCATAAGTATTTGAGAAAATGTTACCTTTTTTTCACTCTAAATTTAAAACTGCTAAACCAATTTATCCAGTTGTATTAGACACCAGGATTAGAGATGTTGTGAAGTAAAACTTCACATGCAAATTTCACGCAAAGCACCAAAAATTCACGCCTCGCAAAATTCGTGAATTTCAGGCTGACCGGTGAAAATTCGTGGGTGAAATTTCATGCTCTGCAATGAAATTTGCACAATTCCCAGAGCGTATTTCATGGACTTGGCACATCTCAAAACAGGGGGGTTATTTCAGTTCCAGTTATTTTGCCTGAGGAACTGAATTCTGTTTTATAATTGAGCCCCTCTGCACAGCCCTGGGCATGGCATATATACCCTTTCATCCCTCCAGTTCAGCTAGACTGTTCCATGTGTGTCTATTTTTCTGGTAACCAGCTACTGTGATTGTGTTGTACTGAAAACACTTCTCTCACCTTGGTGGTCAGAGGTTTCTAGAGATGAGTTTTAAAGTATCTCAATCTCAATCTCAATCTTTATTTATTTATTTAAGGTGCCTTTCTAAAAACCAAGGCGCCTGTACAATACTAGATAAAACAATTACAAATACAATAAACAACCAATATTAAGATATTATTAACAATATTAACAATATTTCAGAAAGTAACCGAAACTGAATTAGTTTCTCCCTGGGCTACTTCTTCCTTCATATCCAAAGTCACAGCACTCTCACTCAGAGAGATTGCTGTCACTCAGAATTGACCGGCTCAGCTTTTCAGAACTGTGGACAGGCTGTGCAACCCAGCTTGTCTTCAGCTCTGTCAAGCTTTTTCACAAAAGGAATGTGATGAGATCGCTCAATTCTTTGCAAATAAGGTGGCCGACATCAGATCAGAGATCAGCCAGACACACTCTATGGGGGATGCTCTTGGTCAGCATTTGGCAACAGTACCCCAGGCCTCCTGGAGTTCCTCTGACCTGCCGAAGTTCGAAGATGTTATGCGGATTGTCCAGAGGATGCACCCTACGTGCTGTAGTTTAGATCTGGGCCCAACCTCCCTGATGTTGGGTTGTGGTGAGATCGTAGGCCCGTTTCTGGCTCAAATAATCTGGTGCTCCCTAGAATTGGGTGAGTTTCCTAGCTCCCTGAAGGAAGTGGTGGTGACTTCCCTTTTGAAGAAAGCTTCTTTGGACCCAGATATTTTTATCAACTACAGACCTATCTCTAACCTTCCCTTTATTGGGAAGGTTATTGAGAAGGTAGTGGCAAATCAACTGCAGGACCATTTGACCATCCATAATATCTACGAACCTCTCCAATCTGGTTTTCGTAAGAGCCATAGTACCGAGACTGCTCCGGTTCGGGTGCTCAATGATCTCTTTATGGCGAGAGATCAGAGAAACCATTCTATCTTGGTTCTCCTTGATCTCTACTTTGCCTTTGACACTGTAGACCATGGGGTTTTGCTTGAGTGCCTGAGGTTCATCTGCGGACTGTTGGGTACAGTTCTCAGATGGTTTACATCTTTCCTATCTGGAAGAATACAGAGAGTTGTGTTGGGTATTTATTCTTCTGACCCTTTCCCTCTACAGTGTGGGGTTCCTCAGGGCTCGGTGCTTTCACCTATGTTGTTTGCAGTGTAAATGCTGCCCCTCGGAGACATTGTAACATGGTATGGGCTGAGGTTTCACTGTTATGCTGATGATACCCAGCTTTACCTGTCTTTTGCCCTCAACCAGGTTAGTGCTCTCTCGGTATTTAATAGCTGCCTCACTGAAATCCATGATTAGATGAATTTGAGCTGGTTAAAGTTGAACGCCGGTAAGACTGAGGTTATGGTAGTGGACCCAGGTCACAGGATGGAGGGGTAGAGGTCTGATCAGCATTCTGGTTTATTCCTATGGGGGGATCCGAGCCTTACTTCTGAACAGGTGCGTAACCTGGGAATGGTACTTGACGATGGGCTGACCCTTCATCATCAGGTGTCAGCAGTCATTAAGTCTGCTTTTTACCATCTTAGAAACATTGCCAGGGTGAAACACCTTGTTCCATCTGGCAATTTACCTATATTGGTCCATGCCTTCATGACCGCTCACCTTGACTACTGCAACTCCCTGTATCTGGGGCTTTCTGGGGTTGATATCCACCACTTGCAGCTAGTGCAGAATGCTGCTGCTAGACTGTTGACAGGGGTATCAGGAAGAATGCATATTACTCTTGTTTTGCACGATCTGCACTGGCTGCCAATACAGTGGTGGATCACCTTTAAAGTAGTTCTGTTGATCTTCAAAGCCCTGCATGGACTTGGCCCTGACTACTTGAAAGAGCTTTGACTCCCTACAGCCCTGTACGACAGCTCCGTTCAGCTGATGAGGGGTTGTTGGAGGTTCCGAAGGTTACTCTAAAATCTTCTGAGGCCCGGGCCTTTTTGTTTATGACCCCAACCCTCTGGAATTCTCTGCCTCGACAGCTTCGGTAACGCACGACTGTGGAGATTTTTAAGTGGGAATTTAAGACCCATCTGTGGAGTCAAGCTTTTATGATCTGAGGTTTTGTTTTTACTCTGATTTTACATAGATACATAGATACATAGACAGTGTCGGCAGATAAGGGCCTATGGCCCACCCAGTCTGCCCATTTGAGCTTGTAAGTTCAGTTTGTTTTCCTAGAAGTCTGTTGCACCTTACCCTGACCTCTAGAATTCCTTTATGTTCTATCCCATGCATTCTTAAATCCGTGATTGTTTCAGCCCCACCACTTCCTCTGGCAGGGTGTTCCACTTGTCCACCACCCGTTCTGTGAAGAAATTCTTTCTCAAGTTTCCTCTGAATCGTCCTCCCTCCAACTTCATCCCATGCCCTCTAGTCCTGGAACATCTTTTGCTTAAAAATAGTGTTTTCCTGCACCTGTTCCTCCTGTAAGATACTTGTATGTCTCTATTATATCCCCTCTCCCTCCTCTCTCCAGGAGTACATGTTCAGTTCCTTCAACCTGTCTTCATAGGACTTGTGATGCAATCCATGCACCATCTTTGTTTGCCCTCTGAACCTTCTCTACCCTGTCTATGTCCTTACGTAGGTATGGTCTCCAGAACTGTACACTGTACTCCAGGTGGAGCCTCACTAGTGTCTTGTATAGTGGAATTATGACCTCCTTTTCCTGCTGGTGATGCCCCTGCCTATACATCCCAGCATCCTATTTGCTTTACCTGCTGCCTTGTCACACTGTTTCTCTACCTTGAGGTCATCAGAGATGACAACTCCAAGATCCCTTTCCTGCTTGGTGCATGCTATATCCTCACCCCCAACTGATATATTGTGCCATGGTTTTGTGCCCCATATGCATTATCTTGCACTTCTTTGCATTGAATTTCAACTGCCAAACCCTTGACCATTCTTCAAGTTTCTGCAGGTCGCTTCATTCTGTCTACACCCTCTGGTGTGTCTACTCTGTTACAGATCTTTGTGTCATCAGCGAACAGTGAAATTCTGCCTTCTAGATCCCAAGTCAATGTCACTGGACGAAAATGTTGAATAAGACCGTCCAGCACTGATCCCTGTGGTACCCACTGGTCACTCTTCCCTCTGTGAGTGACAGCCATTTACCACCACCTCTGTGTCCTGCCACCCAGCCAGTTACCTACCCACCACACTACTGTCCTACCCACACCCATATTCCCCAGTTTGTGTAATAGTCTTCTATGTGGCACAGTGTCAAAGGCCTTGCTGAAGTCCAGATAGGCCATGTCCACTGCCCTCCCCTGATCCACCTCCCTAGTCACCCAGTCAAAAAATTCAATGAGGTTGGTCTGACATGACCTGCCCTGGTGAAACCATGCTGCCTTGGGTCCTGTTTTATATATGTATTTTCTGATTTTATTGTTCATTTGTACAGTGCCTTGGTGCTTGAAAAGTGCTTAATAAATAGTTTTATTATTTATTATTATTATTACCAAAATAAAGCAGCCCAAACGAATGTTAAAGTCAGCTCAATTGACTGATTTGTTGCTCCATCACTGTATTTCTAGCCCCTATCACCACAGTGCGGTACCTTCCGGGGGTCAGCTAGCTAACAGGAAGTCGTAATGTGCTTAAATGCAAATCAGAAATGCAACATCATTGGAACGTGTTAAGGAACTGAGCTGAGGTACTAGGGGCTAGAAACACAGTGGTGGAGCAATAAATCAGTCAATTGAGCTGAATTTAACATTTGTTTGGGCTGCTTTATTTTGGTAAGAGTGCTGTGACATTGGATCTGTATGATTTATTTTGGGTTAGCCACCCTTGCTTAGTGCACTACCCTCATTTCTGGGTGCAGACGGAACCTTTGGAACTCTACTTCTTCCTTTATTGCCTTAAGTTTTAGAACCAAGAACTGCTGTACTGCTGCTACAGTGACTCTCCAGCACTGTGTCACATGGGGTAATGGGACTGTCAGAAGGGGCGGTGTGATGACCTTCTATGTCATCTGCTCCAGCCACACTATAGTTCATCTGCTCCAGCTGCAACCTGTTTGGTCTATCATCACATTGTCAGCTGAATCTGGGCTCCCACATTGTCTCTTGCCTGTCTTGCCTTGGAACTTGTAGCTCACTGCCTGCATGCTCACTCCTCATGGGGATCCATTTGAGGATAAGCAACTCTTTGAATAATTTGTATAGCCTTTTCCCAATCACTGTGGACTTTTCTTTGTTCTGTTTCACTTCCTCTCTTGACAGTGGTATTACTATTGCATTTGTGATGGTTCTGTTTCACTATTCATTTTCTTTCACAGGTTCAGTATTAAAAGAACCATGCTGGGACTGCAGTATACAATGTGAGACTTTCATCACATTACCAGACCCGGCCAAAAGCTGTTTACAACCCCTGCTCCATAACCGATTGCATATTGCTCTGTGGAGATTTGCCTTAGTTCCTGTCTCATCCCCCCATCAGCTCTGACGACTACTGTCTCTGCCCTTTATCTTGATCCAAGAGCTGTTGCCTGCCCTCTTCTCACCCCTTCCTCTTTCCTCCTTCCCCCCTTCCCCCTGCACACTTGTCCTGTTTCTATAGCTGGCCAGCATGCCATGACCCTCTGACCTGTGGTTGTCTGCCTGGGCATGTGTGTCCATTAGTGAACTGAGGTACACTGGATTGGTAGATGTGGTCAGGCGGCCTTTCAGCATATTTGCATGAGCCACAGTAATAGACTTTAAGCAACTCCATGTGGCTCCTTCCCCCTGGGAGCCCTGATCTAGGGTTAGCTAGGAGAAGTGAGGGTTTTTTTTATGCTTGCATTACTGTGTCACATATTGGACAAAGTGACAAATGTGCCCTCCCCCTCAAAGCCTATACCCACTGGACCTTCAGGGCAACAACCTACTGCAGCACTGAGATAAATAATTCCAATGAAATCCCTACTGTCTAGGTGAAACCCCACTGACTGCCAGTCTCAAGTAAAAAAATAAATAATTCCAATGAAATCCCTTTTGTCTAGTGGACCACCCTATCCCCCACTGATTACTGGTCCCAAGTTATTAAAAATAATTCCAATGAAATTCCTGGTGTCTAGTAGACCCCACACCTCCTCATCCCTTAAGGTAGTTAGCTCCCACCCAAACCACTCCAACCTCAACCCTCAGTGGGCATGCAACCTCCACTCTCCACCACAGCTGGCTGCCCAACTGACAGTGGAATGAATGAGCACATACCTGAACAAGCACACAATCATTCATTACAGTGTCAGTCAGGCTTCCAGTCATGGTGAAGAGTGGAGGGCTGTGCTGGTCACCTGCTTGGGGTTGCAGTGGAGGGGAGTGGGGTGGGAGCAAACTACCTGACAGGGTGAGGGGTGGGGGTCCACTAGACACCAGGGATTTCATTGGAATTACTTTTTTATAACTTGAGACCGGTGATCGGCAGGGGTCTACTAGACACCAGGGATTTCATTGGAATTATTTTTTTTTTAACTTGGGGCCAGTGATCATTGGGTGGGGGTTATCATTAGACACCAGGGATTTTATGAAAATTATTTTACATTGGGGCCGGCTATCATTGGGGGAAGGGACCACTAGACACCAAGGGCAGGATTCTCAAAGAACAGCAAAAATTCCGCAGCTTCTGGAAAAGGCTTGCATCACTGCAGAAATGCAGCTGCACCTCATTCTGAAAGAAACATGGTGCAGTTGCAGAATTCCGCAAAAAGTCCCACAGCTGTGGAATTCCACAAGTGCTTCAAATCTGCAGCTGTGGATTTGCAGCTGTAGAAATGGCTGAAGAGGCACAGCAATAGTAGATCCAAGTAGCTGAAGCAGCAGACATTAACATTGCTGCCATAGGATGAGACTGACAGCACCCATATAGATACCAGTAAGCAGTCCCTCAACTGGTACCACTGCAGCACCACAGGTACCAGCAATACCATGGTACCACAGTGTCCGACTGTCACCACTGGTCATTCCTCCCTGGGGCATTCCTGTTGCCTGCAGGGGTAGCACTCACTGCAGACTGGTCAGGCTCTACTGCCTGTGGGGCTCCATCATTGGCTGCACTGGGTCTGGTGGTTGTTACCTGTTGCCATATCATGGCAATGTGTGCTTTTGTTACTGTAACATCAGCCACTGCTATACTATCTGGGAGACTATTACCTGTGCCTCACCTCCACCTTAATTGATTCCAATTGTTGGGGCACTACTGCAGTTTGCTGAGGGAGGGTTACACCTTATTCCACTGTCTGTAACATTTTTTCTGCAACTGCAGAAAAAGAATTGGGTGAGAATGGCCTTTCAGGGGCTGTGCCTTACTTATCCCACACCTTTTTTCCCTCAGGGACTTCTGCAGCTGCACTTTTTTCCACAGTCCATAGTGTTTTTTTTCCACATCTGTGGAGGTTTTTGTGAATAGCACTTACAGCAATCTCCCTTGTTTTCATAGCTATGCAGTTTTGGGGACTTAGGGAAGTTTGCACCTTCTAAGCTTTGTAGAATCCAGCCCCAAGAATTTTCAAAAAAATTTTACCTTGGGGCTGGCAATTAGCAGGGAAGGTGGCACTACTACTATTAGTAGTAGAGTAATTTTTGCTGCAAAGTGTCAAATTTCAGCATTGACATTCCACACAGCAAATCCGTGCTCTGCAAATTGGAAAATTTCAAGAATTGCACTTTGTGAATTGAGTGCAAATCATGAAATATTTTGCTGAGTGAATTTTAGGAACTTTGCAAATTTCTAACTAGGATACTCATTGGATATGCCTGTCAAATGTTAAATCTCTGCCTGCAAGAGCCGAGAAGTGACAGACATCCACATTTTTGAGAGTTTTCACAAACTTTTGCAAATATTTACATAGTAAACTTTTGAACCAATGTAATTTAAATATCTCTAATCCAATTCTCTCCTTATTTAGACA
Organism: Neoceratodus forsteri; assembly: GCA_016271365.2. Taxonomy (NCBI): domain Eukaryota; kingdom Metazoa; phylum Chordata; order Ceratodontiformes; family Ceratodontidae; genus Neoceratodus; species Neoceratodus forsteri. The sequence goes on along the minus strand of JADMNL010000026.1, from coordinate 154,167,042 downwards.
ATTCTATAACCATTACAAAAAGGTTAGTCATGCTAATTTACACATGTCTAGCTCCAAAGGTGCCTGAGTTATATGTAGATAAGATTTTTCATGAAATTTCCCACAAAAAAATAAAATGACAGACTTTAAGCACATATAATTTTGAGACAATGCATCCTAGTGTTGTGGCATTTGGTACATTGTTAGAACACATATCATCAAGTAATCATGACAAATTTAAGATCTCTGGCCCAACAGATGGCTGAGGAATAGGCAGATACAAATGTTCATGACATTTCCCACAGTCAATAAAATGACAGGGTTTGATCGCTTATAATTTTGGGAAAATCCATTTTAATTTCAGGATATTTTGGCACAGCATTAGAACTCCATCCATACATTAAGCATGCCAAATCACCAAGCTCTAGCTCAATAGATGGCCAAGTTATGATCAAATAAATAAGTATTAGACATTCCACAACATTTTGATGAAATTCCACAGAATTTCAAGGAATTTCATGAAATTTCATTAGAATTCCATGAATTCAGAATTTTCTCATTCCACACAGCTCTATTATCAAGAAGGATCTCCTCCTCAGTTTTCTAATGGTCCTGGGGGCTGTGTGGAATCACTGTGACATTAAATGGACAAGGTAAGTTTCACTAAGATTCTGTTGAATGAGGAAGGGTCCTCCTTATGGACAACTAGAAGGCATGGTGGGGCAAGAAATTTCTGCATGCTCAGGATGGGTTTCAGTTGTGTCAAGAGGGAAGGGGTACTGGTTAGGTCAAGGGACATGACAGTCAGAGGGATTTAAACTAAAAGATCAGGGTTTGGGAAGCAGGAAATACAGGGGGTCTGTTACAGGAGTTAGATGCATGGGTTCGCCATAGAAGGAACAGCTCTTCTGGGTAGGACAACAATTCTAGATGCCCAGTTGGGGAATGGAAAAATAGGGGGACAGCAATTCTGACTTGAAAGCAGATCATATTAAAATAAAAACACAGAAAAAAATGGTCTAGCCTCAGTACCTCATGTAATTGAAAGTCCTGGTTCTAGAGGAAGCAAAACAGATCTAGTCAGTGAAAATTTACTGAAACATCAAGATGAATGAATTCCAGCTATTCCAATGGATAGGTCTGACAGACAAAAAGTGTTGGTGGATGTCTTTTTAAAAGTATACATTACTGTGAACAAGAAGGATATTAGGGGAGACAAACCTTTCCAGCTGAGTTTATCTGGTTAAGCTAAGAGAAAGGAACCAACATGGTTACCAAGGAAGAAGCTATGGGACTGCAAACAGCTCAACTCAGTTTATCAGTTGCAGTAGTAGTAAGTGTTTTTCAAAAGTAAAATTCCATAAGTGAAATGCTGGTGTCTTTATCTACTACAATGCCATATATTTTATATATTTTTGAGAACAGTTTTCCAATTAGTGATTTGTGGTATTTCCACTTTAAATTTAAAACAACTGAACCAAACTCCTCTAGCCTTGTTATATTACAGTGTCTATTGACAGTGGATATACCTGCTAAATTTGAAGGCCTATGCCTGCAATAGCAGGGAAGTTACAGCCATCCACACTTTTCGACAAAGGTTTTTGCAAAGTTTCATGAATAAATAGTTAAATTATCAACATTCATATCTTAAAAAATTATTTTATAAATATCTCCATATTGCCGGTAAGGTGGCGCAGAGGGCTGAGGTGCTGGATGCCTTACCTCACATCACACCCAGGTTCATGAACAGACTCAGGTCATTGGAGAGCCAGCCCAAGGGGAGGGAGGGTGCAGGGTTGAGCAGTTGAAAGGCAGTTCTCCTCTCCCAGGAGGATGTTACCCCTCCCATAGTTCTGCTGCTATTGGGTGGTGGTCCAATGGTCAGTGTAGGTGAGAGGAGGTGTCAAGTAGTGGGAGAGCATCCCGGTAATGTGGTGTGCATGTGCCTCCACACACATATGTGCAAGGCTGGGACAGGGGCTGGGAGAAAACGGGGACAAAATCAGGGCCATAAAAACTTAAATAAAAAATATATATATCTCAATATTTGGTCATTTCTGTGACCTCTCCAAGAGGTTTATGCATGCTAATTTGCAGATGTCCAGGTCTACAGGTGTAGATGTCAAGCTCTATAGGTGGTTGTGTTAATGGCGAATAAATATTTTTACATTTCACAAAAAATGTCAGACTTTGAGTCCCTATCAGATTGAAACTACTCATCCAAATATCATGGTAATTGGTATGCCCTTAGGGCACCCACTGCAGGTAAGTATGCTTACTCTTCAGTCTCTATCTCAACAGATGTTGGAGTCATGACCAAATAAACATATTTGTGAAATTCTGTAAAATTCCTTGAAATTGTGTAAAAGTTCTGCAAAATCTGAATTTTCTAATTTTACCCAGCCTTATGTACAATACACTGAGTACCTTAAGCATCACCAGTTAGCAATTAGCTTCCCGTGCTTTTGAAATGTGAATGTTCTCATCCATGTTTGAATCATCCCTTTTACATCTCTTTGGTAACTCTCCTTAGTGGAGGTTGATGACTCCTGAAACCTGCACTCTCCTGTGGAGTTCTCTATTACCTTGTTTCTCTAGGCTGTCTGGCTCTGCTTATAAAATAAAACATCCCAGAAATTCTTGTCGATGAATTAACATCAGTCCATTTTGCTGCATATAAAATGAGATTGATTGTGAAGAATAACAAGTGGAAATGAAGCAAGTGAGAGAAAAGACCAGCTAGTGGCCACACTCTCTCTACCTGGCGCTTTGGATTACAAGACCCTTCCTCAGGGGGCGTGGCTAGTACAACACAGACATCACCTTTTATGCAGGTATCAGAGAAACAAACTAATTTCATATCAAGGTGCCCATTGGTACAAAACTGGGATAGTTAAAATTTATTGTCAGCAACATTTAACATATACATTATATGTTTAGAGGCTGCCAAAATCCACAAAATGTCTTAAAATATTGCTATGCTATTTAACTACAGTGAACGGAGCAGTAACTAACAATATTGCATAACATACACTCTAACAAAGTACAATTTATTAAGGTGTTCACTGTGCAGCTTTGCTTAGAGATACAGATTAGGGGAGGTCAAAGGGAATGTGGGAGGTCAAATGAAAGAGCAACATGAAAGTAAGAATACTGGAAGTGAAGCAAAAAAAGATAACAGAACTGAAGGTCAGAGATGAAAAACAAGGCCAAAGTTGCAAAACAGGCAAAATAAAGGTTGATCACCACATCTATTCCTCTTCTTAACAGGTGAATCAGCACAATCTTTCTACAATTGTCGCAAGTGATTAGAACATCTGAAAAAGAAGAACGAAAATTAATTTAAGTAAAACCAAATCAAATACAATAACATTTGATGGTAACAATAGATACCTGACAATAATTCAAACATATGCTATGATCCCAGTCATTTTGTATATATTGGAGGTGATAGGGAAGGCTATGGAGGTAAATGCCTATGAGGAGGAAGGGGGGGAGTTTTTCATATTACAGATATGGTTTAAAATCCCAGCTTTCATTAAGACTTTCTGTTTTCACTGTGTTTAATGTAAAAATCCAGAAACTCTCTCTTTTGAGGAGTAGATTTTTTCTATCCCCTTCAATTTTCAGTATAGGTATGTGCTCCAACCCCATAAAATGCACATCTGCAGGATTAAAATGATGAAAATCAGAGATGTGGCTCCCTGCAGGAGTGTCAGATCTATTATTTACTATAGATCTGACATGCTACTGTATGCACTGTTTCATGGGCCTCACAGGGCAACCCTTGTAAATCAATCCACATTTGCACCATAATCCATACACACAAAATGGGGTATCACATGTTATGCATTCCCTTACTTCAACAGAAAAATATCTATAATGTGGGTGTTCAGATTTCTTGGAGATAGTCCCATATTTACATTCATTGCACCTAGTGCATCTAAAAAATAATTGTGTTTTATATGGAAAGCATCCCATTCCAACCTTAGGTTTTTCTTTCAGTCTACTATGTACCATAGTGTCTCATTGCAGCATTCCCTGCTCATTATGCTGTTACATTCCCTGCTCAGTATCTTAAAAAAAAAACACTGTGTTCTTGTTCAATCAAGTTGTTAGTGTCATATATTGTACTTTCATTTATGGTACCATTTTCTATTATATTATTTGTCCCATCATTCTCCTGTAACAATGACTCCAGAGCATGTCCCATCTTGACCTTGTTCTTCATCTCTGAGCTTCTATTCTGTTGCCTCTTTGTGCTTCACAGTTTTAATATTCTTACATTAATTTTGCTCTTTTATTTGATCTCACACATTCCATTTGACCGCCCCCTAATCTTTACCTCTAAGCAATGCTGTTCAGTGAATACCTTTATAAATTGTACTTTATTATAGTGTAGGTTATGCAATATAGTTAGTTACTGCTCTGTTCATTCTTGCTAAATGACACAGCAATATTTAAACACATTTTATGAATTTGCATCATATATGAGATTACGACTGGTGCCACAGAGAGTTTGTAGCCTCTAAGCATACACAGTAATGTGTGTGTGTGTTAAATGTTGTGGTCAATAAGTTTATAACCATCACAGTTTTGTACCAGTGAACCCATTGATATGAAATTAGTTTGTTTCACTGTTTGGGGTATTGGAATTGTATATAATGAATATTCATGGGATACCTGTACAAAAGCTAACTTCTTTGTACTAACCATGCCCCATGAGGAAGGGTCTTGTGATCTGAAGCACGGGGAGAGAGTGTGTGGCCAGTGGCTTGTCTTTATTATTGTTCATAATAAATCTCATTTTATATGCAGCAAACTGGGCTGATGTTACTTAACTGACAAGAATTTCTGGGACGTTCAATCTTGTAAGTGGAGCCAGAGAGCTTAGTGAAGCAAGGTAATAGAGAATACCATGGGATTGTGTGCAGGTTTCTGGTGTCATAGTTTGTAATTGGGATGGCCCCTGTGTGTTTGTGCACTCACCTGGTAGTGATTTTGCAGTTCTGACTGTAGGATTTTGTATCCTTAATAGAGTAGCCTGCAGTGTATAGCAGCATGCAAGGTTTGTCTGTGGGCACACCCCGAAAACATCTCCTGACCAGGAAAATTGGGGTTAGCTTCCACCCACTAGAGGCAGGATCAGGTAGGTAAGCAGGGTTCTCATGGCATGGGAGCTACCACCTGCTCATAGGGTTGTGCAACAGTAATCTTCTGCAGGTGGAATTTAAGGGAAAGTGTGACTTTCACTTCTGTGAAAGTTTGGAAATCCATTTCTGAACTTTCACAGAAATTCCTTTTGCCCTGCTACCTGAAATAAATAAACTGAATAGCATAAATACCTAGTGGCTAGCAGTCCCTCCCCCCACTAGTCACCCACCCTGTATCATTTCAGTAACCTCCCACTGTGAGTAGCAAGCCTCCCCCCACCTGATCACCCACCCCATGGTATTTCAGTAAGCCTCCTCCCATGGCTAGTGGTCCTTCCTCTCCCCCACTGGCTCACCCAACAGTATAGTTTCAGAAGTTTACCCCCTTGCTGTGGCTAGCAGTCCCTCCCCCCACCTGATCATCCACTGTACAGTACTAACCGTTCCATCCCTTTCCCATGCATAATAAAATATTTAATTGATCTGGTGGTCTAGTGAACCTCCCTCCCTCCCTGTCCCTGATCCTAACAGTAAGTGATTTTTTTTATTTTATTTTATTTATTTTTGGTTTTAAACTTATTCACTGGTGGTCTAGTTCCCCCCGCCCCTCACCCAAGCAGGTAATGTTCCCCACTACCACTCCACATGTGTTAATTCTGAAAAGGAGTAGGCAACTGGCACAACCCTTAGTTCTCTTCAATAGCTGGCTGCCCACTGAGTTGTCAAAGAATGAGCCCATGCTTGTATATGCATGTGTTCATTCATTAACAACTCAGAGGGCAACCAGCCATGGAGATGGGCAGAGAGCTGTGTTGGTTGTCCACTCCTTTTTGTGGTGAGGGGGAGCAGAGCAGTACCGGGGAACACTACCTGCTGTGGGGGTGCCTCTACACCACCAGTGAATAAGTTTAAAAAAATAATAAATAAATAAAAAATACTGGCTGCTAGGATCAGGGACAGGGAGGGAGAGAGTGGGGTTCACTAGATGACCAGGTCAATTAAATATTTTATGATACACAGGAAAGGGATGGAGGGTTACTACTGGACAGAGAGTGATCGGGTAGAGGGAGGGACTGCTAGCCATGATGTAGGTGTTCTGAATCTATACCTGTGGGTACTCCCATGGGAGAGGACTGTTAGCCAAGGTGGGGTACTGAAATGATATGAGACTGGTGATTGGGTGGGGGAGGGACCACTAGCCAATGGGGGTGTAATACAAGTCAGGAGGGATGGAAAAGGGCAACATTTTGCCCAAAACATTTGGATGTTTCCCAATCCTCCACTGGTAGAAACTTGAAAACTTCCAAAAAAGATGCCCAGTTTCAGCAAATGTTCCACTGAGGTGGAAACAGCAACTTTTGCCCACCCCTACCTTCTGAAGGGGAGGAGCATTGTTGATTTGGTGTAGTGAAGGATCTGCCTTCTTTCCACATTTTCTCTCTCCAGCAGGCCAAAATAGCTCCAGAGAGAACAACAGTTTTTTTCAGCCTTCCAAGGGATTAAGGAAGCAGGATGAACAAGGTATTTTTTAAATTGGAATACTTTGGTAAGAGCACTTTGTTTTAACTCTGGGACTGACCTGGATTTCACTCTCTGCATGCAAGCAATTCCATGGGACTCAGGTAGTTCCTTTGTTTTTGCTGACCGTATAAAAAAAGGTTTGGGGGTTTGTTTGTTTTTTGACTGGGTGACTAAGAAAGTAGATCAAGGAGGGCAGTGGACATTGGCTGCCTCAATTTCAGCAAAGCCTTCTATACCATCCCACATAAAAGGCTGGTTAACAAGATGTCTAGGCTGGGCATGGGGCATAAGGTAGTAAACTTGAGTTAAGAACTGGCTAATGGACAGGAGGCAGAGGGTGGTGGTAAATGGGATCCAATCTGGGGAGAGGCTTGTAACCAATGGGGTACCTCAGGGATTGGTCCTTGGGCCAGTCCTGTTCAATGTCTTCATTAGTGACATTGCAGAAAGACTGGAGGGAAAGGTCTAGCTGTTTGCAGATTACAATAAGTTCTGCAACAGGGTCAATACTCCAGAAGGGGTAGAGAGAATAAGGAGGGACCTGGAGAAGCTTGAAAAATGGTTTGCGGTGTGGCAACTGAGGTTCAATGCAAAGAAGTGCAAAATAATGCACCTGGGGAGAGGGATCCCTGGCATGTGCTACAGGATGGGGGAGGTGCTGACAATAACCAAGGAAGAAAAGGACCTGGAGTCATTATTTCAGATGACCTAAATATGCCAAAGCAGAGTACAAAGGCAGCAGGGAGAGCCAGTGGCATGCTGGGGTGCATAGACAGAGGTATCACTAGCTGAAGTTGGGAGGTGGTGATGCCATTGTACAAAACACTGGTGAGGCCTCAGCTAGAGTACTGTGTACAGTTCTGGAGGCCACACCCTCATAAGGACATTGTCAGGGTGAAGGTAGTCCAGAGAAGGTTGACCAAGATGGTACAGGGCTTGCACCACAAAACATATGAGGAGAGATTAAAGAACCTCAGTATGTATTCGCTGGATAAGAGGAGGGATTGGGGGACATGATAGAAACATTCAAATATCTCAAGAGCATAAACAAGGTGTGGAGGGGACATCTTCCAATGTAGGAGTACAAGAACAAGGGGGCATAATATGAAATTGGAGGGAGGCAGGATAAGAGGAAATGTCAGAAAGTTTTTCTTCACAGAAAGGGTAGTGGACACATGGAATAGTCTGCTATGGGAGGTGGTGGGACTGAACACAGTGGAGGGATTTAAACATTCCAGGGAACCTTGGGGGGGGTGATGAAAATCAACTGACCAGGTAGGGTCAGAGGCCACAAACAAGTATAGGGCTTACAAGCAGACTGGATGGGCCTGGTGGTTCTTATCTGCTGACAGTTTCTATGTTTCTCTGTTGCTGTGGCTGAGTTGCTGAGGGGATTGTTAATTTCTGAGGTTGTTTTGTAACTGGCTACATAATTTCAGCTTTAAATAGACTTGGTGAAGGTTTTCCAATAGCCCATTTGACAAATTGTTGATTTAATTAGTGCTATTTATGGTTGCTTGTCACAGGTTTTTCTGGTTTGGAGCAGTTGAGCCAACTACCCTCTCCAACTGCTTTGCCTGTCTCACCATGTGTTTCCACAACTCCATTGTTTGGAGTCATATAAAGTCAGTCATTCTGGCTGACAATGTTCAGTATTTTTGTCTTATGGCCATGTGAATGCTTGCTGGAAATATTGGATCTGTAAATATAAAAAAATACAAAAAGTAGAGCAATAAATATTTTGAGCATGTATCTTGGTAGATGGCAAAGCTGAAAATATAGCATTCGTAATTGACAAAAAAATGATGCCAGCCATTTGATTAGAGACCCATCTAGAAATATAAAAGTTGTAAACTGCCAGCTTTTTGTACATGCCTGTGGCATTAGAGGACTAATGGGGAAATATAGGATCTGTGACTGGCAAAAATGTTTTTTTATTCCTTTGTGTGGAGAGAGAAGCTTTAAAAGATCTGAGTTGCAACTGGGAATTTTTGGCTTTGGTTTTTGCATTCTATTTTGTAGAGGACGAGCTTTAATTTTTAAAGTGGTACGTAAGACTATTGCAGGTAATTTTAGTGAATGCTTAAAAAAAACATTTCAGTGACTTGAGGGGCTGCTTAATTACAGGTGATTGCTTGTTAAATAGGGTTGCTAGGCCTCATACAAACATACAATCATAAGAAAAATGCCAGCAGATGCAGACCATAAAGATCTATCAAGTCTGCTCGAGTGTGCAACTAACAGTTTATTTTACTGTAGCTGCCCCCACCCATTTCCACCCCTGAGTTAACTTCCCCCCTCTTCTCCTCCTTCCTGCACCTCCCACCAGCTGTGACCCTCCCTTTAATCTGGTCCCACTCCTTCTTAAAACTGGCCACAGTTTTTAGTGAGATCACCTCTTCCAGCAATTTGTTCCACTTTGACACCACTCTTTCTGTGAAATAGTGCCTCCTCATTTCCCTTTTATATCTTCCCCCCGCTAATTTCAGATTATGCCCCCTTGTAGACCCCTCCCTTTTTAAGTTGAATATGCCACCTGTACTAACCTTATTCATACCCTTTAGGTACTTGAAGGTTTCTATCATGTTCTCCTCTCCCTCCTATCTTGCATAGAATACATTCTGAGCTCCTTCAGTCTATTTTCATAAGGTTTGTTCCCCAGGCCTAGGATCATCTTGGTCACCCTTCACTGTGCCACCTCCAGTAGTTTAATGTCCTTTTTCAAATACGGGTAGCAGAACTACAGATAATACTCTAAGTGTAGTCTCACCAATGACCTGAACAATGGCAACATAATGTCCTCTTTCCTTGAGGTGATTCCTCTGGCAATGCACCCCAGCATCTTTCTTGATTTTGGCTGCTGCTTTACAGCACTGCAGAAAGTGTCTCATGTCCCCTGTGACAATTACTCCAAAATCCTTTCCCTCCTCTGAAATGGATACCTGTACTTCCGCCAGCCAGTAGCTAGTCCCAGGGTTCCTGGCTCCCAGGTGCATGACCTTGCACTTTTTAGTATTGAACCCCAAATACAAGATGCCTAACCATTGTTCAAGCTTTGCCAGGTCCTCTCTAAGCTCTTGCTTCCCCTCCTCAGTGTCCACTCTTGCTCAGATCTTTGTGTCTTCTGCAAATAGGCAGACATTACTTTTGATCCCTTTTGCTATGTCCCCAGTAAAGACATTAAATAACACTGGCCTGATAAATTAGCCCTGTGGAACCCCACTGGTTACTGATCTGGGTTTCAATAGCTCTCCCATATACTCACCATCTGGTTCCTATCCTGCAAGCCAGCTCTTGACCCACCTTACAAGTTTTTCCCCTCAGTTTACTGAGCATCCTTCCATGTGGCACTGAGTCGAAGGCCTTGCTGAAGTCCAGATTCAGGACATCCACCACCTGGCCCCTGTCCAGTGACCTTGTGACCCAATCAAAAAAGTCTATTAGGTTGGTCTAGTAGGATATTCCCAAGACAAACCCCTGCTGCCTTTCATCCTAGAGACCATTGGTTTCCAGAAAGTTCACTTGTCTTTCCTTTAGAATTGTCTCCATTAACTTACATACAATGTAGGTAAAGCTGACTAGTCTGTCATTACCTGGTTCAACTCTAGGTCCACTCTAGTGGAGAGTCACCACATGAGCCATTCTTCAGTCCTGAGGTGTGCACCCTGACTCCAATGAGGTGTTGAACAGGTCTACCAGAGGGACAGCCAGGACCTCCACCAATTCCTTCAGGACTCCCTGATGCATACCATCCGGTGCAAGAGACGTATTCACCCAAAACCCTGTCCTCCTGGATTTCCCCATCAGATACATCCTGTTCCCCATTTCCAGCCACTATTCTCCCCTGTGGCATAGGTCCATCCTTTTCCCTGGTGAACACTGAGGAAAAGTTTTCAGTGCATCTATCTGGTCCACATCACTTTCTGCCCACCCCCACCTTAATCCTGACAATCCCATCTTAACAGCTTCTTCTCTCTCTTACATACCTGAAGAAGTCCTTTTCCCCTTCTCTGATCCCCTGCACCAGCCTTAGTTCTCTTGTGGCCTTTGCTGCCCAGACCATTAGACTTGCCTCTCTGAATTTCCTCAAACACTCTTCTCTGTTTACCTCTCTCATAGCACGTTTGTACCTATGGAAGGCTACTCTCTTTTCACTCACTTTCTTTGTCACCTCCTTGCTGAATCAATCAGCTTGGTCTTTTGGTTTTGGACTTCTTACTCTGGGTCTTTGCATATACATTAGTGGCCTCCTTCAGACCCATCTTGAAAATGGACCATTTCTGGTCTGCATCCATATCTGGGCTGAATTTGACAAGGTAGGATGCCACCCATCTTACCAAAGTCCACCCTCCTGAAGTCCACCACCCCTTGTCTTAGACCTGACTGCTTCCTTGCCCACATTTATGAAAAAACACAGTGTGCATTGGGTAACTGCCTGCTCAGGGGTCCTCCAATACTGTGTCTTGGACTTGCTCACCATCTGACAGCATCAGGTCATATTCCACTCCCCCTCTGCTAGGTTTCCATCTTTGTCTGGAGACAGCATTGTAGTAACATATTTGGGGAGGGGGCAGAACAACTGGGTTTTTCACAAATTAATAAAAAAAAAGCTAGAAGGACATGAAAAGGATTTAAATTGCATATATTTTCCCAGCAGAATTAATTGTTAAATACATATGTAAAAGAATGTTCATTGTGAAGATGTATGAATGACAGGAAAGCAAAAATTGGTGGCTGTTCATTCAGAAACCACCTCTTCCAAATCAGCCTTATCATTTAGGTGTATATACATGTCATTATTTTCCAAAGCCTTCAAATATTGTTCTAATGTACCCTCTCAATTCAGTGAGATAAAATTAAATACAACTGAATTTCATTGATAGAAGAATTTTAAAAGAGGGTGTATATTATAAACATCCTTAGTTTACAATGGCTTAAAAGGTACAGAGATCAATCCCCGCTGCTATACCATTTCGTACTTGAACACATATTGGCTGCCATTTCATAAAGGAGTGCATACTGTACATGGCCATGGCTTAGAAGAGCGATGTGTAGTCATAAGCAGAACTCAGCTTTGTGTTCTTTGTGGGCAACTCTGTGCAACATTTCAAGATACAAAAAAGAGATAAACAGGAATGAACTTTACCAAGTCCCTAGCATTCAGTGGTTAGAACATGACATTGTGATTTCTCTGCATTACTCTGTTTGGCTGCCAGTATACATGTATTACTTTGAACTGCTTCAAAAGGAAAGGTGGGTTGCAACAACAAGTTCAGGCAGCTAATTGTACTCTAGATAAGTTAGGGTGCTTTTTAGGAGAAGAAATACCTCCACTCAGTTGTCCTTCCTGTATATCTGGTCCTCTAGTGTTTGGGTACAGAGCAGTTGCATTGGTGCAGAAATGAGCACACTGCCCTGCAGGTGGGTGTTACTGGGGAGGGTGGAGGGTCCAGGTGTAGTCATAGTTACAGAGGTAAGGGGAAGGATTTGTAAGAGAGTGGGGGTTGCAGAACATTTTGGTAGGCAGGTAGGAGCTCGGGGGGATGCTTTTCCAAATGGATAGCTACATACCTCAAGAACTGAGACAAGGCAAGAGCAAGGTACTTGTATTAATGTGTGCCTTCCCACAGTATAGCTTGTTGTGCCATTACAGTGAAGGCTAAGACAGTAGACATGGTTTGTCATTTGCATAGGTGTTCTTATAATTTCAGCTAGTGAACTTATGATGGCATATCTCAGGTCCAGCATTATTGGGAAATTCAAGTATAAGTTGGGGTCCTGGTACGGGCAAAAGGACATACATGGTGGGAAGCAGTCTTCAGCAATCCAGGTGGACCTTGATCCAGCAGTCCCAGCAGGAGTGCTACTTACTGCAGCCTGAGCCAGTAATCTTGGTACCAGCAGCCCCACAAGAACTGGCGTCAGCACCAAAGGGCAGGCAAGAGAGGTTGCAGAATGTCAGGCAAGATTCTTCAGCTCCAGCACTTCCTCAACCACTTACGGTTGATTTTTGTAACATGTCTGATGAGAAGTTGAGGGAATTGTTGAGGAGAACATTTCAGGGTCCCATTCCTTGGGCACTTTCACCCAAGAGGCTGCAGAAGCCTTGTAAGGGTACATCAGAGACAATGGGTCCTGGAGGGTGCCACAGCCCATGCCAACAGCACCCGACTCTGGTTCCAGTTCCCTTGCCCATACCAGGTTCAGTTCCTATCCTGTTGGCCTCACTCCTGGCCCCACTTGGACTGCTGCCAGGTCCACAGCTGTTGCCCTTTCTCATGCTGGTCCCAGCTACCTGTCCTCTGGGTCCAATACCAGTCTCTCCCCTCTCACTACCATATCAGCAGCCAGTGCCATTGCCAATGTCGTCTCCAGTTCCAATTGGCCCAATGCCAGCTCCTTCCTTCCCAGCTTTTGCACCATTTGTGCTGCTGCTGGTGCAACAGCTAGTGGGTCCCACTCATCTTCAACAAGCCCCCCTTTACCACAGTCAGCAATCCCCCTCAGCCATGGGAGCCAGTTCTGCTTCCTCTGGTGGTGAGTCCTCACACTCCTGCACCAAGCTTGGAGAAGTTTGACAAGGTGATGGCCCCATAATCAATGCAAGAGAAGACGTACCCCCTACCCACATATTTAGTGGCTGATATGCTACCTGATAAGTGGCACCCTTGACTTATTGTTATGCTTAGTGAAGCTTTACCAGGGACTTTTGATGGACCACAGGTAAGTACCCTTAATTTTTACTTTCATTTGTTGAGTCTATGTAAATTTCAGCAGTGGGTCTTGATGAATATTCTGCTTTTCATCCTGACCCACCATGGAAGATAATCCAGGGTCATAAAATGTAATAGTTATGAAATGCATTCAACTCCTAATTTCTTTGTAGATCCGCTTCATATCTGCATTCTCTATTATCAATGTTAAATGTAAAATGTGGCAACTACTTAAGCAGAGTACTTTTGACCTAAATTAGAGCTCATGTGGTCATTCCATATGGGACAGGGTTATGTAAGTGAGGCACAGCACAGAAATAAAACACATTTTTTTCATGGAAAACAGCACTCTTTGGCAATTTAAATGGTAGCAGATTGATTCACAACTTCTATGGGTAACTACTTTCATTTGACATGGCAAACCTCATAAAATCACTTCAAGGGTCCTCCATTGGACAAATGTCAAGAGAGTTGTCTTTACTGCACTGCATGTCAGTGAAGCCTGGGAGAGGGACATGTTGTACTGGTGCATACAATATGCCATGCAAACAGATCTAGTCCCTATGTGTTAGAATTATTATCCAACTTACTTGACTGAGGGCTATACATAATTATACATGAGAATAGAGAGAGTGAGTCAGCAGCTTCAGAGCAGCTGAAGGAAGAGTGAGCATGTGTTGCTATAGCAACAGACACTCACGCTACCTTCTGCCTGAAGCTGCACTCCATCTATTCTGCCGCAATCAGTCAGCAGCTTTTTGGTGGAGAAAGTCAGTTAAAATGACCAGAAGTCCACATATTTTTCTTACTTAGCTCATGGAGACTGCTTTACTACGAAGGTCTGGGAGCGAGTTATTGGAGTCTCTTACTAGTGTTCGGTCATGATACATTTCTGGGGGAAAGTGAAAGTCTTACTACTGAAGAAAAGAATGGCAGGGTCAACCAGATAAGTGTTAATATACTAAGGAAATTGTGTCACTATTTAGAGAGATTGAACATTATTTTAAATGTATGGCAGAAGATTAGCAGTACTAATAGCGGTCAGTCACGCTACAGTACATTGGAGAACAAAAGTGAAAGTGGTGTCTGTGAGAATGGCAGTTTCAGTATGACGTATAGGAGTGTGAAGATAACAGCATGACGTATACGAACATGGAGGTATCAATGATATCTTCACTGGCTAATGCAGATATCACTTTTATTCATGCATTTATCCCAAAACACACACATTGTGTGTGTGTATATATATATATATATATATATATATTATGGTGGTAAGGTAGTGCTACCATAGTTAGGGTTAAGAAGCCATTTTAAGGTTAAAGGGTCACATTTTGCACCTTAATAACTTTGCCACTGTTCAATGGATTTGCCTGAAATTTGGTATACACAATTGGGCATGGTAGATCTTAGGATCTGACAAGTTTTATACCGGTCAGATATATGGCTGTGCAGCTATTAAGCACCAACGAAATGTGCGTTTATGCTTTTTTGTGAATTCTTTGCTCTCACCTTTAGGTCGCATGGTTTGCGTGACCGGTCCAAAAACTTCAGAGAACTTGCAGCTATGGTCCCCAATGTGCCTTTTGAAGATTTCATGAAAAAATATTAAATGGTTCAAAAGTTATTCAAAAAACAAGTTCCCATTATAAGTTAATGGGAAAAGTTAACAAAAAGTGTGAAAGTGTCAAACAAGCCTTTTCTAGTGTCACAAACGACCCCAGTAGTGTTGTGAGTCAGCCTTTTTTTTCAGTTAGTAATAACAGAAATGCTTGGCATTTAAATTTGGGACCCTCTAGGGACATAATTATTTTTGTGTTCACCTAGTCAGATCCTGAGGATGCTAGCCATGTCTTTATTTTGGGGTTAAACACTCCAGAAATATGTTTTTCAAATTTCTGAAAAAAGTAATGTCACAAAGAGTGTCGAACTGATGAAAGTTTTGCAAAATTTGAGAAAGGTGTCACAAAACACGACACTACTTTTCCAAACTATGGCCACAATGACAGGACTTCTTTGTCACCCTGCTGCTAAAGAACAGTTTGGTCTTTTAGGCTGAAATTTGGAGTAAAGACAGCCAATATGTCACAGATGTACCTTTTTGTGGTTTGGTGAAAAAATATTGCATGGCTCCAAAGATACAGTACTCCAAAGTTGACATTTTTTCCCATAGACTAACATGGTGGCATACGTCGCGCCTTTCGGGGCTCGTATCTCGAAAACGATGCAAGATACAGACTTTGTTTTGTCATGAGTAGCCAGTAGCCAGGAAAATAATGACTTCTGTGAAATTAAATTTTTTTTTCTACATCATACGGTTGCTAAGATATTTGCAATTAAGTACTTCAGATGCTTGTTTTCAGGTTCGATGGGCATTACAATGCATACATTCTTTGTACACACTGTGTTTCTCTATGCACCTGTTGGGCAAAAACAGGGTATGCACTTTTGTTAATGTTACACATACTGTTTGCATTTGCGTTTATGTAGCCATTTGCATTACTGTTCCCATGTACGACACTGTGTATATTAATGGTACAGTTGTATGATTCCAGTAACATACTACTTAAGACTGGTAGGAGTTCCATGGTGTCAGCCATGGATATCCCCCCAGAGCAGGCACTGCATCCTGAGTGGAGACTCACAGGAAAAGGAAACCCATGGGATCAATGGTAAAACTGTGTGATTACTGCAACACGTAACTTGGAACACTTTGGAGTTGTATTTTGTCACTCCCGGGACCCCCGAGCAAGTAATGCATGCTGAGTAGAGACTCACAGGGGGAAAAAGGCAATATATATAAATGGTTCAGCTCCATTATTTCAGTAACAGACTAGCTGGGATAGTTAGGAGTTGTGTAGCATCAGCCAGGTCATGCTGTTCCAGCTACAGAACAGATGCTGTATCCTGGGTGGAGTCTGATAGGAAAACAAAACCATGGACATCAACGGCACACTACTGTGGAGTTGTGTGGTGTCAGCTAGGCAATGTGAAACCTCAGTCATGGCAGTGTAGCCTGAGTGGATAGTGGTAGTGAAAGAAAAACATAGACGTCAAGAGGACACCTCTGTGATTGTAGGGACACACGAGTTAGGACACTTAGGAGTTGCATGGTGTTAGACAGGCTACTTCATTGTGTTGCTACTACTTCCTTGTCACCCTCCCCATTGGAAATTCAGTATATATGGATATAATTGGTTCAGGTCCATGATTGTAGAACACACAGTAGTTGGGATAGTCTGGAGTTGAACAGCGTAAGACAGGCAATGCCCACCCTTCTCCAGAGCAGGTACCAAACAATAAATATGGATAGTAAGGGTACAGTTTCATGATTGCAGTAACATACTAGTTAGGATAGTTAGAAGTTGCATGATATCACACAGGCAAAGCTTACCGCCCTGGAGCAGGTACTGTATTTTGAGTGCAGACTGACAGGGAAACAAAACCTATGGATATAACTGGTACAGTTTCATGACTTCTGTAACATACTACTTAGTTCAGTCAGGAGTTCCATTGCATCAGCCAGGGAATGCCCGCCTCTCAGAACAGGCACTGTATCCTGAGTGTAGACTCACAGGCAAAGAAAGTCAATGGGGACAGCAGAACAGGAGTGTGCTTGCAGGAACACACAAGTAGGAACACTTTTCTGTTGTGTTTTGTCAGCCAGGGAATGCCAGCTCCAGACAGGTAATGTGAGAAAAAATGATGAAATTCGGTGTTAGGGTTGAAAACTCCTTTGGACCTTCCCAGCCCATCCAGCCCGGTCCTAACTCTCACCACATTATCTTCTTTACACATGTAGCATACTACTTAGGACAATTAGGAGTTCCATGGTGTCACCCAGGCAATGCGACCCTCCTAACAGGTACCACATCCTGAGTGGAGACTCACATTAAAAGGAAGCTCATGGATGTCAATGGTACAACACTGTGATTGCAGGAACACAGAAGTTGGGACACTCTGGGGTTGTGTGTTGTAAACTAGGGAATGAGCCCTCCTCTCGTAGCAGGTACTGCATCCTGAGTGTAGACTAATACGATTAGGAAGAACATGGGATGAATGGTAAAACAGTGTGATTGCTGTAACACACAAGTTGGAACACTTTCCATTGCAGTGATACACAAGTTGGGACACCTTGGACAGGAAAACAAAACTATGTATATAAATGGTACAGTTGTGTGATTACAGTAACATACTACTTTAGAAATCTAGTAGTTCCATGGTGTCATCCAGGGATTCCCCCAGTGCAGGAACTGCATCTTGAGTGGAGACTCAGAGGAAAATAAAATCCATGGGATCAATGGTAAAACAGTGTGATTGCTGGAACACATAAGTTGGAACACTCTGGAGTTGTATTTTGTCACCCTGAGAATTCCCTCTCCCCCCCGAACAACATGAATATCAACAGCACACTACTGTGGAGTTGTGTGGTGTCAGCTAGGCACTGCACAACCTCAGGTGAGGTAGTGCATCCTGAGTGGAGAGTGGCAGTGAAATAAGAAAACATAGACATCAACAGGATACCTCTGTGATTGTAGGGACACACAAGTTATGACACTTAGGAGTTGGATGGTGTCAGACAGGAAATTACAGTTTGCCATTACTACTTGCTCATCTCCCTCCCCATTGGACATTCAGTACTACGTCATAAGTGGAGAACCACAGCAAGACTGAGTCCATTCACACCAATGCTGCACCTCCATGATTGTAGTTTTACACAAGTTAGACAATTAGGAGTTGTATGTTGTTAGTCAGGGAATGACTGCACTGTCTATAATAGTAAAAGTTAATCAATTCACAACAATGGTATGCCTGTGTGACTGCATGTGCTGTTGCACCAGTACAGCTGGTATTTGGATTTACTCATCTAGTGAATGCTGGCTACGCTCCCCTCCATCCCACCCCTATACTCAGAGCAGGATATTAATGTTTCAACCTTTAGAATTGGAAGAAGAAAGACTAATATTTTTGTTTAGAAAAATATTTATGTAACAAAATGTTTCATTTAATTATTTTTTCATACAAAAACATAAAAATATTATTTGTCTCTTTGAAAGCATTATTTTTTTTAACACTAAATTCTTCAACATTTCTATAATTATAAATAATGAAACAGATTATAATTTACAAAAAAACATTGCCAGGTTTGCTGTGGTGAAGGAGTCGGCCCACCACAGGAAGTTGGATGTATGTGGAGGCGCAGTGCAGGTGGAAGCTGCTCCAAAATATGATCGGTACCGGATGTCTGTGGAGGCACTCAGGGTTGTCCGGGGAGACTGCTTTGCTGGTCTTCAGGTGTGGCAGTGGTTGTCTCTGCAGTGCTGTCTGCGGGTATATGAACCGGCTCCAGCAGAAGGCTGACTGTCCCCTGTTGTGCGTGTAGCAGGGACAATATTTGTTGTTGTGCCTCTTTCATTTGTTGTTGTCCTTGTTTCAGGCCAATTACTTCTGCAGTGAGGTTGTCAACCTTCTGTTCAAGCTGGTTCACACACCCACAGTATGCTGAGCATGATGGAATTTCACTGATATCTGTGAACAGCGGATTACACGTATTAAAATGTTAGACTGCCAATTATTATCAACTGGTTCAATTCCTCATGTAATTATATATCAGTTCTAGGACTATGTCTTGGTAACAGTTTGAGTAATGTCGTCAGTATGTAGCTAAATATTACAATCAAATTAGTGAAGTAGTGAATTATGTCACATTGTTATCTTGCTAGGGAATGACTCTGCCCACCACCCCTAGAACAGGAACTGCATGGTGAGTGTAGAACCATTACAGAACTTAGGGTACGTACATCTATGCTTTAAGTCCTTGACTGAGTTATGCAGAAGTTTGTACAGTTAGAAGTTGCATGCCATCAGACAGGTGATGGTCGAACACCAGAGTAGGCACTGCATCCTTAGTGGTGATACTCAGCTAAATTGAGGACATGTAGATCGATGGTATACCTGTGTAGTTGCAGATGTACACAGGCTAGGACATTTAGGAGTTGCATGGTCTGAGCTGTACAATAGCCTGTGACACACATCATTCTACATACCAGGTGGAGCTTTCTGAGCATGGAGCCACACTAAGCAAAAGACAATGGACATCTGTGGTGTAGTCTGTTTCTTTCAGGCACACAAGTTAGGGCAGTTACGAGTGCATGGTGTTAGATGTGCAACAATGTTTTGGCTCAGATAATGCACTGCATCCTGATTATGGACCCACAAAAAAGAAAGAAGATGAGCCTAAATGATGCTGCTACATGGTAGCAGAAACACAGAAGTTAGGACATATAGTAGTTGATGATGTGAGCCTGTTACTCCCCCCCCCAGTACAACAGACAAAGGAGGTATTGTGTTCTAAGTATACATCCAGAGGGAAATGAATGTATGAACATTAATGATATAGTTCCCTGATTGTAGGATTAGACAAGTTAGTACACTTGGGAGTTGTATGGGATTAGACAGTCAGTCCTCCCATCACAGTGACACAGAGAATAGGCACTGCTTTTTTAGTATGAAAAACAGCAAAAAGAAAGGTGCTGGATATCTTTGTAGAACTTTATTATTGCAGTAACAATGTGGTTGGGACAGATAGGAGTGTAATGGTGTCAGCTAGGCAAGGTCAGTCCTACCCCAAGTGTGCCAGTGCATTCTAACTGGAAAGTGACAGACAAACGAAGCCCATGGATATTTTTGGGACAGCACCATGAGTGCATAAACTGAGAAGCTGATACACTTTGTAGTTGCATGTTGTTAGTCAGGGAATGACTCGCAGGTACGGTACGGGAGGTACTACATGGTGAGTGTACAGTAAAGGCTATGTATCTGAAAGGCACAGTTTCATTATTGTAGTTCTACACTTCTTGTGATAGATAATAGATTTTTTGCTGTTACCTAGGCAATGTGCTCCACACCCCCTGCCCCTGTCAGGCCAGGTGCTGCATCATGAGTAGGGTGTGAGAGGAAAAACAAACGTTATGGACATATCAAGTATAGCTTTATAATTGTAGTAACATATAAGTTAACACAGTTAGGAGTTACATGGTATTACAGGAGTTATGTTAATGGTCTGTTAATCATCCTTTAGGTGTGAATGTGGCATGAGGCCTGACCAAGCGCCACATAGCCCTAGAGGGTGATCAACTTATGATTAAGATAACCCCTGGGAGTACCTATTTGTTATTATAATAAAAAATGCTAGTAAAATATTGTCACAACTTGTTCAGCACATAGGATGTACATGTATGTTAATCAAGGATTTACATAGCGTTGATAGAATGTTTAGTACCAATCAGAAAGGTGTTTTTGTCAGACACTTTTAATAATATTGAGCGGCAAGTGTGAGTAAAAGAAACTTCATGGATATGCAAGGTGCATGTGCCTTGTTGCATTGGTACACAAGTTAGGACAGTTAGGACAGTTAGGAGTTGTACCATGTCATGCAAGCCAATGACGCACCCTACAGAAAAAAAAATATATATATACAGTATGCTGAGTGGTGAGGCATAGCTACAGTGAGTGTATAGAAATCAACAGTAAATTTGTATGATTGTAGCTATACACAAGTTAGAATAGTTTGTAGTGGGATGCAGTAAGTCAGCCAATGCTTGGTAATAAAAGCACAACCAAATGAGCTAATTTATAGTGATAAGGGATGCACAGGAGGACTGATGCCATGTATGTCAATGTCACATGCCCCTCATTGGAGGCATAGACAAGGCAGCACAGGTAGGAAAAACACCGTCTGTCTCAGATGAGTTAATGAGCATTGAGTGAAGAGTTATAAGTAAAGTAAGGGCATGTACATCAACATCATATATCCGTGGTTGAAGATACATTAAAATTAGGATAGTTAGTTGTTGCGTGGACTCAGTAATGTGATGCACCCATACCTCCTCCGACCTCACCCTTCAGTATTTCATTGTGAGTCTGTAGGTTCAGTGACAGTAACAGTATGGAGATGTGCAGTACTACCCACAGATATTGCCAGCTATTTTCAAATATTTTTGTGATATTTCTAGAGAACTCTCCTGCTTTCTGCATTTCCACAGTAGGAGCAGCAGAGGTGAACTGTTTAGAAATTTAGCAAAATATCTGGAAATAGCTGGCAATGTGTGTAGCTACTACTGTATGGTACAGATCCATGATTTGTTTATTATGCAGTACGTTAGACAGTGTTTCAATGGCCTATCTAGTTATGGTTAAATACTTACGCTCAGCAGTGGTGCCAGTCTCCTGTTTGGTCTGTGTTACAGAACTTCTTTTTTGCAGTCTCACTGGCCACTGTAGAAGAGAGAAATATATTCTGTAATGTACAGTATGACAATCTGTTCATTAATAGCAAGACTGTTATTCTCTTCTATGTTTAATTATATATTATTATTCTAGGATGCTACTATCTGCTACACTTTAGGTTGGCCCTGCTGATTACTGATACGTTTCAGATAAAATATATTGTGACACTAACAATCCACTGTATGCTGACTACAAAACTGCAACTGAAGTATTACGATGGCTATTCATGATATGTGTCTTGAATATCAGCTGTGTACAAGATAGGACACTAAGTTAGAGTGCAGTGTGAAACACTTGATGTACTACTACCATTTCTGATCTGGTAGTAGACCATCAGTGATACTCAGAATCTAAATATAAAACTAAACATTAATATTATGCAGTTCTGAGAATAACTTAATGGTATTTATTAGAATGAGCAGTTGTATAGAGTAAGCTATGGTATGGTTCTTTAGTGTTTGGTCACTGGAGAAGGATACCACAAGGAAAGTACTGAATAGCATCACTATTTTTAAATGGTGTCAAGTGTATATAGCTTAGTACTGTGAGTACTTATTCACTTAAAGACAAGAACACACATAGAGGAATATACCATTAAGTTTATACAGACTTCAGGGGTGGGATATTCAAAGAGGTTGTGCTTTGCGCAACAGTGTTGTGTCATGCGCAACCCACTGATGCGTCCCAGCGTGATGCTAAAAGGGGAATTTGTTCTGTGCAAATGCTGATGCACCAGGGTGCACCAGTAATGTATACGGTGCAAGTGTGGGGGTGGCTTGCTCATGCATATGTGGCACGTCCTGATATTCAGCCTGGGATGTGTGGCACATATGCAGCCACACAGGAGTGAGCAAAGATGTTCCCAAATATTACTGGAGCAAGGACTGGCCACCCACAGGCTGGCTACCATATTGCTGTGCAAAACATGGCAGCTGCCATCTGTGGGTGGCCACCCGAGCCCTGGTGGCACCATACAGTGGTGTAGCACCCCACCAAAATGTCCGCACATGGGTTGTAATACTTATTCAACTTCCTGGTGGTCCAGTCCACTGTACCTTTGCCTGATTGTGGGCTGTAATGAGTAATCTACTCCCTGGTGGTCCAGTGGACTGAACTGCCTGGCCGATGACGGGCTTTAATACATATGCAACTCCCTGGTGGTCCAGTGGACCGAACTCCTTGTTTGATCACGGTCTGTATTAAATATTTTACTCCCTGGTGGTCCAGTGGACCAAAGTCCATGCTTGATAATGGCATGCAATAATTAAATAACTCCCTGGTGGTCCAGTGGTACCTGTACCCCCCCAAGCCACCCACTCACACCCGCCACCCCGCCCCCTCCACCCAGAACAGGCATTACTTGTACTTCAGTTGCACTGTCTTACCTTCTGACTCAACAAAGATAATGCTGTTGGTGTCAGAGTTTTGTGCCTCCACAGACTCTGGCTCTGGTGGTACAACATTCGGAACAGGTCGGGTGCACCTCTGATTTCCTGTAAAAGTGAAATGATAATGATTTTTTTGAATGTTCTATATATTTATACTTTAATTTACCACAGATTTCTATTTGTAAGCTTCTGTTGCTATTTTGTTTTTATAGGTAGTCAGAATAGCATATTGTACATTCTTTGATTACTAAGACATTTATTTAGTACAGAGATGCTGTGTTCTGTGTGTCTATTTGTTATATCATGTTTATACAATGGAATAAGTCTCAGTTACAAAGTTTGACTTCACATAATTGTCATAACTATTATAATAATAGTAACATAGAAACATAGAAACATTGACTTTGATGGCAGATAAGGAATGCTTGGCACACCCAGTCTGCTAATGTCATTGCTTACAGGATAAGTAAGAGATCCTAGTTAACCAACAGGCTATTTATTCCTACCCCCCTACAAGAGTTGCCTTATGTCTGTCCCCCTCCTCTTTTCTCATTACCAAGCAGAAATATTAGTTCAATATCCCTGCTTTTTCACTGTCCCCCTCTGTCCAACCACCATTCATTGTATTCAGCCTCACTATACCTCCCTTTGTCTTTCTACACTGTCTGATATACCTATTAAAAGTTTTATCCCCCTTCTTAACCGAGTTGGTATCTTTTCCGCAGTTTGCCCATTTGCTATTATGACTTCCCTCCCTGCTTTCTTCCTCCTTAACTGGTACAGCTCTGTGTCCTGTTCCTTTTGTGTTTTCTTATACTTCCTGAATACTATCTTTTCCTGCCTGGCTTTCGCCGTCACTTCTTTTGAGAACTACAGTGTTGTTTTCTTTCATTTTGACATTTTTGGGTAACAAATGTATTGTGTACTCATGCCGTTGTAGGCCTTCCCCGCAACAGGCTTGCCAGCATCCTCCCACATTTGATATGCTATGTTGTACCAGCCAGAGTCATTCTTCAGTACTGAGCTGCATTTTTTTAAGGCATAAAAATGCTGTCGGAGCAGCTTCCACTTGCACTTGCACATAGCGGAAGTTTTGTTGCTTACTTTATAGCAGCACCGCATGTGGTTGCTTATGCGCCTCCACATGTTATCCAACTTCCTGTTGGTACTACGCATCAGGATTCTTGTGACTCCTTTTCTGTGGGCTGACTCCACCAAACAGCGAACCTCTCTTGAGCTCCAGAGTCTCATTCTTGTCAGTAATTCTCAGGTCTGCAATGAATCTAGAGAGCAAGCAGTATGTTCATCTCATATTTAATGCTTTCTGCATGGTTCTATTTCTGTGCAACTTTTAGACTAACAATGTGCAGCTAGTATGCTGCCACCTATTGAACAGTACTGATTTGTACTGATGATGTTTGACAACAGTTATGATTACATTACATGACATAGAGGGCACATAACTATGTGTGGTATGTCATACAACATGTGTGGTGTATGTGTGTATAGTTACAGCATGTGTGTAGACATTTCTTTTTAATGTTAGTGATGTGGTACCAGCAGTACAATTCTACCTACACTCCGAAGTTCCTTGGTACCCATCTTCCCCAAAGACCAGGTAGTTTATCCTGAGTGTGCAGTCACAGGAAAAGGAAGCCAATGGGTTTAAACTGCAGACCTCACTGGTTGCAGGAAAGCATGAATTATGGTTATTTGTATTTGGATGTTGTTATCCATGCAATGTGCAGACATTTCTCCCACCCACCTCAAGTGAGGAACTGCATCCTGAGTGAAGATGTATAGAAAAACAAAGAAAGTACATACTGAGTGAAGAGTGATAGTTAGAGTGAGGCAATAGACACCTAAAGTATACCTGTCTAATTACATATTTTGACAAGTTAGCATACTTAGGATTTGAACAGACTCAGTCTGATGATCCCCCCCCCACATAACAGGCACTGTCTCAAGTGTGGTGTGGTACTATGAAAAAAATGATAACATGTCTTTCTGTGATGTTTGTTATGTATGTAGCTTTTCTATATTTTGACCAAGATTTTGTGGTTCTTAAAAGAACCATTTTTTAAAAAACACACAGTTTAACAATCTGATTTCTTTAGAAGGCTGTGAGTATTCCATCTTGAAAGTCTCCCAGAAACAGGCAATTGCCAGCATGAGAGAAGTGCACACCATCTTGTAGGTATAGCCAATCATTAGAATACTTAATTTCAGGGTAACGTATTGTGTGCATTCCAGACATGTGCAGATATCCAGATATCTGTATGTTAACCTTTCTACGTGCTCTGTCAAGCAGGTACATGTGCTGCTTTGCTTCCAGACCCTGCGTTCTGTTATATCAGAAAATATTATCTTACAGGCAGGTAACATATGCATGATAGAAGCAAGGTCCAGTTTTGCTTCGGACACTAAATCAACCCATCTTTCTGTGCCAAGATCATTGCCTCTGAGATGAATCAATAGCATCTCCAGCTGAGCATGAGTCCTCAAAAGTCTGTGGATAGTTGGCATGAGATGCTCCCACCTCATGCCACCTCTTCCAAACCACTTAGCAGAGCAATTGGATAGCTGCAGGTATCTGCCAAAATTACTCCTCTGAGCATACTCAGAAGCACACCTTACTATGCTGCTGCCAAGTACCCACACAGTCCATTTGCTGTTTTCTGCCATTCTTACATGTTAAACTGAGAAGTGGACAGAGAGCTACCAAAAAAATCAGTGTTTCTCTTGCAGTAGCTAGAGACAAGTGAATGTAAAACTAAGATTGCCCTCCCAGCTTTAACATTGCTTTTGTGGGCTGTTCCAAAACACAGTCATTTTGACATGTTATTGGTTAGTGATTTGTCATGGTTAGCCAATACAATTGATGCACTGACTATTACTACACTGAACGTCTGTTCTTGGTTAAGAAGGGGGATAAAACCTTTTATAGGTACATTAGGGAGCAAAGGAAGACTAAGGCAGGGATACTGAGGCTGAATAAAGAGGAAGGTGGTTGGACAGAGACCGACAGTGAAAAAGCAGGGATACTGAATGAATACTTCTACTCAGTATTCACAATGGAAAAGCAGGGGGAGATACTTAATCCAGTCAATAGAAGCACTCTGGATAGTGGGGTTGATATTAGTTCTTTCACAGAAAAAAGGGTTCTGAAAGAACTCTTAAAAACTGAAGGTGGATAAAGGTGGATAAAGCAATGGGGCCTGATGGGATTCACCCAAGAATTCTAAAAGAACTAAAGGAAGAACTAGTAATACCACTGATTACCCTTTTTAATAAATCATGGGAGGATGGTGTGGTATCTGAGGAATGGACGAGGCTGGATGTGATTGCCCTTCACAAAAATGGGAGCAAGACAAAGGCAGGAAACTACAGATCTGTTAGTTTGACCTCAGTGGTAGGAAAAATGATGGCATCACTTCTGAAGGAAAAAATTGCTGAGTACCTAGAGTCCTGTGGGTCACAGAACCCAAGCAGCATGGATTCACAGCAGGAAGGTCATGTCAGACAAATCTAATTGATTTCTTTGACTGGGTGACCAAAGTAGTAGACCAGGGAGGGGCCATGGACATGGCCTATCTAGACTTTAACAAGGCATTTGGCACAGTCCCACACAAAAGATTAATAAGCAAATTAGCCAGTCTGGGAGTGGGTCCCAGGGTGGTAGCCTGGGTAAAACACTGGCTGGACAACAGGACACAGTGGGTAATAGTAAATGGAGTCTACAGTGAAGAAAGGGGGGTTACTAGTGGGGTACTGCAGGGTTCAATACTGGGGCCGGTCCTTTTTAATGTCTTTATAAGTGACTTTCCAGAGGTATTGGAAGGGAAAGTATGTTTCTTTGCAGATGACACAAAGATCTGCAACAGGGTTGATACGCAAGTTGGGGTGGAAAGGAGGAAATGGACTTGACAAGGTTGGAGGAATGGTCACATGTATGGCAGCTTACATTCAATGCAAAGACATGCAAAATAATGCACCTGGGAAACAAAAACTCAGGGGAAGAGTACACAATGGGGGTGAGATACTGACAATAACAAAAATGAAAAGGGACATGGGGGTAGTCATATCAGATGACCTAAAGGTGGGCTAGCAATGTGAAGGCGTGGGAGGTGAGCAAGGGATACTGGGATGCAAAGGAGAGGCACGCTAGTAAAAACAGGAAGTTGTTGCCCTCTGTACAGACAGTTGGTAAGACTACATTTGAAGCACTGTGTACAGTTCTGAGACCCCATCTCTACAAAGACATAGGCAGGGTGGAGGCTGTTCAGAGGACTGCATTCAAAATGGTGCAGGATCTGCACCAGAAGACATATGAAAAAGACTCAAAGGAGCTTAAGATGTATAGCCTCAAGGAAAGGAGGGAGAGGGGGACATGATAGAAACTTTCAAATACCTCAAGGGAATCAACAAAGTCCAAGAGGGTAGCATCTTTCAGAAAAAGAGATGTGCAAGAACAAGGGGGCACAATTTGAAGACAGAGGGGGGACAGATCAGAGGTAATGTGAGGAAGTATTTCTTCATAGAGAGGGTTGTAGATGCATGGAATGGCCTTTCTGAGGAGGTCATAGAGTCAAAAACAGTGGGGGAATTCAAGAATGCATGGGATAGACATAAGGCAGTTCTAATGGGGGGTAGGAGGAAGTAGGCTGCTGGTTAACTAGGATCTGCAGCTTATCCGTTAGGTAGGGAAATGGGCAGACTTTGTGGGCCAAGTGGTCCTTATCTGCTATCAAATTATATGCTTCTATAAGACAATGTTCCTAGAGCACATTTCACACCCACCATAACCACAAGTGATGTTTCTGACTCCCCTGTTGATCAGCCACAGGGGTTGCCAAACAGTAAAGCATCCAGCTAGACCTCTTCCTGCTATGAATGATTGTGTCACCACTGTAATGCACACACTCTCTAATAGCTCAGTAGGCAAGAGACTAGAGACATGAGGAATTAAACATTTGCCAAAGAAGTGCCTGCAACATGATCACTTTGCACTTCACAGAGTTTATGTAAAGCTGTCCCTTCATGAAAACTCTGATAAGTGAACAATTTCCTGAGTTTTATATAATTTTCATGAAGCATTTTGTGGCTTTTTCTCCAAAGCACACACTTTGAAGCTTTTTCCACACACTACGTGAGGTGAAAAATCTATGCAAAGTGAGGAAATTTATGCTTAAAACCCCACAATGCAAATTTTCTTTATACATTTCTACACAAGACCAACCTAGCCCAGAAGGACCGAGGCTGCCCTCAAACCTGTTCTTTTCCCCTGTGGCAGCATAATCCACTTCTACTGAACCACAGTTCTAGTCACAAGGTAACCTTTACTTATTTTATAATACTTGACTAACCTTTGTTATAACCTAATAACCATGGTGCTATTTCCTGTTTTAACTGTCCAGTTGTAACATGAGCCATGAGTAGTGTTGTGCAAAATTGAGGAATTTTATTACAGAAAATATTTCATGAAATTTGAGCATTTTGTGGCTAGAGATGTTGCAAAATAAAACCTTGCCAGTAAAATTGTAGCAAAATTGGAAATTTCACTGTGTGGAATATTTTGTGAAATTTGTGCATTTCACAAAATATTTTGCTGGTGCAAAATGAGAAATTTCATCCGAAAATTGTGAAATTTTGCCTGTAAATTCTGAAATGTCACCTGAAAATGGTGACATTTGGCATCAAAATGCAAAATCTTGTAATTTTTGGGTGAAATTTCCCAATTTTGGGGAGGTAGTAACAACAACAAAAAAGGAAAGGGACCTGGGGGTAATCATATCAGATGACCTTACGGTTAGCAACCAATGTGAGAAGGCAGTAGGAAGGGCTGGGGGTATACTGGGATGTATAGGGAGAGGCATCAGCAGCAGAAAACAGGAAGTTGTTATCCCTCTGTACAGACAGTTGGTGAGACCCCATCTGGAGTACTGTGTCCAGTTCTGGAGACCCCATCTCCGCAAGGACACAGACAGGATAGAGGTAGTCCAGAGGAGGGCAACTAAAATGGTGCAGGGTCTGCAAGAGAAGCCGTATGAGGAGAGACTAAAGGAGCTTAATATGTATACCCTTGAGGAAAGAAGGAGAGGGGACATGATAGAAACTTTTAAGTACCTCAGTGGAATCAACAAAGTCCAAGAGGGTAGCATCTTTCAGAAAAAGAGACTTAGAACAAGGGGACACAATTTAAAGATAGAAGGAGGCGGTTCAGGGCAATGTGAGAAGTATTATTTCACAGAGAGGGTAGTCGATGCATGGAACAGCCTTCCTGAGGAGGTTGTGGGGTCTAAAACTGTGGGAGAATTCAAGAATGCATGGGACAGACATAAGGCAATTCTTGTGGGGGGTAGGAAGAAATAGGCTGTTGGTTAACTAGGATCTACGGCCTATCCTGTAGGTAGAGAAATGGGCAGACTAGATGGGCCAAGCAGTCCTTATCTGCAGTCAAAGTCTATGTTTCTATGTTTCTATTTATGGGTGACATTTTGCAATTTCTGGGTGAAAGTTTGTATTTTGCACTTGCAAAATATTTCCCAAAATCCATGAAGTTCACGAAATATTTCACATGGTGAAATTGCTGATTTCACAACAATTCTGCTGGCCAAATTTTTTTTCGCAACATATTTAGCCACGAGGTTGTTCTCAGCTGTCAGTCACAGAATCAGTAGTGCAAGTCACGTACTACTGACTTTCTGTTCAGTGCCAACATAGCACATTCTGAACTGCACTGCTCTGCTCAGAAGTCATGAATTGCACGAGTAAAAAAAAAGCATTTGTCAATGCCGAATATTTGCTTGCTGATATTAGCATTGGAAGTGTAGGAGTTAGGCAGATGCGGGTTGGGGGAGGGGACCTGACCAGTGAGGGACCATTTTCTTTTTTTCAGGGAGAAAAAAAGTAAAATACATCGAGGGAAGTTTTTTTTTTTTGCAGGCCTGTGTTGGGCACACTGGGGTGGGCTTCCAGTGTGCCACCTGCATTTTTTGGTAGGCGGACTTAAGCCAATGGGGATTGGTCCCCCTGTCAGCAAATAAAGCCTGTATGGGGGGCATGATGCTGAGGGGGATTGGACACCCCCCTCGGCACACAACAAATGGGGGGAGATTATGCTGATGGGGATTGAGCTCCCCCATCGGCAAATGAACTGGGGCAGGGGCATGCCAACAGGGGGATTTGGCACTCCTGTCAGCTTTTATGGGGACTGCAAGTAGACAGCGACAGTCACCACCATGTTATCATGAAATGTTACACCAGGCAAGGCAACACCCTGTAATCACGGGTCGCTATCTCGTTGCAGCAGCCAATTTCTTTCAAGTTGGTGGCACACTTGCTGAACTAGTGTCAGCAGCAGTGTGCCACCACACTGGATAAAGTGGGCCAAGCCCACAAATGCAGTGGTTGCACTGGCCACCACATTGCCACACCTCCACAACCCGATTCTCTCCTAAGCTGCTACATTATGTTTCTTGTGCATGCGCAGAAGCAAATATAAAAAAGAAACAAAATCTCTGAAGAAAAACAAAAACAACTAATTTGTGTACCTGGCAAGAGTATCGGTATCATTGATTTCCACACTGGCTGTGAATCAGCTTTGGTGGTCTGACGTAAACTGTGTCTGCAGTTTTGTTTTTAAATCAGCAATTATAACAAGCTGTGGCCAGAGCCAATAGGGCTGCAGGCGAGAAATTTGGTGTAAAAATACTTAAAAATTATCAGGATTTTGAGCCTTTGTTAGCAAAATGTAATGTAGGCTCCTAAATATATTGTTTTTGTAATATTAGTACACCAAATTTTCAACATATCCTTGTTATGACCCTGACTCATGAAGAAGGGCAGAGCAAATGTTTAAATCCTTGAAGAAAGGTGATTTCATGCAGGTACAGTGAAATCAACTTTCGGGATGCAAATACACATTTTGGGCAGGAGTTGAAAAATGACATCTGTCACATTCATGAGGTGCTGTGAAGAAATGGCTATGTTGAAAATTTGGGTTAAAGATAATGAATATTTTGTTGTCCTGGTGGTGTAGAGGGCTGATGCACTGGACACTTTACCTCTTACCATGCTGACAACCCCTGTTCAGGATTGAGCATCGGCTCTCAGAGGTCAGCACTGGTGGGGAGGGTGTGGAGCAGGATGAGCTGCCGCCGGGCAGATCTCCTCTCTGGGGAGGAAGCCTGAGCTCCCTCAGTGCTTGACTGCTTTGCGGTGGAGGCCAGGAGGCATTGCAGCTGTGGGAAGCCAGGGGCACTAGTCCAATGGGGTGGTAGGATGGGGCCATCACCAGAGCAAGATGGAACATGCATGCCCCCACTCACATGCACCTCTTTGTCTGGGGCCCCGTGGTAATCAGGAGAAAAACAAGGAAAAAGTCAGGGGCTGCTGCAGGATGATGCCTTCAGGCCAGCTCCTGGGGGTTCTCTGGGACACACACAGCATAACAAGACCATGAACAACCCCCAGAAATTGGTAGGGTGGCAGATGGCAGCAGCAGCCCGCCACAGGAGCATAAACACCTCTATGGAAAAAATATTGAATATTGCCAAACGTATGAGCCTGCATTTGCAAAATTCAACATAGCCAGATAACCTTTTTGTTTTTTAAATGTTTTTACCCCAAACTGAGAACATAGCCTTCTTAAGATCCCACTTCATGAACAATGGCAGAGGAAATGTTCAACCCCTGGCCAAAAGGTGATTTCGTGCAGTGACTGGAATTTGAAAAATTACAGCTGTCACATTAATAAGTTGCTGTAAAGGTACAGATATGTTGTAAATTTGGGGTACAAATATAGAAAATTACCAGAGTTACAAGCCTGCATTCTCAAAATTCAAGGTATGCTCATAAATTTATTGTTTTTTTATTATTTTTCACCAAATTTTCAGCATAGCCTTCTTATTACCCCACCTCATGAAAAAGGGCATAGAAAATTTTGAACTCCTGCCTGAAAGGTGATTTCATATAGGGACTGCAAAATCTCCTTTCAAGATGTAAAAAGACATTTTGGGCAGGATTTGAAAAATGACAGCTGTCACACTCATGAGGTGCTACAAAGATATGGCTATGTTGTGAAGTTGGGGGGAAAGTATTGAAAGTTTCCAAAGTTATGAGGCTGCATTCACAAAATTCAATACATACTCATAACTTTTTTGTGTTTTAATATTTTCACACCAAAGTTTCAACATCACCTTCTTATGACACCATCTCATGAACAAGCACAGAGAAAATTGTTAACTCCTGCTTGAAAGGTGATTTCATGTAGGGATTGCAAAATCACCTTTCAGGACAGATCTGCCTAATGACAGTTAAATTGTTCATGAGGTAGGGTCCCAAAGAAGGCATGCTGAAAATCTGAGCCAAAAATATACAAAGATGCCCAAGTTAAGCCACTAAGTTCAAAACCCCATTGAAATACATAGAATTGCATACCTGTTTCTTCAGTTCATTGTCTAGCTTTAAAGAATGAAGATGTGTCTGCAGTCCAGAAAGGATTATGGTGTTGGACTCCCAATTCAGTAAGTATGGGCTTGGGGGGGGTGATGGGTGCTGAGTGGGAGGGTTAGGTGAGGGGATCTAATGGCTGAAAAAGACACAGATGGACTTTTTCTTAAAGGGTTTTATTTTTAAAAAAGAAACCTGAGGATTGCGGATCACAACATTGGGGAAATGGGCACCCCCAGTGTCACTGTTCTGTTTCTGGAGGGGTGGGTAGGTGGGTGCTGAGAGGTAGGGTTGGATGGGGGAATATGGGGAAAAAAGGGAGAAGTCCTGATCATGACACTGGGGGATTGGGCACCCCCAGTATCACTCTTATGTTTCAGGGGGGTGGCATGGTAGTTACTAAGAGGGAGGGTCAGATGTGGGGGTATACATAATAAAAAAAATCAGCGTGCATAACACTGAGGGAGTGGGCACCATCAGTGTCACTGTTATATTTCTGGGGGAGAGGTTGGGTGGTGGGTACTGAGAGGGGTGGTGGGTTGGGGGAATATGCATAATATTAAAGAAAAAAACAAATGGCAGTCACAACAGAGCAAAGTACACTCCACTGTGATCAAGATGGCCACCCCACTACAATGCACATGCACTAGTACTAGTGCATATGCAGTACAGTACGTGACACAGTGGATTGTTCCTTGTTCCACCATGACTGCCATTTCTTTTTTGTTTAAAATTAGGAATATGCCCCCCACCTGATCCTTTCTCTCAGCACCAACCTCCCTTAGAAACATAACTGTGACGCTGGGGGTACCCAATCCTCCAGTGCCCCAATCAGGACGTCCTGATATTTTCCAAGTAAAAAATAGTGCAGTGCAACTGGAATGCTCCACAGACATGGGGGTGACTGTGGTGACACTTTAACATGTTATTTGGTCACAAAGAATGCAAGGAATGTAGATTCCTTTTTTAAAAAACAATAGGTCTGCAGGGCTCCGCCCACTGCAGCCCTAAAAACTGATATATAGGTAAGTATGTGCAATGTTTTTTACGTACATCATTGGTGTGCAATGCCTTATTATACAATGACAAGAATAAATCCTGGAAACTAATTGGTCAGCTGAGACCTAGACCTATGATGTTATCCCAACACAACATCACAGATCAAGTCCCAGAACACATATGACTGCAGGATATGTTAAATATCTCACTTCATGTGCCACAACCA
Source organism: Neoceratodus forsteri (assembly GCA_016271365.2). Taxonomy (NCBI): domain Eukaryota; kingdom Metazoa; phylum Chordata; order Ceratodontiformes; family Ceratodontidae; genus Neoceratodus; species Neoceratodus forsteri. Next base: position 154,133,321 of record JADMNL010000026.1, on the reverse strand, counting down.
AGTTGCCCACACTTAGCATGGCTGAAGTGAATTTTGCCAGTACTTCATTTTTTTTAAACTTAAATCCTTCATTTCCACTCACAGCACAGAAATGGTTTCAACCCCACAACAAATTCCCTCACACAATACCCATATTCAGTGCCATATATAAACTTTACACTGTTTTACACAAAAAAAATAAAAATCCATAATAAAAGTGAAAGCTATCACTGCAATCAGCTTCACAACAGTTGCCGCATTTGCCCTAAACTACCTAACAATATCTGCTCCTCTCTCTCCCAGCCAGCTACCCTTCATGCAGAATCACCCCCGGTAGTGTTTCTACAATGCAAGCCCCCTGTGGTGTCTCCACAATGCAAGCCACAAGTCCATGCAGTTTCACAAAAGTATTTCTTTTTAATGCTCTGCTTACAGCATGAGGGTGGCTTTCAGTTTCACTGACAGACTGAGTCACAGGTTTGAGGCTGTCATGGGGGCTGTCAGTTTCACAAAAAGGACAGCATCAGTGGAGATGGTTAAGGAACCAATGGGGAAGGAGATGGGGGAAAAGAGCAAGAAGCAGGTGGGTTACTCAGATAGTCTACTGAGCACAAAACGTTCTGGAAGCTGAAAAAAGACTAGGCGAAATATGCTGTTTTGATTTATGTGCTGGTGTGACTACTGAGATTGATGGGAATGGGGGACAGACAAAGCAAGATGCTACAGACAGAGCAGCAGGTGGGGATGTGGAGATACACATTCAAACTGCACTGTAACAGGTTTAATGCAGAACCACTTAAAGATCACAAAAAACAAGAACTTTTTTCTTTACATATACTGTACATACACAAAGAAAAAGCTAAAAATGTCAGTTTTAAAATATATTTTTCATTTTTTACTTACAAACAAGCCATTGTATTATTGCAATTATGCACTTCAGGGTGTGTGTGTGCTGGTATAAGGTCATCTCTTGAGTAGAGATGCAATGAAATTAAATTTTGCTGTCACAATTCTGATGAAATTACAAATCTTGCCACGCAAAATATTTCACAAAATTTGTGCATTACATGAAATATCTCATGAGTGTGAAATGTGGAATTTGCTTAGTTCTTTCCCCACAGTTTTTGTTGCTTAGCATTAGAATCCCTAACCTGGTTTTGTATTTTATATTTTTTTTTAGTGTTTGTATGAAGAACAATTAGCTGTTGAGCATTTTTTAGAATAATGTATTTTTTTTAAACATATTACCTCTTGGAAAATTTTAATTTTTCTGCTAGTATGACAACAAAATTTCCTCCACATCCCCCCAAATAGCAGTACTGTCTCCTTCCACCCTCTGCAGCCAGCAAATCCCACCCTCCTACCCACCCAGCACCAGCAATTTGTTGTTTTATTAGGGACCAGCACAACGCGCCCGCCTCATGGCTGGCCCCGATCTTATGAACAAAAGTGATAGGCAGCATCATGAAGAAAACAAAGTGAAATCCTCCCCTCCATCAGCAACAAACAGTGCTAGTGCCCCAAATCCATGTCCCTCCCCTCACCCCAGCAAAAAATAATAAACTGTGAGTGCTGGGTGGGTAGAAGGGTGGGATTTGCTGGCTGCTAGAAGATGGGGAGTGACAGTACTGTTTTTTGGGGACTGGGGAGGAGAGACACAGTTAGCCCTAGCTGCTGAAGATGCATTAATAAGGACAAAAAGCAAGCCTCCCTAAAAGAGTGTTGACTCTGGTTGCACTTTGTTGGCTTGTCCTTTTGATTGGATAGACTTGTCTGTACCACCCAGTCAGATTTATTGGTCTTGTTCATCAAGCATGTTGTGCTTTCTTACAGGAGGACCTGTCACCTTTTAATTGAGAGCTCTGTTTGTGGTAAAGATCAAGTATATTGGACTCTGTAGACAGTGTCGGTTTATTTACCTTGTGGAATGTGGAATTTCACCTGCTAATGGTGGAATTTTGCCCACGGCTGAAGAAATTCCGCCATTCACAGGTGAAATTCTGCCATTTGCGGGTAAAATTCCGCATTTCGATGGCAAAATTTTGCATGTTGAGAGCAGAATTTCGCATTTCACACTTGTGAAATATTTCACAAAATGCATGAATTTCACAAAATATTTCACATAACAAAATTTGTGTATTTTGCCCATCTCTATTCTAGAGTGTTGGATGTACTTGGCCTGGGGCTTCGTACCCAACCACTTGAGGCGTGATGGCATCCAGCATGACACACTCCCTGGAGTGCATTATTTCATAAACAAATCACCTGAGCTTCACCCTTGGGATTTACATACCTACACACCTACAGAGTGTATAAAAAAATAGCACATCCCTACCTACTGTATGCATTATTCTTTGTGTTTTTTAATAATTTAAAGGAGTATGACAATAAATGTTTTTCTAAAAAGCTAGTTTCTCACTACCACTGATGAAATGTTAGCTCACTAGTTAAATCTACTTCATAGGTGCTTAATATGATGCACACTACTCTCTATATGTGTTTATTTTTTCAATCCTGACCCTAAACCAAAGCTTTTTCAGATTCCTTGAGATAAAATGAATTTGAAACATTTAAAATCAGATTCATTTTGCTTGACTTCAGTACACTGCTATATTAAAGGGGGAGGAGGAAGCAACAGCATTTTCATATTTCCTGTTTCCTGACCCTCTGTTCCCTTCTCTGCATCTTGCTCCTTAACTGTTTTCTGGCTTCCTGGTCTTCAAACCAGTTCTGAATGTAATAACACCCCCCCCCTCGACATTAAGCAATTTATTAAAAATGGGCTAAGGATGTTGAGCAATCTGATTAGTTGTTAGCCGTGCTTTAGAAATATCTAACACATGGCTGAAAACTAGTACTGCCAACCTGGATAAATTTCTTGGTCAAAATCCATACACCAGCAACAATTTTCAAAATGAAACCATCACCATATTTTCCCTCACAGGAGACTGTGTCAGTACATCTGTTCAACTCTGCTTATTCTAAAAATATCTCCACATGTAAAACTTATCTTTTTTTAACCACAACAAAATGAATATTTTCTCCAAAATACAATTCCAGCACCAAGTTTCTTTTAATATAATAACTTTCCTGCTACTTGCCTGCTCCTAGGTCAGCCTCAGGTCCCCTCCCCACCTTCCCACCTGCTTGGCTACTTCACCATCAAAGTGGTTCTCCTTCCCCCTCAGCATTCAAACTGTTTCAAAGTGCTGCACCACCAACTGGACAGATGCTGCTGATCAGCAGGTCATAGGCAGAGATTTTTTTTAAGTTGCTGCTTACCGATCCTGTGCTAGTCAAACAAATCTTGTGCTTGAGCATTTCCTCTTAGCTGTCTGTGTGCTACTGGGTCACACACACTACAGCACTGAATATAAAGGAAGTTCATTGATTTTAGTCCTATTGTCTGCTTTAAAGTGTTTCCCCCACTCCACTGCTTGGCTTTTCTGTGTCCAGTTAGTTCACATAAATAAATAAGTATAAAACACCCCCTTTCACAATGTGCATTTATGCTCTCTTGCCCCCCTCAACTCTATTTGCCAGTTTGCTAGTGCTCCAGATTGGGCTCAAAATTTAGCTAAAAAAAGGAAGCAAATTAAAAAGCAGGTGTCTGCATTGGTGGGTGGTGTTCATCTATGCTCATTGCCCTGCTCTGTCTGTACAAATGCTGGTGCCAACCAAAAGGAATCCCACACAGCAAGCACATGTAAATATTTAATTTTTTTAAACACACATACTTGCTGCCATTTGCCAGGATCCTCATCGAACTAGTGCTCTATCACTCCTGGTTTTGCCAACCTTCTGTCATTCCTGACTCTCTCATTGAAGACAAATATGTATAAAAATAAGAACAATTCTAAAATCCATGCTCACTCATTCTTGCTAGCAGCCAGCCAGCAACCCTGCAGCAACCTCACTCCCTTGGTATCTCAAATGTAGAAACACAGTGAAAAAAAAACAACTACAGAAGCCAACAAAGGCCAAAATTCTTAAACTAAAAAAGAAGCATGAAATATGTAGGTGAAGGAACTATTTTTTTCTGTAAAAATTCAGACAAAAATTGATTTTTTTCATTATTTTAATCTATTGATTTAAATGTTTGTATTCAAATAAAATAGACAGTCCTATTTTATAAGCACAATAAGACACTCCAGTGTGGTTGTTAGAAAGTTTTAATGCACAGCTGGGGGTTGGATGCACTTAGTCTATGGCCTCGTACATCACTACACCCCCAAGCTGGGCATTAGAACTGTCTAACGTACACCCTGTCATGTCTTATTGCTTACTTAGTTTATTCAACCAGTGGCATCATTGCTTGTAATCATTTAGTCAGACATTTCAGCAGTTCTTCTGGAACATATCACACCCCTAAAACTTAAGTCAATATGTTAGACAACTAAAAAGGTGGTCTAGATATTATACCCATCTTCCATAACTTATGGTGACTCAGGTACCCCCTGATTCATGCATTAATATTTGATGCATGCATCATTATGTTGCCATAAAGCAGGAGCAACTAACATTTGAAAAGTGGCAACAAAACATTTTGTCAAATTTGCCCTTCAATTGCTGCACACCAAACTCATGATTCAAGCCTGTGGCATGAGCTCTGAATAGCCAGTCCTTACTGCCTCCTAATGCATAAAAACTACTTTGGTGGGCTACAGCACTGATGGTGATGTAGTAGCATGTCATGCACTTTATTGTCATCAAAGGCCACCTGCATGTAGCAGTATCAGAAGGAGAAGCTGATACAATGGGCAGCTGTATGCAGGGTTGGTTTTAAAGCAGAAGAACTTGTTGTTCAACAAACATTTTATTTAATCATTTTTAGTGATTATGTTTTTTTTTTGACAAACTTAGATTCATCATCAGGGTGTTTTCAATTCCATGAGACACTTTTAAAATAGTTTGATTAGTAATTTTGCAATAATTTACTCAATCCAATGCAGCTGCCTACCACTGCCAATTTGTAAAAATCTCTCCTGTTGAGGCTACTTTTTGACTTCACAAATTACATTCACACTGTGGATGTACTTAGGATGTTACTTGCAGTGTTTCTGTTTGTAAATAGAACAATTCCATTACAAGATTTATTTTTGGTTATTCTATTTATTCCCCTTTGTAACTGTCCAATCCCTCTTCTATTCCAAGCTCACCAACTTCCTCATCTGGCTCCTTGTGGACTTACCATAGTCCTTCCACCATTGCATACCCTCTGACTGGGGTGGTGTGGGACCCTAGCTCCTGCTGAAACTCTGGAACCAGCTTGGAGGAGGGCCACATCACCTGTGCTGGGCCTGTGGGAGGCCAGATCATCATCCTGCTTCTGGCTGGGGATTTTCTATTTTCATGTCCCTTCCTTTGGTATGATGGTAAATAGGCTGTGTAAGCATGTGTAGCATGGCACCAGGTGGCATTCCACTCCCTTAAGCTGTTCCCTGTACACTGCCACCTATGGTCACCCAGTTTGCATTACAGAAGTGGAACTAAATTCCCTCTCACCTCCTCAGAGGAGAGTATCCTCTGAAATATCAGATCCTTACCCCCTACCTGGACCACCCAGCAAAGAACAAGGTTTGTTCCTGAACCCAGGTCATCATCATCATGAGCTGTAGTCCTTCTACTGCACTAATGTGTCCATGCTAAACTTAAATTTTTTCATTCTAGGGGTGGTAAGAGATCAGGAACTTTCATAAACTTCTAAACCACAAATATCAGTTTATTAAATAAATCAAAAATGGGTATAATGGCCAGCCCACTGGCACAGCAGTAGTGCTACCTCTTGCAATGGCAATGATGTGTGTTTGAGAATGAGTCTGGGTTGTCAGAGGGCTGGGTGGGGGGAGGATGGCTGAGTGTCCCATAGCTGTTCACCTCCTCAGGGGAGGGAGGGAGCAAGGTCTCCACTGCAACCCCACAACCTGGGTAACCAAAGGTGGTGGAGCCATTGGATCCATGGATTGAGTGAGGGGGACATTGATGGCATCACATGATGCATCAACAAGGCCTTTCTGATGTCAGGGGTGGAAAAGGAAATAATAGAAAATGGAAAAACACTCTAACCAACACTCCAACCAAAGCAGGATGTTATCCTCTGCCCACCACAGGCCCTCATTGCTGAGTAGGTTCTTTCTATGGCAAGATAGACCTGTATCCTTTATTAATGTTCCTATTGTATATGCTATAAAGTACTTTACATTTAAGACACTGTCCCTTTAAAAGGCCAGGAAGAGGTGAACAAAATAACAAGAATTTCTATTAAAGCCAGCATAGGTCTGGCATTTACCTAGATAAGGAACTGACAGGTTTATGACCATAAAAGTCATACGTCTTGGATTGAGTGGTCAAACTGGACATTTAGCCTCCACTAGCAGGAAAGGGCCAGCAGGAGGCCAGCTTAAGGTCAAAAAGTATAAAAACCAGAACCAGTTTATACAGAAATCAGATGTTACAGGGGTTAGACATGGAACCACAGTGACACCTGCAGGATGAGGTGAATCTGTTGCACCCAAAACTCTATATCCCAAAAGGGGTGGGTGTGGCTTGAAAATGGCCATTCAGACTGTATTTATCAGACACACATTTGGAACATCAGTGCATTTTTAGCTTGGAGACTAAAGCTAAGGACTTGGAGGGGTCTCAGAGCTAAGAAGAACTTGCAAAGCTGGTACATGCTTTTGAACAAAAAGTATATGATAGGCCTGGAACAACCTTTTAATCCAGACAGAGTGTGTGGAAGTTGGACTTTTCACATACTGAACAAAATTCTGATTTTAAGTCAGAATTTGGGGAAACAAGACTTTTCACCAAGAATACACCTGTACTCTAAAAACGACCTTCAGAGAACTGACTTTGATCACAAACTTGCTACAAAATCTGTTGCTTAGAGACCTTTGCATGCAAAAAGAGTTTTTCTCTAAAAAAGGACATTTGATATTTTCTGAACTCTGAAACCTCAGGACAAGGTATAGTTTAGAGCAACAGTATATAGTGGTTTCTGTAAACCATCCAGTGTTATTTTTGGTATGGTCTGTATTTCAAACATCTTCCAAACTGTAGAATTTACTGTGTTGTTTTTATTTAGGTAAACGTTTATGATCTTCTTATCAACTCTGCTGGGGTCTGATTGTGTGAGCTAAGATTTTAACAGATGGGTTTTGTAAAGACTGTACACCTTGATAACAAAGACAGTGACTGATCAGCTATCCTATAAACTACTTAGGTAAGAGGCTGCCTGTGGCAGTGGTGGGATTCAAACCTGAATGTAGTACAGAGTCAGGGGGACTCAAAACTACGGTTTCCACCCTCCCACTAGGAGAAGGAAGGTTGGTGAGTCTTCCTGAACCCAACAACTGCTAACAAATTCTGTGCAAAGGGGGACCCTCACTGCAAACAAGAGGGCCTGCTGCACCCTCTGAGATGGGGCTCATGGCACTGTCCTCACTGACTGACATTTCCACTCTGTTCAGGGGGAATAATGGTCTGCCCCCCCAGCAGTCCTTCCCATGAGGAGTTATTCATGGGAAAACTATGAGGTGTAGGTAAGTACCAGAGATTGTGGGTGAACGGGCTGGGTGGGATGGCTGAACTGATGGAGGGTCAGTTGGTCTGAAGGGAATAAAGTATTTGTATTTATAAATAACACATAGTACAGCTTTAGGATGCAGCAAAGAAAGAATCCAAAATATAGATTATATATTGAAAATGAATAATGAATATCAAAATATGAACTGGAAATGTTGTAATTCCTCCCTTCCCCTTTTAAATTTCATATACTTTTACTGCAGTTTACTCACTGAAAAAAAAAACACATTTGCAGTTTTTCATAATGGTAAGCAAAAAAAAAAAAAATTAACAGAAACTCAATTTCCCTAAAGACTAAGTTAGGGTTTACATAAAAAAATCTGCCTTGGGTCTGAAAGTCTAACACTTTTTCTTTCATACATCTGTTTTATTGTCAAGTGCAATTAATTTGTTTACAGCCTTCCACATAACCCATTAGTTAATGAGGTGTGTTTACAATTTTAAAATAGTCTGTCTAGGAAAAGATATGCAAATTAAAAAAACTTTTCAAATTTGTTGTAGCGTCAGTTGCAACTAGAAGTATAAAAATGTCAAATAGTTTCTTTAACTTTTTATTCCATATGTCACTTAGTTCCATAGCTAGAAAGGGAAAAAATATAGCCCAAGGATGTCAGCATTGAATGATGTTCTGAGAAAGAAATCTAGAAAGTGGCATTCCACAGTTCAAAATAAAATTCCTCCAGTCAAGAATGTATTTACCCTACGTTTCTCAGTTATTAGAACATGAAATATGCTGAAGATCAAAAGTCAGGGCAAGAGAGGAAGCCAGGGGGAATTGTCATGTGTGTAATGCCCCGATCTGTCTCAAATGTTATCACTTCAAGGAGAATTACTGCTTGCATACTGTTACTGAACTGCTGTCCTAGTCATTACTTGCATTGCTTATTATAAAAATATTTTCAAATATTTGTATTGAAGACTACACTTTACCAACCATAAGCTCAGGCCCACTTGACTTTACAACCACATTAATCTAGACTCTCTCAATTGCATGCAGCAGAACTGACTGTGTAGAGTAGAAAAATAAATCTTATGACTCAGATCAAACTAAAAAAAAAACCTTTTGTTTGCAGGTACTGATCTTCTTGAAAATATTAATTCACAACTTTATCTTAGTTGTACTGTTACGAGCCTTTTTTATTTTATGGTATATAATTTTTTATTGTAAAGCAGGTTGCGTTTTATGAAAATTTGTGGAAAACAGAATTTAGCTGCCAGAATTCAGGTGAAATGGCAATGTAACTTCTTGAATTCTTTCAGAATTTTTCAATAAATTCCATAGAGTTCTGAAACTCTTAATATATATGGCAGATTCGTGTTCTTTTTTTTTTTCAAATTAAGTATGCTTTATTGAGTTTTCAAATGGAAAGGCAGTTTCATTTTCTGCATTTTACAAAACAGCATTTTGTAGAAACATAATACATACTTTACATAAAGAGCACAACACTAATCCATGGTTTATGTAATCCCCAAATTACTACTCTACAGTAGAAATACCACTTTTGGAATCTTGGAATTCTGCTTCTAATGGAATTCTGTGGAATTTATTAAATTAAATGGAATTCCACTGAAAATGGAATTTCAAAATTTCCTACAGCTCTACCTTTTACCATTTGTAAATTTAACTTGCTGCATTGTTATAAATCCACTAATCTCAAATAATATTTCCAAAAATACACTATAGTAGATGGCTGGGCTAGACTTATGTGATCCAAATACAAGGCTCCATACACAGATGAAAAGGGCTTTTACTAAGTGGTCCCAAAAAATTGACCCTACTGTACTCTGCTCAGTAGGGTTGCAAGGCATTCCCTGGATAGTCACTAGTTACATACAGTAGTTACATTGGGTGGAAAGGTATGGGCTGTTGCCATGTGGTACGGCCCACAGAAAATGCAGGCACAAAGCATAATGACCCTCACACAGGAAGTCACAGAGTTTTATGACAACCCTGTCTCAAGAACAACTACAGAAAGATGATATCTGCATGTTATGTAATTGACTTTGCTATGTAAAATAATGAAGAAACAGAAATATAGAATTTGACAGCAGATAAAGGCCACTTGGCACACCCACTCTGATTATTTTTTTTCCTGCCTATACTGTCACAACAGACATTACTTGGTCTTTATCTCCCCACCACCCCTTACTTCCCACTAAGATTGCCTTGTGCTTATCCCATGCATGTCAAATCCCACCACTGTTTTTGCCCCATCACCTCAACTGCAAGACTGTTACAGGCATCAAAAACTCTTTCAGGGAAGTAGTACTCCCTTAGATCTCACTTGAATTTACCCTCTTCCAGTTTCATTGCATGCCCCCTTGTTCTTGTGCATCTTTTCTGCTGAAAAATGCTCTAACTCTATACCTTATTGAATGCAGTTTGATGTCTATGTGTCTTTATCCCATCTTCTTTCCCTTCTCTCTTCCATGGTGTACATATAGAGCTCCTTCAATATTTCCATGCAGGACTTCTGATGCAGACTCTGCACCATTTTAGTTGCCTCCTCTGGGCTGCCTTCATTCTATTTCCTTCCTGAGAAATGGGGCAACATTTTCAAAGCCCTTAGATAGATGCAAGGTGCCTGCATCAGACATATATAAGGTAAGTGGCACCTTTTTTTTTCCCTTTCAGTCAACGGGGTGGTGGCCTCTCTCTGATATTGTCCTGGGTTATCTCCCACCCAGCCTGAAACCCCCCACACTGGGTCCCATCCCACAGCTCTGCTGACACCGACCTTACCTGGTGAGGGACCCCCTGGCTTGTACCCTGCAGGGCAGGGCCATCATGATTCTGGCACTCCAGTCATCTAATTTCATCCAGGATTCAGTGTGGTGGGTGGAGAATTGGAACCGAGGTGGGAGGGGGCCAGCAGTGGGTGTGGGAGCCAGGATGTGTCATCATCTTCCACCACCTCTGAGGTTTTCCTATTTCTGGTGAGTTCTGCCCCCTAACCCTCCCACAGCAGGTGTGAACGTGCAATGACATCTGGGTAGGTGCATGCATTCTCCTGTGCATGCACCAGCTGATGTCTGCTGCACTTCACCTCCACTTCCAAGCCATGCTGCCAGCTCAGTACCACCCAGCCACCATGGGAGGCACCCTATTGCCAACCCCTGCAACCCTTCCTCCCCAGGAGAAGGCAAGCTGTCTGCAGATGCTCTAGCCTTCCCCTCCCCTGCTGACCCCAGGTGGCCCGAGCTCGCTCCTGAACATGAGTCACCGGTGTGGCGTGAGGTGTAGCATCCATCACCTCAGCATCACCAGGCCTTAGTGCAAGTGGCACTTTGCAAGAAAAAATGTGTCCTGAGCTATTCTCAAAAGTAGCCTGCATGAAACATAGGCTTCATGTGCCAAAGGAGGCTTGCACCACCCATGTGCCACAAAATTGTTTGCGGCATGGTGCTAGGGGGCTTGCGGCAGATGCAGGCTGCCATATCCCCTACTTTGGCATTCTCAAAACCCTCACAGAGGGAAACAGTCTAAGTACCATTAGACCAGGCAAGGGCTGATCTAATGGTACTTTGAAATCCTCAGGGAAGGCTGTGTACCTGCATCAATGTGTGGTGTGTCCCAATGCCCCAATCATAAATAAAAATGGCTCTGGCAATCTGGAGACACCCCCAGCCCTGATCCCCGATTGTAAATAAACATTTGCCCTGGTAGTCTAGGGAACTTTCTGGCAGCCTCGATCCCTGATCATACATAAACATTTGCCCTGGAAATTGAGGGAAACCCCCTTCCATCCCCAATCCCCGATCATAAATAAACATTTGCCCTGGTTTGCATGGTTTGCCATTTGCAAGCAGCTGTACTTTGATGCCAGGACCCTACCTGGACGAGAATCAGGTGCAGGGTCCCTGGCACACCGGCAATTGGCACATGCCACTTTAGGGGCAGCTTGCACCAACTTTTGAGTATCAGGCTCATGATCTCCAGAACTAAACATGGTACTCCAAGTGGGGGCCCACTAGTGATCTATACAGTGGCAAAACCACATTCCTCCTTCAGTTGGTGATACCCCTCTGTATGAACCCTAACTTCCCACTGGCCCTACCTACTGCCTTGTCCCATTGATTCATCACCTTGAGGTAATCAAATATGATAATTTCCTGGTCCCACTCCAGTTTGGTAACCATCAATACCTCTTCTTCTGTTTTGTATTCTGCCTCTAGTTTTCTGTATCCAACATGCATGATTTTGAACTTTTTGTATTGAACTGACTTACTGTACTAGATCTGCTAGAGTCTGGCCATAAGTGGTGCAGTAATCTGGGACTCACTAGGAATGTGCTGGGGATGGTGTACACCACAAACTATTCTAATTACACTATGTAAGAAACACCAGACTTGTGTAGCATGGCTACAGACATGTAACTTGCCCATTAATGATAGAATCATATAATTGTGCCAGCAGAAAAGGACCATTTGGCCCATTGAGTCTGACCGAGAAATCCCTCCCCATCCCTTTTACCTCCCACCTCTCTTCCCTCTCTCCTCTCCCCTTCCTATTCTCATGTAGTTATCCTATGCTCTTTTGAATTTCTCCACTGTATCCACCCCCACCACCCACTCTGGCAACCTGTTCCATGGTTGCACAACCCTTTCTGAAAAATAACACCCCCTCACGTCTCCCTTAAATCTGCCCCCTCCAGTTTAAATGCATGACCTCTGATGTTTTTGTTTTCATTCAGTCTGAAGATGCTATCTCTCTTAACCTTATTTATTCCCTTCATATATTTAAAGGTTTCTACCATGTCCCTCCATCCTGTCTCATTTCCAGTAAATAAAGACCAAGCCCTTCCAACCTCTCCCCGTATGGTCTCTCCTGCATCTCTTGGGTCATCTTGGTCACCCTTCTCAGTACCCTCCCCAGCCTATCCTTGTCACCCTGCAAATGGGGACTCCAGAATTGAACTCAATACTCCAGCTGTGGTCTGACCAATGTTTTGTATAGTGGCATGATCACCTCCCTCCTCCACCTGGTGAAACCTCTCCCAATGCATGCCAACATTCTTGTTGTTCTCCCAGTTACTGGTTCACACTGACTCCTAGCATTTAATGTGTCCATGATCCATATCCCCAGGTCCTTTTCTTGTTCTATGACCTGCAGTGATTCCCCCCGAGGCAGTAAATGGCTCTCAGGTTATTCTGTCCTACTGTATGTGCATTATTTTGCCCTTTTTTGCATTGAATTGCAATTGCCACTTTTCTGCCCACTCCTCCAGCCTGACTAGATCCTGCTTCATCATCCCCACCCCCTCATGAGTGTCCACCCTATTATAAATCTTTGCCTCATCTGCGAACAGACATGTCTTTCCCTTTAGACCCTCTGCTAAGTCCCTCACATACACATTAAAAATTATGGGCCCTAACACTGACCCCTGTGGTACCCTGCTCATCACCCCTACTTCCCTGGAGTGCTTACCAATGATCAGCACTCTCTGGGTCCTCCCACCCTGGCAATCTTCCACCCACTTTGTAAGCCTAGCTCCCATACCCAGACTGCTCAACTTGCTTACCAATCTTCCATGTGGAACAGAGTCAAATGCCTTCCTGAAATCCAAATAGGCAATATCAACTGCTCTGCCTGATCATATACCTCTGTAACCCCCTCAAAGAATTCAATCAGGTTGATCTGACAAAACCTACTACCTGTGAATCCATGTTGGTTGTCTTCAATCAGACCCTCCTTCTCTAGGTATCCTACCAGTCTCTCCTTTATGAGAGTTTCCATCAGCTTGCCTACAACTGAGGTGAGACTGACTGGGAAGGTAGTTGCCAAGCTCATCCTTTTTCCCTCCCTTGCATATTGGTACCACCTCTGCCTTTTTCTGGTCTCCCAAGAGGTCCCTGATTCCAAGGATAGATTAAACAGCTTTGCCAGAAGTCTTGCCAGATCCACCCTTAGCTCCTGAAGCACCCTTGAGTGTACCTGGTCAGGTCCCATAGCCTTGTCCATTTTTATTTTATTAGTCACAGTGGCAGTGGAGTTGGGGATTAGAGCTTTTATATTCTAATTTTGAATATGTTGACCCTGTATAAAGTACCACACCACTGTTGCACTGTAGGATTCTATGTGATATGGGCAAAACAAAAACAGTAAATCAAAACAGAGAGGAAGAAAAGAGCAACCAGGAATATATATGCTACAGCAGAAAGGGCAACACGACTGTTTTACATTTTAGTGGGGGGCTCCCAACCCCCACCTTCTATAGATAATCAACTCCAGAGGGGGTGAAACTTTAGGAGGGCAAGAAAGCTGCCAGTCACCTTTTCCATTCAGTCGCTGTTATTCACTGTCACTCTTTTGCACTTGCCATTTTTTCCATCCCTGTAATTACAGTTGCCTGTAAGTTTGTTTTGCCCACATTACGGAATACCCACAGTAGTCTTTGGGTCATAAAGGTAGGGGAAATGGCAAGGTTGGTGGGAGTTAGATGTAAAAATCCCTAATACCACATTTCTAAACTTTGTGAGCATTGTGTTTGCAACCTCAATAGTTTATTTCCAACATTTGTGCAGTTTATATTTTAAGTAGTAGTGGCTCTAATGAGCATTAATGTAGTTTTTGCCTTAGCGTTCCTTAATTTTTAATAAATTTGTATGACAACTTTGTTTACTCATGGCCTTTGAAACTCTACACAAAGCAGGAGGTAACTGATAATGTACTTTTCCCAGGACCCTTTCTGGTCTGTGAAAAGCCAGAAGGACTTCTGCTGAGGGTAAGACAATTCTTCCATGTACAGTAGTATTGTGCACCATAATTTCTAGCTCCCATTTGGCTCTTTCAAATGAAAGGTGATATCCTAGCTGAGGCCAGGCCACCCAAGTGGCATAGTACATGGTGTGTGAGTAGAGAACTGTGCACAAATAGTGAATCCTAGCCCCGCATGTCCAGCTGGTAGAAGGTGCAGGGTGCACACAGTGATGTGTTAGTACCTCCCATTTGAGGCACATATAGAAGCCAATGATGCATAAGGCCCATTGAGACTATATGTAATCCACTCCACCACAAAGAGTAAAATATAATTCATAAGATTTAAATAACAGATATTAAACACCATTGCAAAGCACTAAAATCATTGTGAAACACAAACATTTTAATAGTTGAAAACCATCTCAGTATATGAACACTATCGTGAAATAAGATTTTTTTACAAACTGAAAATCATTGCTAAGCAAGAAATCTGTCATAAAACACATATATTTTAAGAAATGATTCATAACCTCAGGAAAAAAAACTTTGTTCTTCATATAGATTTTACAGAAAAAATATTGAAGGATTCCTTTGCAAAGATTTTCATTTTTAATTAAATATAACAAATTATTGTTACTAATTTAAAAAAAAACATATATTGTGTATTTTTCCTAGAGGGCAGTCGCTGTTTTGATGCATGTCACCCATGTGCGAAGTCAGCATTGTCCACCATGCGCCATCCTCTGCAAGTACACATTCTGCCATTCAGCATTGTGTAGTTGCTATTGTATTAGTCACTTACATGAAATAGCTAATATCACTGGATACCACTAACCTTCATTCACTCACACACACTAAACTGTAACCCTGAACTTTTTTCAAATGAAACCCTTTTCTGATGGTGCTCGTGCTTTAATAAGAGATGGCCACTTAACTTGTAGCTCCAACCTGCCTAGATAAACAGGAGTGCAGGAAAGCATGCATTTACCAGTTCAGAAATTGGGGTGTTGCTAAGAGAAAGAGTTTTCCTCATATGTAACAATACCAATGCCATAAACCAGCAGCATGTCTTCCTGGAGCAGAAAAAAGTCCCCAATAAAGATATGCAAGCCACAAAAATGGTTGTCTCTATAATTTATTAGAAAACAGACATAGTGACAATACTGATAGTGAAAAATACACAAAACCACCACCATACAGGTGCCCTGGCACTTCGCTCAGGTGGAGTTTCATCAGCTTCAGCATTAGTGCTGTGTGGAATGTGGAATCCCACCAGCAAAATTAGCATGGAATGACCATTCTGCCAGTGGATATTCTGGCAAAAGTTTACCAGCTCCTCTGCAGAACTCCACCTTCTATGATCTGCAGAATAATATTCCATGGAACAGCATTTTTTCCACGGAAAATTATTTCACAAAAATGTCCACAGAAAATATTGAGATCCACAGAATAATATTCTGTGGAACAACTTTTGTGTCTGTGGAAAATCATTCCGCAACTGTTTTCTGCCATAGAATTTCACCATTCTGTTTCTGGCAAAATTTGGTGGAATTTTGGTGGAATTTTGAAAATTCTGTGGAATTCCACTCCCCTGGAATTTGAAAATTTCACACAGCACTATTCAGCATCCTAAAACATTTACAATTGGAGACACTGATTATCTGGCACTAAACACAGATTTTGTTAGGACACATCACTATCTAATAAAATGTGTTTTTTTCAACTGACCTTCAACTTTCTGAAGAGGAGAAATCATCAACGGAAATTGGCACTTGTAAAGAAGATTTTGTCAGAGGTGGCATGGCTACAATAGTAGCTCCAGAGACCACATATGGGCAAGTGTCCACACTGTGTTGAAATGAATGCTGCAGCAGACCCTGAACAAGTTTGTCTCCTTCAAAAAAGTGGTGGCAGATCTGCAAGATAAAGTGAAAACACTGTAGGATAAGTAAAGGGACACTGACACTTTATTGTCATATATCAGTGACAAGGACTCCAGACAGGAAGCCTGCATTCATGAATTAGAGCACCTTGTGGTACTTTTATGGAGCCAGGCAGTGGATGCCAAGAACAGGAGCCATACAAATAACTTGAGAATGCTTGGCTTCCTGAGGGAGAGGAGAAAAGTGATACAGTTGTTTTTTTGCAGAATGAACTGCCAAAACTGCTAAATTACAACTGTCAGCCTCAGCTGGAGGTGAAGAGGGTGCATATAACTCTACCCCCTCCAAAGCTAGAAGTAAACCATGTCCGATCCTGGTAAAAATGTTAATGTTTCCCAAAAAGGAGACACTCCTAGTCCTGGCCCAGAACAGCGGGACATTGGCATGGGAAGAACACATGATCGTGATTTTCAATGATTACTCTGTGTAATTAGCTGCCAGGAGAAAGGACTTTACATCAGTCAGGAGAGCTTTCTAAGACCTGGGTATTCTTTATCAACTGCAAATCCAGCTAAGCTGTGAATTGTCAGGAATGACATTGCCAATATTTTTAAGTCAAAGGAGAAGGCTGTTGGTTACATATGGAGACAGTGGATGAATGGAGTAATACTCTCCGGAATGCAGGAACCAGCAGCTAGATCAACAGCAGGGACCCCTAACCTCAACTTGGCTAGTCAAGGCATCATGAAGAATAATCAGTTTCATGGGTCCAGAGACTCACCTGAAATGGACTTGCTAACCATGCAATCGAAAAGGTCCAGTGGAAGAGACCATAAGAAGTTTGGTAATACACTGGCCACCAGCCAGCATGAGGGCAGCAGGGATTCAGACTCTTCATTGCACGGCTCTGACACTGTGGGTGATCCAGCATTCAAAAGAACTGGTGAGAGCACCGGCCAGAGCACCAACCATCCTGGTACCACACGACAAACTGATCCAGGCATGGAAGCTTGCAACAGAGGGGACACACTGCTGCTCCAGCAGGATTTGAAGACCATGACAGGAATGTGACCACGTTGATGTAATCTCATTTTTGGTTACTGTAATTATTTTTGTATCTACTTATTTTTGTATAGGTTTTTCTGTTAGGAATGGCATAGTTCAAACAAAATGGAGGGTAGGTCACATGTCCCAGCAGCTATCCTGGGAAACCTCAAGGGAAAAACAGCTGCCAGGTGTGAGATTGTGACTTTTCCTACAGAGGCATCCTGAGCAGTTAGGATATAGGCAGAGTAATAACCATTAGATAAGGAAATGTCAGAAACGTTAGGGATTCAGAGGTATAATCATGCATTGAAAATGTTGTTAGGTGGGAATAGGGCAATTAAGCCTGGCAGATGTAGTCACACACACACAAGCACATATAGACACACACATGGGATAGGAATACTGAAGAGGACTATCACTACAGGGAGAGGCTCAGCCTACTACCATGAACACATAAAGAGAAGAGTTGAACCACAACTCACTCTGGCTGACCATGTAACCTTTGAAGAGGACTGAGGGTTTATTTTGATAAATGATCCCAGAGGTCAGAGGGCCCTGCTCCATAGCTAGCCAATCGGGGAGAGGAAAGAGCAATCTTAGTGAATGTTTTCTTTCACATTAGCTGGCAGGTAAATATAGATCTTAGTGGGAGACTAGGTTGTGAGCTTCTTCTGTCAGTACACTATCTTTTCAAACTGAGTTATTTTCTTTTCCTGTAAATGTGTGTATCTTTTTGGTTACAGTACATATCCTATTTGTCATATCTGTAGCATTTAGTAGTAAAGAATCTATTTTTATAGAGCCAGTGGCTGATCATCCTTATTGTGAAGGTAAATGTAATATTTCTGCTGGCAAGGTGAGAATTCTCTGTTTAAAGCCTGTCATCTGAAATGCACTCTACCATATATTATTGTTTGACCTTCCAAGTTGCTGAGCAGGACAGAGGTATTTTCCTGGTATAACTAGGTGGTGGCAGCAGAGAACTGAATCAGACCAAACTACCCCAGAAACTGGTACAGCCCAAAGGGTAAGTTTGTCACAAAGACATCCCAAGAAAAAGTGACAGACCCTTCATTGGTGGACACTGTGGCAGAAACTTCAACCAAATCTGCAGCATAAGGACATAACTTTGAAACTACTTTGCCAATCTAGGCTGACCCATCACAAACTGTAACAGATTTAGCTGGCTATACTAGTATGAAGGTCTTTGCCTGAACTTTGCCAGTCACTAATATCCTTTGAGTTTACCTAACATTTCTGCTTTTCTTTTGCAACAGGTTGTCTAAATCCATGTGTATTTAATTGGTTTGGTGGTCCCGCTGGCCCACTTCTAAATTAATTAAGGTCAGATATAACTGGTTTGTCTCCTGCACTAGGTCTTTTGCTGGTTGATATGTCTAAAGAGAATTTATAACTGATCTCCAGTGGAAGTGGATGCTGGGAGTTTATCTGTGCTGCTTGCATTAAGCTGTGGAGGACCTCAAAGGAGCTTGTGAGCTGAGTTCGCTGAAGGCCAGCCTCTGTTTCATAAATGGTATGCTATTGTTGCAACACCATAATTAGAGGCTATCAGTGTTCTTTTTATTTGTTTTATATGAAGATGTTTTCATCACAAATGTGTTAATCAGATGAACTCCTGCATCCGTTGAGTCTCTATGGTTATTGTGGGCTCCCCTTCATCATTCTGTATTTTTTCTCTCCAAGCTAGAAGTGTCCTAACTGAGAAAACACAGAGGAGAAATAAAGCAAACGGAATTGAAAATGCCTTGTGGGGTATGGTAATATGGCAAGATGATTTTGGAGCAAAGGGCATATGAAATGCAAGAGAACTGGTACATGCTCCGAACAACACTTGGATGATTCAAACAAATTATATCAGCAACTTCCTTTCCTGAGCCTTTTTCGGCCTTCTAAGGGGAGTACCATTTGTTTTGTTTTTTTTTACCTTGCTATTGGCTCTCTTTTTTTAACTGGCTCCATTTTTAACATAAATGCTTTGAGTTGTGTTTATATGGAATTAGCACAGTTTTAACATTTTAGGGACAGCCACTTTCCTAAATCTCCTGCCTCCATTCTTAGTTATTTTAGTTATGTTAAATACACTTAATCATTATTTTAGTTGCAACCTCTTCAGATAAAATATCTAGCATAAAGGCACCCAAAACATTGCGTATTTTCCCTCGCACATTTGATTGGCTAAACAGGTCACATGATGTTTGTCTTTAAAATACATGCTTGGCATCCTAGTTTTTAGATTTGCCATCTTTAACATCACTGAACCACAGCATGCTATGGTACGCTAGGCAGAAATAACTCTAGTCATGTGAAGTTCATACTGTTTTGCAATACTCACCTAAGAGAGGCTGTTGTGCTAGATTAGAAGCACTCACAGTACCGTCTGCATAGTAACTGAGTCTTGCTTTAGTGACTGTAGTAGCACCATAAGTTTAAAAGCATTTTGGACCATCTCTATGCCTGTAAGTAGCTGAATAATGATTATAGTTCTATGTATTTATTGTATTATGCTTTGGAGTATTTTCTTTTCAAGGGTCTAAGAGCTATTGCACAATTGGCTGATTACTAGATTTTAACTGAAACTAATTTTACTATACTGTAATATAATATATTTTTCTTTTTTCTCTCAAGTAGTGTTTTTGCATGCAGTTATTAGCTTTACTTATACCTTTCAATTCTATACCTTACATACCATTTGCCCACGGTTTTTAGCTTTGTGCTTACCATTAATTTTGTAGGGATTGAGTAATTACCTATCAAGGGGCTTGTCTTTTAAGTATTATATCCACTTTCCTTGGGTTTGGCTCACCTGCTTCATATTTATTTAGCTTAGAAATGCCGTGGAGTGTCAACCAAGTCCAAGGTTCAAGTTTTGGTCATTACTGAAAGCTGGGCCTCTGTCCTGAATAAAGTAAAGCATAGAGGAAAAAGGAGAAGGAGGCGTTTTCTTTGGGGAGAAGGAACTTTGGCTGTTGAATTACTGGAACCTTTTTTAAAAAGCCCTTGTGCGCAAAGTGTCATCTGATGGTATTAAAAACATAAAAGCAGTAGAACTAAGGAAGACAAAGGGTGAAAGGGAACTTGTGTTTCTAAAGGGGACTGCATTGGAAAACCTTAGCACTTGCAGAATTAGGCCTGGATTTATTTTTTTTTTTTTAAAAAAGGTCTGTAAGGCACCAGCCATCATTAAGTCTTGGGGCCCTTTTGCAATACACTGAATACCTTTGGTGAATTCATTCCCCCTAATTGCATGATCCTGATGGTGACTAGACATTTTATAAGGACCTTTAAGACTTCAAGAAATGTTTGATTATTCGTGCATATGTGTGTGTTGTTGTATGTATACCACTGGTCTGTGTCCATACTTTTTAATCCCATGCTCTTGGCTATGGCTTAGTAGCAATTGATTAATAAGCTGATTTTAGCTATAGTTATTTATCTTTTAGCACTAGATTACTTGAAAGAGTTGCTGCAGTCTTTAATCTCTCCAGATAAAGTAATAACTTTGGATAGTATGGTAAATACCAGACACTAAAGAATGATTAACCCTGACCTTTCACCACTAGCCTCTGATTTACCAAATCTAGTTAAAACTGGCAGAAAAAAGCAAAGCAAAATAGCGGATCATATGCCAGTTTTGCTAGGGAACATAAGTATGGCCTTGACCCCTAAGATGGGTTCTAGTTTAGGGGGAATTACCCTCTTAGGTAAGTAAAAGTGGACTGAATTTTATGGTCCATAATACTGAGGAGACAATAGTTAATGCTGTCAGAGCCCCAATGGTGGCCCCTAGTTCAGGTGTCCCAGTTTTTGTGCAACATTGAGCTATTGAGAGCCCCATGGTGAATGGAAAAGATTTCTCCAGTCACATTAAAACCCATTTTTCCACACAAGATTTAGAGGTCATGCCTAACTTATGGTGGCCCAATGAAACAATAAGCATTGTAACTACCAATGATGGCTCAGAAATTGGTAGCTTAACACAAGAAGTAGTTGGTTCAGGGATAGATGTCCAAAATATCCATCTAGTCCTCTGTGCCAGTAATAATGTCCTTCCACCAGAATCAGCTCTATCATTAAATACATGGTCCGCACAGGGAGAAAATAAACAGGACTTGGTAGTAGATGTAGTAGAATCAGGTGATGATATTAAGGTAATTATGTCAACTATGCAGTATACAATAGATGGACTCAAGCAATATGAAAAACAGTTAAAGCAGTCTAAACTGAGTAGAGTATGCGCTTGTAAGGAAGTAACTACAAATCACTCCTGGGTCCAACAGGATAAACCAGAATATAGTCCAGATTGTCTGGGGGAAGATTTTGTCCATCTAATGAAAAATCATTATTGTGCCAATCTTATATTAATGGAGTAATTGATGATTAATAAAAATCTACTTGAGGCCCTAAGAGAAGATGTAGCGGGAAGCATTTAAAATTGATGGGGTCATAAGAATGCTAGCTAACCAAGCTCCTACAGTTCAAACAACAATCTCAGATTAATTTACTGAGATAGATCAAGAAAAGGATAAGAATGATAAGAGACATGATTTTAACACAATAATTATTCCGGATAGTCCTAATATAGACAATAATAGGGTAAAGGACAGAGAAATGAGAAAGCAAAAGAAATATAGAGGGAAAAAATAAGAACAAAGATCAAGAGAAAGCAAATTCTCAGGCATAATTGTTTACAGGTACAGAGGATTCTGATGGTAAGGATATTAGAAGAAACAACATATCCAATGAAAAAGTACAAGTTGCTAAACTAGAGAGAAGGCAACAAAATCATGGGAACCCCAATAAATTGAAAAGTGGACAAAATGATGATGACAAATTATTTGATCATACAACCTCCATATTAAAAGTTATAAACAACTTAGAATGTGAAATTAAACCATTAAATGAGCTAACTAATGTTACAAGTACTAGAAAGACAGGGCTAGAGAACATTACGAGTGAAAAATGTCAACAAGAACCACTAAAAAAGTTTGGCAAACAAAGGCTGGAACCTTCTATACCAAAAGATTGTGGAATAGATAAATACAATGAGAATGCAATATATCCATTTGGAAGATTTCTCAGTCTCAGAGATTGGATTATGATGATCAGATCTCACAGTTGGTGGATAGACTACAATTTATGTTGGATGTAGAGTTTAGAAAAGAGGAAATATGGGATATTAGGGTAATTCATAGAGATGGCCCACTTAATTGATGTGATATTTCTGTCTCCATGAGAAGCTAGCTATGTTTGGCTAAACAGCTTGGCCATCCAAGGGAAATATTTTAATGTCACATTTCCTAACTGTGATTTTAACATGGAAGAAGAGAAAGAAAGAAAAGAGAGAAAAGGAAGCCAGTTGGTGTGTGTATGTTTTGGCTTACAGCCAATGGTGGGTGAAACTAGGTACAAACTTACGGGCACTATCTGCAACCTTTTTGAAAATATTTTACAAATACCTTTCGGTTGGAGAGGGAATATAAGAGCAGAAAGAGCTGGAGAGGGAACACAGGTGAACCTGTTAATTAATAATAAGGATTTAGCTAATAAAATATTTCAGAAGGTCCCTATATTGGATAAATCGGGAATATTTATAGTGGAAGCTGCTGTGTTAGAGGGTAAAGAAACTGGGAAATAGTCAGAAGAGCTGAATATTCACACCAGAATTAATAAGTTCCATGCTTTAGCTGGTTATTATGATTGATATATTGAAAACCTGAGTATATCCACAGAAATTAAGGACAATACTGTACCTGCAGAGAACTGAGAAGGAATAGCTTTGATCTTGTGGAGTATAGTGGGAAGGTATAATAAAATATCTGATAATGATTGGAATATCTTTATTAAAATGTTTGATATTATTGGCTTTCCAAAAAACATGGCATAATAAAAAATGATGAGATGATTCTAAATGGCTAAGATTGACCAGTTTACCCAATAAAGTTCCTGATGTCTGTTGTTTGAAAGAAAAGAAAAATGGTTTACTATGGATCATACTAATGCAAAGTTTTGGTATCCCACTATGATATTATTGCTAAAAGAGTATATGTTAAATACTCTGAATATTTGGATAAATGAAGGTGTATCTGTTAGTAGTAAGTACAAAAAAATATATCACTAAGAAGATAACGAATATTTGGAATAAAGGGACTTGGAATAAAGATCTCATTATGCCAAATGGTACATGGAAAATAATTTTTACTTTGGGTACAAACAATATTTGGACATACTGACAAATCCTGATTAAAAAAAAAAATGTCAGATACAAACTTGAAAATTTTCCAAATAATGTTTTAAATGTAGGGTACAAAAAAAATCTAAAGAATTTGAACATTGCACATGCGGTACCCTTATGGTTTGCCAAGACTCACAATCCCAACACTGACCTGCCCGGTCAGTATTTCCCAACAGGATCAGTATCCAGATAGGGAGCATCTGGGCAGTAGGAAACCCAACAGATGTTTTACAGTGGTAAGGTAGCAGATGTGATGGCTTGCTACCTTAACCCTGTTGATGGGATTTACAGTAAATACTAGAGGAATTGGGAGGCTGGCTGAGCAGCCCTGGTGGTGTTGAAGGATAAACAACTTGCAGCTCAGCCAGTGTGCTTTGGGAGGTGTGGATTCTATCCCATGCTGCATCTTGTAAAAGTTTAAAATGTTATACCCAGTAACTAATTTTTTGTAACTCCGAGGTCTGCTCCCCCTCGGATTAAGTTAATTTAGTTATGTGGGATATAGGGGACAAAGCCGCCCACATGGGTGGTTCAGGATGAAGCCCCCTGAATTGCCATTTGTATTTTTCAATCAGATGCCCCAAATCATATTGTCAGACATCTGATTGAATCAGAAGCATGAATTTCGGGCCAGTGGGGTTGGTATCCTAAGACTCAGGATACTGAGTTTAGGGATACCATAGTATATCCTCACATGCTCAAGGAAGGGGTTGAAAATCTTAATCACGTATTATGGAAATTTTCTTGATACACAGCTGAAAGAAGATATTGGTTGGGTACTTTTCTGGATCCAAAATATCCTGTAAATGAGGAGCAGATAACAGTTATCCTCTTACACACAGCTGAAGAATGGTCTATTACAAGGGTAGGTAAATATTTCAGTGCAATACTAAAAAAGGAGGAGACTCTTAGCTAAGCAAGGTGACTTCTAAATAATAAGATTTTAAGATCATATGGTAATAGAGTCAAACTTAGATGCTAGTTGTCGTATTGTTTAGAGTAAATTTCCTACACTCTGATAGCTGTGTATTTTAGATTTAAGATTGTACGCAATGCTGACTGTAACATATTTTTTATACTGTTTGTTTTTATAAATGTGTTGTATTCCTTGTATTAAAGCTCAACAATAAAGACTGATCGATTGATTGAAGTGATCCCTAGCAGTTGTCCTGGACAGACTAGAACAGGGTTTCATAGTACAGAATAATGATTGTAATCATCCTGTTAGTTGTAGGGACTTGGGTATATGACAGTACAGTGATTGCCCAGAGCAGGGGGCTCAGAGATTTAGTTTACTGAAGAGGGTGTGCTGGGATGACATGACAAACTGTGGGGTAGGAAAGAGGGAGGGTGAGGAGGGGAAAAGAGAGAGTGGAAGTCCACTTGCTATCAGTATACTTGGTACACTGTCAGAACTGGTATCAAAACAGCCAGTGGTTGTTCAGTTACTACTGGTTGGGATTGGCTGAGAGAGGAGCCAGGATCATGCCCCCAGAACAGCCCTGAGCAGTTTGAGTGTGCAATTGTGAAACTGTTAACAATCTTCAAATGTTTGAGCTGCTCACATATAACACAATACAGCTATGCTCCCCCATACCCAAAAGGTTGGTAACAGCATGACTAACCTACCATTTGGTTCTCCAATGGTCATTATTTTGAGGGAACTGATATGGGATATGGAGGCTGATATTAAGCATCAGATGTTCATGCCATGAGTGATCTAGGTATAGAGTAGGTGAGCTGCTGCATAGGAGAAACATTACAACTTCCTCACCTCCACCTGGGCATTGATGGATCTCTTTAGAGTCTTCTACATCACATAATGGTCACAGGAGCATAGGGTGGAGCACTGGTTTCTGTGGGGCATGTTTCCCACCCTGCTGGTGAAGTGCAGGGGAGGACACTTACCCATGGTGGTGGAGGAGGCTCCTGAACTGAGAGGATTCATGAGAACCCATAGACAAGGATCTTTCTCCATCCCACCTCTGCTCAGTAAGGTATATGTTCAAATGGATATATGACAGATGGGAGAGAAGACTGGGGCAGTCAAAGGGTAGTGACTCAGATGGCCTCTGCCAGCCAGGGTCTCAGCACACATGGTGCTGATTTGAGGGAACTAGGAGGGTGGCCAACCAATGGGACACAGCCACTGGCAGTTTAAACAAAAAAAAAAGTGGTGATTACATTGGGATGGGAGAACCACACAGGAATTAAGGAGGTGGGGGAGTTAGCCCATCCTATGCAATTTGCATTATCCTCCAATGGTACAAGAAGAACACCCTGCTCTACTGATGCCCATCAGCTTCACCCCCATTCACAACAACTGGGGACCATAGTGGTGAGTCACATAGTGACCCAAAGATATGTCTAGGCTCCACTCATGTTCCAGATAGTGAACTGTTGACTTCTCTGAGCTGATCTCCTCACATGGAACTGAAGATGCACTCAAGAAACTGGCTTAGGAGACTGAAATACCCACGAGAACTCCAGTGGCCCAGCCTTTGTATTATCCACTAGCCACCCAGGCAGACCCCTACCATACAGCTCCACATATTCCCAGACTCAACCAGCGGGTAGGGGAAGGAGAACAAATCTATTCCTGTACTGTGAAACATCCCAGTGCAGTTGGCAAGTTACAGAGGGTGTAGGAGAGTGGGGATACCTGGGGAGTATGGCTATCAAAGTGCATGGGGTCTGTACATGGCTTATGCTAAGTAATGCCTGTTTCCATTGACTGGGGGGGGCAGATGGAGCTGTAGAAATAGGGTAGGGAGCACATGGGCTTTCACCACCAAAGATACGGGTGGACAGATAGGGCATCTCAGACCCCATAAGAATGTGTAGAGGCTCTAATGAACTTGCCCTGAGTGAATGTCCAATGCGGGACTAAGGTAGGACTCACTCTAAGTGCTCTATGTCCATAATTAGGGCAGTATAGGGCTTTCTGGACCCACCTTATGTACTCACTAGGGGCAAAGAAAGTTTTGGAATATGTTTGCTTTTGTGTATGTATATTCTATGCACTGTTAGTAGTAGTAGTAGTAGTAGTAGTAGTAGTAGTAGTAGTAGTAGTCAGCCCCTTAGGCAAAGGAAAAGTCACAAGAGTAATTCTGCTCACAAATCAATATAGGCCAAAACTACAATATTGCACATCCAGATGTGTTAAATCCACCCCAGAGAATGGTAACACCTGGTGGCTGCAGAGGTCAGTGACCAGAGTAGCACTTCAGGGGTGCACCCAAACCTGCATCTGGCTGGCCATTCCTCAGTCGGCACATACAAAAACACATGGCTAGTAAGCCTACAACATTTACCTCCTGAAATGTGAAGGGCATAAAGTACTTCATCAAGAGGAGGAAGATCTTGAATGATCTCTGCAGGCTGGCAACAGGAATCACCTTCATTCAAGAAACACATCTGCTGAAACTTGAAGCAGACAAGTTAAAATGAGGATGGGTCACACAGGTGTACAGCAGTCCATTAAATAAAAAAGAGCAGGGGAGAGGCCATCCTGATCTGTAGAGAGATAGACTTCCAAGTTTCATTTACATACATTGATCTGGAGGGTGGATACATGATCATGGGGGGGACTGCTATGGGGTAGGAAGGTCACCCTCTACTGTGTGTACAGCCCAGACCAGACTGACATGACCTTTTTCACCTCACTAATGCAGAGCTTGTCAGTGGTCAGGTGCTTGTGCGAGGAGATATGAATATAGCATTAGATGATTTTTTTGACAAGAGAAGACCCCTGTAAGAAATGCCCCCTCAAGCAGCAGTGGCCTTGAAAGATATGGCTGAAGAACAGGGTTTGGCAGATGTCTGGAGGGTCATCCACCCCAAGGGACAGGATTACACATTTTACTCCAGCCCTCACAGGGTCTACTTGAGAACTGACATTTGGCTCATGTCAGCAGAATGGCTCGAGAACATAGGGAAGGCCAGAATTGAATATAGTATTATCTCTGACCACAGCCAAATTGTCTTTACCTGGCTACCTCCAGATCTATCGCTCCCCAAATAGAGTCAAATACATATTTAATTCAATGTACCTTAGAGATCCCGACATCTGTAACCAGCTGTCACAGGACATTCAGGAGTCTCTGGCCCACAATAAGCCTTCAGGCACATCTGTGGTCACCTGTTGAGGTGCTCTAAAGGCCTCTTTCCTAAGCAAATGTATAGAAAATGCCTCAAGATGCAAAAGGAAAAAGGATAAGGACCCTAAGGAACAAGAAAACATGTTCAAATGTTTAGAGGAGAAATACAGGAAGGGAAACTGCAACAGTCAGGCACTTCTGGTGCAGGCAGTAGGTTTTACAGAGTGTGTAAAATAAACATGCAACTACATTAGAATGCTGACTTTGTTTTATTCAAGCTGTGTCGAGCTTTTTGGGAAGAAGCGAATGTCAAAACCTTGCATTCTGAATACCATTGTGAATTTCCTTTCCAGTGTCATTTACTGTTCTAACACCACGCTACCTTGAAGCACCACTTAAGTGAAAAGTAAAAACTTAAATTTTTTTGTGTCCCGGGTATATTTTCAATGCACATTTTTGACTTTCGCTGAGTTCACTGTGCAGTTTTCGACCTTGCTGACTTTGCTTTCAGCAAATGGTCATGATATGCATTTTCCGTGCTTAATTCTGTCCCTGTAGCAATCTTCAGAGTTGAAACAGGTCAGTTCTGCATCTGTCCTTTAGTAATGGAGAAAACCCTAAATTTTCTGCTGGGTTTCTTATTATTATCAGAAGGAAGACCCCCCAGACAATGCCTCAAAGAAGAAATCATTTGTATACAGAAAGGATTTCTTTTTCCCGCTATCAGAATCATCAGAGAGCATTTGTTTTCATTAGGGTTGGGGAATTTATCACATGAAATATACGATAAACCTTTCAATGAGATAAAAAAAAACATTAAGAAAAGAGTTCAGGATGTTGCAATTGGACAGGATTTCTCTCACATTTCTTCATTAAAATTCTATAGATGGTATAAACAACTTAAAGTTTCTCATTACTTGCATACTACTTGACTTATTTATCCAACCATTTAGACTGTGGAATAGTCATGATATTCAGAATGGAATTGTTTAAAGCTAACTATACAGGTATATTCTTTAAACAAAATCGATTAGGGATAAAGTCCAGATATTGTAAATGTGGAAACCTAGTTGAAGAAAATCTTAAACATGTGACTTTATTGTCTCCTTTATATAATATTAAAAAAGCATACTGGTTGGGACCTGTCCTATCCAAATGCAGCACCACACCACATTTAATCATGTTTGTTTTGTATAACACTCGTGATCTCACAATTCTGCTAGACTGGCTAGTTATTAAAAATCTCTGAAATTATGAAACAAGGCAACTCTTTACATTTATTGTGACATTGCACAAGAGGTGTTTTCCCTTTTGTTTGCCATTATTTGGCTTTTTTTTCACAATTATGTAATATATTAAGATTATGTAATGCAATACTTTTCTGGGGGTGTAAGTAACCAGACCTAAACCTTCATAAATTCTGTTTAATCTTGTTTACAGGACAGCTAAAGGACAAACCCTCTTAAACTCATTTGCTTTAAGTATGGTTTAATAAAATGTTAAATACGTGTATCTTTTTTGCCTGGAGTTATTATGATAGAAGTATGATTTACATTTGACACCTTTATATAAATATCATAAGAATTTATGGTTAATTACTTTGTGGATAATAATACTTGATCATTGTCTTCCTCATGAATTCATATTATGTGCATTTGGAATAAGCCCCAGAATACTCTATATATTGGGAAACGGTGACTTACTCTGTCCATCCTTTGGTCGTGCCAGACCTCCCAACATCCATCATTTCCCTTACTCGCTCTGGGGAATTATTCATCCTAGGTGACTTTAATATAAATTGATTGTCACCTAAAACTACCAAAACTAAAAACAAAATTGGATCCCTAAACCTCTCCCAACTGATCTCTGAATCCACCTCCCCAAACCACAAGACATAATAACGCTCCCTACTCGACTGGGCCCTTATCTCCCACTCCACCGTGTCACCACCTCTGGCATCCTCCCTGATGCTCACAGTGACCATGACCCTATATTCATAGTTGAAAAGTCCACAGAACGTAATCACCACACAAAACCATACAACTACGCTCTTTCAAGTCTATTGACCTTGAACCTCTCCTGAGTGACCTTGCCACTTCTGACTGGTCACCCTTAACCTCCTTCCCCTTGGTTGATAAGGCCCTTGCCTACTTCAAAGACATCTTTCTTGTAAACTGGAATGTCTTTGCCCCATTCAAACAAACCAGAGTCTAAGGTAACCACTTACCTTGGATAACCCCTGAACTTCTGGCTTGCCTCAGGGCTAGAGATCAAGCCTGGAAGTACCATAAAGCTACCCAGCATCCGAGTGACCTCACAAACTACCGCATGCTCCAAAATGCTTGCACCAGGGCTACAAGGTTAGCCAAGACAGAATACTTAAAATTTGCTTTCATCACCAAAATAAATTCCCCTTCAAAGTTTGGGAAGGTGGTCCATGCCCTATTTACCCCCTGATCTCGCCCACCACCCAGCACGTAAAGTAAATAGCTCACTAGTGTCTGACCCACCAGCCATAGCTGCAGAATTTAACTCCTACTATACCTCCTGCACTACTGAGCTACTGAAATCCCTTCCCTCCTACCCATCACCGTCCC
This sequence comes from Neoceratodus forsteri, assembly GCA_016271365.2. Lineage (NCBI taxonomy): Eukaryota > Metazoa > Chordata > Ceratodontiformes > Ceratodontidae > Neoceratodus > Neoceratodus forsteri. Next base: position 154,103,175 of record JADMNL010000026.1, on the reverse strand, counting down.
CATCTTCTACTGGTGTGCCCTCTCCATGACCCTCCCACCTCCCCTTCTCTTTAACCCTAAATGATGCCCTAAGTGCTCTCTTCACCATCAACCCTTCTAAAGGTGCCTCACCTGACAGCCTCAACCCAAAACTCCTCTCCCTGTCCGCTTCAACCATTGCCTACCCCCTCTCTTTAATCCTAAATCCTTCATTCTCTACTGCCTTGGTCCCCTCTTTACAGAAACATGCAGTGGTCCTCCCTCTACCCAAAGGGGGTGACCCCTCATCCCCTGGTAATTATTGCCCCATTTGTCTCCTCCCTACCCTTGCCAAGCTTCAAGAACACATTGTCCTCTCCCAACTCACCTCTTTTTTATCTGACACCTCCTTTTTCACTCCTTTCCAGTCTGGTTTCATGAAAAACCACTCAACCACCAGCTCTTACCTATGGCTCACAGACTCCATCCTAACCAGGATGGACAATGGCCAAACTACCTTTACCATTTTTTCGACCTGGCCAAAGCCTTCAACACCGTCTCTCACTCCCTTCTCCTTGACTCACTCCCAGCAGCTGGCCTATCTGCCTCTGCCATAAACTGGTTCATGGCCTACCTTATTGGCAGAACCCAGTCAGTTAAGATCTTGGATACCACTTCACCTCCCATCCCAATTATCACTGACATCCTCCAGGGCTCTGTATTAAGGCCCCTCCTATTCTCCATCTTCTTAAATAACCTTCCCTCTGTTTGCTCCCCCCTCCTCTGCTATACATATGTATGCCCATGATACAGTCCTGTATGCATCTGGTTCCTGTCCTGCTTAGTTACAACCAGCTTATAGCAAGACTTTGACAAGGTTCAGCTCTGGTTTGCTAACCATCAACATTTTCTCAATGCCAAGAAGACTGTCTCCATGACCTTTGACAAAAGGCAGAGACTCTGTAGGCTTCCCTCCCTACCCACTTTCCACACCCTTGACAAGACTTTACTTGAGGGCACATTCTCCGTCAGGTACTTAGGTGTTTGGTTGGACCAACACATAAACTTCTCTGAACATGTTGACACTACCCAGAAAAAACTGCACCACAAGCTTGGTGCCCTGTTCAGGAACCATAGTTTCATCCCTCCTACTGTTAGGCGTGAACTTGTTCAGAAAATGATACTGCCCAATTTTGACTACTGCGACGTAGTCTATGGTGCTACCTCTAAGTCCTCCCTGGCCAGACTGGACAAACTCAATTCCTTCTGCCACTTTGACCTGGATGCCCCCCTTGCACCCACCACTGTGATCTTTATCGTGCCCTTTCCTTCCCTTTTCTTACAAATAGGCGACTCTCCCACTGTGCTAAATTCACCTCCAAGCACTGCTTGGGTGAGCTCCCTTCCTACTTCACCTCGTCCTTTGTAACAACCCCCCATCCTCCCATTCCCTTATATCAACTGACTCCAGCACCCTGGTAGTCCCCCACATATCCACCCTAATCGGCCAATCTGCATACTCTCACCGCCTCCCAAAAATTTGGAATTCACTCCCCCATCAAATCTGGCACTCATCCTCTGCCTTCTCTATCAGCTCTGCCCTCAGTAATTACCTTGCCCCTAGCTGCTCATAACATGCCCCTCCCTAATTCCCTCCTCTAAGCCCTGGATAAACCCTACCCCTCTACCGTCACCTTCATTTTACCCTGTGCACCCCTCTCCCCAAATTTCTAGCTCTCCTCTCCTCTCCTTCTCCTCAAATTGTTCCCCCTTACTGACCTCCCTTGATTGCTCACAGAATGTAAGCAACCCCAAATTCTCTCCATGGTCCCTCTCCTACCCCCAAGGGCTTGTATCCTTCATCTACTCCCTTTCCCCACCATCCCTCCACCTCACCCCACCCTCTCCTTCCCCCTTTTCTTTCATCTAAACGCTTGTTTACTTATTAGCCTAGCACTTATTATTGTCCACTCTTTCTACATATTATATACAACATTGTTTTAACACTGTTTGTAACACCTGCCTTACAACTGTATGTTAATGTTGATCTTGTAACTTGAATGTTTAATGTTTCACTCCTATTGTACTCCTTCCCCCCCAGGTTGAACCAGGAGACAAGTGACTTGTCACTCAATGTTCCTTCCTGGTGAAACATTTCAATAAATAAATAAATAAAAATAAATAAATACATTTCACCCACTATATTTTTCAGCTATAATCAATTCTTCTACCCCCTGGCTTTCAGTTTTATTTGCTTCCTTTATTGGGTTTACTCCCTCAACATTCTCATTGTTGGCCTTGTTAATTTGTTTGTCTCCCTGCCTCCTTCCACTTCCCCTCTTGGCTAGCTAAAATGCTTACCAAATCAGCATTTAAACTGTTCATTAAGGACTATAGTCCCCTCTCGGGATGGATGCAGGCCATTGCCTTTTTGCAGGCCCTCATCCCTCCATGTGGGTCCCCAGTCCCCTATGAAACCAAAACCTTCCTCTCTGCACCAGTTCCTCAGCCATCCATTTAAGTTCCTGGTGCAGAGATTCCCAGACTCTCCCTTGCTGTAGACAAGCAGCACCTCTGAGATGGTCATGGAGCTTAGTATCTGCCTATAGTCCCCTCCTCAAATCCCTAAGCTCCTCCTGAACTCTTCCTATCCCTGCCTCGTCCCTAGCCAGGTCATTTGTCCCCAGATGGAGAATGACATCCTACTCCCACCACCTTGCTGCCACCTAGCGATCCTCTGGATACACTCTCCACCCCTATGAGCTGTGCCTCCGTGTAGGCACTTAACCTCCCTCTCCACCTCTCTACCTGTCCCCAAATTCACTCCTCTGATGATAGTTGAACAGCTAACAGTTTAATCAAGCATCTAATTAACACAGGAACAACTTGCTTATTTAACATTTCAAAAAACATGGTAGGAACAAATTAAGCCCTACACAAAAATAAAGCTACTTGTTATAGTGTTGTCATTTATGTATATGTTTTGCTGTATGCAATGTAAAGACCCATTTTAATTTTTTTTAACAGCAGTATGTCACTAGATGTAACATTCTGAGATCAGAGGGAGTGATTTTATTCATTTATCAATATTCCCTTTTTATGGCTGACTCTGTCTGGGTAGTACTATCAGACAGAGTTTGATGGTTTGATGAGTGGAACCCAAAAAATAAAAAAAAACTAGTCAAATGTAAAAGCGTTCAGCAGATGCAGTTTTAACCCCACCTGACATTGGGGGAGGGACCAATAGATAACCAGGGACATTTGTTTTTCATACAGGGATGGTAACTGGACATTAGGGGAGAGGGGAGGTTAGGGACCACTGGACTACAAGGTAGTTTTCTTTTAATACTGGGATAGCAATCTTGGCCAGAAGTTAACTGAAGAATCTTACTGAGGGTGCCCCAATAAGCAAGCTACTTATGTGAGTTTGAAATCAAGACATGATTTTTTTGAATTATTATGTTTTGTTTCCCTTGTTAACTGTCAGAGAAAATTGCATCTGCATGAAAAAGGATTTCCCATTTGTGATAAAGGATTATATATTTGTGGCAAAGCAGTACCCATTTGCAATAAAGGATCCTATTTCACACATCACATCTAACTGCTCCCATTGAATATAATTGGAAACTTTAAAAATTATTAACTTTGGAACGGATTAATATTTTTTCACCAAACCTTCAAAAGGCAAATCTGTGAACCAGGACCTGTTCACCCTGAAAATTCCAGACCACAATTCCACACAGTTTGTGTGCAACAGTGTGACAAAGAATTTACACAAAAATGGTATTTTTCAGATTTTTTGACACTCCATATCTCCATACTACAAATCTGACTGGAATGAAAATTGCCATATCAAGAGATCTATGTAATCTGATGGCACATGCAAACTTTCATGCACATCATGTGAACAGGTACAAAGTTATTAAAGTGCAAACTTTTGAGTTTAACATAGAAGTGACCATTGAACCCTAACAAATGCACCATTAAAATGGGCTTTTCAGGAATAGGGAGGGGGTCCATTAGACCACAAGGGAAAGGATATCATAATATTCAGGCAGATTGTTGGGGTCTGCTAGATCTCCACTTAGGTTACAATAATCCCAAACAAACTTATACACTATACAATATTATCATTAAATCTTCAATATGTAAAAGAGACTTGGGCATCCTGATAGATGACAAATTATCCTCCTCCAATTATTGTAATCATGTAGCTAAAACTGCTAACTCACTACTTAGGCGCATTAACCGTATGTTTATATGTAAGACAGAGGAATGTATTATCCCTTTGTTTAAAGCATACATCAGACCATATACTGATTATGGGTCACCAGTGTGGAGTCCATACATGGTCAGGGACATTCAAGTGATTGAGAGAGTTCAGAGAAGGGCAACAAAATGGTGCCCCATTTAGCATCACTACCAGAGAGAGATGCTTCAAAAAATAGGCATACATTCACTGGAGTTTAGGAGCTCCAGAGGTGATCTTCTGCTCTTATATAAAATTCTCAAATCGCCCTCTCTGATGGACAAAAGTGGTATGGTTAAAACACAAAGAAAAATAGGACCTAGACTTCACAATCAACAACTAATGGTGTGTAAAGCAAAAACAAACAGGAGGCTTCATTTCTTCTTGGTAAGAACACCAAGGCTCTGGAAACAGCTACCACAAGAGCTAGTAGACTGTAATACCTTTGAATCCTTTAAAAAGGGTGTAGATCATTGGCTCTCCAAAAACTACAACAAAGTGTAATTTCCCACAAATGTGGGGGACAATCAAGATAGGCTTCATAGCTTCCTTTTGTCCTCACTTACCAAGTAAACTTAGTAAACCAGTACCCTGATGCATATAATGATATGGGGATCAGGGCTGGGGGATCCACTAGACCACCAGGGACTGAATATATTAGTATTCAGGCAGATCGAGGTGGGGGTGTCTGCTAGACCACCAGTTACTGAATATATTAGTACTCAGGTGGATTGGGGCAGGGAGCAGCTAGCCACCTGGAATGTCTTAGAATGGTACATGGCTGCCGCACAGCTTGCAGCAACCCATCCAGATGTTCCATCTGTTTGGCGCATGGCTACAGTAACCTCAAGCTTTGCGACTTTGCTCCAGGACCCTAGCCAGTATAGAATCGGGTGCAGGGTTCTTGGCACACTGGCAATAGGCACAAGTCATATTTGGTGCAGCTTGCACCAAGTTTTGAGAATGGGGCCGATTATTTTTTGTCACTTATACTGTGTATTGTACATCCAGTGATGTTCCTGTGGCTGTCTTGTTTTATGGACTGATAGCATCATCATTTTATGTTACTTTTACTTATTTGTAATCTCTGCTGTTGTTTTCTGAATGTTACTGCTTTGTTGATGATGATGTAAATCTGAAATGTTATCTTTGACTGCTAGAATAACTCTCCCAAGTTGTGTCTGGAAACAGGCTTATGTTTGCCTAGTTTACATTACCTGGTGGTATCACAAACAAATAACTAAATTAAAAAAAACAACAACTCATAAATGCTCTTTTTAAATGGCTAAATAGATCCACTGCATGTGGAGTTGAGTCCTCAGAATATCTCTCAGGATGTTTCCATTATTGTACTAACACAGACAATTTGAGTTTTGTTTCTTCTTCTTTAAGTAGCCTAGCATGCATGTTTGTAGAAATATGGTGCTACACTAACTCAAAGGGTATAAAGAATCATATAGTATAGATGCTGAACATTAAGAAACTGAAGCCACGTGACCACAGTAAATTCCAGTGCAGACAAGTGATATGCCTACTAGCTTAACAAACAATGAAACATTTCCATGTTTGCCAGCAACTGTTTGCTGTTGGGATTTTGTCAGACAAATTATTAAATAGAGCTGCAGCTATAAGCGATTAAATAGGCCGGTGCTTCACAACAACTTACATTATGTGCACATAGTATATTCCATGCACATGGAATTTGTCTTTCTAGAATGAGATTATTTTCGTTATCATTTCTGAAACTATGCAGTGAAAATAATTTTTTGAGTTAACCAGGGTCCCAAAAGGGAATAGTTCATTAAAAAATAATTGTTAGTTTGAGCTTATTAAATAGCTATGTATTCACAGAGGCAAAATAGATCATTTAAATCAGGCATGAACTGGTAGCAAGTGTCCAGGCCTTGTCACGAATAGCTAATTCATTCTGAAATGCACATGCACACTTGAGGGCTGGCACTGCATCTTTCTCCAGGCAGACTTAATTGTTTATTAACATACAAAAGGGCAGATGACCTTTTACATTTCATTTGTATTGTCCTTGTTGATTAGAGATGTCCCTTTCCATGGCAACCCATCTGTCTAGTTTATATTTTTGGGACAGTAACCTTTTTAGGAGGAAAACACAGTACACTGTGATTCTATTTATAGTATGATGCACTTTGATCATATGGGTAAACAGGAAGCTGCTACAGTTTAAGTATAGTGCATTTCCATTATACTTTAGGATCTCATGGTTTTAATTTGACATTATCTACCTGTGTAATTAAGCAAAGACCCATGCAAAAGTCACAGAATAATGTGAAGCTGACAGGGTTGAGGACATTATACAGTCTGAGTGGAAGTGATTTCACCAACACAATTTGCAAAGACGTATTGTAAGTCATGACATTATTTTTAGCCAGTCAGGAGTGTTAATTGCTAAACATTCCTGACACTCTTATGATCATCGAGGACTTTCTCAATCACACAGTTCTAAAATTTTGAAGTTTTAAGTTCAGTAAGTATAATAAATTTCCCATACAGGGGTTACTCTCATTTTCTGCAAAGTGAAACATTTTGATTACAATGTATAGTTCCAGTCTTTAGAAGCAGAACATGATTGCTAGTAAGTTTATATGCTTATTTCTAGCATTTCTTATGGTTATGAGTGCCTTCTTAAGTCCTTTGTCTACCAGGACTTTCCCACCAAAGAACTTGAGAAAGCACTCATAACTATGATATATGCTGGAATGTCTATATAAACATATAAGAAAATGCAGCATAGTAAAGGGAGCTGCAACCATTTTAGCAAACATACAGCTACATTACCAAGCAGTGGTTGTGACACAGTAGCACAAAAGGATCTTGATAAGCCCTGATGGAGGATAGAAAACTGTTGAATACTTCTGGAAACACTGAGGAACAAAGATAGAAGCAGTAGGCCTGAAATTTGGCAAACAACCCATACATGATCACAATATCAGTTTTTGAGTCTGATAGGTAGCAAATGACTAGACTGATACACAGATCACATTCTCAGTTTTCACAGTTCATGATCAGTAGCAGCAAATAATCAGAGTTGATTTCTGCAGATTAATGGGTGTAGGATAATGCCCTATCACTACATATTTAATTTATAAATGTAAATCTATTTGTTAAATTATAAAAAAAACTCATAGTCATGTAAACAGAATTGTTTTCTATTTATAACTAAAGTATGCTGTCCTCTTTCTATACAAAGGACTACAATATCTATTGGCATCTGCTGTTTCCCAGATACTATAGTTTATAAACTACAGTAGTAGCCATCACCATCAGTAATGATATTATAAGTTATGGTGTGACATGAGGCAATATCATTCTCATTAGCTGTATGTCCCCATTGCATACCAAGTGAAATCAGTAAAAGGATAGCATGTGACATGGCCATACATGCCCCAATATGGCTTCATAGAAACATAGAAGTTGACGGCAGATGAGGACCACAAGGCCCATCCAGTCTGCCCATTTCTTTTTCTACCTTATAAATGTGCCATTGGCCTTTGCTCTGTCAATGGCCTATCTGTTCATACTCATCTGTATTGCTCCCTTATGCCTATCCCATGCATGTTTGAAGCCCTGCACTGTATTCATATCCACCACTTCCTGAGGTAGGCTACTGATGGCATTGGCTACCACTATACTTTTTAATTATAAGTTTATGGGTCTGTTTATAGATCTTAGAGTGTCACCTTGTGTGTTCTTAGGATGAGAGGACTGCAAGCTGAAGGTGACCAATTCTGTGGTCCTAAGGACAGAAAAGGTGACACTCTTAGATCATTAAAGGGCCCTCCAAATTGACCCATAAAATGATTACAGAGTGCTAACTGTAATAAATTAAAAAAAAAAAAATAATTTAAAATGCTGATGGCATGAGTGGTCAGCAAGAAGCCCATTATAGCGGTTCAGTGAATGAGGTACTCTTATGGTAGTAAGAGTACCTCACACATAACTGAAGGAAAGGATTATGATTGGTCGGGGATGTTCCCATGATCTGTAATACTGATCAGATGTATGGGTTTGGTTTATTCCAACATATGTCTGAAATTTTAATTATGTAAATTACACGCTACATTTAAAGGTTGTGTATGACACTCCACATGGTATGAAATAAAGAGCAGAACATGTATTCCTTAATGTAGGTAAAAAACATTTGAGGAAAGGTTGATAAATAATATGCAGACATAATTCATCTTACATTCTATACACTGTCAGCATTACATGCACATTTGTTCATTATTACATTATTACTAGGATGACAATTAAATGTTTATGGTGCAGTAATAGCCACTGTTTAGCAATTAAATCACACATTAAATAATAGCCTCTCTTCTACTTTAAAGAAGTCTCTCAAGCTGATGCTAAATAAAGTACCTGGAGAAGATGATGGGGAAATCTAGACATAGCAGGGACAATCTGGACCTAAAATTCATCAAGCTATCCCTGGCTGAAGTCCTAGGCCCACTAACCAAACTAATCAACCTCTCCCTCTGCCTCTCACAGTTCCCCCCTTAGATGGAATTCAGATACAGTAACTCCAGTGGACAAAGGTGACGACAGGACCATACATAACAACTACGGGTCTCTCTCCATATTCCCCCCTCTCTCAAAAGCCCTTGAGCAGATTGTAGTGGACCAGTTAGTCAAACACCTGAACCAATACCAACTTCTCTGTCCTGAGCAAAATGGCTTCCGATCAGGTCACAATACTATCACGGCCTTGCTAGAATTCACTAGACACATTCACCATTCAATTAATCAGGGTCTCCTGGTTGGGGCAACTTTCAATGACCTATCAAAAGCATTTAATATGGTGCATCATGAGCTGCTGCTGCATCAACTATCAGCTATGGGACTCTCCTCAGAATCAGTATGCTGGTTCAGCAGCTGCCTTCACAATCATTCACAAAAGGTCAAAATAGGGGAGATCACCTCTGATAACAGACCAGTCTGCACAGGGGTCCCACAAGGATCAATTCTGGGATCCCTACCGTTCAGTTTACTCCTAAACAAACTGCTATCCACATGTCTAGGCCAAATGCTCCTATACACAGATGATGTGGTCATATTCAACAGCAACCCTAATCCCCAACAACAGGCTGTGGATCTCCAAAAGGGGTTCTCAGCTGCTGAAAAATTGTTTAAAGATCACAGATTAATCATGAACTGCAAAAAAACGAAGACTATGATGTTCGTGAGCACACAGATCAAGTATAAGGCTCCCCCCCCTTGAAATCAGGAATGCCAATGGGGACCCACTGGAACATGTCCAGCAGTTCAGGTACCTGGGCAACACACTCGACTCTACATTTTCGTATGCCCAACACATCAACAACACAGCAAGGGTGATTAATACAAGAATAGGGATCCTATACAGGCATATACACTGCCTAACACATGAGGCATTGAACCTGGCCATCAACAGCTCAATAGTCTCCCTCATCGACTATGGCCTGGCAGTCTACAGGTCGTTGAGAGGCACAGACCTAACTGCATCACCACTGCACTAAACAAGGCAGGCCAACTGCTCACAGGTGTGGAAAGACTAACACATACCTGTGAGCTCTACACCCAGGCAGGTTGGCTACAACTGAAGGACAGAATAAACCACCAAACCTGCCTCATCACCAAGAAATGCTCCCTCAGCCAACTACCCACAGGGGTCCAGAACCCCCTAATGCCTCCACACTCAAGCACCCGACCCACAAGGAACTCTTCCACTCAAACCTACAAAGTTTCCAGATGCCGCACAGCCGTGGCACAACATGCTTTTACTATCGTGCTCCCCTATGGACTAATGCCTTACTCCTGATGTTATCAATGCCACATCTATTTGGATCATTAAAATGCAGACTCCAGCAGCACCTAGTAAAATCTAGTAAATGTGACTGCAACCATTAGCACCCTCCAGAGCATCAACCAACTACCTGCACTTACCTCCTGACAACTCATTGGGTTGAGGGACCCCAGTCCCAGCAATTTAGGTTACACCTACCCCTCCTAATCATGACATTGCTCCCACTTTCCTAATCCCTCAGATTCTCCCAACTACCTTACTCCTTCTACCCATGTTTGCAACCCCTTCTTCTTCTCACCTCTGAGAGCATCCAAGTAGGGTGTTAACCTCTGACACTGGCTAGCTGCTGTATTGCCTAAGCTGTTTAATGTTGGTTTACCCTGTAATTTACCTGTACCATATGTAACCCTGTCATCTGTATTGTATTGTCTATGTAACTGACGTGGAAATCATAAATGAGCATCTGCTCACTGGTGTAATCCAAGAACGCAATAAATAAAAAATAAATAAAAAATTGTAGGGAGAAAGAAACAATGTGACCTACTGTGAAATGAACTGAGGCCCCCAGAATTTACAGGCTCACATGGTTTTAACTTGAGTTCCTGGACAAGCTTTATTCCTCTGGTATTGCAAATCCTGCAGCTAGGAACAATCTAATCTTTCCTGCTAAGCTACTTTGAATGGAACAGGGTCAGTTCCTCTCAAGAGTTAAATTGCTTCTGTTTATTTCTTTGCTGAAGTCATAGGGCCAGATATTCAAAGTTTAGCATGGTGTGCAAATCCGTTGTGCTGAACTAGCACCAAATTTGTGCCTGACTGCTATATTTAAAAGGACATTTATCACCTGTGCTAGGTGTTAGCACTGACACTATAGTATAATGTATGCAAGGGAGGGACTGAGGGGAAGGGCCCTGAATGCCATCGCACTGGCATATTCAAAAGTGTAGCGCTGCACTACAGGCATTAGCGCAACCTATAGCACAGCGCTGAATACCACTGAGAAAAGGCTGGTGGTAATGTGGCAGCAGTGCCCCCCCCAAGCATGATTCCTGATCCCTGGTATCCGCCCTATGAAGATAGTTCCCTGGTAGTCTATTGGCCCCCCACCTCCAGCACTTATCCTGACCCCTTCACACATCAAAATATAATTGTTTCTGGTAGTCTAGTGGTCCCCACCCCCAGGCATGTATCCCAGCCCCATTGCAAATAAATATAAAATCTCTTCTCTGTAGTCTAGTGATCCCCCCACTCAGCAGTGATACCCTGCTCATCCCAATAAAGTTTGAGAACAGAGCCAGCGACTGGCTCAGCCTTCCTCTCACCACCACGACCAGCCGCTGAATGAGGTAGGAAGGAGCGGTGTCCCCCCACCCACAAATAAAATAAAATAAAAAATTAAAAACTAACAGATATCCTGAACACTAATGAAATTGACTGATGTCTTCGAAATTCGCAATGGAAGGGTTGCCGGGAAGCCTCTGCATCCTTTTTTCCTTGCTTTTCTTGTGTAAGGTCAGGCTGCATACAGAGAATTGGAACCACACAGAGAAAATATGTGAGTGTCAGAGAACTGCACTTGATTAAACATCTATATAAAAAGAAAAGTCGGCAGAAAACGAGACACATTGGGTCCTTTGCTAATGGCTATATCCATGTACCAGAGAAGCGCTATCTCTATGAGATCAAACAAAAAGTCCTTTCGGGAATCAAGTAGAAACTGTATTTCACTGATGCTGGGAGTGAAATGGAGGACTACAAAGGGGGCATTTGGCTTATCAAAACTCTTAATTGTGGCATAGACGTTTGTCTATTCCTTTGGGGTTTAATTTTTTTTTTTCATTTTATATCCTTTCTGTTAGTTTTCAGCAAGCAACCCATTAGCCAGAAAGCAATCCTTGAGCCTGACAAACCCACAACCTAAGCTCTTAAGTCTTGCAGGAGCAGGTCCCTTCCGATGGAGACATTGGAAGGCTAGTGTGGACAGGATTTAAAAGCCTCATTAAGGTCCTCTGTTAACTACTGTGTCATTAATTTCTCACCAAAACACCTCCACTTCAAAATAACATGTTGTACAGTGCGACCCTATTCAAAGGGATGGTAAACTGTCACAGCCCCCCCAGACACATATACACTCACATTGGGGTTGGAACACAATGTGGCCCACAAGCAACAAACAGTTTAACCAGGTTAAGCAACATCTCGCACAGAAAAAACGCAGATTGGTCGTTTCTCTGAATAGGTATATCACAAAATATCATTTTTGTCAACAGTTCTCTTTTAGCAAAGAAAAAATAATCTATTTTGTTCTTTTATAGGTAACTTTTTTGGGTGGGGAAGAGAACAACAACTATAAATGTATCTGATCAGCAATATCAAAGTAGAATTTGTAAATGTCTGTACAGTCACACATTAACTGCACATTTAGCTCCTTTCAAATAATATAATCCCCCCATGCAACTTTGGAATTATATTGTAGTGACAGAACTAAAGGTTTAAACGCTGAGATCCAGCCCCAGCTGGTGTGACAAGTAATAATAATACAGACTGAGGAATGCCTGGCTGATAAGATATTCAGGTCGGTCAGCAAATGTTTAGTCTCGATCGGATTGAACTTTATATTTACTTACCAGGTGATTAGATGAAAGGTCTGTCTTTAGATTAAAGACAAAAGGAAACTAGCATTCTGTTCACTATTAAGCCATCCATGAAAACAGTCCAGCAGTGAAATGGAGAGTAATAGTATCTCCGCGAATCATGAAATTAATGCTGACATTTAAACGGTGTCTCTGAATCGCTTCCGATAGTATTTAATAGTCGTATAATAATAATATATTAAAGAATATCAACAATTATGAAGGATTCCATCACTAATTTCTATAATAGCAAAGTCAGATCTCCTAATTGTCAACTACTTTAATTAACCCTACTGTGTTGTTGATTTGTAAGATACATCTCTGCTGTCACAAGAATTATTACAGGGCACGGGCCATGATCAGTAGACCCAGGATAAAAGTCAATCTAGCTGCCCCCTGCATAGAAGTTACTGTTTGTGGAGAAATAAAAAGAAGGAGCGGACTTTTCCTCAGATGTACCTTGCTCATCCACAAAATGCGTTATAGTATTGGCAGACTTGGACAACTGGAAAAACTTGCGTTGATCCCAAGTCTTTCAGCTGTCAAGTAGGTCCTGTAAACAGATCATGTACTTGTGAGGAACAACCCAATAGCTGCCTTCTTGGGGCTGCTGTTGACCACGGTTAATGCTGGATATTTCTTTGGGAGACTTGGGGACCCTCTTGTCTTTCCAGATCCTGACCCCTTGCTGGACCCCAACTCCGGAGACAAGGCAATAGCTTGGGGGTTGGGGGACCACTAGACTACCAGGGAATCAATTATATTTTTATGTGTCATGGGGGTCAGTATATGTGCTTGGGGGGGACTGCTAGACTACCAAGGAAATTATTGTATTTTTATTTGCAACAGGGTCAGGATACATGCTGGGGCACTAGACTACCAGGGAAATGATTATATTTATATTTGCAATGGGGGTCAGGATATGTGCTGTGGGGGACCACTAAACTACCAGGGGAAATGACTGTATTGTTATTTGCAGTGGGGGTCAGGATACATGCTGGGGGGTGGAGGGACCACTAGACTACCAGTGACTTGATCTTACTTTTTACTTGATCTGGAGGTTGCGGATTGTGCTGAGGGGTGTGGGGGGACCACTAGATCACCAGGTATTTATTTTTCAGGGCTACCAGGGGTCATGGACCATGCTGTAGGGGGCACTAGCCTACCAGGATGCATATTTATTAAGGATGTACCCTTATTATGGTACCTCAGTTCCATTTAACTCTACCTACCTACCTACCTACCTAAACCTTCTCCCACTAACTCCTGGCCCTTACACCAGCCCTAAATACTCCCCATACCTTCCAGTATTACCTTATGTTGCGTGTATGCCTTGACTCCTCTAATGGGATATGTATATACTTTATTTTATAGTGTAATTTTCATATAACCAACCTTGTCCTGTATGTCTTAATCAACTTCTTACCCTTGATTATTGTATATATAAGTGTTTTTGTCTGTATCTGTTATGCATATATAAGTGCCTTGATGTATCTGTTTATGTGCCAACCTTTGAACCTTGACCTTATCAGGTCCATCTTGTAAATGAGCCTTGCTCAATGATGTTCACCTGAATAAATAAAGATTTGATTGATTGATTGATTGATACTTCTCAACTGTCCCTGTTTATGAGGGACATCCCCCATTTTACCCCATGAAACTGCCCTGTCCTTCATCTTGAGCGTCCAAATATGCCCATGTTCCTCTTTTCAGTGACACAACAGCTGAGGGGTATGCCAGCGTGTGTAACAGGCACACAGGGACCATGATGGCAGGGAAGGAATTGCCCGGCCCAGCCAGTCTGCCCTGTTTCCTATCTAATGGATATGCTGCATATCCTAGTGAACCTATGGCCTATGGCCTCCTGCCCCCACCAGTTTCACCTTATGCCTGTCCCGTGCATTGAGTCCCCCACTGTAATTCACCCACTACTGCAGTGGGGTACCTATGTTGTTGGGGGCATCCTCCAGGGCAGTATATGGCAACAGTGGCATGGGCAGTGTGTCTGTGTTTAGCTATCGATCTATGAGTGAGTGTGTGTGTGTATATATATATCTATATATATATATAATATATATATATATATATATATATATATATATATATATATATACACACACACACACACACACACACATATACAGGTCATGCTTGCACAGATGCATGGGTGCTCTGTATGCACTGATCTGTGCCTGCCAGCACACAGTTCCTGCCACTTCCAGCCTGTACTTCCATTCCAACCAAAAGGGGGAGCTTTGTGTTCCATGCAGTAGCACCGGGAAAATTGCATGGTAATGCATGCTAAGCAGTAGTTAATGAGATGCAAATGTACCTGTTTGCCCACAGATTACCTAAGTAGGCTCATTTGCATGGGAGCTTTGAATATAGTTCCCGTTTGCCCCGGGCAAACCAGTTTGCCCAAGACTAATGTGTTAGTACTGTGCAATCAGGTGAGCTCCAGGCAAACCTCACTTCAGCATAGCACAGCATACCTCTCAACCTTTTGTTCCCCAAGTGTGGAACATTGCCTCTCAAAATGTAGAACACATGAGCTAAATGTGGAACACTTAGTCAAATCTTTACCTAGGAGGCTCAGAACACTGTTAAAAGGTTTGCATTTATGTTCAGACAGTCTGTTATTAATTGAATAATATATTTTTGTATCATTTACTATAGATTTTTGCTTTAAAATGTTACTACTGAATGTGGAACACATCCTCACAATGTGGAACAGGGAGCCTATGTGAAATAAAATGAGGAATGTTCCTCGTAATGTGGTGCAGTTGAGAGGTTTGTAGCACAGTTCTGCAGTGTGTGGCTTACATGGTTGTTTGCAGCAGATGACAGACATCTCTGTGCAATCACACACAATGTTCTCCACCTGCAACACTGGTTTGCTCCAGAGTCTAATGAGCTGCAGTTGCAGTGTGCATTTCCCTGTTGCTATATTTAGTGCTGTCTTATTCCCGGGCAATTTTTGCCCTGCACTCCTGGCCCAATTTGCCCGGCTTCCTTTGTTTGCTATATTGAACTGGTTTTGCACCGGGCTATTTCCTTTTGAATATAGCTTGCTTTCTACTCTGGGCTAAGTTTGCTCGCTGGGCAATGCTAATTTAGCTCTGGGGCAAAGTTTTGAATATCTGGCCCATAGTCTGTTGTTCGTGACATCACAGTTTGTTGTTGTACATATTATTATGATATCAGAAACAGAAGATTGTGATATCAGCAAAGAATTAATAACCTGAAGATGACCAGCTGTTAAGGATAAGGATATGATTTCCATATAAATGAACCTAGTAATGAAAAATTAAATGAACAGAAATAATACAAAAAATCAGCTGAATTGTGTTTAAGTATTGTGTTTTCAAAGTTTTACCAAAAGTGTCAAATTCCCTTTAATAGAAATGGTGAGTATATACAAAAGTTAGAATGTAAAGAGAAACCATAAGGAATAAGTACTTTAATTATTTGATAGGTAGAGATTAGTATAAAACAGGAAAGGTGTTATACAAGTCAGGTACTGTAAACTCTTTGCATAGATATTACCTGCTTCAGAGACTTTTGGATTCTGAAGAAAATGATAGGTTGATGTTCCTGGAATCTCTGTAATTGAAAGCATCATGTAAGTGTAATATTGACCCCCTAAATTCTTTATCTTTGAAGTACAGCCCTTAGGGTACTTCCCTTAAATTTGTGCTGCCATTTGTGTTCTGACAATGCAAAGAGAAACAGAACAAGTGGTGAATGTATCAGCGAGAAGTATACCACCAGTTCCTTCAGGGCCCAATTACTCACAACAGAAATCGAAGGCACAAGGTGTTGTATGTATTCTGGCTTCAGTTAGTGCCTAAGTCCAATTTACCTCATTTCAGTGCTTCGGGTTCTATGGAGAAACAGAAATGTGTTTCAAGTTTCGGGTGACAATTGGTTACAGTATGCTTTTAGCATGATTATAGTAAGATCATTTTGCTGTGAGTGATTTAAGTACTCACACATGGGAACAATGCCTCACTGAAACACCTGGGAGCAGCTGCTATTTCATAAGAAAGAATAGCAACAGCACAGGCATTGAGGAATTTGTTGTCTCCATATCCATTACTTTAAAATAGGATAGAGACTGGAGAATGTCTTGTTACCCAGCTATTTAGCAGAGAGGATATAATTATTAGATTAACAAACAGATTATTTGTAAATGCATTCTAGATTTCTCAGTCCTCTTCATCAGGTGTCAATCACACACCTTTGTTCTCTCCCTTTACATTTTATATTTTTTCTCATGTACCCCATATCATTTGTGTCTACCAAGATACTGGATATAAAGCAAGATTATCCACTGCACTTACATATACTTAATATAGTGTCAAATTGTGCCCCCATCAACATACCCTAATCCTGTAAGGCATTTTTCCTCTCACATTCACACCCGTTGCTGCAAATATAGAATTACATTGTTCCTGCTTGTTTGGGGAAGCAAACCAATGTGCCTGATTAACAAAAGTTACAGTGTTTGTTCTTCTATTGCTAAGATCTTGCTAATATTGCTGAAGAGAGTCTATGATTCTGATTGCACTGACAGGTACCTTTAAATTGCCATACTGGCATTTGACAGTGAATAGCTATAGCCCTATTTGTCATGGAGCGTTCTTTGGTAATGATCTTGATGGGAGGAGAGCATGTCAGACTATGTTTTAGGGACCTGTCAATAATTCTGGGCCTATTAGCTAAAATTGGTGGGGCACCCTACTTGATTACTAGAATCCTACCCAAAACTTCCGCCTATGTACTCTAGGTAGGAAAGTACTAACTTAAAGGGACTTCTTGCTGAACTATTGCAACATTTCTCAGTTTTGAAACCAAAATTACAAAATGAAAACTTTATTTCACTTAACAGTGCTTATTGTAACAAGATTTTTTTGAATAATCAGAAACATTTATTTTTTTTAATTTTAATTCAAATGATATCCTGTAAACAAAAAATGGAATTTGTAAATAATATATAAGTGTAACATCATGGCTTTCTAATAAATTAACACTGCTACTGCTTTATTCACAGTCTTAGAACTTTGGAAAATGGAACTATGGAAATGTGTTTCTAAGAATTAATTTTATCAGTGCCCCTTTCCAATTCATCATAATGTGCTGTGCATACTAATTTGTTTCACACAGAAAAATGTAGCCCTTAGACGGTGATTATAATAACAACAACATTTAGTCCCCGCTTTAACAGTTGTTTTCATGTTTGCTTACCAAAGTAAGTACAGTAGTAGTTGTTGTAAGTACGTAAGTGAATATTCAGTAGTTATTTTAAGTATGGATGAGTAGTTTATGGACCTTGGGGAGTTTGCAAACTGTCAGCCACGCAAAGAGAAAAAAACCTGATGCTTCACCTTCATGATTTGCATCACCCATTAAGCAGCTTATGCTTGGGCGGGGGGCTTGGCTTAAAGATGGCAGCTGCATTTTTGTAACCATACTACAGTTAGTTACTGTAGCTTGCCTCCATGTTACATTAGGTATTTTCTGCTGTGTGCTATCTTACTGTTTTCTGCTGTGTCTCATCTGATGTCAGTAAGTTGCTTTACATCACAAATACGTCTTAAAATAATTTTGGTCTATACTGCTGGTATGTGTTTTCATCTAAACTATTGAATTAGTACTGTAATCTCCATGTAAATGATCAGCATCATCTTACACAACAATGACAATGCTCTTTGTTAGCTTGTTTTAATTACTGTTTGGCTGTACTTACTTTTGAAGTCTGTTTGTTTTTTCTAGTGTATATTTTAGCCAGTGTTTAACTATTCCTGCTGGACTAGGTTAACATGCTGACTGCTGCTGTCCTCTCTGGGTCCCACATGACAACAAGATGCTGCATCTTATGAGGTTATCCTGATTGGAATAAATACAAATCAATCAATCAATGAATCAAACAATCAATCTATCCTGTACATAGTAACATCCATTACTGAGAGCATATGGATAAGGCAATCCCACCTCCTGCTGATTCTGGTTGTACAATCTATATTCGTTGATATATGTGATTCTCAGTTACTCTTACTGCAGTCCAACAGACCAGTGAGTGACCAACCTCCACCCTGTTCTTACTGGAATTATTAGGTCTTTAACTGCCTTCTATCACAAGCACTTTTGCTTAACATTCCCATCCCTCCGATCACAGCTGTGTGCTGCTGTTTTGTATGCAATTTTTCACCCACCTTCAAAAAACTACCACCTATGATTCTGCTCATTTTAATCACTACTCTCCCCATTAGTATAACCATGAACCTCAGACAACTAAAGTCATTGTCAGTCAGACACAGATCAAGACAAACATCTGAACAAGAAAGGAAACCTTCAGAATTGCTGACACATTATGAGCTGGTTAAGAACCCTTCCCCATTTCCCCAAAAGACAATATCCACACTATCAAATGGGTTAAATGGCCATAGCCATATATTTATTGAGGACATAAGAGAAGTACACAGTTATGCTTAATGCACAGCAGTGAGTTGAAGGAAGGAACCACAACCATAGGTTGACATTCAAATAGGTGACCCCCTCACAATGGGGGGTCCCTCCAGTACCTCCTCCAGACATCTGGTAGAGAAGGCAGAGCCAAGAGCCACCCCAGAGGCCTCCAGGAGTAGAGAAGAGTCACAGCCCACTATACTGGGTGCAGCATGGTGCCATTCCCTACCTTCTTCCCCGTGGTTGTGAAGCATGTTGTGCCCGGTGAATCCCTTCCCTTCTGGCACCATCTCAGGCTGTCTTACTCCACACATGATACTTCACACTCAGTCTCCCCATCTTCTTCCATTGGCTATGAAAGGTTCCTACCTCCTATACACTAAGCTGAGCTCCCTGGAACCAGCCTCAGTGAGAACAAAAACCCATAAAACCGTATTAAAGAGGAAAAACTGGGAACAATTCCCTCATGAATCCTACACCAATTCTTGTGAGCAGGCCTGTGTCCATGTTGCTATTCCTCTACCTGCCACCTTACCCCTTCCCCCATCCCTGGTTAATTATACCCTCTAACCTCCCTCCCTTCCTTCCTGTCACCATGGCCAGTGGACATGTATCTAAGGCACATCTGGATGCCAGGCAGAAAGACTGAATTCCCAAGATGTCAGGGTGTGTCTACCCATTGTCCAGCCTTCCTCTTCCCTGGACTCCTGCCTTAATACAGATTGGCTCCCTGTCCCAAAAATCACTAGCCCCTGTCACTCTAGCCCCCCCTGGCTGTCCACAGTAAGGTATCCTGTCCCCTTCCCTCCAGCGGAGGCCAATTTGGATGTCTGGCCATTTGGCCAGGAATACTGAGAGGAGGGGAAAGGGAATTTCCTGCTCAGCTGGGGAAGGGGAAGGGGCTACATCAGCATAGTCTCTTCCAGTTGTGATTCTCCTGGAAGAGACATTAGCCAGTTAAGGACACATTCCTATTTCTCCAAGAGACACCAACTACATTGTCAAATGTGTTAAATGGCCATAACCATATGTTTATTGAAGGCATAAAAGCTGTACACAAGCATGATTCATGCTCAGCAGGGAGCTTGGAAAAGGAACCTCCACCATTGTTCTGCATTGTGCTTTTGTAGGCCTGGACCTCCCCAGCTACCTTTCACTTGTTTCATAGGGAGCTATGATGGGTGGTGTACTGATTTTGTTTGCTTGGCCATAGAGGAAGTAAGATGAAGTACTAAAAGCAACTAGAAAGCTGTTTTGAGCATGGATGGCAAAGATTTAAGGGGAGTTCTCAGCAGAGCTCAAGGTTTAAACAGCCTTCTTGATCCCCGGCAAGACCAGGCCCCTGTCTCTATTTCTCTTCTTAACAGTTCATTGCGCTCCACTGTCTTTTCTACTATGCATGCTGTGAAGCTTAGTAAGAATTTAATATGCTCTACTTTCTGTGGTACATCTTCAGGTGGAACAGGCATATTCAGATAATGGACCACATTTTTAAAAGGGTTGATCACAGATGAAAATGTGTCAAATACGTACATCATGTCTCTTGTGTCTGGCTACCTCATGTCTACTTTCAAAATAATCAGCCATTTGCAAAACAAAGTTGGAATGTGTTCCCATTTGCATAAAATCAATGATCAATAAGTAATTTTCAATGTGAATACTGCTTCTCTAGTTACAACTGCATCCAATGTTAAGGCAGTGTTGGGACATCTAACAGATGGCTTCAAAGTGAGAACTATGGAGATATGCTGAATTTTCAAATTCCAAATCTGTCAGAAGTCCATGGGGTGTCAGAAAGTTGGTATACTGCCTCTACAGTGACAACTTTATAGTGATGTGGTTGATACCGATAACATCACCACATCTCTGTAAAGTCCACCTGGGACCCTGGCACCCTTCCCCAAGGTCCTGCACCCCATCCCTGATTCATCTCCATCTTGGAGTTGAGAATCCTAAAGAGGGGGGTTCAGTGGCACAGCTACACACAAAACAAGATGTTTACACACACTAGCACCATCCCAACCACAATTGCAGTTGATGTAGAGGTGTCAGGGTAACATCTCGTTGACATGAAATTGTCAATGCTGGGTCGTAGATCCCAGAAAATCCACATAATTCCAAGGAATTCAGTCAAAAGTAGAATTTTTACATTCTGAAAGCAGAGTTTTTTTTTAATCTGTGGATTAGTAGTCCACAATTTACATAAATCTCAGAATAGAATTCCACAGTTTAAATATAATGCAGATTTTATTTTCCACGAACCATAGAATAATATTCAGCAGATTCTAAAACCCACTGAATATTATTTAACTGTTTACATAGAAATGCTTTTCAGAATTCAGTGGAATTAGAAAGCAAAAATTTCAAAAAATATTTTGGAAGCAGAATTGCCATTCTGTACAAACTTCATTGGTGGAATTCCACATTCCTCATAGCTTTAAAGAACAGGTGTCCAATGCTGCACAAGGGGTAAAAGCAGAGCACAAAGATTTGCACTGCACTTGCCTATGACACTGAGAATGCTATATTCAGTTGGATAGTACACCTGTGCTATCTGACTGAATATAAGGGCATGTTGGTACAGCGCTAAGTTCAGTAGTGCTTCTCTGACATGGATTCAGGAAATGCTGGGAACAGTGACTCCAGACCCCCTATTGTATTAGTCAGCCGGACCATGCAAAAAGAGTCCATTGGGCATGCAAGGTGCTATGGGACCTTACAGTATGTATGCCCATTATGGGACAATTTGCATATGAAGCAGCAGCAGGGTTGTGACCCCTCTTACTGCTGGCCCTTCCCTCTGATCATCCATCCATATAAAAAGTAAAGCAGTCCCTGGTGTCAAGTGGTCCCCCATCATCCAATGCCAGTTCCCATTAAAACTCAATGGATCCCTGGTGACCAGTGGTTACCCCCACCCTTCAATCTCTGTCCCATTAAGAAGACAGCAATCCCTGGTGTCTATTTCACTAAAAATACCACCAACAGCTTAATCTGGTTCTAGATCAGTTGGCATTCATCTGTATCCCCCTTCCCTGCTTGTGCCTGAAAATAGGCAGAATTTGTCTAGTGCACTTACCCGGTTAACAAAAACTAAATAAATAAATAGTGTTCTCCATGGACTTTTGATTCTGGGCCCTGGTAGAAACAAAACCTTTTCTTGTATCCAGTGGCACCCTCCACCCTCTCCCCCCATTGCTCACCTCAGTTCTGTACAAGACGTGCCTGGCATTTAGTGACCCCCTGCACTGAGTACACCACCCTGCCACCTCCCTTACCTTAATCACTGGTGCCATGGGGAGCCCATAAGGTCACTGGCATAGCCCTCCTTTCACCACCTCAGCCAGTTGCTGTTTGCAATGTGAAGGAGTGTGCACCCTGCATACTGTAAAGGGAGTCCATGTACTGTCCACCCACCAGTATACTGTAGCCAGTACACACACTATCTTTACAGTATGGAGAATGGAGGATGCTCACTCCCTGTTATTGCATAATACAGCCAGCCAAGGAGGTGAGAGGAAGGTATTGCTGGTCTCCATATGGGATCCACATGACGTTGGTCTTTGAGACAAGGTGGTGGCAGGGTGGTGTACCTGGTGTGGATAGTGCAGGGGGGTCACTATCTGGCAAGAGCTTCTAGTATAGAATTGTGGCAAGTGATCAGATGGTGGGCAGTGCCACTGGACACCAGGGAAGGTTTTCTTTCTACTATAAATACAAAAACAGCGATACACATGGACTGTGGCTATAAAAATATTTATTAAACTTTATACATGAACAAACAGATGGTTCCCTGGCACTTTGAGGGCAACAACCCTCTTCATCGGGGGGGTCTTTCTAACACAGACAGAGAACAGAAGGCAGAGAGGACCACTGCACAGCAGTGAAGGTTTTGTTTCCACCTGGGATGGGGATCAGAGCACAGGGGGCACCACTGCATACCAGGGACTGATGTCTTTTTTTTTTTTGCAGTTTAAAGTTTATTAACCTTTTTGTCCATAATACCAACAAAGCAGACATTAGTACATACAGACCATTTGCATTAGACACTCATAATTCTTAAATCTGCCATATCACCTCCCTTAACCCTAACAATCCCATTCCCCACCATCCCCTCACCCTTATCTGCTAGGACAATAAGTAAAATAATGTACCATGCTAAGATCTATCCTATCTATGTTATCTAGGTGGCCTAGTAATGCATACTGGACTTATACCTATCCTAAAGTGAATAGAGAGCATAGAGGGGGTCCCATATCTTTTTAAATGTGCTCATAGTATTGTTCAAATTGGCAATGGTTTTTTCAGTGTGTAAATTTGCCAGGATTTCTGCTAACCATTCACTATAGGAGATTTCCTGCTGGTCAAGCCAATGTCGTAGGACCAACTTCTTGATGGACATAGCAGTGAGTGTTATATAATACTTCCGGTTGCGAACTTTTATGCCAGAAAGGTCACCCAGGAGACAAATTTCGGGAGTAAATAGGTCCTTAAGACCCAGGAGGGGGTCCACAAGCTGCTTAATATTATGCCACAGTGGGATGTTTTCAGGCATGTCCAGAAGATATGGAATAAAGTTCCTTCCTGTTGTTGACATCTTACACATAAACTGGTAGTCTTTAAACCCAACTTAACCAGTTTACAAGATGTATAATAAGCATTCTGTAGATTAGAGAGCTGCATTAGTCTTAATCTGTCCTGTTTGATGAATTGGTGGCAGGTGTACCAAATAGTCGTCCAATTAATATTCCGGTCTGGAAAAAATGATTCCCATAGACCGGAATGTCCAAAACAGTCAGGAATCTTCCAGAGGAACAATATGCTATAGATTCTGGATATCGCCTTAGGGCCTCCGCTCAGCCTATGTAATTCATTAAGGAATGGAATGAAGTGCCCTGTCCTAGGTTTATATCCGAATGATCATACCAATGCATGTCTGAGTTGAATTAGCTTGAATGTATATTTATTGGAAATACCTAATTTGGCGATAATTTCCTGAATTGAAAGCTGTGTATTATGGTCATTAATAAACCCAGAGATCTCCAAGTCCTGTGATATAGGGAACCAGGATTGGGGAATCAGTTTGACCACTATTTTAAGGATGAGGTTGCCTACTATCGGTTGATTAAGATCTTTAGTGTGATCATACCCGAGGAATTGACAAATCTGTGCGTGAATTTTTAAAGATATAGAAATTGTCATATTTTTAAGTTTTATTGGGAGAAGACTCTCCCTGATGTGTAACAGTCCCTCGGGACTTAACCCAGACATCCGTATTAGCGACAGTTCAATTTTAAGCCAGGCTGGGGCTGTGTATGAATTCCCTTGGGATATCCATCACATATATTTACTGACATGCAATGCCCAAAATAGAGGGTCACGTTAGGAAGCCTCAAGCCCCTTTTACTCTTAGGGGCCATCAAGGTATGGTAGGCTATATGGGGAGACTTGTTTAACCAAAGAAATTTGGTGAACAGCAATCATAGTTTCTTGAACCAGGATAGGGGGAACCAGATATCAAGCATGGAAAGGGGATATAACGAGTGCAGTAACACATTCATTTTGATTAAATTTACTCTTCCCCATAATGAGATGGACAGGGATGCCCACCTATTTAAATCTTGAGCGATATTGTTTACCAAAGTGTCCAAATTTAACCTAATAATTTGCTTGGGGCTATGGGATAATTTTATACCCAGATATCTGAGGAAGTCTTGCTTCCAATTAAGTCCAAAGGTGGCAATATCTGATCTGAAAAGCCTATTATTAAGTGGTAATACCATTGTTTTGCCAACATTTAATTTGTAATTGGACATTCTACCAAAGGTGTCAATAATATACAGCATATACGGAATAGATGTACCGGGGTTAGAGATTTGGAGAAGTAGATCATCCACATATGCAGAGACCTTTATTTCACAGGGATAAATGGGAATTCTTTCAATATTCAGGCAGCTTTCTAATCTTCTAATTAGTGGTTCGAGATACAGGTTAAATAATAGTGGAGATAAAGGACATCCCTGCCTAGTACCGGAATACAGGGCAAACTTTTCGGAAATCACCCCATTTCCTGAGACCCTCACAGACGGTGATTTGTACAATGCACGTATCCAGCTTATAAAATCAGCTGGGAAGCCAAAGGCCTCCAACACCTGAAAAAGATACTCCCAATGTACCCTATCAAATGCCTTCTCAGCATCCAGGGAAACCAACACCGCAGGGTAGGGTGCATCCCTGGACACCGAGAAGACATGCGACAGGGTCCTTAAGTGATCAGCTGGTGATCTACCCTTCAGGAACCCAGCCTGTTCTGAACCTATCAGAGTGTCCATTACCTTTTCAAGACGAATGGCCAACAGTTTAGTCAGGATTTTTATACCCTGATTTATTAACGATATAGGATGGTAATTGGTTACACAATCAAGAGGTCTACCTGATTTAGGAATCAAAACAATCATTGCTTCAAATAATGATGGGTCCACATCTGCACCTGATAGAATATACTGGTACAGGGGAGAAGCATTGGGATTAACTGAGTCTGGAATTTTTTATAAAATAATGCCGAGTATCCATCTATCCCCTGGGTTTTGTGCACTGGTAGATCCTTAATAACCGCGGCAATTTCCACAGCAGTTATCAGTGCTAGAAGTCTATTTTGTTGTTCTGGCGAGAGCCGGGGTAAATCGGAGTCATGTAGATAAGCCTGCAATTGTTGTGTTGCAGGGGGAGAACACATGGGGTTATATAACTCCTTATAGTAACTCGTGAACTCTTTTATAATTTCCTCTTGGTGCGTTTTGAGGGAACCATCTTGCAAGGACAATATAGAGGTCATATAATGAGATGATTCCATTTGTTTAACCCTGAGTGCCAATAGCCGACCTGCCTTATCCCCTTGGTCAGTATATGAAGCTTGGATTTTTAAAATAGAATCATCTGCCTTCTCGTGAAGAAGTTCCATTTATGCAGCTCTCAGTTTGATCAGGTCTTGCCGGGAAGTAGGGAAAAGGTCTTCCTCAAGAGTCTTAATTTGAGAGAGCAATTGAGTCAATCTAGCACTGGAAGTCTTTTTCCTGTGTGTGGCTGTACTAATCAAGACCCCACGGAGGTATGCCTTGAAGGCCCCCCATAACATATCTGGTTTATCCTGTGGATCATTATTGGACTGATAAAAAAATATCAATCTGCTCTTGTATCTGATTGCTAAGAGAAGTATCTTTTAACAATAAATCATTTAATTTCCACCTGGAACCTATTTTTGGGAGGGAAATCATTGACACCAAACAGGAAACAATGGAGTGATCTGAAGGGGTCCCTGGTAAAATCGAGGATTCCAGCATTCCGGATATAAAGGGATGAGATAGAAATATATAATCGATCCTCGATGAGGATAAATGAACTGGGGAAACAAAGGTAAATTTCCTGTCCCGGGGATGTAAAATCCACCAAATATCACACATTCTGGTCTGCTTGAGAAACTCCCGGAATGCCCTTTGGGCAGGAGAAAGACCCATCTTCTGTGGGTTTGATTGGTCCATAGTCTGGTCATACACTAGGTTGCAGTCTCCCCCTATAATTATAGGTATGGAGAGGTGAGGTTGTAAGACTTGTGTTAATTGGGTGAAGAACTCGGGTGCGTCATTATTGGGTCCATATACACTATCCAATATTATTTCTTTATTATAAAGTAAGCCCTGAACGAAAATATATCTTCCTCCTGGGACCCTAATCACATTAATAGTATTAAATGGAGTTGTCCTACAAATGAGGATCATTACCCCGCAGCTATTTGTGGTTCCCTCTGCACTGAAAAATTGGTCCAACTGCTGCCTGCGAAACTGGGACACTTCCGCATCCAAAAGATGTGTTTCCTGAAAACAGACAATGTCTATGTTCAATAACTTTAAGTGATGTAACACTTGATATTGTTTCCTCCTCTTTCTACCCCCTCTGATGTTCCAGGTTGCAAAACGTAAACTGTTAGCCATGATATCTAATTAATGGGACAGTGGTCTCCATCTCCTGTACAAGAAGTCATGTGAAAACCCTAATTCTGGTGGTCTCAGCATTGGTATATTCCTAGCAGATAACCTCCCCTCCCTACCCCCCCTCCACCTAACAAATACGTAATAGCAAAAATTAAAACTAGAAAACATCTTACATAGAAAACCCCAACTTACTTTCCCTCCTGTCACTGGCACACAGCCCAGCTGATCCCTCGCCAGTCCCAAGAATTCCCCCTCCCACTACCCAGGAACTTAAAGCGGTAACCATTAAAATCCAAACTGAAAACACCAACAGTGTATAAATCCCAACCACCTAAACATATAAAGGCAAGGGTTACACGCATATATATGTCCATACAGAAATTTTCACAATCCCCACTATTTACTTATGTGGGATCTCCCACAGGGAAATCCCCTGATATTGTGAAAGTACACATTTCCATCTCTCAGTGTCTTACCCCCTATGTATCAGTCAAAAGGGGATAATGTAAAACTGACTATTGAAATGCCAGAGTGACCTCTAAGGCGAGTTGTTCATCATCCCTGCCAATATATACAAGTGGAGAGTGCCCACTTATAGACAGATCGTATGCGAACACTTCCAACTTGGCTGCACTAAAATAACATTAACCCGAACCAAACAGCTATTAGATATCACACCTACCCTCATAATTAAACACTCATGAATGACAAAGCTTGTTGTCATCACAAGTAATAAGCAAATCTGCTGGCAGGGAAGCAAAAAGGAATTGCAAGGGTGTGCGTTACCCAGAATAAGCCCACAGAAATGTCTAAGCTTCCAGTCTTGCTAAAAAGCAAAATAAACAGCCATCAAACCCACAATGTTTTGGAAACCTGTAAAGAGATATTATAAATGGCCTAAACAGTTGTTGAGTAATAAGCTAGGTTTGCTTTGCAGTCCCTCAATCTGAACACAGAGAAGCTCTGGTAATTCTCCCCGAAGTCACCGCTATAGTCCCGTTCCTTCAACGGGTCTTAAAAAGATCGGGGAACTCCTTCTGTAGTACCTTCAGGGCAGATTCGACTTCATCAAAGGACATCCAGGTACCCAAAATCATAACCTGGAGATGAGCGGGATACCCCATTCGAAACTTTATGCCCACAGAGATAAGCTTCGTTATAGTGGGATGAAACAGGGCCCTCCTTTGCCTCACCATAGCAGGGAGATCCTGAGTTATGCGTATCTTATTTCCTTCCCAGAGCACTTGATCTAACTCCTTAATCTTGGCAAGGAGGAATTGCTTTTCTTGAAAATTAAGAAATTTGATCATCAAAGATCGGGCTGGTTGACAGGGGTAGGCATTGGTCGAGGTACTCTATGAGCCCTTTCAATTATGTAGGAGGCTCCAAAGGGAGAGGGGCCAATAAGCTTCTCAATTAACTTGTGCATGAACAGGAGGGAATTATTACCTTCCTCTTTTTCTGGAATACCCAGAATCACAATATTATTTCTATGGCTCCTCCCTTGTAAATCTTCAACTTTTTGTTCCAATTTTTTGATGCGCTGTCGATTTTCTACTGTGACATTATCATTACGGTCTGCTTTCTTCTCTATGGAAATGAGCCGGGCCTCTGAATCTGCCATTCTAGTCGATAAATCTTCAAGTGCCCCTGACATTTGCTTAATTTCAGCAACCACCGACTTCAAATCCTCTCTGAAGGTTTGCAGCTCTTTTAAAAACAACTCTAGAGTGAGAGGAGTTGCATCCGGAGCCAAGGTGTGGAGGCCATGGTAGTAAGTTGTTTACCACTCCCTGTCATCTGGGCCTTGCTTCTTTTGCCAGATTTCTCTGAGGAGACAGGTTGGATGTGTCAGGGCATTGCAGCTCTCATTTCAGCTTCCATTTTCAGCCCAAATATCTAACAAGAAAATCCATGCCTTAAGTACTGGTTCAGCGATTATTAAAATCTTATTTGGGACAGGTTTGATTGAAATAAATGCCCTTAATAGTGGGAGCCAGATCCAAGTGCTGCTACACAGTCTGCTGCATCATGTGATCCCCCCGGACTGAAGTCTTTTTAATGAGGCCTGGGGATTGGAGGGTGTGTTGACCATTAGACACAAAGGAATAATTTCATTTTGACTGGGACCAGGGATTAGAGGGTGAGGGGACAACTGAACACCAGGGACTACTGTAATTTTAACAGGGATGGGGATCATATAGTGGTAGGGACCACTGGACACTGGGGAGTAGGTGTGTTTCCCCAGCTGCCAATGAGGTTGTTGGCTGCAGTGGCTTCACTTGTCACTATGGTTGCCCAGAGTAAGCTGGGCTTCTTCTTGTGATAATTGTGCAATGCAAGGTGGCCTTTGTTACTCCATTTGTGCAGTGCAAATGGGCTGAATATTGTACTGCACCCATATTCATGTCCCCACTCCTCCCTTTGCACACAGTTCCTTGTGCATGTGCTAACCCATTTAGCATCCACTCCTGATCCCTTTAAATATTGCGCGTGGGCACAAATCCCAGGCAAACAGCAGGTAATCATTTTGCCCACTGGACAAACTTTTGAATATTGGGCCCAGATGTCCACATCTGAAATTATTGACAGGCATATGTGATATTGATCTATATAGAAATCTGGCCCAAACTATTTAACCAAAGTGGTTATTTCACTTAGGCTGACTAAGTCCTAAAAAACATGCGTTGCCCAGTTAACTACGATGATTTATATGCTGTACTAGTGTTTTTTATCCCTACAAATGCAAACTTTCCTCTAGAACATTAAATAGGTTTCTGGTCTTAATATGGTAACGTATATCCAAACATTCATACTCCTTGATTAGTACAGGGAAGAGCACCACATATCACTTAAATAATGAGTGTGACTTGGAAACAGGAGCCAGTTCAGACACCTACTGTACTTTAATTCAAAGGTATATTCCAGCAACATTTCAAGACAATAGAATGCCACTGCCCTCAGTGTTCAGCCAGTGTTTGGTGCTATGAAAAGGGCCCAGCATTATGTTTAACAGATATACATATCCCAATAATACTATGAAACATTCTGAATAACAAGGTTAAAAAAAATATATAGTAACATGCATTACATTTACAATTTCTTCACCGGGGGCAGCCTAAGCTGTGGCACAGCATCTTATTTTTGGTGGAAACCTGCTTCTTCCCAGTTTATAGCAAGGTGGACTGGAGAACTGGGAGGTTAAGTGACTTGTTCATGCTCGTAAAGTGAGTAAATGGTTCTGGGGGGATTTTAACCTGGATCTAAGAATTCACAAATCTATGGTCTCACTCCTAGACCACACTGACTGCTTAAACTGATTGATCAATAATCTTTTGTGTGATAAACATGGACATCTATTTTTCTGTATGTATCCAGTGAGCAAAAGGAAGATGTGCCATTTGAGAGTTTAAACAGAATAGAGGTAACTTTTTTGTCTGACAAACTAATTGATCTCTATAAAGAACTAGGTGAAAATAAATGTAAGACATGTCCTGAGATATGAAATGTAAGGTGAAGGAGCCAAAATACTACTTGGACCTATTTTTTAAAAAGGGGTGGGTGGTACTTATGTTACTTTTACCTGTTACAGGAAATTCATTTTTAGCAAACTCTAAAACCTTAGAGAGTTTGGAAAAGTGACTGGAACTGCCAATCCCATTACAGTTATAAATGTCATTATCTAGTCACTTAGTGCATTTATAATAATTCTGCACTAGAAAAGTCACATCAAAAATGTATCAGAAGAGTTGATGCTCACACACAAAAGAAGATATTGACGAGTTTTGGATAACAACTCTGTTTTGTGTTGCACACTGTTAAAATTCTACATAAGAAACTGGGTGGTCTGGTTTCTTGAGTTTCTTCAGTGTATACCTAATCATTCACAAGAGGTGTCTCAAAATGGCATTAGAACAACCAGTTAAGGAAAACAATGTGTGTGCGTGTGTGTGTGTGTGTGTGTGTGTGTGTGTTTGAGAGAGAAGGAGAAAGAATAAAACAAAGGGACATGTGAATTATACTGTGTAGCATAGAAAATGTGTGGCATATAGTTTTCTCTCTTTGTATTCTCTCTTTCAAACAGCACTGCATGACTTTAAAATTAAAATGTCTTATTACCAGAGAGTCAGATTTTGTTAGCTTAGAGCTTTCTCGTACTGATTATCAATTATGGTCTGGTCATCTATTTTTCTGCTGTGGACAGCACATGATATAGAATAGGGATGCTCAACAATGGTATACGGCATTTTGTACGTCTAGCTCCACATTGAACATACCATTGTGCTGTTCTGTTCCAAGAATGCAAACATTAGTTAGAAAACAGTTTTTTTCCCCATGGGCCATAGACAAGAATAATAATAACAATAAGACGCTCCACCCCTTCCCCACCGAAAATTCATTCTTTTATTGGATCAGCAAAGTTCACCTTTTATTTTTTGGACCCCTAGCAGGGTATGTCACTGGTGCCTTTGAATATACAGTACCTTGACAAATACTCTTATGGCACTCTGAAGCATTGTTTGAAGGTCCTGCCCAGACCAGTGATCTTTCAGCATACATAAGGAATAAAATACATAATTTGAAAAAAAGCACAATTTAATGGAAAACTGTGCTTAATACATAAACTGCAGCAGCTTCTGCATAAATGCCCAATTAGGGGTTTTAGCAATGAATTGCAATTTTAATTACCTTTTACATGTAGTATTATGTGGTGGAATAACAGAGTCAACCATCTTCTCAGCAAACTCAACCACAGCCATCTTGTGCACACCAGCTGGCTTCCTGTGATCATAGGTTATGCTAATGAGAGCTACTGACTCTGACATTAGTCAGTAACACTCATTAACATAACCCATGTCCAGGGAGCTGAGTGGTGTGTGTGAGATGGTGGAGGGTGAGTCTGTCCATAGGACAGTCAGTGCTGTTATTACACAACATAATACCAGATGTAAAAGAGCATTTAAAAATGTAAAGTACTGCTAAAAGCCCTAATTGGGGCTTTCTGCATCAGCCATTGCAGTTTCTGTATCAAGCACAGTTTTCTTTTAAAGACTGGTGGCTTGCATAGTTTTTGTCTGATGGCCCTATGATCCCATATTAGTAAGGGCCCAACACCCACTGATACTGAGGATGCCTAGGCTAGCTCTGTTTGTCTGTGCAACTCAAGTACCATGGACAGCATTCTGAAAATCTGCTGAGGTATGCCACATTTTCACTTGAGTAATAGTATTGCTAGTAATTTTAGTTATTTCTTGTCAGGGGTATTAAAGCTGGAAACACTGTAGAATGAAAGATTTCACTGCACCTTCTCATTTTCAAAAGAGCTGATATAATAATGGACAACTGAAAAAACATTAATTTCCACTTAACATGATGTTAGTAACACTATTAGGATCCCCACTCTGATGAGAATCTTCAAGATATAGGGAGAAAGGGGGATTTGTTTTACAGTTTAATGTATTGGTTATGAATGTTGACTGAGCCTTTTCATTGTCAGGCTAGTAATATATAACATTGAGAACTGGAATATGAGGCAATGAGTAGGAATGGGAGCATGTCAGCCTCTAGAATATTTAATTCTCATTAGGCCCTGTGCAAATTTTAAATTTGCCTGTAAGGCCCAGTGGCGCTGAGGGCTGAGGAGCTGGAAGGCACACCTCATTCCATGCTGGCAACCTGGGTTCAGACATGAGCCCAAGCCACTAGGGGCTAGCAGGGGAGAGATAGGATTAAGTGTTCACAGGACTGCTCTCCTATCCCCAAGGAGAGATCCAGGGAATGCTCTGTAGTGGCCCCTGGTGATGATCCGGGGCACTACCAGAGTGGTGGCAGCAAGGAGGGGGGGTGGAGTGCAGCAGATGTCGGCACATAGTGCCCAGACATCAGTGCACACCTGCACTCTGCAAAAAGAGGCAAAAATCAGGTGGAAAATGGCGGAGCGATGATATGGCAGCTGATGGCCGTGCCCGGCACCCCCAGTTCCCGAGAGGATCCTACCACAGAGAGTGTGAGTGATAAAGGCTGGTTCTGTGGGGATTCCAGACCGGGCCTCGGGGGTGTGGGTGCTGGTGGCCAGAGATTGCAGAGATCCACACCACGAGGAAGGCAAACAGAGTTGTGTTAAAAAATAAATTGGCCTGTAAAGTGGCTACTTTGCAGAGTTTTCTCAAAGTGGCCACTTCACTACATTGTGGGAGAAATCTCTGTAAAGTGGTGAATTAGTCCACTTCATGCAGGTTTTTCATGCCAAGAAGTTAAATGCTATACTAAGTTTTGCACTTTATAGCAAAATATGTAATTTTTTAACTTCAAAAATACCTGTTCTACAGACATGGATTGGAGTGTGAGACTGCCCATCAATTAAGTGAGTGATGGCATATAATTGATGTCAATGGCAGAGTAGATCGGTATGTAGCAAGCTTCTGTTTACTCAAGAAAATTGTGGGTTCAAATCCCACTTAGGGGACTTGGGATGATAATCAGTGCTGGAACTGATTGCAGTGCTATTTAACTGCTATCCTTTTGGGGGGAAGACATCTTTTACCAGGTTGTTAAATGAAGGCTTCCTCTGTCAATCTCTGGTGGAATTTCTTTTCAGAGGTGGGAACTATCATTTGTGTCCTTACTAAAGTTCATCCTATTCATAAAACAAATTAGAATGTAATTATCCATGTCTGAGTGTGAATATAAAGTGCTCACTGACTGAAAATGAGTGTAGACAGTCTTATTCTGATTATTGCATTGTAATGCTTGTTAAGATACATTGTACATAGAAAAAGGATTCATTAAATGAAAAAGTCATACTTATTCATAGTAGTTGAGTAATACACAACAGTGGTAGGAGTTTGGTATGAGGAAGCACCCATCAGTGGTTTCTGGTCTAACAATGTTTAAGTTAACTAAAGGAATAGTTTTACAATGAACAAAAAGTATTGTTCCTTAAAAAATTTTGCAAAGGTCTATGAGCCAAATGATAGCCGATTCACAGTGTCCTACACATATATATTTTTGGTATACATACAGTATAATGTATCATGTTGCAGAGTACAATTTCTGTGTTAATTGCATTTGGTTAAAGTACAAAATATATCCTTACAGAAACTAGAACCAAACCTAGCCTTACAATTATTTTGCAAGTATGTTTTATCACTCCATTAGGATTCATTTGGCATGCTCACTGTCTTGAAGGCAGAAGCAGTTGTTCACATTTGAGACTCCCAACCATGATTACAAGAGTATCTGGATTCCATTGCCATGCTTTTGATTGTTTTCAGAATACCTTTTGCTTATGTCTTTAGATGACTGAACACATCCAGAAAATGGTCCCTAGTGGCTCAGTGTTATACAGTGACAGAAAAGGACACTCACCATTGTCACCTGACTGAGTCAAAATAGAAATGGTGTTGACTGAACGTTATACCATTGGGAACTCTGATAGGAAATAACCTGGATTACACTGTCAGCTCATCTACTGGTCAACCAAACAAATGTCTCTCTCTAGGGGTCTGACCAAGTCTTTCTAAAAAAACAAAAATGTAATAATTAAAAATTTGTCAGGTGCAAAATGAAACTTTCTAATAGTGGAACAGTTTATTTTTCTGGAGTCTACACATAAAAGTCAAATGGGCATCATAATTTCTTTTTGTTCCAAAGAAAGTACTGCTCTAAAGTTCTATTGTATTAAAGCTGTAATAGCGATTGAACTATGCAGAGAGCATAGGTAATAACAAGCAGTGGAAATCTAAAAGAAAGCATGACAGAGAAATGTTACTAAACAGACTGATAAGAAAATTGACATTTGGATTTAAAGCTTTTATATCCAAGATCCTTAAGGAAAGGGATTCTTTTGAACGTGCTTTGAATAGCAAGTAAGGTTGATTTTATATTGTGCTAAAAAACATAAAGGGATAATGCTCAGGTTCTATAATGGTTGAAAAGAGCATTCCTGTCAGCCCATTATTAATGTGGTGGAGTTCCACTTCATGAGCTAGAGACTAATGCTCCTAACTTGAGCTTGAGTTTACCTTTGCAATACAGTCTTGTGGAATTTGATGAAGCAGCCATAACAGAGCATTCTTTCCTCTTCCGTGTAATGAGAGCTTGGTCTCCCAATGTGTGTCTGTTCTCTGCAACCACCTGGAACAGTGCAGATGGGGTGACCAATATGGCATGGGAGTATGTGACTTCCTAAACATCATTCTTTGTTTGAGGAATGGATTGGTGCCAGTCCTTTAGACAGTGGTAGACACCTAGGAGAATGTGTGGGTTCTACACATATGTTGCTGCTTCATCAACAAGTACACAGATCAAGTGGTGGAAAGAGCTCTGCAGAGTTTTCAGATTCTACTTCTAGCAGGAATAGGTGAGAATAGCCTTCAGGGGCCAAAGGAATACAGGGAAGTTCCCTTAGGCAGTGAATCTGGTACACACCTGGCAGAGCAGAAAGGAGGGATAAGGGGATCAGAATCAAAGGCTCCTCTGGATCTATAGTACACTAAGTCTGGTAAATGGGTGGAAGTAAAGAATATGGAGAGGGCACAATCTAGAGCACAGCATGGAGGGACATCACAGCTTGAGGGACCAAGTGAACCAAGGGGCATGTGGCTGGAGTAAAGCAACAGGTACTCAGTGCTGGCTAGCCTTAATGAGTGGAAGGGGAGGCAGCTCACAGAAGAAGCAAGGGAGATGTGTAGTGAAAGCAAGGTGGGGGTAGCAGTGTGTCATAAAACATGACTAGGACACTGCTAGAAAATACTAGTGGGGGGCAGTCTAAGGTGGATAAGGGGCCAGATTCAGAAACGAAAGGAGGGTGCAGGTGAGAAAGGGAACAGGGGTGATGATGAGGGTCCAGGTAGCAGGGGCAGGGTGCTGGGGGTAAGATGTGGGGAAGGGGCAAGGCAGAGGACTGATGATGAACTAGGGAACAAGGACAAGGATAGTGTAGATAGTGCCCAGGGATGGGAGCAAGACAAGGAGAAGCACCATAACTGGGGGCAAGAAAATGAAGGTAGGGTTGTAGTTCTGGGGGACTCGATACTAAAGTGGATAAGATAGGGAGAAAGGGGCACCAGGAAAGCCACATATGGGTGGAATGTATGCCAGGTATGACAGCAGGAATGGAGAGGCAGTTTGTTCCTAGGTGAGTGGGGAAGAATAGGGAAAAGCTTCACATTGTGGTGCACCTCGGCACAAATTACTTGGAAGGCAGCAGAGTCAAAGATGTGCAGGAGAGGTTCAAGGAGGTGAGTAGGCTATGTGAAGGGTCTGGCCACTCAGTTTCTTTCTCAGAAGTTCTCCCTGTACATAGAGCTAGTGCAGCCAGAAAGCAAAGGATAGTAGAGTTCAACACATGGTTGGGGGACATCAGTCCATGGGATACGGTCTGGTGTGGGTGGGATGGAGAGACATATGAGAGAATAGAACCCTGTTTGCTCAGATAGGTTAAATTTAAATAGAAAAGGCACAGGAGTCCTTACGCAGAGGCTGGCAGAGTACATAGCAACAAAGGTTACTTTAAACTAAATGAAGTCGGATGCAGAAGAATGGGTGACAAACAGTTTCTACAAACCAGGGAGTCTGCAAGACCTCCCCTCTTGTTAGAAAGGAGCAGAAAGAAGGAAGTACCAAAACAGGGGATGGGGAGGAATCAGGGAGGGGAATGCAAGGGCAGGAGGCACCCTGGAAAGTAATTTCCTTGAATACAAGGAGCCTGGGTAACAGATGGTGGAGATGCAGGCTATGATGACAGAGGGAGGGGCAGACATAGCTACCATCACAGAAATGTGGGCCACCCAGTACCATGACTAGGACCTGGTGATCCCAGGATACAGACCATATCATAGGTACAGAGAAAAGGGAGAAGGGGAGGGGTGGCTATTTATGTACAGGAGGAGATATTATGCAGTGGGGAGGAGGGGTAGGAGGGCAGGGAAAAGGCCTTATGGGTTCAGTTACTAAACCTTAAGGGTAAAAAGATTAGGTTGGGGGGTTGTGTATAGTCCACCATCTCAGAAGGACCATATTAATAGAGAGTTGGGGGAGCAAATTAGAAGAATCAGCACAAAGGATAACACTGTGATAGTAAGGGACTTCAGTCTCCCAGGGGTGGATTAGAGCACCCCAGCTAACATAAGTGCTAGGGAACAGGTCCTCCTGGATGCTTTTCAGGAAAGCTTCCTGGTGTAGTTGATAGGGGAGCCAACCAGAGATGGTAGCATCCTTGGTCTTGTGCTAACAAATGGGGAACGCATCCAGGATCTAGGGGTGGAGGATCCCCTGGCAGGTAGCAATCACAGTACAGTATGATTCTCACTTATCATGGGGCAGGGAGGTAACCAAAACCAGAATGATGGTGGCTGACTTTAGGTGAGCAGATTTTAGCAAAATGATGGACATTCTGTGGAATCACATCACCAACATCCATCCACATATGGATACAGATAAGAAATTGGAAATTATTACATTTGGGCTGACAGAGGCCATCTGTTCTCGTGCTAGGGCACAAAGCAAAAAAGGCCAGGGCCAAAAAGCCTAACTGGTTAAACAGGGAGGTGGTAAGGAAGGTAAAAGAAAAATGTGCTGCCTTCTGTAGATGCAAGAGGACCAAAAGGGAGGTGGATAGGGAAGAGTACATGAAGAAATCAAGGGAGGAGACCAGATTAGTCAGGGCAGCCAAGGCATCAAGAGAGCTCAGGCTGGCACAGGGGATCAGAGAAGGGGATAAGGATTTCTTCAAGTACATAAAGGAAAGGAGAAGTTACAAAGATCAAATTGTTAGGATCAAAAGGGATGGGGTGGGTGGAAAAGGATGAGGAGCAGGCAGAAGCACCCAGTGACTATTTCTGTTCTGTATTTTCAAGGGAGAAGCAGGGGACGGTGCTGCAGGGGATGGAGGGGTGGGCACAAGTGGGGCTGAGTTAATGGATGGGGAGATCCTAGTGATCTGGGTGTTGAAAGGCCTGAAGGACCTGAGGGTGTACAAGGCACCCAGCCCAGACAGCACACACCCCAAGGTGTTGAATGAGCTGGCAGAGGTCCTAGCACAACCACTGGCAGACTTATTCAACACATGTCTGAGGACTGGTGGCATGCCAAAGGATTGGAAGATGGCACATGCAGTGATCCTCCATAAGAGCGGGCCCAAGGATGAACAAGGCAATTATAGATCAATCAGCCTTACTCCAGTGTAGGAAAGTTAATGGAGACTATCCTTAAAGACAAGTTGGTGGCCTAGCACGGTGGCACTGGGAGTTGAGGTGCTGGACACCACACCTCACCCCATGCTGGCTACCAGGGTTCAGGAATGGACCCGGGTCACCAGGGGTGGCTCCTAGAGCTTGCTGCAGTTACTGGATCCTGTGTCAGCAGAGACAAGGGGGGTCTCTCTGCTACCTCGCTGTGGAGGGCAAGCCACAGGGATATGCAGTGGAAGCCCAACTAGGAGCCAGGGTGATCTGGATGGTGGCCGGAGAATGTAGGATGCCTGGATGTGGATGGCAGATCGGGGGCCAAAGGTAAGAAAAATGACTAACAAAAAAAAAAGGTTGGTAACTTTTCTGGAAGAAAATGGTCTCCAGGATAGTCTCCAGGATGGTCTCCGGCACCATGCAATTCTGCTTAAAGTTGGACCAGCATAACATTCTGTGGTGATTTGCATATGCAGCTCATGATGCTTTGCATTGTGTGGGCATGTGTGATTTTGTATTTTCCCAGGATAGTAGGCAGTATGGGTTTGTCTTGGGAAGATACTGCCAGACCAACCTGATTGACTTCTATGACTGGGTGACCAGGGCACTAGACAGTAGCCATGCAGTAGATGTCCTGTATCAGGACTTCAGCAAGGCCCTCAACAATGTACCACATAGAAGGTTGATGAGCAAACTGGGATACCTAGGAGATGGGGAGAATCTTGTGAACTGGGTCAAAAACTGGCTACAGGACAGGCAACAGAAGGTGACTGTAGGGGGGATCTCTCAACACCTAGAGCTATAACCAGCGGAGTACCACAGAGTTCTGTACTGGGTCCAGTGTTGTTTAGCATATTTATTGCAGACATCTCAGATGGAATAAGGAACAAGATCAGCCTTTTTGTGATGGACACAAAAATCAGAGCAGTGGTGAATGACATGGAAGGGTGGCAGGGGCTACAAGATGATCTAGTAAGCTTGAAAGCTGGTCAGTCACTTGGCAGCTGGAGATTAAGGCATAGACATGCAAGACAATGCACATGGGAGCCAGAAACCCAAGAAACTGTTACCAGCTGGAGGTGGGATGCAGCTATCCACTACAGAGGAGGAGGAAAAGGATCTTGGGGTACTAATCACAGGTCAAATGAACCACTCAGCACGGTGCAGGAAGGCGGCAGCCAAAGCAAATAGGATGGCAGGTGTATTGCCAGAGGCATCACATCTAGGAGGAGGGAGAACATCCTGCCACTGTGCAGGTCTTATGGTGAGATCACACCTGGAATATTGCATGCAGTACTGGTGCCCTATCTAAAGAAGATGTCAAACTCCTGGAGGGGGTTTGGTGAAGAGCAACCAGGATGATCCTTGAGATGAACGGCAAACCATACAAGGAAAGGCTGAGGGAGCTAAACATGTACAGTACTCCCTGGAGGATAGGGAGAGAGAGAGAGAGAGAGAGAGAGGATGTATGATTGAAACATTCAAGTATATGAGGGGCATAAATAAGGTTGGCACGGAGGAGATTTTTAGATTAGAAGGGGGCAGAGATACTAGGGGGCATAGTCTGAAGCTGGAGGGTGGGAGATTCAGAAAGGAAATAAGACACTATTTCACTGAGAGAGTGGTGGCAGAATGGAACACACTGCCAGAGATGGTGGTATCATCAAAGATGGTGGGCAGTATAAAGAGAGGGTTGGACAGGTTTAGGGGTAAGGTCACACTGGAGGGGATATGGGGGAGGAAGCTAACATCGGAAGGGGCAAGAAATCTGATATGTTGGCAGGGGAAAGGGGGTGCAGCTACAGTATAATATACTGTATTGTTGGCTGCACACTCAAGCAGACCACATAGACCATAAGACCATTATCTGCTGGCATTTCCATATGTTCGTATGTTATACCAGAATTCTGCCGAATTTCAGAAATTCCACCAAATTCAACAGAATTGTATTGGATGCAGAATTCTGAAATTTTAAATGCAGCATATTAACCACAGATTTATATTCTGCAGTTCATATAAAATTCAGCTTAATTTTCCTCAAGCCATGAAATAATATTCCATGGATCACATAATATGCAGGATATTAGTCTGTGGTCTATATAGAAATGATTTTTGGTGTGATGACTTCAGTTGATGTCGCAGCTCTGTGGAAGCCAAGATACCGAGCTCCTGAACCTCGAGATATAAAAAAAACCCTCTATCTACTGCTGAGTACAGAAATGTTCTTTTCAATGCCTGGAGGGGGTAAAACAGAAACTAGAGATGCAAAAAATAATTCCAGAGGACAATCTAAAATGAAGGATGGCCATAGATTACAATCTGAATCGACGGACACCAACAGAAGCCCTTTGCTGGCTAGCTCTCACATTGCAGAATATGACACAGATGGTAAAACTGAGCTACTGTCAAGAACTAGATTTGAAACAGTCCTGAGAGAGATTAAGGCCTCCTGGACTGAAAATAAGAAAGAATTCCGTACCATGCAACAAAAATTGAACTAACTGGAGTCATGTCTGGATCACATGGAAGATGGCACTCACCAGTTATTTCAACTAATAGAAACCTTGGTGGTACAATTGGCTGAACTGCAAGCAAAGTGTTTAGATCTTGAAGGTAGATCATACCGAGAAAACCTTTGATTATATAGGCTGCCCAATGGCTCGGAGACTGCCCCAATGTCCACTTTCATTGAAAACCTACTCTGGGACGTACTTGATCTGCTTGCCTTATACACGATTTCCATGGAGCATGCACACTGATCTCTCCAACCTAAACCTACAGACCCTAAGGCATGCCCTCACCCTGTGGTTTTTAA
This sequence comes from Neoceratodus forsteri, assembly GCA_016271365.2. Taxonomy (NCBI): domain Eukaryota; kingdom Metazoa; phylum Chordata; order Ceratodontiformes; family Ceratodontidae; genus Neoceratodus; species Neoceratodus forsteri. The sequence goes on along the minus strand of JADMNL010000026.1, from coordinate 154,062,060 downwards.
ACTAAGCACTTTTTTTTTTCAATTTAAAGTTTATTAATACATTTTCCACAACAAAAGGCAGTTTAAGTGACAGTAACATTGACATTCTGATACAATATAAAGGAATAACTGCCTGACCCACCCTTCCCTCCCCTTACTGCAGTAACCCAACCTAATGCCCGTCAAATGCCAAGCACTTTACTTAAGGTCTTATATGACAATATAGCCTGAGATATACTTAGACTTGAACCAGAGAAATTAGAGAGTGAAGGGGATCCCAGATTTTGGTATATACTACCATTCTATTGTGGAGACTGGCAATTGCTTTTTCTGAGCGCAGATTGGACAGAATTTCTTTTACCCATTCCTGGACAGATGGAGAGGACTTATCTTTCCAGTGGCGTAGAATAAGCTTCTTAGCCGATAAGTCAATCATGGAAATGTGAAACTTTCGTACCTTAACTCTAATAGATGATAAGTCCCCTAACAGACAGATCTCGGGAGTAAAGTGTTCCTGAAGGTCCAGCAGAGGATCCAGGAAAGTTTTAATTGAATCCCATAAGAGGGAGATTTTAGGACAGGACCAAAACATGTGGAGAAGTGTTCCTTCTTCCTGCAAACATTTATTGCATATATTGGAATTCAGGTAGCTCCATTTCTGTAATTTAACCGGGGTGTAATACAAATTATGTAAAATATGATATTGCATGAGACGTAATCTGTCTTGAGAAATATATTTATGACATGATCTCCACAGAGAATGCCAATCCAAATAATGTTGAAGAAAAAATTATTCAAGAATTTTGTAGGTCCAAAGGGACCCACATATTTTTTGTGAAACAAAACCTGATATAGCTTACAGATTACACCTGAAAATCCAGAAAGTGAGGAAACCTCAGGTATCAGAGAAGTGATGGTCTGAGAGGGAGGAGTATTATCAAAATTAATTACAAGTAAATGCCTTAATTGTATAACTTTGAAATGAAAGGAAACCGGAATGAGAAATTTCTTAATAATATCTTCCACTGAGAACAAATGCCCCTCTCCATCCATAAAAGAAAGAAGCTTCCCATCCCCCAATTGTGACAACTATTGACGGGAAATCTGGTTCTTGTTAATAGTGAAAGATGGGGAATTCCAAATAGACTGGGCCAGGTCCCGATGAGGGGAATATTGTAAAAATGAACACATTTGAGAATAAATCTTTAAAGAAGTCATTATTATGGGGCACTCTTCGGTCATACGTACCTGGGGAAACTTAAGGAAAAATAGTGTAAGAGGGTCCAAGTTCTTGGACTTGATTGCATCAAGTTCTATTCTAAGCCAAACCGGTTGCTCTTTTTCTGGGCCGGGGGATACCCATCTCAGACATTTTGCTAAGTGACTAGCCCAGTGATAAATGGCCAGATGGGGAATTCGTAAACTCCCCTCCAATTCTGGGGCTGCCAACTTGTGATAAGTCAGCCAAGGATATCTGTCAGCCCTGATAAATCTGGTGAATACACCATGTGTCTTTTTAAACCAGAGTAAAGGAATAAAAGTGTTAAGAAGAGATAATGGGTAGAAAATTCTACGACGTATGTTCATCTTAATTATGTTAATCTGGCCCCATAATGAAATAGGTAGTTTGGACCACCTCTCGAGGTCGTGAGCTATCAACTGCCAGAGAGAATCCAGGTTTTCCTTAAACCATGTTAGAGGGTTACGAGAAAGCTTAATACCCAAATATTTAAATGACCTGGAGGTCCAACATAAACCAAAGGGACTAATGTCATTTTTGAAAACTTTATGGTTTAGTGGGAAAAATAGAGATTTACTAGCATTCAGTTTGTAATTGGACAGGTCGCTAAATCTTGCTATTTCCTTTAGTAAAGCCGGAACAGAGGATACAGGGTGAGATAAGTGTATCAGCAGGTCATCCGCGTATGCAGTGACTTTAACTTCATGTCGCCCAACTCTAACACCCTGTATAGAAACATTATTGAGAATATTTTGAATGAGAGGTTCCAAATATAAATTAAATAACAAAGGAGATAAGAGACATCCTTGCCTAGTCCCTGGGTGAAGCAAAAAGGGATTAGAAAATGCCCCATTCACAGAAATTCTTGCTGTAGGGTTTTTATAAAGTGTGGCAATCCAGGAAATGAACAGAGAAGGAAAATGAAATGCTTCCAGAACTAGGAACAAAAAGTTCCAGTTCACTCAATCAAATGCCTTCTCGGTGTCCAGGGAGACCAGTCCTGCAGGGAACTCGGCCTTCCTGGTAGCCGAGAAGACATGTGATAAGGCACGTAAATGATCAGAAGATGAACGGCCTTTCATAAATCCTACCTGATTTATACCTATCAACTCTGGAAGAACTACCGTTAACCTATTGGCTAATATTTTGGAAAGAATTTTAATATCCTGATTTAAAAGTGAGATTGGTCTGTAACTCTGATAAACTAAGCACTTTTAAAATGAAAGAAGATCTAGTGCATAGGGCTTCTGCCAAAAAGGAGATATCTTACCCTAACAACAGATTATACATCGATCAAGATTGTCCACCTGAGATGCAACAGCAATGGCTGGAATATGCCCCATTGTTAAAGTTATTGAGTGGAAAAGGGATCCGGTTCCAGACCACCTATCCAGCACATCTCCATGTCTTTTGGGAAGATGGCACAAAGCTTTACACTTCATTTGTGGTGGCCTGCAATGCTTTTAAAGAAAAAGTACTCCCAACCCCAGATACAACAGAAGAACGGAACCAAAGACACAGACTGCAGAACTTGGGGTGGCAACAAGTGATTTTTCAGAAGCGGTCTGGTGGGGTTTTGGTCTCCCCATCAGAAGCCATGTTGAAATTACAGGAACTGCAGAAGAAGCAAGCCCAGTTGACTGGAGAAATTCTGTGCAGCACACTTATCATTGACAACAGAATGCTGTCTCCTTTGTTCACACTCAACACTCCTTCAAATGTTAGTCGGCAAGTACTGCCTAACCCAATCTGTCTCTTCTACTCCTATTACCTGCAACAAGAAAGAGGAATACAAAGAAGATCACCCTTACCACAAAGTTAAGTTGCTTTCTTTTGTTTAAAAAACTGATGACAGCTTCCATACAGTAGAAAATTATCCTGACTCTCCATATGTCCCACTTCAACATCTGCTTTACCCTTATATAAATGATTTATGCCCCTACGTGTTGACAGTCTCCTTATAGTAACATCATACCACAGGACTGGTTACTATGCACTCCAGTATAATCTAAGGCCACATATGACAGTATTTGTCTTATAGGTGAATTTTGCTTAGATTCTTTTTGATTTCATAGTGAACTCGCCTTCCTATAGGGAACATGAAATCTTAGAACTTGGAGTAATTTGAATCTTTCAGGCTATATAAGGCACAAAAGGGGGTTTCAGAAGTGGGGGATGCATTATATTTGTTTTCATCTTTATCTATGCATATTTATACACATTTAATCTGTTTGTACTTTGTTATGGTGAATATTAAGGGCTATTACCAATCTACTGATATTTGATTTGTTTTACAAATAGGATGACTGAGTCAGCCTTTTGATATGATCCTCCCGATTTGTATTTAAGTATTTCCCTTCTTTCTACCTCTAAATTCACTTGCTGTAATACCCTTTGATACTTGTTTTGAGGGTATGGAGATGCACATAGATACATACATAGATACATAGACAGTGTTGGCAGATAAGGGCCTATGGCCCACCCAGTCTGCCCATTTGAGCTTGTAAGTTCAGTTTGTTTTCCTAGAAGTCTGTTGCCCCTTACCCCTGACCTCTAGAATTCCTTTATGTCTGTCCCATGCATTCTTAAATCCCGGGATTGTTTCAGCCCCCACCACTTCCTCTGGCAGGGTGTTCCACTTGTCCACCACCCGTTCTGTGAAGAAATTCTTTCTCATGTTTCCTCTGAATCGTCCTCCCTCCAACTTCATCCCATGCCCTCTAGTCCTGGAACATCTTTTTCGCTTAAAAATAGTGTTTTCCTGCACCCTGTTCCTCCCTGTAAGATACTTGTATGTCTCTATCATATCCCCTCTCTCCCTCCTCTCCTCCAGGGAGTACATGTTCAGTTCCTTCAACCTGTCTTCATAGGACTTGTGATGCAATCCATGCACCATCTTTGTTGCCCTCCTCTGAACCTTCTCTACCCTGTCTATGTCCTTACAGTAGGTATGGTCTCCAGAACTGTACACTGTACTCCAGGTGGGGCCTCACTAGTGTCTTGTATAGCGGAATTATGAGCCTCCCTTTCCTGCTGGTGATGCCCTGCCTATACATCCCAGCATCCTATTTGCTTTACCTGCTGCCTTGTCACACTGTTTCCCTACCTTGAGGTCATCAGAGATGACAACCCCAAGATCCTTTCCTGCTTGGTGCATGCTATATCCTCACCCCCCAACTGATATATTGTGCCAGGGTTTTTGTGCCCCATATGCATTATCTTGCACTTCTTTGCATTGAATTCCAACTGCCAAACCTCTGACCATTCTTCAAGTTTCTGCAGGTCGCTTCTCATTCTGTCTACACCCTCTGGTGTGTCTACTCTGTTACAGAGCTTTGTGACATCAGCGAACAGTGAATTTCTGCCTTTTAGATCCTGCGCAATGTCACTGATGAAGATGTTGAATAGGACCGGTCCCAGCACTGATCCCTGTGGTACCCCACTGGTCACTCTTCCCTCTGTGGAGTGACAGCCATTTACCACCACCTTCTGTGTCCTGCCACCCAGCCAGTTACCTACCCACCACACTACTGTCCTGCCCACACCCATATTCCCCAGTTTGTGTAATAGTCTTCTTGTGGCACAGTGTCAAAGACCTTGCTGAAGTCCAGATAGGCCATGTCCACTGCCCTTCCCTGATCCACCTCCCTAGTCACCCAGTCAAAAAATTCAATCGAGGTTGGTCTGACATGACCTCCCCCTGGTGAAACCATGCTGCCTTGGGTCCTGTAGTCCATTGATAACCAGATGTTCCACCAATCTCTCCTGCTTCCATGATCTTCCCCACTACCGAGGTGAGGCTGACTGGTCTGTAGTTCCCTGCTTCCTCTTTGTTCCCACTTTTGTATAAGGGGACTACATCTGCTGTCTTCCAGTCTTTGGGTACCTCCCCTGTTTCCAGTGATCGGCTAAACAGGATAGCCAGAGGTTCAGCCACCACCTCTCTTAGTTCTTTAAGGACCCTGGGGTGCACCCCGTCTGGCCCCATTGCTTTATCAACTCTTATTACTTCCAGTTCCTTCAGGACCCTTTCTCATGTAAATGGACTTGTGTCCATTTCTGCACCATTCTCACCCCTTGTACTCCCTTCAGACCCATTACCCTCCTCTTCCTCAGTAAAGACTGAGCAGAAATACCTGTTCAATATGTCAGCTTTACTGTTGCACCTATGCTACTAGTGGTTCACCCATGCTCCGTGACATTCATTGCACCTTGCAGTATAAACTTAGACCTTCCTTTCTGGCAAGCTCCAGAAGAGGGCTCTCCTAATGGGGGGTGATTTGTTTCCCCTTTTACCTACCCTACTTCATGATAGGGTGTACTCAGAGGTCAATCTGTTTTATTGACCATCTGCCTTGGAAGTTTCTTAGACACGTTTATGGTTCAGCCCTCTTGGCTAGCTATATGTTTCTTGTTTTTGGCCACAACTTTTTTCAACATCAGAATTTCTTGTTGTTAGGACTAGAGATGCAGCAAAATTAAATTCCACTGGTGAAGTGAATACAAAGTGGCCACTTCGCGTTGTCACTCCACTATGCAGAATGGCTAATAGGAAAGTCTCACTTCGCCTTGTAATTATTACTTCACGTTGTCATTCTGCCTTAACGCAAAGTAAGGCAAAGTGACAACAATATTGGCATCACCCCAGTGCCCTCCCACACACACAGTCACCAGAATTAATGTGCATCCCCAAAATGCTACTGTCTTGAGTGCAGAAAATTCCCCAGTGCTGACAAAGTGAAATGAGAGGGTAACAAAAATGCAAAGTCTCCCAGAATTAATGGCGCACTCAGTCATGCATGCAGTGGCCACATACAATCACCAGAATTAATTTGCATTCCCAAAAAGCTACTGTCTTGTGTCCAGAAAATTCCCCAGTGCTGCCGAAGTGAAATGAGAGGGTAACAAAAATGCAAAGTCTCCCAGAATTAATGGTGCACTCTGTCAAGCAAGCAGTGGCCACACACAGTTACCAGATTTAATATGCATCCCCAAATTGCTACTGTTTTGTGTCCAGAAAATTCCCCAGTGCTGATGAAGTGAAATGAGAGTGTAACGAGAAATGCAAGTCTCCCAGAATTAATGGTGTACTGCAAACACACAGATTAAGATTGTGCTGCACACTCAAGAGATGCAAATGCAAAGACACAACACCACCTAACCAGTGCTCACAAGTCACAAATCCAAATCTGGAAAAGAATACCTTTTGCCGGTTGGGGGGGTAGTGCACAGCAGTAACAGTCCACTACCAGTAAAGATACCACAAAGCAGTATAAAAAATTAATGCAAGTACAGTGGATAGCAGGTTCACACTGCTGCAATTACTCTGGCATATTAAAAGGTGTCTGATTTAATGGCACGCATCGCACACACACACTCGGACACTACAAGTAATGCGTAGCAAATTGAAAACCTTTAGTAATATAACCAAATGTTTTAAACAAACTGAAATTATACACTGCTGCACCACAACAATCAGCAAAATAATGTAAAAAATTACTAAAAATATTACTGTGTGTGTATTAACACAGTTATACAAGAAAAATATAGCCAAAACAGAAAGACTGCCTTTTTCTCCCAGTTAATCTACCTACACCACAGATACGCCCCTCCCCAAAGTACACTTCACAGTACACAAACTGACTGTTCTAAATTAACATGCAAAATTCACACACAAACAATAAGCACTCGATGATATGAACACAGGAGGGTTTCCTACAATCGATGTACTAAATTTTGAGCAAAAACAAATGGCTCAAAAGGGCTTTTTTAACAGCTTTTAGAGGATTTGAATTGCAGAGCTCTGAGAGGAAACTGTCTCCATCTTCCACTACACACACACTACACAGAACTGAGGCTGTGCAGAACAATTTAGATCCCACGTGTCCTGCAATCCCATGAAACACTGCAAATTTGCCTTGGAGCTCAATAACAAGTCGAAGTGATGTGAAGTGCTTTGATTTCAATGTACTTTGCCTTAAAATTGGTGGAGAAGTGGTTTGGGAAAGGTGGAATAACATGAAGTCATTGGTTTCAATAGACATTGTGTTCCTCACCATGACACAAAGTACAGTACTCCACTTCACGTTGCAGAGCACTTTCCAGATTCCGCGTTTCTCCACAAACCACTTCGCAGAGCGAATTTCATCCACTTCGCCCACTACTAGTTAGGACGGACTATAAGCTATACTTCTTTACCCACAGAATACAATGCGGGGTCACTTCCTTGTTTTTATGTGAGTTATTTATTTTTAATAGATGGCGGATAAAGGATACATTATCTGCTCCTATAATGTGAATGAACTTACTAGTCCGATTAAGAGAAGTAAAATCCTATCTTATTTGAAATGTTCTGAAGTTGATATTTCTCTCCTCCAAGAGATGCATCTCTCTGTGCAGGAGCATAAAACATTTTTATATTTTAGTTTCTTCCATGTGATAACTGCTTCATATAAGGGGGGGGGAAGACATAGGGGAGTTACTGTCGTGATCCCTTCCAGACTGTCATAGGAACATAGGAACATAGGAAAGTGTCAGCAGAAAAGGACCTCTAGGCCCACCGGACTATCAAGATAAATTAATCGATAAAGAGGGTAGGTAAGTTTTGATAAAAGGCAGATTAAATGGCTCTATGGTAACTATAGCCTCAGTCTATGTTTCACCCAATTCTAATTTCATATTATATATTTTTTTTTTATGATGGCACAGCGGGGAAGGGGGGCAAATTATTTGTGGAGGTGACATGAATTTAACTTTTGTTCCTAACCTGAATGCCACCTCCCAAATTCCTAAGAAAGAGCACAGAGCTGCCCGAGAGTTTGCTAAATTGCTTAAAGAACTTGGCTACACTCACACATGGAGGTATTTGAATGGCCAGACTAAAAATTATTCCTTTTTCTCCCCAGTTTATTCTGTTTATTCCAGACTTGATTATATATTTTTGGCCCAAGAGACCATAGAAAAAGCTACCAAAATGTGGATGGGTGATTTTACTCTCTCTGATCATGTCCCGGTTTTCATTCAGATGTGGGTGGGGAGCTTCAGGAAAACCACCTTCTGGAGGATGAATCTTTCTCTGTTGCAGAACCCAGAGGTCCTACAGCAGATTAAGAACTTAATACAACAGGCCCTGAGTGAAAATGACACTGCTGATACTAATCCTGCAATGTTATAGGACGCCCTCAAAGCTATTCTTTGAGGTAAATTTATTGAAATTTCTGCATGGAATAAGAAGTTAAAGAAAGAAAGAGGAAATCCCTTACAACTCATATACAATTATTAGAGAACCAGCAGAAGGTAAAAATTGACAAAGAAAGAACAAAGGAACTTCAAAATTTGAAAAAAGTGGTAAATGGCCTGTTAGATTATTATACGGAGTAGAAACTCCTGTTCCTATGACAAAGCTTTCATAATGGCGGTCCTCAACCTTTAAAGTTGTTAGCTGGCCGATTGAGAATATAGTGAACCAGAGCCTGCATCATGACAATTTGGGCTCCTGCTGCCCCCCACATATGGCATACAATGTTAGACATTTCTAATGCTTTTAAAAACTATTATATTGAGTTATACTCACCCCCTCACATGTCCCAGAAGCTGATATAAACAATTTTTTACAACCATTACATCTTCCAGCTCTATCATTAACACAGGCTGCCTTCTTGACAGCTCCAATCTCCCATAAGGAGGTTGAGGCAGAGATAGGAAGGCTGAGAACAAGGAAGTATCAGGCCTCTGATGGTCTGCCAGATGAATTTTACAAATCCTTTCAAAAGGAGTTATCCACCATTCTGAACAATGGATTTTCTTTTCTTTTCCATCCTGATGGCATTAACCCACTTCATGGAATAAGGCTCTTATTTCAGTGATCCAGATACCAGGCAAGGACACACCAAACTGTGCATTTTACAGGCCACTCTCAATCCTAAATATGGATTGCAAAATTTTAACATCCATTTCTGCAAGGTGCTTCAACAATTGATTCCTAGCCTAATACATGAAGATCAATCAGGATTCATTTCTGGATGTCAGGCCAAGGACAATATTTAGTGTAATGCTTATATTATATATCGTATATAAAAACACAAGCAACCAGCCTTGTTAAAATTTGATGCAGAAAAGGTCGTTGATAAGGTCTTGTGGGCCTTCCTAAAAAAGGTCCTTGTTGGCTTCAGCTTCCCTCTGTTTTTGTTAATTTCCTATTTAAGTTATATGACAAACATCTTGGATATACTAGGGCCAATGGTCATATTTTGGATGGTTTTCTTTTATGAAGGGGGCACCCATCAGGGTTGCCCCCTCCCACCATTACTCTTCACTCTATATATAGAGACACTGGCTCAGAGTATTTGGCAACTTATTGGAATTCAAGGTGTCTACCTGGAAGATACAGAACATAAATTGTCATTATATGCTGACAATACGCTGGTGTATTTAACGAATCTAGACACTTCCCTCCCAGCTTTATTCCAGCAAATGCAGCTATTTTCAGCCTTAACTGGCTACACTTTAAATATGCAAAAGACAGAGGTGCTGTTTTTTAATTATGAGGTTCTCACCCAATTTCATATGATGTACCCAATGAAATGGGATTTATCATCTCTAAAATACTTAGGTATTACAATACCCACTGATGCCTTGCAGTTATTTTCTTTAAATTATATACCATTAATCTCCCACCTGAAACTGGACATGAGAGGATGGGACCTCCTCCCTCTGACATTGTATAATAGAGTGCAAGCAGTAAAGACGAATGCCCTTCCCAGGCTTCTTTATCTTTTTCAGTGTGTGCCTTGTTTAGAATCTGTACAGGCATTATTTAAATGGCAATCAGCTTTTCTATATTTTATATGGTAGTACAAATGACCCTCCCTTCAACAACACCTTTTTATCTTATCTTAGAAGCTGGGTGGCTTGGCCTTTTCCCATCTCCCTAGCTATTGGTCTGCTGCCCAAATGAAATTGACTTTTCTATGGGGAAACCCCAATTATGTAGCACACTGGAAGATGATAGACCTGTTTAGAACTAAGCCAATACATCTACCTGTCATAATGTTTAACTCCTCCAGAATAAACCAATTGAGGAGCCTCCTACCTGTGAAGACCTGGGTGATCTTAGAAAGTTGGAGGAGGAGTAGTACGTCTTCAAAAAATTTTAATTCACACTTCTAGAGATATTGTTGATGGGTAGAAAATCCTCACTTTCCTCCACCTAAACTTGATTCTTGGGTTAAATTACAGGCTGTCCAGGGCTTTTGTGCCCCCTGGTAGATAATGCAAAATTATACAATAATTTAATTCGAGCAAGCACATCAGCAATTTGGCTGGGGAGTCTTGAATCGCATAAGATTCTTTTGGATGAGAGATTATATCAATAAACAGGTCTGAGCCACTGAGCTACAATCCAAGACATAGGAGGAGCTGCTTCCTCTGGTAAAAGCATGGACTTTCAGAGGTGGGGAGAAAGCTGTGTCTTTACTTTATCAGTCTTTAATACATGGCATGCTTATTCTGCTGAGCCCCTTAAACTTACTGTAGGTGGAATAAAGATCTTAATGTAACACTTTCAGATAAACAATGGCAAAAGATTTGGTGGGGGTTTGCAGCACCATCTCATCTCCTCTTTGGAGAGAATTTTCTTGGAATACGAGAACCTGATTTTTTTTAGTCCCAACTTTTCTCTCTAAATGGTCCCCAGGGACCTCCACCACTTGCTCGAGTGGCTGTGGTTCTGACCAGGCCACTCATATTCATACTTTTTCTATTTTGCCCTAAATTGGAATTGTTTCAGCAAGAGGTGTCCAAACATATTTCCAATATATTTGACCTAACGGAAACTTTGTCACATGAGAATTTGATATTGTGCCTTCCTCCTTTACACCTTAGGAGTAGAGAGGATTTATACTTGTAGGCAATCCTGTTAATCGCAGCCTTCAAATCTATAACAAGAAGGTGGTTGCAAACTGAACCCACAATCATATCAGAATGGAGGAAAATAGTCTTTTACATTTAGGGATTTAAGAAGCTCATTTTTATTTGCAACTAGGGGTGTGCGAAAAAAAATTGCGCCAGTGGAATTTCCGTGAAAGTGTAACTTTCACTTCCGCAAAAGTTCTGAAATCATGTTTGCAACTTTGGCAGAAATTCTACCCTAAAACTGTGGAATATATATAAAGACTGTGGGTTAATTTATTAAACTGCAGCAAAAAATATCCACAGAACTGATCACTGTCAGTGGTCAGTTCTAAGGCTTTTTTGAAACCACAGTTTAATGCATTAATCCACCCCTCACTGATCTGGGGTCCCAGTAAATTAATAAAAATAGAAAACCCTCTGATCCCTGCCTGGTGTCTAGTGGCCCCCCCACCAGCTGAATGTGGGTCCCAAGTAAAAAAAAAACTGATCCATGGTGTCTAGTGGTCCCCCCCACAGCCTGCAGATCATGAATCCTGGTAAAGAAGAAAAAAAAACTTAAATTCCTCCCTGGTGTCTAATGGCTCCCCCACCTGCTGATCATGGCCCCCCCAAAATTATTTATTTCCTGGTGTCTAGCAGACCCCCTCCCTATCCTGGATTTCTTAATCCACAAAAAACTACAGTAGTCCACCATTTCGTCCCCTCTGTTCTCAGAATTCCCTGGTGTCTAGAGGCCACCCCCATCCCTGATTCCTTTTGTAAAAACAAAAAGTAATCCCAATTCACTGATGTCTAGTGGACCCCCAACTCCCCACCCTGACAGTTCATCCACCACCCCGCTCCCCCACCCTGCCCTAGGCAGGACACTGGTGTAACCCTCCTCTCTCCTCCATAACAGCCAGCAGCCCACTGAACTGTCAGTGAATGGGTGTATGTTTGTACAAGCATGTGCTCATTCACTGACAGTTCAATGAGCCTAGCTCCATCGGGAGAAGGAAGAGGCTACAATGATATTCCACTTGGGATGGGGTGGGGGAGGGGTGTTGGCAGATGAACTGTTGCCTGGGGTTCACTAGACACCAGGGAATTGGGATTTTTTTTGCAAGAGATTGGGGATGGGGAGTTCATTAGACACCAAGGAATACTGGGAATAGAGGAGGGATGAGTCAGTGGACTGGCAGATGTTTTTTCGTGGGCTATTGGGATCCAGGATAGGGAGGGGGGTCTGCTAGACACTAGGGATACAAAACATTTTTGGGGGCCATGATTGGTGGGTGGGTGGGCAATTAGACACCATGGAGGGATCAGAGTTTTTTCTTCTATACCAGGACCCTGCAATTGGAGGGCAGGGGGAGGGGACCACTAGACACCAGGGATCAGTTTTTTTTTTACTTGGGACCCATGATCAGTGGGTGGGGGGCCACTAGACACCAGAAATCTGTGGTTTGGATCAAAGTCTTTTTTTTTTACTTCTTTATTGGGAACTGCAATCGGCGGGTCCAGGGGACCACCAGAAAGGGGGTGGGGGGCTCTGTTATGAGTTAGGATGTGAATGTGAAATAATACATTAAAAAGTTTATAGAATACATTCCACAGTTCATATGTATTATTCTTCAGTTCACAAAGAAGACCACGGAACCGGGTGAAAATCCACAGAAAATTCCAGCTTCGCCAATGGTGAAAGTTCCAAAATGTAAGCGAAATTTCGGCAATTTCATGAAAGTCCCACAAAAGCAGAATTTGAAACTTTCGTCCACCCCTATTTGCAACAGAAATCAGCTTAGTTCTTTAATCATTGGACAAGGTGGGAGTTGTATCAATGTTCTATTACTGAAACTATTGTCAATGGTAGTGTTGCTTTTAAAATATCCATCTGCTTTAATTCATAAGACACACATTCACTTGTTTGCTATATACTTTAATCTTTAATGTGTTTTTTCAGATGTGCTCCAGCTCTCAGAGTTTGCTTGTCCACTACCGTACCTATGTTATTTATTGACCCTGCATCTCTTTTTCTTTAGTACCTTCACTTAGTGTATTATATTTGTAGGGAACATAATGTTAATGGACTTGGTGGATAATTGATAGATGTGATATTATTAGAAGATGATTCCAAACAATACAACAGTAGATATGTTACACTTTAAATATGTAAATGTGTTGAGTGGACTAGTTCATTGTTACAGTTTTATCTTTGTCTTGTATGTGTTAATTTATTTTTGATTACTCTTTCTTTTTTGTCCATTAATATACATGAAGTAATGTTATTACTGTTGAAAAACTTTGAAGTAAACTGTTGTAATGTATTATGCTCTTTTCAATAAATCAAGTATAAAAAAATTAAATGGTTTTTGGAATTCTGTGGAATTAAAAAAAGAAATTCTGAATAGCATTTCAGAAGCCAAATTGTCATTTTGCACACATTCTGTCAGCAGAATTTTGCATTCCACACAGCTCTAGTTGTGGACAGTTGAAATAGGTTTCCAGAGCAAATTGTGTCAACACTGTAGCTACTGTATCTTCAATGCTACATATGTATCTTGAAAACATGGGCGTGACAAGTTATTGCCACTGAGTTGGTGAGAGAAGGAACACAGTGGTTCAGTGCTTTCTTTCTTTTCAAAATGTGTCTGTTTATATTGCTCCTGCACATTTGGGGTATCACAGATGGAAGTGAGGACTGGGAATATACAAGAATGGTTCCTTTAGTGGTAAGGAGTCAAAGAGTCAGTAAAGAGGTAGGTTAATTGAACAGGGAAAAAAGAGCCAGCAAAGTCTGTTATCAGCTTCTCTGGATTTTCTCCAACAGAGTACTGACAATGAAAATGACAATACTATAAATACTATTCTTAAAACATGTTAGTGATGGCTACAGTCTGAAATGTATGTATTGTACTGTATGTGATATGAGCTACCATAGTACATCTCCAAAACAAAATGGCTAGAATTAAAAACAGAATTCCTCTGGGATGGATGCTTCTTCCATTATCTGCAAAGATTAAGCACTGCTAACAATACAGTGGATGTAAAGAAATATGAAATATAAACATAAAATGCTAAATCAATATGAACTCTAAATTTAGGTTTTCAGCCTAAATCTGTGGATTGTTTGGAGTATTTGATGCCGTTAGTCTATGTTTTGTTGGAATTATTTTATTTCAAGTGTGATTTCTTTATTCCCCTTTTTATTGTATATTTATGCTTACAGTACAAAATGCAATTTTAGCTACTGTATTGAGAAAGTCAAATGTGTCAATTTATGGCTGTTTTATATGTGATTGTTAAATGTACTATCAGTGTATTTCTATGTTAGTCAGTGTATGTATGAAATTTTGTTAAGATTTGTACTTTTTATTATGTAACCATTCACTTACACAGGATAACTTTGTAAAACAGGGTTTCGCAGTCCCAAAGGTTATCTCCTGTTAAAAAATAAACATTTTTATCTATCTAAAGCAGTCAACCTCAGCAGTTGCTTCTTTATGAAACAGTGCAAGTCTGCAACTTTTTTAAATAAACTTTTCCTCACATTGAAAATACTCATTATGGTAATAAAATAATTTACCATACCTTTAGATACATTGCAAACTAAACAGCATGTTCTATGCAGTTGCCTCCATGTTCATAGTATTGTGTAACTACATGCAGCTACCACACCATGTAATCTGCATGATGTCAATATACTTATAAGTTCCAATGTAATAATCTCAATGTCATAATGACTGTAAGCAGCACCAAATTCAAAACTCCTTACCACTTTCAGCATATCAATTAAGTTTAATCAACCTTTATTACCACATGTGATAAACCAACAGTAGAAGATCATACAGTACAATATTGTACAAGCATGGATTTTATAAATATATATATATACACAAACAGTCATGATATTATAGACAATTTGCCAGTTACAAACTACAGTATAAACACAAGATACAGTACACACTTTCCACTTTATAGTCCTGGAGCCAATAGCTGCCTCCTTTTGTCAGTGACTCTTAGGATCATCACTTTCTGTGGCACTGAATCTATCAAAGTGTAGGAAGATCCTTGCATCACACTATAACTAGGGCAGTAATTATTTCACTACAAATTTTGTCATTTTTCATGGTAAAGAAATTATTAAAAACAGGTGATTTCATGGAAATGCACATGAACGCTACATAACAGTGAGATTATGCTTCAAAATGAAGTTTTAATACATAAATAACATACGACAAACATGAGTATTCAGTTAAAAAACATAAAATGCATCTCAGTCACAATACATATCGGCTAGATACAATGCTGTGCAATTTATTTAAACTGATTTTGTTGCAACATTGAGCATACTTTCAAATTCTTAGGCTTGATGCAGCATCAATTGTTGCTTAGCAGTGCTGTATACTTAGAAAAAGATTGTTCTATGCTATCACTAGGTACTGGAACGCTAAGACAGCTAAGTGCAATTGTTGCGAGGAATGGGAAATGTTCTTGACAGTCACCCCCTGAACTGCTCAACAGTGCGGTCATTCATTTTGAGTTTCTGCACCTGAATTTCAGCAATGTAAATTCTCAGTTCAGATCGTGCTCTGATGTTATCCTCAAATGCAGGAATACCACTGCATATCTCCTCCTCTGATATCGCCAAAGTAGCCAGCCTCACTGGGTTAAAAACTCTTGCAGCTTGAAAGAATTGTGATGCTGACTGGTTAAATCTCCCATGTCATGTCATGTAATCTTTAATTTTAAGTGAGCATTCTGACAGAGCTCTTTTAGTGGCTGGGTGCTGTGTGTCTTTGGATTTTAGCTGTAAAAAACAGATTTAATAGAGAACAGCTTGGTAACTGTAACTTGCTTCTCTTTGGCAGAGGAACAGGAGGACTCAATTTTTCTCTTCTTGGATAAATGTGAAGCTGCGTCTAGATGACGATTGCGGGTCACCTTTCTTTTATGATCTACTGCCACATTACAAACTGTGCAGAATAAAACATCACCCAATACATGGAAAGTTCTCGATTCGTACTGTCGGCACTGTTGCACAGCATAGACATTACCCGTTTTCAATGCGGGCGATCCATTAGTTTTGACATGCTTTCTTTCTTAGCTGGAGAAGAAACTAACTTGTATGAATAAGCTGTGAGTTACCAACTGTTTTTAAAGTATTTGGTAATTTATCTAATGAATTATGGCCATTAAGTAATTGATTCAAAAGTGTTACTCATGCAAATCTGACACACTGAACTTGATCGCGATCGTGAACAAAACTAGTTGTCAATTCAGCTGCTAATTAAACCTCATTAAACCTCATTGCCATTACATGCCACTGTGTTCACTAAGAGAGAGCAGTTAAAAAGTAAAAAAACAGTTTTTAAGATAGCATTGCATGGTAAAATGGTATAATTCAGCACTGCATACTGACAGCTGATGTTTTCACAGCAAGTAAACTATTTCATGGTATCCGTGAAGTCCGTGAACACCATGATAAAATTACTGCCCTAACTATAACTGGTCCTGTGGTTAGAGTGTTTCAGTCTCTAGTACTGCCATCTCTCATCTTTTAGCAGCACTAAATGTGTTTGTTGACAGTTAAGAGAATTTAAAAATTGTCATCCAGTTTATGGTTTTTCTGACTACAAATAATCTTAACAAAACTCTGTTTTCCAGTAAAAAGTAAACTGAGCTAATTAGTAGTGGTTTGGATGTTATTTTGGACAAAATCACTCTTTTCGATGCTGTTTGTGGACCCTGTAGATAAACAGGGAGCTTATGTTCTCCTACTATCTCTGATTGTATGAGGCACTTTAACCCTGCCTTCACTTAAATGAATCACAACTACCTTAAAATGTCCTGCTGTTCATATGTCATTAGCAACAGGGGTCACCACTGCATTTGAAACATGAAATAAAAGCAATAAACTGGGCTTGTGCATATGGACTCTTCTATTTCTGGAAGTTTTGCTACTGTTTCTCCACTTTCCTTTTTTCACAACCAATAAATGTTTCTGCTGCTCTTACAGACATGACAATCTTTTATTCATTTTATTTATTTCAATCTAGGATTAGAAAATACCTTTGAGCACAGTGGAGCTCATTTACAAAGGTTCCACATCAATAATGAGGAGGGGGTTACAAAACAGATAGAGTATAAAGCACAATAACAGGTATAGATAATATCAAATACAGTGAACAGTAGAACAGCACAATACATAGTAAATATAGATGATTGCAATTAGATACATAGGTGGCATTCTAGGACTTTATAGGCTAAAACGTGGGTGGGGCAATCCCATTTGGAAATCAGGAAGGGTGAGTCAGGGGATGAAGAATAGCGGCAGAACAGAGAACAAAGGGGGTGATGCAACTGGGTGGCATTGTCAAGCATGGTGAGCGAGGCAGAAAGGGGTAGAATGGGTGGGAATGGGAGCAGGCACAGAAGGAGAAGGAGACAGGAGGGAGGGAATGGTGAGGTGTTGGGGAGGGAGGGAAGTGGGGAGGGGAAAAGAAAGGTGCAGAAAAGAGTAAGTCAGGGGTCATAGTTGGTGAGTTAGTGGGACACAGTAGGAGGGTCAGGACATGACAGGTGGGGGGTGAGAGAGGCGATTGAGCAGGGGGAGGAAGGATGCAGCCAGAGGCCTTGTTGAGGAACATCAATCAATAAATGAAATCATACAGCACCCACTTGTGAGTCATAAAACTTTCAAATATCCAATGTTACAATGCTTCTGCTAAAAACAATTGTCACTCCCCACTCCATAGTGTCATCTCTGGTCTGCAAAGCAGGTCAGCCCTTAAAAGCATGTGTCAACAGTTGGATGGCTGAATCAGAATCTCATCCCTGAAACCCACATTATAGAAGTGAGCATGATGAACTACAATGATGGCTATCACCTCCAATAAAAATATCAGGACACAGTTGCTGATACTGTCTTACCAACATCACTTTTAATGCATTACGTATCATAGCAATGATGAGAATGATATTACTTTATGGATTGCTATAACTAACAATATTGCTATGGATGGTAATGGTTACCACTGTGGCTAAAAAAAAAAGAATAGAAAGCAGAGTGGCCAGACACAGTTGTTTTCTTCTGCCACTGCTAATACTGGGGATAGTAGAACTGAGTTATATAGTAGAATTCAATATATAATAAATAAATGGATTGTTTTTAATGTAAATTGCCCCAAGACAAGTTCATTTGCATAGTTCTAATTATATTTAAATAAGAAAGTGAAACTTTCTCTACTGGCAGGAAAAAAAGATCAGTGGCCTGTTGTAGCAACACTTTTACAGTTTACTGTTCTTTACAACAACAACAAAAATAAAAAAATCACAATGGATGGTCATTCTGCAAGTCAAAATAGAGTCATGTGCATTGGTAGCCTTTGAAAAAAACTCTTAGCAGGGCAGGATAGATTTCACAAGCCTTCACAAATCAGTCAGCCTTGCATCATCAATGATGCCTACCCAACTGCCAACTCCTCCCAGTCCTCAACACCTTGTGCTGTAGTAGATCAGATAATAACTGAGTGGGTGATAGGGCTCTGCAAAATATTTCTTCTGCTGAAGAAATTCTAGCAAAATTTTGATTTCACATTTGTGAGCTTTCTCCCAAACTGTGATTGTAGTTATTTCCATCTTATTAAAAATGTATTTGTCCAAATTACACCACATGTTGGAATGATGGCTTTAGTAAGGTCCATACAGAAGTGTACCAAGTTTCAAATTTCTATATTTATGGTGACTGACTTATAAGCCTCTAATCTTTTTGGCATTTTAAAATTACATTTCCCAATTATGTAAACTACATGATTTTTAGCCTGTATAACTTTAAAGCTAGAGAACTGAATATTACCAATGTTGTTTGGTTCATTGACCCTAAATATTATGATTTGAGACCAACCGCATTCCGCAGCAGCAAAGCATTGCACTTCTATGCTGACAGCCCAGGTTCGGAAGTGAGCCAGGGAAGTCTGATCAGGAGATAGGCCATGGCAGAGACAGCTGATGCTCTGCAGTGCATCTCTGTTGGGGAGGGTTCAGGAAAGGTTCCTCCAATGCAGTGGCCCCTGTGGCTGGGCCAGGGAGCTTGCTTCTTCCACATGGGAAACTGTGGCTAAATGAGGCTGACAGAGACACTGCCCCCAACAGGGGAGCTGGGTGGAAACAAATGTGGTAGAAAAATCTGTTAGTCATCTGAATGATGGCCAGGTTCAGCCTGACCAGGGTATATTCCTGTGAACAGAGTGTATCCCTGGGAGGCAAGATGCCAGTCAAGAGAAAAACCAATATGGAAATAAGAGGCTGTGCGTCAGTTCTCCTATCTCTAGTTCAGAGGTTGGCTAAAGTATAGGCAGCTAAAGACTTAAAAAAAATCTGTAATTAAAGTTCAATTTCATGAGTTTTTGTGAAATTGTGGAATGTTGTGATACTTTTTTCGAAGCCATGACCATATATTGTATTTTGCCCAGCCACACACCTGAGCTGCCATTGTGGAGGAGTGCAAAGTGGCAATAAGGTAGCATTCATAGGAGCATCCGTAATAAAAGTATAGTTGTGTCAAGTGTCAAGTCACAATCCTTACGTGACAAACCATGAATAATAGCCATGGACATTACTATTCATTAGTATGTCTTCTTGCAATATGCCAGCTAACCACTAGAGTTCACAGGCTAAATGACTTGTAGAAACATATGCACATGTAACATTGTTTCTGTACAATACCACTTGCTGACTCATTAACAACCCATTAGATGACAATGTACTGCATATTTTTAACATTTGAAAACAGTGGCACAAGTGATGCCAAGCATTGCAACTAGTTGCAACTTAGGCAATTGTGACATACTGGATATCTTTAGTCACAATGTTGCATGATGCTGGGCATCACTGTTGCAGGAGTATTCGAGGGCATTGCAGGGCCATGATGCTTGTGTGGGAAGGTGATTCAATGGTGATAAATGCTTTGTGAAAGATAAATCCCACAGGTGAAATTCTAGTGGCGGCATTACCTATTATGTGTCCATGAAGTTTTAAGCAAGTTTTGTTAATTGGTATTTTCTAATGTATCTACAATACATTGTAACCTATTAAACCACATTTATTCAGCTTATTTAGATTTCATGCATGTTTACTTTGGTATGTGTACCAAATTATGAGTGCATGTCTGCAATGGCAGTGGAGTTATAAACATCAAAATATTTTTAAAATGTTTATACAATTGAGCAAACAATAGTGACATTTTGAACTCCTGTAAAATACAATTAACACAACCAATTGCCTCACTATTTAGCAGTTTCTAAGACTCTTCCAAGAAAGTATTCATATCAATTTTCACTTATGTAGCTCCATAGGTGACAAAGTTGTAAGCATACAAATATTTCCAGAAATGTTCACATGAATAATAAATTACCAAGTTTTGAATCCTTATAACTTCCTCACTCCTCATCCAAATGTCTGTTCCAGGCCTCTTCCAAACAGTGTGCATGTCAAATGTGAGATCTCTAGCTTTCAGAGGGACTGAGGTATGACCAATTAATGAATTTCAGAAAATTCTGAAATAATTCACAAAATTTCATGAAAGCTTCTAAATTTTAAACATATTGAATGAAATCAGAATCTGATTAGTTTGCATAACCCTAGAGGATGATAACATACAGTGGTACAGTAGAGGGAAAAACTGGGCTAACCTTGAATGACAATTATTGCCTTCCCCAATCATGGATTGGTGGTCAAGGAAAAAGGGTTAGATTTTTAAATTCTGGCACTGTGGGGACTGGAAGGTCAGGGTGTGAAAGGAGTTTTTTTTTTTTTAGAGTGTTGGGTCCTGTCAGAAAGCCAGGAGCCATCATTGTTTTAACCTACAACATTGAGAGAAAGGGGAAGGGACTGAAAGATAAACTATAACTGGAGTGAATGATGGGATGATCAAGGCACTAGCCATGGCCATCTAGGAAGGTAAAATATATACAGTATATATTTTTTAAATGTTAATGTAACCGTTTTTCTTAAAATGCCCCCAAACAGAGAAAAATACTTGTTATTTGCATAGAATACTGAGTGCCTTATTATTCATAATATTTATGAATTAGTATGTGTTACTCATCCATCCATCCATCTATCTATCTGTCTGTCTATCTATCTATCTATCTATCTATCTATCTATCTATCTATCGATCTATCTAAAGCTACACTGTTTACACTGTTCTCATTAACTGTGTTAACTGTATCTGCCATATTTTATGAGATCTTTTAGTTCAGGGTTACTTGCTTCTGTAAATGCATGTGCATTGATAAAAAAGATATGGCATGGTGCCTGGAATCATTCTGATCCTGTAACCATTTAATTGAACATACATACACTCCACAGGTATAAGTCAATCATTACTTTATCTTTAACAGGATGCTACTTGTTAGAAGGTTCCATCTAAGTTGGTTTTTCATAACTACTGCTCAGAATTTCAGTTCATTTCAGTCAATCACCGGTCACAGCCTGCAAGACAAGAGCCATCTCTAACACAACAGTAACCACAAGCATGGCATTTATGAATTCTACTAGCGTCTACTGGATATTTCCAGAGGGGAAGATGCAGCTGAATGACTAAATTCAGATGGGATTTGAAAGAAAAAAAGCCATTTTCATGAGCCACCACCTGCTGCATTTAAATAAATTAGATTGCCACATATTACATACTATATAGAGCCTCAATCCACACTTTATTATCCTCCTGTGTATTGATCAGGGATACACAAATGTGTCTCAGAGTCTGTATTTCATATGTAAATGTACAGTGACTTTCTGCATTACTAGCAGCATGAGGGTAGGAAACAGTTGCTGCAGAGACAGTGCATGTCCCATTATTTATTCATGTGCCACTGAAAGGGAAAAATCACCTTATGCTGCAAATAAATGATGATATAAGACCTAAATGCTCAGGATAAACCATTTCTAAAATTTCTTGGTACCCACCTTTGAAAATATATTCAATGTTCTCTATGTGAGATTTATGATTTCTAATTGCACAGTGGAATACATTCTAACAGATAGAAGCATTTTTCTTACATATAATGTGACAATACTTAAGCCATATTGCAACTTTCATGGTCAGTAGTCAGGCTGAATAGTTTTGAAATATAGATATTCTTTACTTTAAACATTAACATATGCATAACAGCAAGAAAATAATTTAAGGATAAGTGCTGCTGCTCAATTTGTCAATCAGTCACAGACTAATTCAATTTTCATGCAGTCTGACTGAGGGATTTATGCAATGTTAGCATAAACTTTCAAATGATGTAGGCTACTACTTAATCTCTTCAGCTGGCAGATACACCTAATGTTCTGGAGATCCTGTTTACATGTATGACAAACAGTACACTAGAGTATCCTTGAATATGCACTCCTAAATTTAAAGTAGCAGTGCATGTTATGAAGAATAATCTTACCTATCTTTTTATATTCTATTTTAGATTGCCCCATATCTCTTGCTTTGTAAATTACTCTCTTTCATTCTGAGTGTGTTTTGGAACTTTTCTACATTTAAAAAAGTAAAAGAAGTACTCCTTTCACTGTGACTATCACCATGTCTTTATCAATATTTGCTGTTGTTTTTGAATACTCATCCTCGTAAGGTCAGGGAGCAATGTCTGTTGCCTGCTAGTTCATTGTAGTCACACAAATGATGTTAAATTATGGGGGTTCAAATACTTAAATATTTAAAGAAGGCAGTATAATGCAGTGGTTTAAGGCTCTGAACTGCAAGTCTGGTGACATTCAGCAGACCAGACCTGGGTTTGAATCCCACAGCTTCCACTTGCATACTGTGTGACCCTGAGCAAGTCACTTAACTTCCCTATGCTCCCAGGTCATTCCTATAAAAAAGCTTTGTGCTACTCCTGGTTAAAAAAATAAAACACAACTGAAAATAAGTTTGTCCTTTAAGGGGCAGACCAAGTTGTCCTGGTGCACCCCTTCCCCCTACGTGAAGATGGTGTGCTCAGAGGGGGGGTAAGAAAGGGGGAGGAGCAAGGGGAACAGAACAATAGAATGGCAACAGGAAGGGGATGGGCTAAAAGGAGGTACATAATTGACAGCACAGGAGTGGTTTAGCCACTTTTTGCTGAAGTTTTGATTATCCTGAACTACAGCACATCTGATTGGCATCAGAGCAACGGTTGGGGATTTAGTCAGTAAGCAGCAACAGATTTTCCTGATGCAGACTATATATGAGAAAAGGGTGAAAAGGGGGCTTTAATTATATGAATGATAAGTGACAAGTATGTCATGGCTTTAGGCAGTAGGTCATTTGTAACAGTTGTCAGAAATAGCCCCTTTGCTGTAAAAAAAAAAGAGAAAAACATCAGATTTTGTACTGCTTATGCCAGCATTTGTGAGAAAAAAGCATTATGGAGCTAGACAAAACATTGTTAGGGGACAAGATTTGTGCCCACGTGTTTAAAAGGTATGGTGGTTGGTTTGAATGCAGAAGGTAGCTCTTGGGGCTGAGAAGCAGACCAAATTAGAGGTCAGTGGGAAGGGAGAGAGCACCACGCAGTTTTATGGCTGTTTTCGGTCAGCAGGGCAGACACTGGTTTGTTTAAGAGGTTTTTGTGGCTAGTTGGGGAAGGGCGAGAGTGCCACGCAGTTTATGGCTGTTTTCATCGACAGAGCAGAAGCCCGCTTGTTTAAAGGTTTTTTTTTGTGTGGCTAGTTTAAGGCAGAGGGTAGCCTTTGGTTTGGAAGGCAGGCTGGAGAAAGGCCGTTTGTAGGAGCAAGAGTACAACGTGGTTTAGGTTTGTTTTCGGTCGGCAGAGCAGACGCCCGCTTGTTGAGAGGCATTGTGGCGAGCGGAATGTGGCCACAGGAATATATATGCTTAACCCTACAGGAGAGTGCAAGGGCTTGTTTGTGACTGGTGCCAGCAGCTAGGCCTGTCGCAGGACTCGAGGGCATTTCAGGGCCTGCAAGGCAGATGCCTTGACCATGGTTAAAGACTGGTAGCTGAACAAAAAAGCAAGAGTGTTGCATGATTAGGACGCTATTGCATGGCATGCGAGGAGAACAATGGGGATGGGGGCAATTCAGATGATGAGTCAGCAAAGTCGGGCCATGCAGCGTGATGTCACATGCCATGGGGGAAGGCCGGAAGAGAACAGGGGAGCCAAAGGGGGAGTGAGGGAAACAAGGACAAAAGGGGAGCCAAGGTAGTTTTAACAGCCATCAGGCTAAATCGCAAGGTGAGAAGGAGGAATGGAAGCAGAAACACAATCGGGGAGGGGAAAAATACCACAGGGGGCCATCATGGCAGCTGCAGGGGATGACGGTCATGCTGCTGGGCAAGGCCCGAGAACTTGGTGAGGGGAGCAAGGCTCAAAAAGAAGGGGATCATCTGGGAAAGATGGGGGGGCCAGGCAATGACCCGCAGAGACCAGCGGGACGTTATAAAAAAAAAGGAAACCAGCGCATGGATGAAGGGCGGCAGGGGAATAAGGAGGATGGCTCAGAGCCAGCTAGGGTGGCCATATGGACCAGAGGACACGCCACAGGATTAAGGAAAATGGGGCAGAGCCAAAAAAGATGCTCAAAGTGACTAGGGGGAGGCCTATGAGTAGGAAGCATTCGGGGGAAGGAGACAGCTTCACCACACCAAAAAAAAAGAGGAAAAGGCACAAGAAGGGGTGGAGTCCACAGGAGCAATGTTCCCAGAAAGGGGGAGGTACCAAAGAAGGGCCCGGGGGGTGACACGAGCTCTACCATGGCCAGGAAGCTTGGATGGCCATGCTGGGAGGCTAGGGGGCCAGGATAGGGCTGGAACAGGGCAACAAGGTCCAGAAGAGGCCTACAGAGATTGGGGGTGTTACGGGGTAGGTGTGAAAAAAAGGGGAGGAGGCTAGCAAGGTCACACAAGGGGACATGAGGCCGAAGGGGCCATGTGGAAAGACACCACCAGACAAGAGGTTATTTCAAAATAGATACATATAGATATGATGATGATTAACATGGCCTTAGCTTTCTTGGTTTTTGTGCAGTACCTTTACAGCTTACACAGACCAACACAAGGAGATGGCACTGAGGAAGAGAAAACCATCTAAGAAGGATGCCTGCAAAGCCATAATGGAACTCACGGAGAAGGCCAACAGAGTGTGGCAGATGGTAGAAGGAGAGGAGCCAGGGAGATCTGGGGAGAAACGGAAAGCAGGGAAGGGAAAAGGAGGCAATGGGAAGAGGCAGGAAGGAAGGCCGCGCAGCCCTACCAGGGTGCGACCCCAAGCAGAGATACCTTCCAGAATGGCCAGTCCAGTACCACCTCAGCCCCAGATCCCTGTCCTGTCAGTACCTCCCCAAGACCAGGTGGAGGTTCCCCCAGTGGAACCTTGACCAGATCCCCATGCATACCAGCCCTCCCACAGCCAATAATACAACCAGCTAACCCAGGGTATCCTGAGGCCAACAGGCCTCAGGAAACTGATAAGGCCGCAGATAAGGTAGCCGGGGCAGTAGGAGAAAGCATAAAAGAGTACTTAGGACAAATTATAGCAGTACTCGGGACAGGGGGGTTGGGTCAAATGGAGTCTGCCATGGCAGAGATTAGGTCAGAGTCAGCAGTAACAGAAGGGGAGGAGAAAGGGTCAGAAAAGGAGGGAAAAGGAATGAGGGATATAGGAAGCCTGGGAATGCGAACAGGGAAGCACGTACCATTGGCCACTAAGCAGAAGATTTGGAAGGGTGAATACATGGACATATTTGCTCTGGTGAGCCGGGAGGCAGCAGCAAAATACAAGGAGGTGGAGAGCATAGGGAAGAGCGAGATGGCGGCAGCCGTGGTTTTGCTGGGCAAAAAGAGGAAGATAAATTTATCAAAGGCAAGACGTGGGATGGATGGTTCATAGGTTTTGCTACGTATTCAGCTATAGTGCTGGAAAAGAAACCTAAGCTGGGCATACCATTGATCACGTATTCCTTGATAATAAGATGAGCGAAGGCAAAAGGGGGGTAGGCTGGATATATTATGATGAATTCTTCCGGCAAAGGAGGGCAACTTACCGGGATGTACACTGGGGCACAAAACAGATCTGTGGATGGATTATGTAACTGACCAGTCCACACCGGAAGGGGAGATGGGAAAAAGGGGAGGGGCACATCAGAGGAGCTGATGGACTTACAATAGGGCATTCTGTTCTTGGCCCCAATGGTGTTTTCAGCATGCCTGCTCAAAATGTGGGGGTTCACACCCGGTGAGTAGATGCAGAATGACCTGGGCACAAGGGGCATAAGGTGCAGGGGGCCAAGGCACAGGCCAGCAGTTTTTTTGAGAGGGACAGGGATATAGGAGGCATACCTGGAGTAAAGGGGGGGGCAGAGGATATGCAGGTAGGAAAAGGAAAGGGAGGATAATAAAGATGAAGGGGAAATGACAAGGGATCAGTTCCAAGCAGCAAGAACACCCATCAAGACGAAAGCGTGGAGAAAGTGGCTACTGGAATATCCCGAAAGGAGGGTGGCAGAGTCACTTAGGGCAGGTTTTGAGTCAGGCTTTCCACTAAAATGTGAAGGCCCGTGGCAAGCGAGAGAGGCGAATAATCTGGGTTCAGGAAGGGGAAAGGAGGACATTTTAAGACTAAAAATAGAAAAGAAAAGGTGGCTGGTAGGATAGAAGGACCCTACACAAAACCAAAACTGCAGAACATGAGAATAACTCCATTGGGGCTAGTTCCCAAAAAACAACTGGGGGAATACAGAGTGATTCACCACCTATCATATCCACAGGGGGAATCAGTGAATGATTTCATAAGCAAAGAGCACAGTAAAGTGAGCTACGCCATATGAGAAGAGGTGGTGCAGGTCATCTGGGCAACCAACGATGCCTGGATGGTGAAAACAGACATAGAATCTGCATTCAGATTGCTTCTGATCAGGAGGGAAGATTGGGACCTACTGGGGTTTAAGGTGGAGGAACAGTACTATTTTGATAAGGCAATGCCCATGGGGTGCTCCATAGCATGTGCAACATTTGAGGTATTTAGCACCTGTCTACAGTGGATATTCCAGGAGCACAGCAGGTATAAAGTGGTATTACTCTACTTGGATGATTTCCTTCTAATAGGTAGCAGGAAGAGGGAGATAGAGCACATGTTAGCCAGCTTTCAAGACTTGTGTGGGAACTGGAGGTCCCACTGGCTCCAGAAAAAAACAGAAGGGCCCAGTAAAGTCTTAGATTTCTTAGTCATAGAAATAGATATCCGGAATGAAATCTTTAGGTTGCCAGATAACAAAGTAGTGAAACTGAGGGAGCTGATTAGAGGTATCACAGGAAGGAGAAGGGTGCAGTTAAAACAGGTGCAGCAGGTCATGGGACATTTTAACTTTGCATGCAGAGCAATTGTACTGGGTAGGGCCTTCACAAAACGACTAGCGAGGGCAATGGCGGGAGTAACAAAACCGCACCACTGGGTGGACATAAAAAAGGGAGTAAAAGAGGATTTCAAGGTATGGGAGACGTTCCTCAATACTTATAATGGTTGTTCCTTTTGGCAAGATGAGTGGGTGTATAACACAGATTGGGAGCTCTACACAGATGCAGCAGGGGGGTTGGGTATGGGAGGCTATTTAAAAGGAAAATGGTTTGTGGAACCATGGCTGGCAAGCTGGGTGAAAGATGGGAAAGTGAGGGATATCACACTGCTGGAAATCATGCCAATATGGACCTGTACCCTGGTATGGGTAGAGGAACTGCATAACCAGAAGGTCACATTTTGGTGTGACAACAAGGCAGTGGTGGCCGTTTTGAATAACAGGAGAGCCAGATTGAACACAGTCATCGGGGTGTTGAGACAGTTAGTTTTAAGGGCCCTGCAATTGAATATGTCATTCAGGGCAAAACTCAGAAAAGGGGTACAAAACACCCTAGCTGACAGCCTTTCCCATCTGCAGCTGGACCATTTCCGGATGCTGGCACCAACAGCAGAGGATCAAAAAACAGCAGTACCAACGAACATCTGGGATGTTGGTGAGAGGGAGCAGAACTGCTGTTCCACAGATCCTGGGCACCACGGACTTTGAGGGCCTACGAAGGGACATGGCGGATGTTCCAAATATTCAGGGCAATGTACCACATGGAGGTAAGTGGGCCAATCACAGAGGAGCAGTTAGGGAAGTTTACAGTGGATCAATGGGAAAAAGGCACAGCTCACAACACGATGGGGGTGTATTTAGCAGGAATAAGCTTAATCTGCAGCCTTAAAAATTGGGGGGACCCAATGAAGTCTATGTTGATCTGGAGAATGATGCAAGGATGGGGAAGATTGAAGCACAGACTTGCGGATAGTAGACGACCCATAGGAGAACATTGGCTGGCAAAATTAAAAGGGGCATTGCAGGCAGTCTGCAGATCAAAAGACGAGGCATGGTTGTTTCACACAATCTTCCTGGTAATGTTTGCAGGGGCCTTCAGAGTGAGCGAAGCAGTGGGGCATGGCAAAAAAGAGGGGGAAGGGAGACTGGAATGGAAAGACATAAGTTGTGGGACAAAGGAGATACATATACTAATAAGGAAATCAAAGACAGATTAAAGGGGGGCAGGTTGCATGGTGATCCCGAAGTCACAAGAGGGACAAAAAAAAAAGGCTCAGTGTGCCCAGTAAAAGCTTTGTGGGCTTAGGCAGCAGAGCAGGGAAATAAAACAGGGAGTTTATTTATTCATGGGGATGGAAAAAGAGTCACCAGTTACCATGTTACAGCCATGCTTAAAAAAGGCATGCTATTTCTGGGGAAGGACCCATGCAATTATTCCTCTGACTCTTTTTGGATAGAAGCTGCATCGCAGTGGGCAGCTGCAGGGGAGACAGTAACCAAGATGTTGGAAAAAGGGCACTGGCGGTCTGCCAGCTACAAAAGGTATATTCTGCCATTGCAGTATGGAGACTAACATGTCATCTGATTGGTGGCAGATGATAGACTGAAAAGGGAAGGGGGGAAGGAAGACCTAGAAAATAAAGATTTTTTGGATATACAGTATATATATATATAAAAGGGAGAAAACTTTCCTTGAATAATATATTCTGCTTAATTCCCATAGGAAAATGGAGGATCAAGAAAATATGGATCTGTGGTCACTCATATGTTTATTGGGCGGAATAAAGAGTGGAGAAAAAGTCCTGGGGAAAGCAGTTATACCAGGATGTGAGACAATGTAGGTTGGTGTGGTGTGGCATCCGAGGGATAAGATGGGCAAAGCTACTTCCCACACTGAGAGAGAGATGAAAGAGCAGCAGCCAATTCCAGACCTAATTATCTTACATCTAGGGGGCAATGACATTGGGGGAAAACCATGGGTGGATACATATATGCAGGTAAAAAGGGATTTAGAAAAAAATCCAACAATGGCGGTCAGGGGTTTGCCTGGCCTGGTCAGACAAAATCCCGAGAAGGGTCTTGAGGCATGATCATAGCCAAAGGGCTTTAGACAGGGCTAGGAGAAAAATTAATCAGACAGTAGGGACATTGATAAAGAAAATGGGAAGGGAGGTAATACGGCGGGGGGTGGAAGAGTGGGTGGACAATCTCTACCGGTCAGATGGAGTGCACCTGTCAGATCTAGCCATAGATATGTTTAATACAGAGATGATGGGCTTTGTAGAGGCATGGAGAAGGCATGCAGATGGTACAAGGTAAAAAAAAAGTGGTGTCGCCAAGCTGGTTTTGAAGGGGAAAGCCAGCCATCCAACGCAAGTTGGAGACTGGCTAATGGGAAAAAAGGGGGGGAAGGAGGAGAGGGGGAAGAAAAAGGAAGAGGATGGAAAGAAGGAGAAGCTGAAGGAGGAAAAAGCGGTCTCAGTGCTCACCATTACCTAATAGAAAAAGAGAAGAAGGCACCCAGGTTTTCAACTGGGGGAGCGAGGATCAAAAATGTATATATCGATGCAATAAAATGCAATGGAGGAAATATAATAATAAAGAAATGAGAAGAAAATGGAAGCATGGTATATATAATAAACTGATTGCCAATCTGAGCACAACAACATACAGTGGTCTGTGTTTTTTTTTTCATGGGGGAAAGAGGGGGGATCGGGGACAATAGAGTTTGCCCTTTAAGGGGCAGACCAAGTTGTGCTGGTGCACCCCTTCCCCCTACTTGAAGATGGTGTGCTCAGAGGGAGGGAGTAGAAAGGGAGGAGCAAGTGGAACAGAACAATAGGATGGCAACAGGAAGGGAGGGGCTAAAGGAGGTACATAATGGACAGCATAGGAGTGGTTCAGCCACTTTTGCTGAAGTTTTGATCCCTCCCACCCACCCTTTTAATTATGGAACATGTGGGAAGACAGTCAATAAGGGACTGTGTGTTAAGAGGGAAGACAGTCAAATTGGGACTGTGTTGGTCTGTCAAAGGTGGATGACAGAATTTGTCCGGGAGGACGATATTGGACTGCCAAAGGTGGATGGAAGAAAAGGGAAGAAAAAAGGGGGGGGAAGAAGGGGATGGGGATGAAAAGGAAGAGGAAGGAAAGAAGGAGAAGCTGAAGGAGAAAAAGCGGTCTCGGTGCTCACCGTTACCTAATAGAAAAAGAGGAGAGGAAGGCACCCAGGTTTTCACCTGGGGGAGCGAGGATCAAAAATTTATATATGGATCCAATAAAATGCAATGGAGGAAATATAATAATAAAGAAATGAGAAGAAAATGGAAGCATGGTATATATAATAAATGTATTGCCAATCTGAGCACAACAACATACAGTGGTCTGTATTTTTTTTTGGAAGAGGGGGATCCGGACAGTACTGCTGAAAACCGGGATGGCTGTAGTTACTTATTGATTAGCTTTTATTGACCAGGTGATTACATGAAGTGTTCCTTTTATTACTCGAAATGTATGAAAAAAGACCTAGTGCAGACTCAAAATGGAAAAAAGGGTATCTTGCAAGATGGGAGATAAGGAGCAATCCAAAAGTGGCAAAAAAAGATGGGTCCAAACTGTCTCTATTAAGCTGCTTTAAAATAACATGAAAACTTCGGCTATAGCTAAGACACATTTTCCTTCACTAGACCAAATCCTCAGCAGGCACTGTTTTCTGTGGTGAAAATCTAGCTACTGGGAAATCACATACTTATATAGGTCCCTAGCCCCTCTAGTTCTTGACTTATCTCCTTTTGAAGAAAATTTCTTTAGAGAGGCTAAGTTTAGAAGTTTTGAACTTTTTGGAATAGGAACATGTATTATTTTAAATGAAAGTTTGGAGTCAGAGCAACATCCATGTGTAATACTTCAGTGTTCATGTATATTTATAAATCTTTACTGATAATTGTAAACTGTATTATGACAATGTATCAATAAATGCTAATGATAACACTTTCATATATCAGTGTATGAACACCGTGCCTATACAATATAATGATATTGATCTAATTACTTGTTTTCCTCTGAAAATAAATTAAAAAAAAACTAAGTTACTAAGCCTCTGGTTCCAGAGTAATCTCTTTTTGATAAATTATATTTGGCAATGCCTAATTTTGGAATTTTTAGAGACTGAAACCTGACTACTGTTAATTGAAAGCTTGAAAATGGGGCATCAGCAGGTTATCAGACAATACTGGAGATGTTCTGTAAAGGAGGATCACAACCTTTGTCTAGTTCATTTAGTGTTTTGTACACCAAGATGACCTCATTTAGGAGACAAACCAGTTTTCCAAAGTCCCAAGGGGCTCTACAGCAGCAGGGTGCTTACATTTAAACAAAATGGTCATGGGCATATGCTTCATTCTTACACACAAGATCAAAGTATATGTTATATCGTCAATACCTTTCAAGTGTTAACCCTGATTTATTTTCCACTCTGACCCATCTTATGGGCTGGTTGAAAGCATATATGTTACCACTAGGACGTGTTGCAAAAACTCAAAAGTATTATGCTTAGTTTTATTTTATAATTATGTTTCTAGTAATTTCTTTGACCAGTTGTAACCAAGGATTGTATTTATGTACCTTGCATGCCATAATGATACCTTTAAGAGCATGCAAAGGTTAAATGTCAATGCTGAACCTGCCCCAAAGTGCCTCACTTTGCACTTTATGGATTTTTTTGAGAAGTGACCATTTGCACTTTACCGTACGCGTGCAAAGTTAAATTTGTATTGTTGCCACTTCACAGTAAAACATAAAAATTACCATGCTTCATGTAGTTGCTTTCAGGTGCATGACGTATAAACTTAATATAACAAAATACTACACTAAAGATAAAAAACTTCATAAGTTAGATACCTTTGTAAATTAACCTCAGCTCAAATGGCATACTGGGTGAATACAGTGTTTCAACAGTAGCGCTGTCACAACCACGATGTCAAAATCACAAATAACTTAACAGCCACAGGGATAGAATAGTGCAAGGTAGATACCGCTACCCCTGTAGCTGTCCATTCATGGGTGGAAGTGGAGAAGTATGAAAAAAGTGATGAGGCTGACTGAGCTGCTCTTATGGTGGAGAGGGCTAAGGCACAGGCAGCTTGGGCAGTACAGATCAGGAGACCATGGTTCTGTTCCTGATCTCCTGAGTATTACAATTTCTGTCTTCCCCCACACCCCAAGTGATTTTTTATGCTCAAAACAGATCTACCCCTCCAAGTTTTTAACCATTCCCAAGTTCTGAGCCCCTTGGAGTTGATTATTTTACTTACAGGGGTGTAGGGGAAGGGACAAAATGTACATTTTATTGTTTTAGCCATGGTTGCAGTCATCAGTATGGTTTTGGACCACTACCATTGTAGCTGTTTTGTCCCACAGTGTTTTGGAGTGGCACTGTTCTTGCTAGCTGTGTGTTAGCAGCACGGTTGCTGGTGGCATTCTTCTTGTTTTCAGCATTCTGACCTACTGCCCTCAAATAGTGTGCCGTCATCCTGGTTCAGTGTGGGATCACTAGCACTCAGCTGGGGTGGTTGGACTTTGCCCAGTTGGCAATCAATGACTTTGTGAAAATGGTCTGGGGCTTGTGACTGACTTACTATAGTTGGGATCCAGGTCTGATGCACCTCCCAGTGGGGTGCATGGAGACAACTGGACTGGTCCTTGCTGAGATAGTTAGTTGGTCTTTAGAGACTGGGGTGTTTCCAGACACCCTGAAGGAGGCGGTGGCTCATCTTCTCCTATAAAAAAACTTCTCTGGACCCTGACTGTCTTGAGAATTATAGGCCTGACTCTAAGCTGCCTTTTGTATGCAAGGTTATTGAGAAGGCAGTCACATTGCAGCTTGAGGACCATCAACCACCCACAATATCTACAATCCTCTCCAGTCTGGTTTCAGGAAGAGACATAGTACTGAAACTGCACTGGTCTGGGTACTTAATGATCTCCTGATAGCAAGGGATTGGAGGAGCCATGGACCATGGATTGTTGCTAGAGCATCTGCAACTCTTCTATGGGCTGAATGGCACAGTTCTCAGGTGGTTACATTCATTCCTCACTGGCAAGCCACAGAGAGTATAGTCCAGGGTGTTTTTCTTGGCCTCTCTTCCCATCATGTGGGGTGCCACAGGGCTCTGTGCTTTCCCCAAGTTGTATGCGGTGTATATGCTGCCATTGGGAGACATTATTAGATGGTATGGGTTGACTTTTTGCTGTTATGCAAAACTGTACCTGTCCTTTCTGCCTGGGCAAAGCGATGT
Source organism: Neoceratodus forsteri (assembly GCA_016271365.2). NCBI lineage: Eukaryota > Metazoa > Chordata > Ceratodontiformes > Ceratodontidae > Neoceratodus > Neoceratodus forsteri. Next base: position 154,028,300 of record JADMNL010000026.1, on the reverse strand, counting down.
TGTTTCTGTATTTAACAGCTGTCTCTCTGAGAGCCAGGACTGGATGAGTGTCAGCTGGCTTAGACTGAATCTGGATGAGACTGAGGTGTTGGTTGTGGACCCAGGTCACTAGATGGAGGGATCATCAGCAGAGCAACCATACAGACTTTGGCTCGGGGGTAACCAGCTGATGACCTCTGATCAGGTGTGAAATCTGGACATTATGCTTGATAGTGGGCTGACACTTAAGACTCAGGTCTCGGCCATTGTCAAGTCCTCATTTTGCCATCTGAGGAATGTCACCCAGGTAAAGCACCTGGTACCACCCAATGATCTTCTGATGTTGGTCCATGCCTTGGAGACCTCACACCTTGATTACTGCAATGCCTATACCTAGGGCTATTGGGGTGGACCTCCATCACCTGCAGTTGGTGCAGAATGTGAGTGTCAGATTGTTGACTGTTTTACGAAGATCTGATCATGTCACACCTGTGCTCCACGCTCTGCACTGGCTGCCAGTGCAGTGGAGGATCATCTTCAAGGTCAGACTACTGGCCTATAAGGTTCTACATGGACAGGGACTGCTGTATGTGCAATAGCTCCTCTGTCCCTACCTCCCCCTTCACCCCCTCCATTCCACCGGTGAGGGGTTGCTAGAGATTCTCAGGGTCTATTTGACAACTTCAGAAACAAGATCATTTACGTTTGTTGCTCTGATCCTGTGGAATTCTCTACCTTGTCGGATAAGGCAATGCCCATCCATCGAGGCCTTTAAATCTGCTTTGAAAACTTATTTTTTTTGAATTAGCTTACATAGACATTTAAGCTCCTACCATGATGATGATTTTAGAAATACAGCTCTGTTTCATTGTATTTTAACTTTTTATCATGATTATGTAAAACGCTATGATCTTGTTTGGAATACCATTGCAGAAATAAAGTTTGGTAGGGTTTGGTTTGGTTTATTAATTTCAATGGGGCTACGCAACCAGAGTAGTGTTATGTTTGTGCAACTGTGATGACTGTTTGGCCATTCACACTCTCTATTCCAGGGGAATTACCATTCTGTAGGGGCATAGAAAACAAAGAACCTTCGAAGAGGGTTCCACCCCTACAGGTGCTGTGGGAAAGGTTCCATTGGCTAAAGGTACCCGAGGAAGGAGACCATGAGGAGAGAGGCATGCTGCTGCAGGAGGAGGGTATGATGGTGGGGCAAAGAAAAAGTGGGTCAGAAGGAGGCTGGGAGAAACTGCTTGTATAGCTCAGGAAGGGGCAATGGCTGGTTGCTCATCCCATTGAACTAGAGGCATTGCCTTTTAATTCAAAGGGTCTACTCAACCAGAGTAGTGTTATGCTTGTGCAACTGTGATAACTGTTTTGCCATTTGCACTCCCTGTTCTATGATGAATTTATTTTTTTTATTCAGTTTTTGTTGACTAGGTAAGTGCACTAGACAAATTCTGCCTATTTTCAGGCACAACCCAGGGGAAGGGATACAGATGAATGTCAACTGACCTTGAACCAGATTAAGCTGCTGGTGGAATATTTAGTGAACTGGGGTGGAATTTTGGCCAGGGCACCAGGAAAATTTCCCTACTGCATTGCTGACAGTAGGGGAGATGCTGTCCCACTTGGCAGCCAGCCAAGACGACCAATGCAGGAGTGGAAGAAGCAGAGGTGGAAGAACTTATGGAGACAGAAACTTTGCAAAACCTTGAAAAACTGACTACAGAAATGAAAGAAATTAACTCTGGTAAGGGAAACCCAATATTACCTGGCCTGTCTTTACCTGGTATTTCAAATGAAGAAATTACAGAGAACACTGACAATATTCCAGACCTGCCTAATGATAGTGATTCAAACTGTGAGGAGGAAGTGAAAACCTTTAAAACTACTGATATGGCTATCTCAGAGAAGAAATTCTTCTACAGAAAAACTTTGAGGCCGAGGAGAGACTTTATTTTCAGAAAAAAAGCACAGCTACAATCCAAACTGAGAGCCCTAAGATCTGATAAGGAACAGCAATCTGTCAGAGAGAAAGAGCTGCACAATGGTGATGTGGCAGCATCAAAGAGCAAGCTGACAGACTGGGTCAAACTCATGGAGAAAGTTGATGCGGCTGAACAAATGAACCACACAGCTACATCTAAAGCAGTTACAGGATTTGCGTCAGGAATGGCAAAAATGAGTCAGAATTTACTCAGCCTAAGACGCACTGTGGAACTTTCAAATAAAAAGACTGAGAGCTGGTCAATTAAAAATGCATTGGAGTCAGCAGGATGGAAGCAGAACACCAAAACAGGTCAGTGGGTTTCCGGGGACTCCCTGATAACAATACCCAAACCATCAGACACTATCCAATAATGACTATACTAATGTTTGTGTACCTGATATAGAAATTCCATTTGGTCTGGAACTCACATAAAATCCTGAATTTCAACTGCTCAACATAATAGCACTGCAGCCTGATGGGGGATGCCCCAAGGGTTCAGATTCTGTATCACAAAGGCATCTAAATCCTAGCAACAAAATGGTGTCAAAAACTTATGCCTCTATTTAAAACCCCAATATGCCCTGCAAAAAGACATAATGTGGTACGCTTAACATAGGCTGGGGGTATGGAGAACTTGCCAGATAGGCTCTTTGCTGCTAGGACACTATTAAATGATTTCATTAAGTTTTTCTAAATAGAAATCTACTCGCTAATCCATGTCTCAGGTGAAACCACCTTTGACATAAGTTTCAATTCAGCACAAGGATTAGAGCACTTTTGGACAAAATACAATGCATTGAAAAAATCCTCACTGTGGTCTCCCTTCATAGCAACCCCACTATCTAAACCTGCACACAAAATCATCATGGTCCTCTTCAGGAATGAAGGAGTCAATGTACGAGATTTAATTATATGGCTAAAACAATGCAGTACAGTCATTGAGGACCCCAAGGCCATTTTAGACTCCGAAAACATTTGGACTGGTGGATGGAAAGTGAAAGTCATGCTTCAATCTTCAGATACTGGGATAGTTCACTTGCCAAACTCTTTTTTCTTGGTCAGGGACAGGGGAATCCTGTTCTATGCAGGTCAACCTAAAATGTGTTATAAGTGCAGATCACTAGAACATTTGAGCAATGTATGTGATAAAAATGAATGCACTGTATGTGGGGATATTGGACATGTAGGCACGGACCGTCTAAATGAAATCAAATGCAATTTATGTGGGGGGCTTGGACACACATTCCAGAATTTCAGGAAAGTGGCACATAATACCCCAGATCAGGCTGATGGCACTGTACAGAGGCTTATTATAGTTCTAGCTCAGAGAACCCTTGAAGAGGGTTATTGGTGCCATGAGAAAGATTCCCTTGGCTAGAGGTTCCTTAGGAAGGAGCACCAAAAACAGCATTGAACAGTAAATGTTGACTAAAAGGTAGAGAAGCAGATTGACAGCAATGAGGGAGCTTGATGAAACACAAATTATATGCACAAGTTGTCAGGATTTCACTGATAAAATGGATTGCACTGATGACATTGGGGGTTTCCTAAGGAGAGAAGAAACAGTGAGTAGATCCATCATCCATCTCCATCTAACAGCAGAAACCTACCTAAGGAGACTAGGGAATATATTATAAACTACTAACTACATATTATGACCTCTGACAGAGAGAAAAGAAAAAAAAAACTTTTAAAAGGAAGATCCAAGGCCTAGGTTACCTTCCTTCCAGACTAGTGGCAGTTTATTTAGCAACGGCTCAGCTGCTGTAATTTAGAAACCCAATCCAAAGGAGGAAATATTCCAATTTGGTGGAAAGCTCTCACGATCCCTCTAATGGGAATGCTGTGAAGGGTTGCAAGAGGCATCTGCAACAATGGGTACTTTTGAAGTGAGAGTGGACCCCCAAGGCAGGAGGAGGAAAGCAATGACCACAGAGGCACTCAGCTGGCCTACCAACTAAAACAGACCAGGTGAAACTCAGATGGTCATAGGGAGCACAGCTTTCAAAGGTGCCAAGGCATCACCAAAGCCAAAGTGGTGCTTTTGGTCTTAAGGGCCCCACCACCTCAGCTGCTGAAGTCTTAGATTCTACATTAAGAGGGGTTATCAATGAATTAGATGACTGAAGCTCTGCCCAGAGTGAGGACATTCCCACTATGGGCCAGATATAAAGGACCTCACCCCCAGCTTTACATGCTCAAGATCTGGACTTTGTGGGTGCAGAGCAAGACCTTTGGCTATAGGACAAGCCCAGAGCCAGAAAAGATAATGGGCATGGTTGGCGTATCTCCAATTTATGAGTGAGAGCATGAATCAACTTTGATGTACTAGATAGAAGGAGGCCAGGTGAGGCCAGTATCTATAGATTAGGTAGCAGATTATTGATGAGGAGGCCGGTGAAGCCAGTGACTGTAGAGTAGGTAGCAGGTTATTGATGAGGAGGCTGGGGGAAGCTAGCAGCTGTAGATTAGGTAGCAGGTTAGTGATAAGGAGGCTGGGCAAAACCAGCAGCCTGGGTAAGATAGGAGGCTGCAGTGCAAGCCAGTGTTCATAGGTTGATAGTGGTAGCAGCCAGCTGAAAGCAAGTCAATCAATTCCATTATGGAAGCCAAATTAATGGTAACATAAAAGGTAGGTGTATAGGTAGTGAGAGGCTGGGATACCAGTAAATGAATCAATGAGGTTTATCATAATAAATTGCTGACCCAGTTGCGTGGAGTTAGAGCTGAACTGGAGGAGACTGCACACTGTGCAAGTTTGGAACTGCAATTGCAGTTCTATCTATTTAAAGCTTTATCTTCCTTTATAAAAGGTATGCCACAGGTTGTTATTTATTAGATAGCCTTACTTGTCTTGTGTCCCTTTGGCTCTTTGTGTGCTCCCCAGTGTTCTCTGTTTCCCACAGGAAGAAGCTAGATCCAGGGGAGCTGGAGACATCAGATTGGGTGGATTGTGGGGGCCAGAGCTGCCCTTCAGAAAGGCTGTAATCAGGGAGAAAAGCTTTTGGTCAGACAGGAGTTTAGTCCATGGATTGTGCTGGGCCCAGTGAATGTTTTGGGATTGCTGGCTCTCTGCTGACTCTCTGCTGTTTGTTTGAATAATCCTATCTTCTGACTGAAACTGAGCAGGGCGTAACAGTTTCTAATTTGTGAATTTGAGAAGAGATAAAAGGCAAAGTGATTTTAGCATATTTGAACATTTGAACTTTTATCTACCCATATTTACTGACTGAAGTGTGTAAGTATAAGAGAACGAGCTTACTGAAGAGTACTGATTTTATTCTCTTTTAATGTTTTTATTCTGTTTAGCCCTGGTTATCATTTTAAAAATTTTGATTTTTGTTTTAGTTTTATATATGGTTTTCTATTTTTGTATGTTTAAGAACTATTGATTTTATAAATTTGTGCCATAGAGGATCTCTGGTCATTGACTGCCTGCTTCAACCCACATTCGTTCTACTTTAAAAGAAGCAGAGCTGCGCAGGGTGAGCCAGATCGAGTTGTGACTTTCCTGCAGTCTGATCGGAGTGCAAGAATCGGAGGAATAGTTCTGCGAGTTGAGTGAATTTAATTCACTTTGAGATCTTTTTTTAAAGAGATGACTAATTAGACAGCAGATTTACCGATGTGCTGATTCTTTGCTTAAAGCAGCATGAAGTATATCGTTTTCTGCAGCTGTATCTATGCACCATTTGCTCTTAAGTAAGTGTTTTTATGAATTATTTGGTTCTACTTAATTTAGCCTTCATGGGTATCTGTTCAAGACAACTGTTTGTAAGCTTTTCAAGTCTGTTAAGTTTATTGAGACCCATTTCTTTCACATTCTTTTCTGGGTTTGTCTTTTAGAGGTGTTACCCAAAGCATTTTTTTCCACGGACTCTCATGGAAGAATAGGAGGCACAGGTAGAAGCTGGATATATGGATGTGGGACTGTGTTCGGGCTTTTGGAGCTCGGGGTTTGTAGAAGAATTCCCCTTTTCCTTCAACTGAATAGAAATGTGCAACTGATTTGGAACTTAGAACTTAGAATATTTTGCTACTCTCCTCTTATTGTTCTTATCTCTCAGCTGGATGAAAACGAATATAGCGCCAAGCAGTGTTGAACATAAAAAGCTAAAAATTAAAGGTTTGGAAAGTAAAGGAGTTGTACACAGTTAAACAAAGCTGTTTGGAATTGAATGAACTGAGTGAAGTCTCTGACCCTGTTGACCTTGCTGAATTTTATCTGTGTTGAGACTGCATTGGACTTGGAATAATTTTTAAACTGCCCTGCATCTTATTTTATTAGTATATTTTTTTCCTTTAGCATATTCTGTGTAGTGATTGTTATTGAGCTGCTATTGTGCTGTTGTTGCACTGCTATTGTGTTATTGAACATTGTTATTGAGCAGCTACCATTGTGTTGCAAAATTTTACCTCTAAAAATGGTGAACATGAGACTACAGAGGCTAAAAAAATCTGAACTGTACACCACAATCAGACAGAAGATCTAAGGGGTGTTGATGGTAAATTAGAACATACATATGATAATCACAATGTTGTGATAACATTCCCAAACAGACATCAGTTTAATAAAGTGATGCTGACTACTTTAGACCAGGATCAAATATTCAGTTTGAGTCTTTTTGGTTTAGATGCCATAAGGAAAGAAAATAAGTATAAGTTAAAAGGCACATTATGTAACTTGATAAGGAACTGCCTTAAAGTGGAGTTAGGAAAGGAAGGGGTAAAATCAGTACAAAGGTTGAGAACTGATAGTCAGAGTGTTATAATAGTGAAAAATAGGAACATAGCAGATAAGATTTTGCAGAAGGCAGGAATCTTGGATCTCCTAGGACTTCATCTGGTTGACTCCAAGGTGCTTGACTCCAGCACACAACATATAATTATAGAGCAAGGTAAAAATGAAGAACTTTTAAGTAATGTCAATAGGAATCTGGTATTACGATCTCAGGATTGGAAGTTAAATAATCTGGAACAAAACCAAGATCTAATAGAAACACAGGATGAGGTTGAGGAGTTGGATATAACCCTGGGGGGAGGTAAGAGTGAAGTTTCACTTTTGAATTGGAATATCTCTGACTTAATGAATAAAATGCAGGATAATGAATGGATGAAGCTAATTGCACATTTTTATATACTTTGTTTCCAAGAAACTTGGCATGAAAATATAGAAACTGTAAGATGACATGGTTTTGAAGCTTTCAGTACTCCATGTGTTAAAAATGGTAAACTAGGGAGATGTTCTGGTAGTATTATAACTTTTGTAACAGTTAAAGTAGATACACTTTATAAATCTGAATGTATACAAACTCACACTTTTTTGTGTGGTGGTAGCAATTTCAGCACCAAATTACATTTTGTTGATAAATGGTTATATTGCTCCAAAAAATTCAAAATATTTTAAATTAGATGTATGGGCAGAGCTCAGAAATATAGTGGAGCAACTAACGTTAAGGTTTTCTGAAAAGGAAATTTTAATGGTGGGAGATGTTAATGCATGAATTGGTACCTATGATGGTTTAACTGATAACTCCTTTTTCTTTGCAGTAAGGAATAGAGAATTAGTCCTTCCAAGACAAACAAGAAATATTAAAATTAATGCCTCAGTTCAGGAACTATCAACTCTATTAAGAGAATTCAACGTGCTCCCTTTAAATGGAAGACTTAGTGGTGTTGATAGTGGGGAATATACCTTTATTTCACCTAAAGGCTCCTCACTGATTGACCTGTTTATTTGGTCATGTTCAGTTAGTGTGTGCAAAAATTGAAAGTACTTGAAAGAGCTGAAAGTGATCATTTCCTGATTGCCTTGTTTGGTTTAGGAGAAGTAAAGAGAAACTCTCAGGAGAACAATGGGAGTATAGAAGTTATAGCAAAGAAAAGACTTAAATGGAATGGGGAAATTGAATTAGACATTAAAGAATTATTGTTTAGCTCAATAATAGTAACAGATTATAGACAGCTACAGGAATATTCTTTGGATAATTTGAACAATATTCTTTCTCAATTATTAGAGGAAATAAGTGAAAAGCTTGGGATCATTACCAACAGAACTATAAAACAGAAAAATAGAGTTACATGGTTTGATGGTGAATTTAAATTTCTTGAAAAAGAAATTCGATTATTACATAAAGCTTGTAAAAGATTAGAAAGTGACAGGACTATATTAAAAGAAATAGGAGTTAAAAGGAAAGCCTATAAAATTTTAATAAAAGAAAAAAGAGTGTGTATTATAAAAAAAATGGGAGAAAATGCTTAATGCAGTAACAAAAAAGAATAAAGAGAATTTGGGCAGTTAGTTGCTAAGGGAACAAGTAATTATAGTGACTCAATAGATGTCTATATCACAGAGGCAGTATGGATAAATTATTATGGAAAAATATTTTTTGAACAAGGAGGATCCACAGTTGTTAATACTTGGTAACAATGTGACAGGGTTGGAATAACTATTAATACAGAGGAAGCATACAGAGCTATAAATTCCTTTAAAACCCAAAAAGTGCCGGGTCCAGATAATGTTTCGGCTGAAGCCTATAGGAGCAATTCTAGACTTTGGTGTAGATTTCTAACAGTATTTTGCAATAGGTGTGTGGACAAAAATAAATGTCCAGCTTCATGGAAAGGAGCTGTTATTATGCCACTTTATTAAAAAGGTGATCACACTAACCAAGCCATGTATAGGCCAATTAGTTTACTATATGTAAACCTGAAAATGTTCACTAAGATCTTGTTGGAAAAACTAAAATTTCAGATTACTCAAAATGGAGGTTTGGCTCACTCACAGGCTGGATTTAGAGCAAAATTTTCAACTTTGGATAATGTTTTTGTACTGTATCATGTAATTGAAAAGTATGTGAAAATACATAGACAAAAAAATTATTTGAGCTTTTCGTGGATTACTCCACAGCTTTTGAGTCTATAGATCGGAATCGGTTGTGGTTAGAAATGTTCAATAAAGGTATTGAAAGATAACTGATTAATATTATTTTCTCTCTTTATTCTGATAATTGGGCCAAAATTAGATTGGGTCTATCAGGTAAGCTTTCAAATCCAATTAAGATAAATAGGGGAGTCAGGCAGGGGTGTATATTGGCTCCTGTCATATTTGCTCTATATATTGATAGGCTAATACAGGATATTAATTCACTGGATTCTAAAGCCCCAAATATTAAGCAAAACAAATGTGCAATATTGGCATATGCAGATGACTTGGTCTTATTCTCTCAGACCCCAATTGGTCTGCAGAAACAGATTAAGTATCTATATAATAGATCACAATCCATGAAACTTAAGATTAATCTGACCAAGACCAAGATAATGACTTTTGGTCAGAAGAATCTGAATAAGAAAAAAAGAAACTGGTGGATGGATGAAGAGAGAATAGAGGAGGTGAATACATATACTTACTTGGGGATAGAAATGGGTGCTAATACTAAATGGAATGGACATTATATGAAAGTTTTGTCAACAATTAAAAAAACAACAATAGGTTTAAATAAGTTTAATTAAAAATATGGTGGCTCTAGTGTGAGACCGCTGGTGCAAGCAATCAATGAAAAATATGAAGCTCAGCTCCATTATGGGGCAGATATCTGGGAAATCACTAATACTGAATGGCTAAGTATTCCTTTAAATAAGTTACTTAGAAACACTCTGGGACTAGGTCCATGTTGCCCAGCCTCCTATTTAAGAGCAGAATTGATAGATATGAACACCAAAATAAAAACAAGAAACGTGTTATTTTGGCTACGTCTTCTAAAGCAAGAAGAGAGTAGATTATCATATATTTGCTTACAAGAAAAACAGGAATGGCATATCAGGGGCATTGGAAGAGACTTATGGTATAACAAAGTACTTCAGCTTGTGGGAAAACATCAGTTGGGAAATTTATTAAATATATACAAAAAGGGATTGTGATTAGCTATAAGCATAATAAATATATAACAAAAAAGATATCTCAGTTTTGGATCCAAAAAGATCTGGAAAGTATTGCTTGTTCAGCCTATTCAAATTGGTATGCAAAGAACAACTCTTATTTTGGCTTTAAACCTCATTTAGATATCTTAACGGACCTTAAACAAAAGAGAATGTTTAACATCTATAAATTTGAAAGATTTTCCAGTAATGTTCTAAAATGTAGACAAGATAAATAGTATAAAGGTTCAGAAAACTGTTCATTTGTAGAAGGAGGAATAGAGGACCTGAACCATGTTTTGCCGAATTGCACATGGTATGAAATGGAGAGGGCATATTGGCTTAAACCCTTTCTTAATGAGCAATATAACATTAATCTGGAATTATTATCCATTATATTAATCCACACAGCAGATACTTGGACAACTGAAAGACTTGCCAAATATGTTTTGATTATGAATAAAAAGAAGGCTAAAGTTGAGAAATGTGCAATAGAATGAATAGTACTGTAAGTTTAATAAATGTATAATAACAGGAGCATGTAATTTAACAGAGACAGGAAATAAGGATTGGTATAGGTATGATACTTATGACATGCAATGTCCTATGTATTACTGTATAAGTGTAATGTTCTGTCTCATTTGTTGTGTCTTTGGAATTTCATGTGATATATTATAGTGTATTGTATTGTTTATGACTAAAATAGTCAAACAATAACATTTTGATCGATAATGAATCAATGAGGTTTAGCAACTGATCACTATGGTTTCCTCATAAATAGTGAATTGACATGAGTGGCATGAATACCTTAGATGCCATTAAGGCAGAGTTAGGTTGTTCCAGTAAGAGCATATGCAATGCAGATATTGGAATGCAATGAAAATCTTGAAAGCCATGAAGACTGTAAGGATAATGTATTTATGCATGGATAACTGAAAAGTCATGTAGGCAAGAAGCAGCAAGGAGCAGGGTGATTCATATAAATTATGTAAAGCATGCTCCGGCAACCCAGAGCCCTCATGCCCTGCCATGGCACCACAGTCCCCACCATAGGAATAACAGGGAGCCACCATGAGACTAGGCAGATAATGTAATAGCTGAAAGTTTCAGTGTAGCAGTCCAGCAGTTGGCTGTGTGGAGCTAGCACTGAGTGAATTAATAGCAGAGCTGCTGAACACATAGCACAAGAGGGAGTGGCAGCTAGCTAAGCAGGATGAAGTGTGGACCAGGTGCACTTAATTACAGTGGAAAGCACAGGTGGCAGCAGGCAGAGAAACAGCAGTGTGAGCTGAAGCATACAATAACGATGCGATTGACTGTGGGCTTACAATATCTGATGAGTAAATGAGAGCCTGAGAGCAAAGGTACAGGGCAGCTTAAGGTGAGGAAACAACAATATGTAGCCTGAAGCACATATTAGCAATGAATACACAGGGTGCTAGAAAACCAGAAAAGCCCAAAGGAATCAGACAAAAGCAAACATAAGTACAGGAGAAGGAAAGAAACAAGCACACGAAGAAGCACCACACACAAGGAAGCACACAGCAGCTGGCGGCAACACAGTACAAACCAAAGCAGGAAAAACACAATCACCAGAAGTCCAGCATGATACAAGCAGAGCCCAATCACAAAGGAAGGAAGGAAGCAAATGCTGGATTGGGGTCAAAGTCCCAGCAGGCCCAGAAGGGAAGGCAAAGGCAGACAGAGCCTCCGGATGCAAAAAAAAAAGTGCTTCAGAATGAGGATGGGAGGAACTGCTTATGTAGCTCAGAAAGGGGGCATGGCTGGAACTACAGGCATATACCTTTCAAATAAATGTAAATTTTCAAACAATTACTTGAGTGATTTAAAGTACAAATCAATGAATACACCATACTAAAATGTACAAAAGTGAGGACGGCATAGTATTATGGTGTAATGTGGTAGCTAAATAATGTTAGATTTTAGACTTAATCCCTCAGTTACAGGCAAGTGCAAGCCAGGAAGTCATAGCTCACTTGTACTACTGTAGATCATTTGAGGTTTTACGCTGTTATTGAGAGAGTTCCAGATGATAAGAGTCAGCCAGAACAGTAAAGGCCTTTTCACCAATTTATTTATGTGTTCTTCATGGATAGCACCACTGACTTATCTGAGGCTATAAATTTGAACTGTTCCCTAAAATAGATTACACAAGTAAGCTGGCTACCATCCTTGGAAAATTCTTTAGTGCAACCCATTTTAGGTCATGCCTTTTGTCAGGGACAAAATGGCTGAGTTGGAATATGTATTGTAGTAATGGGTTAATTTGTTGTAGCCCATTACAAAACTACATCTGTCACTGAATGCAGCTGTGGCTTTGTTAAATGTTGATAAATGTGCCATCCTATATACCTTACTTGCTTATGTACTCTAATGCTGGTAGGAGTGATTATTTAAGTAATCTTTTCCTGGTGTTGAAATCCAGGCGGCTATAGTGATAGTACAGCAGGCACAATTTCTGGCTTGTGGTCTTCATTACTTTGACCATTTCAATCAGCACAGACCAAGTTAGTTGTATTTTTTTTTTTTTTATTTTGTTCCTTTTATCAGGAGGTGGATTAGCTTGGGTGATGTATTTGTAGTCACACCTGGACATACAGTACAGAAAAGCAGGCTATTACATAAGCGCAAAACATTAATTTTGCATATTTTTGGAAAGACAGAGAAAGTTTGATTTCAGGTTACACAAAAGTTTCATGGTAAAAAAGAAACACTGTGTGACAGATTGACACCACTTGACAAGTCGTTCAACAGATGAGCTGTACAGTAAGAAACTACCTACTATCAAATATGTTTTCTCATTAAGTGAGAATTTTTCTTTTTGTTTCTTTGTGTCATTAATCTGCTTTTCTCCATCCTCCCAGACAGCCCTCCTTCAGAGGAGTGCCCCAGGCCCATTACCCCGATGTCCACTGGGACTTACCTTACCGGCGATTTGCCCCCAGGGCTTATCCCCCTTGTAGGGCTGGTGGGAGTCCCCCAAGCCCCACCGAAACATGGATCCAGTTCAGGCCAGCATATCTAACTAGTTGAGTGCAGGATCTAAAAGTGTGCCTCCTCATCCTGCTGCCAGGCATTTTCCTTTTTTCTCCCTGTGGGGGTTCATGGTGTGCACTGGTGTCAAGGCACACACACCGAGGTTGGCCATGTGCCCCATCTCTTTTGGTTTGGGCTACCTTTCCGCTGGCTTCTGCCAGGGGCCAGACAAGCACCAAGCTCTTTCACACCCTTCCTGCCAGAGGAGGAGAGCAGTCCCATGGGCTAGATCCTCCTCCCCGTGGCTGGTCCTCCAACACCTCAGGCTTGCTTCCAAACCTGGGTCATCAGTGTCACAAGCAGTAGCAATACTGCTGCACTGGAGGGCCAATACAAAAATATTTTTCTTGCTCAAAGATGACCACATGTTTTGAGGATTCTGAGTAGATTTAAGGGTTTGTGCTACTTTTAGCAGTTTAGTGTTGCTAAATTAAATTTTATGAACATCATATATCCCAAATGAGATGACTAGAGTAGTGCATCAAAGGTTAGGTGCACTTTATGAGTAAACACTTTATTAATACCATAGAAACTTAGAAACATAGACTTTGACAGCAGATAAGGACCGCTTGGCTCATCTAGTCTGCCCATTTCCCTACTTACAGGATAAGCTGCAGATCCTATTTAACCAACAGCCTGTTTCTTCCTACCCCCCACAAATATTGCCTTATGTCTGTCCCATGCATTCTTGAATTCTCCCACAGTTTTAGACCCCACAACCTCCTTAGGAAGACTGTTCCATGCATCCACCACCCTCTCTGTGAAAAAATACTTCATCACATTGCCCCTGAGATGTACCCCCCATCTTCAAATTGTGTCCCCTTGTTCTTGCACATCTCTTTTTTCTGAAAGATGCTACCCTCTTGGACTTTGTTGATTCCACTGAGGTACTTAAATATTTCTATCATGTCCCCCCTCTCCCTCCTTTCCACCTACTAGGCTACTCCTTTCACAGAGTTTTCTTATACAAGTTATTGATTATGGCCTTTTATTTTATCATTCTGCTGGGGATGGTTTACTGGATAGGGTAAAAATTATTTTGAATTGGATTGCACGCTTTGCCTCTCAATTACCGTATAAGACCCATCACTGAAACCTACTGAAACATGTGAGACTGCTTTCCCTTGACTTTTGATATCAATTCCAGTTTGGGATTTTTGCAAAAAAATGGATTTGAAACAAGGTACCAATCTCTTGTCATTCTATCTTTAAAAAACACATCAGCTCTATCACTACTCGTCCATCTGATAATCACCATTTCAGTATTCCTAAAATGAAAACCTCTGCTGATCACAGAACTATGTTTTATAATTTACCTTTATTCTTTAATACTATTTCTACTGTATTTGATTGCTTTAGTGACACTGTCCCTAGCATTAGATACGTCTTGAGAAAATATTTATTCTCTAGGAATCAATGTAAATGTTTTAATAAAATGATTGTTGGTCTAATATTGATTGCTATGTACTCTAAACTTATATGTCTGTTACATGGTCTTATGTTGAATGTTGTTCTGGTCACCCATGAAAACGGGTCTTTGGCTCATGGATTTACCAGATTTTAAATAAACAAAATGAATAAACAATTTGGTTAGGAAGAACAGTGGTGCCTGACTATTTGCTGTCTGGGCAGTTTACACTTAAAAATTTAAAACATTTTGGATCTCCAAGCAACCTAAAATGACCCAGAAAGGTAAAAGCAATTGCTAGCCCACCATCACAGTGGCAGTGGGGAAGAAGGACTGAGCAGCCTAGGGATGGGTCTCCTTCTCTGGGGGAAAGGGGACTGTGTGTCTGGCACAAGTCAAACCTCTAGCAGAGACTGGGAGTCTTGCAGTGACCAGCACCTAAATCACTTATGAGGCATGTGGATACTGGCGTCATTGCACATCATGCCATCGGGTGCGAGATTGCCTGACCTTCCAAAGTTTTAAAGCAACCTTGAAGACGTATTTATTTAGCCTAGCTTCCCTGATTTTTAATGATGTTTTGTTGATTGGTTTTATCATATTGTTTTACTTTTTGTGTATTTGAATTATTCATTGTGCAAGTGCCTTTGTTTTGGAAAGGCTCTTTTTATAAATAAAGAATGGTTTGATATGATTTGATTTGATAAAAAGGGAAAAATACAGCTGCCTTCTATGACACTCAGCTGACTCCAGGCCCTGATCACTCACTGGGACTCTTTCTTAGCTGACCTATTATGTCCTCCACCGCAGCCAGTTCATCTCCATGCCCTGCTCAGGGGTGCAAGCCAGGGAGGCAAGGTTGGTGGGATTTCCCATTGGCACCCTTACTTCACTGTTGTGGGGATCACACTGGTGAAGCTGCCCCACCCTGGGGGCAATCCAGTGGTTATCACCTCTGAGGAGGTAAGTTCCAGGTGGGGTTAGGAGGTGGCTCAAGGGGGTCGAGCGGGGATGATGAGCTCTAGGCAGCTCACAACAAAAAAAAAAGAAAGATATGAGCAAGCTAGTGCTGTGTAGACTGTTTAGGTTCCAATGGAACACAATTCCTTGGAATTTCAGAAACTTCTGTGGAAGTCAATTAGTTGCAGAATTTTGATTTTTTTTTGCAAGAGAAAACATTTTTTGTTGATTAATAATCCACAGTTTACTTAAACTGTGGATGTTTTTACACAGATAGAAAATTATTCTGTGGTTTGTGTGATCAGTGGAGAATTATGTCATGGTTTATTCTGAAATGCCTTTCTGAAGTCTGTGGGATTTAGAAAAAAAATTCCTAAAAAAATACATTTTGGAAATGAAATTGCCATTCCATATGAATACCACCAGTGCACTAGACTGGAGTTTATAAAGTACATTTGCGTTTCAGAGCACACTTATTTACTTTGTAAGCTCTTCAGAATACTGTAAGTGGGTGGTTTTCTGTTTATAGTCAACTATGGCCCCACTTTTACTGTGTAAATGGTGATGACATTTTCAAACAATGAGGTATTGTTTCAATGATACTCAGTATGCATAAGGCACTTATTAATGACTCTGCTGTTTAATACAAGGAGGTGTTGAAAAACTGGATGTGCCATCTTTGGAGATGAGATGCTAAGCTGCAGTTTTGTCTGCCCATCTCAGGTAAGGTGACCATTAAGGTATGACTTAAACACCCTGTGACATGTTTTGAGATAAACAAAGGATTATCGCTTAAATTCCTTGCCACGCACTTGCTCAATGAATCAGATTCCAAGGTAATTCTGTTCCTAATGCTGTTGCAACTATTATACAGTGTATGGGATATTATAGTGGACATGGGTGCAGGTCCAGTATTTTGTACAGAGTCACTACACTACTAGCACCTTTCTTACATTGTAAAGTGCTTTGAGATGCAGTCCATATGCAATGTGATACTTAAATCAAATCCTGTTATATTCTATAATACAGTAGCCCTGTTATTTTTTCAAACCAGTGTAAAAGTGTACAGCAGAGAACTGTGAATCAGGATATTCAGGGTTGAATCCTAACATTGCCATTATGAGATGCTCAGGAAGGTACTTAAACTTACTGGCTTGATTTTCAAAGGTGCACAATGGACTTGTGGCACAAGGTCATGCATGCCATCCCCTAGAGGGAATGTATATGTCTCAGAGATTACCTATTTATTTATTTTAAAATTAGTAACTGCAAAAGGCACATTGACCTGAGGCTCATTTCCAGGTATGACCCAGGGAAAGGGGAAGGGGGGCACATAATACATAGCCCAAACAAAGCTTACAGTTACAATAAAATGAAGTCAGATCACTTGATTAATAAAGGAGTAAGTGCAAAATGAATATGCAAGGCAAAAAGAAACAATTAAACACCTCTATCACTCCTCTACCAGAGTAGAATGACAACTGCATGAGAAAACTGTCAGGAAGAGGGAAAACTGAAGCAGTGGAAGAAAGGAGTTTCAGCTGATATCTGATGGAGCCAGTAGAGGCAGTGAAGCAAAAGGATAAGGGGAACTGGTTCCATAGTGTAGGAAGACACTAAGAAAAGGCCGATTGCCCAGCACAGGAGCATGAATGTGGAATCACGAAGGTGTGGGATCCCTGGAGTAGAGGGAGCAAGTGGCAAAAGTGATGATGGAGAGGAGTGATGAAAAGTAAGAGGGAAGGGTCCCAAACCAGCACTTGAATATGAAGGAAACATTATGGATCTGGCAACATGAGGCTAGAGGGAGAATGGATAAGGAGAAGTAAAGTGAAGTGAACAATGGTGAGTACAAAAGGGGGAGTTGGTTGCAAAGTAGCAGCAGAAGCTGCAGAGCATGTCCAGCCTGCTCAGGGAAGTGAAGAGAGTAATGCCATAGATCATGTCCGTATAGTCAAAGACTGGTATTACCATTTTGGTAACAAGCTCATGCAGACCTGTGGAGACAAAGAATGTTTGTTGCTGTGCAAGGCACAAAGTTTAGGGGCAAGCTTGACATGCATGGTGTCAATATGGGCAGAAATGTCAAGCTTGCTGTCTAACCACTCACTGAGGTACTTGAAGGATTGAGCCACTTCCAGAGGGGTGCCATCCATGGTAAAGAAGATTCGCTGAGTAGGGAGCCTGACCAGTATCTAGCTGGTGCCAAAGGTCATGGAAACAGCTTTTTGTGTTGACCCAGAGTTGGTTTGAGTGGAACCAGCACAGGATGTCGTGGCAGTTTTGCTGAAGCAGACCTTCTACGACTGTAGTAGAGGGACCAGACATGTAGATGACTATGTCATCTGCATTCATATAAATATGTGAGTTGGCACAGGCAAATGGGAGGTCATTAACAAAAATGGAGAAATGTATGGACCAAGGGTGGAGCCCTGTGCAGGGTGGGTTGGTCTGGGTGGGGGTGGAGGAACAATTGGCCAAGTTAAGAGATGAAGGCAAGAAACCTCTGCACAAAAGAAGGGAGCAAAAACAGAAGAAAAAACAGACCGCTATGGATCTCATATGGTAGTGGCTGAAATGATTAAGAGTGAAAAGATACTATAACATTCAGGAGGTACAAGGAAGCATAAGGGAAGAGGATGGGGAGGTATACAAGGAGAAGAAGAGGGAAGCAGGGGAAGCAGTGAGGATCACAAAGGTGCAAACTGAGTTAAGTATAAAAAAATGGGTAACTAAAGGGGAAAAGACTGTTTTTAGGTACATAAGTGAAAAGAAAGAGACACGGGGATGGATTGTGAGGTTAAGAAGGGCAAGGGGGAATGTGCAGAGGAGGATCAAGACAAAGCAGACATCCTGAACAGATACTTCTGTTTTGTCTTCATGGTGGAAGGGGAAGGGGATGGATCACATATAGACAGCAGGAGCACTAGGATGAGGGAGGTAGACACAAGTCCATTTACAGAGAAGAGAGTCCTTAAAGGACTTGTAACTCTGAAAGTAGACAAAGTTATGGGGCAAAACGGAATACACTCAAGGGTGTTGAGGGAATTCAGGGAGGTACTGGCCTCATCTCTGACAGCCTGATTCAACAAGTCAATGGAAGCAGGAGTGGGTTCAGAAAACTGCAGGAGAGCAGATGTAGTTCTGCTTCATAAAACTGGTAGCAGAGAGGAGGCTGGCAACTATAGGCCTGTCAGTCTGACATCAGTGTTGTGGAAGTTAATGGTGTTGCTGTTAAAGGAAAGGATTGTGGAATATAACCCTAAAAAAAGACGAAAACAATGATTTTTTTCCACCACCAAAATTAAGCAAAAAGAAATGCCCCATTCCTCATCCTCCCCAAGACCCAGCACCCCCTTGAACAGGTACGCACCTACAAATACCTTGGGCTTACCCTCGACTCTGCCCTTATCTTTCATGACCACACAACTACATTGACGGCCACGGTAAACAGCTGAATTGGGCTACTATACCGGCACAAAGATTGCCTCCCTTCTGATGCCCTTAGGCTTGTTATTACCTCCTCCATACTGCCCCTAGTGGATTATGGGCTCCCTGTATATGGGGCAGCTGATAACTCCACTCTCCAGAAAGTTCAAATCTCTCTCAACAAGGCCTGCAGGCTCCTAACTGGTGTCCCAAGGCTCACCAACACCTGCTCCCTCTATTCTGCTGCCAATCTCCTCAACTTTAATGAAAGACTCCACTACCAGACCTGCCTCCTGACCAAGAAAATTATGATCAGTCTCTCTCCCCTGGGGTCTCCGCCTCCCTCCAAATTGTCACCCTCACCATCTCCACCCACTATGCGGACAAAGCTATCCTGTCAGTTCCCAGGGTAAACACTTCCCTGGCCCAGAGATCCTTCTGATACAGGGCCCCTGACTGGTTTAATGCACTCCCAACCACTATCACCAGCACCCCCAAAATTTCCCCTTTCAAAGTAGCTCTCCCCAAGCATCTCCTCAACACCTGTGTCTGTAACTGCAACTAGCTACTCCCTCAGCTCTCTAGGGGCCCTAATGCTGAGAAGGTCCACTCTGGACTGCTGCTACCTACAACTATGACTAATCCAACGCTTGCTCTTCAATATGATGAATTAAATTATATCGCAAGTTCTCTCATAGCAAGAATGTTGCTTGATCATGTGCTTATATAAATATTTATACCAAAACATATATGTATTATTATCTGTAAATAATATTTGTAATGTGAACAATGTCTGTAATCCACACATGACAGCTAATCACATGTAACTGTATCTTTTTTGTCTCTTCTGTCCTCTGTGTGATGAGGTACCTTTGTAAATGAGCCTCTGGCTCAAGGGTTGTTCAACTTGATACTTCCAATAAATAAATAAATAAATAAATATCTTGAATTCAATGAGTTACAAGACCTCAGGCAGTATGGATTCATCAGGTGAGGTGATGTCAGTTCAACCTGATAGATTTTTTTGACTAGGTGACCAGGAAAATAGATTGGGGTGGGACGGTGGGTGTTGTTTACTTAGACTTCAACAAGGCCTTTGACTCCATACCACATTAGAGGCTCAAAAGAAAACTGGGCAGTGTGTGAGTGGGTCCTAAGGTGGTAAACTGTGTATGAAACTGGTTGATCGATAGGTGGCAGAGGGTGGTGGTAAACAGAACTCACTTGGAGGGAAGGAACAGTTACTAGTGAGGTACCTCGGGACTCAGTACTAGGACCAGTCCTCTTTAATGTCTTTACAAGTAACATTGGAGAAAACTGGAATGGAAGGTATGCCTCTTTGCAGATGACACCAAAATCTGCAGTAAGGTAGGCACTCCAGAGGGGGTGGAGATAATGTGAAGAGACATGAGAAAGCTCGTGGAGTGCTCAAGGGTATGGTAGCTTGGCTTCAATATGTAAAAGTGAAAATTCATGCACCTAGAGCACAGAAAGAGAGGCAGAGTATAAAATGGTGGATGAGGTACTGACAGTCACTAAACAGGAAAGAGACATTGGAATAATCATATCAGATGGCCTTAAGGTGGTGAGGCATTGTGACAGTGCAGTAGGTAGTGCCAGTGGAATGTTGGGGTGCATAGGGAGTGGTATCACCAGCACAAAGATTGAGGTGGTTTTGCCACTGTACAGAATGTTGTCAAGTAGAGATGGATAAAGTTGGTAAACCTCACTCCACAAATTAGAGAATTCTGCACAATTCATGAAGCACAATTTGTGAATTTCATGCAATTCGTGGAGCGTGGATCAACCACGAAATGCAAATGTTCACCATGAAGTGAGGAAATTTGTGGGTGAAATTCTGCCCTTCATGGCAAAATTCTGCACTTCATGGCAAAAACTTCACAATTCAGGTGAAGATGAAGTTTCTCAGCTCTTGGAAAACTTTGCGAAGCTCTATAAAGTGTATATTTTTGCCACTTCATCCGACGTTCACCAGCAAAGTTAAACTTCACCACATCTCTATTGGTGAGATCCCACCTGTAGTGCTGTGTCCAGGTCTGGGGACCACATCGCAGGAAGGGCATTGAGAAGGCAGAGGCTGTCCAAAGGAGGGCAACTAAAAATGGCACAAGGGCTGCATCAAAAGCCCTATTAGGAGAGATTGAGTGACCTCAGTATGTGCACCTGGAAGAGAGAAGGAGGGGGGAACATGACAGAGACCCATAAATACCTAACAGGGTTGAATATAGTACAGGAGGGGAGTATTTTTCAGAAAAGAAGGTGCATGACAACAAGGAGACATTCAAGGAAGCTTGGAGAAGGAATATTTTGGAGGGATCTGAGGAAGTACTTCTTCACTGAAAAAGTGGTAGGTGCCTGAAATAGTCTTCCACTGGATGTAGTAGATGTAGAAACAATGGTTGGCTTCAAGCATGCATGGGATAGCCACAGGGCAAGCTTAGTTGGAAAGCAAAGGGTATAGTCAGAGATCAGGTAGATTCTGCAGTGATAGTATAGACAGGAACAAATAGGCAGACTGGGTGGGCCAAGCAGTCCTTATCAGCTGACAAATTTTGTGTTTCTATGTTACCACCTAACATGGCAGAGTGGATAGACTATAAGGCCTTCTTCTGCAGATAGCTTACTATGTTTCTATGGTTGTCCAACATCCCTGGCATTTGTGGCCATATATTAGGCCACCTAAAAGTTAGTGTAACAAATATATGCAAATACTGCTGCTTTTGGCATTTTGGGGCCTTATAATGATGCAAATTTCAAAATATAATGCATGCATTATTATTTTACCATAAAACAGGCACATCTGTCATAAATGTTGAAAACATTTGAAAAAAACACTCCAACTTGTTGCCACATTTTTGATGCTGCAGGGGCAGCCTAAAATCGGGAATTGTGCCTGTGGCATCTGTTTTGAAAATCCAGCAGACTGTCTTGATGGCTCCAGGTTTTATGACCCTTTATCATTGTCTCAGTAATGATTCCACTTGTTGAGTTTGAAGTATTACGTTTTGGTAAAGCTGTGAAATGTTTTTGATACATTTTCATGAAAGAGACCATAGAATATGAAATTGTTTTGTATTGAGTCCTCTCTTTCAGTCTCTTGCTCCAACCCTGTGCCTTTCTGAATTTCACATTTATACCTGCACGTGTTCAATGACTATTATGATCATTCATGGCTTATAAAGCACTTTGAGGAAGAGCATGTACAAATGGTGCTTTTCAAAAACAAATTGCTTTGCATTTCTATTGTCAATTAGATTTTCACGTGGTTGTGACTGTCAGTAATGACTGCTCATATGATCTACCATTATGATCTTCTTCGAGGGTATCTCAGTCATCAGGTCACATCATAGGAACTTCACTGTTGGTGAAGCAGGATCCACATGGAAGATTTTCAGAAGTATATCTGGGGCTGCTCACATTAACATCACCATTGACGTCACCAACCCTATGTAGGTGTGAGCAGTCCCGCTCCCCCCTAAGCTGTTTCCAGTCAACTCGGTCTGCATGGGTCTCCGCAGAAGCTCTGCTGCAGTTTTGTGCCTTTTTTCCCTACAATTTTTTTACCTAGTTTTGTTTTAGAATCTCCTTTTGTAGAGATTCCTCTATCAAGAGCTTTTTCTCTCTTTCTTTCCTCCATCGCTGCGGCGATGGATTGACAATCTCCACAGATTATTTTTTTCTCTGTGTAGGCAATCTCAGGCTGCTTACAAACTGCCAGACACTGCCTCAGGTTTACTCTTCCTGACCACCAGTGCAAAAGAAGGATCTACAAAGAAGAACATTCCTAACAGAGAGTTTTTGGGTGGGGACCCTCCGGGGTTCCCCCCCATCCCCAGCGCTTTTTTTTTTCAAGCTAGCAGGCCTCTGAGACTTGAGATGAGCCCTCGGAGATTAGTTATCAGAGAGACAATTACTGAGACCACTTTTCCCAGTGTTCCCATTCCCCAGTGGCTTCTTCTTCTTTAGGGAGCTCCTCGTCAATGGCTCTGGCCTAATCGAGGATCACTGTACAGGTCTTTGCTCTTATCAGGCCCACACCAATAGTGCTGTCACCTATTTCTCAAGGTGTCAGGTCTCAGCCTCTCGGGATCACTTCCCCCGGTGTTCCCAGCCCTGATGGCTCCTTTGTCCTCTGGGGGTTCCTCATTGATGGCCCTGGTCTTGTCTAGGGTAACTGTCTAGGTCTTTGCCTTTATCAGACCCATACCAACAGCACCGTCACCCACCTGTTAGGTGACTGGTCTCTGACTCTCGGTTTGGCGGTCTCTGCCCTGTTGAAAACTGGCTCACTGACAACAGCCTTCCCTTAGTGGCTTGCTGTTTCTCCAGGCCCCAGGCTTTGGGCTCTCAAACTCATCAATGGGGTTGTAGTGCTCTGTACCATTGACCCCTCTGCTATCAACGATGGCTTCTACCATCATTGACTTTTATGACACCTGCTCCATCGATGACTGGGTCATCAGCGACACAGCCCTCCGTTCATGGCCTGTAGCTTCTCAAGGCCCAGACTTTGGGCTCTTTGTGCTATTAAGCCCATCGACAGGGTCATCATACCCTGTGTCATTGACCTCTCTTCTGTTGATGACGGCTTCACTATTGTCAACTTTTCTGGTGCCTGTTCCGTTGATGACTAGCTCATTGGTGACTGCCCTTCCATTGTGGCCTGTTGCTTCTACGGGACCTGGGCTTTGGGTTTTTCAGGCATTCAAGACCCGTCAATGGGGTTATCTTGACCTCTGCCATCCACCCCTCTGTTGTTGATGACATCTTTTACTGTCATTGACCTTCAACGTGTCTACTTCATCCAGGACCAGTTCATCAATGACAACCCTTCCATTGTGGTTTGATGCTTCTCCAGCCCCTAGACTTTTTGGGATCACAAGGCCCATTGCTGGGATCACCGTGTCCAGTGCTACCAACCCCTCTACAGTTGACAATGTCATTTACTGTCGACCCTAATGGTGCCTGCTCCATTGATGGCTAGTTCATCGATGACAGCCCTCCTGCTGTGGTCTGATGCTCCTCCAGGCTTCAGGGTATTTGGGCTTTAAAAAAGAGTTCTCAGTTGCCATCAACAGAGTCATCATGTCCTGATAGTCCCAGTCGATGTTGGAGACAGTGGTATTCTAGGCCACTCAGGGGCAGTCAATGGCGCCTGGGGCACCTCAGCTCCCTCCCACCCCAACAAGGAATCCTGCAGGCTTGGCCATGTGGTCACAAGGGTTTCTACTTTTCCACCCTGAAACTGGGCATTGCCCATTTCCCACTCAGTGGAGTAACAGAGGACTTTTTCTCAGATGGGCAAGGCTGACCCCTCAGCCCTTCCTCTTTACCCTCAAACACGAGGCTCTCAGGTGCACGCAGAGTGCAGAGGTTTGTAGGAAACACCTCTTCAGGGCACTTTATTGTATCTATGATGCAAGTGCCAGGGCTGCTGCTTCAGTTCTTTGGCTTCGGAGCCTCCCCTGGTGGTGACCTCTGGTATTCCGGCTGATGTTCAATAGAGGGTGCTTAATGCCCCCTTTTAACATCTCCATCTTATTGTACCAGATGTTTGGAACATCATTAACCTGCTGCAGGCATCAGACAGGGCTATTAAGTCTATCTTCTCACTCTATCACACTTAAGCTCAGAGCAAACAGCGCCCTCCTTTTCATAAGGTCCCCAACATCTGGGATAACCTCCTGACCCCAAAGCAACTGAAAAACCTCCCCCACCTTGCCTGCTACCTCCTCCTCAGGTTTCACAGTCAAGTGCTCTTGGGGTGTTGAGCCAGCCCCTGCAGCTGGTCCCACCTCCGCTTGGCTCCTGCGGGGACCATCCCTCTTCTGGTCTTTGATCAAGAGGTGGTGGGCAGAGGTCAGTTCTCCCTCCATTTTATTTCTTTGAGAACCATCTCTTCAGATGCCTGGATCTTTCAGAGTATAGAGAGGGGTCAAGCTCTGGAGCATGTAAAGACCTCCCCCAAGAGACCACTTCACAAAGAACTCTCCACTTAACCTCTGGACTAGGATCTACAGGCATGCTGGATCTCAAAGACCTCAACTGGTACATCCGCTATGAAAAAGCTTCATATGGTCACTGTGTAGGGTTTGCCACCCCTTCTCAAGCAGAGTGCCTGGCAGTGCTCCCTGGTTATGTGGGACACTTCACTGCATATCTCTGTCTTTCCACAGCACAGAAGGTTTCTGTGGTTCTTCTTCTTTCAGTGGCAGCTTTATCTGTTCAAGGTATTGCCCCTTGGCTTATTTGCTACACTGGTGCATGGATGATTTGGAGAGTCTAGTGCTGGTCTCCTCCCCAGTCTGCGAGTGTTCCAAGGGAGGATGGCTCCCTTTCAACCATTTCAGAGGGGTCCCCTTTGGGATCTACTCTCCTCAGCAGGTCTGCACCACGGGCGCCTGGAGTTAAGACTTGGGGGGTGCATCTTGGTCCCTCCCAGATGCAGGGTTCTGGGTACCAGATGGAATCCCCTATTTTTATCAACATCCTGGGGATGCAGGTGGTTCCATATGCCATGCAGGCCTTTTGGAACCATCTTCTCCAAGGATAGCTATTGTTCCAGACAGACAACCTTACCGCTGTTGATTACACCAGCCAGCTTGGGGGACTCACTCGTATGTCCTATGCAGAGAGGTCATAAAAATTTTGGCACTGGGCCACAGGCCATAGTCCATCCTCTGGGAGGACCACATTGCCAGCATGCAATCCATTCCTGCTGACTGCAACTGCAGGGCTATGTCCAGCCTGCAGGAGTGGCACTCCATTCTTTCATCGTTGATGTCTCTTCACCACATGAGGAGATCTGGAGCTGGACCTTCTTTACATCCCCAACTCAGCGTAAAACTGCCTGGTCTCTGTTCACTAAATCCATTGCCTGGAATGTTCTAGTGAGAGACATTGTCCCTCTCCTGAAACAAGAGGTTTCTTTATGCCTTTCCTCAGTTTCAGAGGGTGCTACCCAAGCCCCACATGGAGGGGTCCAGCATGATTCTGGTACCCCTATTCGATCCATGGCAGATATGGTTTTCACTGCTGCAACAGCTGGTTTGGGATCCTTTGGTCCCTCTGCTTGTCTGCAGGGACCTGTTGGTGCAGGATCCTGGGTCCCCAGGCTATCCCATCTGCATGCTTGGCTCTTGAGGACATGGCCATCACCCATCTAGGCATGTCACAGAGGGCAGCGGATGTCCTCTTCGGAGCTCAGAAGCCTTCCCCTAGGACCACTTATGCCACAAAGTGGTAGTGGTTTGCTGTCTGGGTGGCCAAGCATCAACTGGACTCCCCTTTTCCTGTCCAGTGCATTGGGTTCTGGACTACCTAATATCCCTTTTGGGCTCTGCTCTCCAGTACTCTACCATCAAGGTGTACCTCTAGTCTATATTAGCCTTTCATGAGCCAATGGGTGAACGCACTACGGCTCAGATGCTGGTGTCCCATATGCTCCTCTTGGACATGCTGCATCCCAAGTCCCGATCTGTTCTTCAGTTTTGACTTAGGCTCTGATTATTGCTTTGGGCACATCTGTCCTGTCTCTGTCTGAGCCAGCCGTGACTTAGGGGCTATGCTTTCTCTGTTGGAAAATGTTCATTTTAGTGTATTTCACCTCTGCTTGGAGGTTTTCTGAACTTCAGTGTCTTTGTGACAAGCCCTTCTGTTTCTCCACAAAGAATGAGTGACTTCTGCATGCTAGCACTAAGTTTCTTCCTACTATGGTGTTTGGCCTATTCCAACCCAATCAATCCACCTTCATGCCTATTTTCCTCAGCCTGTTGAAGAATTGCTCAATATGCCAGGTGTGCACAGAATTTTTTGTAGCATTATCTGCTTCATACTATAAAGCCCAGAAGGCTGAAGCAGCTCTTTGCTACTCTCACCCCAGGTAGAGAGGGTGCTCAGCTTTCATCTCAATGTTTGTCCAAATGATCAGCAGCTTGCATTGTGTTTTGCTTCAATCTGCATGGCAACGAGTTGCCAGAGACTGTGGCAGCCTTTTGCATAAGAGGCATGGCTATCTTTGTGGCCTGATTTGAAGGGGTCTCAGCTGCTGAGATTTGTGCTTGTGCTACCTGTAGTACCGTCCATAATTTCCCAAGCACTACAATCTGGACATTGACTCTAAGGCCCATGCAGGTTTCAATAGGGCTGTGCTGCAGGGCCTCTTATCCTGCATGTCAGCTGTCCTTCCTCTCAGACTGTTTCCTTGCATTTGTAACTGCTTGGAACTCATTCTTACGGTGTGACCTGATGACTAAGATTACCCCAAAGAACATAGAACAGTTCTGCAACAACTTACCGTAACAGTAGATCTTCGAGGGGATCTCAGTCATCAGGTCTGCTTTCCCTCTCGCCATCCCCCTTTTTTTGTGGGATTATCTCAGAACTGGTGATCTGGTGTATCCAGCCTTTTAATTAGCCTCGGCACCTCTTTCTCTCCTTGTTCCCCCAGGGCATGGATGTGTTCCCTTAGTCTCCTGGGGAAAGAACTGAGGAGGGAGCAGGGTGGCTCATGTCTATATAGGGTTGGTGATGTCAGGGTAGGCAGTCCCAGTTCTTCAAAGGAAGGAGGAAGGGGCCACTAGAGGGCATGGGTGGAAGCTGGAGGGGGGAAGATTCAGGGGAGAAAGGAGGAGGAGGTGCTACTTCACTGAGAGGGTGGTAGAGCCATGGAATGCACTACCTAGGGGGCTGGTGGAGGCAGAGACAGTGGAGGGGCTCAAGAGGGGGTGGGACAGGTACAGGGAAGGGTTCAGGAAGCAAAATCCAATGCAGCAAGAATATCCGGAACTGGGAAGGGAGAAGCCAGAGAAGGCGAGGGGGACAGCAAGGTCAGCACCCAGGGTGGGGGCTGACCAAACGAGCAGACACGAAAGACCATTAGGCCTATTCTGCTGGAATTTTAGTATGTTAGTATGTTAGTTGTACTGCTGAAAATCTTCTGTGTGGATCCTGCTTCACTGATGGTGAAGTTCCTACAGTGTGACCTGATGACTGAGATCCCCTTGAAAGAGCTACTGTTACAATAAGCTCTTACATAACTGTTCTTTCCTTCTGCTGCTTGATCACATTAAATATCTAATTTACACAGGCTAGCCCAGCTGAGATGTAGCAGTGTGGTCCTGCTTCCACCCATTTCTGCAGCTTTGTGAACTGAAACATTGGGAGTTTAGGCGACATGCTTAATGTTATATAGAAAGTATTTGACTTTAGTGATGTCTGACCCTGTGATCTCATGGTTTCCAAAGTAGCACTATAATCACTAGACCACATTACTGACACATTTCACCTTTTTAAAATTAAAACTAGCAAGGCAGCTTTCATTCAATTTAAATTCTGGCATAAATCTTTGGGAATTTGACCAGAAAACTTTGGTCAATCCAAGTTGGCCTGACTTGGAACAGTGTGGATCTGAATCGGAGTCAGGCATCATAAAATGGTGCAGATTACCCTCTATGATCCAGTTCCATTTAAGATCTAAAGCAACTCAGATCTCTGAGGATTTGACTCATTAATCCAAGCCAATCTGGTGGATGATATTGGATCTGATTCTGAACCAGTCAGCTCATTTGTCATTTTAAACTATTCCATGCTGATAATTTTAATGATCTAAAACTGATTCTCATAACACTGCTTTCCTGAGGTTTAATGCACTGCTTTGAAAGTAGTGTAAACAAACTATCGCCAAATAAAGTGCAACAGTTATGGTCACCAAAATCATTGAATTGGTTTTATTCATTCTTGGATAAGGAGAGAGAGGAAGGAAGAAAAAACAGTAGTGAAACTTAATTCTGCACCTCAACTGTTGGACACACATTTCAGCTAAGGAGAAAAGAGCAATATAAATGTTTGGGTATGGCCTTTCAAGCCAGAAAGAAGGGTAAGGTTATAAATACAAAATCTGTCAAACCCTCATCTTCCTCCAGGGCTATGCAGAGTTTGTTTCCAGTTCACTGATCGGGTTACTTATGACCTATGTATAGAACCACATGGGGATTTAGTGTGCCACTGTGCAAGCAATTATACCTTGATAGTGTCAATCAAGGTAACGGCATCATTAACCTTTTATGTGACATATGGATTTAATTCCACCTCCTGATAACACCACAGGTATTAGCCAGTCAGTCATTCTGAAAAGCTTAAGCCTAGTAATTTTTGCTCTGGTCAAGGGAATGCACCCAGATACTAGTTTCCTTGGACACTCGGGCAGCTACAGAGTCAGTCAAGACTGTAAGGATATTTCAGACTTCTCTGTTGTCACTGAAGGTGATGAACTCTGCTCATTTCATCATCACAATGTGAATTGGACTGAGCATTCCTATCTCCACACTAGAAAACCTGTCACTCACTGACTATACAGGGAATTGTTGAAGCCACTAGTGGCATCACCAGCATCTGCTTCCCAAGTTTTCTGTTATGCAGGGCATTTTATGGACTCTAACTTGAGCTTGTCAGTCATTGTGCTGATCACATTGATTCAGATCAAATGCAAAGACTATGTCTATGGAAAACATAACTTTTGAGAAATATTTATTATGTATCACGTTTGATAATAAAGTTGATGTTGCAGATTCTAAGCTCAAGACACACTGCCCTTTCTGATTACTGTATCAAAAGGTATTCGAATGTCTGTACAGTGCATCCACAGAAACATATCTGCCATTGAGTAAGAACCATCAGTGCAATTGCATTCCAGGTATCCTCCTTCTCCCTTTCCCTATTCCTCCTCTATACACTACTGTATTTGTAATAACAGTGTATCACATTGTATTCATGACTGAGAACCCTGTCAGTAGACCTGATCTGAGAGGTGAAGAGCTGCTGTTCTTTCTGCTGCTGCTTTCTAGACACTCAATGAACTGCTAAGGATGTCAAAACAAGATTTAAGGCAGTAGTTCTCAATTCCTTAAAAGTTGTGACCACAAAGTATGGCCATCAACACTTATGGGTGACAAAATGTGTATTTAGCAAACAATTTCCCCATAATTCAACTCTAATGTTATCAGTTACTGAATAAATCCACACTGCTGACTACTTCTGGAAACTTACATTTCATATATAGTTTTTCCTTGAGGTGTAGATTCGCTTACTATTTTATAGCCAAAGTACTGAACTAATGGCATTTGTTGCAACAAACAGCAAATTCTACTAATGACCATGTTGTAAAAAAAAATGCTGCACTGAATATTGTATGCTAAATAAGGGGTTTAGCATATGGCTCCATACATTAAGGGGCCATCAGCAGATTCACTTTGATTTGGTTTTGCAAGTGCCATGCTCAGCTGGTTATGTACTGTAGTTATACACAGTAACCTGTTAGATGTTATTCTAATCAATTTTCAGACACTATAGATTGCTGTTATACATGTGTATGACATTGCAAATTCTGTTATACACTGTTATGATGACTATTACTGTGTATAATGGAATCTTCAGACTGTTAAAGGAAGTGTCTGCCAGCATTTTCTTTTTTTCTCTCTTCTACTTTTTCCACTGCCTTACCCTGCATATTCAACATTAAATATATCCTGTGAAATCTGCTGACCCAGATGTGACTTCCAATCCAGACCTGTTGTGGAGTGTAAATTTGGTTTTGTAACACATTTGTTTTTTTAGAAATCTAGGCCCCCATTTTCAAAGCCTGCGGGACTGGCAGTGCATCTAGATGCGCTACCCAAATAAATGGTCCTGGGCAAGAAAATGCTATATTAGATAATGCATCTTGTCTGAATATAGCAATGCTAGCAGGGAGGTGCCAATGGAGGCCACTGATAGTGCACCAGTGCATACCCTGGATGGCCTGAATACCTGGAATGGGGATGCACGGCACATCTCTGGGCCCAAATTCCAGATATTCAGCCAGGAAAACACAAATGCAACCATTAGGCATGCAAGGTGCAAACAGGCCATTTGCCTGCCTTTATGGCCTCATTTTCATACAGGCAGCAGGGATGCTCCCAGCAGGATGTGCCGGATGGCCTGCACACCCCATGCCCAGTCCTGTGTTGCAATCCTTCATCACCCACCATTTTTCCATAGTGTAAGGACCCTCCTGTCCCCTCCTGATCCCCGGTCGAATACAAGAAAATAATCACAACTGCCCTTTTGCATTATGTAGCGGGCTCCCACTCTACCACCCACTCAGGTACAACATCCCACACCATTCCCCCCCATCCCAGCATGGACAGTCAGCTGGAGAGCAGCACAGCCCTCCACACACCTCCACAGCTACCCACTGACTGAACTGTCTACGAATGACAGCTTACTGTATGCACTACAAGCCCATTGGCTAACATTGTCAACCAATGGCCTTGCAGTGTGTACTGTAGGCTGTCATTCACAACTTTGTCTCATTCACAAAGTTGTGAATGTGAGCTTACAGTACACACAGCAAGCCCCTTGGTCAGCAGTGTCAACCAATGAGGCTTGGTGCTCTGAGTAAGCTATCATTCATTGACAGTTCAGTCGACAGGCAGCCGTGGAGGTGTACATAGGGGCCATTGCCACTCGCCAACTGACCTCGGGTCCAAGGGACGGGCGGGGTGGGTGATGTGTGTCTGAGTGATGCAGGGGCCACTATATCTATGGAAAAGGGTAGTTGTGATTATTTTTTGTATTCAATCAAGGATCAGGATGGGGTGGGGGGACCACTACACTATGGAAAAGAAGGTTGGGGCAGTGATTTGTTTTTAAGTTGAACGGGGTTTGGTATGGGGTGGAGGGGACACTACAGTATGGAAAATGAGATGGGGAATAAATTATTTGTTATCCAACCAGGGATCAAGATGGGGAGGGGGACACTACACTATGGAAAAGGGGTTAGGTGCCTACTTACACTATGGAAAGGGGGTATGGGTTGGGCTACAGGTAATGGGTTTCAGGGATTGGGGGGTTCCACTAGACTACCAGGGACTGGGGCACCTGACTTTTACTGTTTCTACCATCATTGGGGTTCTGACATGGGAGGGGGCTGCCACTAGACTACCAGGGAATGGGAAATTATACAATTTACTATTCATACTGTGATCAGGGTTTGTGGATAGGGAAGACTTGCCAATGGGCTGCAGGGGCTTGTGGCTGCTGTACTGCTGTGTGCAGTACAACAGCTCACCTGTGGGTGGCTATGAGTTAGGCATGTTTCTTCTATTCCTAACTTTGTGTGGTACATCTCTGAGATGTGCAGGCAAGTGCGCTACACATCTCTGCTGAATATGGGGATGTGCCACATATTCTTGGCCACACCCCCTGGATATATGCTGCATACATTATTGCTGCACTTGGGCACAGCTGGAGATGCATGACGCATGCCCACCCTTTGAATATTGCACTGTGGTGCATTTATTGAGATGCGCTGGCACATCTCAGATGCACCAGAGCATCTCCTTTGAAAATGTCCCTCAAAGTTATTATGTAAATCAGTATGGGACAATATAAACTATTTGTTTCTACTCCATCAGTTTCTGAAAACCTTGCAAACTGCTGGAGCTTCACTTGTGGTATATAAGGTTATCACAAGCCATGGAGATGCAAAAATACCTTATTATATAAACACAAACTCTTACATTATTCTATTTGTATTTGCTATGGAACTTACAGTCATTTGAAATGTGTAATCCCTGAGGCTTAGCCTTGTGCAGTTTCAGTCCGGTATGTGACAGTATTCTGTACACTACCTGTCATTTTATGTT
The DNA here is from genome assembly GCA_016271365.2 of Neoceratodus forsteri. Classification (NCBI taxonomy): domain Eukaryota; kingdom Metazoa; phylum Chordata; order Ceratodontiformes; family Ceratodontidae; genus Neoceratodus; species Neoceratodus forsteri. Next base: position 153,995,851 of record JADMNL010000026.1, on the reverse strand, counting down.
GGTGTAGGGAATGCTACATTGAACTTTACAGTCCAGAGAACAGGAATTAGCTGCAAACTGGCATTCATGAAGACTAATTAGCATCACTTCCTCATAGGCACATGGAGAGAAATAAATGTAATGCCCCTCTGCCACCACATAGAAAGGAGACAATCTGAGATCAAGGTTTTTTTGTTTTGTTTTTAACACATGATTATTTTAATTAATCAAGAGTATATCATTTCCAGTTTATGGCCTTTTTATTTAGACATCCATTTCCAGAGATTTCTGAATTCACATCTTGGAAATGTATGACTGATGTTGCACATTGTGTAAAAATGTTTTGAACTTCTTTATACAATCCACCCAATGCAATCTGAACAATATATAATTTAACAATTGTTTCTATACTCCTGTGAGCTAGCTGTGAAATTATGTCAAAAAAGAGCTCTAAGAAAGTACGGTAAATAGTTTAGGCTTTGTGAAGTGTGCTTTTTGCCCTCAGCTTTGCCTTAGGCCAAAACATGCTGTGCAGGCTAAGGCTGACAGCAGTTGTCTACCTTCTTGACCATTACTGTCTCATTTAAATAAACCATTCAACCCTGACAAGTGTCAGATCACAAGTTCATAACTTTGCACCTTTCTCATTTTTTCTAATGTTTTGCCAGTACATCGGATGTTATGTATGCATGGAAATATGTACAGTACAGGTATATCAACAGACCATGTCCTTTCAAGCCTCCTAGCACATCAGTCACATGATGATCTTCAATCTAAATGTGCTGTACATTTCTGAAATTATTCCAGTATGAGGATGATCAAGGATGCGTTGCCTGAGTTCTGCATGCTGACATTACAGCAAAGGGAAGGCTTCAAGGTGACTTACTGTATCAGTAGTGCCTAAATGCTTCATGAGAATTAATAGAGTTCATCCAGGAAAGCATACACTGGTAAGAAAAAAACACACACAAAAAAACTGTGGGACATAAATCATAAATTCAAAATTAAGAAGCTGAGAACAACTCAGAACATTAGGGCGCAATTTTTGAAAACTTTTTATTAATGCAAATTTTTTTTTTATTTACACACATGAAAATGTCATAGCATTGTGCACTGAATATGCTATTATTGAAGGATATGCAAAGATGATCATAACAAAGAAAATCTCCAATAACTCATGGCGGATGAAGAAAATTATTGGGCCTGTAATCAATGAAATGTCTAATAATATGGAAATATCCAGTATATTCTTGTATGGCTTAGAGTTCAGTCTACAGGACACTCTTTTTATGCAGCACATTTCATATAGTATACAGACTAATAAAATTAATTAAACATATCCATTTTCCTTGATACTGTCTAAGTCACTGCCTTCTAAGTGGAGTGCATAATATAGATTACCACACTATCTAGTGAATCATTCTTAGACATATTGCTGGACAGGCTGTGAAGCAAAATTAATACTTAGATATTAATATTTCATTTTTTACATTTTCATCTCAGTTATAAACCAGTATGTAGTAGAAAAATCCAGCAATGTTACCTGGTCCACAAGGATAATCACTATCAGGAATACTGCGGTGCTTACTTTTATGGGTGTCCACTAGCCACTGAATGTTCATTTTATATTGAATTGCTTAAAACATCTGTTGTACTATAAAGTCTTACGTTGTAACCATTTCCCCTTTATTGAATCCCTCCCTTTCCTCCCGCAGCACATACCTGGAAATGAGTTGTCCAGCTTGGTGTGTCCTCTTGAAGAAAAAGCCTGTGAAGGCCACAGAAGTAAACAATATATGCATTTTCAAGACATAGGTTAATCTGTGACTCCTTAAAAAAGAGATAGATGGATTTGGATAGATACCTGCAGGTAGGCAGGGGTTACATCAATTGTTAAGGGGCAGGCTTGTTGAGCCAACTGAATCTCATAATTTACTATATTTGTATGTAGCTCTATAAAGTGAGGTTCCAGTATTCTGTAAAACACTGACAGTTGACATCAAAATAACTCAAATTTCCTAACATTCCATATAACATTAATCTTCAGGAAATCTCATTCTTTGTTACAAAATACATTTCTGGAAAACGGTCTCTTTGCCCCAAGGAACACTACACCCTCATATCATGTAAATTTTATTTGTTTCCATGTTAACACACAACTCTTTTTGTGTTGCTGTTAGAGACGTATACAGTTGCTTTGGTTTGTTTTCACACTTCATACTAGGCCCTGTAACTATCCTGGGGGTCTCCATTTGCTGGTTGTTGAAATCTCATTGTCCCTGAGAGATGTATTAGCATATGAGAACATAATGTGTATTCACCCTTTAGACTTCACAGTATGCCTGTTTGCTAAATTAGACTTCAAAGAAACAAATTGCTGGAAGGTGTGAAATACCACAGTTACCTTCAGTTAGCTTTGCAAACTGTATTCAATTTATGTCTTTACAGAGAGTTTTTGCAGGGTATTTGTTCTTTCTGCATAGAGATACATGTTATAAATGGGTGATGTGACATCATGTTCTCATTTGCTAATGCAGCTCTTATGGACAGTGAGATTTCAACAACCATAAAATGGAGACTTCCCAGAGCAGTAGCCGGGGGCTACCATGAACAGTGACAACAAACAAAAACAAACAAATACATTCCTAACACTTACAGGAAAAGAGGGGTCTGTTGACATGGAGACAAATTAAATTTAAATGATACATCGGTGTAGTTTTCCTTTAAACGTCACTTCTCCCTCTTGCTTTTCCAGCCATGAAGTCATAATCCTCTGCTTATGGCATCACAACCTGTTGTTGAGGAAATTGTTCTGATGTCACAATCAGAGGATTACTTTGCAACTTCATTGTAGGAAAAGCAACAAGAACAGGTAAAGTCTTGAGGATAAAGAACTTGGGTCCAATATTCAAAAGTCCCCTTAGACTGATGCAAGGTACACCGAACCCTCCCTTGTGGCACACTTTGGAGTGACAGAGACCATGTACTGGATTTTAGTAGAAATGGGATCCCAGCACCAAATAAATGGTGCATGGGAGGGGAATGCTGCAAGTTGTGGGAGGCACATGCAGCCGCATCTGTCACTGGAGCACCATATCCGCCAGTCAGAACATCATAGAAGTGGCCAGGATAGTCTTCACACTGCTGTGGATTGTGCCACTGCTGTGCATTGTGCAGTGCATTGCCAAGGTAGCTATTCATGCAACCCAGGACATTGAATACTCCGGGAGAGTCTCTAATGCAGACAACATATCACACCTATGATGGGTTAACGTAGCACACATTGTGTTTCTCTATCCATGTTTTAGGTTGGACTGATCACACCAATGATTCGTCCTGAAGTATGAAGCCGATCGCAAGGTGCTACTTACCACATCCCAAAGGGGCCAACATTGGCTTAACTTGTCTCAATACTGCACTCTTGAGCGGTGTTCACTGATGCCAGCTAGGGTTGTTGTAGGCCCATGGGTCTTTAAGACCAGCTCAGGGCTGGACTAACTCTGGGTGAATGCTGCTCACTTTGGGGACCTTTTAGACTCACACATTACAGGATATGGCAGCAAAGGTCTGTTGCGTGACCCTGTCAGCCATGGTACACCCCTGTTTTTGATGCAGGGCTGGCACAGGCTGATAAGGCACCCAGTTTTGACGCAGTCTGCTTTTGAAAACTGTGATTGCTGCAACTTTTGATGCAAGCTTGCCCCTTGAGTCAATTATGTTTGACACAAGCACTTTGTGTTAATTTTGGAGCTTTGAAAATCAAGCCCCTTGTTTTCATGCAAATTTCTTCAATACTTAAAAACAATGGAATGTGCTGAAATTAAGTTTTTGGGTGAAGGTCATGTAAGTGTGCAAGAAAAAGGCCAGAGCTAATGCTGGGTAAAATGTTTAAAAAAGCCTGTAAAATAAAATGAAATTGCCATTTCCAGATTAGCACAACTTTTGTGCAATACATCCAGAATCTGATGTTATAAGCCAGTGCTTTTCGTTAATTTAGATAGCACCATTTTGCTCCAAATTGCATATTTTTAAAAATCTGAGTTTTTCAAAATGCACAATTTCAATGAACAGCTCCATTTTTTCCCAAATTGCACATTCTAAAACACTAGGGACTAGATTTTTCAAAGCTCCTTAAATTCCCATAACTGTGGGAAAAAACTTGCACTGCAGTTTTTCCCTTAACTGTGGTATTCTCAAAGGTTGAACAGGTTTAAGATTGACTCCATAGCGGGCCCAGTGGTGCTGAGGGCTGAGGCGCTGGATGCCTTACCTTGTGTCAAGCTGGTGACCCATGTTCGGGAACGGACATGGGGTGCTGGGGGTTGGCAGGGAGGACAGGGATTGAGCATTCCCAGGACTGCTCTCCTTCTCCTGGGAGGGAGGGATCGCAGTACTCGGTGATTGCCTGCCACCTAGCGGAGGCTGGGAGGTGGCACGCCAGCATTGAATCTGTGGTGAGAGTCTGCGGCAGGCGCTTGATGAGGATGCGCACAGGAGCGTGGGTGCCGCCGCCGCTGGTGCCATTGCACGCTGTGACCTCAGGGGAAGAAAAAAGGGAAAATGGCAGTCCTCTGCGAGAATGACGATGGTCCCCTCCGCGGCGGTCTGGGAAGGCACCTCCCCAAACACTAAATCCGGTCCGGTAGGTCAAGTTGCTCCCCTCCCCTGCCACGAAGGGTAAGTCATGGGGTCTAGGGGAGGGGGTCTCATACCCAGTGCCGGGCATGGGGGGGACTTCAGAATGGACGCCGAGGACTCCAGGAGGAGAAAAAATAGATAACTGCAAAAAAAAGACTGACTCTATAATTTACACAGACTTCCAGCCAATTTTCAGTGCAGCTGTGTTGAAATGTTATGCCTGGTGAGACTAGGTGTAACATCCCACGCAGCTATGACCACTGAAAATACGAATCTCTGCAGATGCAGTGGTTTTGTCCCACAGCGGTGGCTGCTGCATGGGACATAGTGCCTGAACGATTGAAAAATCTAGCAATAGATTTTTAAAAATGCGGAATTTTAACAAAAGATTCTCATTTTAAAGTCACAGTACTAGTTAGCGAAACTGTGTGAAATTATGTGGTGTTGGTGCACTTTCTCAAGAAGTGCTCAAAATGGATTTTTTTAATCACTCACATCACTATTCCTGGAATCTGGGTTCATTTACCAATAATGTTATGTTACTGACTGCAAAAGTGTTCCTGGTTGTTGAGTTCAGTGCCCGATAAGGTCATAGTATTTATCGGGATAGTATACCTGTGGCTTGGATTCAGTCCTCAGTCTAGTGACATTACTGTGTGGGATAATATTCCTAAATCCTGGATTCAGTGTCCAGTAAGGTCACATTGTTTACCTGGCACCTGGATTCAAAGACCAGTAAAACCTTATTATTTACCAGTACACTGAGGGTAAGGTATTGGAGGGTAGGGTATTGGAGGGATTAAGGGCTCTGAGGGTGGATAAGGCACCAGGACTGGATGGCATACACCCCAGGGTGTTGAAGGAAATGACCAAGATCCTGGCTGGACTGCTGGCAGAACTATTCAATACCTTCCTGGACACAGGGTGTGTACCGCATGACTGGAGGATAGCCCAAATGGTACCCATCGATAAAAGTGGACCAAAGGATGAGCCAGGTAATTGCAGGCCGGTAAGCTTAACTTCCATCATGGGAAAGCTGATGGAGACAATACTTAAGGAAGGGCTGATAACCTTTATGGAAGAAAATGGGCTCCAGGACAGTCACCAGCATGGATTTGTCTCCAGAAAATCCTGCCAAATGAACCTAGTTGAGTATTACAACTGGGTCATGAGGGAATTGGACAAGGGTCATGCGGTGGATGTCATATACTTGGACTTCAGTAAGGCCTTTGATTCAGTGCTGCATGGGAGGTTGGGAGGGAAGTTGAGATACGTGGGGGACCGGGGTGGAGACTAAGATGGTTAAATGGACTGAGTATTAGCTGCAGGTTTGACAGCAGAGGGTAGTGGCGGGGGGCTGACTCTCATATTCCAAGGGCTGTGATGAGCGGGGTGCTGCAAGAATTGGTACTGGGGCCAGTGCTGTTTGGAATATTCATAGCGGACATCTCATATGGCATCAGGAATAAGATCAGTCTATTCACTGACAATACCAAATTGGGGGCAGTGGTGGATGATATAGCAGGTTGGCAGGGGCTGTAGGACAACCTGGCCAAACTAGTGGAGTGATCAGAAGGGTGGCAGTTGGGGTTCAATGAGAAAAATTGCAAATTCCTGCACTTTGGAGAAAAGAACTGTGGGAGGGGTTACCAGCTGGGAGGGGTGCAGCTAGGTTCAACCAAGGAGGAGAAGGATCTAAGGGTGGTTGTAACAGGGAAGATGAACAATACAGAGCAGTGCAGGAGGATGGCAGCAAAAGCCAACAGGATGCTGGGTTGTATCACAGAAGAGGTATCTCCTCCAGGAGCAGGGAGGTGATCCTGCCTCTCTACAGGGCACTAGTCAGGCTACACATGGAGTACTGTGTGCAATTCTGGTGGCCATATCTGAAGAAAGATGTGAAATTACTGGAAGGAGTACAATGCAGGGAAACAAGGATGATCAAGGGATTGGGGGGCAGACCATACAAGGAGAGACAGAGAGAGAGCGCTGAACATGTACTCCTTGGAGGAGAGAAGGGACCAGGGGGATATGATTGAGACCTTTAAGTACATAAAGAGGATAAACAAGGCAGACACCGAAGTGATACTCAGGCTGAGAAGGGGGAGGGGGACATGAGAGGGCATGGCCTTAGATCGGAGGGGGGAAGATTTAGGACGTAAATGAGGAGACACTTTTTCATGGAGAGGGTTGTTGCTGAATGGAATGCTTTACCGGAGGAGTTGGTAGCCTGTAAGACAGTGGGTAGTTTCAAGAGGGGATGGGACAAGGTGGGGGGGGGTAATTGGGAAGGGGAGGTGGATGGGGAAGCTGCAAGGTGAGGGTGCTAGCTGCACACTTGAGCTGACTTGATAGACCAGGTGGCCTATTTCTGCTGGCAAATTTGTATGTTCATATGTAGAACAGTATTTCTGAACCTGGATGTGATATCTGGTTAGGTCACAATGCTTACCAGGACAGTATCCTTGGACTTTGATTCAATGGTGATTCACTTTACATTATTTAGGTGCAGTATTCTTGAGGATTCAGTTTAATCCTGACCCACTTCACATTAGTTACTGGGACAATTTTCCTTTGGCCAGTGTTTATTTCCCAGTAAGGTCAGATTATTTACTAAGATAGTATTTCTGGAGCCAGTGTTTAATTCCCATTCAAGCCACATTTTTTACTGGGACAGTATTCCTGGAACCTGAGTTCAGTTCCCAATTGAGTCGCATTATTTACCAGGGTAGTATTACTGGGACAGGGGTTCAGTAGACAGCAAGGTTAAATTATTTACCTGGACAGTGTGCCTGGTCACGTAGTTCAATGCCCAGTTGAGTCACAGCATTTTGTAGTACATTTTCCCTGGGGCCTGGGTTCGATTCCCAGTCAGGTCAGATTATTTACTGGGACAAAATTCCTCCCAGCTGAGTTCAGTGCTCAGTTAGGCCACTTTATTTACCAGGACAATATTTCTGGGGCCCGGATTCAATGCCCAGTCAGGTCACATTATTTACCAGGACAGTTTTCCTGAGACCTGAGTTCACTACCCAGTCACAAAAGACTGTATTCTTTGGACCTGGTTTAATTTCCCAGTACAGTCAAAATATTTACCAGGCTAGTATTCCTGGGGCCTGGATTTAAAGCCCAGTCCCTGTACATTATTTACAAGGACAATTTTCTAGTGTCCTGTTCAACATTCAGACAGTTTGCATTAGGAACAGTATTCCTGTGATCTGGGTTCAATGCCCAATCAGATCACATTATTATCGACAGTCTTCCTGTTGCCTGAGCTCAATGCCCAGTCAGGTCACATTATGTACCATGACAACATTTTGGGGGCCTGGTTTCAATTCCCAGTAATGTCACAGCATTTACTTTGACAGTAATACTGGGACTAAGTTCAATGCATGGTTAAGTCACACTATTTAATCTGGATATTATTCCTAGGGCCTGAGTTCAGTTCCCAAAAGGTCTCATTATTTACTTGGTCAGTATTGCTGGGACTTGGGTTGAATACTAAGTAAGCTCATATTATTTACATGGATTGTATTCCTGGAACCTGGATTCAATCTCAGTAAGGTGACATGTCATACAGGGACAGTATTTCTGGAATCTGGACTCAGTGCCCAGTAAGGTCATATTATTTACTGAGACAGTACTCCTGGGAATTTGGTTCAGTATCCAGTATGGTCACATTATTTACTTGTGTAACCCCCCTGTTACCTGGGGTTACTAGAATCCCAGTAAGATATAGTGGTAGGCAGGGAAGGCAGCTTGTGAAACTCCAGTTAAATGGATTTCACACTGTCTCACTCTGTTCTCAGTCTCAGCTGAGACTGAGGGATGACATCACCATAGAACTCTTGCATCTGCATGAGCCACACTGGAGTGCTGCAGTTGGAAGTTAGGATAGAATGTTGGGGATTTTGAACAAAGTCTGTGTGCAGTCTTGGAGAGAGACAGCAGCACAGCAGGCTGTGTGCAGGCTCTCAGAGCCTTAAGCTCTGTTTTAGAGTTACTGTAAGGGAGGTGTGTGTTTCCACCAAAAGAGGAACACAGTAAGCTGATTGTTGAAGTGGTGGAGACCGCAGTCACTGGTCCAAGTGCCCCCTCCCTGAGGGGATGGGGGGAAAAGGTTTGCCTGTTTTCCAGGGCAACCCTCCTGGTTCCGGCTAAGGAAGACGCTGTCTATTTCAAGTTGTACTGCGGCACCAGAAGCTGTGGGAGAGAAATTCCTGTGAGAAATCACCTGTGGGGAACCTGCAACCAAAAGGTGAGTTCGCTCTGACATAGGGCCTATGTTTTTCACCTGAACTGTTGGAATGTGGGGATTGGACTACTTAATCTGTAAGAGGTCTAGTGTAATAGACATTGCCGGTTAACCCAAGTAGGTTCAAGTCCAACACAAAGAGTGAAGTAAAGTGGGACTGGACTGCTTAATCAGTGGGGGCCTAGAGCAATGGGCTAAGCCAAATAAAAGTATGTTCAAGTCCAGCACAATGGGAAAGCAATGGGCTATGCCACGTAAAAGTATGCTCAAGTCCAGCACAAAGGGAAAGCAAGACAAGTAGAAGAAATGTGACATACATTTAGCCTTAATATACATTGCCAAGCTTTACAGAATGAGATGTTTAATGTCCAGAGAAATGGCCGGGCATGAATTGTGGAAGTGAGAGGTAGGAGACCCCCCATCAGTAGTAACCAAATTCACCTCTACAGATTTGCTCTGTGGCACCCTTACTTTTTCTCAGGTACTTGGCCAGTGCCTGAGGAAAGTACCCAGATGTGGGATTAAAAGGAGAACTCCCTGATAGAGCTGAGGTGCTCTGAGGTGGTTTAGGGAGCCACCAGAAAATGTTTCCATGACATATGGAAGGTGTCTGAGTGGCTGGCAAGGGAGCCAAGCCTGGAAAATCCCAGAACAGTGTACAAGTTTGTGCTGTGTAACCAAAGCAGTGTGCAAGTCTGGGCTGTGTGCCGGTGGGTTCAGAGCCTGAGGGCTGAAGTGTTGAAGAAGTGTTCTTGATTCTCTTAATCTGCATTACCAGGAGTGTAGCCCCGTGGGGATCCATCTATGCTTTGTTTATTCTGTTTGGATGTGAATAAAAGCCACACTTTAGAATCCCATTCCTGGTATTGGACATTACAGTTATTGCTTTCTGTGTTCGGAGTTACTTGGGTGCCCCTGTGCAGAGTAGCCAAACCTAGCCTTTGTGCCGAGTGACCTATTCCTCCCCCAACCCAGTCCCCACCTGGTACTGCTGTCAGATTCAAACAGCATACCACCTGTCGTTTGCAAAATGCTAGGGGTGGGGGTTACACTTGGACCATATTTCTAGGAATAGGGTTCAATGCCCATTAAAAGTTTTACTATTTACTGGGGAAGTTTTCCTGTAGCCAGAGTTCAGTGCAAAGTATGTAAGCTCACATTATGTACCATGACACCTCTCTTGGGACCTGAGTTCACTGGCCACTCAGATCACATTATTCTCCAGGACAGTATTCTTGGGGCCCAGGCTCAATGCCCAGTTGAGTCACATTATTTTTGGGACAATTTCATTGGGCCCCTAGTTCAGTGCCCTATCAGGACACAGTATTTACTGGGATGTAATTCCTAGCTTCTAAGTTGCCAGTGCAATCTCGTGGCTTCTTTGATGGTGCTATCATGTGCCCAGTAGCCCATGTCCTCACATTATCTCAACCATGACTTCCTGTCTCTGTTCTACCATGACCAGCTCCAGTCTCTACCACCACCATTTGCAGAACCTATACTTAGTAGAACTGGCATGGTGCAACAATGTTCTACTCCTTCCCTCACCACTGCATCCCTTTCCTCTTCTGTTCTTTTCTATATATTTTCTATATGCATTGACAACACTAATCTAACAAATGCTGACATGACACCAAGAGCTGGATATTAACAATGATGATTCACAATAGTTATTGATGGTTCTTACATGCCCATGTGGCATGCATGCCCATCACACTCACAAGCTGCAGTGGTGTGCAACTCAGGATGTGCTAGTAAAGAGTCATACCACCAGGTCACATCCTTCTCCCACTGATAGACCAAACACCACCCCCTGAGTGTCTTGTGTCTCACCCAGCAGTCAACATTATTTTTTACTGACCTGACTGACAGGATTAGGAAGGCCACATTTTCCAGAGATAGTAAGCAATTCTGGAAAATAGTGATCCAAAGATACAATAAATGTTCTAATCAAGTGGAAGCTTGTATCACTCCTAATACAAGGATGGCCTATTTTTCAAAACTTTATTTCTCCCAGGAAGAAGCTCAGTTAGTCATATTAAATAAAATGGATCTGGGCAATTCAAGCTTCCCTCTCCCAATATACATTTTTCATTGATTGGTGGGTACTTACCCTCAACAGAATATTTAACATACTTATACAAGGGCATACATGCCCAATAAGCTGGCAGGGCAGTATAATTTTCCCCATATTTAAAAAAGAAAACCCAAAAGATCCAAACATGTACAGACTAATTAGTTTGATAGATATTTCTCAGAAAAATTTTCTCAAAAATGATTCTATCCTGACTCTTGGCCTGGTTAGAGGAGCATGATATTACTAGTGAAACACAGAATGACTTTAGGAATACAAGATCCACTATTCAACACTACTGTGTGTTGAAACACCTTGTTTGGAAATATGTAGAAGTCAAGAAGGGGAAACTCTACTGCTGTTTTGTAGATTTTTGGTCTGTGTTTGATAACACAAGTTGATATATATTATGGCAGAAACTGCAACATTTAGGAATTCCACAGGAACTACTCAGCATTCTAATTAGATTTCATGAAAACACTTGGGCTAAAGTTCAATATGATCAATTTGGCTACACTACTGCTGATTTCAAAATCAACCTTGGGGTCAGACAATGATGCCTGTTGGCTCCTACCTTGTTTAATATCTACATTAATGACATACTGAGAAGTCTGGACAATCCAGAGTTTCACACCCCCAAAATAGCTGACACATGGGTGGACTGCTTGGCACATGCTGATGATTTGGTCTTGGTCTCATCTTCAGCGGTAGGACTTTGAAGGAAGCTGGAAACATTTTCAACCCTTTGTGCTAACCACAAATTAAAAATAAATAAGTATAAATCCAAGATCATAATATTTGGAAATAAGTAAAACAAAATTGCCAAATTTTTGGATCAAAAGAGATAAAATTGAAGTGGTGAAGTACTATGACTACCTGAGTGTAAGATTCAAACAAAATCAGGGTAGGAAAGAACATATTAAAGTAATACAAACCAAGATGACCACTGCTATTAGTTCACTCAAAATTTTTAATGCTAAAATGTGGTGAAACTCAGTCTCTGGGTTGTTAAGAGTTCTCAATGCAAAAATTAAAACTAGTGCACTCTGTGCAGCAGAAATCTGGTGATATTTAGGGATGGAGAAGCTTGAAATATGGTTTTAATAAATTATATAGATATATTTTAATGGTGCCACAAGCTATCCCAGTCACTATTTTATGTATAGAAAAAGGCAAATTCTCCTTCCATACCTTGGTAGTGGAAAGACAACTTCTTTTCACATTAAAGCTCTTCCTCCTAAAGGAAACTCATTTACCAAGGTGATGCCTAGAAGAAGAAGAAATATATTACTCCTCGATGGGATTTGACTCTCTTACCATTCATATAATCAAGGAATCACTTTTTCTAGAGAACTGGGACATGTGATATGGGACATTTATCTCAGACCATGGGAGGATATTGTTAATATGATTAAAAGTAGGCTAAGAGAAATAGACAGAACTAGGCACTTTGAACAGTTAGAGGAAATTATTTAGATGGTACAAACAAATTAAGACTACCCATGTTTTGGAACCCTATTTGGTTAAAATTACCAGCCCAAAATCGACAAGCTTGTTAACTCAATTTAGGTTGGAAAATTATGCTGCACAATATCTTCAATTCAGACAAAAGAGAACTGGTATTGCCTCCCCTTTCTGTAAATGTGGGAATAACATAGAAGATTACCTTAAACATATTTTATTAGTATGCCCTCTTTATGGTCCACAGAGGTCCAAGTGGTTGTGTGATATTATGGGTGGTCTCAATCTCTCTCCTGAACAAATGGTGAAATTTCTCCTTAAGTCAGGTAGCAAGTCAATTTTAGATAAGATGGTGTTTTTTTGTGCTATACATCTGTAAGTAGGCTTTTGGGAACCTAAATATATAACCCACAGGTAAATTAATGAACTATATGTAACTTAATAACTCAAGTGTAGAGATTATATTGTATTTTTGTTTTATTTATATGATAGATGCTTTTATTTCTGTGATGGATGCTTTTGTATCTTTTGCCTTTTATGTTGTCTTGAGCGCAAGTGCAAACAACATATTATGGTAGCTTGAAGTAGAAGGTTTTGGAGGTGTGGTTCTGTTGTGGCCAATGGTGCCACTGCTTTTTCAGACTGGGCTCTGTGGCAGCAATGAAATAGCATGCTGTCTATGACAGCACTGCAAAAAAGCGTGTCACCAACTTGAAAAATTTTACTACTGCAATGAGGGAGTATCCCATCATTGCAGGGCGTGCCTTGCCTGGTGTAACATTTCAATAAACATGGCAGCTATTGCCGTCTGCCTCTCACAGTATCACCTGAAAGCCAAAGTTGGGGGTGCCCAATTCCCCTGTCAGCATGCCCCCTCCCCAGTTCATTTGCCAATGGGGATGACTAATCCCCATTGGCATAATGTCCCCCTATTTTAATTTGTCTGCTGAGGGGGGTGCCCAATCCCCCTTGGCATCATGTGCCCCACCAAGCACAGACACATTTTCTGTGCCAACAAGGGGCCCAATCCCCATTGGCTTCAGTCTCCCTTACCAAAAAAACACAGGTGGCACACTGGGAGCCCACCCCGATGTGCCAAGACAAACCTGTAAAAAAAATCCTGCTGTGTCTTTTTTTTTTAACCTGTAAAAGAGAAAATTGTCCCTCATTGTCTCTGGTGCCTCATTCCTCAACCCGCACCCACCTCTGCATACCCCACCTCCCTGCACCCCCCTCACCCCATACTTACCTCTAGATCCCAGTGCAGCGATCTTCACTGGAGCAGGAACTCGTCTGCACTCTTCAAAACCATCCGTGAACTGAAGAAATGCCAGTGAGCTGCATAATGGCATCAACGGATGGGTTTCAACTCAGGTGGATATCTTGGCCATTTTTGTGACTTTTGGCTCTAAATTTTCAGCATGGGGTTCTTGGGACCCCGCCTCATAAACTCAGTCACTGCCATGTTATTATTCAGTCCCAAAAGGTGATTTCACAGTCACTTCATGGAATCACCTTTCGGGAACAAGTAACAAAATGACAGTGTCACTGTTCATAATGTGGGATCCCAAAAAGCTTGTATTGCAAATTTGGTGAAAAAAGTCCAAGTAAACGACTGTGTTATGAGTGTGCATTGAGCAGTTTCCACACACGCTCGTAAGTTTGAGAATTTTTTATATTTTCACTCTTGATTTTCAACATTGACATATTTTCACACCTTCTTATGAACAGTATAGTTTTCATTTTTCACATTCTGCCAAAAATGTGTTTTCGCACATGTGGCGCACAATGGTGCAGCTGCTGTGGGAAATCAATGTTCAGGACAGATTAAGAAAATCACAGTGACACTGTTCATGATTAGAGGTCCCAAAATGCCTATGTTGAAAATTTGGTGACAAAATTCCACACAATGACTATGTTATGAGCGTGTGTTGTGCAGTTTCCAAGCATGCTCGTAACTTTGAGAATTTTTAATATTTTGACTCCAGATTTTCAATATTACGATTTTTTCCCACCTCCATAGGAACAGTACAGCTGTCATTTTTTCACATCCTGCCCAAAATGTGTTTTTGCACATCTGGCGCAGAATGGTGCAGTCGCTGTGGGAAATCAATGTTTGGGACAGATTAACAAAATCACAGTGCCACTGTTCATGAGTGGAGGTCACAATGCTTTCAAGAGGTGGGGTCACAGAAAGGCCATGTTGAAAATTTGGAGTACAAGTACCAACAAACATCCAGGATGTTAGGGTTTCTAACCATAACGTACCACCCTGCAGAGATTGACAGGGGTCAGAGGTGTGCCTTTGGATTGCTGGCTGTAATGCTCATTCCATTCTACCCCCAACCCCACCCTGAAGCCAGTGACAGGCATCAAGGTGTGCCTTGGACTCTTCAGCCCCAAAGTTCACCCCATTCTCCTATGCTGCACCCATCTCAATGTATTTCCTTATAGAATGGGTGAATGTAAGGACCGATGACCCCAAGGCACAATGCAACAATTATCAGAGTCTGCAGGGTAGGATGAGGTGAAATGGCATGAGCGTTATGGCCGATGACCCAAAAGCACACCTCGATGCCTGTCAGTCTCTGCAGGGTGGGGTGGGGTTGGCATCAGTTCCATACTTCATTGCCATTTCTATTATGCTTCTCTCTAACTCCTGCACAACAAAAGCCAATGCCAGCAAGACACCATTTGGCATTGACAAATGTTTGTTTGATATTGTAATTGGTTTTAGCTGATCAATAAAACTCTTGAAATACTTGACTGACAGATTTACACACAGAGAACAAAAAAATTAAAAAGATGGATTTCTGTGCCCTGCTGCACTACCAGTAGGCAGCAAAAAATAAAATTATTTGTTAAATAAATTCTTCAAAGCCCTGAATGCTCCTTTCCTAGTCTTCTATATTCAATCTTCCCTGATCCTGCTGTGGTGGTGGGGGGATAAAATAATAAAAGATATGAAATGTGTATCTGTGGGCCCTCTGCAGCACCAGTATTCAGTAAAAAAAGTATTTGTCAAATAAATATTTGAAAAATTCACCTGCCCATTCCCAGTCTGCTTACTTAACTCTGTCCTGCTCCTGCTGCAGGGCCCATAGCTGCCACTACATACTCACGTCATGAATTCTCACCTCTCCTCTTCAGCACAATTTCACTAGCCTGCCTGAAACTATAGTCAAATATAGGGAGAATTAGCTAACTAGAATGATAATGTACAATTCTCTGATTACCTCCTCAAAAGGTTTCTGATCAAAAGTCACTGTTACTCACTTAAAAGGAATTTTATGAGTTGCCAGTGCTGCCACACAGGTCCAGTTTCTGACATAATGGCACCCCAAGCAGAAGTACTTGTGGTGCCTGTTTGTTCCAAAGTCAGGCACTCACCACTTCAAGTAAAAGAGCACCTGTCTCTAAATTTTATGGCATTTTGTTGTCAAAACAAACAAAAAAAAACACAGGCTATGCCTGCCTAACACATTGTGGATGAAAGCATTCTTTATCAAAGACTAAGGCATTAATGAGACATACAGCAGTTATAAACACTTCATCACATGACATGTGCCCCCTAAACTGCTTCCCATCACCCCATATCCTCCCTTCTTTCCCACCTCACATCAAAAAAGTGAGAAGAATTCTATGAATACAAGGGTGATGAAAATAATTATGCTTTTTAGATTGACACTTTTTGCATTTCAAGATGATTTCTGCTTATACGTTCCACTTCAGTGCTCCCCTTCTATGCTGGTACCCCAAGTGGCCACTTGGTTCGCTTGCACCTAAAACCACCTCTGTCCTTCCACTGTGTGTGTGTGTGTGTGTGTGTGTGTGTGTGTGTGTGTGTGTGTGTGTGTGTGTGTGTGTGTGTGTGAGAGAGAGATGGAAATGGCACTGAGGTGTGTGGGGTGCAAGAAGTGCTTGATCTTTAGCCTTTCTGATTGGCTGGTTGCTGCTCATGTGGCTTGCTAACAACTTGGACATGCTCAGTGTGTGCTCCCTACAAAAAATGCTGTGTCATTAAGTTAATGTGCTGATGGGAAGCCAACTTCCTTCTAACCTGCTTCAGCATTGTCCAAACTGGGATTTTGGCATGTTCACTGAAAGCAAATTTGGTATCAGCTTATCCTTAATATTGACTAAATACTTTTGATTCCTGTGGTTTTCTTTCTGGAAGACAGTAAAGTGAGACACCTGTTTCACAGGATGATAACTAGTTAAGGAAAGTTAACAAAGGAGTTTCTTCAATTTTGGAATAAAAATGTTTAGACGGACTCTCAAGTGTGCACTTCTGTTCAAATGCCACACGATGAAAAAAGTATGAACAAAAAGCTGATGATAATAATAAAAAATAGCTTTATATTACCAGTCACAGAAACAAAAAAGTAAATTGTTGTCCATAATTACATGTGACAGAAAATGATAGCTTAACATGCTTGCTGGTAGTGGTTAAAACAAATTATCGCAATGCTTCTATTTATATTGTTCTGCACTGTATGTGTCTATGTGGAAATGGAATTTGTTGAATTCAACATTATAATGATACCTTGCTGTCATCTTTTTTTTAAACCAAAGCATACTTTTTTCAGAACACAAATAATTGTAACTTGTTCTAATTGCTCTGTTTTGTGTGTGCGAGCATGCGTGTGTGTGTGTGTGTGTGTGTGTGTGTGTGTGTGTGTGTGTGAGTGTTGGGGGAGGCTTTTTTCCAAAGTATTACAGAAACGTTTGTTACACATAAAATAAAAGTCACCCTGGAAATGTCATTATTGGAAACTGTGTAAAAACTCTATTCCATACCTGAACTGGATTTAAGGATTAAAAGCAACTATACTTTTCTGCTGTCCAAGATGTTGACATGTGAGTGACATTAGTCAGACTCAGCTCATCCTTCAACATAAAATTTATGAAGGACAAATTGAGAAAGGGGCCTCATTTCCTGATAAGGGATTCATATCTAACACCAAGATGAGAATATACTTTTAAAGAAAAACTGACCATTTTTTTTCCGTTTTTTAGATCTGTTCTTCAGTGATTCTCAGAGAAATACAATTGGGACCAGTAATTTTGCCAGTCAGACATCATCCAGCACATTAACTGTAAATAGAGCAGCATGGTTTAATGTCTATACTACAATGTTATGAAGCAGGAGTCCCAGGTTCAGATCCAACCAAAGCCTCTTACAGGGCAAGTCTGCAAAGGGGAAGGTTGCAACTGTGGGAGACCTCATTCTGATAGACATTGACTGGGTTATCCCACTGGCCATGAGCACCAGAATCTAGGACCTGCTTGGTGTCTGGCAGGACAGCATGTTGGTACAACAGGTCAGGGATCCCACTAGCAGTCAGCCATTCTAGATGTGGTACTCACCAACTCAGAAACAGTAGGCAGAGTATGGGTTGGAGAAACACTGGGGTCCAGCAACCACACTGCTATACGGTTTAAGGTGGTCCTGGTCCTGAGAGAAATTGTGCTGAAAGATTAGCTGGGGTAGACAGGCTCAGGGGAGTGGAGGAAAGAGGAGGGTTATAAAAGAGGCCGTTCTTGAGGCAACAAAAACATGCACAAAAATTGTTATCAAGAGAAACAAGTATAGGAGACCAATTTATTTCCCGGAAAGGGTCAGGGAGGCAGTGAGGGCTAAAAATAGTTTTTTTTTAAGGTACAAAGAAAAGCATTGTAACAAAGAATGGGATGAGTATCAGGAGAAAACTAGAGGGGCCGAGGGGGCAGTCAGGATTGCAAAGGAAGACATGGAGCTGCATACTGCAGAGTGGGTCAAGGGAGGAGAACAACATAATAAAATATGTAAGGAAAAAAAGAAAGACAGGAGGGTGACCTGTCAGGCTAATGGAGGGATGGCAGGTTAATACATTAGGAAGGACAGAAAGTAACTGTCTTAAATGTCTACTTCTGCTCAGTATTCACTAGGGAGAACTGCAGGCCTTGCCAGAGAGCGGTGTACAGGTAGCTTATAGAGGGGTCCCAAAACTACAACCGCAGAAATTAACTGACAAAAGAGTTGAAAAGGGGCTAGCAGCCCTTGTAGGGCACAAATGGGATGTATTCAAGGGTGTTAAGTGAACTGTTATCAGTGTTAGCTGAATCCCTGGCAGGGCTATTCATTAGCACTATGCAGCAAGGAGTAGTTCCCAGGGACTATAGGATGGCAGATGTAGTACTGCTGCTCATGGGAGGGGGCAAGAAGCAGCCAGGAAACTAAAGTATCATTATGTTTACCTTAGTGGCAGAGAAACTAATTAAGACACTAGTCAAAGAAGATCTAGTGGAATACCTCTAGAAAAATAGATTTTAGGATAGTAAGCAGCACAGATTCATGACAGGGAGATCTTGTCAGACCAACCTGATAGTATTCTTTGGTTGGGTAACCAAGGTGGTTGATAAGGGCCAAGCTTTAGATTTACTCTAGAAACATAGAAACAGAGAATGTGATGTTAGAAAAAGACTGCTTGGCCCACCCAGTCTGCCCAGATGTTCCCAACCTATTCTGTCTCACAGATCCTATCTGATCTCCATTGACCCTCCCACCTCACTGCATCTTATCTAACATACCCCTATGTCTATCCCACGTATGCTTGAAGCCCCCCACTATTTTAGCCTCTACTACATCTCCTGGCAATCTATTCAAGTCATCTACTACCCTTTAAGTGAAGAAATATTTATTCACATCACTCTTAAATCCCCCCAGCTTCATTGCATGTCCCCAGGTTCTGGTGCTAGTTCTCATTTTAAAGAGATTCCGCACCTTCACCCTGTCCACCCCTTTGTGGTACTTGTAGGTCTGTATTATATCCCCTCTCTCTTTCCTTTCTTCCAGAGTGTACATGTTGAGGTCACACAATCTCCCCTCATAGGGCTTCTCATGCAAACCATGCACCATTTTAGTTGCCCTCCTCTGGATTGCCTCTACTCTGTCTATGTCCTTTCTTAGGTGCAGTATCCAAAACTGAATGCAGTACTCTAGGTGTGGCTGCACCAGTAAGCAATATAATGACAATGCCACCTCCTTTCTCCTGTTGGATATAACCCTCCCTATGCAGCACAGAAATCCACTATCCTTACCCACTGGCTTGTCACACTACTCTGCCACCTTGAGGTCATCAGATATGATATCACCAAGGTCTTTTCTTGCCTAGTGACTGTTAGTAGCCCCCCATCCTCTACTTAGTACAGGGGTTTCTATGTCCAAGATACAGAATTTTGTCACTTTTTAGCACTGAACACCCCACAACTGCCAAGTTTTTGAGCATTTCTTGAGTTTCTCATGATCCCTGCACATTTGTCCTTAGAAAAATAGAAACATGGAAGTTGTCAGCAGAGAAGGACTTCTTGTCCCACCTAGTCTGCCCAATTTTCCCTACCTATTGTGTGGCCACAGACCCTACCCAATCTCTGGCCTCTTCCCCCCTTGCCTTATTACTAAGGTCCACTTACGTCTATCCTATGCATGCTTGAATCCTGTTACAATTTTAGCACACACCACCTAAGCTGGGAGGCTGTTACAGGCATCCACTACCATTTATGTGAAGAAATATTTCTTCACATCCCCTCTAAGTCTCCCCTCCTCCAGCTTCACATCGTGATCTCTTGTCCTAGATCATCTTTTTCTATGTATAATGCTACTCTCATGTACCATATTAATACCTGTGAGGTATTTGAACATTTCTAGCATGTCCCCTCTTTTCCTCCTTTCTTCTAGCATGTACGTCTTTAAATCTTTGAGTCTTTCCTCATAGGGCTTTTGATGCAGGTCCTGCACCATCTTTGTTACCCTCTTCTGTACCACCTCCACCCAATTTATGACCTTTCAGAGATGGGGCCTCCAGAACTGGACACAGTTCTCGAGATGGGGTGTCACCATCGATCTATATAGCGGTAACACTACCTCCCACTTTCTGCTTGTAATACCCCTTCCTATGAACCTGCACATCCTGCTAGCTTTCTCCACTGCCTTGTCACACTGCCTTGCTACCTTCAGGAAGTCAGAAATCATTAACCCCAGGTCCCTTTCCTGTTTTGTGGTTGCCAATACCTTCATGTCCAATTGGTATGTTGGCCCTGGGTTTCTGGGCCACAAGTGAATGATTTTGCACTTTTTTGCATTGAAACCAAGTTGCCAAACCCTTGAACAATCTTCAAGCTTTTCAGATAGTCCCTCATCCCCCACCATGTGTTCTCTTTTTTGCAGATTTGTGTGTCATCCATGAACAGGCTTACGTTCCCTTCCAGGTGTTCTGCAATAAAGACATTGAAGAGGACTGGGTTTAGTACTGACCCATGTGGCACCCCTTAGGTCACCTTGCCTTCTTCAGAGTGAACACCTTTTACCACCACACACTTTGTTTTGTTTCTTAGCCATATTCTTATCCATTTTAGTACTTTTGGACCCACTCCTAGGCTGCCCAGCTTGCTCACCAGTCTTCTGTATGGAGCCGTGTTGAATACCTTACTGAAATCAAGGTTAACCATGTCACAGACACACTCTTGAGGTCAGGTTCACTGAGCTCACAGTGCCCACCTGTAAGTACAATCTGTGATGGGGGGGGACTGGGATACCCTTCTTGTGTCCTTTTAGAATGCTCACCCAGGTCACGAATGAACACCTGCCACAAGGATTCAGACTGTTCTTCTAAACTCTGGAAAAGGGCACAAAACCAGTCTCAACTGTTGTGGCCAAATATGAACCCTTCTTGATTATTACACAAATGGGTAAGATCCAGGCATCAAACTTTCTTTGGGGTAGCAGTGTGCTCCTGATTTCATATTCTCCAACAAAACCTACAACAACCTGGTTCAAAATCCTTACAGACTCTTCTTCAAGACTTGGGTATTCTCCCTATCTCTACTCAGATGTCTCTTACAGACCCTTGCTCGATTGGTTGCTTATGGAGGCACCCCTTAGCAATAACAGTTTGTCACAAATTATTTATAACTGTCCCACAACACACACACAATTTAGAAATCCCTCTCAGGTAGTTTCCTTAAAAAGAAATGTTTTTACTAAAATACTTAATCATACAGTTACAACTAAAAGATGCACTAATTTGGTCACAGAAAAAAGAGAAATAAAAGTGGAAAAATATACATGAAAATTGCATTATAAGGGTTATCTAAAGTTTGCTTTAAGTCCGTAGTGAATTGAAGTCCAAAGAAAGTAAAAGAAACATTCAGTTTCCTTTGTACTGGCAGTCTTTCTTCCTGTATTTTCAGGAGAAGAGTGTCCCTTGTAGATACTCAGCAGAAATGAGAGAGGGCCCCTAGTTTGTAAGTTCTTTGTATAGTTGGTGAAAATCCCATAACATTTAGGTCAGTAGATGGCACCCTTGCACTTTCCCCTCAATTCCCTGACTACCCTGTGATGTCACACATCCTTACAATTATGACACCTGCAAGAGGATTCACACAGGTCTGCCAGAAAGGATGTTCCTGGTCCTCTCACCTTATAAGATGCAACATACCATAACCATTTCCTGGAATCAGAGCATCCTACCTCTGAAGTGCGTGGTTTTTGACAGGTAAATGGATTTTGTCATATATCTGTTAAGGGACCTAGACATGCATTCTTAGCTTCCTGGTAAGCAGCTGCCCCTCCCCTGAGGTGAGAGGAAAGTCAAACATTTTTAAAAGAAATCCAGTCTCTCTTTCTATGTGATCATTTGCATTAATACTGGCACTCTTGTGTTATGTATATATACACAAAATAACATATATATCAAAATTATATCTGCAAATAATTACTGGCAGTTGGCTAGCTCACCACAGGCCACATCCACCTCTCCTCTCTAATCTAGCTCCATGGTCACCCATTCAAAGTACTCTGTCATGTTTGTCTGCCAAGATCTCCCCACTGTGAAACCATGTTGCCTAGGATCTTATAATCCACTGGTCACAAGGAATTCCATAATCCTTTCTTTCAGTAGTGACTCCATTACTTTACCCACAATTGAAGTCAGGCTGGTAGGTCTGTAATTTCCTGCCTCCTCCCTATTACTTCTTTTGTGAAGAGGGACCACATCTGCCCTCTTCCAGTCCCTTCCCCTGTATCTAGTGATATGTTGAACAGGGCTGTCAAAGGTGCAGTCAGCACCTCCTTGAGCTCCCTCAGTATCCTAGGGTGCACCTCATCAGGCCCCATTGCCTTGTCCACTTTTAGTTGTGCTAGTTCCTAGAGGACTCTCTCCTCTGTAAAATGACTACTGTCTACTTCCCTTCCTTTAATGCCCTTGTCCCTTATCTGTGGCCCATCACCTACCCTTCCTCCATAAATAGTGAACAAAAGTATTTGTTAAGTATGTTTGCTTTTTTTCTTTTTTTGGTTCTCTTGCAGACAAAACCCTCATTCCCCTTTTAACCTTACTATTCCTCCGTTCAGCTTCCTCTTTTCACTTATAAACCTAAAGAATGTTTTATCCTCTTTTTTTTGCTGACTTGGCAATATTTTCCTCTATTTGGACTTTTGTGCTCCTAACTGCTTTCCCTGCCTCCCTTTGCTTCTCCTGATATATATATCCCTATCCTTCTTCTTCTGTGTCATCTTGCACCTTCTAAATACTAGCTTCATTGCCCTAACTTTCTCCGCTATTTCTTTAGAGAACCATAGCAGTCTCTTTTTTCTCTTACCCTTGTTAGCCTGCCTAACACAGAGGTTTGTTGTCTTCTCAATGCCCTCCTTTATTGTTGCTCAATGTTCCTTGGCTCCACCAAGTTTTCCCATTCATGCTAGGGTGTCCCTGAGGCATTCTCTCATTTTTTTACAAATTGGTTCTCCTAAAGTCCAGGACCCTCATTTAAGTGTGGTTTGATTCTGGCCCATTTCTTATATTGAACCACGACATATGATAATCACTGGTCCCGTAGTGGCTACCCACCATGACGTCAGCAACACTGTTCCTGTTTGTCTGTACCAGGTCCGGTATTGTCCCCTACCAGATGAGTGGGTTCCTTAACTAGTTGCCTTGGGAATTCCCCCATAGGAAGTCCAGAATGTCCTTACTTCTAACTGTTACCACTGCTGGGAGACTCCAATCCACATTTGGTAGACTGAAGTCCCCGACCAGCAATACATACCCTTGATTGCCATCCTCTGGATTGCTTCCAACATATCCTTATCTACCTCCCTCCCTGTACTGGAGGTCTGTATATCACTCCTGTATGAATAGTGGCCTCCTTCCATGCCTCCATTGTGACCCACAGTACCTCTGCTCCACCCTGCTCCCCCTTTATTTCCCCAGCTTTTTTGTTTTCCCCCACATAAAGAGCCACTGCTCTACCCTTTTTATCCACCCTGTCCTTTCTGAATAGAGCATAACCTGGTATGGTTACATCCCAGTCCTGGTTTTCATTGCACCAGGATGCAGTAATTGTCATTATGTCCAGGTCTGCTACTGCCATGATGGCCTCTAGGTCTGTAATCTTATTAACCAGACTTCAAGCATTTTCATTCATGGCTCTCCAGATTTTACAGCCCCCCCCTCATTTTAGTTGTTTGCCCTCCCTTATTTCCCCTACTATTCTTCTTTCCATCTCCCTTTCCTTCTACCCCCTGGATTCTTATGTTAATTGGTTCCTTTTGTGTTTTCTCTCCCTCCAGATTCACACTACTGTCCTTATAAGCCTAATCAGGAGGGGACAGTTTATGTCTCCCTGCCTAATTCTGCCTCCCTCTTCAGCTAGTTTAAATGCTTGCCAAAGTAGCATTTAAACCATTCACTGAGGATCACAGTTCCCCTCCTGGATGAATGCAGGCCATCATCCCTATACAGGCTTCATTCCTCCAGGTGGGGCCCCAGTCTACAATGAATCCAAATCCCTCCTCTCTGCACCATTCACTCAAATATGTGTTGAGGTTTCTGCTGCGGAGAATCCTGTCCTCTCCACTGTCAAAGACAGGTAGCACCTCCAAGAAGGTCACAGATCATGCTAATTGTCTAAGACTCCTTCCCAATTCCCTGAACTCCTCCTGAACTATTACTGGCTCATTCTTTGCCAGGTCATTAGTCCCCAGATGGACAATGACATCCAGATCTCCCTCCTTTCCTGCTGCCCTGTGATCCCTTGGATCCTGTTTCCATTCTTTTGAGACATGGCACTGGGAAAGCACCTAACCTCCCTCCCCTCATCCCTATCTGCTACCATCTGTATCACCTTCACTATGGAGTCCTCCACCAGGATTCACTTCCTTTTCCACTGGGGTCCTCTGCCACCCTTCTGGGGTCTCCACTATGAGGACCCCCACATCCACCCTGGCCACTACTTCAGGTGCCTCTGTGGGACATTCCCACCCAGCCAGTGTGACATAGGATTTTCATAGTAGTACCAGATGGGGGATGTGCCCGTGCTCCACTCCTTCCTGAATGACCACCATACTGAAGATTTTTGTATCATCTGTAAAAATGCATGCCTTACCTTCTAGCTCTTTTACAATGTCCCTCATAAAGTTATTGAAGAGGACTGGTCAAAGTACCATGCCCTGGTGTACCCCATTTTTCACACTCCTATCTTTAGAATGAGTGCCATTTACCACCACCACCTTCTGCCTCCTATATAGTGGTGGGCGAAGTGGGCTCAATCTGCTCTGCAAAGTGATTCATGGAGCAAAGGCAGATTTGTGGAGTACTCCGTAATGCAAAGCAGAATACTTTGTGTTATAATGAGTAATGCAAAGTCCATTGAAAGCAATGACTTCACATGAGTCCGCCTTCCCAGACCATTACTCCACCAAATTTTAAGGCAAAGTGCATTGAAAACAATGCCCTTCGCCTCACTTTGCCTTCTTTTTAAGCTCTGAAGGTGAATTTTGCAGTGATTCATGGGATTTCAGGTCACATGGACTCTATATTGATCTGCACAGCCTCAGTTCAGGGTAGTGTGTGTAGGAAGCTGTAGGAGATCTGATCAGTGTGATCTGAGCTGTCTGTGATTCAAACCTTCTAAAAGCTGTTAAAAAATCATTTTTTGAGGGTTTTTTTGGGCTAAAACTTTAGTTCATTGATTGTAGGAAACCCTCCTCTGCTCATATCATCGAGCATTTTTATTTGTGTGTGGATTTTGAATGTTAATGTACAACATTGAGTGTGTAATAAAAGACAGTGAAAGTGTGCTTTGGGGAGGGGTGTATCTGTGGTGTGGGTAGATTTAAGTTGGAGAAATAGGGATTTCTTTGTTTTTTGGTTATATTTTTGTTATATAACTGACTGTGTTAATGTACACACAGTAATATTGTCAGTAATTGTTGAAATGTTCTTGCGGATTGTGTGTTGTGTGGATCTGGTGCAGCAGTTCATAATTTCAGGTTGCTTACAATATGTGGCATATTACTGAACTTTTCAATTTGCTATGCATTACTCGTTCACCATTGTAGACAAACTGTTCTGTGTGTGTGTGTGTGTGTGTGTGAGTGTGTGTGCAGTGTTGCGTGACATCAACTAATACACCTTTTATTGTGTCACAGTGCAATTGCAGGTGTAGCAGTGTGAACTCACTATCCACTGTTGCTGCCTGATTTTGTACTGCCATTGTGGTATCTGTTCTTTGTTTTGCTGCTTGTACTTCCATAAAAATCTGCAATCAGTACTCCCCCCCCAACCCCCGGTAGCAAAAGGAATTTTTTTCCAGATTGGATTGTTTTTGAACTCAGCACCACTGGTTACTGAAGGGGTTTTCACTTGTGAATTTGTGTGACCTTCTCTATCTGTTGCTGAAGCCACAGTTGTTTTTTTTGGCTGCACATCCAACGCGCCCCCCCCCAATCAGACAGTGAATGTACTGAAATCTATATTTGTTTAGAATACTGTTGTTGATCCCCCAAAATGCCCGCAAAGAGATGTGCAAGCAAAGCTGGTTCTCGCCATGGCACTGCTGCCAGTAAGACAGT
Organism: Neoceratodus forsteri; assembly: GCA_016271365.2. Lineage (NCBI taxonomy): Eukaryota > Metazoa > Chordata > Ceratodontiformes > Ceratodontidae > Neoceratodus > Neoceratodus forsteri. Next base: position 153,969,550 of record JADMNL010000026.1, on the reverse strand, counting down.
CTGTGGGCATGGTCGTACACAGACGCAGAAGTGCATTGCTGATGTGAGGAAAGGTATTTCTTCTGTAATGTTTTTTACAGCCCAGTCAGTAGCTTCATTCATAGTTGGAGGAGATGATGTTTTCCCAGCCAGTGGTGTTAGTGCAGTTGCTGGTAGTGGCAGTATGAGTATTGCTGCCTCAAGTTTGAATTCTGACCAGTGTACCGTATCCAAAAATATAGTGGAGTGTGAAGCAGTGCAAGTGAGTGGCAGTTTAGATGATGTCATACTTCCCAGTAACTGAACCTGAGGATTCTGATAATCATGTCAACAATAGCATACAATGTGATATTTTGTCCACCGCAGTTCATGTCATGCATTTTCCATGCAGTGATTCACAGTGTGGTAAAAAATTATCAGGTGATGGTGGTGTTGATGGTGATGATGAATGTGATGATGACGATGATGTTGCTGTGGTTGCATCATGCAGTCCACATGCCAGCATCCAAGCAGAAGATGTGGATGTGTATGATGTTGCTGGATATGATGATGATGTAATTGACCCCAGTTGGGAACCAGAGAAAAAGAAATTCAAGATGGCTGTGTCAGTCTGTTTGCATTAATGCCCCCTTGTAAAAACTTGTGATTTACCAGTTTCAGTTGATGATGATGACCCAGTAACAATGATAGGTAGTCGTGGTGGTCAGTTGTAGTCCAGGTGTGCAGTGCCCGAAACATCACATAGCCCCCCCCCACACACACTTCAGTGCTTAAAAGAACAGGGTTCAATAAGCATCATCATGGATGTGTTAAAAGTAGAGCACCACAATCCTTTATTTGGGATTTTTTTGTTCAAGATGCAAATGATGAGTCAGTTGCAATCTGCCAGGTTTGCCATGTGCGTGTGAGTTGAGGTAAAAAGAGGAGCAATCTGGGCACAGGAGGACAGCATATGCATCGTAAGAATAAGCACATGGCACTGTGGACCTAGCACAAGATGGCAGCTAATACCACAGTGGGGCGTTCACCCTCATCAGCAACCATAACGAGCATGTTATCCCCTTCCATGAGTGTTAAGTTGAGTAGGAAATTAAGCTTGTGCAGTAGTGAGGAAATAAGAGTAGAGGATTACTACAGGCATGATGAGGTGGAGGAGCATAATGATTTTGAAATGTTATCCAGTGCTGATGACAGTACCAGTTTTGGTGGTGGTGGTGAATGCAGTATGTCTAGTGCAAGTGGTACATCAACCCCGGTTGGCAAATCTGGCAAAATAACTGCATTTCTGGGTTTGTCATCATCACCTGTGCAACTGTCTTTATCAAACATCCACACTCCACACCCTGCCAATGCCATTCATCACAGAGCAGAACCATTTGTCATCACACCCCTTGTAAAATGTTTAAGTTAGCCCATGTTACAGAGTGTTTTTGTGCATAAGCTGAAGTACCCCCCAATCATACAGTGTCACGCGAACTTAATGCTGCTGCAGTGAAATGCTGGCAATTGATCTTTTACCCTTCTCCTTTGTGGAGAATTCTGGGTTCCAGCAGTTTTCTGCATGTGCCTGTCCAAAATGGCAAGTCCCATCCAGGACATACTTTGCTACCTGTGCTGTCCCCGAGTTGTTCTGTACTGTGTCCGACTCAGTAAGACATGCCCCTCAACATTCCTCCTCTCCATTCATCCATAGAAGTATGGATATGTGGACAAGTGGCAGAAGAGTGGGGAGTTCATATTTGTGTATAACTGCACACTGGGCGCAGGTGCCAGGGGTTGATTGTGATGTTGGTAGTGTGAATAATCAGTGCAGTAAGGTGGATTGTCGTGGTAGCAATCTTCCAGGAATTCAAAAGCATGCAATGATTGCTATGCACAATATGACCTTTTCACACACTGGTGAAAACATGTTGGACATAGTACTGACGAAACTGACAAGTGGCTGAACCCCCTGTCCCTGAGAACTTGGTTCATAGCAAGTGACAATGGGTCAAATGTGCTGAAATGCATCACGAATGGTCTTCTTTTTTCATGTTCCATGCATGGCCCATTGTTTAAATCTTGTGGTGTAGGAGTCTCTGCAGCACTCTGATATAAAGGAAATGCTGACCATTGCATGCCATACCTGTTCTCACTTTTCATGATCTGCAAAGGCCCGTGACCAACTGTGGCAGTTGCAGATGCAAAACAGCCTCCCTCAGCATCGCTTGAAGCTGGAAGTTGTCACCCAAAGGAACTCCACTTTATACATGGCAGAGAGGTTGTATGAACAATACAAAGCCATATCAGAATATCTTGCGATGCACACTAGCCATGACAGTTCCGGGGCCTCCATGTCTATGACGACTGAACAGTGGTGCCTCATGGACTCTGTAATAACAATTTTGTGGCCTTTTGAACTTACCACACAGGAAGTGAGTGGCGAGTCTGCCTCAATTAGCCAATCAATTCCACTGCTGTGGATGCTGAGGCACACATTGGTGAATGCCAGCATGGTCCTGATGTTGCCGGAGACAGTGCTAGCAGTATGTTGCTGCAACACATGCTGACAGTATTCGACCAGAATCATCACATTTTAAGCACTCAGCATAGTGACAACTTTGCCATAGCAACAATTCTGGACCCATGATACAAATTTGGAATTGCATCAGTACTGGAGAAAGGGCCTGAACAGGTGAAAAATATCAGTGGCCAACTGGTGCACTTGGTTCATGAGGCACAGAGGTCATGTGCCAAGGTCAGCAAACCTCAGCAGTATAACCCGGCTGAAGGTGTACCTGGAGGACCATCAAGCATATCCTGCAAAGGGAAGGGGACTGCAGTTCCAGGTGGTCTGTTATCCAAAGTGACTGGTGTCAACCCACTTTGGGAGGCTTTGTCCCAAGTGTGAATTTGTGAAAAAAATGATTATGGAGAACAGGATGATGCATCAACCACTGGACTTAGTGCAGCAAGGAGAATGGTTGAGTCATATTTGTCTGAAAACAGGCATCTGACAATAACTGTCGATCCTGTTTTGTACTGGAGTGGAAAGGTCAGTGAATGGCCAGAGCTGACTGCAGTGGCACTGAAGTACCTCACATGCCCACTCTCCAGTGTAAGTGTCGTGAGGGTATGCAGCTCAGCAGGTGCAATAGTCAGGGATCAGCGGACAAATCTCTTTCCTGCAAATGTTAGTTTGTTAACATTCATAACAAGCATTTGTCAATGCCGAATGTTTGCTTGCTGACATTGGCAGTGGTAGTGTAGAAGTTACAGAGCTGCGTAATAGGAATGGCAGTGATGTATTGAACTGAAGCCAACCCCACCACCACCCTGCAGAGAGTGACAGGCATTGGGGTGTGCGTTTGGGTTGTCAGGCATAACGGCCATGCCATTTCACCACACCCCACCCTGCAGATACTGACAAGTGTCACGGTGTTCCTTAGGGTCTTTGGCCCTTATGCGCACCCCATTTCATTAGGAAATATGGTGAGATGGGTGCGATATAGGAGAATGGGGTGAAGTTTGGGGCTGAAGAGTCCAAGGCATACCTTGATGCCTCTCACTGACTGCAGGGTGTGGAATGGTATGAGCATCACAGGCAAGAATCCCAAGTCACACTCCTGATGCCTGTCATTCTCTACAGGGTTGGGCGTAATGGTTGGAAACCCTAATACCTCAGGCATTCGTTGGTATTTACACTCCAAATTTTCAACATTTTTTTTTGTGACCCCACCTCATGAACAGGGGGAATATCAGTTTGTTAGCCGAGAGCTGCTTATGCACAGTGACTACGGCATTTAGCACCACAGGTGCAAAAACATTCCGAACAGGATGTAAAAAATGACAGCTGTACTGTTCATGGGGAGGTGTAAAAAATGGCAATGTTGCAAATCTGTAGTAAAAATATTTAAAAAAATGGTGAAGTCACGAGCTTGCATAGAAACTGTGCAACGCACACCCGTAATATAATTAGGTTGGGGATTTTTTACAGCAGATTGTCAACTCAGGCATTTTGGTGCCTCCGATCATGAACAGTGTCACTGCAATTTTCTTTATCTGTGCCGAACAATGATTTCCCACAGCGACCACGCATCTCTGCGCTGAAAGTGTGAAACACACTTCAGCCATGCTGTGAAAATGACAACTGTACTGTTCATAAGGAAGTGTGGAAAATGGCACTGGTGAAAATCTGGACTGAAAATATTACAAAGTCATGAATTAGCAAGGGTGCGTGGAAACTGGGCAATGCTCACTTGTAGCACAGTCATTTTACAGACTTTTGTCACCAAATTTTCAACATAGCCATTTTAAGACCTCTGCTCATGAACAGTGTAACTGTGATTTTCTTAATCTGTCCTAAACATTGCTTTCGCACACCAACAGCACCATTGTGCGCTACATGTGCAAAAACACATTTTGGGTGACATATGAAAAATTGCAGTTGTACTACTCATAAGGAGTTGTGATAAAATGGCAATGTTGAAAATCTGGAGTGAAAATATTAAATTTGCAAACTTACGAGCATGCATAGGAACTGTGCAAGGCACGCTCATAACACAGTCATTTTTAGGAATTTTTTCCCCAAATTTTCAACATAGCCATTTTAACACCTTAGCTCATGAACAGTGTCACTGTGATTTTCTTAATTTGCCCCGAACATTGATCTCGCACACCGACTGCGCCATTGTGCACTACATGGGTGTAAACACGTTTTGGGTGAGATGTGAAAAATGGCAGCTGTACTACTCATAAGGAGTTGTGATAAAATGGCAATGTTGAAAATCTGGAGTGAAAATATTGAAAATTCATGACCTTACGAGTGTGCGTAGGAACTGCGCAACGCACGCTCGTAAAACAGTCATTTTTAAGAATATTTTCACCAAATTTTCAACATAGCCATTTTAAGACCTCTGCTCTTGAACAGTGTCACTGTGATTTTCTTAATTTGTCCCATACATTGATTTTGCACACCGACTGCACCATTGTGCGCTGCATGGGCGGAAACACATTTTGGGTGAGATGTGAAAAATGACAGCTGTACTATTCATAAGAAGGTGTGGTAAAATGGCAATGTTGAAAACTTGGAGTGAAAATATTGAAAATTCGAGAACTTACAAGCCTGCATAGGAACTGTCCAACGCACGCTTGTAAAACAGTCATTTTTTGGAATTTTGGCACCAAATTTTCAACATGGGGTTTTTGGGACCCCTTCTCATGAATGATGTCATTGTCATGGCATTATTCAGGCCCAAAGGGTGATTTCATGCAGTGACTGCACAGTGACTGAAATCACCCTTCGACCGAATACACGCCATGACAGTGACATCATTCATGAGAAGGGGTCCCAAAACCCATGTTGGGGTGATTTGCAAAAATTCCCAAAATCCTGAGATATGCAATAAAAGTTGAAGCCCCTATCTAGCCCATTATACAGCTTACCAGCATTTCCTCAGTTCGCGGTCGGCTTTGAAGAGTGCAGGCGTGTTCCTGGTCCACGAAGATCATGCGCTGGAGTCCGGGAGGTAAGTATTGGGTGAGGGGTGTGGGAGGCTGGGTTGCCCAGTGGGTGTGTGCGGGTTGTGGGAGGGTCTGGGAGATGCGCCCGTGGGACCGTTTTTGTTTACAGGGTAAAAAAAACGACGAGGACATTTGCCACGCTGGGGTGGGCTCCCAGCATGGCACAAGGATGGTTGGGGGGCGTTCAGCCGATGGGGGATTGGGCACCCCGTCGAGAAAGTATGGATTGCCGCACTGGGGTGGGCTCCCAGCATGGCACTTAGTACTCCAGGGGTTAGGACAGTGGAGCTGGCGGATTGGGCACCCCACCGGCTATATCATTACTCGCACGCTGGGGTGGGCACCCAGTGTGGCATTTTCAAAACTTGGGGGCGCGCTGGCGATGGGATTGAAGCACCCGTCAGCTATTCAGTGTGTGCGGGAGCGCCCGCTTCCGTGGCATGTGTGTGTGGGGGGCTGCGTGAGCAGCAATATCTTATCGCTGCTCACTCAAGCATAGCTCCCCCTTTGAACTGTATGCACTGCATTTTGGAGCTTGTCATAGACAGCTCTAGCATGCATTGGTTTACAGGGGCCGCGCCTGCCAACACACGGACTGAATTGGAGGAAGAGGTGACACACCTCCGAAATCTCCGATGATGGCACTATGTTTCTTGCACATGCGTGCAAGCAAACATAAAAATGAATGAGAGGCACATACCAGCACAGACTGCAGCCTCAGTATTCATACCCCAAATTAGTCATGGTGGTTTTGGTGATGTGGAAATGGTCCATCCTGGTGGCACTGGCAGTGGCAGAATGAAACGGCCCACCACTGATGTAGATGATGACACAATGAAGAAAGAATTTCCCAGTGGTCAGACTTCAGACATAGATGACTGTGAGGGCAGCTTTCTTTATGAGGATGATGATGTGGTTAATGTTGGCAGGTTTTAACTGAAGTTGTTAAAATGTGGTGTACCAACTTGGATTCAGACCATCACCACTGGGACTGATGTTACCAACTGCCACCACTGAGCATGAGTTTGTCCACCCCCCAGACCATCACCACTACCACTGGGACTGATGTTAGCCACTGCATCCACTGAGCATAAGTTTGTCTGCCCCCCCAGACCACCACCACCACCTCTGGGACTGATGTTACCAACTGCTACCACTGAGCATGAGTTTGTCCACCCCCCAGACCATCACCACTACCACTGGGACTGATGTTAGCCACTGCCACCACTGAGCATGAGTTTGTCCTCCCCCTGGATGACCACCACCACTGGGACTGATGTTAACCACTTCCACCACTGAGCATGAGTTTGTCCACCCTCAGACCACCATCACCACTGGGACTGATGTTAGCCACTGCCACCACTGTGCATGAGTTTGTCTGCCCCCCCAGATCACCACCACCACCACCACCACCAGGACTGATGTTAGCCACTGCCACCACTGAGCATGAGTTTATCCACCCCCCCAGACCACCACCAGCACCGGGACTGATGTTAGTCATTGCCACCACTGAGCATGAGTTTGTCCGCCCCCGGGCCACCACCATTGGGACTGATGTTAGCCACTGCCACCACCACCAGATGCAGGATGATATAACAGAGAATGTCATCATGTGCCGTAGCTATCACCACCAGTCCAGCAGACCAGGACACACCACCAGTGTCATTCAGACAATATTTCCCCATTACATTTACGTTTACCATGCCGAGGCAGAGGGAGTCGAACAGGAGACCACATTCATCAGCCATAGGCACAAAGCTCCTTAATATGTAAACTATAACGTGAGTATGTGTACTAATGTTTTTTATGCTATTTAACTTCCTTTAGTTGTATGTTTTGTTTTCTGTAGCTTTTCTGAGCCACAATGGTCAAACACATACGGTAAACTTATTTTGTTTTTTTACAGATCAACAAAAAAACTCTCCTTCTCTGAAAGTCGGTATGAATGGTACTGCAGCTGTACCACACACAGGATTCAGGAACCTATGGAATATCCATTTGAAATCCATACTGGTAAGTATCAAGATTTTATTTCATTCATTCAATTTTTTTTGAAACACTGCAGTAAATGCAACTGAGTGTGATTCATAAACTAGGTGACATGTGCATGTCACCAAAAGTATTTCTGTAAGATATCATGCATTGTATTCTGAACTTGCAGCTGTGCAGCGATGACCATGACAGTGTTGAAAAAGTTGCACACAGGTTGTGTTACTTGACAAGATGTGATTTTGAAATGTAACTTGACTTGATATTGAGAACCAGGGACAAATGACAAACAAGTTGTAAGAAGTCATTCATTTCTTTTTTAGGAAACTTCCAGATGCTTTATTGTTGTGTCAAAGTGGCCTTATCCAAAGAAGTTCTTCAAAATCAGGCCCCCCCGGGCTGGGTCAAACATTCAACAAGCAGAAGTTGTTTCATTCGATGACCATGACAGTCATTAACAACTAGACTTGAGAAGAATGCAGATGAAATCTGTGAAGAAGTAACCAAATAAGAAACCATTAGAGACAAACCTGCAGATATGCTCCCCCCACCCCCCAAAAAAACACTTACCTTCATTTGCTTGAGAGTTATCCATTTCAAAATTTCTGTGCAAAAAGTTATCATCGAGCACTGGAATGTGCACACCAACAGTATCTGTGACCTGTGATACAAAACAATACAATGAGTACATGTCCATGTCAACCTCCCACATACAAAATACACAAATATATATCTATATATATCAACTCACCAAGGCTACTATTAGTGTACAGACAAAGAGCACCTTTTCATCTGGTTGAGATGATCACATTGCATTTGCTGGAATCGCAGCACACATTGGACCAGCAACAGTTCACTCACGGTCATCATTTTATTCTGTGGAACTTTGTTTGTGCTGTAATGCTCACATTTCACTTTGCTACTACTTGTAAATTTTCTGGACACAAGACAGATGCATTTTGGGCATGCAGAAAAAATCTGGGGACTCTGTTTGACCACTGTGCGCATGAATGAGTGCGCCATTAATTCTGGGGGACTTTGTATGTGTTGTAACGCTCACATTTCTCTTTGTTACCACTTGTTAATTTTCTGGACTCAAGACAGATGCATTTTGGGCATGCAGAAAAAACATGGGGACTCTGTGAGACCACTGCACACATGACTGAGTGTGCCATTAATTCTGGGGGACTTTGTATGTGTTGTAACGCTCACATTTTACTTTGCTACCATTTGTCAATTTTCTGGACACAAGACAGATACATTTTGGGCATGCAGACAAAATCTGGGGACTCTGTGTGACCACTGAATGTATAACTGAGTGTGTCATTAATTCTGGGGGACTTTGAATGTGCTGTAATGCTCACATTTCAATTTGTTAACACTTGTCAATTTTCTGGGCACAAGACAGATGCATTTTGTGGATGCAGAAAATGAGGCACCAAAACAGCACATACACACACTTGACACACACACACAGACACTTAACAGAAGGAAGGTGGGCCAGAATACAAAGTGTCATGCCTATGGAAGACAACAAAAAAAGGGCATAATTACATTCAAGCGTTGGGGATGGTGGAGGAATACATTTTATGACACAGCAAGGAAGGTGTGGGGGGGAGCACATGGTGTGAGGAAACAAAACTAAAGTGGTACCCATGGTGATCCAGCAGCAGTTCCAGCATGGACATAGTTTGCAGCTGATGTCCCTCTATATGATCCAGCCACTGCTTCACAGCACTCACCCTCTCATTGTTCTCCTCTACAGCACTCCAGAGAACTGCCAAATCAGCTTGTGTTACATGCAGTTCTCTGGGGTCCACACGTTCTACAGGCTGATAGAGTATCTTGAATCCAATCAGCTGAAATACCACCTTTGTCTTTATATACCCCTCTAACTTCTGCTTTAATACCCCCTTCCCCTCCCCACTCGAGTGCAGCCTATCCCCTGCATATAGATCATTATTGTCCTAGGTTCTGCCCCATCCACCCACTACCCCGTACTCCTTGGATTGACATCACTCCCCCAACCATGTGTTTAACTCCTCAATCCTCCCTTTCCTTGCCATACTCACACAGCATACTGAGAGCACCTCTGAGAAGTGAGAAGTGAGAAGATGAAAACAATGGTAGGGATGCAAATAATTAGAAGGCTGGGAGGTTGAGACTGTACAGAAGGAGACCAAGAAAAAGCTGGCATCTTTAACAGGTTCTTCTGCTTAGTCTTCCTAGAGGAGCATGGAGGGGATGGATCACCAGGGAGAATAAGAGATATGGTGGGGAGGGGGATGAACACAGAGCTACAGCATTTTCAGAGGAAAGAGTACTGACAGGATTTGCAGCCCTGAAGTAGGGCAATGATATAGGGCCAGATGGAATTCATCCCAGGGTACTAAAAGAACATAGGGAGGGTCTGGCTGCCCCATTGACTTCCTTGTTCAAGAACACATTAGACACATGAGTGGTTCCAGAGAGCTGGAGAAGGGCTGATGTCACTCTACATAACAGCAGCAGCATAGAGGAGTCTAGCAACTATGAGCCAGTCAGTTAAAGACAAAGGTGGATTTAAACTAGATAGGGGTGGCAAGTGGACAGCTGGTAGGCAGGGATCCTGAAGAGAGGAGCCAAATGAGCTTCCCCCTGAAGCTAGCAGGGAAGGATTCTGGAAAGTTGCATGGGGGGAATAGGATGGAGGAGAAGCAAGGAGAGGAACAGAAGGGGACAGGATGGAGGGCGATCTCACTGAATGTGAGAAGCTTAGGTAACAAATCAGCTGAGTTACAAGCTCTCTTGGCAATGGGGAAGGTTGATATTGTGGCCATCACAGAAATGTGGACCACTGAGTACCGGGACTGGGATATGATGATCCCAGGGTATAGGGTATTCAGGAAGGTTAGGGCGGAGGGGAAGGGAGCATGGCAATCTACGTGCAAGAGGGGATAAGGTGCGTTAGGGACGAGGTGGAGGAAGGTAGGACAGAGGCCCTATGGATGCAGTTCCAGGACAATGAAAAGGACACTGAGGATGGGGGCAGTGTACAGACCACCAGCACAAGTGGAGGACCTAGATAGAGAGTTAGCTGATCAGATTAGAAGGGTCTGTAGGAAGGGGAACACAGTGGTGGAGGGGGACTTCAATCTACCAGTGGTGGATTGGAGCACCCCAACCACCATGAGTGCAAGGGAGCAAGTCATATTAGATGCACTTTTGGACATCTTCCTGGTGCAGTTGGCCTGCAAAAAGAATAAGGAAGGAAGAACTCTGGACTCGGTATTATCAAATGGAGAGTATATAAGGGATCTGGAGGTGGGGGACCCTCTGGCTGGGAGTGACCACCACATGGTGTGGTTCACGCTCAATATGGGAAGGGAGAAAGGGGGTATGGGAACCAGGGCAATCGATTTCAAGGGAACAGACTTTAAAATGATGGGGGAGATTGTGGGTGGGCACCAGCCGAATATTCAGCTTAACGTGGATGCTTGTCAAAAATGGGTGAGTATTAAAACAGTGCTGGTGGAGGCTACTGGGACGTATGTAAAGACACGTAGCAGAAGGGCAGGGCAAACAAACCCAGATGGGTAACCCAGGAGGTGATGGAGGGGGGGTGAGGGCCAAGAGAAAAGCTTTTCAGAGACTCAAGAAATCAGGAGGGGAAGGAGACAAGGAGGAGTATACGATGAGGTCCAGGGAGGTAAGCAGGCTAGTCAGGGCTGCCAAGGTTTTGAGAAAGTTGAGGCTGGCACAAGGTATAAAGGATGGTGAAAAGGACTTCTTCACATACATTAGGGAGAGATGGAAGAACAAGGACCAGATTGTGAGGATTAAGAAGGATGGGGGTGGGTAGAGAAGGAAGGGGATCAGGCAGAGGCACTAATTGAGTACTTCTGTTCTGTGTTCACAAAGGAGAAATGGGGGCAGATACCTTGGGGGAGGAGAGAGAGGTGGGCAGGGGAGGGGAGGTGGTGATTGATACAGAGATTATGGAGGCCAGGCTTCTGGAGGGTTAAGGGCAATGAGGGTGGACATGGCACGGGGTCTGGATGGCATTCACTCTAGGGTGCTAAAAGATCTGGTGATGATCCTGGCTGAACCACTGGCTGACCTGCTTGGTACCTCCCTGGACACAGGATGTGTACCAGAAGACTGGAGGATGGCCCATGTGGTGCCCATTCACAAAAGGGTCCCTAGGGGATGAGCCAGGGAACTACAGACAAGAGAGCCTCACATTGGTTGTGGGAAAGCTCATGGAGACAATCCTTAAGAAGAGACTGGTGGCATTTTTGGAGGACAATGGACTCCAGGATGTTCAGCAACATGGGTTTGTCTCAGGAAGATCATGCCAGATAAACCTAGTTGAGCAATACAACTGGGTGACCAGGAAACTGGACAAGGGCTATGCAGTGGATGACCTTTATTTGGATTTCAGCAAGGCCTTTGATTCGGTGCCACATGGGAGGCTGGGGGGGGAGCTGAAGAATACCGGGTGGGAACAAAAATAGTCAAATGGATCACCGGTTGGCTGAAGGGAAGTCAGTAGAAGGTGGTAGTGGGGGGGTCACTCTCATCACCAAGGGGCATGATGAACAGAGTGCCATAAGGATTGGTACTGTGATTGGTGCTGTTTAGGATATTCATAGCAAATGTCTTACACAGAATACTGAGCAAGATCAGTCTGTTCACAGGTGATACTAAAATGGGAGCTGTGGTAGATGACGTAGATGGGTAGAAAGGTCTGCAGGATGGCCTGACCAAACTATAGGAATGTCGGAAACATGGCAGTTTGGGTTCAACACCAAGAAGTGCAAAGTACTGCACTTTGGAACTAGGAACCAGGGGAGGAGCTATCAGCTCAGAGGGCTTCAGCTGGAAAGCACCAGGGAGGAGAAAGACCTCAGGGTGGTTATAACAGGGAATATGAACAACTCAGCACAGTGCAGGAAGACAGCAGCAAAAGCCAACAAGATGATGGAGTGTATAGCAAGAGGCATTACTTCCAGAAATAGGGAGGTGGTCCTTCCCCTGTACAGGTCACTGGTCAGACCGCACCTGGAATTCTGTGTGCAGTACTGGCATCCATTCCTGAAGAAAGACACTAGATTATTAGAAGGGGTACAGCGAAGAGCAAGAAATCTGATCCAGGGTCTTGAGGGTATGTCCTACGAGGATAGGCTGAGTGAGCTGAGCATGTATTTAATGGAGGAGAGAAGGGATGGGGGTACGACTGAAACTTTTAAATAGTTAAAGGGGATTAACAAAACTGACACAGAGAGGATCTTCCAGATTAGAAGTGGAAGGGACATGAGAGGGCATAAATTGAGATTGGTGGGGGGAAGATTCAGGAGGGATATCAAGAGACACTTTTTCACTGAATGAGTGGTGGATAAGTGGAATGCCCTGCCTGAGGAGGTGGTAGCCTGTAGTACAGTGGGGGTTAAAAGAGGGGTGGTACAGAGTGAGGAGGGGTAATTAAGAGAAGTGGGAGGGAGGGTGGGGCAGCTGCAAGTTGAGGGGCTAGCTGCACAATTGAACAGACTTGATATACCGTTAGGCCTGTTTCTCCTGGCATTTTCATATGTTCATATGTTTCATATGTTCCTGAAGAATGTCTTATCCCCTGTAGCAGCTTCTTCAGCAATCCTTTCCTCCATCTGCACCTTTGCTCCCCTCACCATTTTGCCTGTTTCCTTCTGCTTTTCTAGGTATACCTCCCTGTCTCATCCCTCTGTTTCCTTATATATCTTGAATGCAGTCCTTTTTTTTCTTTTACAGCCTTTGCCACTTCCTTGGAGAATAGTCTGGTCTAATTTTCCTTCTGCTTTTACTTACTTCCTTCACACATAGGTTGGTTGCTTTAGTTATGCCCTGCCTTATTCTTTCCCATTGTGCCTGTACTCCCTTGCAGTCCTCCTACAGCTTCAGCAGTTCCTGAGGCAGTAACTAATTTCTTTATCCATCCATTTCTGCATCCATCTGGAAGGGGAAGAACAGTCCTCAGTGTACTGTTTAAATGTTATTTTGATAAACATTTAAACTAGCTGAGGGAATGGTCAAAGAACCTGGGGAGGCAGAAACTGATCCCCCAAACATGCTACAGAGAATTTGAGGGAAAAAGAATACACCAGAGTGCATAATAATAAAGGAAGCAGGGTGTTAGAAATGAAGGGGAATGGGAATGGGATTATTAAAAAGAGACGGGTGAGCCGGCCCGGTAGCACAGACGGCTGAGGCGCTGGTGCCTTACCTCGAATCACACCGGTGACCTGGGTTTGGGAATAGACTCAGGTCACTGGGGGTCAGCAGGGGCAAGAGAGGATTGAGTGTCCGGCAGATTACTTTCCTCTCCTGGGGTGTGTTAGGGTGATGCCTCACTCTGTAGTGACCCCCAGTGGAGACTGGGGGCACTACAAGATGCGGCGCGATGACAGGGGTGCCAGGAAAACACAGGAAAATGGTGTCCGAGTGACCGGATGACAGCTGCCTGGATCCCCATCTCCATGGAGCCCCCAGAGAGCCAGAACTGATCTCACCAGCACCCAGGGCCAAGGAAAGGAATGCTGGAAGATTATTCCCCCCTGGAAGGAGGGAACCCGCCCAACGATGGGTTACGTTGGGCTACCCTGGGCCGGCTACAATATGAGATCGGGAAGCTAGAGCCATGGTGGGTTCAGAGTGTAGGATGGGGAGCTCCTTGGCAGAAGACCTGAAAGAGAGGCTGATCGAATGCTGGGGGTAAAATAAATAATGCAAAAAAAAAAAGAGAGGAGTTAAGGAGGGAGGGAAAAAGAAAAAAAGAGGAGTAACCAGAAGCTAGCCTTTGACGAAGTACTAACTACTCTCGTGTAACTCCACAGCAAGCTTGAACTCATATTGACAGGTGACTTCAACGTTGACTGGCTCACCTGGTCATCCACTGCTTTCAAGGACTCATCTATCACCATGGACCTTGTCCAAAATGGTCCAAACCCTCACTCGTATTAATGACGAAACAGGAACCTCCATCCTCCTTGACCTCATTTTCACCATCCAATCTAAAAATATCTTTCAAGTTACCGCCATCCTGATACCCTTAGTGACCACTCTCCTGTTTCTTGTCTATGCTCAAATAAGTCCCCCCTCCTCCCCACCAACACCCACCTTCTGCAGCTGCCTAAAAAAAATTTGCTACCTAAACTCAAGACCTTCCTCCAGGCCTGTGACTGGTCTCCCATTTTCAATGCTACCAATGTGGATGATGCACTGTTCTACTTTATCAACACCTTCAACTCTGCTTGCAATGCGTTTTCCCCTCTGAAAAGACAACTAATTAAAAAACGAACAAATCCCTGGTTATCCCTAGCCTTACTAGATATGATGCACCACCAAGATAACCTCTGGCATATGGCACTAGACTCCAAACACCCCCGGGATCGGCAACTCTACCGAGAAGCCAGAAACAAATGCATGTGAGCTACCCGACAAGCTTAAGCAACCCACTATCGCCAGGCCCTTTTGACTACCTAGAGCTCGGATAAGGATTTCTGGCACAACATCAAAGAAATCACTGGGAAGGTGGATCCCATGCCTCCCCCCAGCTTACTGTTGAAAGAAAACTAGTTTGTGGCTCCTTAACTATTGCAAACACCTTTAATAAGGCATTCTTAGACCTTAGCAGGGTGTTGCCCCCTGACTTCTTTTACCCCTTCCTTTCTCCACCTCTGCTCCTCCAGAGTCAGAGCCCCCCCACCTAAGTATTATCTCCCCAGTTCTGCAAGAAGATATATCACCGACTTCATAAACAAGTCTAGAAAGAGTGGTGACACCCTTGTCCTAAAACGTTTAAGACTCACACTGAATGAGGTTCTCCACCCCCTGACAAAAATCTTCAATTTGTCCCTCTGCCTTGGGTAATTCCCCTCAGCTTGTAAATGTGCAGTTATCACACCACTGCTCAAGGGTGGTGACTGCATGGTTCCTAATAACTCCAGCCATATCTCTATTCTGCTCCCCCTCTCCAAAGCGCTTGGAAAAAGTCGTATCCAATCAACTGATGGAATATCTCACCACTCTAAACCACTTCTACTCTGTCCAACATGGCTTTCATCAAGGACACAGTACCACAACTGCACTCCTCGAAAACACAACTGTCATATACCAGGTCCTCAACAGTAGTCACATGGTAGGATCTGTCTACATAGACCTTACCACAGCGTTGGATACTGTCAATCACTCCCTACTGTTCCATACACTACCATCTGTAGGGATTGCATTTGAGGTTGTATCCTGGTTTGCTAGTTATTTGGAGAACTGTTTCCAAAGAGTTAGGGTCAGCTCCACCATCTCCTATTGCTTCCCTGTTCACACTGGTGTCCTCTAAGGATCTATACTCGGCCCCCTCCTTTTCAGCCTTTTCTTAAACCCCTCCCCCAGTCCTGCTCTAGTAGAATGCACCTCTATGCGGATGATGCCATTATCTTTGACTGTCATCCTAACCCCACATCACTCCAAATCTTGCTCCAAGAGTGCTTCCTCACCATTGAATCCTGGTTCGTGGCCCATAGATTAATTCTCAACTGCAGTAAGACCAAATCCATGGACTTCAGTCGCCGCCAATCTCACCTTCATAACTTCCCCCTAGCCATCTATAATTCCGCCAGTGTCCCTATTGAACAGGTCCCATCTTTCAAGTATCTAGGATTAACCTTTGATAACCACCTCTCCTTTCATACCCACATCCAATCTCTCTTATCTGCACTCAATACCAGGATTAGACTGCTATACCGGCACAAACAATACCTCTCCCTGGAGGATCTCCATCTGGCAGTATCATCTTTTGTTCTCTCTCTGGTTGACTATGGTCTAGTAATCTATGGCTCAGCTGACCCAACATCTCTCTCTCTCAGATAAAGACTACAGTGAACAAATAATGTAGGCTGGTCATGGGTCACAACAGGCTGGCTCACACCTGTCCCTTATATAAATCTGGTGGTTGGTTAAATCTTGAAGCCAGACTTAAATACACTACCTCCATCCTTGCTAAAAAAATTTCACTGAGATCTACCCCCCTTCAGAACTTGACTCCCTGGTCTCCAATGCCCACCCTGCCCGAATCTCCAGAAGTGCCTCTAGACCCTCTTACCTTGTCGCACGCTGCAGAACCTCACAGTGTCAAAGAGCCTTTTTATATAGTGCTCGCAAGATGCTTAACAATCTCCCACCATCCATCTCCCTTATACCCACAATAGGCCCTCAAACACTATCTCTTGGAGCAATCCATATGTGACTGTTTCTGTCCCCCTCTGCCCGGGTGCATGCATCTGGCCTGTAGACCCCTCATCTATGTGTCCCACCCCTCATCTCACTCATCTATTATGTTGCACTAGCTGTCTACTCTCCAGCTTTGACGATGGGCTATACCCATAGATTATAAATCTTTTCTGCGACTCGTGATACAAAAAAGATTCCTTTTCATATTATGAGTCACAAAAAAGGATCCTTTTTTGTGTTGAAAATCTTTTTCAGCAAGCCACAAAATGGAAAAAGATTAATGAAATCTTGCCAGATCCAAAAACTGTAGTCACTCCGATTGTTTTTTATGTATTCATTGATGTCCAGTGGTACCCCCATCCTCCAATTTCCCTCATTCTATATATAAAACCATGACATGTACTAAAGAAGTACAGTTTGGTGGCACTGTAATAGTATGTTAAATGGTGCCAACCACACAGTAAGCAGACAAGTTCTCCAGTCTCGCGCTTTCACTTACAGCACTTTCAGGGATAAAAAAACCAAACAGTTAAATAAATCAAAATACACTGCAGTAAAGAAACAGACATCATACTGCTTCTCCTTGCATGGTGCATTCTCCACAATGCCTACCTTCCCGAATGCACTTGTTCATCCTAGCATCCACCACTCCAACTCCAAATACTGGCCACTCAAAGAACTCCAGTCCACTGCCTCAGTGCTATCCAGGCCACCAAGCTTCCCCGCCACAGTCCTCTACCTGCACTCCTCTTCTGCAAACCTCCAGCTGACATCATGCATGCACAAAAGTTCATTCCATTCTCAAGCCAATAGCGATTGGGATGCAGAAAACAACAAATGGCAAATCAGTCCCATTCAAGCCTCAGAAGCCAATAAAAACCTAAAACAATATTTAAATTAGTAGAAATCTGCCACAAATATGCCATTCAAACTCATAGTACCATACAAGCCTGTGAAGGAGATCACACCAAAATCACTAATAAAATACTCAGCATTAAAATTCTAAAACTTAAAAAACTCAGTAGAAACCTTGCTAATCACATTGTATACATTCTATATCCCTGGTGTCTAGTGGCACTACTCACCCTCCGATCACCGTATTACTGTGATTTAATATCTGCATTGGTAGTCAGTGGCACCCCCACATCCTTTCACATCATTGACAAGCTACAGATGAAAAAAAGGTCCCATGATGTTTTAATTTTTTTTTCAACCTGTGAAAAAAAAGTTCACCGTTGATCTGACCCACACCCCTACCCAACCTCCCACTGCACACCCACCACCCCACACACCCCTTGACCCCTCCACACACCCTCAGTCACCTGAACTGGCCTTGCAATGAAGAACCACTCTCCGATTGAAGACATGTCTTGCTGCTGGAACTGGCAACTGCTGTGTGAGAAATAAGGCAACTGCAGTTCAATGTATTTTCTGACCTCAGTTACCTTACTTGTCAGACAGCAGTCACTGATTCCAGCAGTAAGATGCATCTTCGATCAGAGAGTGAATTTTCACTGTGGGAACACTTCAGGTGAGTGAGGGTGTGCTGGGTGGTCTGGGGTTGTGGGGTGATATGACATCAAGGAACTGTTTTTTCATTTGCAGCTTGTCAATGACATGGAAGGGTGGGGTACCAATGGGGATGCAAAATCAAAGTAATATGTGGATCAGAAGGTGGGGGGTGCCACTAGACACCAGAGATATATACTGTGGTATAATACTGAATAGAGGAAATTGGAGGGTTGGGGGTAACACTGGGCACCAATGAATATGTGAAAAACAATATATAAAACTGGGACGGTGGGGAGTGGTTGTCATTAGACACCAGGGCTATTAACTATAAATAAATGGGGACTGGGGCACGGTTGTGGGGGGGGGGTGCCATTGAACACCAATGAAAATACAATACAACATATATGAAAAGTGGAGGGTGGGGTAACAATACACACTTGGGTACTAAGTTAAAATTAATGGGGAACAGGCACAAATGTAGGGTGGGGGGGTCCACCGAATACCAGGGAACAGATATGTCTGAGTTACAAAAGTAAAAATCTGACAAAATCATGTATGTGTGGGAGCACTGGGTCCAAAGCACCCCGCATTTCCACAACAAAATGCATGGGACCGCAGGGTCCTTCAGTGTGCAGGGACTGAAGGACCTTGCACTTTCACAACAATATAAGGATACGCTTTTACTATATCAAAAAGTAAGGAAATAAACTGCAAAAACTTTGTTAATGCACCAATTTGGGTCAAAGCAACAAAGGTTGGGAAATGTGGCATTAGGGTTTACAACTCTAGCATTCCTCCCTCCAGTCAGCACACCAGGTGTGGGGTGTGCCTTGGGGTACTCAACCCAAATGCTTCCCCATTCTCCTACACTGTACACATCTGATCTTATTTATGGATGGAATGGGGTGAGCATTAGGGTTAAGTACCCCAAGGCATGCCCCACACCTGATGTGCTGCCTGGAGGGGGGTGTTAGGGTTGTAAACCCTAACACCTACATTTCCTAATTCCAGTCACTTTGACCCCAACTAGTGCATTAATGAAGTTTTTGTTGCAATTTTATATATATATATATATATATATATGTATATATATTTTACTTCTTTTCAGGACCATATAATTAAGCAAAACTGTAAAGCAACATATGGACATTATAGCCACACTGGTAGCAGACTGCCTGGTAGAAATAAAGCCAAGAGGAGCTTTATGGATCAAGTTTTCAGTTGTGATGCAATGGTCCAGGATGGACAGGGCAAATCAAAACTGTAAAAAAAAATAAAAATAACATATTGTAAAAAGAACTGGTATAATCAGTTTAAAAAAACATAAATTTGATATAGGTCTGGTTTTCCAGTTCTAATGCATTCAACAAGGTTGGACTGGGCAAATCAAAACCATATACATAACCAAAATAAAATATTGTAAACAGAACTGGTGCAATCAGCTTCACACACGTTTATGTTACTCAGCAGCTGTGGATCTGATGCACCAAAAAGACCGGTGTGAATCAATGACTTCATTTTCTCATCCATTACATCCTATCCACCTTGCTCTCTGGCACACTCACATAGGTGTAATATTTTGGCCAGTTCAGTCCAACAAATTGAATTCAAATAAGGAAGAATGTGACTTTCATAAAACCAACACAGGCAGTATGATACTGTTTCAAAAATGTTTCTAAAGGGCAAATCCTGGACTTGATTAAACTTAGTATTTTCAGTAATAGTGATAAGAAGATTAACAATGCTTCAGACTGCAGTGGCACCACCTGACTTAGGAGAAGGAAGAAGACATGTCACACAAGGAAACTTAGAACACACACACACACACATACACATACACACACACATATACACACAAACTCCGAATAAATACATTAGAGATGTTTAAAATAATCAGCATTGCAGTATGACTTTCTTAATCAGATGCCACCAACAACCCATACATATCAGAGTACACTGCTCTTTCATCAGGGAGCCAGGACTGACCTCTGTAGGCCTCGCTTGTAACCACCATAATCTCAGAATATGTCCCATTTAGTATAACCCCTTGGGTTCTCCACCCTAGCCATTTTCCCAGTCCCCACCTATCTAGTGACTTTCTCCACAACACCTAAGTCCCTGAAATTCTTTACCAGCCTTTTGCAGGGTACAAAGTTAAAGGCTTTACTAAGTCCAGGTAGAGGACATCCATCATTTCCCTCCTATATAGCACTTATAAAACAGCACTGAGAACTCCAAGAGGTTAGTCTGACTTGACCTTCCCTTCACAATTCCATGCTGCTTGCTTCCCTGTAGTCAATGGCACTCTAAGACATTGACCTGCTGCCTCTTGGTTATGGTGTCAAGGAGCTTCCTGAGAGTGGAAGTCGGGTTAACCGTCTATAATTTTCTGGGTCCCCAATTTCACCACTCATGTGCAGGGGGATGACATCTTCTACCCTCTAGTTCCTGAGGACTATGACCATCTGAATCAAGTAGTTGAATAGATTTGCCATGGGTGCTGCCAGAGCCTGCATCTTTTTTTGCAGTTAATGCTGCTATTTAGGTGCTCAAGTCACCCTTCAGATGCCGACAACCCCAGCCCCACTCCCTCACTTTCCACCAGGACTTACTTTCACTCAAGGGGCGGTGTGGCCAGAGTGCTTGATGGGGTGCAGGGCTCTGGCTGGTCAGTGTCAACAGCAACTGAGACAGCAATGTTTTTCTGTTTTTCTCCCCAAGGGTGTGGCATGCAATGTTGCTCAGATGCCTCCACTCACTGTTCCATGTGTACAGCATTGGCAGGCACCACTCTCTCCCCTTAAGCCAACAATCTCAGCCTGGCTCACCCCAGCCAATGCAATGCCAGGAACTGAACCCCCCAGAAGAGTAGAGCATTCCTCTTTATGCTCAATCCTCTCCCACACCGGCCAACCCCAAGCACCCAAAGTCTGCATCTGAATCTAGGTAACCAGCATGGCGCAAGATGTGTCATCCAATGCCTCAGCCCTCAGAACCACTGATCTGGTTTACCTGCTTCAGTTTTTGAGTACCAGATGCTGCAAACAACCTTGTCCTATGACCCACCCACCTGCAAGCTCTTTAGCCCACAATCACCTTTTTCCTCTGTGATACTACCCATTTTTGTATTTCCCTGGCCTACCACTGCCCCCTTCCTCAACTGTGAAGACTAAGCAGAAATATTCTTTCAGACTATAAGCTTTCTGCCCATCCCCCCTCCACCCCTCCACCCATGCCTTACAGTTTTTCAATTTTTCAGTTCCACCCTTGTTCTTTCTCCTTTCCCTACAATTGTTGGCCATGAAAGGCACAGTAAGCTGAGGCTTGTTTCCAGGTTCATCCTGGGTGCACAGGGACGTTAAGTGACTTGCTCATGGTCATACAGCATGCAAGTGGTAGCTGTGGGATTCAAACCCAGTACTCCAGGATTGCAGCCAAATGTTCTTACCATTACACTATGCTGCCTCCCTCAACCATTCTGAAGTTTTTAGTTCTATCTGTCAATGCCCTTCACAGTTCTTGGAGCACACAATTAACAGGTTTGAAGGCAGAAAAAATATACATTTATTCTGTTAATTGCACTGTGTCATGTCTTAACCCACCATTTCCCAGTGCATGGGAAGAACACATCAGGACTGTCTGATATAACAGATACATTTCATAGAATTATTTTATTTAACATTAATTTCATAGAATTATTTTATTTAACATTTGGTTACTGAGATAGGCATACTGAACTGGAGCTCATTTCCAGGTGCTACCTGAAGGGATACAACAGGGACTGGTCTGGCAATAACAAATATAGTGACAGCCACAGGTGCACGTACATGAACAAGGCATAAGGAATACAATTCAGAAAAAGAAAAACAACGTAGAAAGTGTACAAAGTAAATAGATAATGAGACAGAAAGAATAAGAGCTAGGGCAGTGTGCAGTCTACATATCTTAAGACGTGTAACAGAATCATGGGTCATTCAATTCTAATTATAGACTACTCTGTATTTTAAGCTTATGTTTCAAACACCAGGTAAAATATCAGTGAATAGTTTACAATTTTATCCAGAACTCCTTAGCCTTTTATAAAAATGTAAAACAAAATTTATTAAAAGAAACTAATGGGTAAGTGTGTGCCAGTGCAAAATGAGACCACATTGAAAGACATGAATCTGTATAGACACAGATTAAATTTGCTTTGGCAAAAACATATTTCATGAACATACAAACTGACTTTGCTTTCATGGCACCTCACATTAAGAAGATAAAACATGAACCTGATGCAGCATCAGTATGACTCTGATGTGACATGGGATTGAGTGCAATATGACACGGCTTGACATTAGTACTGAATAACAGTATACAATATGTTATGCACAGCTTTGTCCTGCATGAAATAACAAGGTTCCGAAAAGAATAGCAACAACATATCAATATACAGTACAGCAGATTTTGCCCATGATGTCTTCAGACAGCTGCTGGCTATAGTTAAGCCCAGTTCATCTATTTTACACTGTTCTTCATAGGCTTTGAACTATGACGGACACAGTTCATAAACATTACTAGAGTTTTCTGGGATCCAACCTTTGGACAGTGGAGTTTGTGTAGAAGGGCTGCTTTAGAAATGCTCTTCAGAATTTCTCTTTGAAGTTCTCAACTTTCTGTGGATTACGTAAACCAAGAAATAATTTTCCACAGATTCCAGAAAAGGAATCCACGATTTATGTAAACTGTGTTATGCTGCTACAATTTCACAGAATTATGTAGATTTTCCTGAAATTGAAGAATTCTGTTACATCAGAATTTGACAATTCTGCACAACACTAAATTCATTCATTCATGAATGAAAATTCATTCATTTATTCATTCATTCATTTAAAAAGATGGCCTGTTGATTTAAACTTGCCATTTTCAAAGGTGACCTTACAAATACAGGAACAAAGCACAACACATCACATAACAATTAGGACACATAGGGCCAGATATTCAAAACTTTGCCCCGGGGCTAAATTAGCACTGCCCAGTGGGCAAACTTTGCCAGGAGCATGAAGCAAGCTATATTCAAAAGGAAATAGCCCAGTGCTAATCCTTCTGAATATAGTAATCTAAGAAAGCTGGGCAAACTGGTCTGGGAGTGCAGGGAAAATATAGCCTGGGAATAAGACAGCACTGAATATAGCAACAGGGAAGTGCAAACTGCAACTGCAACTCATTACACTCTGTAGCAAGCCAGTGTTGCAGGTGGAGAACATTGTGTGTGATTGCACAGAGATGTCTCACATCTACTGCAAACACACCTCTCAACATCCTGCCTCATAAATTATGGACAAGGCTTAAAAAAATCAGGGACAGAGGTTTAAAATCAGGGACACACATTATAAACTGGTGATACCCACCCAGGAAGCTGGTAGAATAAGTGGTATAGTGGACAATGTATTTTCTAAGGAAGAACACGTCTGTAACATTATTGTCTAACATTATGTAATGCTTACAACCCCCTCTCTTTGGTCATGGAAACGCAATTTGTAGGAGGAACAGAGTAAAAGTCTGATGTAAAATCAGGGACGTCCCTGAAAATCATTGACGGTTGAGAGGTATGACTGCAAACAACATTGTAAGCCACGCACTGCAGAACTGTGCTTAGTGTGTTATGCTGAAGTTAGGTTTGCCCTGGGCTAACCTGAATGCACAGTGCTAACACATTAACCCAGTGCAAACTGGTCAGCCCGGGGCAAACAGAAGCTATACTCAAAGTTCCCTTGCAAATGAGCCTACTTAGGTAATCCGTGGGCAAACAAGTACATTTGCATCTCATTAAGTGCTGTTTAGCATACATTACCATGCAGTTTACCCAGTGCTACTGCATGGAGCACAAAGTTCCCCCTTTTGGTTGGAATGGAAGTACAGGCTGGATGCTGCAGGAACTGTGTGCTGGCAGGCATAGTCAGTGCATACAGCGCACCCATGCAGCTGTGCAAGCAGGACCTGTATATATATATATATATATATATATATATATATATATATTATATATATAATATATATATATATGTGTATATATATATATATATATAGATAGATACATACATACATATACAGATCGATAGCTAAATAGACACACTGCCCATGGCCATAAATGCCCTGGATGATGCCTACCCCAACAACATAGGTACCCCACTGCAGTAGTGGGTGAAACACAGTGGGGGGATGCAAAGCATGGGACAGGTATAAAGCAAACCTTGTGGGGGCAGGAGGCCATAGGCTGTAGGGTCACTAGGATATGCAGCATATCCAGTAGATAGAGAACAGGACAGACTGGCTGGGTCAGGCAGTCCTTTTCTGCCATCATGGTCTCTGTTCCAGTGTGTGCCTGTTACATCCTGGTAGGCTAGTGTCTCCCCCCAGCATGATCCCCAAACCCCAGTAGCCCCAAAACACACTCAAACCCCTCATGTGCCAGTGGTCCTCCCACCCCCAAGCACTGCTCCCGACCCCCGCTGAACATTAAATAAAAGTATTTTCCCTGGTACTCTAGTGGCCCCCTCCCCCATACCACTCAACAGCTCAGCATCAAAAATCATAGCACTGGCCTTCAGAAATCATAGCAAAGGGTCAGAATGTGGAGCACTTTCTTATTTTAAATGATATTATGTTTACAGATAGTGGACCCGACATAATAGGTGATAAGGAATGTTTCTATTGGTTTACTTCAATGATTTAATAGTTAGTATGTCCAGAAATAGCTCTAACATTATGAGGAACATTGGTAAACTTGTGAGGAGCAAGGGTAAAATTAACTGTGAAAATCATAGCACTGTACAGAATTCATAGCAGTTGAGAGGTATGGTCCCCCCATCCCCAAGCATGGCTCCCGACCCCGTTGCACATTAAACAGACATATTTTCCTTGGTAGTCTAGTGGTCCCCCCACCCCCAAGCATGGCTCCCAATCCCCGTTGAACATAAGATAAAGAATTTTCCCTGGTAGTCTAGTGGTTCCCCCCACCCGCAGTGAGGCCCCCGCTCATCCCGACTAGACTGCACAAATGAGCCGGCAACCGGCACAGCCCTCCTCTCACCACCACGTCCGGCCACCGACTGAGGTACAAATGTGTGCTGTTCAATTTCACTTGCTCACATCACTGCACACCCTTCTGGGAAGGTTCCACAGTAATACAAACATAAGCTGAGTATTATAAATCTTTAAAATGCATTTTGTTTCTAGGTATATTAAATGTTGTAGTCATTACAGTATGTGCTTAGCAGGGTATCAAAAGAGTGTATCAAGCTGTGCCACATATTGTTGTACAGTACTACTAAATTAATTTTAAATAACTGTATATGATTTCCAGTGCATAGCTATTATAAAATACAGTACTTTGATAGGATTATTCATTACATTCAATGGGTTAGCTTTTCATATAACACACACACAAGAAAATGTACAGTAACTTGTGTTTTGTTCATTTATTAACCATGGATAGTCCAAAAGAGACTCAACACCAAGGCTGATTATTTGGGAAGATAATTCTATTACTGGTTACCAATTTAAACCAGATTCCTTGTTCAGAGAATTTAATAAACTACCACTTGCAACATACTGTACACATAATTTTATTTTGCTTCTTTTCTTGTAGCTATTAAACTAATTATCACTAATTTATAGCTATTACAGTCTTAATTACAACTGTGTGCTGAAACACAATAATTAGCCAAAATTAAGAAAAGACACGCTTTATGTGAGCAATACACATTTTCCAACAAAAGTGATGAAACTTTAATTTCGGGTTGTATTTCCATAATTAATATTTCTTGCAATGCAAATATAAATGCATCAGTGCATTAGTAAATAATTTGCATTATATTGAACTCTCAGTTGATTTTTTTTACATGGATCACGATTCATGGAACCATGATGAAATAATTTCGAACAAGAAGGATACAAACTACTTCTTTTTATAATTCCTTCAACATAAGACCCATTATCATGATATTAAAACTATTTTGAAAGCTCCATTAGAGAGAAGTGAACATTAGAGAAAGAGAATGTGATTTTACTGCATCTTGCCAAACTAATGAAGTTGTGTTTTATGGCTGCCAGATGTTTGCAAGTCACTTATCTTGCTGTTGGTTCAGGGACCACACATAAACACACTGATTTGTATTCTTCAAATTCCTTTTCACTGGGGCCCTTGAAACTTTTCATACCCTTATACTAAATGCACATTGTATGCTATTATACAAGTTAGCAACACAATCTCATTTTTAATGGAAACAAAAAAAAAGACCACTTACGGAAACAGACAAAATTTCTGTTCACACATTTGTCTGAGTTGGGGCATATTGCCTCTGATAATGTTAACATTTTCATACATCATGTCACTGAATTAAATACTTTTTAGATGGTAGACATCTTTAGGAAAGATATGCTTGGAATGGTGGAGGAAGTGGCAGTGTAGCTTAGGGGTTAGAGGAACGAGGTGTGAACGAGCTTGATACATCCAGCAGACCAGATCTGAGTTTGATTCTCACAGTCTCCACTTGCATACTGTGTGACTTTAAGCAAGTCACTTAACTGCCCAGTGCTCCCAGGTCACCCCTGAAAACAGGCACGTGTGACTAGTGAGCCTTACCCGGTTACCAAAGACTAAAAAAAAAAAAAAAAATGTGATGTGCTGGATGGGTATACAAAAGAATTATAAAAGATGTAACACCTGTGTTTAAGGTAACCAAACCACAAATCTACATTGCATGGCCAGCATGCACATTTTTCTACATGATAAAGTGAGATAGTTTCCCTTTAGAAAATCATGGGGTTATTAACTGGGCTCAGTATAAGAATGGGATGTGAACATTTGAGACAAAGGAACCTTTAACAATCATAAATGCAGTAGCTGTAGCTCAGTTTAAGTCAAGCCAAGGGCAAGTAGATTGGTCACGTGATGTAGGTACCGATTGCAAGCCTCTCTCGTTTCCTCCAGCCATCCGATCGCTATTTTCATTTAATTTCACAATTAAAGTTGGGCAAATTCTTGGCAAAGGGATAGAAAAAGCTATTAGAAGGCTCTTTATGCTCCAAGTTTAAGTGATATTGTGAATGGAGATTGAGATGAAGAAAAATCTCCCCAAACGAATGCCACCCAACACTCCTGAGAAAGGCCCTAAGAAGCCTAGACCTGCGAGTTCAGTTGATCCGGGTGAAGTAACCCCTAACCCTGCTGAGCAAGAGCCATTAACCCTGGCTAAGTTTCTCACTGAATTTAAACCTTTTCAGGAGGAAATCACATCTATGACACCCGAAATCAAGATATTGTCTTCAGCTTTAGAGGGAGTAGCACGGCGAACTTCAGATGCCGAGGTGAAAATTCATTCCTTGGAAAAGAGAGTTGAGAAAGCTGAGTCAGAGTTGATAACTATGAGGCAGAAGATTTCTAGAATGGAGTCCAAACTGGAGGACCTTGAAGGTCGGAGTAGAAGAAATAATGCAGTCCTGATAGGGCTGCCTGAAGCTGAAGAGGGGCAAGATGCAGTTGTCTTTATTCAGAATTTCATGGAGTGTGTGGCTGGCCCCTCACCTTATGGGGCCAAATATGCTATAGAGAGGGCGCATCGGGCCCTTATGTCCCCCCCCCCATTGGGATCACCGCCGAGACCCCTGATTTTTAGGTTCCTCAACTGTCTCGAGCGCCAATACTTCCTAAAGAAAGTCAAGGAGGCACAAGGCATCACCTGGGAGGGTGAAAAAGTAAGAGTGGCCCAAGATCTCCCTGCTACAGTTCGGTAGTGACACTCTGCCTTTCATCCCTATGTATCAAAATTAATAGCAGATGGAATTTGCTTTAAAATGCTGTACCCGGTGAGGTTACAAGTTTCCATTTCGGGGGTATGGCACAGTTTTAATGAACCAGAGTTGGCTCGGTCTGGATTAAAGGAACTGCTTCCTGATCTCCTCCGAGAAGTCTGAGTTGTATTTATGGCTGACTTTGCAAATGAAAAGCACCCTGGGGGTGTTTAGTTTAGAGACCAGCCTTGTTCGTTCATCATTTATGATTTAGGGGGAAGAATTACCTGCAGTATGCTCAGCTGGTACCCCCGGCTCGATTGCTACTTCATCAGCGGAGCAAATGTGGCAGAAGCAAGCTAATTTCATCGGAGACTCAAGTTTTCGCTAGAGTCCTATTTAGTGCAAATTCCTTTAATAAAAGACACAGTTAGTGTTTGGATTCTGAGGAAGTAACGGAAAGTAGATTCGATGGGTTTATGTTTAGATTTAGAGGGGAATGTTTGCCTATCTAATAATTAAATAATTGTGTTACTCTCCTCACTGTAATGTAGCTGAATACAGGGGGTGTTGAATAGACTTTTCTCCTAAGGGGCTGATGAAACTTTAGTTTGGGTCCCTATGTGACTCCCTGGTAAGTGAACACCTCGTTTCAAATCTGGAAGGATCATGTCACCAGAACTTAACGCTGGTCCAGAAAGGGAAAAACTCATGTCAAGCTTTGTATTTGTGGAGTCATTCTCTTTTTACTCCCGAGATAAGGGAATGTATCTGGTATTTCTTAGTTAGACCGCTAGAGGGGGTATTGTTCTACTGCATAGGTTCATTTTCTGGGCTGGCAGTGTTTGCATGGGATTTAACATTTAATTCATAGTTTTCTCCCTAAGAGAATAGTGATGTGTTAAATTGACATGTATAAACTTGGGAGACATCTGTAAGTTACTCAAATTTTCAGCAATCAAATTTAAGCTTTGAATGATACCTGCCGGCTTTACGATCCAATTGGCATCAGAGTTAATGGAGGGTTTCCTGCCCGAAGTTAATTTCCAAGGGAAGATGCTCATGATATTCCACACCGTAGTTAATTCAATCTCGCTTCCCATTTCTAAGGCTAAGATACCAAAGCTGGCAGGATAACAACGAATGCAGAAATCGACAGGCACATAAAATAGCTCAGGTTAAGTTTCAAACAAAGCGAATTCCCAGCTATTATTCAAGATAAGGGTGTATAATTGAACTCATTTATGGAGATTCCAATAAAGGCCAGTAGGCTAGATTAAGTTTTTACGTAGTGAATGGACATTGGGCAGCGGGGCTATAGAGCTGATTCAGTTAAGGACTCCATTTATTGGGGGGTGTAGATCATTATAATATTGTTTACAATGTTGGGGTTTATTTCTATTTCTCTTAGAATGTAAAACGAGTTGAAATATCTAAATGTAACTTTGAGATAAATACATCTAATAGAGAAAGAGCTGGGACAAATATATATGCTCTTACGTTGGACTATGCTGGTTTTCAAATTTGCTCTGAAGGACATTCTAAATGTGTTTCCCTTGCTTATTAAGTTTGTGTTCAAATTGAGGGCTCTCTAAGGGTGGCTGGGGGGGTGGGGGCTAAGGTGTTGGTATGCTGCAGAGTGGAGCCTATAACAGATGGGAAGGAGAGGGAAGGGGTTTGTTCATGGTTGATTTTTCTAAAGGGTTGGGGGAGTGGGAGGGTGGGACAGGGGTAGTTTGGGGGTGGGAATCAGCACAGCTCTTGTGGATTTTTCAAGGATATATGTCTTTGGGAGATTTTTATTTGTGTATCCTACACTATTAGGAGTTTGTAATAATGATTACTGTAATAAAAATTGCAACATGAAATGTTAAAGGATTAAGGCAGCGTGTGAAACAATATAAAGTCCTTAAGCACCTCGCCTTGTTGTCTATAGATATTGCAGTTATACAAGAATCACATTTACTGGATTCGGAAGCCAATTGTATGAGACGGCAGCAGATTAGTTATGTTTTTTCTGCTGGGGTTGTTACTAATAGTGCCGGGGTATTGATCCTGATTAATAGGAAGACTCCATTCGTTTTGAAGCAGGTGCTTAAGGACTCGCAGGGTCGATTCTTGTTTATTCATTGCTGTCTATATGCCACTGAAGTCCTCCTGGGAACTCTGTACAGGCCCAATGTGGTTTCCCCTGACTTTTTTGTGAAAGTAACTGAGCTGCTATATCCTTACGTTACTTTACCAATTATTATTGGGGGGGATATGAATACCGTTATGGACCCATTAATGGACCGTTCCTCTCCTATGAGAAGAGGCCGCTCCTCTTCTCAAAGAGCCCTTCAAGAGCTCTTGTAGCATTATGCTATGTGTGATGTCTGGAGAGTATTACATCCTTCAGAGAAGAAATTTACTTTTCTATCCCCAGTACATAAAACGGCCACGCGTATCGATTATATTTTTCTTTCCCAAAGTCTTCTCTCCAGAGTGATAGAAGCTTCTATACAACCAGGCCCACCGTCAGACCATGCACTGGTAATGTGTCAGCTAGCTCTTTCAACCCTTCCCAAGAAGTCTCCCAGCTGGAAGATTAATAACCAAATGTTAAAAGATGATCACGTCGTTAAAACTATTAGTGAACACATAGGGCATTTTGTAGAAACCAATATCCATTCTATTTCTAGACCAGATCTAATATGG
This sequence comes from Neoceratodus forsteri, assembly GCA_016271365.2. Classification (NCBI taxonomy): domain Eukaryota; kingdom Metazoa; phylum Chordata; order Ceratodontiformes; family Ceratodontidae; genus Neoceratodus; species Neoceratodus forsteri. The sequence goes on along the minus strand of JADMNL010000026.1, from coordinate 153,938,857 downwards.
GGAGCTTTTAAAGCCTTTATTAGGGGTGTGTTAATCAGCATAGCTACACACAGAAAGAAAGGAAAAGAAAAGAAATTAGTCTCATTACTGGGCCAAATTCATTTAAAGGAAACAATGTTATCCCAATGCTTTTCCGAATCTGCATAGCAGGAACTGGTTAAGCTAAAAGAGGAATATTTGGAAATATTAAGGGATAAGGCCAAATTTGCGATTCTCAAAGCTAAAGCAACTTACCCAGATCATGCTGTTGGTGCTCTGGATTAAGCAAATGGAAGCAAATAGGTACATTCTGTCACTACGCTCCCAGATAGATGATGTCCTAAAAACATCTCCAGAGGATATAGTTTTAGAATTCCAGAGGTACTACACTAGTTTATATAGTTCTAAAACGACCTCAGTATCCAGAGACAATCTAGATAATTACTCAGGGGCATCCGGCATAACTTCACTCTCGGAATCTCAGCAGGAATGGTTAGTCTCCCCAATAACAACTGATGAAATCTCCAGGATTATTAAAAGTTTACCCTCAGATAAGTCACCTGGCCCAGATGGTTTCTCGGCGAATTTTTATAAGAAATTTCTAGACCAGTTATTGCTGTTGCTATTACGTTTTTTTCAACACATATTATCAGGCGCCCAGATGGATCCTATCTTATGGGAGGCTTTAATAGTCTTAATTTTGAAGCCCGGGAAGAATCCAGAACTACCCGCGAGCTATGGCCCAATATCCCTGATGAATCAAGACATCAAGATATTAGCCAAAATTTTAGCGGATCACAAGGCATTAGTGTTGCCTGATCTTATTGGGCCGGAGCAAGTAGGATTCATGAAAGGGCGTTCCTCATTAGACCATCTCCGAACTCTGTCGCATGTTCTCTCGGCCTCCAGAGATGCCTCATACCCAGCAGTCCTGGTCTCTCTTGATGATGAAAAAGTGTTCGACAGGGTAGACTGGAACTTTTTATTTAGGGCCCTTAACGCTTATAAATTCCCTGAGATTTTTCAAAATTGGGTGAAAGCCCTTTATAACATCCCATCAACTAGAGTAATGGTTAATGGAGTTATTTCGGGAAGATTCCTACTGCATTTAGGAACTAGACAAGGCTGCCCGTAACCACCTTTACTTTTCAACTTATATTTGGAGCCCCTCATTCGCCGCTTAAAGCTCTCTCCGATGGTTCAAGGAATCACTATTCAGGGATATGAGGTTAAAGTTTCAGCTTATGCCGATGACTTACTCTTACAGTTATCAGATCTGAATAAGTCAATACCAGCTGTGTTAACCATTGTACAAGAATTTGCCAATTTCTCCAATTACAAATTGAATATTGATAAATCCCTTGTTTTTCCACTTAACCATAAAGTGATTAAATCAAGTGTGGTAGAGTATGGTATGTCTTGGGCGCCGAACTCTTTAAAATATCTAGGGATACAAGTTGTCAGAAATCCCACTTTGTTTCATAAGTTGAATTTGGATGACTTAGTTAAAATTTTAGGAGCTGATTTAGACAGGTGGGCCAAATTATCTATTTCACTCTGGGGCCATGTGAATTTAATTAAGCTGAATCTTTTTCCTAGGATTTTTTAACCGTTGCACTTGCTTAATAGCTGGATACAGAAAAAACACTCAGAACGGCTACCCAGTAATCAATATAAATTCACATCCAATGCTTGGAGTATGATTAAAACAACTTTAATAAGATAGCTGAAGCAAGCAGCAGTTAAAAAGCCACAGACGCACGTTTCACGTCGCAAAGATGCTTTTTCAATGTAAAATACTCGGAAGTGTTTATACCGGAGAGATACTGGGCATCATGTTTCCCCGATTCGGAGATAGACTGGGCAGCACTGTGGGCAAATTGTCATAAATACATTACTCAGGATAGGTTACGACTTACGCAGTTCCACATTTTACATAACATATATTATACTCCCCAAAAGCTATATAAGTATGGTCTTATTGATTCCCCATCCTGCTCCAGATGTAGGCAGGCAGAGGGTTCACTTTATCATATATTTTGGACTTGTTCCAAGGCTTCCACCCTCTGGGGGGATATTCAACAGAGGATGGATCCCTTACTGGGCCTCTCTGATCTTTTTACTCCGGAGGTATGCCTATTAGGTGACTATTCCCTTATTCCTGTGATATCGAGAAGGTATTATATGGCACTGATTTCCTTATCAGTTAAGAAGGTTATTCTCTGGCACTGGAAAGATGACGCAGATATCCCTTTTTTGGAATGTCTTAAGGAAATATTGGCTAATCTCAGGATGGAGAAAATGGTGGTTAGTTTAAGTAATAGGATGAATAGATATAAGAAAATCTGGGATCCTTTGTACACGCTGCTTGTCACTTAGTATATACTAATGTATTTTCGATGTTTTGGATGGATTATCATTTGATAAGTTTGAGCTGTGCTGATTGGGGAGGGAGTTTTAGTAGGGAGGGGGGATTGGGTATGGGAGGAAAGCAGCTCCAATGTATGTAGTGAAAGCTTATTTCCGGCTATATGTACAACTCTGTTTATCACGATTGGATCTGTTCTTATTTGTGTGAAAAACAATAAACTTTGATTTGAAAAAAAAAAAGCTAAGGGCAAGTAAATTTTATTTATAGGGCACCCAGTCACAAAGACTCTGGGTACCTTACACAGTCCAATATACAAAACAGCACCACCGAAACTACTTTATGTGCAGTTATTATAAAGGCACCTTGGTTTTAAGAAAGGTGCTGTGCAAATAAAGATTTATTATTATTATTATTAATATTATTATTATTATGCCATCCTCCCGCCTGGCACGGAAGTGGCGTGCTCTGCCTTAACACTTCCACATGAGAGCAAACCTTACACTGGATAAGAGGAACAGAGGCTTTGCCAGTTGATTGGCTGAAATCAACATAATGATTTATAGTAAAAGAACTCCTCTTACTATACTCCCACCCTCCCACTGAAGTTTACCACCAGACACAGTAAATGCAATCATCATATACCCCCACAAGCATGCCAGAAACTACTCCCCCACTTTCCCCTACCTAACCTGACCCCAGTAGTCAACTGAATTTACATCACATAACCACACAGTGCCCCAAGCTCCCTCTTCCTCTAATCATCACCCAAAAATCACTTTTCCTGTACCTGCAAAAACAAAATCTGGCACAGTCACTATGGCTGCAAATGCATTAACTAGATAAGGGTGTTTCATGGGCTTTAACATAAACATAAACATGAATGCATTTAGTAAAGCCAATGGTACCATTCCACATATGACTTGTGAACAAGCAGGGCAGCCTGGGAGTGAGTCACAAGTGGTAAACTGGGTTAGGAACTGGTTGAATGATAGAAGATAGTGAGTCATGGTAAACGGTGCTCAATATAAGGAAAGGAGTGTGACCAACTGGGTGCCACAGGGATCAGTCCTGGACCCAATCCTGCTTAATGTCTTCATAAGTGAAATTGAAGAGGGGCTAGAGGGGAAAGCATGCCTCTGTGAATGACACTAAGATCTAGAACAGGGTGGACACTCCTGGAAGGGTGGAAAAAATAAGGAGGGTCCTAAGTAAACAGGAGGAATTGTCCGAAGTGTGGCAGCTGAGATTTAATGCAAAAAAGTGAAAAATCATGCAGTTGGGTTGCAGGAACCCAAGGGGGATTATGGTGGGAGGGAAAAGAAACTGATGATCACCAAACAGGGAAGGGATTTGGGGGTAATCATATTGGATGATTTAAAGGTGGCTAAACAATGTATCAAGGCTGTGGGGAGAGCCAGTGAGATACTGGGGTGCATACAGAAAGGTATCACCAGCAGGAGGAAGGAGGTGGTGATGCCACTGTGCAGATCACTGGTGAGGCCTCATTTGGAATACGGTGTCCAGTTCTGGAGGCCACATTTCCGTAATGTACCTTTAAATCACAAATGGGTAAAATGGTTCTATTTTAGATCTGTATCCCTCTCCCTTTCTGCTCCCACTGGTTAGGCTAACTGAATGCAACCTGGAAATATCTAGCCTAGCATGATGATTCACCTGCACAAGTTGCTTCTCAGTCCATATCACTGTCTTTTTAAAATTGTAACTTCTTGTTGAGAATAGCAGCTTGCCACAGTAATACATAAGCTATAGTGATGTCACCAATCCAGAGCTGTAAGACATACTGTAGCTAGCTTGACTTGAGGAAGGTGAACATGGTCAGGGCCTCATAGTAATTGAGATGCATATGCAGCAAATAAGCCCAGTTGCATTAATTTACCCTACAAGTGTTGAGTATCACAGTCTACATAGCACACAAGGCTTACAGTGATGAATCTTGACATGGTTTGAGTTCTTCTGTTTGTAATACAGGGAGGGATAGCTAGGGAAGGCACTTTTTCAGTGACTGCCAAAAGCGGTACAGTGGCAGATGTTTTGCAAAGGTATAACAGAAATTATGTCTATGAGGTATTGTTATCCATGAACTGGGTCACATTTTCATACAGACAGATTACATCTGTGGTACATGATTGTCCCTTTATGAATCCCTGCTGCTCTCTGTCACTGAAATCACTGTTAGACATGTGGCTAACTTATATCTTTAAGTAGTAATTCTAGAATTTTACCCGGAACCTGCATTTATTATTTTTTTTTTTAATATTTTGAGTGGGTGCTTGGTTATAGGCTATCACAATATTTAATTTCAGTATTTTAGTGGAAACTTTGCACTCTGATTTTTTTTATTTTTATTCTGAATTTTTTGCAGTATGTTGTCTGTATTTGTGTTAATTCTGTTGGCATTCCTGGTAATGTACAGGGGCAGAGGACTGAGTTGTGATTGGGTTTGAATAAGGAACACAAACATTCATTACATTGAATTGCTGTCTCCACTGGATCTTTTACGGTTTGCCCATTAGCATTAATATTACATATATTCTTTTTTTTCTTTAGGCTATTGGTGTAACTGCATAATTGCTTGCTGTTGCTTTTGTCTGCATCTGTTGCAAGTTTGAGTTCCATTTTCTTTTTGAAATGGTTACTTTTGCTTTTATGTTTCTTTTAAAATGTTTAGTATTCTGACCATGTGGTTTTGTTTTCAGATATGTTATTGCATGTTTAGCTTTTTTTTTGTTGTGTAACTTTCTTCACATCCTCATTTAGCCATCTTGCTTGTCATCATTTGTTGTTATATTCCTTGATCCTTTTAACGTAACTATTGCAAATGATAATATGTTGCCCTTTATAATTTGCCAAATGTCATTCACTATTTTGTTCTTTTAAATTATATGCCAGATGGTTTGTTTGATTTTTTTGTTGTTTTGTTCTTTTCTACCTCATTTCGGACCCTTTCCTTTCCTTGTTATCCTTTTCAACTGTTTTCTATATTTAGGACCTATATTTTACACAAGCTTTCATCCTTTAACAAATATAACAAAAATGCATTTCAGTGCTGCTCACTTGCTTTAAACATATTATCCTCCCCTTGCTTTGACTTATTTTATGCACACTTTTTCTTCTGTGTTTCCTTTCTTCTCTTTGTTTTTTTACTTGTTTCTCTCTTTTTTTATGGTCCTGACTTCTATAGTGACACATATTTTTGATATAAATTGACAATAGGTTGGTTCTGCCGATTTTGAATATTTGAGTAGTATTTGTTAATGGGATTGTGTTACCAGTACCATAGGCTTTATATTTAACATCTTAAAATTGATGTCAACATGAATGTATAATGCTCACGTACCAGCTATTTACTAACATAGAAACACAGAAACATAGACGTTGTTGGCAGAAAATTACCTCCTGGCCCACCTGGACTGCCCTAAGGTCCCTACCTACTGTGCTGCCATGGACCATAACTAATCTCCAGCCTACCCCCCCATGCACCAGTCCTGTTACCAAGGTCCCCTAATGTGTATCCATGCATGTGTGAAGCCAGTTACCATTTCTGTACCTATTATCTCTGCTGGCTGGCTGTTCAAGGTGACCACCACCCTCTCTGTAAAGAAGAATTTCCTCACATCCCCTCTAAGTCTCCCCCTCCCAGCTACATATCATGCCCCCTTGTCCTTGAGCATCTCTTTCTCAGCAGAACTGAGCCTTTCTGCACCTTATTGATACCTTTGAGTAATTTAAATGCTTCTATATGTCTCCCCTTTCCCTCCTTTCCTCTGGAGAGTACATATTTAACTCCCTGAGTCTTTCCCCATAGTGCTTCTGGTGCAGGCCATACATCATTTTGGTTGCCCTTCTCTATACTGCCTTCACCCATCTATATCTTTTCTGAGATGGCAGAAACCTCCAGAACAAATGATTGCAACAGCAACAGCAAATAGGGATCATAGTAACATCAAGAAAAGAGAAGCATAAAGAATATAAAGTCTTTATAAAGAAAATTAATTTAACCTTGAACATAGAAGCTGTTGGCAGAAAAGGACCTCCTGGCCCACCTAGTCTGCCCTAAGGTCCCTACCTACTGTGCTGCCATAGACCATAACTGATCTCCAACCTTAATCCTCTCCCCCACCCGTGCACCAGCCCTGTTACCAAGGTCCCATTATGTGTATCCCATGAATGTTTGAAACCTCTTACTGTTTCAGAACCCATTACCTCTGCTAGAAGGCTGTTCCAGGTGTCCACTGCCCTCTCTGTAAAGAAGTATGTCCTTGCATCCCCTCTAAGTCTCCCCCCTTCCAGCTACATATCCTGCTGCCTTGTGCTTGAACATCTCTTTCTCAGCAGAATTGAACCTTCCTGTACCTTATTGATAATTTTGAAGTATGTGAATGCTTTTATCATGTCTCCCCTTTCCCTCCTTTCCTCTAGAGACTACGTATTTAACTCCCTGAGTCATTCTTCATAGTGCTTCTTGTGCAGGCCATGCGCCATTTTGGTTGCCCTTCTCTGTACTGCCTTCAACCAATCTATATCTTTTCTGAGATGGCTGGGACCTCCAGAACAAATATTTGCAACAGCAACAGCAAACAGGGATCATGGTAACATCAAGAAAAGAGAAGCATAAAGAATATAAACTCAATTAGTTTCACACTGAATCAGTTCACAAGAACTTTGCATTACAGTCTGCATTTGTAGTCCAATGCAGTTGTAACCATTAAAGTGTTGTATCCCCTTCTCTCTGTAGATATCTTGCAACTTTTTATACATCTCTGGCAGTAGAAATGTCTTCCTGTGGCTTACCCAGGCACTTAAAACAAGCAAGAACAAACCCTCCCACTTTTTAAGAAAAAAAACAGCTTTGTTTGTTTAGACAGCTGTGTTATCCAGCAGTATGTATCACAGAGAGAGAGAGAGAGAGAGAGAGAGAGAGAGAGATAGAGAAGGGGTTGGCTTTGTGTGGCTGCAGAGGTAGGGAAGAGAAATGAACCTAACTTTTGTTCAGGGAATTCAATTTGATTTCATATATCACCTCACATGCATGATGTATCTTACAGCTGAGGTCTTAATAATTGGTGGCAAGTGAATTACTCCATACAGGTAAAGGGATACAGCTTTGTCCCCAAGAGATGCAAACTGGACAGGTCACTTTATCAGTCATTTAAAACAACACACGTTTAGTTTCACATTCTTACTATGAAGGAAGCAAGTAAAATCAACCAGCATGGTTAGGAAACAAATGAATTCTCACCTCTTGATGAGTGGGGGAGGGGATACAAGCAAAACATGTTTCTCATTTTGCAAATGGCAGTAAATTAAGCACTGAAACTTAAAGAAAGAAAAGGCCCATGTAACACTATGGAGGGTGTTTTAACTTGCAAAAAAAGGCAGTACTGGGGAGGGCTCAATTAACTTCTTAAGCCAGAAGACAAATAGTGCTCTCCAGCTGCAATACATACAAAGGCAGCGTAGTAATGAGGCTTCAGTGGAGGACACTATTTTTAATACTCTATCATGTTATATGGTATGTAATTTATGCAGGGAGTCCTTTTCTCAAAGCAAAACATCTGCAGGGCTATGCCAACTGCAGCTGTAAAAACTGTCTTGAACTGCAGAGACATACTTGCTGTGCACTGGTAAGTATTGGAATGAATGAATGAATCAATCAATCAATTAATCAACCAATGATGTCTTTGCCTACAGTAAAACCTTCCCAAAGTTCCTGACTTTTTCATCAGCTTTACATGGGGAAGCTTAAAAATATTATTTTAATAAATCCTACCCTCAGCCACTTGTTTTCCTCTACCCAACCCCGCCTAACCGTGGAGCCTTCTTAATCATGTCCCCTGCACTAAACCATTTTCTGCTATGCAAATCTTACCCTTCTCCCCCACTGCTGGCAAAGTTTGCCACTGTCGGTTATTAATCAGCTGTTTCCATATAGTAAATTCTTCCCTGCACCTTCTCATCAAAATCCAATGCTCCCAGTGTTACCTACCTGACCCTACCTCTACCAGTTAGAGAATTTCCCCCTACCCACTCCCTCATTCACCCAAGCACAACAAAATAATCATTTATCTACCTGTCAAAAAAAAATCCTACATTGCAGAGAGCTGTTTGCTCCATTCGATAAATATTAAATGAATGAATCAATCAATCAATCAATGAAAGACAAATTGCACTTCCTATTACTAAACACTTCAACCTACCCTTCTCATCTGGCATAGTGCCTGACTTCTGGAAATCATCTTTGGCCATCCCACTCCAGAAGAAGGGCAAAAGGATACCCCTTGAAAATTACCGCCCAATATCATTTCTTTTAGCTATTGTCAAGCTGCAAGAAAAAAACAAACACAGCCAACTAGTCGACTGTTTTCAGCAGTATGTCCTCATCTATCCTAAGCAACATGGCTTCCGTAAAGGGCACAACACTGTCACAGCCCTGACTGAGTTCACTGACGCCATTTATCATGCAATGGATAAAGGCCTGGCAACTGGAACTGTGTTTGTGGACCTGACCAAGGACTTTGACCTGAAAGACCACAAAGTATTAAACTCTAGGTTATACAAACTTGATCTCAAGCCTCCCACACTCATCTGGTTCACAGACTACCTGGGCCACAGGAAACAGGTTGCCAAAACTGGAAATATCCTATCCGGGATAAACACCATCAGCAGCAGGGTTCCCCAAGGTTCTATTCTAGGCCCTCTACTTTTTGTATTTACATAAAAAACCTACCCATGGTCTGCAAACAAGTGCATACTCTCCTTTACACTTATGATGCTGTCCTTTATACCCACGGTGATGACATATTTTAGGTAAAATCAACCAAACCCTCAGCAACATCTTCACAAGGCTGCAGGAGTGATTTGTTTAGGAAAAAATGGTCTTAAACTTCCTGAAAACTCAATCCATGTTGTTCAGGACCAGGCAAAAATGTAACAAATCCCCCCCATCTCCTACAAGTACCTCTGAATACATCTAGGTCTCATAATATCTTTTGAAACTCATCTCCAGCACACTACCAGCCTTCTCCACCAGAAGTTGTGGTTACTCTACAGAGTTCATAAGTTTCTTTCATCTGAAACAAGCATCCAAATGGCTGAAGCCAATTTTCTCCCATCATTAAATTATGGTGCGGTTGTCGACATTGCCACCAAATCAGTACATCCAAAGCATATCTTATATCACCAAATTGCCAAATTTACCTCTGGCAGCGGGTTCAATGCCCACCATTAACTCATGCTAAATACCTTAAACTGGCTACCTCCCAACCTCAAAGCTAATCTAACACTTGCCACACTCATTAAAAAAACCTTGCAACCTGGTGCCCTTGTTAACCTTGCAAATCAAATCCTGCTTGTTGATCTGCTCACAGCCTGCTCTGTTTCTAACAGCAATATTGTAGTCCCTCTGTTCCATACTAACATGGGACAACATTCCTTTAGTTACAGAGCTGCCTCAATACTCTACACCCCCCATTAAACAATCCTCTACATTGGCAGCCTTTACTAAGCTTTTGAAATTCATTACTCCTCATCCTATGCGTGTAATTGCTTTCACTAACTCCTCTTTCCCCTCTCCTCAATCTTACATGCCAATACTACATGACACTTTTTTTTCTCTCTGGCTTTCATACCCCTTTTGTGTCAGTCACTATATTCCTGCACCCCCTTTGCCAATTGCAAGTTTCCTATGTATCCTATATATTATTCCATTACAATCCCTGTGTCTGCTATTTTTTCATATTCTTTTTATTATATTTGTAAAATCTCTGCATTAAGCATTATGAACCATGATATATCATAACCATGATGTACTACCTCCTATATTGATGTATTATTTCCTGTGTCTTTGCTGTTGCACCCAGGTTATGCCTGAAAAAGGCTTTGTTTGCACTCACCCAGTCAACAAAGTTAAATAAATAAATACAATTTTACCTATGGTAAATCCTGATTGGCTGAGGCCACAGACAGTCAGGTTTTGCTATAAGTAAAGACATCATTCATAGAAACATAGAAACACAGACTTTAATGGTAGATAAGGACCACTTGGCCCACCCAGTCTGCCCATTTCCCTACCTACTGGATACACTGCAGATTCTAGTTAACCAACAGCCTACTTCCTGCAACCCCCCCACTATAATTTCAGGTGTAATATGGGTGGGGGAGATGCAATGAGGGGAATAGTGGGGATAGGAAGGGAGGATCAGAAATAGGAGAGAATGTAGAGGCACATGAAGTGAAGAAGTGGTTGAAAGCAGCTACCAGTTTAGCTGTGGAGGAGAGATAAGCTATTTACTTGTGTTCTTAAACAGCCTCTGTCTGTTGCCACTTAACTGCAAAGAATGCAGTAGAGGTGGTCAGAGTTAGAATTAAAAAAATAAAAATAACAGCCCAACTATACAATATGTTTCCAGCTGAGTAACTTACAGTTTTATTAAAGACTTTTATGCTGTATAAATGTTTTTAACAATCAAGCTGATTATTATGGTCTTTGAATGGAAAGGAAAGCCAAGGTACAATCACCCTATATCAGAAATTGAATTTAAAGTGAGATTTGTGTGTAGGTACTATAACCACTGTGTATTCTAAACACAAAAGAGTAATTTTAAAATGGTGTTATAATTGTGCACAGACTACAGTATCTTGGCACTAAAAAGCTTTATTCACATGAACATATCCTCAGTGAAGAAAATATTCAGCAGTCAAAACAATCCATATTTTTCAGATGTTGAATACCTTACTACACACCTTGATATGTACTGGTACTGTAGCATGTTAGTCTAACAAAACTATAAACGGCAAGTAGTTACTAAAAAAGGATTAAAACTACTTTATTTACAACAACTATGTTTAGTGTTTAATTTGAGGAGAGGAGAGGAGAGGGTGCAAGATTTGAATATGTACACCTTCCTCAAGAGAAGAGAAAGGGGTGATATGGTAGAAACATACATGCACCTGCCAAATATAAACAGGGTGGTTGCCAAAGAACTCTTCTACTGGGGCTCAAATATATGGTCAAGAGGGAACCCACTGAAACTAGGGTGGGGGAGTTAACGAAAGATCTCCCTAAGCACTTTTTCAGGGAAAGAATGACGGACAAGTGGAACAAGTTTACAAAAGAAGTGGTAAAGGCCATATTGGTAGGCAGTTTTAAGCAAGGATGGGACAAGCATATGGACTTAATTAGAAGAGTTGGGGCAGAAATTAAAGGCAGGATGGCCAGTAAGGCCAGAGCAAAATAGTTCTGTAGGGTAGTCAGACTGGATGTGCCAACAGACTGTTTTCTACTGTCAGTATCTATTTATCTATGTTTCTCATGTTTTTTTTTACCTCCTAATGGATTACTAATTGTTTATAATAATATAGTACTGATTTCACAAAGTCCTCAAAAAGCATTCAACTTTACACAAATGTCCTCACAAATATTATTTTTGACATCACAGCCCACTGTCTTGGAAAGCAATTTAATTTCATAACAAATTGCACAATGTGAACAGTTGGAGTTCAAATATTTTTATACAGACTTCTTGAACAGAACACCACTATGTGTAATAAACTTTGGAAATACAAGTTGAAAAGTTAAAAGGAAATATATGTCCAAGTAATTTTTTTATACTTTCTGTTTTTGGCCCCTTTCCATCCTGCACATGAACTCCTCCCAGACTCTGCCAAGGCAAGTCAGCTTCATCCTCCTTACCTTTTGCTGGTATGATCTGTCCTCCCCCATGGATCCCTGGTTATTCCCACCAGGCGGGGATGAGGTGGAGGTGCTTACCCTTGAAGTAGCTTGTCTGCATCAGGAGACTGGAGTGGTGGGTCCCAGGCAGGAGAATCCTTTGTGCTTATAGGTTGGTCCTTCATCCTCAATTCAGGGGTCCATTTTTTGTTTCTCTCAGCCCCAAGGATGTCAGAGTGCATAGGGAATCAATGGATGCATGCACACCATAGGTGTACAGTTGCACCCAGATCCCAGCTGACGTCCTCCCTCCCCTGATGTCCCCAGCTGCACTACCAGCTGTGGTCACCCAGGCAGCAGTATGGCAGCTGGGATGGCAACCCTCCCACCCCAAAGGATGACAGCATCCTGTGGGATGCTCAATCCTTATGCCCATGGCTGGTTCCCAGCAATCCAGATAAATTTTGATAGCATAAGCAATCATCATGTTTATGAAAGTGCATGCTTCAGTGCAGAGTTGCTCTTTAAATAAGGGCAAAATAGAATGTAAAAGTATTGTAAATGACCGAGTACAAATTTCAGTACAAATTGGGTTTATACAATACATAAGTAGCAATTGACATATTGCAGAATGTCCAGATATGTAAAATCACAGAAAATCCCCATTCATTCAGCTGGATTTATGTGATATCATAATGATAATAACATAGTGGTTTGGATTTATGAGGTAATAACCAGACCAAAGGTAATAAACATCAAGGCTAAATGTTGACTTGTTTTTGCCAACATGGCTTGGTTTTTGCCAAGGAAACCCATATCACTGTTACATAGAAACATAGAAACTGATGGCAGAATGAGACCGCTATGTCCATCTAGTCTGCCCATTTGTTTTAGACCTGTTTTGACACTCTAGTTGCCCTTTGTAGTCAGGGCTCCCCTGTGTCTATCCCATGCATTCTTGAATCCCCCTACAGTGTTGACCCCCACAACCTCTTGAGGCAGGCTGTTCCAGGTGTCCACCATTCTTTCTGTGAAGAAAAACATTGTGGTGTTGGCAGAGAACCGTTCTCCTTGCAACCTGAGGTCATGTGCCCTGGTTCTGGAGCCCTTCTTGAAGTGGAAAAGTTCCTGTGCCTGTACCTTGTTAATGCCTTTTATGTACTTGAATGATTCAATCATGTCCCCTCTCTCTCTTCTCTGCTCCAGGGAGTACATATTTAGTTCTCTAAGTCTTTCCTTTTAGGACATGTACTGTAGACCCTAAATCATTTTTGTCACCTTTCTCTGTACTGGTTCCACCCAGTCAATATCCTTCCTGAGGTGAGGCCTCCAGAAATGGACTCCATATTCCATGTGAGGCCTGACCAGCGATCTATACAGTGGTAGTACCACCTCCCTCCTCCTGCTCATGATTCCCCTCCCAGTGCAGCCCAGCATTCTGTTGACTTTTAATGTTGCCTTCTCATACTGCTTACTAACCTTCAAGTCATCAGAGATTATGATTCCCAGATCTCGTTCCTGGTTTGAGGCTGCCAGTATTTCAACTCCTAGATAATACTCCTTTCTTGGATTTTTCTTTCCTATGTGCATGACCTTGCACTTCTTGGCATTAAATCTCATCTGCCACACTTCAGACCATTTTTCTAGTTTCTTGACGTTAGCTTCCATCTTACTCACTCCATCTGAGATGTCCACCCTGTTACATATCTTGGTGTCATCTGCGAACAGACACACCTTCCCTTCCAGTCTGTCAGTGATGTCTGCTTTAAAAACATTGAAGAGCAGAGGCCCCAGCACTAAGCACTGTGGCACCCCACTGGTCACCCTGCCTTCCGTTGATTGTGTTCCATGTACCTGTACTCTCTGGGTTCTGCCTTGTAACCAGTTTTGTACCCATCTGACTACTTCTGGACCAACCCCTGTGTGGTCAAGCTTCTTTACCAGCCTTCTGTGTGGAACCGAATTGAAGGCCTTACTAAAGTCTAGGTAGATCACATCTACTGCCCCACTGTCACCCACTATTTTTGTAGTGCAGTCAAGAAACTCAAGCAGATTTGTCTGGAATGACCTACCTGCTGTGAAACCATGCTGTTTAGGGTCTTATTGCCTGCTAGTTTTGAGGAATTCTCTGATCCTCTATTTGAGTAGTGTCTCCATTAGTTTCCCAACTATAGACATGAGGCTCTCCAGTTTGTAATTACTAGCCTCTTTGCAACTGCCTGATCTTCAAGAATTTTGTGAATAGAAGTGCCAGAGGGGCTGTTAATTCTGCCCCCAGTTCCTTAAGGATTCTGGGGTACATCTCATCTGGTCCCATGGCTTTGTCTGCTTTTAGTTTATTTAGCACCTCCTGTACTTTGGCTTTTGTAAAGGGATTGGTGTCTACCCCTGGTCCTGGGGTGTTGTGTTTTTTCAGTGCTGGGCCATCCCTTTGCTTTCCTACATTCCCTAATCTATCTAAAAAATTATTTGACTCCTCTCTTTGCCCCTTCTGCTATCTTTTCCTCTGTCTGTGCTTTTGCCTTTCTAATTTGTTTGTTAGAATCTCTCATTTTTTCCTTGAATGACTCCCAGTCTTCCTCAGTTTTGGTTTCCTGGTATATGCTGTACACCTTCATTTTTTTCTTTGACTGTGGCAGCCACTTCCTTGGAAAACCATAGAGGATTTTCTTTTCTTTTTGCTTTGCTGACCCATCTGGCACATTGATATCTGGCAGTCTTTATTGCTCTCTTGAGTCTCCACCACATGACCTCCACCTCTTCAACTTCTATTTCCATTAACTGGCTACTTATGTTGTTCCTCATTTTTTTGGAAGTCAGCCTTTCTGAAATCTAGCACCTTTACCTTTGAGTGGCTGGTGTCCTGTGTTATGTTTACCTTAAAGCTTACCATGTGATGGACGCTGTTGCCCATATGGCATCCCACTTTGATGTCCTTGATCCTTTCCATGTTTGTGAGGACTAGATCAAGAATGGCATCTCCCCTTGTTGGGGTTTTATCATGTTGGCTCAGTCCCATGCCTTGTAGTAACAATAAGAAGTCCCTACTTCTTGCTGTTGCTGCTGTTAGTGTGCTCCAGTTAATATCTAGTACTGCAAGTTGAAGTCCCCCACCAGTATTCCTTCGCCTTTGTCAGACATTTTGTGGATTTTCTGTATTAGGTCTTTGTCACCTATATCTCCTTGATTTGGGGGTCTGTACATGACACCAGTTTTGAAGAGTTTTCCTTTGTCCATGTCTACTGTTAGCCACAGTGACTCAAAGTCCCCAGGTAGCCCTTTTACTCTGTGGCTTTTATTTCCTCCTGAATGTAAATGGCAATGCCCCCCCACCTTTTTTTGCTCTGCCTGTCTTTCCTGAACAGATTATAACCGGGAATGGCCGTATTCCATCCGTGGTTTTCTTTCAACAGTGTTTCTGTTATAGCCACCCAGTCCAACCTTTCTGTTTCCAGGATGGCTGTGAGTTCGGGAAGTTTGTTGGTTAGGCTCCTGGTATTTTCAACCATTGCCTTCCAGGAATGTACATCCTCTTTGGCGCTGAAGTTGTACCCTCTTCCCGGACTGCTCCAGTGTGCTTTTTCCAGCCAAGAGATAATGAAGGTTGCTGGTTTGGGCAGATGTTGGCTCTGATTTGTTTTCAGGGGATGTATGCGCACATTCAGTGTTTTGGAGAGTGATGACCAACCCACCAAAGACAGGGGTGTGAGCTGCATTATTTTACCCTTTATTTAGTTTAAACTACCTGTATAGACTTTAAATTTTTGTCCGCGTGCTCACACACCTTCTCTGTTTAGGTGCAATCTATCGCATTTAAAAAAAGCTCTTCCCAAAAGTTGTGCCAGCTCCCTATGTAGTGGTATCCCTTGTCTTGGCACCAATCATATAGCCATGAATTGAATTAGCCTACTTCAATCTCTCTGACTCACTTGGTGCTTTTTCCTTTATCCCATACTGGCAGCACTTCTGAGAAGGCTAATTTGGACAGAAGAGAAGAAAGTTTGTTGGCCAGGTCCTCGAAGTGTCATTGGTACCAAGGTGTATTGTTATATGTGTAACATCCTCTGATTCCTGTACAATTGCTTTTATGTGGTTAGTGTCCCTACTTGCAGAGGCTCCTGGTAGACACTTTATCACAATGTCGCTTTTAACATTTTGTTTTAGGTGGTGTTCCACTCCTCGGATCATGGAATCCCTGATTATGAGAATTTTGTTTTTGTTTATATTTGTGCCATTTTTATTTTGAGTTTTAGTATTTTAGTTGTTATTGCATTTGGTTTTGGTATTGTTGCCTGTTTTATTTTGAGTATTGGTGTTTTTGTTTTTGTTGTAGTTTGTATTGGTTTTAATCTGCGTGTTAGCCTTTTATGGTGGTTTGATTTCTTTACCTTGTAATTCTTTGTCTATTGCTGGTAGCAATGGTGCAAACCTGTCTTCAGTTTTGATGGCTGGGAAATGCTTCAGGTCTGTGACTTCCTTTCTGTGCCTCCTATGATGCCCCTTTTTTCTTACCACCTGTCAGTCTCTGGGTCCTGCCTCGAGTCCTTGCCCCTGGCTAACATGCTGGTACTGGTGGTGGTGAGGCTGAGGAGGTGTACTATACAGTTTCCTGTATTGGAGGTCATATTTTGTAGTCCAAGCATCCTGTAGTTGGGCGGAAAGATCTACTATGGCATAGCACACATGGCAGGGTCCTGGTTGATGTTTGTAGATCTTATTGTACAGTGCACCACAGTTTTCACAACTGACAAGATTCATTTTTTTTTCTTTAGTTAAGGGGTAGTGTTGATTCCTGTTTCTTGGCAGGAAGTGTGAACGAAAAAAAGAAAACAAAACAGTGAGTTTTTTTTTTTACCTTACTACCTCCTATCAGGTGTTTACATACAGCAGCCAGGAATTCTGGGTAAGTTTTCCAACTGCTCCTTATGCTGAGAGAGCAGCCACTGGCTCGGTCTGAGCAGAGCGATCAAGGAGAGAAGTCACTTCAGCAGAGATAGGAGCCTAGATTGTGCACTCAATGGGGGATTCATTTAGGTAGAACTGCTGTCAAGGAATCCCTGCTTCTACACCTTTCAGCATCTGCCTTCCCTCTGTGACTGGTCTCTCTCCCAGTCAGCGAAGATCAGTGAAGCTCAGCAGATGGTAAGGCTAGGGGCTGGACCACACTTGGCGTATGCCTCCTAGGATTGCCCTTTGTGTCTGTGCTAAATATTGGTATTATCAGTACTATACTGGAAAAAGGAAGAAAAAATTAAACTGCAGAACCTGTTTGGCACACTACAATGCTTCAGAGATCAAGAACTACACATCTTGAATTGGCAACTGCATGGTGAACTGGTAGGGCAAACTGGGCTTGCTTTCTGTTTGGCTAAATATGCATGCAGCAGCCAATCAGAATGCAGAGCCACTGTCCCATTATTGTTCTTAGCCAATCAGAATTCACAGCTGCTGTCCAATTATTTAGTCTACTGTCCATTTATCACAGAATAAGTGCACCGTAACTCTGCATTTTAATTGGCTAAGAGGGATATTTTTCAGTATAATTTCTGATATATCCAGATATGTTGTCACTGGCTAGAACTGCACTTTTCCTTCAGTTACATAAGATACCTGAGAAGGCTGTGGGAATCAATTTATGTCATACCAATACTGCAGTCCATGAGCACAGGCATAAAGCATTCCACATATAGTAAAGGTGCTGCCTTAGGATCCATTTTGTTGAGAGGAGGGCTACTTGCCAAAACACTTGACTAATTTCCTTGTGTTAAGAGCCCTTAGACCTTTATAATGGGCCATGACCAAATACGGTCTAAAATTACTTCCATTTGATGCCCAATACAGAGGAGGATAAGTCACTGTAGCACCACCACATATTCTACTGCCACATCTGTGTTAGGTATAATCCCAAATCCCTCATGAGAGCATGAACCCACAGTCATTTGGGCAAATGGTGAAAGTTTTACCTCTGAATCACACTGGTATTAAAGCCACACAGATGTGAGTATGGCAAGTAAACCACTAAGGAATGATTGAGTGATGAATGCTTCATTTAAATAATGCCTTTCTGCCTTGCAACCCTGGTACCACAAATGTAAGAGAAGAAATTAGAAATTAAAACATAGAAAACAGATACCACATTGAACAATTGCTAATAAGCAGGGACACAGATTTATACAGAATATAAAGAATCATATTCCATTTTCAAGACTAAATTTAAGGATTAAACCATTGAGTGCTAATTTAAATTCTGGACTGTGCCTGCCATGTAGCAATATTGTATACGAATAATATCAAGACAGAACAATGTTTAAATCAATCAAAATGAAAATATTACAGGAAATAATTAAGGAAAATACACACAGTGCAGATGTACTACTCCAGTATAAAACACATTTGGTGAAGTTATGTGATTTGTAGTAGTGTGCAGCTAATTAAGTTATATGAGGGATACTGTTTTTCTTCAAGTGAACACCATAAGGCACAACTTTAAAAATGCAAATAAACACATTCATCACCATTAAAAGCCTGATTGGAAAAATTACCTTAACCCATTACCTCCAATAACTGCATGAAGTCAAAACCATATATTGCTTAACCTGATACAAAATGGCTGCCCAGATGAAAATGACTTAAGATGTCCTTTAAAAAAATAGCCAAGGATATGGCATGAGAAAAGGAATTATGTAGACACTGTCATGGTTTAGGGTACAGCTCCAGTAAAATCCATGTCATCTGATGATGTGAAATAAGAAAGTAAAGCAGTAGTAATTCCTCCCTCAGCTAATCTAAGGAAAAGGCTTTGGTATTCAGATTCAGTTCAAAGAGATATGCTAGTCCCACCCCATGGTGAGATGTAAGACTAAATAAATCATGAGTTCTACTACTCATTCGAGTTAGACTAGATGGACCATTGGTCTTTTTCTGCCATTATTGTTTGTGTTCACATCTATGTCTTGTTATTAAGTCATGGTGCACTGAAAACCATGGCTGGGACATGACTATACAAGAATATACTCTGTCTAGGAAGGATAGGGTTGGATGAAAAGGAAGGGGTGTGGTGCTTTATATGAGGCAAAAGCATAAAAGCAACAGATTTACAAGGAATATGGGGGGGCAATGGTATTGTGGGTAACCCTGGAGAAGGTGAACAGAACCACTGTTCAGACTGGTGTGATCTATGGACCTCCATCACAGGGGGAGCAGTTAGATAAGATACTGGTGGAAGCCACTGGTAGGATAGCAGAAAAGGTGGAGGTACTACTAGTTGTGGACTTTAATCTACCGGATATAGATTGGAGCCTCCCAGATGCAGCTTCAGCTAGAACAGGGTCATCCTAGACTCCACATATGGGGTGTTCCTCATGCAACTAGTCTGCAAACCCACACATGATGGAACAATACTGGACCTGGTACTCACTAAGAGGGACAATGTTGCAGAAGTCAAGGTGGGAGATCACCTCAGGACCAGTGATCATGGATGGTTGTAAAATTGAAACACACAAGGAGAAAGATCTTGGACTTCAGGAGGACACATTTTATAAAAATGGGTGAATGCCTCTGAGATGACCTGGCAGGGAACGATGACAAGGATGGATTGGAGGAATAGTGGGTAAAGTTAAAAAGGGGCATAGTGAAGGCAACAAACCTCTGCATTGAGCAAGTGAACAAAAGTAAGAGGGAAGAGAGACCACTAAGATTCTCAAAAGAGGTGGATGAAAAAATAAAGGCTAAAGGGTAGAATTCAGAAGATATAAAGAGATGCAGAGGAGGAGGTTAAGGAGTTGTATAAGGAGAAACAGTAAGAAGTAGGGAAAGCAGTAAGGTATGCAAAGGCACAAATTGAAGAGAGAATAGTCCAATAACAAAAAGGGGACAAGACATTTTTTAAGCATGTCAGTTAAAAGGGAAAGACAAGGGGAAGGATTATAAGATAGCCCAAGCAGTAACAAAAGAGGACATGACATTTTAGGTATGTAAGTTAACTGAGGAAGACCAGGGGAGGGATTGTAAGGATAAAAAGGGATGGGGAGCTGTGCAAAGGTTGACCAAGAAAAGGTCATCATCCTGAACAAATACTTTTGTTCCATGTTCACAGGGGAAACAGAATGGGAGGAGCCACAAAAAAGTAACATTAACTCTAGAGGTAGGGAAGGAGACAGACACTAGTTCTTTTTTGGAGGACTGAGTCCTTAAGGGACTTGTTAATTTGAAAGTGGACAAAGCAATGGGACAAGGCAGGGTACATCCTAGGGTATTGAGGAAGCTCAGGGAGGTACTGGCTGCACCTCTGACTATCTGTTTAACAGGTGACTGGAAACAGGAGTAGTTTGGAAGGATTGGAGGAGGGCAGATGTAGTCCAACTTCACCAAAGTGGTAGCAGGGAGGAGACTAGCAATTATAGGCTAGTCAGCCTGACATCAGTTGTGGGAAACTTAATGGAATTACTGCTGAAGGAGATGTCACTGGAATTTGTTGAATCCAATGGGTTAGAAAACCAGAGACAGGATGGATTCACAGGTGGGATGTCATGTCAAATGTATCTGATAGATTTTTTTGATTGGGTGACCAAGGTATTAGATCAGAGTGCAGCGGTGGATGTGGCTATCTAGATTTTAGTCAGTCATTCAACACTGTTCTACATAGGACACTATTAAACAAGCTGGGCAGCTTAGGAGTAGATCAGAAGGTGATAAACTGGGTAAAAAATTTGGTTAGGGTATGGCAACAGAGGGTGGTGATAAACTGAGTTCACTTGGAGACGAGGAGGGTGACCAGCAGGGTGCCTTAGGGATTAATGTTGGAACCAGTGCTCTTCAATGTCTTTATAAATGACACTGCAGAGCAGCTGGACAGAAAGTTCTGCCTCATTGCAGATGACACCAAAATATGCCATAGGGTGGACACTCCGGGAGGGGGGGTGAAAAGGTGAGGCAGAGATTTGAGAAAACTCAAGGAGAGGTCAAGGGAATGGCCACTGGTTGTAATTTTTTGGCACATCCATGGCACAAGGCATGTTTGACACATGCAGACCACATTTGACACACTATGCATTTGTGAATCGCTCTTGGCACAACCTTTGGTGCAAACTGCATCTTACGTCATTCCCAATGATGCAAGCTCCTGGCATCATTTTATGCATTTTGAGAACTGTGCCCTCATATCTAATTTGGGGCAATTTAGAAAAATACTTTTTTAAGGTACATGGAAATAACTGAAATCATTATTTTGGCAACATTTTGCAAAATTTTTGTGGAAATGTCATGAAATTTCATGAAGAAAAATTAAAATCTTGCCAGAATTTCACTAACAGAAGATACATTTTGTCCAGCCCTAGTCTCAAGGGATGCCCCAAGATACCTTACAGCATGAGCTGTGTTGCGCAGTGTCTTCCAAAATGGGAAAACTCCCACTCCCAAGGGGATATCAGCTTGCTGGTTTAAGCAGAAAAAAAGTTATAATTCAGATTACCAACAATCCAAAATATATTGATAAGAGATTACAGTTATTTAATACATTTAGTCAATTTTGTCAATCTGTTTAGTGGACTGGAGGAAAACTGATAGAGTGCTCAGGGGGCCACCGGTATAGAAGCAGGCAATTCACAAATAGTAGTGAAGGTTCTAACCATCTCCAGACCACATTTGCTAAATAACACAATCTGCAACACATAAAAATAACAGAATACCCTGAATAAAAGTGAAAACACAAAATAATGACAGGAAATAATGACATAAAAATGAATATTCTAATATTGCTGTAAATGTTCTGCATTTCTGTCTTAGTCTAGGCAGGGAAAACAGTCAGTTCATGAAGGCTGTAGACTGGAGTTTGAACCCAAAAAAATCTTAGCCAAACTCAGAAAAGCTAGCCCAGACCATACAATTGTTCAAGCCAATGGAAGGGTTGAGTGTGAGAAACCTCTCTGTCCACAAGGCTCCAAGTTCTAGAAGTACTGTGGTCCATCCGAATCCCCTCCTCATCTATGTGGGGTTACCTTTTCCAGGCCAAAAAAATTAAGTGGAGCAATTGAATACAGTCTTCTAGAACATGTTTAGCAATAACTGATTTTCTGTTAGACCTTCTGATATCAGATTTGTGTTCTAATATTCACTTTTTAAACTCTTGTTTTACCTACATGACAGAGATTGTATTGGCAGTTAAAAATGTAAATGACATGGTCCAAGTCACATGTGATTTTTTGCTTTATTTTGATCTGTTTATTTCTATATTTATTGTTGATCTCAAACAACTTGTGTGTATGGGGGCAGTGGATGCAACGTCAATGGGGTACTTACATACAGGGGTCGGGATACAAGAAAAAACTATTTGTTGGATCCTGGGAGGGAGGATATCCGACCTTATCAGTTTGTTAGGTAGTGTGGTTACCCATTTGGTTACCACTTGAGGGGGTTTACAAAAGACTTTTCTGCCCTGATCATTAGACTGAAGTATTTTGCAGTCATTTCTGACAATGGCATTTCATTTCCCAAATACGGGAGAATAGCTGATGCTAAACACAGGTCTCTGTATTGTAGGCTCTGTCTGACTCTGTCTGACTCTGGCTTGTCAGTGTCAGTGGCTCAGCAGGTAGCACACTAGCCTCTGAGACCAGGAGATCAGAAGGCTGTGGGTTCTATCCCCACATCAGGTACCTGGGCTAATATTCCAATACTGACACTGCAGTGCAGCATGAGGGGGATGCTGCACTCCTCATCTCATCTTTCAGATGAGATGTTAAAATGAGGTCTCATTTGCCTGTTAAGGTGGATGTTAAAGTTCCCATGGCACTTCTCGAAAAGAGTAGGGGAATTTTTTTATTTAAACCAAAAAGAAACATAACTTATACAGGTCAATATCGAATCATGCAAACTCATAAAAGGAAATAAGCAATTTAAATGAGAATCCGTCCTCTAATAAATCCCTGACTTACCCCCCACTAAAGGAGTATTGGAATTTTGATGTAAAACATAAAGAAAAACAAATCAGATAATAATTAGTATTACATCAGACCAGCACTGAAAAAAAATCAATACCTGAAAATCATGTACCGCACACAAATATTGAGTAATGGGAAAGAAAACAAAGAATCGTATTACCTCACACAATAATTCCTCATATACATATTTTATTCTGTACCAAACTTCCCACCCCACCCACCTGAAGAGTAGGGAAATTAAAATGGCTTATTCCAAATGAACATATCCAATATTACCTCATACTAGAATGTTGAAGGGAAAAACCTATGCCCTAAATTAATAATTCTTCATGCAACAACTTAGCACTGAAACAAATAGCTAAAAATCTGTATGACCTCGTACAATACTATCTCATGCTCATAATACCTTGTGAACCAATCCCACCCCCACATTCCCCCAACAATGGAAGTACTTCACCACCATTCATAAAATAACCTAATGGCATACAAAAATCCTCCCTCAAATCTGATCGAAGTTGAGCCAAAGCTGGTCCCACTTCTTGTTACCAAACAATAACAATTCAGAATGCTTAAATTGTCACAGTTCATTACATACCATCTGAAAATGATCCATAACTGGTATGATTTGTTGTTGAAGGACCAAATGACAATGACTGATCCAAATCCAATCTAAAAACTGCACACTCACCACCAGAAGGGTGCTATGATTTTCCTGCACTGCCACGTGAGGGATAATCCCAAACTACAATAAATCGGGATCCGAGGGTATAGGACCTACGCATTTCCACTTATTTTAAACAATGTCCCAGAATTATAAAATATATGGACAGGAAAAATACAAGTGATCCATGGTTTCGATCTTCATAGTACATTGGTCTATTGGGAAATACCTTTCTTGCAATTGTTTATGTTTCTGATTCCCTTTAACATTTATTCTACCATGGATCCCCAGCCAAGCTGTGTCCCACATATGCTCTGGTATCCTGGCTTCAGTTATATAGGCAGAAATAATATCCTGGTTTATTTTCTAGAACCACGAAAATGGGTGTTCTGCAAAACTTACCGACAGAACTTCTGAATACAACAACTTTCGGGGTAAATGTAAAGCCTTCTCACAATTAATACCCTATTTTTTAAGGTTATCGAACACCCCCTCCAACAGCCTCATCAATTGTGGACGTCATTTATTTTTATGGAGGCATCTAGCCTCTCCCCATTCAGTCAAAACCCCTGTAGTAATGAAAACCCCCTTGCTCCTCAAAGCTGCCTACACCCTTCATCAGTGGAATCAAATTATTATATAAAAAAATAGTAAAGAAAAATAAAATCAGATTCAACATATTTACTCCCCTCAAATCATTTCTATAAAATATTCAGTGTTATGGGGTTAAGCCTGCTTCCCCAAAAGCAAGAAAAAAAATCCCAAAAGCTTAGCTTCTAGATGTTTAGATAAGGGAAAAACTGCACTAAGAAATGAGAATACTGGAACCAGAAAACTTTTAATCAAGTAAATCCATTTTTTCTTGAAAACTTTCCATCTATTCCAATGACCAACCTTCTCCTTCCCTATAATTAGAGCCCTTTCCCAATTATACCCTACCACATCCTCTCCCCAAAATAAATTCCTAACACCCGACATGGGGCAGTAGCTACCCGAGAACCTACCACCTCCTTGGGTGACCGTGGGAACCCACTTAAATTCAAACACTGAGTCTTCTTGGGATTAAGCCGAGCCCCAGTTGCTCTCCTCACCTCCTGTATAAGATTGCAGGCTCTTTGAAGGGAACCCCCATCTCTAATCAACAAACAGAGATCATCTGCATAAACAATAGTTTTGAAATCCTGTGAGTCGTCCCCACTAAGACCATAAATCAATGGAGATCTCTGTAGGAGTCATATCACAGGATCAAACATAAACACACATATCAAGGGGTTCAAGGGGCATCCCGGCCAGACCCTTTTACAAATCCTACATCTTGACCCCATCCTACCATTCTGATATAGTTTCACAAATGCCAACAAGTAGCATAACTGGAGCCATTGAATAAATAGGTTCAGAATCCCATAAGAGCCCAGACACTGCCACAAAAAATAATGGGAAACCTCATCAAAAGCTTTTGCCTGGCCCAAGTTTACTAAAAGACCACTACTTTCGTCATCCCCTCTTTCCCTCCCTTTTTTAACTGTCAGTTCCCTCAGCAAAAGCAAAGTGTCTGTAATATGTCTCCCCGGTATTAAGCAAAATTGGGTAGGACTAATTAAATCTGCCATAACTGAAACCAATCTATTCCCTAATATTATCATGAAGATTTTAAAATCCATATTCAACAACATGATAGGAAGCCAATTTTGAGTATTCGATTGTGCCCCTGATTTATACAAAAGATCAAAAGCCCTTCATACATCTGCATAGGCAAATAATTTTCAGTGAGAAATGAGTTGTACACTGCCAAAAATTATTTCGGCATGAGTTCCCAGAGAACTTTCTATATCTCTCTGGGAAGGCCAAGTGAACCTGGGAAAACATCCTTATGGAAAGCACTATTTGCTCCTTCCATTTCCAGGACAGAAAAGGGGTCTACCATCAGTCCCATTTTTTTCTGGAGCTAAATGTGGAAGGTTAGCTGCCTGAAGTAACTGTGGCATAAACCCAGACTCTAGCACAGGTTCCCCAAATGTGTGTGTAACATGACCTTCCAATAAGCCCATAACACCGTCAGTATCTGTAACTAATGTACCCTGTGGAGAAATCAGACTGGACATCACCCTTTTTTCTCTTCTCTTGTGACAGTCGAAAAATGGATTTGTTTGTTCTGATTTCCCTTGTGTACCAAAAGTCTGTTCTCTTTGTAAGGAACGGAAACTATCATATTGATATCTTGCCATATCTGCCTTCAGGGCCCTAATCTCTTCAGTGATATTCACCCCATCTGTAAGCTGTCTGGTTAACAAATCTTGCAATTTCCTTCTGAGCACCAAATATCTATTGTAGGAGGTGGAGGCTCTAGTATGAACCTGATGTTGAAAGAACCCTATGAGACAAAGCTTCAGATCTTCCCATCACTGGCTAATATCCTCATAGAAAAAAATAGTAGAAATGTTATCCTGTACGATAGAAGCCAGCTGCTGTGCAAACACTGGGTCAACCAACAAAGAAGTATTCAATCTCCAAAATCCAAACCCCGCTTCTCTATGTGGTGGTGTTGCTATGTGTACCCCAATTAGCGTGTGATCATATGTCTCCACCAGTACATTAAATGTTTTAGAAATTGGTAGTGTTTATTTAAAAAAAAAGAAGTCTATCCGGGAGGAAAGCATCCCTTTATAGAAAGTGGGGCTAGCTATCCGGTTCCCTGTAACATGGGCATCTTGCAAACCTGCTAGACCCACCACTTTCCTAAGAAATGTCTTATCACAATACTGTTTTCCAGCCAAAGCCCATTGTTGTAAGTTGATATTAAAGTCCCTCCCCAAAGAATTTGCCTACTGGTGTGCAAAAAGGTTTGAACCTTTATTAAAAGCTCAATACAAAGGGCCTTAGTTTGTGGACCAGAAACATTTAGTAATCGACATTGTACAGAATTTATTTCCACATCCAGTAAGAAAGCTCAACCTGTGTCTATATCTACCAGATGAGAAACCTGCACACTTGGGGTAGAAAAACAAAAACCCACCCCACAGCATGTTTCTGAACCAGTAGGATGACCCCCACTTCCAGTCCATGGAAACTTGATTGACCTCTCCAATTGTATGAAGTCGAGTGTACTGCAAAAAGAAAACTTCCAAATTTTAACTGCGGTAAAACACTAAAAGAAGTACTCCATTTCACAGTAGATTTGATGCTGTTCATGTTTAAACTAGCCAGCCTCAAATAGGTAGGCTCAGGGGTGGTTTTATGATCTTCGTGCTCAATCTCGTAACCCTTTTCTGGGGCTCCTTTGACTTAGGTTTTTGTGGCACTGTCCCTGCAATATCTCCTGAGTTAGGCAAGAAGGACACTTCATCATCCACCATAGGGTTTTCTAGTTCCACCTGTTCACCCCACGAAGAGAAGGTGGTGAAGCGGTTCAAGAGAGGCAGTGGAGAGAAGTACATCAGACCTTACTGCCCATGGAATCACACTTGGGGGGGAGGAATAGGGGTCAGCCAAAACCTTCTCCAATGCTTGAGTATCTGGGACCTTAATCTTTTGTTCCAAAACAATCACCCCATCCAGTGCTGGAGGTAAGGGTGGGGCCCAAGTTTCTCTAAAGCCACGTATTTGAGAATCAGTTGTGGTACAAGAAGGCAAGTTTGTGTTTCCACCTGTGGGGAATCTTGGGGAGTCACATATGGTGTATCTCTGTCCATGGGCCTATCATGGAGCATTATTGGTAAAGAAAGTACAGAGCCATGGCCTTGTGGAACAAAAAGCCTGTTCGCCGTAGGAGACCATGTCCTCGATTGCAGAGCTCTAGCCCTCTCCCCCATACCCCCTCCTCTACCTCTACCTCTCTGTCTTACTTAGAAACATAGAACCATAGAATCTGACAGCAGATAAGGACCACTTGGCCCACCTAGTCTGTCCATTTCCCTACATAATGGATAAGCTGCAGATTCTAGTTAACCAAGTTTACTTCCTCCTACCCCCCACTAGAATTGCTTTATGTCTGCCCCATGCATTCTTGAATTCTCCCACTGTTCTTAACTCCACAACCTCCTCAGGAAGGCTGTTCCACACATCCACAACCCGCTCCATGAAAAAATACTTTCTAACATTACCTCTGAGCCATCCCCCCTCTATCTTCAAATTGTGCCCCCTTGTTCTTGCACATCTCTTTTTCTGAAAGATGCTTCCCTCTTGGACTTTGTTAATTCCCTTGAGGTACTTAAAAGTTTCTATCATGTCCTCCCTCTCCCTCCTTTCCTCGAGGGTATACATATTAAGCTGCTTTAGTCCCTCTTCACATGTCTTCTGGTGTAAACCCTGCACCATTTTGGTTGCCCTCCTCTGAACAGCCTCCACTCCATCTATGTCTTTATGGACATGGGGTATCCAGAACTGCACGCAGTACTCCAGATGGGGTCTCACCAACTGTCTGCACAGAGGGATGACAACTTCCTTTTTCCTACTGTTGATGCCTCTCCCTATGCATCCCAGTATCCCCCTAGCCATCCTCACTGCCTTCTTAAATTGCTTACCCACCTTTGGGTCATCTGATATAATTACTCCCAGGTCCCTTTCGATTTTTGTTGTTGTTAGTATCTCACCCCCCATTGTGTACGCTTCCCCATGGTTTTTGTTTCCCAGGTGCATTACCTTGCACTTCTTTGCACTGAATCTGCATTGCCATACATTTGACCATTCCTCCAACCTTACCAAGTCCCTTTCATCCTTTCCACCACACCTTGTGTATCAACCCTGTTGCAGATCTGCAGATCTTTGTGTCATCTGTAAAGAGACATATTTTTCCTTCCAGGTGCTCTCCAATGTCACTTATAAAAACTTTAAAGAGGAATGGTCCCAGTACTGAACCCTGTGGTACCCCTCTAGTTACCCTCCTTTCTTCACTGTAGACTCTGTTTACTATTACCCTTTGCGTCCTGTTGTCCAAACAATTTCTTATCCACGCTATCACCTTGGGACCCACTCCAAGGCTGGCTAACTTGTATAATAATCTTTTGTGGTGGACTGTGTCAAATGCCTTGCTAATATCTAGGTAGGCCATATCCACAGCCCCTCCCTTGTCTACTATTTTGGTCACCCAATCAAAGAAATCTATTAGATTCATCTGACATGACCTTTTTGCTGTGAATCCATGCTGACTTGGGTCCTATGCTCCACTGGTCTCTAGGTACTCAAGAATTCTTTCCTTCAGAAGTGATTCCATCATTTTCCCTATCACTGAGTTCAAACTAACCGGTCTATAGTTTCCTGCTTCTGCTCTGCTCCCACTTTTGTGAAGTGGAATCACATCTGCCCTCCTCCAGTCCTCAGGTACCACCCCATCTTCCCATGATTTGTTAAAGAGAGTAGTCAGTGGTGTCACTAGTTCTACCCTTAGTTCTTTTAGAATTCTGGGGTGAATCCCAACAGGCCCCATTGCTTTGTCCACCCTCAGTTTCAAGAGTTCTTTCAAAACCCTATCTTCTGTGAATGGACTGGTATCGACACCCCCCCCATCCAGAGTGTTTCTCTTGTTTGGTTTAGGTACCTCCCCATCCTCTTCTGTTGTGAATACTGAGCAGAAATATTCATTTAGTATCCCTGTTTTTTCACTATCACCCTCTGACAACATTCCCTTCCCTTTATGATGTTTCTGTATCCCTCACTTGGTATTTCTTCACTCCCTAATGCACCTATAATAGTTTTTATCCCCCTTTGTAACAGAATTGGCTATCTTTTCCTTGCTTTGGGCCTTTGCTATTCTGACTGCCTTCCATGCCTCCTTCTGCTTTAACTGATAAAGTTCTCTGTCCTGCTCCTTCTGTGTTTCCTTATATTTCCTGAATGCTATCCTTTTCTCCTTAACTTTTCCCTGCCACCTCTTTTGAGAATCATAGTGTTTTTTCCTTTGTTTTGTTTTATTGATTCACTTCACACAAAGGCTCATTGCCTCTGTGATGACTGTTTTGATTATTCCCCATTGTTCCTCTACCCCTCCTTCTTCCCCATTTGCTAGTGCTTTTCTGTGGCACTCTCTCATTTTCCCAAAGTCAGCCCTCCTAAAGTCCAATACTCTTGCTTTTGTATGGCTTAACTCTATGGCTGTGTTTATTGTGAACCACACTGTTTGGTGGTCACTTGTTCCCAGATGGTTACCCACTTCTAAATCTGAGATCCTTTCTCCATCCCCATTTGAGAGTACCAGGTCTAAGATTGCTCCCTCTCAAGTGGGTTTAAACACTAGCTGTCTGAGGCATGCCCCTTGTGGGGCATCAAGAATGGCCCTGCTCCTGGATGTGCCTGCAGCAAAGGTGCTCCTGTTAACATCTGGCATATTCAGGTCCCCCATCAACAATATCTCCCCTTTTTCTGCCATTTTAATGATGCCTTCTATCATTTTCTTGCCCATTCCCTCCCCCTGAGATGGGGGTCTGTACACAACTCCCATGCAGCTTGTGGTGTCATTTTCTGTCTCCAGGGTGACCCATAGTGACTCATCTACTTCATGATTACTTTTTAGTTCTGTTGCTTTAATCCCTTCCCTTACATACAGAGCTACTCCTCCTCCCCTTTTACCCTCCCTGTCCCTCCTGTAGATTGTATATACTGGTATGTTGACATCCCAGTCATGGTTCTCTGTATAGCATGTTTCAGTGACTGCCACAATATCCAGGCATCCCTCTTCCATCAAGGCCACTAGTTCAGGGAGCTTGTTACACAGACTACGTGCATTGGTACTCATCACCCTCCATTTTTTGATGGCCTTACCCCTTTTAGCCCCATCCCTGTCCTTACTGACTTTGCCTTTTTTTCCATTTACCCCTATCCTGCTCCTGAATGATTTCTCTACCTTGGTGTTTACCTCACTAATTACTGTGTTTTGTGGGGGGAGACTGGGATTTCCCTGCTCCTTTTCAGTGCCTCTTCCCCCTTGGCTAGTTTAAATGCTTGCCAATGCTCATCACTTGTGAGGTAGTATCCTCCTCAGCACTAGGGGACTGTTGAAAGGGACATCTATCTTGGGACAAAAAATAATAATGGTCCCAGGCATCCTCAGAATTATGTGCCTCCCACAGACAGTCTTGGAAGGTGTGTTCATCATCCCCACACATGTTACAAATCAGGGGGTCTGTACACTGGGCTGCTGTGTGTCCCAAAACCCCACACTGAAAACATTTAATTTTGTCACAATCAGTATTCAGGTGAGATAAGGACCCACACTGATAGCAGCTTTTCGGTTATCCTGCATAAAGTAGAATGCCTCTGTCTCACCCCAAAAATAAGGAACTAGGCAGGTGTTGTATACCTTGGTCAGTTCGCTTTAACTGGACCCAAAAATTCCAGCCACACATCCAGAAGCCATTATCATCCATAATGGGTTTAGGATGGTCAAAAATGCTGCGATGCTTCTCCAACCAGAAAGTAATGTCACTAATATTAATCCCTTCATTTTAGAAAAGGAGTGTCACAGTTTTGATAGTTGGTTTTGTGATTGGAATGGCCAAAAACTCTTTCCATTCCTCAGTGTCTTTTACATTATAATAGAGTTCCAAAATGTATCCAGTGAAGCAACTGTGCAGAGGCTTACATCATAACTATGGTCCCCAGGAGAATGAATAAAAGCATAAACTTCTGCTGGAGTGAATCACAATTGATTCTTTAATAAGGGTTTTGCCTACCCAAAGTCTATCTGGAGTTACTGGGGCTAAACCCTTATATTTCAACCGCACCACAAAATGCCTTTTGGCCACTTCAGCAGGCTTATGGAAAAGCTCTGCATAAGATATAGGGCATTGTTGTCCCATCCGTGGGTGAGTCCCCCCCCCCTTTACCAATCTCAGATGGAGTGCCCAACACAGTATCTGGTAATGTGGAGCAGAAGTCTGATACTGTATCCTCATGGTCCACAGAAGGGTGCAACCTCATGGAAGCAACAGATGATTTTTGGGATGGAATACTAGGTGTGTCAGGTTCTAAGGGAGCCGTGTCTGGTGCTGCAACTATCTCTTCTGCCTCTTCTTCACCTTGTGCAGCTGTAGCGGGAGACAAAGGAGACTTTGCTTTTAGTGGAGATGCTTCTCACTATAAAGGTACCTTTCTAGATGCTAAATCAAATTGTCCCAAATTCAACTGTTCTGGGGAGCCAGGGAGGGGGATGGATGGGTCAGAAACTCAACGATTATTCTGATACAGCCACCCTGCTTGCTGCAATGCCACTCCCGTAGTTCAGTCCGATGATGTGCCACTAAAGTCCATATCTGTCTCTGAAGGAGTCTGAGATATAGCCAGCTCACCATTCTCCAAAGGAAGACCATGTGCTAGTTCTGGTTCAGAGCCCGCAGGTAGGCGCTTACTCACTTCTTGTACTGGGCTCGCCACTGAACATTTCCTTTTCCTTTTTCTTCCTCCAACTTAGTTTTACGCCTTTGAAAATCATGCTCTGCTGCTGACAACATAGTAAATAATTGCGGCTTCTTTTTATCAAGCTCATTCTATAATTTTCACTCTTCATCCAGTAGTCCATCTTCTTCAGTTATTAAAGGTGACATCTCAGGTGTTCCAGAAGCGATGCTCTGTGCTGGGTTACCAAGAACTGGTCCCGTATCCACATGTAAGTCCATCAATAGCTCAGGAACTCCAACAACAGTACCTTCCCCTTCAGCGATTTGAACTGGACTGAGGTCCTCCATCCTCCCTGCAGCGCTACTGCACCCCCTGCAGGAAAGAGATGGGGAATTTCCCCGGTGTCCGGGCCAAATTTCCCCCATTCACTAAAAATACCACAAACAGCTTAATCTGGTTCAGTTTCAGTTGGTTACCATCTGTATCCCCCCTCCCCCTAGTCACCCCTGAAAAAGAGACTTCTCATGTCAGTGGGACTACCGGGTCAACACAATTCAATAAATAGTGAGAATGGAATTCCTGTCCCTCTCATCATCCTGAGCAATGAGAGTGGTTGCTTCTCTCTGGGGGAAATCTCTTCCCCTAGTTCTGTTTTGCATACAGTCCTTTTCAGTATTATAATCCACTTCCACTGAGCAGCTCTGTTTGGCTTGCAGAAATTGCCCCAGAGGAATATTGTCCACAGTTTGTCTTTTATGAACACTATTGTAGTGTAGAATCATGTTTCATTCTGTAGGTTTCCTGTAGAGACAACTAAAAATCCAGCCATTAGTTTTGTAAATCTCTTGGTCTAACAAGCATTTGTCAATGCTGAATGTTGTCTCCCTGGCATTGGAATTGGTAGCGCAGGAGTTAGAGATGCATAATAGGAATGGCAGTGAAGTGCTGAACTGACACTAACCCACCCCCACCCTGCAGAGACTGACAGGCATTAGGGTGTGCCTTTGGGTCATTAGCTATAATGCTCATGTCATTTTACCTCACCCTATCCTGTAGACACTGACAAGTGTTGTGGTGTGCTTTGGTGTCTTTGGGCCTTATACTTAATCCATTCCATAGCAGTATAGTGCAGTGATTTAAGGCTCTGAGCTGCAAATCTGGAGACCTGGGTTTGAATCCCACAGTCCCCACTTGCATACTGTGTGACCTTGAGCAAGTCACAACTTCCCTGTGCTCCCAGGTCACACCTGTAAACAAGCTTTCAGCTTAGTGTGTCTCTCCTGGTTAAACTATTGGAAATATGCTAAGGTGGGTACAGTATAGGAGAATTTGGTGAACTCTGGGGCTGAACACACCAAGGCACACCTCGATGCCTGTCACTGGCTGCAGGGTGGGGGTGGTGGTGGAATGGCGGGAGCATTACAACTGATGATCCCAAGTCACACCTCTGATGCCTGTCAGTCTCTACAGGGTGGGGTGTTACAGTCGGAAACCCTAAAGCTGTAGGTGTGTGTTGCTATTTTCACTTCAAATTATAAACATGGGCTTTTTGTGAGCCCACCTTATGAAGAACAGCACTATCAGTTTGTTAGCTGAAAGGTGATTTTGCACAGTGACTGTGCCATTTGGCACCATAGGTACAGAAACACACGTTGGGCAGGATGTGGAAAATGACAACTATAATGTTCATTATGAGGTGTAAAAAAATGGCAACGTTGAAAATCTGGAGTGAAAATATGAAACATTGGTGAAGTCATGAGCATGCATAGAAACTGCACAACATACGTCTGTAACCCAATTATTTTTGGGATTTTTTTAACCACATTTTCAACATAGGCATTTTGGGACCTCACCTCATGAACAGTGGCACTGTGAGTTTGTTAATCTGTCCCAAAAGTTGATTTCCCACAGCAACCATGTGATTGTATGCTACAGGTGCGAAAACACATTTCGGGCAGGATGAGAAAAATGACAGCTATACTGTTCATAAGGAGGTGTGAAAAAATGCCAGTGTTGAAAATCTGGCATGAAAATAGTGCAAATTTGAAAAGTTACAAGTGCGCGTGGAAACTGCGCAATGCATGCTTGTAACACAGTCATTTTATGGATGTTCATCACCAAGTTTTCAACATAGGCATTTTAGGACCTCTGCTCATGAACAGTGTCGCTGTCATTTTTGTTAATCTATCCCTAAAATGGATTTCCCAAAGCGACCATGCTTTTCTGCGCTGGAAGTGTGAAAACACATTTTGACCAGGATATGTAAAGTGACAGCTGTACTGTTCATAAGGAGGTGTGGGAAAATGGCAATGTTGAAACTCTGGAGTGAAGATATTACAAATTCATGAAGTTACCAGCATGCGTGCAAACTGCACAATGCATGCTTATAAAACTGCCATTTTTTGGATCCTTTTCACCAAATTTGCAACATAGGCTTTTTGAGAGCCCCCCCATGATCAGTGGCACTGTCATTTTGTTATTCAGTCCCGAAAGTTGATTCCGTGCAGTGACTGTGAAACCACCTTTTGGGACCGAATAACACCATGACAGTGACTTGAATTCTTGAGGACGGGTCCCAATAACCCCATGTTGAAAATTTGGTGTCTAAATTCCCAAAAATGGCCGAGATATGCACCAAAGTTGAAAAAACCCTATTTATGCCATTATACAGCCTACCAGCATTTCTTCAGTTCGCGGTCAGCTTTGAAGAGTGCAGACGTATTCCCGGTATAGTATCAAATCATGCTACCCGTCAGAATTTTCTACCCTCGTCAACTGTGTATGCATATTAGCATCACGTATGTACACTGCAACAGTTAGAGGGTAGCAAATTCTGACAGCGAAGTCCAGGGCAAAGACTTTGGCAGGCGGTCATTAAAAATTTATTCAAAAGGTGAAACCCTGCAAGTGAGGCATACATTTTTAAGCAAAACCTGTATATCGTACCCTCTATCTCTTGAATGATCATTGGGCATGATGGATAAGCTCAGTTTTGGTCTGCTTATGTTCGATGACAATCAAAGGAAATGGTACAGTATCCTGCACTCAAATGCTAATTTAATCCTTACAGCATGCAATATATTGTAATAGTGATCTGATTTTTCAATGCAGACTCATTTTGGTTTACTAAGTTTACTTATTTGGGTACTTAAGATTACTGTTTTTATGTTTTGAGTAACACCTTTCTCTGTATTCTGAGTTCACTGTTAAAGCTCGAGTCGTGTGTGCCTGTGTGTGCGTGTGTGCATGCGTGTGTGTGCGTGTGCGTGTGTGTGTGTGTGTGTGTGTGTGTGCTAGTCTTGTGGTGTTACTCATTAAAGAAATAAAGGAAATCCTGACACCTCACCCTGTGTCCAAATTAATGCTTACAATGTTTTCTTAAAAGATCAAGGTATTAAGTGTTCTTTTATTTAATGTGAGTAGGGTAAGGAATAAGGATACTGTCTATACACTGTACTGTACATATCGTGTACCTTATATCATTTTGCAATATATTTGAGCAACCTTGTGTGGTTTGCACTTTATGTCTTATAGGTAGTCATAATAGCTACTGTAAGTGGCTCCTGTCAAATGTCAGAACTACTACATATTATTCTATTAAGTAGTATGGGGGAACATTGTTTAACCAGAAGCAGCACACTAAGTTGAAGCTTGTTTCCAGTTGCAACCTGGGAGCACAAGGAAGTTAAGTGACTTGCTCAGGTTCACACAGTATGCATCTACATGGCTGGTGGGATTCAAACCCAGGTCTCTAGATCTGTAGCTCAGAGCCTTAACCCACTGCACTATACTGCCTCCTATATAAACTACATACAGTGGATGCAAGTGGTTAATTGAGAGGCTGAGCACCTTGTTTGGTGATTATTACAGTCTCTGTTGTGAAGCCTATTGAGATATTGTGCTACAGTTATGGTACATGGAGAGGGTGCCTATGGGGTACTCTTTACCCTATACTCTATACTCTGCAGGAGTCAAAATGTATCTTAAGTTTTTTATGTTCAATGTATGCCTGTTCTTGGGTGCTTGGCCACTGAATCCTCTGTAGTCTCTTAAAAAAAAAAAAATTTGCTATCTGCCGTGATTTTGTTCTTTATTTGCATGCCTTCCGGATCGAGAATTGTGTTTTTGAGCTTTTTACTCATTTTATAGTGCACTTCAAGGGCTGCATAGTTTCCTAATGCTTATATGCTGTGGGTGCTGGGCTGATGTCCATATAAATGGAGTAGCTGCATGGCTTCCCCACTCGTTTCACTGAAGAGTGGCGTTTTTCTTAGTACTGCACTCTGTCATTTTTGATTTAAAATATTTTTATTGTGCCTTGTGAAAATAGTATCTTACTCCATATTGACCTTGTTGTGTTTTTAGTTGAAAAGTTTTAAGTTTTCCAGCAGATGGGCTGAAGGAACCCTTCTCCACCCAAACAGCATTGCCAGTTGTATGTGGGTACTACATGGAGCAGCTCCATGGCATCCCCACTCGTTAGTGGTGCTCATAACAGTTTGTGAATTAAATCTTTTCAGTGAAGTATTTGAATAAAGTGGCTTAACCTGTACTACCATGGTGTGCTTTATTTCTGAGATCTGGACTTTGGCAGCTGATGGGCTGAAGAAAACAACCCCCTTCCCCATTAGCATTCCGAGTTGCATGAGGGTCAGGGAGATTATATTTTGTACTGTCAATAGTTCACGTTCTTGAACTGCAGCTATTTATAGACAGTGTAAATGACTAGGAGTTTCACATTAATATAATAACTCTGTGTTTTACACTGTTCTGCAAGCTGCATGTGTCCTAAGCAATATACAGAGCAGTATGTGGTTAGTGTTGTTATCCTCACCCTCCAATGGTTCCATGTCACAAGAGTGAATCTTTTTCAGCGACTCACACAAGAGCGAGTACATCGTGGTGAACATAAATACAGCACACAGCCATGTACGTCGAATACTAAATTGACGCATATCTGATTACATGTTTAATGCAGGGGTGTTGTGGCCACTACATGTCCCTTTGTGGGTTTCAAGCCCCCACCTCCCCAAACTTTAATAACTATGTCGGGGACGAGGACACCGGAGGAAAGATGAGGGACTGAAGACGGCAATAACTTGCCAAAAATAAAATGACATACCTGTCTGCAGTCCTGAACCTGGGGCCACCACCACTGCAGCCGGTGTCCATACCCAGTACAATACACAAGTAGCTCAGTGGCATCATGCTTCATATCTCTAGTTAGTTCATCCCTCTTCTCCCTCTTCCATCCCATTGCTATTCCCTTCCCTCACCATTTTTTTCCAATCCTCCCTTGCTATTCTGTCCTTTGCTATCCCTCCACAGTAGCCAAACTAAATCATCCTATTCCAAGGCAAAAATATGGGACTTCAGAGGAGCTGACTTTGATAAGATGGCCAACAGAGTTAAGCTAGCCCTGGCAAAAAGAAATATAGGTGAGGGGATACAGGCAAAGTAGGCAAGCATTAAGGATGCAATACTTGAAGCAACGTCCCATTGTTTTAGAGATAAAGGGAAGTGCAAAACAAGAAGGAAACCACCTTGGTTCTCAAAACCAGTAGCAGAAAAGGTCAGAGCCAAAAACTGGCCTTCAGGAAATATAAGGGAACACAGCGGGATGAAGATAGGGAGGCATCCCAAAATTCCCTAAGGGAAGCAGGGAAGGCAGTAAGGCAGGCAAAGGCTCAAACCGAGGAAACACTAGCACGAACAGTAAAAGTAGGTGACAAGACTTTCTATAGATACATTAGTGAAAGGAGAAAGTCCAGAGGGAGTATTGCTAAGCTCAAAGGGGATAATGGGGCATGTGAGGAGGAGGACCATGTAAAAGCACCTAGCCTAAATAGATACTTCTGCTCAGTATTTACTGAAGAAAAGGTAGGGCAGGGCCCACAGCTCAGCACCATGGACACAAGGGGGTAGGGAGGTGTGCACTAGTCCCTTCACTAAAGAGAGGGTCCTACAAGAGCTCGATAAGCTCAGGGTGGACAAGGCAATGGGACCTGATGGCATACATCCCAGAGTACTAAAGGAGCTAAGGATAGAACTAGCAGAGCCATTATCGAACTGTTTAGTGAGTCTCTGAGCACAGGAGAGGTCCCAGCAGACTGGAGAAGGGCTCATGTAATCCCACTCCACAGGAGTGGTAGCAGGTAGGAGGCAGGGAACTACAGACCAGTCAGTCTTACCTCAGTAGTGGGCAAGATTATGGAGGCACTTCTTAAGGAAAGGATAGTGCAACACTTGGAATCCATGGGAGCACAGGATCCAAGACAGTATGGGTTTACATAAGGAAGGTCCTGTCAAACTAATCTCATAGATTTCTTTGACTGGGTAACCAGAGTGGTGGACCAAGGGGGAGCAGTTGATGTCACCTACCTTGACTTCAGCAAAGCTTTCGATACTGTTCCACATAGAAGATTGATTAATGTGCTGGGTTGGCTCGGGGTGGGTCAGTAGTTGGTCATCTGGGTGGCAAACTAGTTGATGGGCAGCAAACAGAGAGTGATGGTAAATGGTATACAGTCAGAAGAGATGCAAGTTACAAGTGGGGTACCTCAGGGATCAGTCCTGGGGCTAGTCCTCTTCAATATCTTCATCAGTGACATTTCAGATGGACAGGAAGGTAATGTTTGTCTGTTTGCAGATGACACCAAGATCTGCAACAGAGTAGATGATGGGGTGGAGAGAATGAGAAGAGATCTGGATAAACTAGCAAAATGGTCAGAAGAGTGGCAACTGGAAGCCCAGCCCAGTGGCGCTGAGGGTTGAGATACTGGATGCTACACCTCATGCTATGCCAGTGACCCAAGTTCGGGAGCGAGCTCGGGTGACAGGGGTCGGCAGGGGTGGATGAGGATTTAGCACCCACTGGGCTGCTCTCCTCCCCGAGGGGAGGGAAGACGGGGCATTGCTCCGCATGCCAGCAGCTCCCGGTGGAGATTGAGGGTGCTGCAGCACACTGGGCAGCATGTACATAGCATGGCTGGGTTGCCATGCACCATAGCATCAGGGACATGCACCATGCATGGGAGAGAGGAGTGCACACCAGAACAGGGAAAACACCGGTCTGCGGTGTAGGCGACGGCACCTTCCCCCATGCCCACTGCCGGGTCTATCCTGCCTGGCCTTCCAGTGTCCTCCACCCAGGCTTTCACCCACAAGCCGGAGACTGACTGTATAGAGATCCCAAGAGGAGGAACAACCTCACCCCAGAGGGGTTAAGCTGGGGGTGCCGGTTCTGTGGGCTGAGAAGGAGGAGAGAGGAGGCTCAGGTAGGAAGACTTCAGGCGGGGCAGGAACAGGTAGGATGCCTGAGAGAGGCTCCACAGATTTCGACTGGAGGGAAAAAAATAATAAAAAAAAAAAGAGTGGCAACTGGAGTTCAACACAAAGAAGTGCAAGATCATGCACATAGGGAAGAGACACCCTGAAGCCACCTATAGGCTGGGAGTGGAGTTGCTGACAGTCACAAGGGAAGAAAGAGACTTGGACTGAGAGACTGAGAGGGAGACTGTGAAAAAGGCAGAGATACTAAACAAATATTTTTGCTCAGTATTTACAAAGGAAGAGAGGGAGGTACATAAAACAAACAGTAGTAACACTCTGGATACAGAAGTTGATACTGGCCCATTTACAGAACAAAGGGTTCTGAAAGAACTCTTAAAACTGAAGGTGGACAAAGCAATGGGGTCTGATGGGATTCATCCCAGAATTCTAAAAGAACTAAGGGTAGAACTAGTGACACCACTGACTACCCTTTTTAACAAATCATGGGAGGATGGGGTGGTACCCAAGGACTGGAGGAGGGCAGATGTGATTCCCCTTCACAAAAGTGGGAGCAAGGCAGAAGCAGGAAACTATAGACCTGTTAGTTTAACCTCAGTGATAGGGAAAATGATGGAATCACTTCTAAAGGAAAGAATTGTCGAGTATCTAGAGGCCAGAGGGGCACAGGACCCTAGGCAGCATGGATTCACAGCAGGAAGGTCATGCCAGATGAATCTGATAGATTTCTTTGACTGGGTGACCAAAGTAGTAGATCAGGGAGGGGCTGTGGACATGGCCTACCTAGACTTTAGCAAGGCATTTGACACAGTCCCACAAAAGATTAATATGCAAGTTAGCCAGCCTGGGAGTGGGTTCCAAGATGACAGCCTGGGAAAGAATTGGCTGGAGAATAGGACACAGAGAGTAATAGTAAATGGAGTCCACTCAGAAGAAAGGAGGGTTACTAGTGGGGTACCCAGGAGGTTCAGTATTAGGACGGTCCTCTTCAATGTCTTTATAAGCGACATTGCAGAAGGACTGGAAGGAAAAGTATGTCTCTTTGCAGATGACACTAAGATCTGCAACAGAGTTGATGCACAGGGTGGGGTGGAAAGGATGAGAAAGGACTTGGCAAGGTTAGAGGAATGGTCAAATGTATGGCAGCTTAGATTCAATGCTAAGAAGTGCAAGGTAATGCACCTGGGAAACAAAACCCAGGGAAGAGTACACAATGGGGTGAGATACTAACAACAACAAAATGGAAAGGGACCTGGGGTAGTCATATCAGATGACCTAAAGATGGGCAAGCAATGTGAGAGGGCAGCAAGGAGGGCTGGGGGATACTGGGATGCATAGGGAGAGGCATCACCAGTAGAAAACAGGAAGTTATTATCCTTTGTACAGACAGCTGGTGAGACCCCATCTGGAGTATTGTGTGCAGTTCTGGAGACCCAATCTCCAAAAGACATAGACAGGATGGAAGCTGTCCAGAGGAGGCAACTCAAAATGGTGCA
This sequence comes from Neoceratodus forsteri, assembly GCA_016271365.2. Lineage (NCBI taxonomy): Eukaryota > Metazoa > Chordata > Ceratodontiformes > Ceratodontidae > Neoceratodus > Neoceratodus forsteri. The sequence goes on along the minus strand of JADMNL010000026.1, from coordinate 153,898,104 downwards.
GTGTCTGCACGGAAGACATATGAAGAGAGACTTAAGGAGCTTAATATGTATAGCCTCGAGGAAAGAAGGGAGGGGACATGATAAAACGTTCAAGTACCTCAAGGGAATCAACAAAGTCCAAGAGGTAGCATCTTTCAAAAAAAGGTGTGCAAGAACAAGAGGAACAATTTGAAAATAAGAGGGCGGCTCAGAGGTAATTTAAGGAAGTATTTTTACAGAGAGGGTTGTGATGCATGGAACGGCCTTCCGAAGGAGGTTGTGGAGTCAAAATCAGTGGTGGAATTCAGCATGCATGGGATAGTCATAAGGCAGTTCTGGGGGATGGGGGTAGGAAGAAGTAGGCTGCTGGTTAACTAGGATCTGCAGCTTATCCAGTAGGTAGGGAAATGGGCAGACTGGGTGGGCCAAGCGGTCCTTATCTGCCATCAAATTCTATGTTTCTATGTTTCTATGGACATCATCATCACCGATGACCTAAAATCATCCAAGCAGACTACTAAAGCAGTTGGTAAGGCTAGGGGAATGTTGGGGTGTATTAGTAGGGGTATCACAAGTTGGAAGAGGGAGGTAATAATCCCTCTTTACAAGACACTGGTTAGGCCCCATCTGGAGTACTGCATGCAGTACGGGAGGCCACACCTTCACAAGGACATTAACCAAATTGAGGCAGTCCAGAGAAGGGCAACCAAAATAGTGCAGGGACTGCATCAGAAAACCTATGAGGACAGATTAATGGAGCTTAATATGTATACCCTAGAGCAAAGGAGGTGTACGGGTCTTAATGTCGTGCAGCAATAGTATGCGGCATTATGGAAAACCAGGATCTGTGCACTCTCGAGTTGGACCACCCGGAATTAGAATCTTTAGTGGGGGGCCGGGATGTAGCCCCTGTAATAGGGTGGGAGTCAGAGTCCCCCACAGAACAAAAGTAAACAAGAAATCGCGCAACACGATTGTGCCGCATGGCATTTTGCCATGCAACATAATGACCCCATGCCCAAAGGAGGGAGAGAGGTGATATGATCGAAACATTCAAACATCTTAAGGGCATTAACAAGGTGAAAGAGTCTAACATGTTTCAGTATAAGAAAAATAGCAGGACAAGAGGACACAGCATGAGATTAGAGGGAGGCTGATTAGGGGTAATGTGAGGAAGTTCTTTTTCATAGAAAGGGTGGTGGATGCATGGAACGGCATACCTCAAGAAGTGTTGGATATGAATACAGTGCAGGGCTTCAAACAGGCATAGGATTGACATAAGGGAGCAATACAGATGAGTATGAATAGATAGGCCAATGACAGCGCAAAGGCCAATGGCACATTCATAGGGTAGAAAAAGAAATGGGCAGACTGGATGGGACTTGCAGTCCTTATCCACCATCAACTTCTATGTTTCTAAACCTGAAAGCAAGCAAAATGATTTGCTCATTTATCAGTCACTCATTTTGGTTTGCTCTTTTGACATGATACCCCTTCCAACAAAGTTTGATTGTATTGCAATTACGAGTCAATGCAGACATTATTACCTCAGTAGTTATGTATGCTTCCATTGGACTATCAGGAATGCTGTCAGCCACATGCCAAGTATGATAAAGTGGTCCTGCAATGTGCACATTATTACATAGAATGGTGTCCTAGAATCATAGAAATTGACTGCAGAGGAGGACCAATAGTGTTGTACAGTGTGTCCAGTCTCTCTACTTACTGTAAAAGTTGCATACGCTACTTGATACATGCCACCTAACTGTTTGGGAAGGCTGCAGCCAATGGGGGATTGGGCACCCCCATCAGCACACAATAAATGAGGAGGCATTATGCCAATGGGGAGTGGGCTCCCCATCGGCAGATTGAACTGGGAACTGGAGAACTGAAGCCGATGGGGATTGGGCCCCCCGTTGGCAAAGAAAGACTGTTGGGGTGCATGATGCTGTGGGGGATTGGGCACCCCTTCAGCACAGAACTAAAATGGGAGGGGGGCCATTATGCTGATGGGGAGTGGGCTCCCCAGTCGGCACATGAACTGGGTCGGGCATGCCGACAGGGGGATTGGGTCCCCCCCCAAATTTGGTATTGTGGCAGGCAGTGGTGACAGTCACTGCCACAATGTTTATTAGACTGGTTCACCAGGAAGCGGATATCAGAAGGTGTGTTCTGGTGCTGCTGCATGAGGAGCTTGCCTCTCATTGTAGCAGCACTTTTGTTTAATCTGGTAGCCAGTTTACGTATTGCTGGTGTGGCGCCTGCATGCTGGCTTATTGGGGAATGAGGGGAGCACCTACTGATGCATGCCCTGCATTCACCCACAGTGACCGCACCTCCAAATCTGCTACTAATGCCAATATGTTGGCTGGTATGCATGCGCAAGCCAACATAAAAATGGGACAGACAGAAAATCATAAGGCAACAAGAATTTTAGGTTTTATTTACATACATTTAGATGTTGGTGTTTTTGGTTTTTCAGTTCATATAAATGTCTCACAGCACTCAATATGCATTCCCCCATACAACATTACCTATCATCATGTGTTCTCCTTGTTCATGTTAAATATTTAAGCAATAATGCATGACAAGGTGTGTGCTGTGCTGGGATAACATCACGCCTGGGGTGATTAGGCATGAGGCCACAGGCCAAGTGTGACTAATCACCCTAGAAGTGACGTTATCCCAGCACAACACTCACCCTGGAGTGCATTATTGCTATTTTACAATGGCTCATTTGTTTTTAAAACAATAAAATAGAAAAAAAAATTCTGTTTTTATGGGGTTTTTTTGTATTTTTTTCATGTGTGGAGGTATATGATTTCAGAAAAAAGTCCACAGTTTGACCAGTAGATGGTGCTGGCTGATGTTTCATGTGTGATTTCATATGGTTTGTGCCCCCCCAACTGTGTTTTGATTACTGTTTTGCCAGTACAGTTTGCCATTTAATGTACCGGGAGATTATTAGAAAGGATAGAGCTGCTGCTGCGATACCCTCCTGCCATCCTCTGGCTGCCGCCGGTGTTTAGAGCTGCCGCACAATTTACTTTCAGCCAGCGCGTTCATCACGGTCTTTATAGGCATATGAAAGGAGGTAGGCAAGGACATGTATTTTTTAAGACTAGAATCATGGTGACATATTGTAAAAAGAAATGTGAGTCGAAAACGAAGTGAGGAGAGCAGCTCTGTAATGGCTGTTGAGATATGATGTTTGCTAAGAAACAGGCAAGCGTTGAGGTGCAGTGAGAGAGGAGTGAGTGCGAGCTGCAGGCAGAAATAGTGAAGCCGCTGGCAAAAGCGGTCACGTGTTTAGTTTAAACACGTTACTGAAATAAAGTATTACAAATGCTAGGGGGAGAAAAAGATCATTTTTAGATGTGTGTGCAGATGTCATAGCAGCTTGTAACAGGGATCTGGGTAGCTGAGCGGGGTCACTGAAGTTGGCTGGTGAGAGGGAAATTTGAAAGTGCAATAGTTGGTGGCTAGTGTGTGAAGCCGTTCGCGATGATGGCTTTGCTTAATTTTGTATTTTTTGAATTGTGAATCCTGGAAGTACTTCAAATAATGGGTTTTAGTATCTTGTGTGATGCAGTACTTTAGGATTTTGTGATTTGGGGCTGTATTTGTGAATGTGGGAGGGAGGCGTTTATTTAAAAAAAAAAGAGGAAGTCCTGGCAAAGTGTACAGTGGCCATGGCAAGTGTAGACAGCTTGGATGTGGCAAGTGCAGGGATTCCTTTTACTTTTAATGTGGTCTTCTGTGTACTGGGACTAGAGCCGTGATGTTGTGCTGGGATAGCATCACGGCTCCAGTCCCAGACAGACCAATTAGAGTCTAAGATTCTTTCATGCCATTGTATAATACATAATAACAGCAAAGAAACATTCTTTGCTGTGTTCCCACTAGGCATATTTCAGTAAGCTAAACCTCACATTTCTGTTAACAAGTAAATGACTGACAGCAATACAAGTGCAAACATCAACATTTATATATCAATGTTTCATTTTAAATGATATCTGTTTTGTTATTAAATTTATTTTGATTTTATAGTATTGATCAAACATGCATTTCACAATTTAAGCAGCATTGCATAAAATATATATTTAGAAGAGTCCTCAACACATTAAAGCATGTACATATGCTCATTCTAAATGAGATGATAGGCTTTCAGCAGGTGGTCAAAGCAACAATCACATATCATATACTATATTACAAAAAAACTATTTAGATTTATGGTGCTTGATGGTGCTATACTGTTTTTATATTATGGATAGCTTTAGCTCTATTTTCAGTTACTTACCTGAAAGCATTTTGCACTATGGTTAAGTCTGTAGCCCCATCTAGTCATGCTTGATGGGGTCACAAACTTTTCTCAGATGCAGAAAATTAGTCATGCATACACTCAGGAAGAGGGGCAGGGCCACAGTGCTAAGGATCCAAAAGGACATTTTGACTGGATTTTGGGTCACTTGTAACCTGGGTCACAAGCTGCAGCAGTCTCACTTAGTTTAGCAGGAGGCAACATAATGAGACCATTATGTCAACTACAGTTACAGTCAATGATGTGTATAAATAATTCATGACATTTCAGTGATGTCTCTAGAGAAGTTTCCTGCCTGCCTACAGTACTACTGTAGAGTCACCAGAGTGATTTTCTTCAGATATATTGCAAAATATCTGCAAATATCAGGTCAACTTGATGGTTACAACTTTATGTGAGCTGGAAAGGCTAGAGCACGGTGAATAGTCAAGAAAGGAGGAGACCGCTGGACATTTTGAATGTTATGAGGATGCATATTTACTGTAACTAGGGAAGGCAGTAACTGGAAGGTTGTATCAGTAACTAGGTGGGAGAGTAAATCAAAAGCTTTATATGAAACACAGTTCCGGCTATTATCTGTTTAAAAGGCCCCCTCCACCTCCGCTGCCAGGCTCTGTCCTGGGTCCACTGCACTTTTCATTCTTTATTAAGGATTTAGACAACAATCTACAGAGAGTTTTCAAATGTATGTAAGATGACAATCATATAATGTCTGGGTGAAACATAGAAACATAGAATTTGTCAGCAGTAAGGACTATCTGGCCCACCCAGTCAGTCCATTTTTCCCTACCTACAGTATTACCACAGACCCTACTTGATCAATGTCTCTTTTTCCTTACCCTACTCCTTTCCATTAAGATTCCTTTATGCCTATCCTATGCATTCTTGAGCCCCATTATGCTTTCTGCTTCCACCACCTCAGCTGGTAGGATGGACCAGGAATCCACCTCTCATTCTGCAAAGAAGTATTTCCTCACATCTTTCCTGAATCTATCCTTCTCCAACTTTGCAGCATGTCCCCTTTTTCTTGTGCACCTATTTTGTCTTGAAAAATAATTTCCTCCTGTACCTTATTTACACAGTGAAGTATTGAAAGGCCTCTATCAAATCTCCCCCCCCCCTTTTCTTCCAGGTTGTATATATTGAGTTCCTTAATCAGTCCTTGTAGGACTTTTGATGCAGACCCTGTGCCATTTTAGTTGCTTCCTCTGAATTGCCTCCACTCTATCTATATTCTTCCAGAGATGTGATCTTCTGTACTGTACACAGTATTCTAAGTGAGGTCTTACTGGTCATCTACAGCACAGCCCACCAGGATGAAATGCAGTGTCACAGGTTTCCTGCATGACAAAAGGGATTAACTCCATTGAAATTACATTGATTGCTGCAGTATCTCTACCAGAATTAAGCAGTGTTGGGCTTCATCTTGGTGGGCTTCACTGTACACAGAGGCAACAACACCTCCTGCTTTCTGCTCGTGATACCTCTCCGTATGCACCCCAGCATCCCACTAGCCATCACAACTGCCTGGTCAACTTTAGGTCATTAGAGATGATTACCTGCAGGTTTGTCTCCTGCTTGGTGGTTGCCAATAACACCTTCCCCCCATTTTGTACTCTACCCCTTGGTTTCTGAGTGACAAGTGCATTATGTTGCACTTTTTCACATGGAAACTCATTGCCATACCTTTGATCACTTCTCAAGTTTTCTCAGGTCTCTGCTCCTCCTTTCCACCCCCCCCAGAGTGTCCACCCTATTGCAGATGTTGGTGTCATTAAAAAAGAGCTATACTTTCTCCTCCAGCTACTCTGCAAATGTCACCTATAAAGAAATTATAGAGGACTGGTCCCAGCACTGATCCTTGAGGCATGCTGCTGGTCATCTTCCCCTCCTCTGAGTGAACGCTGTTTAAAACCACCTGCTGTCACCTATCCCCTAACCAATTTTTTACCCAGTTATTCACCTTTTGATGCACTCCTAAGCTAATCAGCTTGTTTAGTAGTCACTTATGTGGAATGCTGTTGAATGCCTTACTGAAATCTAGGTAGGCCACATCTATTGCTTTACCCTAATCTAATTCCTTGGCCACCCAATCAAAGAAATCTACCAGATTTGTTTGACATGACCTCCCACACATGAATCTATGCCATCACAGGCCTTGTAGCCAATTGGATTTAAAATATTCCACTATGCTCTCCTTCAGCAGTGATTCCATTAACTTTCCCCCTGCCAATGTCAGGCTGACTAGTCTATAATCACCAGCCTCCTCCCCCCTACCATTTTAGTGAAGTGTGACTATATCTGCCCTCCTGCAATCCTTTGGAAGCACTCCAATTTTGTGTGAGTTGTTAAATAGGACTACCAGAGGTGCAAACTGTACCTCCCTGGGCTCCTTGAATACTCTAGGATATACCCCATCTGGTCCCATTGCTTTATCCAGTTTCAGATTAGCGAGTCCCTTTAGGAATCTTACTTATCAAAAGGGGCTAGTGACCGCCTCCCTCCCATTAGTGCTCTTGTTACTTTTTTTGTGGCCCTTCCCTTCTCCTTCCATTGTGACACTGAAATAAAAGTATTTGTAAGGATGTCTGCTTTTTCCTGGTCATACTCTGTATTGTCCTCAATCCCTTTTTAACCTTACAATCCCTCCCCTGGTCTTCCTTTTTCACTTACATACTAAACACATGCCTTGCCCCCTTTTGTTACCACTTGGGGTATTCTCTTTTCAGTTTGTGCCTTCATGCTCCTTACTGCTTTCCCTGTATCTCTATGTTTCTCTTGATACATCTCCCTATCCTTCTCCCTCTGCTTTATATCTTCTGAATGCCGCACTTTTAGCCATTGCCTTTTCAGTCACCTCTTTTGAGAACATAGAAATAAAAGTCGTTCTGCATTAGTATGAATGTCACTAATGCAGCAGAATGACTTATTATAGTGCATGGATCTCCATACACAATCACATTTGACCATACACTATAAATACTTAGTTGTCTTGCTACTGTGGAATAACATTGGAAGTGGGATTATCATTGCAAATTACATGGGTGGAAATTCTGGTGATACATTATGTGCAAATAGCAGAACAAATTTAACTTACATAATCTGCACATTTATATGTACTGATATTGAAGCACTGTCACTTTCATTACAAGTGTCTATATATCTTATTACATGGGGTAGCATATGTCCTTAAAAAGCCTGGTGCAGTGTGAAGCATTAGGCATAGCCTGCTGCATGCTAACTGTTTACTTGTATTAGGATAACAAAGGAAATTTAAAACTAATTTATAGTCTTTCTGCAATTTACCCATACAGAGGCATGGTGACCAGCATGTCATGTAAGTACCGACAAAGCCTGTACTCTATGGAACAGCCTGTTACTTTGGAGAAGCCTTTTGTGAATCTCACTTTAGTCCCTGCCTGAAGCAAGGGAACAGTTATGGCTTTATTTGAACAGGGTCCCAGACCTGTAACTTGAAGTTGCAGATCTGTGAGCCTTGGTGCCAGACCTGTAGGTTGACTTTGGGTAACAAGCCAAACGGCTGTGGAGCGGGTGGGTGTTTGGTTTAAAAAGCCCTAATAGCACATTTCCACCTTTTTGTGGCTTTGGAATCTTAACTATTCATTAACATACATTTTGTGATGAATTTCCATACATTTTGAGATAAGAGAGCCATAACATAAATTGAATGGTTGTAATACTACATTCCTATCCAGTTCAAGCATTAGTAGAATAAGGATAGCCAACTATGTTTGATTTGTTTTTGTATTAGGGAGCCTTTTGGTTCAAGGCTTGGGCCAGGAGAGGAACTGCAGTGTTTTCCATTGTCTTTTATTTGACCTATGAGCTTTTGGGGTGCATTTTTCAAGATTGCTTTTGTTGTGTTGCCCAGAATGAAACTCAGTTTGCTTTTGAATAGGCAGAATATTGACAGGACCGTATCCAATTGATTCTACCAAAATAACTCAAGAAATCTCTTATGACTATTTATTGATCTTCAATAAGTGGAACTCTTTAAAGCCGCAGGTTCTGCTATATAGTGAGGTTTGAAGTTTTCCTAGTCTATTTTTGCTGTGTATACTCTGTCAAGAGTGAGGCAGTCATGACATTTACTGACTCAACTTTATTTCAAGTGTTTTCCATACCCCTTTTAATTTCATCTATCTGTTGTCAAGAACATCTCCCTTAATCTATTGGTTACTTATTTTTTTTACTTGGACCAAAGTGACTGCAATTTCTGTAGTCTCCATCAAAATTCCTGTTAGTTACTGTACCTTTTGTATACTAATAAATTCAGACATTGTAGCTTGGTGAAACGAAGTAGTGTATTTTCAGATTTCCAAATGTTGCTTGAACCTGCAGTGGCCTGCTGTTCATGTCTTTAACCCTACCACGATGGGATCATTTTCAAAATATTCTTCTTCCCCAGTCTTGTTGTAAACACCACCAGCTGGGTGTATTTGCTTAGGCATCTGTGCATTGTAACAGTTCTTAAGTCACAACATCAAACATTTTGGACCTTGAACTTGAATCTATCACCATCTCATACAATATCTTTTCTCAGGAGGATGGTATTCTGCTAACATAGTAGTTTCTTTACTATAGTTCTTTTTTTTTCATTCCACTGTGGCCAGTTCAAAGGGATGCTCAAATAATTGTCAAATTAATACAATGGCCATCTTGCTCAGAGTAAACTGGTTATTGGTTAGATATTTCTGCCTCAGTCCGTAGTGCCATTTTATGTATTTATTATTTTTGTTTATAACATGGGTTGACAACAGGGGAAGAAGTCATTGACCAAACAGCATCACCTGATCATGGATTAAATTCACTATTTAATCCACAGTTGCAGTGAGATGCCCGGCCAGCAATATCCCTGGGCAGAGCTGGACTTGTATCTCTGGCAACATTCAGTAGTGAAAGGCAGCAATATAAAACCTGCCAAAATAAGACTGCCCCAGTGCTCTCATGTCTTGCACTTTGCAGGAACAATGGAAAATGTTTGTGGCTGCCCGTCGTGGCATTACCCATGGTAGGGTACAACTGGGAAAATTATTGTTCGCAGACAGTGAGAGTGTATGTGAGAGAGAGAGAGAGAGAGAGAGAGAGAGAGAGAGAGAGAGAGAGAGTGACAGCCAGATGGTGACATATAATGTTGAATTCCTTTTCTGTCCCCTGTCTCTTTGTCTGTGTGGTCCGTGTTGGGAGGACAGCTAGGGATATGCAAACTCAACAGGATATACAGTACTTAATTTCTGTCACAACCCCTTCTCTGTGCAGTTTGTTAGTGTTCCCCCCCCCCAGCTGTGCATTGTTGTTGCTGCTTTACAGCCTTGCAGGATCCTCCCCACTTCTGCCTGTACATTAAGCAGCTCACCCTGGCGCTACTCAGCCCAGCAGCAGGGTCTGGTGCTTGGTGTCTCATGCATAGGGTAAATGGGCATGGCAGCTTAGACAGTGAGAGACAGGGTATGGTCCCAAAGAGCTGATTGTGTATAAAGTGTACCAAGCGTCCCGTGCACAGCTGTGTCACCGACACACACAGAGCATGTGCAAGAGAGACACATGCACGCACTTCACAGCCAGCGCAGAGATAGCAGAGTAAGTGACTCCATGTGTGTTCCCAGGATGATGAAGGGGTTTAGGGAGCTGTGTGGGCCAGAGGACAAGTTCAGAAAATCTGTAGTATTTGGTACCATGTTGTGTCCAGCACCAAGGCCCACCCCAACCAGAAGCAAGAGATATGGACAGACAGACACACACACTGTGAGCAATGCAGTGTGCTACTGGCACACGGGAAAAAAGAAAGTGAGAGAGCAAGAGACAAGGCAAATTTTACTTATGGGGCACCCATTTTCTGAGGCTCTGGGTGCCCCATAAGTAAAATTATGGGAGCCCCATAAGTAAAATTAAGGGAGCAGATGGACGGAAGGTCAGAGAAGGGGAGATAGGGGAGCTAAACACGTGGCTCAAGGACTGGTGCCAGGAAAAAGGATACAGATTTGTAGGGAACTGGCAACAGTTCTGGGAGCGAAAGTTCTTTAAATTTGATGGACTGCATCTGACTAAAGAGAGTCAGTGCATTGGGGCAGAAGTTTGACGTCTTTGCAGAATATTTAAACTAGCAAATGGGGAGAGTGCAGCACCCATCGTCGAATGGGAAGAACACCCCCCCTCAGCTAGTGGTCAAACAGGAATTCAGCGTGTTTGCGTTCATTTGCATCACCAGGTAAGAAAAGGTTTGTCTCCCATACAATGCACAGGGGTAATGCCAAACTTCATCCAACAACTAACACACCAAAATCTGGCCAATGGAAAATCATGTACACAAATGCTCACAGCTTGGGAAATAAGATCCCAGACCTGCAGGCAATAATGTCAGAGGCTAAGCTGGACATAGTAGCAATTAGTGAGACGTGGTTTACCAGTAACCACACTTGGGAAACTTCAGTACCTGGCTATGTATTGTTCAGAAGAGCCGAGGTGCAAAAGGGGGAGGAGGCCCTGTATGTTAATGAAAATATCAAAGCTACAGAAATTCAGAATACACATAAGGAGCCAGAAGAACTGTGGGTCACCCTGGAAACAGGAAATGGGACAGCCATAAGAACTGGGGTTGTCTACAGGCCCCAGACCAGGGGAGGACATAGACACATTACTGTTAGAAGATATACAAAACATGACAGCTAAAGGGGAGGTTCTGATAATGGGAGACTTCAACATGCCAGATACAGATTGTTCAATACCAGCAGGAACATCTGCCAGAACTAGACACATAGTGGATTCCCTGCAGGGGAGGGCCTCAAACAACTGGTACAGCAACCCACAAGAGACAGGGCTATCCTAGATCTAGTACTGACAAACAAAGAAGGGATCACAGATCTCCAGGTAGAAGGTCACCTGGGGCCAGTGACCATCACATGGTATGGTTCAATTTGGCTACTACATCTAAATCATCCCATTCCAAGGCAAAATATGGGACTTCAGAGGAGCTGACTTTGATAAGATGGCCAACAGAGTTAAGCTAGCCCTGGCAAAAAGAAACACAGGTGAGGAGGTACAGGCAAAGTGGGCAAGCATTAGGATACAATACTTGAAGCAACATCCCATTGTGTTAGACAGAAAAGGAAGTGCAAAGAAGAAGGAAACCACTTTGGTTCTCAAATACAGTAGCAGAAAAGGTCAGAGCCAAAAGGCTGGCCTTCAGAAAATATAAGGGAACACAGCGGGATGAAGATAGGGAGGCATACCAAACTGCCCTAGGGAAGCAGGTAAGGCAGTAAGGCAGGCAAAGTCCCAAACTGAGGAAACACTAGCACGAACAGTAAAAAGGTGACAAGACTTTCTATAGATACATTAGTGAAAGGAGAAAAGTCCAGAGGGGTATTGCTAAGCTTAATGGAGAAAAGGGAGCATGTGAGGAGAGGGACCCTGTAAAGGCATCTATCCTAAATAGATACTTTTGCTCAGTATTTACTGAAGAGAAGGTGAGGCAGGGCCCACAGCTCAGCATCATGGACACAGGGGAGGAGGTGAGCACTACTCCTCACAAAGAAAGGGTCCTACAAGAGCTTGCTAAGCTCAGGGTGGATAAGGCAATGGGACCTGATGGCACACATCCCAGGGTACAAGGAGCTAAAGGAGGAACTAGCAGAGCCATTAGCAGAATTGTTTAGTGAGTCTCTGAGCACAGGAGAGGTCCCAGAAGACTGGAGAAGGCTCATGTGATCCCACCCACAAGAGTGGTAGCAGGAGGAGGCGGGAACTACAGACCGGCCAATCTTACTCAGTAGTGGGCAAGATTATGGGCACTCCTTAAGAAAGGATAGTGCAACACCTGGAATCCATAGGGCACAGGATCCAAGACAGCATGGGTTTACAAAGGAAGGTCCTGTCAAACTAATCTCATAGTTTCTTTGACTGGGTAACCAGAGTGGTGGACCAAGGGGGAGCAGTTGATGTCGCCTACCTTGACTTCAGCAAAGCTTTGACACTGTTCCACATAGAAGATTGATAAATAAGCTAGGTAGGCTCGGGGTGGGTCAAGTTGGTCAACTGGGTGGCAAACTGGTTGACTGGCAGAAAACAGAGAGTGGTGGTAAATGGTATACAGTCAGAAGAGATGCAAGTCACAAGTGGGGTACCTCAGGGATCAGTCCTGGGGCCAGTCTATTCAACATCTTCATTAGTGACCTCGCAGATGGACTAGAGGGTAGGCTTGTCTGTTTGCAGATGACACCAAGATCTGCAACAGAGTAGATGATCAGATGGGGTGGGCAGAATGAGAAGAGATCTGGATAAACTAGCAGAATGGTCAGAAGAGTGGCAACTGGGTTTAATGCAAAGAAGTGCAAAATCATGCACATAGGGAAGAGAAACCTGAAGCCACTTATAGGCTGGGAGGAGTTGCTAGCAGTCACAAAGGAAGAAAGAGACTTGGGCATCATCATCACTGATGACCTAAAATCATCAAGCAGACCTCTAAAGCAGTAGGTAAGGCTGGGGGGTGTTAGGGTGCATTAGTAGAGGTATCACAAGTCGTAAGAGGGAGGTAATAATCCCTCTTTACAAGACATTGGTTAGGCCCCATCTGGAGTACTGCATGCAGTATTGGAGGCCACACCTTCACAAGGACATTAACCAAATTGAGGCAGTCCAGAGAAGGGCAACCAAAATGGTGCAGGGACTGCATCAGAAGACATATGAGGACAGATTAACGGAGCTCAATATGTATACCCTTGAGCAAAGGAGGGGGAGAGAGGTGATATGATCGAGACATTTAAACACCTTAAGGGCATAAACAAGGTGAAAGAGTCTAACATGTTTAAATATAAGAAAAATAGCAGGACAAGAGGACACAGCATGAGATTAGAGGGAGGCCGATTAAGGGGGAATGTGAGGAAATTCTTTTTCACAGAAAGGGTGGTAGATGCATGGAATGGCTTACCACAAGAAGTGGTGGCTATGAATACAGTGCAGGGCTTCAAACAGGCATGGGATAGGCATAAGGGAGCAATACAAATGACTATGAATAGATAGGTCACTGACAGAGCAAAGGCCGATGGCACATTTATAAGGTAGAAAAAGAAATGGGCAGACTGGATGGGCCTTGCGGTCCTTATCTGCCGTCAACTTCTATGTTTCTATGTTTCTATGTTTCTATGTTTCTAACAATATATATCAAAAGATAAAACAATAAATAAAACTCATGGGTGGGGTATTCAGAAATGCACCAGAGGCAAGTGCAACAGCTGCGCAGTGCAAGTACACTGCACCAGTGTGCATTGAATGTGATATTCAAAGGTTGCACATGACAGCAAGTGCCATGCAACATGGCTGAAAATCACAGGGATGTGCCATAGTGCAACCAGGGCTGTGCCAGGGAGCAAGTCAGCAAGCGCCATAGCGCAACCAGGGCTGCGCAAGTGTCAGAGGTGCATGGGCCAGGACACAGAACAACAGACACAGCAGGGAGCATGCCATAAGAGCAGAACAGACCACCACCAGGGTGCAGAGGATGCCAGGAGGGAGGCATGGCAGGCACACGGCTGCAGGCCCCCGACCATGTGCACCACAGTGGTGCATGGAGGCAGTGTGGCACCAATGTCCACTGGCAAACAGCCATGGGCAACACCAACAGGAAAGCATGGGACATGCCTCCTGGACCATAGCTGACAACACACATGCCAACAGCACACAACACGAGCAGAGTGCACACGTACACCCCAGGGCATGCACACCGGCCACTGAGCACAGACCACCATGCACATACCCCAGCCAACACCAGATGTACCACTCGGCCACCATGCACACCACTGCAGAATGGCTCCACACACCAGCTGCAAAGCAGACACAGACACAGATGGCTAACAATATAAATGTGTATTAAAACATATCAACAATAACTGTATACAGATATACAGGAACAGGGACCAGGGAATGGGGAGACCACAAACAAGACAGTAGGCCAGAGAAGGGAGGCAGGGGGACAGGGGACATGGGTGGCTAATGGTACAAGAGGGGGAAGGGAGAGGGGTCAGGGGAAGGGAAGGGAAGGTGGTGCAGGCCAATGGGCCCCATGGTCGTCTGCACCCTACCGGCGCCTGGTATGCCATCTTCTCTGTGGCCTGCACAGGGCCTGTCATATAAGCTGTGCCACATGTAGCATGGACATGGTGACCCGCAGTATCCGTTCCAACAGCCTGGTGTTCACATCTACCCATTGGACACCTAGGACAAGGGAGGGGACATGGTATGAGTGCATGTCCATACAACTGGAGCCCACCAACCGTGTGCAGTGGACAGCGGTGACATGTGCCCCTGAGATGGCACACAGTCACCCGCAGCATGTGTGACCACATGAGCCGCCATCCCAATCATCTATAGCCATGGACAGCACTGCACACCGACACCACCCATGTGTGGCACACCACAACCATGGTGGCCAGGCAACAGGGCTAGGCGGTGGGATGGCAGTAGCATGGCTGGAACCCGGATGCACCTATAGCCCACCTGCAGCAGCCACACACATGTGTGAAAGCCATGGCATGGTGCAATGGACCCCTCTGGCATTGCACAACAGTAATGGCCATGTGCACAGGGGGCTGTGGCCCACCCACACCCTGCACAACAACAAACCTTGAGAGGGTGCCTACCTGCATGCTGTGGTGCAACCGGCACCTGTCCAGCGGCACCTCCCACACATCCAGCATCCCATGCCTGTGCACCAGCGTTCACCTGCCCCCACGTCCACCAGCAGCACCCACCATCCTGGCTCATTGCCTATCCTCAGGGCCTGGTAGGGAGACAGTGAGAAGGACATATCAGTACCCAGCAGCAACCCACATGCCCCACTGCTCCTCCAGCGCAGAATACCCTCTGGCCCTGTGCAGTGGTGATGCGGTGGCACAGCACACCCATGGTGCGCTTCCATGGCCAGCAGAGCTTGCAGTCACAACCCCCCCTGCAGCACAGTGTGACACCCTGCTGGCCCCCCCACAGAACACCGACATGGCACAGACATGGATATAGTGCACTCACCTGGACATGGCACGGCGCCCCTCCGTATGTGTGCCAGCAGTGACCTCAGCCTGTCAGGATCCTGCCTCCTCAGGTCACCATATCGGTGGTGGCACTGCTTCCCATTTCTCTGGGCCCCAGTGGCCTCCTCCAACCCCTCAGCCACCTCCTGCCACACCTCAGTGCGAGGCCAGTCCAGGGTCAACTGCCCATACAGGGTACCCACATGTGGCTCCACCAGTGCCACCAGGTTCACTAGCTCAACCTGGCTCCAATTTGGTGCCCTCGCATTGCTTTTTGGTGCAGCATGCTCCATTATGAACTGGCAATCCAAAATGGTGCCTGATAACGCACGAGCCACAAGTGCTGTGGGTGTGTGACTCACTTGGCCTTGCGCTGCCATCCCCGATCATGCATTCCCCCATGATGTGCTACACAGCTGGGGCAGCACTGGCATGTGCCGCTGGCACCCGGAAGGTCATGGGACACTCATGGGGTCAAAGGTCAGCACGTGCACAATGCACGACAGTGCGATAGGGCATGCCATGCATGGTGCACAATAGGGGCTTGTGTGCCCCACGGTCAAGATGCCAATGGTGCATGGGTGCCATAGGGCATACAGCGCACAAGCGCCACATGCCCAATAGTGGCAGAGTGCTGTAACATGTATGGCTCACTGTGCGTAGGATGTGCCATCGATGTACACGATGTCAGTGCACACATGCACACTGTCAGGCCTACAGCTGTGTCATGGCTGGTGTATGTGCATGTGCAACTCCAATGTGCCATGTGCTACTTGGCGATATTGAGCTGGAATATGCAGATGGACTGATCAGCATATCCGCAGTGCATCAGGGGCATTTGCATCTCATTACAGTTGCACATCCCCTAATTTGCATGTGATGCACTATAAAGGTGCCATGGGACTGCACAGGCACCAGACCAGTAGTGCATCCTTCAGAGGTAAACCACCAGGTTGTGAGCCTGTCAGGACAGTGGATTGGGAGGGTATTGCATGTTGCAGCCATCACTAACCACATGTCCAAACCCACGAGAATAAGCATGTCGGAACACGAGGAGGTTTAGGAGCAGGAGCCTGCATGGAAGTGCAGGCTCAACTTCACAAGGGCAGAAAGCGATGCCCTCTTCAATGCCTACCTGGACTAGGAGCCCCTCCTGAGTGGTTCAACAGGCACCCCACAGGCCAGGGTGGCTGCATGGGAAGGAGTGGCCAGGACTGTGAACCAGCAGGGCAGCCAACAGAGGACAGCACAGGAGTGCAAGAAAAAGGTTGGCATGGACTGGAGGAGGATAAAGGATATGGTGGCCACCACCTGGGCTGCATGTGCCACCACAGGTGGTGGACAGCCTGATGTGCCACAGTTGACACTGCAGGAGGAGATGGTGGTGGCATCCATGTGTGCAGCGCCCTCAAGGGTGTGTCCAGTGGTGGATTCCAGATGGGGGGCAGCCCATCACTACATAGTAGGTACAGCAGTACCTGGGGATGGGGGGCAGGGGTGTGTGGCAGCAGCACTAACGTGTATGCAGCAGCAGGGGTGGGGGTGACCACCATTGGGGCAGTCCTGGTCCTGGAGGACTGTCCATCCACCTCCACCAGTGTCTGGCATCCGGACCGCAGTCAGCCCATCCCCACTGTCTGACCAGATGCCTGTGGCGTGGTTGCGGACAAGGACCTGGCAGTGTTTCAGCAGGACTCCAGCCATGGCGTACAGTATGCTGAGACACAGATCGGGGTGGGGTCTGGGGCCGATGACAATGGGAGTGTTATCCTGGACAGTGGTGTTGCCAATCAGGGGGAGGCAACCATACCACGCACCTGACACGGCAGTGCGGATGGTGCCCTGGTGGTGGTTGTCCACCCACCAGCTGCAACACCTGGCATGACTGTGGGCATCGATGGTGTTCCGCAGTCCAAAGGGGGTGGCAGTGGTGGTAGTGCAGCCACCCTGGTGCCGTTATGCACACAGTGGCCGAAGGGGCAGCAGCAGGACGGGGCTGAGGGGGGAATGGGTGCAGTGGCCACTGCTGTTGCACCGCAGACTGATGAGCTCCAAGGGGGCCCTGCTGTGCAGCCCCCACCTGCGCAGGGGGCTGTGCAGCGGGGTCATGTAACACCTGCTCATTGGAGCAATGTCCATGCCCCCTAGGGTGCTGACCCCCTGACTGAACACACCCATCTGTTCTGGGCATCTGTGGAGCAACAGATGCTGGTTGTGGCAGGGGTGCATGCACTCCATAAAGAACTGCACCATTCCACAGGGAGATGTGACCGGGACTATGAGCAGCTCATGGCCGAGACCACATGCATGCGGGAGGACATGACCACATCCCTGGATCGGCTTATCGCTGAGGTCATGGCTGGCCTAGCACCACTGGCCACCCTGGTGCATGGCTGTCTGCTGCAGACACAGCAGAGTGCATTCTCTACCCCTCATTCCTGATGTCATGCAACCCCATAAGTGTCGACGCTGGGATCTGCTGTGAGCATTCTGGGTACACCTGGAGTGGGCCTGTTCGGGGCCTGCTGACACCTGTGAGGGACTGGTCATGTTCCCACAGTAACATACCTGGGGGACCATCAGTGACACCCCCTGTGGCCGCCGCACAGCCTGCATCTGCTGGGCGGTCTCAGCGGGGCCATCCCCGTGTCTGCGGTGGCCGTGCAACTGCTCGGCAGTCCTGATCCATCACCTTCCTTGTCTGCTGTCTGCCGCAGCCCTGTGTGCACATTGGTGTGGTGTGTGTGTGTGTGCATACCATGGTCCTGCCATCCATGGGCCATGCCACATGCCCCCCTTGTGCACACCCACCTGGCCACTGGCCACTGTGGCATGTGCATGATGGTGCCAACACAGCACCGGCTGCCACTGTGTACTGGTGTTCAGCATCTGTCACATGCCCATTGGTGGCCTCTGGGTGTGTGCATGTGGGTGGTCATGTGCATGTGCATGTGTGTGTATGTGTGGGGGGTCTACAGTGCAGTATGGGGTGCTTCCATGGAGTCATGTCCCATGCCCATCCACGCTGCCCTCCAGCCGTGTCTGTCTTGGGACCCAGCCTTGCATTCCTGTATACTGTGCCATGGACCCTGGGACATGTGTGTGGTTATGTTCACCTATCTGCATGCACTGTAGTGCTCCTCTGCAATTGTGTTCCAGTGCTGCTAGGCCATCCTTTTCAGCCAGGGTTCCCATCACCTGGGGGGGCTACTCACCACTGCCTGGCCTGGTGTCCGTGTCATCCCCACTGCTGTTCCTCTCTTCGACCTGGACAGTTATCCCACGGTCAGTGGCCATGTTGTGTAGCATAATGCAGGCCAAGAATAGGCCACAGACCTTTGAGGGGCTGTACTGTAGGGCACCACCAGACCTGTGCAGGCACTGGAACCGTGCCTTCAGCAGCCCAAACACACGCTCAATGATGTTCCATATGCTGGCGTGTGCCTCATTGTATCGCTCCTGCTCTGGGGTCGATGGGTGCCAGTATGGGGTGAGCAGCCAGGGCCTGAGTGGACATCCACTATCATCTGTGTGGAGACATGTGGGGTTAGCATGGTGGTCTGTGTGGCTGCCTCCCATCTACCCAGCCAGAACCTCTGATGCCCCTGGCCTAACATCCCCCCACACCCTACCCTGTTGTGCCAGGCTGCCCATTCCAGCTGCATACTCGCCTACTAGGTGGCTAGTGGGGAAGTCCCCACTCTTGAACCTGTGGCACAGTGCTGACTGGTGCCAGATGAAGGCATCGTGTGCTCCTCCAGGGTGTGTGGCACAGGCATTGATTATGCACCCCCAGGCATCGCACACCACCTGGCAGTTGACACTGGGGTTGCACTTCCTGTTGATTGTTCCACCTGATCTGGCCCAGGCAGTGAGTGAATGCCTACATGGGTGCACTCGATGGCCCCTAGCATGCCAGGCATACGTGCCACCCTGTGGAACTCCTACATGTTCGCTGTAGGCTCCGCTGGGGAATTGGATGTATTCCGCAGCATGTGGCAGCAGTGCATTGAAGAATTGTATGAGGAGCCATGATGCGGCCGACTGGGTTATGCCTGTCTTGTCGCCTGTTGGTCTCTGTAAGGTACCCGTAGCGAGCAGGCACATGACGGCTGTGACCTTGGTCTCCACTGACAGGGCGCGGCTCTGTCTTGTGGGTGCCTGCATCTCATCACTGCACAGCTCACAGAGCTACCTCAGAATTGCCTGGTTCAGGTGGTACCGGCCCATGATCTCGGTGTCACTGTACTGTTCAAAGGTGGTGCAGGCACAGTACCACCTGTTCTGAGCATACTGCCGCCAGGCCCTTCCACGGCCGCGCCGCTCTGCCTCCTGCCTCCTCACACCCCTCATTACTGCCTCCATCTGGAAGATTTCACTGGCCATGGCATGGCCTGTCCTGCCCCTTTATGTGGCTGTCTCTCCTGGCAATACCGGCTGTGTGCTGCTGCATGTGCCCCTGCACTGGGTGCACACCTGTATTGGGGACCCATCTGGTGGTGGTCTCTGCCTCCCAACCGTCCGGGTTTTCCCACAGCCACTCCTCTGTCCAGGCTCGCAGGATCATGCTGCCATTGCTGCCTCCACTGGTATCTCACACATATACACACACACACACACACACACACACACACACACACACACACACACACACACACACACACACACACACACACACACACTGGGCTGCTCTCACACACAGGTGCTTTCAGGATCACACACCCTGTCCCACTGCTTGTTGCACCTCCTGCCTCTGTACCTGTCTTACACCCCTGCTCCTGTCCTGCCTGGCCACTGGCTCTTTCTCTCTGTCTCTCTCTCTCTCTCTATATGTCTCTCACCCCTGCTCCCTGAGATGCAAGCCTCCATCCCTTGCTTGCTCTGTCTTTTTATGGGCTCAAAGTTGCTCCATGCATGTCCCTTTTGCTCTGCACTTGTGTCATGGGCTTGCTGTTGAATATCGCTCTGCGCTGCTTATTCATGGCTACCCCCCCCCGCACATGCGCATGCATTCATTAGGGTTGCACATTGGCGCACTGCTATATGTGCTGCGCATTGTCTCCTGCTGAATATCACTCTTTGGCCCATTTCCACTCTTGATCAGGTGCATCTTAGTTGTGCCATGGGCAACTGCTTTGAATATCCCACCCATTAAAATTCCAGAACAAATAAAGTTCAGAATTACAGCTTTAAAATAAATTTCTGATAATCAAAATGGTTGGGCTAGAATAATTAGTCCATAAAAGCCAGGCTAAAGAGGTGGCCCTTCAGTCTTAGCATAAAAACCCTGATTGAGGAGGCCTTCTGGACTGCAGATGGAAGTGAGTTCCACCGGATGACCCAGTGGCACTAAAAGCCCTGTTGCCTGATGTCTTGAGCCAAACCTTGGGATCGTCCAGGAGGCCCCTTGAAGAGGAATGGAGGGAGTGAGCAGAGATTGCAGGTGTCAGGAGCTCCAATAGGTAGCCAGGACCCAGTCCATATAGGGCCTTATAGGTAAGCAAGCCCACCTTGAAAAGGACCCTTCACTTGACAGACAGACAATGCGGAGCACGCAGGACTGGGGATACATGACTGGACCTAGACAGGCCTATAGCAACTTGGCTGCCATGTTCTGCACCAGCTGCAGTCTGTGGAGTGTCCCTCCCATGATCCTCAAGTATAGAGAGTTGCAGTAGTAGAGTCTAGAGTTAACAAAGGCATGTACCAGAGTCAGCAGGTCCTCAGGAGGAATAAGGGGCTTCATCCTGGCGATGTTCCACAAGTGATAAAAACACTTTTGACAACAGATAATACCTGATCTTTGAAGGTCAGCCTGCTGCCCAGGAGTACTCTAAGATCACACACCCTCAGGGAAGTCATCAATGGAGTGGGCCCCAGGAAAATACCTGTGCTAGCTTCAGGTGGCAACCCATCACGCACGTGACCAGGTTTGATAACCAGCACCTCCATCTTAACCAGGTTTCATCACAGCCAGCTGTGAGCCATCCAGTCATTGATTTTAGCCAGACAGATGTTAAGCACATTGACAGCACTGGATGTTCAGGATGCAAATGACAGGTACAGTTGGGTATCATCTGCATAGCAGTGAAACTCCACACTGTAGTGGTGAATGATCTCACCCAGGGGCAGCATGTACACTGCGAACAATGTTGGTGACAAGATCAAGCCATGTGGTATTCCACATGACAAGGGCATCGGGAAGGAAGAGAAATTCCCCATCACTACCCACTGCACCATATCAGATAGATAGGACTCAAACCATCTGATGACAACACCGGCAAGTCCACAAAACTCACAGAAATGATAGAGAAGCACGATGTTGTCCACAGTGTCAAATGCTGAAGAGAGATTGAGTAGTACAAGAATTAATTTGTCTCCTCTATCTCTAGCCAGGTCATTATGCACCCTAACTAGTGTTGTTTCTCTGCTGTGTCTAGCCCAAAAACCTGACTGAAATGATTCATAGATGTCAAAGGGCACGAGGAGATCCTCAAGCTGTTGTGCCACAAGTTTCTCGACAACCTTGCTTAAAAAAGGCAGGTTAGAGATCAGACGGTAATTTGCTAGGACGTCTGGGTCGAGGGAAGGTTTCTTAAAGTGGGATCTCACCAGCACTTCTTTCAAAGTGACAGGGAACACCCTCTCCACCATTGAACATCCCATCAAGAAAGATAACCTCCTCAATGGGATCCCTGACTGGATAGCTGACACTCTGTCAGAGAAAAACAGAGATAACTCTTCACATCGAGTGGACGAAAAGATCTTTTTCATCTGAAGACAGGCAGGATGGAGAAGACTATCTACAGTACCAAAAAGCTGAGATGGTTTGTTTCTCCCTGCAACAGTTTCCTTGGACAGGAATTCTGTCTCTTCTTTGGGAAATTGCCCCCTGGTACTCATCATAGTGAGCACGCAGGGCCAGTTTGCTTGCCTCCAACTGGGTCTTCTGCCAGCAATGCTCCAACGTCTGACCTTTGATCTTCATATCTTTGAGATCCCCATCAAACCAAGGGTATCTCAAGTGAGATGATGTGAGTTGTATACAAACTGGAGTGATGGCATCCAGTGCTTTGGAGACCATCTTATTATAAGTGGCCACTGCCTCACTGGTGCCTATCACACATGCCACATCTACCCTAGATAGGTCAGCTAATGCCAGTAGTCCCTCTGGGTGCAAGCCCCTCGAAGGGTGGCAGCTGACCATCTTCACTGGGGAAAGACTTCCGGGGGGTCCCAAACATGAACTTCATGGTGCAGTGATCAGACCAAGAGACCAGATCAGTCTTGAGGCTATCAACTCCAACACCCAGCTGGCACACCAGATTGAGTGTGTGACCATGCTGGTGGGTTGCAAAAGCAACCACTTGTGTCAGGCCTAATGATGACATCAACTGGAGGAAGTCATAACTAAAATGTGAGGATTCGTCGTCGACCCAGGTGTTGAAGTCCCTCAGGATTAAACACCTGGGGGGCTCCAACACCTGGTTGATGATGAAGCCTGCTACCTCCTGCAGTAATTCTCCTCCCTACCCAGGGGGCCGATAAACAAGGAGAATCCTGCAGCCTGCACCTGGACCCCCATGCATGGTGACACAATCAAAGGATCTGGTATTACCAACTGGATGCACCGTGAAGCCCAAGCTGGATCTAAAAATGATGGCTACTCCACCACCCCATGATCCTTCCTCAGCAGTGCACTATGGAGTACCCAGTGGGGATGGCTGCCTCAAGAACTGGGCCACCATCATCACCCAGCCAGGTCTCCATGATGCAAGCCAGGTCAACAAGGGAAATCAAATCCTCAAAAATGGCAGTCTTCTTCCTTATCAACCTGGCATTACAAACCACTGCTCAAAGAGGATTAGAGGGCATGGCCTTCCCCCTATCTGCCTGCCCACTTGGTCCAGTGGGTCTTCGGGAATGGAGACCAAACATGTCTGGCCTCTCTCTAGGCTCCATTTGAACTCAGGGCATCTCCTGCACCTGACAACTCCAATGCTACTCACCTCCCATTCCTCATCTGCCTTCCACAATCATCGATCCACCCACCCACTTGTAATCTTGACCTCAATGCAATGCATGGCTGTGATGGAAGAAACTGGGAGATCAGTAAAGGGATGGATATCGTGAAGTAGGGAGGCAGCATAGGTAATTCTTGTCAGCCCGCGGTCCCAATACATCTCTGCCTGGCACTCCTGCCGAAACAAGAAAAACCCTGTCTAGAACAGCCCTTTAGCTAATGAGGCTAAACATTAAATGACCCACAAATCCACTCACACTCTCATTCACTCTAGTTATACAAGAGGCACCCAGTGGGAGTGACCTGCAGCAAAGTAAGGAACTGTACATTTCAATTGTACTTGGTTGCTCTGTATTAGTTATCATTGTTTCACCGGGCCCAATGAAAACTTGCAGCCTCTGAATGAATCCAGCACGGGGTCATAATGTCGCAAGACATTATGCCGCATGGCAAAATTGTGCTGCCAATATAGCACGATTTATGCCATGAGGCATAAGTCTTTTTTCTGTGGAGGGCTGCCCCCACACCCCCTGGACTCCCTCCCCCACTAAAGATTCTCAGCTCTGGGGGTGGCAACTAGGGGAGCACACAAGTAGGAAAAAAATAAAATGTTTCTGGGACTGCGAATCAAATCCAGTCCCAGATGCAGCGCCTGGGTTCCTACTGCTGTGGCTCAGTCCTGTGAGCCACAGCAGCTGCTTGTTGGAACCTGGTCCCAGCAGAGGTCTTATCCTCTGCCTAGGAAAGCGCTACTGGTGCAATACCATGTACAGCAGTATATGCAGTATTGCACCAGTAGCAGTAGCATACTGCGCTGTACTGGGTTAGCCATAATATCGTACTCTGTTAAGTGTGTGACATTATGACCCGGTAGGAATAAATCCTATGCTGGTTGAGAGTTACTCCTGTCCTGATTGAACGCTACTGCATGTATCTCCTTGGGGGGCATAGAATAAAGGGCATTGAAAGTATAAGAAACTATTTTATTCACAAGAAATGTCAGAAATCATCTCAGTACTGTATTTCAGACATTTCTATGTGCATAAAAGCAATCACATATGCATTATTTGCTGATGACTATTTTTACAAGGTGGCAGGATACAATAACTTTCTTGCTGTTTAAACAGGGGAAAAAAACCTTTCTCTGTGTTTTTCTCTTGTTTTGCACAGAACCCATGTTATACTGTAAGTGCAATAACCCACTCCAGGGTATGGGGTTATAAGCATTCAATCCACCACTGGGGTGCTGTGAGAGGATACTCAGCCTGTGGCCTCATGCCTCACAACACTCCCCAGGCTTGGATTAAATGCCTATAACCCCATACTCTGTTGCAGATTATTGCTAACTTAATCTTATCTAATATTACTAGCCACCTATAAGAACTCGACTAAATGATGTGAAACCTTATTTGTATTCTACATAAATGCTTCCAGCAGTGAAACAGGAAAACCAAATAGACTAATCAGACTTTACCAATGCAATCTCCCTAACTGTAGCAGTTAAACAAAACAATCTGATTTATGTGCATGAAATGAGTACAGTAAATGCAAACATCTTGCAATGTTTTCCAAAGGTAGAGCAAACACAGCTGTAGAGAGCAGATATAAAACAAAATCTGTGATGTAAATATAATAAACTCAGCATACAGTACAGGATGTAAAAGCAGATGAGCATAATTCAAAATGTTGTAGATTGAAGTTGGAGGGTATTATTTATTTTGCTGAAACTATTTTAAATGCAATTCAGAGCAGCAAACACATTCAATACCACTATTTTATATATACTATTTTCCAGAGCCCTTAGAGAGTCAAAATCAATTCAGCTGAGGTGAGTTTTGCAATTTCAAAGAGGGGTTTCATAAAAAGTCTTCAGATTTTAAATTGGTAATAACATCATTATGTTATGCAAACAATAATGCATGATACATAGGGTTGGAATCACATACTGTACCACAGGTGTGTAGTGAGGCCCAAGGCCATTGGCCAAATGCCATATAAGACTTCAGACATGCAGCCATATAGCTTTAAACAAACCCGAAAGTGTATTATTGCAATGATTACATGCATTTTAACAAATAGGGTAATAAAGCATGGAGAAAAACAAAACCTGTACCCATGCATTAAGCACTAGCACCACAAAGTCATGTGATGGGTCTCAGCCAATAAATGATCTTTATTCTAGTTACCCAGGTTAGATGTATTACAGTGAATAACAGGGTCCTGGAGACCTGATGAACCAGTCTGGGAAGATTGTATCAGTAAGAACTGCTCCAAGTTCAGTTTACCAGCCACACTGACCCTGGGTCACTTTCCCAGATGAACAGAACTGGCCTGAATGAACCAGCCAAACTGATCCAGGATTGGTTTATCAGCCAAGCTGATATGGGGTCAGTTTGTACCAGAGATGTGGTTAACCACAAGCTTGCAGTATAGCAGCCAGAGTAGCACAGTGGATGATAACATCACTGTGAGCCAGGAGTATGGGTTACAATTCCAACAAAGGAATGTTTTTGCAGTTTCTGTTTCCCTTAAATGTCACCAAAGTGATGATCCATGGTGGCATGGGGGTCAACTATTAGGTATACACTAATATGAGCTGACTACAAATCAGACCAGTTTGTCTGTTAAACAGATCCTGGATCACGTTATGTGGTAAACTAACTTTGGAGCAGACTGTGTGTATAAATTCTTTATAGAGCATCACACAGTAAGGATGCTTTGGGTGTGTTGTTCACCAAGGGCCCCCCCCCAGCCATGAGAATTCTGTAGATTATTTCTGAATGACTGGACACCTTAGAGGGTGTCATTGTACATATACAATTGTCCTAAATATTGAACATAATGAAAAATTTGTGTTCATCTGTCTATACTGAATAATTGATCACCATGTGAGAGTTCTCAGGAAATCAGATTGCAGAAGTTTTTCATCTGTTTATAGATTAGGGTTGAGTTAGTGTTTCCATCAAAACTCCTGCTTTTGACAGCTTATATCTCACTGGTCTTAGGAGCTAGGGATTAGAAAATTGGCATGCACACATTCAGTCATACAGGCTAATAAGCCTATGTAAACTATGAAAACATTCCACTCTGTAGTTTACATCACAAAAATTCACACACATTTGGGACATTTTCAGCATAGATAATGAAGAAATACACCAATAACAAACCTGAAACTTTCAAGTATGTTAGATATTGACTTTGCATTTGTGTTTCAGCGCTAAAAGGCTAATTTAAAAGTTAAAACTGTTTTTAGACCACAAAGCAGATACAGACACAGATGAGAACATGGGAGGGAAGCAAAATCACCTATCTAGGTATTGTAATCCCCTCTTATGTGTTTCAGATCTAGTCCCCCTAACAACCCCCCATCAATGAACTTGAAATGGAATGCCACACATGGAAAAACATGCACCTTAATCAAAAGGGCAAAGCTGAAGCTTTAAAAATGTTTTCTCTTCCAAGTTTTGCATATTACATAATCCCAACCTTTTCAGATCTTTTATCAGATGAAAAGCTAGGATTGCTGGGTCATTTATTTGGGAAGGCAAGCTACCCCGTTTAAACTGAGGAAAGCTACAGGCACATTGGTGTAAGGGAAGCTGGGTCCTCCCATGCTTGCAAAGCTGCCATATAGTCTTTTAGTGCAACAAGCATCCCTCTAACCATGCAAATCCACCCATTAGTTCCACATGATCTGGGCTTGCTATTGAAGGGGCCCACTGTCACAGACAATGCCTGACTCCTCTTTTAGGTGGCAAGCTACAACTAAACCTGAAATGTCATCCCTTAACCATGTTCACTCACAAAGTGTGGGACACCTGTTGGCACCAGATGCTAAAACTTCAAATCAAGCAAGGTACAGCTATCAAATTGAAATATTTAAGAATAATCCATCCATAATAGTAGGTGTCAGGTCACTTCCCTGGAAATCCTGAGTACAATTCAGAATTCAGTACCTAGAGGATCTTCTAATACCTAACTCTACCACCTATCATTTCAACAGGTATTTGTACTGTTCCCTATTTCACGTGTGGAGTTTTGGAGATTCTTCCTAGTATAATGCACTAATCATACCCTGTATAAAATGCTTCTCACCCCTACATCCCAACATGTTGGTAAACTCTGGGCACAATGCTCTCTTCAGAAAGGGGGTAGAATCTGCAGTACCATCATGGATGCTCACCCCACCTCCTAGAACAAAGTGGGAACATGCTGGAAGAAAACTTCTCTACAAATGAACTCTCTTGCAATATCTTGCTTCAGGAACAGACTGCACGTGTTAGGCTGGCAGATGACATATACTGGGACGCCAAAAGAGCATTAATGCAATATATGATCCGCAAAATGTGGTGCTGTACTCTCCAGGTGCTTTATGGAAAGTCAACTAGAAAAACTGATCCTGCAACCAGCTACCCAGTTCAGAGCAAAGCACAAAAGTCACACCAGCAAGCAGTGTGGTGCTTATTTACACTTATTTAAACTGCTGTAAAAAGACCAGCCAGAACATGATGGTAAACTCACCCGTAGCAAAATTCCCTAAATGCGTTTCAAACCCCAAAACTGGTGCTTTCACAAAGACCTGGCAGGTGTTTTTGAAGCAATTTAAATAAATGTAAGCCAGCACCCTACTGCTCACTGTTGTGCTTCACTCTGGATTGGGTTGATGGGTGCAGGAGCAGTTTTTCCTTGTTGCCTGTGTCTCGTTTTCCCAGCACCAGCATTCTCAGGTGCATTCAGTCCCTCTTTGTGCTTTCTGGAATAGGTTTTCTACTTCATGCACTATGTTGAAGATTTTTGCACTAGTAGCCAAATCTGATCCATATTGTTTGGCATTACTTTCCATTCCAGCATTTCTGGACAGGAATACTCCAAGATTGTAATTTGGTCCTACACTATTATATTCCTAGATCTAGAAAAAAAACTAAGAAAGCTGCACACATGCCAGGCAGGTATCTGCTTGCCAAAATAAATTGCCAAAGAAATACCAGTCTGGTGTGTGTAAATTTTTTATTTTTGTTTTTTATATGTTGACATATAGCTGGAGCACCTTTGTGGGTGACAGTGTGTGCTCCTTCTTTTTGTTTTTCCTACATCCCTAGATCTGTAGGTCTTTTCCTATTAGGGGATATGTTGGATCTGATAGGTCTGCCGAAATGTCATTGTGAATGACTACTTGCTGCCCTCTTGGATACCAAGAGGCTCATATTGATGGCATAAAGGCAGCTATTCTATCCCTAATTTAGTGGCACACTGCCACGATACACCTAGCTATTTTTGAATGACCAACACACAAGCTATCCAAAGCTATCCAAAAAGAAACAGAGTACTAACCTTAAGGTGTCCATATTTGTCCTCACACCTCTGTAGTGTCTCAACTCCAGCAAGCAATTTACCAGTATTGGTTTCTGATCTACTGCAATAATTTTAATATTCTTAATTTATGTCAGAATCAACGTGCTAAGGATCTTGCATTTATTTTGCATGCAATACACCTGCAGCTCCAGTTCCTGATTCTGCTTGAGGTCATCTACTAAAAACTCCCTTTTGTTCCAAATGATCTGATAACAAATGGATTCCATCATTATTCAATTTATGTGTGGATCCTTTTCTATTTGTTTTTCAGATTGTGTGGAGTCCAGATTAAAGGGGTAAAAACCAAAATACTTTTCAGTCCGGCACTGTGTCAGTAGCATTAGCTAACAAGCATTTGTCAATGCTGAATGTTTGCTTGCTGGTATTAGCACTGGAAATGCAGGAGCTAGACAGATGCAGAGTAGGAATAGCAGTGAAATATTGAACTTCACACCAACCCTATCTCCAACCTGTAGAGAAAGATAGGCATTGGGGTATGCATTTGGGTTGTCGTCCATAACATTCATGCCATTTCACCTCACCCTATCCTGCAGACACCTATCAGTGTTGAGGTGTGCCTTGGGGTGTTCGGCTTTACAGTCACCCCACTCCATAAGGATATACACTAAAATGGGTGCAATATAGGAGAATGGAGTTGTAACCCCTAGATGGCGCTATCCCAGGGGCTACTACCCCTGCCTGATTTGCCACTAACAGGTTGAGGGGCCTGGATCCAATGGCGGGTGCCTCCACCCAGAGGTCAGGGTTTGCAATAGTTAAAATTACTTGGTCACAGCCCTCTGGGACACTGCAACCCCCCTTTCTTCCCACTAGTGGCCCACGCAATATATTAGAATTACCTTCACAGTATACCCTTACCCTCAGGGCTGGTTCAGGCACTGGGACCTCCTGTAAAATAAGATACAGTGCAACAATCACAGTACAATACTTTAACATAGACAAATACCTCAGGCAGTATAACTTTGCTGAAACAAGCAGCTCGGATTTATTTAGGGGAATATAACAAGGACAGGGGAAATCAGGTTAATTAGCTTATCACTTTACTCATCTACCTGGCTCTGTGCAAGGCCTATCCCTACCAGTTACTGTCCCTGGGTACCCAAGCCCTAGTGGCTAGTCCAAACCGTGGCAGCTGGTAGGGGCCCTTTCCCACAGAGAAAAGAAAAATTAGTTTAAACAGTCAGCAGTACAGTGATTCCATTTGGATTCAATGTGGCAATTCAACAGGAAGCGACCCTGAATTAGTACTCACGACCTCCAAACAAGATAGGGTCCTTCAATGTCAGCAGGGCTACTCTTGAGCTCCACGAGACTCCTCACACATTTATATGGCAAACAGGCAGGCTGCTTCTCTATCCCGATCGCAATTACTGCACAATACCCGGGAGAACACACAGCAGATTCAGTTCCTGACAGACCGAGTGCAATTCAGCAATTTCTCCAGTCTTCTACAGGGTGAGCCTGGTTTCTACTCTTCAGATATCCTTTGATTCTCTTCACAGGATGGATTCAGTCCTAACAAGCAGTTACACAAGCTGCAGACCGGAACTCTGGGCCTTACACGCTTCCCGACTAAAACTGCACACTGAAAAGTACAGGCTCCTTCCTTCTTCACTGCCAGAGCTCAACTGAAACTCCAACAGACAAAACGGGCACTTCCTTTGAGTTCCTCCCAGTTCTTGACTGGATTGGCTGTCACTCACAATAGACTGCTCCTGTTGGTCCAAAAGGCGGAAGTCTAAACTACATCTCCCAAGTCACTGCCCATACAATCCTCTTGTAGCTGGCTCAGATTATGAGTCCAAGTTCTGATTCGTCCAAGGCACCATTTTAGAGCTAGCTTACCTCACACTGATTGGTCCAGTTCAGCATTTCAAAACCAGAATGGGGAACTAGGCAGACACAGTTCTGACTGCAAAGAAAGCAGGTTAGACAAACTGTAATTTCATTATTACTCTAAATGATTTCTGGCAAACAGTTACATTTTTCAGATAGGTTCCCTTTGCACTCCTAGTGACTGCAAAAATGGAGTGAATTGGCAGCAGCTCGAGTGGTACTCAATCAAAGAAACACACAGTCCCCCATACAAACTAATTATGTCTGCAAGCAGACAGCTCTTAAAGACAGTACCAGAGGTTCTAAAACACTCACTGATAAATGGCTTAAGCAGCAAACACCATTCAGGCTTGGAGCATTCAAGCAAGCTCCTGAAGTCTTTTGGAACCCCCATTTGCAGGGGTTACACCCTTCCTGGCCTGGGAAAGCTTGACGTCCGTGTCAAGCAAGTACCCCATAAGTTTCAACTGCAACCATATACATTTGCATTAGGCTCGCAATGTAATCATCAGTCAATATATCATTTTACCAAGAACACATTTCTGAAACATTGCAGTACGTCACTCTTTACACAGTATTACATACACATTGTACCATAACTCAAGTTATTACCTCTTGTACATGAAACCTGAAGAGGGGCCCTTCCTATCAGTTACCTTGGGGCTGGATGGGGCAAGGGCACCATACTTAGAGGGCAACACAAGTAACTTGGAGTTAGCACTGACGCTCAGTTTGGGCAATGAGCTCGGGACACATACACTCCATTATGGACAACATTGAGAGGCAGATCCACTGGCCGCCCAGGAATCATAACTGAGGTGCACCACAGGCTTTACAGCTCGACCAGTCTTTCTAGGGGAACTGTTACAGTCTCTGCACTCTGAGCCTCATTTTCAGCATTGTCCTCACTTGTCAGGGGAGTCTCCATGGGGGTAGAGAGGCTAGAACTTGGGGCACTTTCAGCTCCAGGAGTTACAGTTTCTGAGTCCACCATTTGGCTCGCATGGAGAGCTTTTGGACACTGGCAGTGGACTGTCAGGGCACTCAAAATACTCTTCTTGTTCTGGTGTATCACCAGTCTGACCCAATCCATCACTTTCCTCCCTGAAGCTCAAACAGTTCAACCATGCACAATGATTCCATTTCATCTGATCTGATGCTTTGCACTTCACTTTCTGGGAGCATTGGCTCCAGGGACGAAGTTGGGGCTTGGACAGTCCAGAAGGCCCAGCTTCATCTCCAGTATTGACTAGGGGATTGCCCCAAAACAATTGACTCAGTTCGTAAGAAGGATAGTATTCAAAGTCACTCTCACTTTCTTCCGATATGGACTGACAGTCATGCTCAACTGGGACTTGTGGAGGGGAACACTTTAACTTTGCTTCTGTAGGTGCAGACTTTCTTGATCTTTTCTTAGCAGCAGCTCTAGTCACTGGTCCAGAGGGGGCATCTTCTAGGGGCTCAGACTCAATTAAGATTTGTCCAATGGGCAGTAAATGATTTCTATGCATTGTTTTTGCATCTTTTGAATTATTCTCAGGCCTTACTTTGTACACTGGCAGATCATCTGGTTGCCCACTACAATGTGAGGGAGATGGTGCCATCTGTCAGCAATCTTGTGCTTGCCATGCAGTCCCAGATTTCTTAGCAATACCCGATCTCCCTCCTGGAGTTCCTGTGATTTCACCTTTTTATCATACCTTTCTTTGTTGGCCAGATTTCTTTTGGCAGCCATGGTTTGAGCCAGTTGGTACGCATGAGTTAGCTGGGCCTTTAACTTTTGCACATACTGTAAATAGTTGTCAGCTTGAACCCCATCAGGAGAGACCCCAAAACACACATCTACCGGTAGTCGAGCTTCTCTTCCAAACATCAAGTGGTAGGGGGAGAACCCAATGGCATCACTTTTGGTGCAGTTATAAGCATGTACCAGGGTGCTAATTTGTTGGCTCCATCTAGTCTTGTCCTTTGGGTGCAGGGTGCCTAGCATATCTAGCAAAGTGCTGTTGAAATGTTCAGGCTGTGGGTTCCCCTGGGGGTGGTAAGGAGTGGTTCTGGACTTTCTCACTCCCCACAGAGAAAGCATCTCTTTGATCAGACGACTCTCAAAGTCTCTCCCTTGATCAGAATGGATTCTTTGTGGAGCCCCATAGTGAACAAAAAAGTTTTCTACAAGTACTTTGGCTACAGTGGATGCTTTCTGGTCTTTGGTGGGAAAGCTTGGGCATATCTCGTGAAATGGTCAGTGACCACCAGCACATTACTGATATTTCTTTGATCTGACTCAAACTCAGAAAATCAATACAGACCAGCTCCATGGGTGCACTGGTGGTTATGTTAACAAGGGGAAAGCTTTCCTCTGTAAGCAGCGACTACAAGTTTGAATGTGTTGCTCCACATCAGCCCCATCTTAGGCCAATAGAATCTGGATCTCACCAAGTCAAGTGTTCTGTCTATACCAAGGTGCCCCATGTGGTTGTGCAAGGACCTCAATACTGAGTCTCGAAGGCAGTGGGCAGAACCAGTTGTTGTTTGTCTACTTGTCCCCTCTGTCTACTGTTTCTCTGTATAACAGTTTATTGATCAGTTTCAACTTAGGACCTTCTTTGTATAACAGTGCAGTTCTCAAATCAGTGGGCGTAATTTGGACACATCTTTCCTGCATAGAGGGCTTCTAAAGCTGATTTGATCATAGGATCGTGGATTGAGCCCGCGAATACTGTCATTGTCCAGCTGAGGCAGTGCACCAATGTCTATTGCAGAAAAGTGGCAATAAGCAGCAGGTATGCAATTCTCAGAGGGTCCCAAGCAATCCACCATGCAGTCCACTGCATCCGTGGACATTTGTTCCTCCCTGTCAAACTTCCGGCAGAGTGCCGAATGTCAAGTTCTGCCAATCGGACCCAATCATTCTGGGGAACAGGCCTCCGGGAGAGGCATCAGCATCTATGTGGTTCAGACCTGCTCGGTATTCGAGAGCATAGTCATATGTAGATAATGCAGAAAGCCACCTGTGGCCAGTGGCATCCAACTTAGCTGAGGTCTGCACACATAGGTCAAAGGATTATTGTCAGTTTTTACTAGTATTTTAGCCCCATACAAGTACTCATGGAATTGGTCAACAATAGCCCACTTCAAAGCTAGGAACTCTAACTTATGTACAGGATAGTTCTTTTCGGATGGGGTCAGGCTTCTACTGGCAAAGGCCACTGGTCTCAGGCCATTCTCATGCTCTTGGTACAACACAGCCCCCAACCCTTGCAAGCTAGCATCAGTGTGCAGGACGTAAGGTTTTCTTGGATCAGCATAGGCCAGCACTGGAGCATGGGTAAGTTGATATATGATCTCATGAAAAGCAGTCTCACAATCAGGAGTCCAGCGGGCCCCAAATACTTCACTCGGATGAAAATACACTCTTTCAGTCTTGAGGGACGCTGACTTTGGTATTTTTGTGGGTTGGGGGATACCCTTGAGTAAGGTTACGAAGAGGCGGATCACTCTTGAATAGTCCTTGATGAAACGCCGATAATAACCACAGAATCCCAGGAATCTTTGCAGTTCTTTTAGATTTTTGGGCTGTGGCCAGTGGTCAAGGCCTCAACTTTACTTGGTCGGTCTCTATTCCTCGGTGGATACTATGTGTCCCACATACTTTACTGATGTTTGAAAGAATTGACACTTATCAATGGACAGTTTAAGGCCAAAAGTCCTCCAGTCGGTCCAATACCTTAAATAATCTGCTCTCATGTTCCTCCAGTGAGCTGCCAAACACAATAACATCATCTAGGTATACCAGGCACTCTAGTAAGTTCATGTCCCCACTGCACGCTCCATCAATCGTTGAAAAGCGGCTGGGGCACCTGAAATCCCTTGAGGCATCCTCATGAATTCATAGAAATAGCGGACAGATAAAGGCTGTCTTCTCACGGTTCTCTGGGGCCATCGGGATCTGGTAGTACCCACTGCGGAGATCCAACACAGAGAACCACTTGCTCCGTTAGGCAGTCCAAAGCATCCTGAATGCGGGGCATTGTGTACTGATCAGGGATAGTCCGCCGGTTTAAGGTGCGATAATCCACGCACATCCTTACTGTCCCATTCT
Source organism: Neoceratodus forsteri (assembly GCA_016271365.2). Classification (NCBI taxonomy): domain Eukaryota; kingdom Metazoa; phylum Chordata; order Ceratodontiformes; family Ceratodontidae; genus Neoceratodus; species Neoceratodus forsteri. Next base: position 153,863,428 of record JADMNL010000026.1, on the reverse strand, counting down.
TTTTCCTCACTACCACAATGGGGGAAGCATAAGGGCTTCTGGATTCTTGTATTACACCAGCAGCTAATATCTCTTGCAGATGCCGTCTCACATCATCTATGTCAGCAGGTGCCAGGCGTCGAGACCTCTCACGAAATGGTCTTTCGTCATGCAGCCGGATATTGTGCTCAGCTCCTTGCACGCATCCTACGTCCCATTCCTTTAAAAAAACACCTGGTCTCTCTGGGCAAGCTTCTCACTGATCCTCACTTTCCATTCAGCTGGTAATGGGGAGTCGCCGAAATCAAACAAGTCAGGCGTTACTCTGTCATTCTTCCTTGAACTCTTGCTGCTGGTTAGCACTACAGTGTCTGCACAATGCACATTAGCCTGGATGCAACCTCTATTTACTCGAATGTCTCTTTCAGACACATTATGAACTTGGACCATTACCCTTCTGGCATAAGCATGGGCTCTAGCGGGCAAAATACTAGGCTTGACCAGCAGTCCCTCTGGCAATTTTCCATCGCCTGGTGCATCCAACATTAATATTTTATTCTTAACATCCTTTCTGATATGGACCTCTCCCTGTAAGGTACACTGGGCATTTGGCGCCAGGATCAGAGACTCAGGATCCTTCTTCCATACAGTTCCGACCGGTTCCTCTGGTTCTATTTTTTCAGCATCTCTCTGTACCTCATAGGCCTTCTTAATTAAAGCTGGAACTCTTAAAGCTCTACTAGTCTTTGACCCCTGTTTTTCATAACATAACTGTGCCAGCCTTCCGAACATATGAGCATTTGTTCCAATCAACAAAGGGACACCATCATACAGTCCAGTGGGGGGGACACACTAAGGCTAGGGTCTCTACTTGTTCAGCCACTCCAGCCACGGAGGTGGGGAAAGACAGCCAAATTCAGATGTACCCGGAATAGGGGTAGGTCTTCTCACTTAACCCCCATACATGCAGTCCTTCTAATGGTTGTAAGGGTACGTCTGACAAATGCTTCTGATACCAATCTTGGAACATAATTGTCACTTGGGAGCCACTGTCTAATACAGCTCTTGTAGACACTCCATTTACGTTTACAGTGGTCTCCATGGAGGGACCCACTATTCTGGACCAGTCTGGAGAGGGATGAGTGGGGGCCTGGGCAACTGACCTTGCCACAAAAGAGCGTGAGTTAGCATTTTGGTGCCTCACTGGGATAATTTTGTGCACCTCTTAACCACTGATTTGTTCTCTGAAGCTCTCCTTGTAGCCTATATGCAACTTTGTCAGTGTCTTGGGGACCAGCATTCCTCTTCATGTGCCCATCCTTCCCACAATTATAGCAAAACATACTTTCTGGAGTTTGAGCTGGCGGGCGCCACACTGGGAGCCAGGCGGGGTACTACTAACTGGAAACCTTGGTGCCATCTCTGTCTGTGGCGTGATAAGCATTTGGAGACATCTCATCAGTTTCTCCACTTCCATGGTCAAGGAATTGAGTTTGGAGCTGTTATCAGCAGGAGATACATGGGTGGGTACCCCCACCCCCATAGCAGATGCAGTCGGATATAGGTCAGGGTCCGTACTTGCAGGCATGGCCTTCATAAAGGGACTGTTTTTGAATTCCCGGATCTCTCTCAACAGTTCTCCCCATTGTGACATATCTTTTTCCCTGTCAGAGCACTCATTGACTGTCAACCTCTGCCCCTGAACTTCATTTGATGGGTCACCCTCAGTCACTCGGGTCGTAGCCACAGCTGTTGGTGCAGGTCCTCCCGAGGTCGCTTTTCTCAACTCCTCGAATTCTCTCATTAACTCATCATAGGAGGGTGGGATTCCAGTCGATTTGCCAGGCGTAATTGAAGCAACAGCAGTTCTGAGAAGGGGCAGACTTAAGGATTCTGTCCAGTCTGGTTTGGTCCAGTTCAATCGCTGGCAAACTACCCTTTCTGAGGCATTCTTGCAACAATTTTCCAGCCAAGAGACATACAAGACAACAACTCCCTTGGTACTGTTGTGCATTTCTTACTCTCCACCATAGGTCCTCATCAGAATCTGGGCTCCCATACACATTCTCCAAGGCCTCAAGATAGGCCTGTGCAGTCGCTCAGGGTTACTGGCCCATTTAGCACGGATGGTAGCCAGGGCAGGACCTCGGAGGCTCTCACATAACCCTCTTTCACTTTTCGGCTTCCGAGCATTGCCATTCTAGCACTTGGGGCAACATAGTTCATCCAGGTCTCCCAGTCATCCTCCTTGGGGGTGGGAGGTGCCAGAGAAGATCCTCAACCTCGGTAAGAGTCGTGACTAATGGCAGGTGCAGAAATAGGAGTCTGCATTGGTTCAGCCACCATTACGGGCACTGGAGCGGGAGAGGGTGTTGGAGGAGGAACACCCAGGTGGCAAGAATAGTTTCTTCAAGTCCTCCACAGTTTCCCTTCTCCCAGCAACCATTTGTAAATTTCTCCTCAAAAGTTTCAGATAGTGGTGGTGGCTCATTCCCCCGGGTCTTTACTGTCCTTAGTTATCACTCTCCAAGCAGTGAGGCTCCTCTGGGGTAATGGTCTGTGGCACTTTGGAGCTATCTATGGGATCCTTAAACTCTACTAGGGCCAGAAAAGTGTGGTGAGCAGATTAGCATGCCGACCCACCACCACAGGGTTTTGTAAACCTTCCACCTTGGAAAGTACTCCTGTACAATGTCCGTATAGATACCCAAGGGGATGTCCAGTATAAGCATAGCATTTTGGGGTCGATCTCCTCCCCAGTACACCCTCCACCAGCGGTGCACAGCCACTTCTGTCGGGTACCCATTTTTCTTAACAGTGGTTCGTAAATATGGCCACTAGAGGACACACAATCCCAGCGGTGAGCCTCCAAGATGTAACCCCTAGATGGCGCTATCCCGGGGCTACTACCCTGCCTGATTTGCCACTAACAGGTTGAGGGGCCTGGATCCAATGGCGGTGCCTCCACCCAGAGGTCAGGGTTTGCAATAGTTAAACTTACTTGGTCACAGCCCTCTGGGACACTGCAACACCCCTTTCTTCCCACTAGTGGCCCACACAATATATCAGAATTACCTTCACAGTATATACTTACCCCCAGGGCTGGTTCAGGCACTGAGACCTCCTGTAAAATAAGATACAGTGCAACAATCACAGTACAATACTTTAACATAGACAAATACCTCAGGCAGTATAACTTTGCTGAAACAAGCAGCTCAGATTTATTTAGGGGGAATATAACAAGGACAGGGGGAAATCAGGTTAATTTGCTTATCACTTTACTCATCTACCTATGGCTCTGTGCACAGGCCTATCCCTACCAGTTACTGTCCCTGGGTACCCAAGCCCTAGTGGCTAGTCCAAACTGTGGCAGCTGGTAGGGGCCCTTTCCTACAGAGAAAGAAAATTAGTTTAAACAGTCACAGTACAGTGATTCCATTTGGATTCAATGTGGCAATTCAACAGGAGCGACCCTGAATTAGTACTCACGACCTCCAAACAAGATAGGGTCCTTCAATGTCAGCAGGGCTACTCTTGAGCTCCACGAGACTCCTCACACATTTATGGGCAAACAGGCAGGCTGCTTCTCTATCCCGATCGCAATTACTGCACAATACCGGGAGAACACACAGCAGATTCAGTTCCTGACAGACCCGAGTGCAATTCAGCAATTTCTCCAGTCTTCTACAGGGTGAGCCTGGTTTCTACTCTTCAGATATCCTTTGATTCTCTTCACAGGACAGATTCAGTCCTAACAAGCAGTTACACAAGCTGCAGACCGGAACTCTGGGCCTTACACACGTTTCCCGACTAAAACTGCACACTGAAAAAGCACAGGGCTCCTTCCTTCTTCATTGCCAGAGCTCAACTGAAACTCCAACAGACAAAACCGGGCACTTCCTTTGAGTTCCTCCCAGTTCTTGACTGGATTGGCTGTCACTCACAATAGACTGCTCCTGTTGGTCCAAAAAGGCGGCGAAGTCTAAACTACATCTCCCAGAGTCACTGCCCATACAATCCTCTTGTGGCTGGCTCAGATTATGAGTCCAAGTTCTGATTCGTCCAAGGCACCATTTTAGAGCTAGCTTACCCCACACTGATTGGTCCAGTTCAGCAGTTCAAAACCAGAATGGGGAACTAGGCAGACACAGTTCTGACTGCAAAAAGCAGGTTAGACAAACTGTAATTTCATTATTACTCTAAATGATTTCTGGCAAACAGTTACATCTTTCAGATAGGTTCCCTTTGCACTCCTAGTGACTGCAAAAATGGAGTGAATTGGCAGCAGCTCGAGTGGTACTCAATCAAAGAAACACATAGTCCCCCATACAAACTAATTATGTCTGCAAGCAGACAGCTCTTAAAGAGACAGTACCAGAGGTTCTAAAAACACTCACTGATAAATGGCTTAAACGCCAAACACCATTCAGGCTTGGAGCATTCAAGCAAGCTCCTGGAAGTCTTTTGGGAACCCCCATTTGCAGGGGGGTTACAGAGTGAACTCTGGGGCTGAAGAGTCCAAGGCACACCTCGTTGCCTGTCACTGGCTGCAGGGTGGGGGGGTGGAATGGCATGAGCATTACAGTTGGCAATTCAAAGGCACACCCCTGATGCCTGTCAGTCTGTACAGGGTGGGACATTATGGTTAGAAACCCTAACGCCCCGGGTGTTTGTTGTTATTTGCACAAAAAATTTTCAACATGGCCTTTTTGTGACTCCCACCTCATGAATGCATTTGGGACCTCTTCTCATGAACAGTGGCACTGTGAGTTTGTCAATGTGTCCTGAACTTTGAGTTCTCACAGCGACCGTGCCATTGTGTGCTAGATGTACGAAAACACAGATCGGGCAGGATGTGAAGAATGCCAGATGCACCATTCATAGGGAGGTGTGAAGAGATGGCAATGTTGAAAATTGGTAGTGATAATATTAAAAATGCTAGAACTTCTGAGCATACGTGGAAACTGCACAATGCATGTGGATAACACTGTCATTAATGAAATTAATTCACCAAATTTTCAACATAGGCATTTTATGACCTCTGCTCATGAACACTGTCACTATGATTTTCTTAATCTGTCCCGAACATTGATTTCCCACAACAACCATGCTATTCTGTGCCAAATGTGTAAAAGCATATTTCGAGCAGGATGTGAAAAATGACAGCTGTACTCTTCATACGGAGGTCTGAAAAACGCCAGTGTTGGAAATCTGGAATGAAAGAACTTCAAGTTTGCGAAGGTATGAGGGTGCATGGAAACTGAACAACACACGCTTGCAACACAATTATTTTATGGATGTTTGTCACCAAATTTTCAACATAGGCATTTTAGGACCTCTGCTCATGAACAGAGTCACTGTGATTTTACGTATGAACATACATATGAGCATATGAATCTGCCAGCAGAACAGACCAATCGGTCTATCTAAAGCTGCCTGAGTGTGCAGCTAGCACCCTAGATTGCAGCTGCCCCAGCCTCTCCCCCTCAGTTCCTCCCCCACTTGTCCCAGCCCCTGCCCTCCTGACTCTTCCTCTGACATTATCCCAGTCCTTCTTAAAGTTATTGACTGTCCTACATGTTACCACCACCTCTGGCAGTACATTCCAACTAGACACCACATTATCAGTGAAGTAGTGCCTCCTCATTTCCTTCTTAAAATGTCCCCCTTCCAATCTTAGTCCATGCCCCCTTGTCTCTCTTCCACTCTTCAGTTTAAACTCCCCCTTGGTGCTAGGTTTATTTACCACCTCAGGTATTTAAATGCTTGAATCATATCCCCGATCCCTCCTCTCCTTCAGTGTGTACATGTTTAGCTTAGTCAGCCTAACTTCATATTCTTTTCCTTCCATCCCCTTTAACATTTTTGTTGCTCTCCTTTGCAACCCCTCCAGTAACTTTATATCTCTCATCAGATATGGCCTCCAGTGTTGCACACAGTACTCCAGGTGCAGTCTGACCAACGATCTGTAGAGAAATAGGATCACATCCCTGTGTCTGGATGAGAATCCCCTTGTGATGCATCTCAGCATCCTGTTTGCCTTCACTGTTGCTCTCCTACACTGGACTGAGTTGTTCATGCTCCCAGTTACCAACACCCCTAGGTCCTTCTCCTCCTCTGTGATCCCCAACCTCACCCCTCCAACCAACAGTAGCTCTTCTGGTTCTTAGGCCCGAAGTGCATCACCTTACACTTGTTTGCATTGAATCCTAGTTGCCACTCCACCAACCATGTCTCTAGTTTGGTTAGGTCCCCCTGCAGTTTTTCATCTTTGTCCACCACTGCCCCTAATTTGGTATCATCTGCAAATGGACTAACCCTGCTCCCCACTCTGTGTGCTATATCAGAGATATAAAGCCCAAATAGCACCAGGCACAGCACTGACCCCTGCAGCACCCTGCTTGTCACTGCTCTAGGTGCCGAGAGCTCCCCCACCACCACCACCCTCTGCATCCTCCCCTATAACCAGGTCTCTATCCATTTAGTCAGCTTTTTTCCCACCCCCACTGCCATCACCATCCCCCCAGTCTCCCATGAGGCACTGTATCAAAGGCCTTACCGAAGTCCAAGTACAGGACAAGTACCACACGGCCCCTGTCGAACTCCCTTGTCACCCAGTCATGATACTCTATTAGACAGGTTTGACAAGACCTCCCTGAGATGAACCCATGTCACTGCCCACTCTCTAGAAATGCCACCAGCCTCTGTTTCAATATCACCTCCATAAGCTTACCCACAATGGATGTGAGACTGACCATCCAATAATTTCCCGGCTCCTCCCTAGGCCCACTCTTGTGTATGGGCACCACATGGGTCACCCTCCAGTCCTGGAGCATACACCCCATTTCCAGGGAGGTGTTGAACAGATCTGACAGTGGCTCAGCCAACAGCTCCGCCATCTCCCTCAGCACCCTGGGTTGGATGACATTGGGACCTGGTGCCTTGTCCACCATTACTGCCCTTAGCCCCTCTAGCACCCCAGTCCCTGTGATCACTTTGTCTTTCACCTCCTCCCTCCCTTTCCCCACCCCCCTAGCCCATGTTGGTAGTGGACAATCCCTCTCGTTAGTGAAAATGGAGCGGAAGTACTCATTTTGAATTTCCACTTGCTTCTCACGCTTTTCCCCTCCCTTTATGCCCTGTGCTAACCTTAATTCCCTGGAGGTCTTAGCTTTTTCCACCTCCCTGGCCACCTCCCTTGACCAACTCCCATAAGCCCCCTTATCCTCTCCCTTCCCTGTTCTCCTGTACTTCCAGTATGCAGCCCTCTATGCCCTCATCCCTTGCAGCACTTCTTTGTTCAGCCAACATGGTTTCTTGGCTCTGCTCTTCTTACTTCTTACTCCTGGCCCTGGTGCAGGCTGCTCTGGCCTCTGTTAGCCCACTCTTTATGATGCCCCACTTTTGTTTTGCATCCATCCCCGGCCTTATGCTCTGGAGTCTCCCTCATAGTATTGCTCCCATCCTCCCAAAGTCCACCCTACTAAAGTCCACCACATTAGTGCCTGTGCCTCCTGTCCCTCTGCCCAGTGCGAGAACAATTCACACTGTTTGATGGTCGCTACCCGTTAGTGGGTCCTCCACCCTTACCTCCCTCATTGCCTCCCCATTTGCCAGTACTAGGTCCAGAGTGCTACCAAGCCTTGTAGGCCTACTTACCAATTGCATCAGAAGGCCATCCTGGAATGCGTCAATGCGCACTTGCTCCCTGATACTGCTAGTGGCCGGGGTGCTCCAGTCAACCCCTGATAGGTTAAAATCCCCCACTATCACCACACTCCCCATCCTACAGGCCCTTTTTATCTGCTTTGCCAACTCCCCATCCAGTTCCCCAGATTGGGCTGGTGGTCTGTACACCACTCCCAGCCTCAGTTTTCTGCCCTTGGAGTCCAGGAGTTGCACCCAAAGTGCCTCTGTCCTCTCCTCTTCTCCCTTGTCCATTATGCATTTGATCCCCTCCCTCACACAGAGTGCAACCCCTCCTTCCAACCCCCAGGTCCCTGCCGTATATCCTGTATCCCAGGATTGCCGTGTCCCAATCATGGTAATCTGTGATCCAAGTCTCTGTCACTGCAGCAGTGTCCACATTCCCCTCTGAAAGGAGCACCTGAAGCTCTGCAATTTTGTTCCCCAGGCTTCTTGCATTGAGAAATACCAAATTCCACCCATACCCCTCCTTCTCCTCACTCTTCTCCTTGGCCTGTGTCCCTCCTCCCGGTAGTCCACACCCTTTCTCCTTGTTATTCTTATCTGGTGGCGGTGCCTTCTGCATTACACTCAGACCAGTCTGCCCGCCCCCTCCCAAGGTTACTATACCTCTGCCTTTACCTATATGTAAGGGGTGAGCTCATTAGGCTCCCCTGTCTGGACTTTTCTACCAACCTCAGTCTTTTGGCAAATCCACCTTAGTAGAGATATGCCCCTCTAATCCTGCATTTAATACTCCTATCCCCTTCTTGCTCAAGTGTAGCCTGTCCACCATGTACAAGTCACTATTCTCACAGACCCTATCCCAGTTAGTCACTAACCCATAATTTTTGGTGTGGCAGCAATCCCTCAGCCACTCATTGAAGTCCTCAATCCTATCCTTCCTCCCCATTCTTGCACATGGTACCGGGAGTACCTCTGAGAATGCCACAACTCCTCCACGCTCTTACACTGCCTGCCCAACTCCTCTTACCTCCCCCTCACCACTTCCACAGTCTCCCCCGCCAAGTCATTTGTACCCACATGCAACAGTAAATGAGGTTTCTTCCTCCCCCTCGCTGCACATGTGAGCAGTGCCTGCCCCTACTGCAGTCAACCCAGAGATAGCTTCAACCCAAATATGTCTGTGCCTTCCCCCTTCTGCACCATCTCACCCCTTTCAGTATAGAATCCTCCAGGACAAGTACCCCCAATCTCTTACCCCCTTTCTCTTCTAATGCCTCCTCCACCACCCCAGTATTCATTCTCCCCTGCCTCTTACCCTCACCAGCTGCACCCTCTGTGACTTCTGTATCTGCACCCCTTACTTCTGCCTCACCCCTTTTCTCTGCCTTATTCCTTCCATCCCCCTTGAACCCCTTCCCAGTCTGACTACTTCCTAATGTGCTTCCCATATTGACCTCCCCTGCTCCCCAGCTAATTTCTAATCCCGCTCCTATCACCGTTGTTGTCAATTTAGAGCCCCCATTCCCTTCCACCCCGATAGTGATGCCCCTCCCATCCTTCCCCTTCCCATAGCCTTCTCTCATCCAGTCACCCCTCCTTCCTTACTAGCCCTCTTCTACCCTTTCATCCTCTCTATCTCTTCCACTACCTGTTGCAATCCCTCTCATGCCCCGCTTGTCCTCCCCCTTCAGTATGTTCCTGCTCTCCCCCTCTCTCCCATAACAGAGACTCGAATCTATTCCTAGTCGATACCCCTCCTACATCTCTTCCCCATCAGTTCCCCCTCCTACTTGTTCCCTCCATTGCCCCCCTGGTCCCACCCTGGTCCCTCCCTACCTGCAGTCATCTGCTCTCTCCCTCGTGGTCTCTTCCTCCCCCATCAGAAGGCCCTCTCTCTCACCTCGGGCCCCCCTCCCTTCTCTTCTCTTTTCTGCTAGTGTCTCTGATACTGGGGTCAGTTTCAGTTCCTAGCTGATCTTCCCCATTCCCCCTTGCCATCTCCATATTCCCCCCCAGCCAGGATGCCTTTCATACTCATCTGCCCTGCCACTTAAGACTCCTTCCTAACCTCCACAGTTCCTCCCTCAAACTAGCCAATTGTCTACAGAGTATGCACTCCCCATCCTCCAAGCCCAGTCCAGGATCATGGCGGACCCACACCCTGTATACCCCACCACCCTTCCAAAGATGCCAACGCTATTGACACATGGCACCTGCCCAATTTTGGCCCCCATCTTATGTTACAGGCTCTTACTCCCAGTTTCTGTACCCTACTACAACTGTTAAGGCCCGATTAACTCAAATTTCTGTTTCCCCCCCACACTAGTCCCCCTACTGCCCCCTTGCTGACTGGGTTAATTCAGTCTCAAATCTCATCCATTAGATACTGTATTACTGTAGCAATCCTAAAGCCTCCTTGTCCATTTTTCACCCCTCAGCTACCATACTTTTTGTTCTTAGCCCTCATAGTTCCACTTAGCCCAGTCAGAAATCATATTGCACTCCAAGTATTACTCAACACAGTTAGAGAAATAAACAGAACACATACATATGTATTATTACAGCAATCCTAACAGTATAGCTCAGTACTTAGCTCAGTTAGAGAAACAAACAGAACAACTAAATCTGTATTATTACAGCAATCATAAAATTATCCAATCATTGCTTTGTCTCCACCCCAGAGACCCTGCTGTAATATAGGACCACACAGGACCCTGTGCAGGTGGGTGGGCAACTCCAAAGTCCTGACAGAGCTCCGTTGAGCTCATTCACGCCCTTCTGCTCTCTCACTTACTCGTTCTGTTTCTCCAGGTGCTGCTGGCTGCCCTTTTGTACTGGGCTCCTGCCTGCATTGGTGCCTTTTTCTGCACACAATGAAAAATCTGCAGTAGCCCCGACAGAGCTCTGGTGAGCTCACTCACTCCCTCCCTCCCCCTCTATCACTCACTCATTCTGTTTCTACTGGTGCTGCAGGCTGTCCTTTTGTACTAGGCTCCTGTCCTGCCTGCATTAGAGCCTTTTTCTGCCCAGAAAGAAATCCGCAGCAGTCCCAACAGAGCTCCATTGAGCTTGCTCACTCCCCCTCTCTCACTCACTCATTCTGTTTCTCCCAGTGCTGCAGGCTGCCCTTTTGTACTGGGCTCCTGCCTGCATTGGTATCTTTTTCTGCCCACAAAGAAATCCATAGCAGTCCTGACAGAGCTCCGTTGAGCTTGCTCACTCCCTGTCTCTCACTCGCTTGTTGTTAATCTCTCCCAAACACTGATTTCCCACTGCAACCGCACTATTCTGCGCTGGAAGTATGAAAACACATTTCAGGCAGGATGTGAAAAATGACAGCTGTACTGTTCATAAGGAGGTGTGAAAAAATACCAGTGTTGAAAATCTGGCATGAAAATATTGCAAATTTGCAAAGTTACAAGGGTACATGGAAACTGCGCAATGCATGCTTGTAACAGTCATTTTATGAACTTTCATCACCAAATTTTCAACATAGGCATTTTAGGACTTCTGCTCATGAACAGTGTCACTGTCATTTTTTTAATCTGTCCCTAAAACTGATTTCCTACAGTGACCTTGCTATTCTGCGCCGGAAGTGTGAAAACACTTTTTGGCCAGGATATGTAAAATAACAGCTGTACTGTTCATAAGGAGGTGTCATGTCATGCCAATGTTTAAAATGTGGGTGAAAATATTACAAATTTACAAAGTTACGAGTGTGCGTGGAAACCGCACAACACACGCTTGTAAAGCAGTCATTGTCTGGATATTTTTCACCAAATTTGCAACATAGGCTTTTGAGAGCCCACCTCATGAATAGTGGCACTGTTGTTTCATTAATCAGTCCAAAAAGGTGATTCCGCGCAGTGACCGTGAAATCATCTTTCAGGACCGAATAATGCCATGACAGTGACTGAATTCATGAGGAGGCTTGAGGCTTCTGAATAACCCTATGTTGAAAATTTGGGGCCAAAATTCCCTAAAATGCTCGAGATGTGCACCAAAGTTAAAAAAACCAGCTTACTGGCATTTCTTCAGTTTGCGGTCAGCTTTGAAGAGTAAACATGTGTTTCTGGTCCACCGAAGATCATCGCGCCAGGCTCTGGAGGTAAGTATGGGGTGAGGGGGTCTGTGGAGAGGCAGATTTAGCAGAGAGTGGGTGCGGTTTGGGGGATGGGGCAGGAGAGACCGCGAGGGACTGTTGTCTTGTTTTACAGGTAAAAAAATAAAGACTATGCAGGTCATTTGTTTCTTTCACAGGTGTCGTCTGATACAGTGGGGTGGGCTCCCAGTGTACCACCTGTATTTGTGGGGAGGGGGACTTAAGCTGATAGGGATTGGTCCCCCCATCTGCACAGAAATGGGTGGGGGGCATGACGCCAAGGGGGAATGGGCACCCCCTCAGCCCACAGCAGAAAGTGGGAGTGGGCATTATGTCGATGGGGAGTGGGCTTCCCCATTGGCAACTTGAACTTGGAACGGGGGACTGAAACTGACAGGGACTGGGTCCCCCATCAGCAAAGAAAGACTGTTGGGGAGGATCATGATGCCGAGGGGGATTGGGCACTCCCTCGGCACACAACAGAAAATTAAGGGTGGGAACATTATGCTGATGGGGACTGGGCTACCCATTAGCAAATGAAGGGGGTCTGGTGCATGCCGACAGGGGGATTGGGCACATCCCGTCAGCTCCAAGGTGGCCGCATAGAGTCACCATGTTCCCAGTACTGTTACACCAGGTGAAGTACCGCCCTGCAATGATGTGTCGCTCCCTTATTGCAGCAGAATTGCTGATGCTGCAATGATGAGGTGACCCCTCAATGCAGTGGCCAAATTGTTTCAAGTCAGTGGCACTTCTGCAGACTCAGTGTCACAGGACACTGGGTCTGCATTGGGTGCATACCGCTAAGCCCACAAATGCAGTGCTGGCATTGGCCGCCACACTGCCGCACCTCCACAACCTGCTTCTCTCCTAAGCTGCCGCATGATGTTTCTTGAGCATGCATGCAAGCAAACATAAAAAGGACATAAAATCTGAACTAAGAAAAATCAAGAGCCATAAAAGAAATCCATATCTAAAATTTACTACAGAGAGCTGCATACTAGGGATTTAGTGGAAAGCAATACACTTGGTTCATGTTGGACCTAGTCCAGAGTCAAGCCAATTTTACCTTAATTTGAGATGTTCATCTCAGGTAGTTATGTGGGTGTCAGGATATTCCAATTAACTATAAATGTTGCCATAAAATGTTTTGTCTCTTTGGGTTGAGAATGGTTTATGTAATACTAAATTATCACTTAATATATCACGCTTACCAACTAATAGCATCAGCATGTATGATAATCACATAATTTGGTGAAAATTATAGTGATAACAAATTCACTTGTCCATCTCATATAGAGGTGCAGCTGTTGAAAATGACAGCTGATATGGTATCCATAATTAGTGAATACGTAAACTCAGGTGTCAATAATGCAGCATGAAATTCAGTATGAAATTATTGTTATTATACAAACCCAGGTGCTCTAAAACCTCCGCAAGCAACACTATCAGTTTATGTAAATTACATGGCAACATCTTGGAATTTTATGTGAGGATGTTGTTTGAGAGATTTACATTGAAAATGTGGACATCAAATACTGTACAAACAGGCATTAGAGAAAGTAATTCAAGGTTATCTGTAGAAATCACTCACAGTTCATATTTATTCCTTAAGATAGGGATTGGTGTTATTTTTTTCTGTTAAGATATACAGTACATACTTATGTGAATAGCAGTTGTCATTATCTGTTACAAAATTATATGCTCTGTCTAGTTGTATGCTTCCCCTTGCAAATATATCTTTTTTGTGCCCCTAGTGCTCCTATCGAATTCTATTGTTGAAAATGTCTCCCCAGTACAGTGAGAGAAGAACCATATGCGTTGGGGTTGCCAGCCGAATGGCATTTTTCCTAGTACGGCACTGGCAAACACAGGGGACACCCCACCCTACCATAAACAAATGCCATTAAGGCAACAAACATGAAAAACTGTGTATCCTATGATGGTTAAATTAAATGCACTGCTAACAGCTTAATTATCCAGTTCTTGTCACTTAAAAGTGTGATGCTGCCACTCAAAGGTGTGACTACCAGTACTGCATAGAATCAGTCCATACTCTTAAACAATTATTACTGTACATCCAAGGGTTTATGACTTGTACCTTCTATAATTCATAGTCAAAAAACCCTTGTGTGTCAGTGCAGTGCATTTTAAATTATAAGAATACTTTTTTTTTATTTTACAACACACATTAAACTTGAGGTTAATTCTTTAGTCTTATGCTTTATTTCATTGTTTCAGAATAAAACAGAGTACATCAAATATTGAGGTATCAATAATATTTTTCTTTACAAAATTAGAAGGCAAATATTTGACAGGAAAACAGTGACATATGAGCTGTCAAGGTAACATTACAGTTATGTGCAGCAAAGTCTAATAAAGTTGGATCGAGGTCCACTGTCTTTAATCGAGTGCATTAAAGTTTATTGTTCCACCCAGTCTGTCAGTGGATTTATGACCTTAATTTGAAAAAGTAGTATCATTCAATTTGTTCTGAATGGGAAAAATGTAAACAATAAATGCCAGGTATGCTTGGGAAAATTGAATTATAGCTGATGAAAAGTACATCTGAAAAAAGTTTTCTTGCCAGTTACAGAATGTTTAATAAAGGTGATGTTCTCCATCCTGTAGAGCTGTTACATTTGCTCAAAAATCTGCTACAGGTGCATCCTTGATTTACTATATGTGCAATGTCATACTAGCTTTTTATATATTTATTTCATATTTCTGTACTGTGTAACATATTTTGCTGGTTTTGTGGGTGCTTCAAGCATTGGAAGGCCACCTTGATAAAAATAAAATCACTACTATTACACTACTATATTTCCTAATAAAAAATAGTGTGGTAAATACATAGGGCACAATTTTTTAAAGGATCTGCAAAGGTGCGCCCACCTTATTTTGAAAAACAAAATGGGCCTGATTTTTGAAGTCGCCTGTGTCAGATGCGACTTGTGCTAGAAAAGGGGACTGCATCTGATGCAGTTGCACTAAACACAAAAGGCGCTATTCCAGAAAGTTTACCACTTGTGTCAGATTTATTGGAATAGCTGCAATATGCATCCCTCTGCCAGGAAGAGGGGTGCAGTTGGAGGCTGTGGTGCAGGGCCAGGACACAACCCCGGGGAAGTGTGCAGGGGTCATTTGAGGTGCCCCAAGGATCCGGACACAAAAGGGTAAGCCCGCACAAGGTTGTGACATGGGGTGTGTTGCCACCAGAAGGCAGTGCCCCTGTACAGTCAGGGTGCCCCTTCACCACACAGTGTTCTCCCTGCCTTGCCAGACTATTGACAGCTGTGCCAATCCCAGATATGGCCATACTCAGGCTGTGGTATAGTGCCCCCCCATCCCTGATCACCTAGAAAAAACAAGTTCCAGCTATGTCATTCATACCTCTTGGTGGTCTAGTGGCCCCCCATCCTCCAGAATGTGATCACACAGACTGTGTGTGCCAACTGTATGCAGTCTGTGCAATCACATTCTGTGGCTGGCCATGGTTGTATGAGGACAGGCATGCCAGTCACAGAGATGGGTCGGGGATGTGGGTGAGCAGGGTGGCTGACCACTGTCTGTTGGAGTGGGGAGGGTGGGGAGCCACTAGACCACCAGGAGGTATGAACGGCATTGCTGGATTTTGTTTTCTTGGTAATTGGGGATCGGGGGGTGCTATACCACAGGGCCAGCCCTTACGGTATTCTTGGAGGAGATGGGGGATCATGAGTGGGGGGCCACTATACCACCATGGCTTCTACATAGCAGTTGTCTTGGGGGGCATCACTAGCAGGGACTACAGTACTGGCAACCTTGACATGGTGACAAACGGATGTGCCACAGCAACCCCCATGGCCCCTCCCCTGCCTGTACAGCACCTCAATGTCCACTATCCTCCCTGCAGTCCCAGTGGTGCAACCACTTAGACCACCTCCCAGCTGATCTAAGTGGTGTCCCCTGCTGTGTCCATGGTGGGGCTTTGAAAATATGAAAAAAGGGGATGTGGTAGCCCTGCCATGGTGCAAGCACCCTTGCGACCAGGCACACTGGAGTCTTGGATGCAACCCTGGCACAAGGGGGCTTTGTCACTACTGTCCCAGGATCATACACAGCCCTGGTTAGAAAATCCCATTTGACATAAGTTGTGACACAAATTATCACTTGAGTCAAATACCTTTGAGGCAACTTCCTTGTGCCTGTCACACCCAACTGAAAAGTGGGCCCTATGCATCCAAATCTTCCAGACCATCCTGCCTAGCAGCATCCAAAATTTGCTTCCAAAGACAGACACAAGTGTACCCAAACTGGATGTAACTTGCAGCTGTTTCCATTTGCCAACAACTTCTGTAAATAGCAGCAGAGATGCCTGAATGCAAGTGGGTGGATACAGACACAGGTGCAGTGTGTATTTCTGTCCACATTACAACACTTTTGAATCTATCCCTTTTATCTTTCTTGTAGGATAACCATTATTATTCTGAACAGAATCATGTAAATATCTTGTAGACAGCCTTCCTCAATTAAAGTCAGTGTCAGACCATATGCGTATGTGTAGCACAGCTCTCACCAAATAATCTTAACACTGAAGACTTCATCTAGAGCCATATTTTGACTGAATCTGTTATGCTGTGAAGAACCTAATGATGTATTTTCACACAACGCACTTAATAATGCAGGAGCACCAGTGTATCAATATGTAGATTTTTAAAGTTATAAAGCCTCAGCTTGGCCTCATACTTTTTTTTTTACTTTTTTTTTTTAATAGGTAAACCTGTGAAGTTGACAATATACAGAAAAGTGTATTTCATTTACAATGTACTGTACAATACTTGGACACAATACAGGTCTTAGCCATTAACCTTATGGGTACCATTATTAAAGTACAATCGGATGCACCTCCTGTATTAATAACATCCAAATTTATGTCTGTACAGTATAGTATCTATCTGATTTGGATCCTGTTATCTGGATGTCATGTTACTTTACAAAATATCTAATTTGTGCTAGAACGAAGCTTAATTTACAGACCCGCGAGTATTAACGGAGCTAGTCCCATAGTAAATAAATTGTTTTAAGGAACAAAATAATTACGCTTATTCATAATATACATCACCCAGCCATTCCATTTGTTGTTAAATAATTCTAACTGGTTGTGAACCTTGTGAGTTTCTTTCTCAATTTGGTAAATCCCAATCATTAAATCCCTCCACTGTTCTGTATCAGGAGACTGAGGTAATAACCACTTTTTTTGTAATTGCATTTTTTTGCTGATGTAAAGGCAATGCTGTGTAAATATTTTTGGTGCCATTCTAGGGGATAGACCTGGAAGGGCAGGAATAGTGTCCTGAAGATCTGACTCCAGATCCAACCAGAACAGTTGATGATGGGGGCAACACCAAAATATATGTGAGTGGTGAGCTATGGGTTCCTAGTAGCGCCTCCAGCAGTCTGCTCCAATGCACAATGTGTATTTTGCTATAATTACAGGGGTTCCATAAGTATCTAGCTACTGTTTTCCAAGTGAATTATTTCCATGTATGTGACATTGAGACTGTGAGTTGCTGTGTATGTATTTCAGGCCAGCTACTTGATGGGATCTGTATATTGAGTTCTCGCTCCTATCTAGCCTCCATGTTGACCAGTGTTACCTCGGGCAGAGTAATGACTGCTTTGTGAGCTAATGAGATACAATGTGGGACATACTTTGATTTTGCATTGCTTGTATTAACTGTATAATTAGGTGAAGTCCTGTATTGTAGGAGCACCATAAGTACTAAGCTGTCCTCACTTTGTAACTAAGAAGTGATGAACTTGAAAGAAACAAAAATGGTCTGTTTCTGTGAGTGCATAATGCGGTTGCAAATGTCAAAAGTATGTGGGATACCCTCGTCAAACAGCTGATATAACTAGGACCTTGCCACTCCAACTGTCTGAAGCAGGGGTCTACCCAATTGTGGAAGAAGGTAGTTTCATATGCTATTATGTGAGGAACCAAGTGCTGCTTGCAGATGTTTATCTTTCAATGTGGTACCTCAGACATTTAAAATATTTCTCGCTATATGATTATCAGTTAATTGCTCTGGTAAGGAAAGTGGGTTAGAGAATAAAGTTTTGGTTAATGAGTAATGAAATTACTCTATTTCTAATGCTTTCCAATAGGCATTATATGTCAAGTCTAACCCGGTCACCACATGCCAGAGCTGAGCTGCCCAGTAGCATAGTTTCAGATTTGGAAGAGCAGGACCACCCTGCTTTTTAGCTAATTGCAGTTTTCTAAAGGCAATCCTCAGCTTTGTGCCTGCCCCATAGGAATTTAGAAATGCATTTGTTTCAACCACGAAATACCTCCTGTGTAAACATTAATGGGATGGTTTGGAATCAATAGAGCAGTCTAGTAATATATTCATTCAAATTGCTTCTACTGTGTTATGAAAAATAAGGGGTAGTACTCCCTACCTATCCACATTCGAATATATAGTGGAGGTCAAAGGTTGGTAATTTTCCTGCTAGAGCAGACTAAGATCTTATAGAATTTGCACTCCCAGGTATTGTATTCTCATCCTGTCCCAACTAAATGGGTACTGAGCACAGATATCAGGTAGTGATGATTATTTATATGGAGGGCCACTGTTTTCTCAACATTTAATCTATAGGCTCAGAGGTGGCCATGTTTAATTAAGGTATGCCATAAGTGGGGTATGGAACTGGTGGGATTTGTCAGGCATACTAACAAATCATCTGCATAAAATGCAAGTTTATGTTCTTCTCCAAGGTGTGAGATGCCTGAGCTGTCTTTATTATGTTGAACAGTATGAACCAAGGGTTCAACCATTAATGTAAATAATGGGGGTGACATCGGACATCCTTGCTGTGTCCCTCTATTTAAAGGAAATCAAGAAGAAAGGGATCTAGTTGCGCAAACCATTGCTTGTGGGGAGTGATATAATGCCCTTATTATGTTAATAAAGTTTACGTTAAGTCCAAAATGGTATAATGTGTAGAGCAAGTAGTTCCATGACACCCTATCAAATGCTTTTTCCGCATCCAGGCTCAGCAGCAATGTCAGCTGCCGAGTACTGGATGCATACGGGAGCAAAGTGAGGGTTCTCTTTATATTATCTTGTGTTTGCCACTTCATAATGAATCTGATTTGGTCAGTATAGATTAAGTCTGGCAAGATTTTTTTCAAGCTGTTTTACTTAAATGGAGGTATATAATTCATAGTCTAAATTCAATGCTGAAATAGGTCTATATGACTGGTTTTGTAGGAGGCTATGTCTCAGTACAGCAGAAATAGTCACTAATTGACATGATGGGGGAAGATTCATATCTGTCTAAATACTGGTGTAAGCATGCAGTAGGTGAGGTAAAAAGAGCATCTTTAAAAGACTTGAATAGCTCTGATGGGTAAACATCTGGGCCTGGGCACTTTCCTGATTTTGTACGTGCTAAGGCTAGTTCCAGCCCAGAACATGTGATAGGAGACAGCAGAAAATGATTATGTTCCTTGGCTACTGTCGGGAGTGACAGAGACTCAAAATTCCTTCTTTAAACCAGGAGCTCAGGCTCCAGACCCTGACAGTACAAAGATGCACAATAATTAGTAAGTACTTTAAAGATCTGTGAGGTTTTAAAAACCTCCTTGGTTGCTGGATCATTTAATTTTAGTATAGTTGCTCCTGCCTTCTGCTAATGCAACTGAAAGGTTAGTAATTGGGTCACCCTGGGTCCTACATCATAGTATTTCTGTTTTACATACTTTAGGACTAATTTTGCTTTAGCTGTTAAGATGCCTTGTATTTTACTTTGAATAAGTTTCACTTGAGGAAATGGTGTGGAATCACCTTGTTGATGTGCCAGTTGTAGAAAGTATAATTCTTCTGTTAATATTTTAGTCTTTACTCCCTCATCCTTTTAATAATGGTGATGTAAGCAATAATTTTGTCCCTTGAGACAACTTTCAGTGTGTCTCAGATAATTGTTGGGACTATTTCTGGGGCTCAGTTTTGCTGTAAGATAGGGATCTTTTCATTCATCATCTCCCTAAACTGTGGGTCATTTAAAAGGACCACATTAAATCTCTAATTCATTTTCTTGGGCTTTTGATGCAAGTCTAACACTAGACCCAAGGGGCAGCACATCAATTGACTGATTTAATTTGAGTGAAAGCAAAATGAGCGACATTCACCTTACAGTGATCAGCACATTACAGTGACTCCACAAATGTAGTGAACCCCAGAGTCAATGTGCATCGTGGAGCTAGAATCCTAGAGATGGGGGAGGGTCCGGGGCATAGCCCGCCCCCGTGGCAGGTGCAGGAAAACATGGAGAATTGTGCATGTAAATATTTAGCTGAAATATGCTTCACTCAACTATAGCGTAGGCCAAATTGGAGTTACTATGAAATATTCACTTAAATTGTAATTGCTCAAATATATTCGCTCAAATGACATGGAACTACACCAAGGGGGCATGATCAGACAACAAAATCTACTCAATAAGGCACTGCTAAAACTATGCAATTTCCTCTTTGGGCATAACAAATTTAGTCTAGTCCAGAATACATGACATGGCATGTGAGTAAATCATATATTGTTTCAAATGAGTATGTCTGGTCTGCCATATACTTATAAGACTGTATTCTATGAGTAGTTTTTAAAAAATATCTATGAGCTGATGCTATCTTGGTCTCATGGGTGGATGTGGAATTCATGCGTGGATCCAATACCATGTTGAAATCTTCCCCTATTACTAGTGTACCCTTTTACTGTTTGAGAATTTGGTTAAAAAACAAGCTAGTAGTGGAAGAATTTGTGCCACAATTAAAGAGAACAGGAAATCCTTTCTAATTGGCAGCTGATTATAAAGATTTTATTCCAAGAAATTATATGCATTCCCCTGAATTATCCATATTTAACTGTTCCTGAATAAAAAGTGATAAGAAAAACTGTATTTGCATTGTTTTGTTGTTATGGGCAGCATTCTGTTACAGTTCTTTTCACAGAACCAGTAGTTTGGAATTTTTACTATGCCATGTTTTGTGCACAGAACTCTAAGCATGGTTCTGATAGAGCAATAGTTCATGTTTAGCATTCTGTACACAAACAGTGACATAGTGAAAACTCCAAATTACTGGTTCTGTGAAGAGAACTGTAGCAGAATGCTGCCCATAAAAACAAAACAATGCAAAAAGCAGTTTTTCTTATCACTTTTTATTCAGGTGTAATTACATAGAGGATAATGTCTGGCGATCGAGTGATAACCACACTGTAATCACCTTGAGTGGTTGCTAGGGCAACATGGTAAACCTCGGGAGTGCAGCTCGAGAGGTTTACTGTAGCCCTAGCAACCACGAGAGGTGATTTCAGCATGGTTGTCACCCGATCCCCAGCCATCATCTTTTATAGTGTATGGTCAAAAAAACACAGTTTGCATTCTATTGCGTTCTATGTGTGAGAATTATGGAACTCTGGTGCATTCTTTTTTCTTATGCCACTGTTTGGAAGTTCTGAAGTGTGGTTAACAACTTTTAAAATTCTTAACAGTGCATAAACAAGCTGTGTGACTGCTGATTATGGTGGTTAATAGGCACTTACCATACATTATATATAAATAATTTGGGAGAATGCGTTTCATTTCTGAGAATAAGAACTTTATAAACAGTTGCCAATTAGCACAAATCTTCTATCCCTTTAAAGTAAATATTAACTATGGTGTAATGAGTACCCATTAATCTCCCTACTGTGATCACCATTTGACCAGCTGGGTCAAAGTAAGTAGTTCCCAAGGCTCCATTTTGGGACCTTTATTATTTAGCATATTCCTTAACTGGCTCCCCTACTCCTATCAGTGTTAAATTCTGCTTCAAGCCAATAATGCAGTCCTGTTCATGAGTGACCCTGACCCTAAGCACCTGGAGTGGAGGATATAAGAAAGTTGTTTGGATGCAGAATGATGGTTTGGTGATCAAAAACTCATCTTGAACCACAAAAAAACCAAAATAATGTTCTCCAGCACCCAGAACAGGCATCATACATACCCCCTCAACATCGCTAATGTGGCTAGTACCCCACTGGAACTAGTCCAACACTTTAAATACTTAAGGATTATAATGCAAAGCACCATGTCTCACTCACAATACAATGATAATTCTGCAAAGGCATTCAACGTGTGAATTGGTATGCTTCACAGACACAAGCAAAGTCTCCCCCCTCTGAGGCTCTTAATCTGGCCATCCATAGTTCAGTGATATCGCTTATTGACAATGGACTAGTAATCTATGGTTCAGCAATGACCACAGCCCTCTGCCATATGCATAGTAGCATTGAAAAGCCGCTTAGCTACCGAAAGTTCACCAAGGCTAACACACACTTGCAATTTGCATGAACAGGTAAACTTGCTCCAGTTCAATTGCAGACTTAGGTATCAAACCTGTCTATTGGCTAAAAAGATTACACAAGGCCTGGTTCCCATTACTATTCAGAAGCTCCTCACCCCAGCACAGATTTCCACTTGCAGCACCAGTGACTTGGGATCAGGAGCAGACTTGGGTCATCAGAAGACCAGCCAAGGGAGAATGATTCAGCATCCCACGACTGCTCTCCTTCTCCAGGGGAGGGGAGGGACACCATTGGTGCATGGGGAACCCCTAGTGGTGGCCAGGGGTGCCATAGCAACTGATGCTAGCTAGGTTCCAAGGGGGCAGGATGGACGCTGGCACCATTGCACATTCCTGCCCCCATAGGGGGAAAAAATCAAGCCTGCCTCTGCTGCCGAATGAAGCCCACCCCTCGGCTGCAATTGGCTCCCCAGGCTGACTTCTATCCTATCCCATTGTTCGTGGCACCCTAAGGCCAGGGGTACTGTGTCTCCAACCTGGGGGGTAATCCAGGGGGTCTCGGGGGAGTGGCTGATATAAGGATGTTGCTGCTGAAGGGTCCGTGACCGGGCAGATGCCCAGAAAGTAGAGTGGGTGCAAAAAGACTAAACTAAAAAAAAAAAAAAAAAAGAAGCTCCTCACCCCCTATGAACATAGTCACTGTAGCAGAAGCACTGACAGTATAGTTTTCAAAGTTCCTTGCTGTTGCACCTCTTTAGGTCAGAGGGCTTTTGCTCACTGTTCTCCTTACTGGCTGAACTCTCTGCCTCAGGACATCTCTTCTGTAACTTCATTAGGCCCCATTAAACAAAAGCTTAAGAAACATCTTGTTTCAATGGCCTGCTGTGACTGCTCTTTCTAACTCTGAATGGTTCTCAACAGCAGTTTGCCTACCTACTCTACCCCCGGGGCATCCATCTTACAACCCACTGCCTAGCAAAATTCTGCCAGATTCCCTGTAGACAATTTGAACTTGCCAGAAACTCCCTTGGAATCCTTCACCTCCTCCAATTTGCCTCCCACCTATTCCTCCATAATCATGCTGTTCCTCCCACCCCCTCTCTCCTCACTAGTCCACCCCTTACCAAACCCTCCTAACTTCCCTCCCTACTTGATAGTCACTGTGACAATTTCTCAGATAGTCTCACTTCCCTGACCCTCTTTTGATGAGGGCCCATGAGCTGAAGTATTTTTCACCCTGCACACATACCCTTTACTTTTCACCCTGTCCATTCCTTGAAATATTGGCATATATTGTACATTGCCTGCATTGTTGTTATTCTTTCTATTGTTCTGTATGTCTATAATGTATAGCATTGTATGTCTAGTCTTTGAACTACCTGTTTACCTGTAAAACCAACTGCTTTCAGTTTAACCTGATGTGGAACCTATTGTAATGATCTTGTTCTCAAAGATGTTAATCCAAGATCACTCACAATAAATATATACATACATACACACATAAATAAATAAATAAATAAATAAATAAATAAATAAATAAATAAATTTTAAAAAATGGGGCTTGTTTGGGCACTAATGTAGCCATCCCCCTTTTCTGGCCTGTTTGAGAGGAAGAATAAAAAAGTTCCCTAAAACCAAATTTTCTAAGTTTTTCATGCTGTGATGTGGGCAAGTGTGTTTCCAGTAGCATGAGCAAATCTGGTTTTATTTTTTTTTAAGAAGGCGAGAACCTTTGCACATTTTACAGGGTGTGACAATCCATTAACATTAGAGAAATCACTTCATATTGAGTCCCTGTACACATTGCTGGTTGGTAATAACGTGTTGTTGTGATATAGCAACAGATGTTCTGGTGTATTACTCAGTCCCTGACTTGATGTTGACCACCATCTGGTTTCCTTGATTATGTACTGATCTGCCTGTACTTTACCTATGTGGTTCGGTACATGCCCATTCCTTTTACCAGTTCGCCTTTGTTTTACATTAAAGTTATATCTGAGACAATTGTTGTTGCAACATTCCAAAACTCTACAATAAATTAACATGAACCAACATGAAAATGGAAGAACTATAATACAAAAGTGTTTGGCTCCCAAATGTGGGGTCCATTGAATCACAGACCCTTGTAACTAAGGGAACATATCTAATGTTTTATACTCCGGCCCTGAGTGGAGAAAAGTTGCTGGGAGTATTCCCTGCATGCCTCTCCCATGTGGAGAAAAACACCACAGAGGAGCACAGCTCCTACATGTGCCCAAGGTTGTAAGGGTGACAGTTATTATGCATGTAGGAGTCCCCAGTAAAGAATCAATCCAATACTGTGCTGCATTGCTTGGTTTCCTATACTTGGGACAGGAGGTACAAGACAAATCCTAAAACATTATCAAGGAAGTGGTCAACAATAGATCAAATAAATTAGAGGACATGTCTTGGTAGCCTGTAGGTGACTTGCCATTGTGCTGGTGTTCCAGAGGGTAAAACAGGTGTGAAATGCCAGCAGATATTTAGCACACTGTTTTAAATGCTGATTACTGTGGGAGTGCCAGACACCTATTTTCCATAAACTCCCATTATCTAAACTCTACAATAAGCATTTCTTCCCCCTGTTATGCTCTGCAAGCAGTCAAAATAGCCAGTATTGTTCATGTTATTCACAGGTGGACCTTGGTGACTGTATCCTGTCTTAGTACAGTGTTTTGGATAACGTACTCGGGCTAGTGTTTTAAGGTATCTTCCATGAAACTATGTAAATTTTTGTGCCTCTATTGCTTGCATCTGCTACAGCACAGAAAGTCTATAAAATTATGGATGACTTTTTTTTTCCGTTTTCCTACCCCCTTTTTGTTTCAATGTTTATAATTATAACCTCCAGAGCTGTGCAGTGAAACTATAGCTTCTTGGGTTGTGTATAAGGGCATGCCAAGGCAAAACTGCCCCCGTACCCTTATGCATGCATAAGAGTCCCTCTGAATGGCTGCACATCAGTAATTCAGTCTGCTAATTAGTGGTGGTCTTTTCTATGCTTCTCCTACACTGTGGTTCTAAAGTGCTTGCTAAGCTCTCATAGCCAGCCCAACTAGAGAGCACACTGAAGAACAGAGTTACTGCTCCTCTGTGAGTAGTTATATCTCTGTTGTACAATTTATTTTGTGAATTTGTTCCACAATAAATCCTTATCTGATTGATTGGAGCATTCTGTTGGACTCCTTATTGAAACGTAGCACTGCACCACATTGTGCTTCTGTGTGTGATATACTCTGTTCTTCAGTGTATTCTGTTTGGGGCTGCTTAGCCTTTACCTGCGCCATCTCCTTTGCCTGTGCACAGTTTTTTCTGGTCTGCCATCCCAACTAGAGAGCCCGTACTTCTCACCTCTCCTTTGCCAAAAAGTTCAGTGAACGCTTTCCTCCATGGGCAGTTTCCTCAGAGTGGGAGCAAGACAAACTTATTACTCCTTCTGACTCCTAACTCCCAGTCTATGTGTATTGTTGGTGAATAGGCACATTTATGAGCCCTCTTTGATGCAAGTGCAGTGAAGAGAGGTGGGAAGAGCTTCTTCCAATCAGTGACTTCCCTAGTCTTCATCAAATTAAGATTAAATAGCCTACTAGTTTAAATTGAATCAAGGTAACACTCCAAAGGATCCCCAATCTTTTTTCCCCTGTTTGCTTTAAATGTATTCAAGGATCTGGGCTATGCTCAAGGACTCCAGCACCAGGCTGGTAGGGTGCCCACTGGACCTCCCCACTATGGTAGTAGTGTCCTGTCAAGTCCCTGTTTTTAGATTCTTTGCTGTTGATAGGTGTCTCACCTTATGTATCTCACTCAGTCAGGGGAATGTGTCACTTAGTCAATTCCAATGTCTTTACTGTTGCTTGAGAAGTAACTTTCTTGGTTGCCATAAGGTCCTCTGCTGCTCCAAGGCTGGTTGTATTTGATGTTTCCTTGCCAATCTGTCTGAGCTTGTTTGCCATTGGGGGGCCTGTGGTTGGCATGGTGGAAGGGGAGTTTGGGATGCACTGGGCTTATTTTGCTTCTGTGAGCCTTGTTGTTGGAATTCCTGTGCTGCTTCCTCTGCTGTGTCGAAGGTCTTTTGCTCTTCAGGAAACTGCACTACCAGTTGTGCTGGGTATGACATAAAAAATGTTATCTGGTTTGCCCAAGTATTTTCAAGAGTAGTATGTAGGCTCAACATCTGCTCATAATTCCTGGGGGATAGTCATTATCCATATAGACAGTATGTGACTCATATTTGAAAGCTTTTCACTGCAAAGCACAGTGCAAGAGTTCTTCTTTGACAGTGTGATTTAAAAAATGCAGTACACCGTAATCAAATGGGGCATTGCTGCTGGGTCATTAGGTTTCGAACCAAGTGCCCTGTGTGCTCTTTATACAGTATGTCGAACTCCATATCTTGCGGGAGCTCTAGCGTGGTTTGAAGAAACTACTGGACAAATGGGATGATTTTTTTGGCCTTATGCTCTTTCAGGAATACCATATAGATGAAGAATATTACTGTGGACTCAGATCTCTTGTTCTTCCAATTTGTCCTGGAGCTGTTGGCTGGCTTCAGCAATTTGTATTACTGTCTGCTTGAGTGTGGTGATTCTGGTATAATTCTTGGTAATGTGTCAGTCAGCATCATCTGCCTAGTTCTCAAGATCGGAGACTTTTTGTGTGATAGAATCCGGTTTTCTTGACACATCTGCTGTGAAAGTCTTCAGCTCCCGTAAAATACGTTCTTGTTTTTTGCCCTTTTTGGCATCTGTCCGTCTGGTTGGGAAGCTGTATTTAGAGCAGGGTTGGTTTGAAGCAAGGAAGGCCTCACTGTCTGATGCTGGAATGTTGTATCCAGTCCCATCTTCCATTCCCTGGCCCATCTTCAAATGTCCTGTTTTCAGTATTCCTTGGCTCAGTAAATTACCTCCTGGTAATACAGTTGTGAGCAATTTATTGTAGCAGTTGAAGGTTATTTGCTATCCTGAGAATGGAACTCTGTTTTTATCCAACGATTGGCACTGGTGGCATTACTGGAACTCAAGCTTGACCTTATAGTGGATGGTCCCTAAATATGATAATTTCTCCAGGCTCATTCATCTGATGAAAGTGCTGTGCCTCCTGTGACCACATGCTTAAAACTGTGTAAAAGTTCTATTCAGTCTATTGTTTTTGTAGTCTTTTGGTTTCATGAATTTATGTTTCCCTGTCCCCCTTTTCCACATGCTTCTGAGGTTGCATTTAACAACCAGTATTGATATGTGCAGCAGTGCTTGGACAGGTTGACATAACCTGTGTCCTCTAAACCCATTTAGCCAGTACTCTGTCCAGGGTTATCTTTGCCTAGTAATGCATCTAGGGAAGGGTAATCCCTAGATGGAGTACTGCTTAAATGGGGATAAATTTAGTACTACTTCAGCAAAGTGAGACCAGGGAGTCATCATTTATGACTGCCAAAAAAAGTGTAAAGCAAAGCAAACAAGATGTTGGGGCATATAGGAAGGGGGATAGATAGCAGGAGCAGGGAGGTGATCCTCTCCCTTTATTGATCCCTGGTGAGGCCACTCCTGGAGTGCTGTGTCCAGTTTTGAAGCCCTCAACTTAGAAAGGATGAGGACAGGATAAAAGCTGTGCAGTGAAGGGCAACGAGGATGATACATGGCCTTCAGGGTGCCTCCTATGAGGAACAGCTAAATGCCCTGAACATGTACTCACTAGAGGTAAGGGGGGGAGAGGATATGATTGAAACCTTTAAATTCTTGAAAGGCATAAATAGTGTGCCCTGCATGGTGCTGTTCAATAATAGCACCAGTACAACAACACATGGGCATGAGAGGAAGCTGCAGGGTGGGATCTTCAGAAGGAATTTGAGAAAACTCTATTTTTCAAAAAGGGTGGTGGAGCCATGGAACAGGCTGCCAGCCAGGGTGGTGGGTGCTAGGATCATGGAGAGTTTCAAGCAAGGGTGGGACAGAGTAAGGGCACAGTTAACAAAGGTAGGGAGGGAGGGCTAGGCCCCCAGATCAACACTAGGTCCTGTGTAATTTATGAGCAGACTCAGTGGACCATTATTCTCTTTCTGCCTTCACTTTCTGTGTTTCTAGTGTGTTGGTTATGAGTCTATTCATGAAAAGGGGGGATCAATGCTCACCATACACTGTATAGCAAATGTTTAAAACTCAGAAACTGGCAGACATGTGTTTTTGACAGAGTCTGATAGCTGATTGTATGTGCAGATAAATAACACAACTGACGTCCCCCTCTATATTTCAGCTTTTTTTACCTGAAAAAGTGTGATGTGCCAAAGCACCTATTTTACTTATTGTTTTTTCAAGCTTTATTTACTGTTTTCCATTAATAATATAATTCTGATTTCTAATCTGGAGTTGTGTTCTTTTATTGTCTGTACTCTTTAGCCCATTTTAATGCTCCATTTTTATTTAGTGCCACCTTGTATTAATATGAAGAATGTAACAGCTGGTGTCACAGCATGTTGCATTTGCACATGGACCCCAAGTCTGTAATTGTGCTATTAGAACTTTAAATGACTTTCTAGTTGCTCCCACAGTTTGTCTCCTTGTGGTAATTGGCTGTGTTACTGCCTGACCTAGCTCCCCCACAGCAGGGAGCATAACATTTGACCCTCGCTCCACCTGGAATCACATCAGGTCCAATGTTCACCCATCACAGTCTGATACTATCGCAACTTCATAACCAGCTCATCAGGACCGAGCAGCAGCCAGTGAGGGAGGAGCTGAGTTGTGGTTTAAAACCTGCTGTTTGTGTGCAACTCCTCCATTTTGTATTGCTACACCCCATGAAGATAAATATTGCATGCACCATCAAGGACGGCCATTACACTCACTACAGGTAGATCATGGTTAGTGTCATCTGCTGGCTGTGGGGCAAACTTTCAGAACACAATCTTGAGTGACTTAATTACACTTTTAGGGAGAGTGCTGGCCATCCGTTGTGAAATGGATTATATGTGTATGGGGTGGAGGATTAAAACTAATTTTCTTTGCATTTACTGGTAGTTGTGACATCTGGTTTGTGTCAAAGTTCACTCACCATACGGTGTGATTGATGTCACAGATGCACAAGACACAGAGTTTTGTTACTGCAGCTCTCACTACAAAATGCAATGCCTGGTTCTGCTGAGTTGCCATGAGTAAGAGTGGGGGCCAACTAAAATGTTTTTTAGCTAGGACTTTTTTTAAACCTGTGTGGCTGCTATAATGTGATGAACGTAACCTAATTGACTGGGAAGATAAGCTGTCTTGTGTGTCTTTGAGTTTATCATAATCATAAGCAACCATAGCAATTTAAGTGTTAATATGAGCTTTTTGTAGTTATTTTGGGCCAATGTTTTGTTGTTTGGAGGAATTGCGGAAGGAATATCTGTTTTTTATTTTATTCCCCAAACCATATGTGTCCGAACACAGCAGTGGACAAACACACCTAGAAAAACTGTTTGTCCAGGTGTGTTTGTTCACCTACGCTTAGCCATTTGAGTACCATGCAGCTTTTCTTTGTTTGGTTGTGGTGGGGGGACTACCTACTGCAAGGAGATTGTCTATTTTTGTTTCTGGTCCTGTGCTGGGAATGTGGAGGCTGAATGTAAGTGAAAAACACACCTGGATGGGAATTGGTCTTTGGGTGGGTTGAAAACACCTAATTTTTATCTTTGTCTGAATGTACTTGCCATCTTGCCTTTTCCAGGTGTGTTTGTTCACCTACACTCAGCCATTTTGAATACCATGCAGCTTTTCCTTGTTTGGTCAGGGAGACTACCTACTGCAAGAGATTGTCTTTTTTTGTTTCTGGTCCTGTGCTGGGAATATGTGAAAAACTTAATCATTCACAAATACACCTGGGTGGGCATTGTTCTTTTTGATGGGTTGCAAGCATTTTGATTTATTTGTTTTCATCCAAATGTCCTGCCCCTCATGCCTTTGTTCAGGTGTGTTTGTTCACCTATGTGCTGCCATTTTGAGCAGCATGCATCATTTCTTTATTTTGAGTTGGGGGCTGCAATGATTTGGTTTGGTCTGCTACTCTTGGCTGTCTATGATTGCATTCTTCATACTATGCAGCTGTTTGCTTCTTTATTGTATTTTTTTGCCAATGTGTGCTCATTAAGTACAGACTTAAATTGGGTGTGTTCCTCCATTTTATTGTCAATGTATGTGTGTGTGTGTGTGTGTGTGTGTGTGTGTGTGTGTGTAAACCCACGTTTTGGTGTGCTTTTTTCTTATTTTTACATACTATCAGTGATCCACTAAAACAAGAGTTTACGTCTCCATTGGTTAATGCTGTAGAATGTTCTGTGTGTCTCCTTTGGTAAAGGTTGCAATATGTTCAGCCCATCCCCCTGGTCAGCATTGTTGAATGTTCAGCACTTTGCCTTCAGTCAAGGTTGTGGAATATTAAGTGTGTGTACTTCAGTCACTGTTGTTGAATAATCTCTACATCTCCTTCGGTCAAGTTTGTGGAATGTTTAGTTCATCTCCTATGGTCAAGGTTGTGGAACGTTTTGTGCATTTCTGGTCAATGTTGCGGAATGTTCAGTGCATCTACTTTATTTTTTTGTATGTTGTGGGATGTTCAGCTTGTCTTCTTTACTTTTCTGTATCTTGTGGGATGTTCAGTGTCTCTTCTTCAGTCACTGTTGTTCTTTTGTTCAGCCCATCTCCTGCTCTCTTCTGTATGGTGTGGAATGTTCAGCACATCTCCCTTCAGTCAATGCTATGGAATGCTCAGCATCTCTCTCTCTCTCTCTCTCTCTCTCTCTCTCTCACTCTTCTGCATGTTGTGGGATAGTTAGCATGTCTCCTTCTGTCTGTCTATATGCTATGGAATTTGCAGTGCCTATCTTTCCTGCCATTATTTATCAAGTGTGTGGTACCTGTCCTTCAGTCTGTCAAAACAGAGAAAATGTGTGAGAAAACATTTGTGTTCCTAACTCAGCAGTTCCTAACTCAGCAGGTGAGGGAACCGACCAGGGAGGCATGGGTACTGGATGTGGTCCTGGCAGACAGTGACCAGATTGGGGGCCTGGAGGTAAGGGACCCATTGGCGGGGAGTGACCATGCCACGATCTGGTTCTGCCTGGACCTAGGAGAGGTAGAAGGCTGCACAAAGATGGAAGTAACCAACTTCAGGGGCAGATTTTAAGAAATGGGCAGGATCCTTAGGAGCATTTGGATGGGATTGGGTCAGACATGGGCCTGATAGTAGGTGGGAAATCATCAGAGAGGGTGCAGGATGCTACCAGCACCTGTGCAAGAGTAAGACAAAAATGCTGGGCCCAAAACCCTGTTGGTGGACCAGGGAGGTCCAGGAAGTGGTGAAGGGAAAGAAAGCAGCCTATAAGCAATTCAAGTGCTCAAGGAGTGAAAGAGATCGGGGGGAGTATGAGCTGATGGCTAGAAGGGCCACTAGAGTGGTGAGGGCTGCCAAGGCAAGGAAGGAGCAGAACTTGGCCAGGGAAATTAGGAGAGGGAACAAGGGGTTCTTTAGATACATTGGGGAAAAATGAAGGGTGAAGGGGCAGATTAGCAGGATTAAATCAGG
The DNA here is from genome assembly GCA_016271365.2 of Neoceratodus forsteri. Lineage (NCBI taxonomy): Eukaryota > Metazoa > Chordata > Ceratodontiformes > Ceratodontidae > Neoceratodus > Neoceratodus forsteri. Next base: position 153,831,791 of record JADMNL010000026.1, on the reverse strand, counting down.
GGAGAGATGGGCACAAGACCCAGGGGAGCAGGCTGAGGTACTAAATGAGTACTTCACCTCAGTTTTCACCAGGGAAAATGGGGGTGCTGCATCATACATGGGAGGAGACAGAGATACTGAGGAGGGGGGGACCCTTACCGATCAGCAGGTCTGGGGACAAACCTGGTGGAGTTCTATGACTGGGTGACAAGTGCCTTGGACCTGGGTAGACCAGTGGATGCCCTCTTTCTAGACTTCAGCAAGGCATTTGACTCTGTTATTCACATGGGCCTGTTGGATAAGCTGGGAGAAATGGGGGTGGGGAACCAGATGATCAGATGGATAGGCAACTGGCTCCAGGACCGGACCCAGAGGGTCGTAGTTGGTGGGATAGTCTCATCCCCAAGGAGGTCGTTAGTGGGGTCCCACAGGATCAGTCCTGGGCCCCTCCTTTCAACACCTATGTATCTGACATAAGGACAGGAATCGGAGGGAGATGAGTCTCTTTGCAGATGACTCAAAACTGGGGGTGGTGGTGGATGGGAGGAGGGAGGGTGGCCCACAGGGGGACCTGGAGGCTCTGGAAAGATGGTCTAGAAAATGGAAGCTGAGGTTCAATGCAGGAAATGCAAGGTACTCCACCTGGGGCAGAAACCCAGGCCAAGTGTACACCCTGGGGAAATGCTACAAGTCTCAAGGCTGAGACGGACCTGGGGGGTGGTGGTGGATGTCAAGATGAACAACTCTGAGACTTGTAGAGGGCAGCAGCCAAGGCCAACAGGATGCTGGGATGCATCGCTAGGGGATCACCTCCAGAAGGAGGGAAGTGATACCCCTCTGTATAACTGCTTGGTGAGGTCAGCACCTTGAGTACTGCGTGCAGTTTTGGAGGCCACACTTAAAAGGGACATTAACCTCCTGGAGAGGGTCCAGAGGAGGGCAACCAAAATGATTTGGGGCTTGGGGGACAGGACCTATGAGGAGAGGCTCGAAGAGCTAAATATGTACACATTGGAAGAGAGAAGGGACTGGGGACATGATAGAGGTCTTTAGGTACATGAAGAGGGTAAATAGGGGAGGAACAGTTGGGGTGCTTCGAAGGAAGGAGGAAGGGGCCACTAGAGGGCATGGGTGGAAGCTGGAGGGGGGAAGATTCAGGGGAGAAAGGAGGAGGTGCTACTTCACTGAGAGGGTGGTGGAGCCATGGAATGCACTGCCTAGGGGGCTGGTGGAAGCAGAGACAGTGGAGGAGTTCAAAAGGGGGTGGGACAGGTACAGGGGAAGGGTTCTGGAAGCAAAATCCAATGCAGCAAGAATATCTGGAACTGGGAAGGGAGAAGCCAGAGAAGGCGAGAGGGACAGCAAGGTCAGCACCCAGGTTGGGGACTGACCAAACGAGCAGACACGAAAGACCGTTAGGCCTATTCTGCTGGCATTTTAGTATGTTAGTATGTCATCAGAGATATAAATGGCACTGAAATGAAGCAGACAAGAAAAGTACTTCAAAGAAAAGAGCGAGTATATCACAGCTTATGGAACTCCAAAAGGAAGATGTGAAGTTTTTGGGGCAACACCTCCATGTTGCATCATGGCAACAAAACAATTTATGACTCTAAAAGAACAAATGGCAACAGGTTGGGTCCTCTTGATGTTGGACTTTGCTGCTAAGAATTATGCCTGTAAACCTTAGGATAAAATTCAATCCTGTCATAGGTACCATGAACAGATCACTGTTCACCGTGTAGTCTCATTCTACAGGTGTCCTAATTATGAAGGTACAGTAACTGAGTCACTCATATGCATGTCAAGTGAATGTAAATATGACCATCTTACTGATTGCCATTTTGCTGAACTTGCCTATTCCCTTCAACATCTGAATATCTGCACAATCAATACAGAGTAAGTAGTGAAGTATACAGATGGCTATGGAAGCAATTACAAATCTAAATGAGCTTTAAACACAATTTATTCCACACCAACACAGTATAAATTTCATGTTGAATGAGCTTTGTTTTGTTCATGTCACAGGTAAAGCCTCTCGGTTGGAGAGAGTGCTGTAATAAAGTCTGTTGAAAGTCAAGGAATGCATTCCCATTGGGCAATGACTGCTAGTGCAAAATAATTGCTCCAATACTGTAAAAATAATTTAATTAGATAGTCTGACATTGAATGGTGCAGCAATTTTCTAGGAACATTATTTTTGGCAGGTGACAGGAAAATAAAAAGTTGAGCAGAACTAGAAGTGAAAACCATCCCAGGGACACAGATAATCTGGAAAGTTAGGTCTGTGTCTGATGGCATGGTTGCAACAAAAGGATTCCACTGTTTTTGCAGACAATGCCAAATGGGAGATGGCCAAAGTGAGAAAACTTGCCATGTGGAATCATGGAAGGTGATGACACTCAGGAAATGTTCTGGATATTCATCTTCTGTTACAGAGAGTGATATGCAAGGTATCCTTATTACCACCAAACTGGCATCTTCTCCCTCCCCTTCTACTGTTTGTGCTCTGGATTCCGGCCACAATCTGCCAGACACTCATGTGACCTCTGCATCTCCTCCCACACCAGCCGCTGTTTCTACAGATATGACAATGCTTGCTCATCCTTACAAATATACGATGGCAACAGTTCCTGATACACCAGCTGCACCATCATGCAACACCACCACCCAACAGGATCCTGACACACTCACTTCTCAATCTGCATGTTCAGTCACTGAGACATCCACAAGGAAACTGAAACACATACAGGTCAACAATTTCTATAGTGTATGGTGGAACATGGTTGAGGATGGAATTCTGTTCCTAGAATAGGCTTGTTGTGGTGCTGCAGTAGTGATGTCACAATGTTGTTCTGCTGCACTAGCAATACCACAACTGCAGCACAACAAGTTGGAATGCCATTGCCCCAAACACTTATCTCTAACTGTGCCAGTGATTACGGGAAAATGTGTTTTGTTTTCTGGCAATAACACTGTCAAGCAGTTTTTCTTGTCACTTTCTGACAATGCTAACAAAAAAGGGACAGATGCCAGCTGATGAAGTGCATCAAGGTAAAAGTAAGACTGTTTTATTTTTTTCATTGCTTGACACAGAAAATGTGCAGTTAGTTGAAGCAGCGTGGCTGACACAGAGTCAAAGATAATTAACATAAATGCACTGTATTTGTAATAAATGTGCCCTGGGTATTTATTTTATAAATCAAATGGTATGCTTGCCCATACATTATTAAAGATTGTGTATGAGCAGTCATACAGAAAAGGCTGTGTTTGAATCTTGAGGTTTATTTGGCAAGAGAGGATATCTTGTGCTGTGCCCTTGAGGTCTCCTGTACCAAGGAAAACTCTTAACTCATTCATAGCTTTATTGTGTATGACTGCTCATACACAATCCTCCATGCTGTATACTACTCTTAAGAACTTCTACGCTAGAAAACTAACGACTGTGGATGAGAGGAAAATATACAATTTTTAGTTTCTTCATTAGCGTGGGGATGACATCTTCACCTGGCCATGGCACGAGTATGATGATGATGCAGTACAGAAGACAAGCTGCATATTTTATGGCCAATAACCTTTGCAGGGCAGGGTGCATTTAAACTTCAGCCCAATGAACTGCAGACAATCAGCAATAAATATGAAAATCTAAAACAGCACTGGAACTACTGGAACTGACAGTGGTGTTTGTGTGACATTTGTCATAATGAAAACATTCAGTGTTTCTATACACAACATATTACAACTTGATTCATATGGATGCTATAAACAAACCACATCTGTGTCAATGAGACTTTTTGTTTCTCCTGCATAGTCAAAATGTTACATTTTAGCATGATACTAAACCCTTTTGGATTGTCTTTTCTAATTGCTTCCTTGTATATATTTGTATCTATGCAAATTGTTGAAACTGTGTATTGTATCTCCTCCTGACTTGTTTAACTGCTGTATTATTCCCTATTCCCCTTTCCATGTCTGCCACCTGGAACAAAGCCTCAGCTCAGTGTGCTTCTCCAGGTCACCAAACTTCAATAAATAAATAAAAATAAATTGCACAGAACTAAAATGTCACAATTGCCAGAAATGTAATTATTATAACTACAGATTTTTTAATGTTTAGTATCATGTACTTATCAGGCATGATTAATATACTATTTATAACTGAAATAAATTTGTGGTATCCTTTGTTACATTCACCATGATGTGTGGCATCACTAGTTACACTCACCACATTGAAGGGTTTGTATCTTGGGCTCCTGTGAGACATTTATCTTCCTGCATGATTCTCCATTTGTGGTTGGATCGTAGTTTCTTAAAATACACCACAAAATTAATCTACAGGTGATCTGAAACTTTGACCCTCATGTCATACTTTAGTAACCCTTCTTCATAAATAGAGCCTTATTTCATTTGATAATGTATGCCAATACATTTAAATTTTTCTGACTTGCTTAGTTTTGTCCACATAACATTGTAATGGACGTTCTTTGCATTTTATGCAGTAAAACATATTTCCTGACTTGAAGATGTATGATCCATGTATTCATTTTACCATATTCAGTGTGGTCTTTATGGTTATTTGAGTGTAATACACAATGCATGTAAGACACATTTGGCATATTGCACTATTGCAGGGTACTATTCTGCCTGGTTACTGTCATGGTTCTATGGAAATTTGCACTGAATTAGTATTTTGGAGAGATGGAGGTACAAGTGGTGCTTTACTGAATATGTTTCTTCATTTACCCTGTCTAAACAGTATTGGTTGTAGTTCCTCTGTAATATTCTGAAGGGGTAATAGTAGGGTTCAGTGAACAAAACAAATAAAATAAAAGCCTTTACATTTCACACTGATGGCATGCAGTATTTTAGCTCTGGTAAGGGCTCCCTATGGGTTAAGATCTCAGTGGCTGCACAGCAGTGGGAGCCTATGACAGACTATATGAAAGATATTACAAACAAAAAAAGTTTATTAAACGTGAGAAGTCCACGGGAGACAGTACTTTCAGATCCAAATAACCATTTTCCTGAACATGCCGTCCTTTTTCCTGTGTTTTCCCTGTAGATGCAGGATCAAATCCCTGTATAAATCCTGTAGAATTTCCCATCAGTTCTTGAATCCTTACTTCTGATTCTATTCTTGATTTAATATGTCTGTACCTTTTTTAAAACCAAGAGTTCTGACTTCCTGCTAAGTTTTAAGATTTTACTGTGTTAACTAGAAAAAGTAAGGCTTATGATATAAATGTAGCCCCACGGTGTCTGAGTTGAGTCAATAGAAGAGTATATATGGATCTTCTGTGCAGTAGGGCTGGTTGCACTATGTAAATATTAAAGGGACTCTGTTCTAATGTATTTTTCTAAAGACTGTTGCAAATAAATCATTACATAGTACTTGTTAGGATGACACAGGATCACATAACATCACTTTGATCCTTTTCTCATATTTGCCTCAGATTTGTTTGAGGACATGAAGACTGCCTGTCCTTCCCTCTCTCATGCTTCAGGCAGGCTAAGAAACAATGGCTGCTTACAATTGTTTTCAAGGCTGTTTGCAACTGACTCTGGACAGTCTGCAAAACCAAGGCTGTTTTTATCAGATAATATTATGAATTTATAGTAAAACAAATACATTCTCCAGCCTTTTCCCTATCAAGGGAAACTGTTCATTTATACTAAATCCGACTTTCTCAGACACCAGATCACCACATAGTACATAACATTTTCAATGTACTTTAGGCAATCAAACATATTTTATACTGTATATGCTGCATAACAACAGTGCAGAAAAATGGCTTATATTTTAAATGTGCAGCTATTTAATAATGGGTATCTGTTTTTCTACTAGCAAATCAAAAGTGTGCTAGCTATCTATTGCATTGTTTGGTCACTTTGAGCCATGCCGGATGCATATTAGAGGGTTTTGAAGAGGAAAATTAGAGTAAAGCAGAAAAAAAGAGGGGGGGAGGGCTGCAGGTTGCCATCTTGACAGAACAGGGAAAGGGGATAGTACAGCATAGAATAGTTAGAATGCTTTTGCAACAGGGTTTAGAAAAATAAAATAGAATAGAGTCCCTTTGATATTTAGGTAGGATGACCAGCCCTACCACATTCTGCACCATACATTTTAGGAGATTAGCTAACTAACTGTACAGTAGGTGGCTTATAAAGGAGCAAATGTTTAGGAGTATTCACTATCTTTTTTATGCTATAAGCTATTAACTTATTAGTTAACAGAAATATAAACTTCTAAGTAACACAAGAAACAACCTACCCTGTTACAGAATTATTACACATTAAAGAAACAGGAAACTTACATTTTCCACCTATAAAAAGATTATATAAACCTAACACTGCCTCGTGCAGCTCCTTCTGATGGAAGTGCATATACCACTTGCTGATATGGAAAAAAAAGAGTTAGACTAGTTCATTGGTGCTAGTTGTCTGACTCCTTAAGCCATATATAGTCTTCAGGATTTATTTTAAATATTCTTCTATGTGACATACAGTAGAAGAATACCTGAAATAAACACTGAAGACTGAATAAGGAATGAGGAACCAGACAACTGACACCAATGAACTGCTCTGACTCTCTCTTTATGTTTTCCACATCAGTAAGTGTTATGACCCATTTGGAACACTGGCTCAATATGTATAAAAAGGATCAAATGAAGAAAAAAAACCAATGGGTCATATTATTCAGTTGAGCCCATATTAGTAAGGTAGCAATACAAAACTGTTAGAACAATGAATAGGTCATTGCCAAGAGAGAAGAAAAGGTGGTTCAAAATGGAAAACTGTGTGACAATTATCCTAATACTCCACTCTGTACTGAACACTGAGTCTTTCAAAGTCACCATTTATTTCACTAATTAGCACTATGACACTTAATTGTCATTTTGTCTGCATCTGTCCAACATTTCCTTTGATGGCCTGAATTTAAAACAGTCACTGTCTGTTTTGTTGAATGAGACATGCAATAATGAGATAAGCATGTTTGCCTTCATGCAGTTCCTGTCATTTGTCCTGCTTCTGTTCACAACATTGAATAGTCTGTCCACATAAGCATTTCCATGTGGTGGAACTAAAAGTGCTGATGTGAGTTGATCCAGTAGTGGAAATGTTGCTTACATAGTGCCAATAGTTGCCAACTGGCAAGGTCACCTTCTCTTAGGGAGGGTGTAGATAGAATGAGGAGGAACCTGCAGAAGCTTGAAGAATGGTCAAGGGTTTGGCAGTTGAAGTTCAATGCAAAGAAGTGCAAGATAATGCATATGAGGCACAAAAACCCTGGAACAACATATCAGTTGGGTAGTGAGGATATAGCATGCACCAAGCAGGAAAGGGACCTTGGGATTTTCAGCTCTGATGACCTCAATGTAGGCAAACAGTGTGACAAGGCAGCAGGTAAAGCAAATAGGATGCTGGGATGCATAGGCAGGGGCATCACCAGCAGGAAAAGAGAGGTCATAATTCCACTATACAAGACACTAGTGAGGCCTCCATGGAGTACAGTGTACAGTTCTGGAGACCTTACCTATGTAAGGACATAGATAAGGTAGAGAAGGTTCAGAAGAGGGCAACAAAGATGGTACAGGGATTGCATCACAAGTCCTATGAGGATAGGCTGAAGGACCTGAATATGTACTCCCTGGAGCAGAGGAGGGAGCGAAGGGATTTGATAGAGACATACAAGTACCTTACAGGGAGGAACAGGGTGCAGGAATACACTATTTTCCAGCAAAAAAGATGTTCCAGTACTAGAAGGAATGGGATGAAATTGGAGGGATGGCAATTCAGAGGAAACATGAAGAAGAATTTCTTCACAGAAAGGGTGGTGGACAAGTGAAACACTCTGCCAGAGAAAGTGGTGGGGGGTGAAACAATCATGGGGTTTATGAATGTATGGGATAGACATAAGGGAATTCTGGAGGTCAGGGGTAAGGGGCAACAGACTTCTAGAAAAACATAAAGTGAACTTACAAGCTCATATGGGCAGACTGGGTGGGCCATAGGCCTTTATCTGCCAACAGTGTCTATGTATCTATGTATCTATGTCATCATTTCACATTCCAGTGCCTCATCTTCTAGTTGTTCTCTGGTGGCATTGTTGTCCTCTATTATGTTGGAAAACCTGTTGGCCAGAGACAAAAGTTTTGATTCTGACACATATTGTTTTTTGAGGTTTAGTGCCTCTAAATTTTTCTAGTTGCCACCATTATAGTCCTCAAAAGGCAAACATTTTTTAACTTGGATGCATGCCTCAATCCAGAAATTCTCTGCCAATGCCAGAAGTGATAGAACTGTATGCTCCACTCCATCCTCCTCTAGCTGCTGCACAAATGTTTTCCACTTCACTCTCTAGAAGCATGCTGGTCTAGTAGCCAGTGACTCTCTTCATCTGTAACATCAGTGGTTTCCAACAGAGGCAGATACACTGATGGTGGCAAATTTTATACACTTTGCAAGCAATTTTTTATATAAGATAACCAGTCCTTGCTGCAAAAATATGTAGAGTTGGATGATCTTATTGGAATAGTAAGTTCAATTCCAAGATTGTTGGTAGACTAAATTCTAGGAACATAAAGAATAATTTTACAAAGATTGAATGCAAGGCTTTCCTTATGCCAAGTACTGTTGCACTTTTTTGCTTGTGATTTCAAAATAGTATTTCAGAGCATGAAACTGTCCCTACAATCTCCCAGCTACCTGATGCAGACTGAACCATCTTGTCTGGTGGGCTTCGAGAGTCTATAGTGTTTGGTGCTGGTAAATTCCTGGAATGTTGCGAAAGACTGCATTTACTTGGTACTCTTTTTAAAGTAGTATCATATGTGTACCGGAAGACGTTGGACTTTCTCTGGGAACACCTTACAGGCATCTTTTATGCTGAGATGTGCAACATGACAAATGCAGTATATACTAAATACATGTGGGAGTTCTTTCTTGAATCTAGACAGCACCCTGCCTTTTGCTCCAATTGTGACATTGGCGCCATCTGATCCAAACCCAATAACATTTTTAAGAGAACTGCATCTTTCTGTAGAGCATCCATAATTGTGTTATAAAGTGTCTCGGCACTGAGAGTGACACCAGAAGCAATGGGAGTACCTTGTACTTCTGTAAGTTTATAAAACAGTGATTTATCCCTGACTGTCTAGGAGTCTCACAAAAAGAGCAAGTTGCTTTGCCACTGTTGTGTCACTGCTGTCATTAATAAGGAGACTGAAATGGTGTTGTCTCATTTTTTCAACAACAGCTGACTTTAATTTTTCTCCTATGACATTAATCAACAGTGATAAGGTGTTGTTCTCTTTGCAGGAAAACTTTTTGGCAATCTTTGAGACTTTAAACATTGCTAGGAATAATTCAAACATGTGGTTTTCCAGAACAAATGGTAGATGCTGTTCTGACACAGCTCGGGCCCATAGCAATTCAGCAGATGCCACATCCACATCCAGTGATCTTGTAAAGAAAGTGCCCATAGGTCTGCTGCTGGATAAGGAAGCAAGATGTTTCTTCAAATTTTCTCCTCTGTCATGGTCATGTAGGTCATTTTTCCCTCCAGTGGCTATCTTCACATCCTTGTTGCAGGGGCCGAAATGAAAACCAAATACTTTTAAACTATGCACAGTTTCACATTTTGCATGATCAGTAATTTTGTGTTTCATCCTAGCACTCATAATTCAAAGCAATATTTTATATTGCCATGTACTTCAGTGCTGTAATACTCATACACAGAATGCATATTCCTTTCCCTTGTTTCTCTTCCACAGCAGTCCTTTAAATTCAGACTCCAGCTCCCAGTCCTTTCTGTAATTTTGACAGGATCTCTTCTTTGTGTTAGATGAACATGGTGATGATGGAGATCATGCTCTTATCTTGAAAACACGGCTGTTGACAAGACTGTGATGCTGCTGCTGTTTTTCTCTGCAGAATCCAATAAATGGGGTGTTAGTTGTTTGCTGCATTTCTTTTGTTTCTTATGTGTAAGCTCACCATAATTGAAATCAAGCTCTTGTTCTGGATCCCAAGAAGGCAGAAGACCACATCTGCCACCAAATATCAAACAGCTGCCCAGGATATGTTGAAGATGATGAATGACTTAACATCTAGACATGAGACAGATAAAAGTAGCCAACATACAGAAGTGAGACACTGAGATTAAAAACCACAAAGCATTCCACCACAAATTGTATCTGATGAAATCCAGTTACAATATGAATGTTATTTTGACAATTTATTAAACCGATCAGCATATATACACACAAGCAGAGGGCTACCCTCCAGCACACATATAAACTGGATACAGTGTACAGAGGTGGGTATACAGTAATAGGGATCAAAATGAAATAACAACTAACCTCCTTTATCCAACAAAGGATACTAGGGCAGCCAACCACATCACCACATCTTCTGGTGCCCGTGGACATTATATTCAGTATGCTAACCACCCAGCACCCCTCCCGAGGTGTGAGTGAACTTTTAACATATTTTTTTTATGATATGTAACTACACCAGCATCAGAGACTGTCACCTCATGACCCCAGACCCTCCACTGTAGCCAAAACAGCTACCAGGCTCCACTCTTGTAAGGTAAGTGCCTTACAAGTTTACAATTTATTTTTGTCTTAATCTGGGTCTTTGGGGGAGGCTTGTGGAGGTGATCCAGCTTGTAACTAACACTCACCCCCGGTCCCATTGCCAGCTTCTCAGGAAGGGGGGCTTTTCCTTTTTTTTTTTTAAACTGGCCAGTCAAAGAGGCTGTCACTGTCAGTTAGTTACTTACTAAACAAAATTGCTTCATGGTTACCCATTTGCCATTTGAAGGTGTGGTTGGCAGCCATTTATCCCCATCTACATAGGCTTCTAACTCCTAGGAACCAACTGTGATTGATGCATAAAAATCCATTCTCTGGGCATCCATCGTCTGCATTTTAGGATACTAATTAGACCTTATAGGAAAGGACACCTCCTAACCTGATATTTTTATATTTAGTTTTGCTCACTGGGAAAGGAAGGCTAGACAATACAATATATTTTCAGCCATGTCCGAGGGTGGAGAGTGGGCAGGAGTATTCAAATCCTATTGCCCCCTGTCTGAGGCAAGTAACTTTTCCATGAAGGGCGAGTACAAAAAGACAGCAATGTTCATTGTAGTGAATTAGGGCAAGTGCAAATCCAGCACCAGCCCCACATTACTCACACAGCTAACCTGCATGTGTTTTATATTCACATTCACCCTCCACTGCAAAATAAAATGACTATGTGTGCAATCACACCACCTACGCCTGATATGGCCACCTGTCTAGCACTGGATTCCACTCCTGAACACAAACAATCCACACAGTCTCTGGGCAACAGTAGCCCCCTGAACAAGCAGTCACTTGGCTCATCAGGGATCATGACTTGACAGAGGCCACATCCCCCAGACTATGAACTTGACATTCATAAATCTGCAGGTGACCTCGACTCAAACACCTAAATAAACTAAATGTCCTATAACATGCAATTCATACTGGTACATTTCAGTTTCTGGTCACACAGCTCTGTAGCACTCCTTGAATTAACATACTACACTTTATTCTGTTCAGCGGCATATAAGCTCTTTCCCACACAGCTATGTGCACCAATGAAAATAGCCTGATTTGTTTTTTTTTTTATTTTATTAACCTCTAGGCAGTACCAGGGCTGCATGGCTTCCGTTTAATTTGATAGCATCCCCCCACTCTTTGAACCAAGAACTTTTATCAGGACCAAGCAAACTGTACTAAAAACAAAAATGCCTGTTTTTTTGTTTTTTAGTTTAGTAACCTAAGGCTCTACTGGATTATTGGCCAAATTAAGAGCAAAATTGAGTGCTGCTTTCTATTAGTTGCTGAAGATAATCATTGAGCTCTGCATACATACAACCCAGAATCTGTCCACCTGAAGGCTTCTTTCCTCATGCGCTTCAAATGACAAGAAGTATAATTGTTCAACACAATAGAAAGGCAAAACAGATGAATGGGAAGATTTGCCATATTCACCAGGTATTGCCCTCTGCCTATCTGTAACATCTTCGGTCCTCTCTTTAGTTGATTATGGCATTATTATCTATGGGTCTGCAGCTAACACTGCTCTAAACAGGATAAAGATCACACTAAACAAGGCCTGTCAGCTTGTGGCTGGGTGTGATAGACTTATACACACTTGTGATCTCTACTCGCTGACAAATTGGCTGAACTTTGAGGGATGGCTCAAATATCAAACATGCATCTTTGCAAAGAAGATTACCTTGGGTGTCTTCCCCCCTTCCCTCAATCATCTCATCTCACAAGCATTCCTAACTAGGGCCACCAGAAGTGCTGCTAAATCTCCCTTGCAAGAGCCCCATTGTAGAACCTCTCTTGGCCAGAGGGAATTCATGTACAGGACCCCCCTCCCCCAATGGTTGAATGCCCTGCCTGGAAAGATCTCTGCCATAGCCAAATTGGGACAATTTAAACCTAGTCTCCATCAGCTTCTCCTAGCCTCAGGACACTGTAACTGTCTCTAACCCACTTTCACCTCCTGGTCTCATGTCCACTACCCCCTTCTTGCTGATATGACAAAGTCTATCTCTGACTGCTCTCTAAACTCCTTCACTATTGAATGATTTCTCTTTGCATAGTATAGTACCTGGTGAACATGCCTGTTATTTACAAACTGCATTTTTTTACTCAATTTATGTTATCACGTTATGTTTTTATGTATTGAAATATATATAATTTGTTGTATCTCAACCTGTCTGTAACCATTTATTGCCTGACATGGAACATTTGTATAGGAGTCTGTGACTCAAAGGTTTGTAATTCTGAGAATTCAATCAATCAATAAATAAATAAATAAAGTATTGTTAACATCAAGACTACTCAACCTATGCAGTCTCTAACAAAAGCACCTGTTGTCCATCAAATGGAATATGTGCTTAGCAATGACCCCTGAGCCTGAATCTGAATGTTTTGAATCACTGCTGAACTGCCTTAAAAGCCAAACTCCATGTGCTCACATATTTTTTTTTCTGTTTATACTGAATACCATTAAGTAGCTGTCATGCTCCCGCACTAACATGTACTTGGATATTTGGTCTTTTGTGGTAATTGCAGATGCTTGATAAAGTTATTAAAATATTCGTAGCACTGGGTTCTGATATGTATCAATTTTCCCCTTCAAGACAACAGCATATTAAGTTCCCATATGATTCTTGTGTTTTCTCAAATGAGTGCTTGCTTGTGTAAAGCCCAACTGCAGGTTTTTCTTTTCTTTACCAGTCCCTTAAAGTTAACAACAACTTCAGCCCTCGCCCTGCACCCCCGTCCACTTGCTGCCACCTTGACATTCCCTGCTGTAGCTAGAATTCAATCATTTTTTTTTTCAAACTCTAACCTTCCTGGTTATGATTTCCAGTCTGTGATGCTGCTAGCTGCTAAGCTCCAAAAGAAACTCAGACTGCCAATCTCTGTGATTTGGGATGTGGCTTGCCTTTGCTACTTTTCAGTCATGGCAGTTCCTCCAACAGCTCTGCTGAACTCTGTGGGTGACTACCATGCACCATTCTTGTATGTCTTTTTCCAAATGCCTTCTGGAGTCTGAGCTCTGGGGTTGGACTGGTGCAGTGTGGCTGGGCTTCACTTGAAGATCATGACTGCTTTCCTCAGAGGAGCTCTGTAGAACCACTCAGAGTGGCCCTGTGGGACCACACAGTAAAATCTCATGATTCTGGGCTGAGCTCCATTTAGACTGGTGCAAAACTGTAAGGCTTCGAGTGACTTCAGCCTCAGTGAACTGAAAAAAAGCACCAATAAAAAGGTTCGTCCTCCAATCACTAAGGTTGGTCTTCCAGCACTATAGGTCTCTTCAGCACCAATCAAATGGGCTAAGTCCTGATCTTGTCAGTGACAAGATTCTCAGCAGCCATTTTGAAACTGACTGACAAGAATGCTTTGGCTACCATAATCAGGATTAGCCCTTTTGGTTGTTTCTCCCATAGTATGTGACCATTTCCCATGAGACTGACCAGTAACAGTGATTTCCTTCCTGTAGCCCATTTGTCTTGTATGATTCCTGTAAAATATAGAAATCCCCATAGATCTGGAAGCACTGGAGAGAGGAACAGGATACTAAAATTAAAAATTTAAGAAACATACTGCATGCAGGTAATCAATCTGAGACCATTTCAACTGTCCATACATAACCCATAAGTACAGTACCAATTGTAACCATCTGACCTGATCTTCCTTAAAGCTAAACATAGTAAAACATAATTAATTATACTGCATCCAATTAGCATGTTGCATTTTAGCAATTACTGGACATGAAGGAAACCTTTTCCAGTAGCTTTAAACAGTGGCAACCATTGAGCAACACATTTCATGCCTCCACTATTAAGATTATGTAATAGTAGCTATTCATCAAGTTTCTAATGTATGATTTAAAACAAGACCATGACCCATTGAGGCACTTATTTTACCCATCATTAAGGATACATTAAATTTGTTTGCATTATTAAAACAGAAACACTATTTCACAAGTCTGTAGTAGTGTTGGCTTTGCAAAACAAACCATTGTAAATCAGTCTATTGCCAATCATCTATTTGATATCTGCTTGAATGAAAAATTGACTATAATTCTGCAGTTTACCCTTAAGTAAAATAAAGGAATTATAATGGCATCTGCACCATGTTGAGACATCCATCTCTGCGAGCAATAAGGTCACATTTATCTTAGTATGAAAACCTAAAATAAATTTCTTTTTCTAGTTATTCTACCTCATATTTTCTTGTTGGTCATTTGTAACAGCTTGCATGATGAATAGAAAGTCAGACAGCACTCAGTATTATTGTTTTTTAAGGACTTTGCTGAGCATGAACTTGAAAATTAAAATTGATTTTATTTTTATCTAATGCCAATGTGTTCTCAAGGGACTTGGAGCTCCAGAGGTTGGACCCCTCTCAGTGTCTTCCAAATAGATGTGGCGCATGCTTCCTTGTACCACTCAATCAAAGCACCTCAGGCAGGGTTTCAACAATCATTTTTATTGTGTTTAATATTCTGTGTACTAAGATATCCCCTTTTTAGGCTCACATTTAGTTTTCAAGGAGGTCCCAGGGGACAGTTTCAGCAGCAGGCATTCTGAACAGTTGAAAGCCTGGATGGATGACTGTCTTTTTTCTGCTATGTTTCAATGTTGTTTTTTTTTGGTTAGCTTAGCACAAGTTAATAAACAAAAGGCAAACCGCTACAACAGTTAGACTATACAGATCTTTACAAGTTTCTAAGGCTTTATAACCCTAACTGATGTGGCAGACAGGGGAGAGTATGCAGAGGTTAAGGATATCTGGTTAGGTGATTAGAGGATCAGAAGTTGGGGGATGCAGCAGTTACATGGAGTACTGATGAATACATGTATGGCTTGTTTGAAAGCAGTGTTGTACTGGTGACTTCCTTTAAAAGTCCAAAGATGGTGTTCGAAGTGGTAGGAATGGATTACTGCCAAGGCCTTTGTTCTCATAACATTATGCACTCTGAATATATGAAGTAGGTCCCACTTTTTGACCTGAGTGCAGACAGTTAAGATGGTCTCGTGTCTTCTCTGGTGACAGGAGACTGAACTTGTTATAAACAAGCATTTGTCAATGCTGAATGTTTGCTTGCTGGTATTAGCATTTGAAATGCAGGAGTTAGACAGATGCAGAATAGGAATGGCAGTGAAGTATTGAAGTTCATGCCAACCCCACCTCCATCCTGTAGAGATGGACAGGCATTGGGGTAAGTGTTTGGGTCATCGCCCATGAGGTCATGCCATGTCACCTCACCCTATTCTGCAGATACAAACATGTGTTGAGGTGTGCCTTAGGGTGTTTGGCTTTACAGTCACCCCATTCCATAAGGACATGCACTGAAATGGGTGCAGCATATGAGAATGGGGTGTAGCCTACAGACGAAGAGTCCAAGGTACACCTCGATGCCTGTCAGTGGCTGGGGTGGGGTGGGATGGCATGAGCAGTACAGTCAGCAATCCAAAGTCACAACCTGATGCCTGTCAGTCTGTACAGGGTAGGACATTATGGTTAGAAACCCTATCACCTCTGGCATTTTTCGGTATTTGCAATACAAATTTTCAACATGGCCTTTTTGTGACCCCACCTCATGAAAGCATTTGGGACTGCTTCTCATGAAGAGTGGCAGTGTGATTTTGTCAATATGTCCTGAACATTGACTTCCAGCAGCAACAGTGCCATTCTGCGTCACATGTACGAAAACACAGATGGGGCAGAATGTGAAGAATGACAGCTGTACCATCCATAGGGAGGTGTAAAAAGATGACAATGTTAAAAATCTGTAGTGGGAGTATTAAAAATGCTCACACTTCTGAGAATATGTGGAAACTCTGCAACACATGCTCGTAACACAGTCATTTTATGGACTTTCATAACCAAATTTTCAACATAGGTATTTTAGGACCGCTGCTCATAAGTGGTGTCACTGTAATTTTCTTAATGTGTCCCAAACACTGATTTCCCACAGCAACCACGCTATTCTGCACTGGAAGTGCAAAAACATATTTTGGCCAGGATGTGAAAAATGACAGCTATACTACATAGATACATAGATACATAGACAGTGTCAGCAGATAAGGGCCTATGGCCCACCCAGTCTGCCCATTTGAGCTTGTAAGTTCAGTTTGTTTTCCTAGAAGTCTGTTGCCCCTTACCTCTGACCTCTAGAATTCCTTTATGTCTATCCCATGCATTCTTAAATCCCATGATTGTTTCAGCCCCCACCACTTCCTCTGGCAGGGTGTTCCACTTGTCCACCACCCGTTCTGTGAAGAAATTCTTTCTCATGTTTCCTCTGAATCGTCCTCCTCCAACTTCATCCCATGCCCTCTAGTCCTGGAACATCTTTTTCGCTTAAAATAATGTTTTCCTGAACCCTGTTCCTCCCTGTAAGATACTTGTATGTCTCTATTATATCCCCTCTCCTCCTCTCCTCCAGGGAGTACATGTTCAGTTCCTTCAACCTGTCTTCATAGGACTTGTGATGCAATCCATGCACCATCTTTGTTGCCTCCTCTGAACCTTCTCTACCCTGTCTATGTCCTTACGTAGGTATGGTCTCCAGAACTGTACACTGTACTCCAGGTGGGGCCTCACTAGTGTCTTGTCTAGTGGAATTATGACCTCCCTTTTCATGCTGGTGATGCCCCAGCCTATACATCCCAGCATCCTATCTGCTTTACCTGCTGCCTTGTCACACTGTTTCCCTACCTTGAGGTCATCAGAGATGACAACCCCAAGATCCCTTTCCTGCTTGGTGCATGCTATATCCTCACCCCCCAACTGATAAATTGTGCCAGGGTTTTTGTGCCCCATATGCATTCTCTTGCACTTCTTTGCATTGAATTTCAACTGGCAAACCCCTGACCATTCTTCAAGTTTCTGTAGGTTGCTTCTCATTCTGTCTACACCCTCTGGTGTGTCTACTCTGTTACTGAGCTTTGTGTCATGTTTAACAGTGAAATTCTGCCTTCTAAATCCCATGCTAATGTCACTGATGAAGATGTTGAATAGGACCGGTCCCAGCACTGATCCCTGTGGTATTCCACTGGTCACTCTTCCCTCTGTGGAGTGACAGCCATTTACCACCACCCTCTGTGTCCTGCCACCCAGCCAGTTACCTACCCACCACACTACTGTCCTGCCCACACCCATATTCCTCAGTTTGTGTAATAGTCTTCTATGTGGCACAGTGTCAAAGGCCTTGCTGATACTGTTCATAAGGAGGTGTGGAAAGATCACAATGTTGAAAATCTAGAGTGAAAATACTGCAAATGCACAAAGCTATGAGCGTGCATGAAAAGTGCGCAACACATGCTCATAACACAGTCATTTTGTTAACTTTCATCACCAAATTTTCAACATAGGCATTTTAGAACCTCGGCTAATGAACAGTGTTACTGTGATTTTTGTAATATGTCCCAAACACTGAGAAGGGGAAGGAAGGAAACATATTCAATTCAGTGCTTTAGAGTAACTGGTAATTGCTATTTTTCTTTTAAACTTAGATTGTGGGCTTTTAGTGACACTGTACTTTCTTTGTTGTCTTTACTTAGAATTGTTTTTGGGCTGTTGAAAATTTAAAACGTAGTGGTGGTGTAATTCTGTGCTGTCTTTAATTGCTGCAAAATTTTCGCCCTCCCTCCCCTTCCCCCAACTCTTAATTATATGCCCTGTTAAATCTGATTGACAGGAGCTAAACACAGGATATAGTAAGGGGTGTGAAGTAGGAGGGGCATAAGAGGAAGAAGCCCACCCTCAGCACAACAAGTGTTTTGACTCATTTATTTATTTATTGTTTTTTTTTTTTAAAGAAAATTATCTGAGGATCAGTAGCAGGATTTTTAGGACAGTAAATTAATAAAAAGGGAACTAGGAGAGCTTCAGTAGCAGACAAGTAGTGGAATAGCAGTATAATTGCAGTATAATGTGGGGAGTGGTGCAATGCAGTGGCTGTGAGGCAGCCATATTCAGGCAGACCTTCTGGACACTGAGGTGCTGCCCTATCTGCATGCATCTCTCTGGACTGCGGGATGAGGTAGCCAGACTCAGAGCAGAAGTAAACTGGGTCAGGAGTACCATCACCCCTATCCAGAGACCACCCAGTCCAATGCAACTGCCTCAAAGGATGTCGAGAACGAGGAGCACTTAGATGACAGTAGGCTCAGGGAAGGTTAGAGCAGTCAGGCAGAGGCACATGCCAGATCCTATTCCACTCAAGAACTCATATGCCACACTGGCAAATGAGGACAACCAAATAGAGGTACCCAGAGAAGTGGAAGGAAAGGATGTGGAGGTTAGCCAAGGAGGTGACCTCAGCAGGGAAAGTAGTGGACCCCAGAGGAGGAGGAAGCGAATCCTGGTGGGGGACTCATCATAAGAGGGATCCAGCTAGGAACACAGGAGGGGGAGGGCAGGGAGGTGAGGTGCCTACCAGGTGCCACGGCATGAAGGGATGGAAGGAAGACCCTGGGGATCACTGAGAAGGCAAGACGGGAGGGTGAACTGGATGTCTTTATCCACCTAGCTACTAATGACCTGGCAAATGGGGAGCCAAAGGAAGTTCAAGAAGAGTTTAGGAAATTGGGGAGGGGTTTCAAGCAAGTAGCTAATTCTGTCACTTTCTCAGAGGTACTACCTGCGAGAGGCAAGGGAGAGCATAGGAGTGCATGCACCAGGAACTTTAACTCATGGTTGAAAAACTGGTGCTGTGAGGAAGTGTTTGGATTCATTAGTGACTGGGGATCCACCTGGAGGGATGGAGGTTTGTTCAAGCCTGACAGCCTGCATCCATCCTGGAGGGGAATCCAAGCACTCAATGATAAGTTCAAATGCTACATTGACAAGCATTTAAACTAGCAAAGGGGGTGGCAGGCCAGCAAGGAGGGTACCTACTTGCTCACCCCCCACAGCTAGCAGTGGAACCAGTGAACCAGAGGAGTGGCTATCTCTTCAAAGCAGTGTGCAAAAGATGGAGATTAGTGTCCAAGAGGTGGGTAGGCAGAAAAGGGGCAAAATTCAGCAGAAGAGCAGACAGCAAGGAGAACCAGGGATAAAGGACAACCAAGGAAGGGGCTGGAGTAGAACAGCGAAACAATCTAGGGAGGTCAAATCATGGAAAGCCATGTGTGCAAATGCCAGGAGCCTTAGCAACAAGATGGAAGATCTGGAGGCTGCCATGGTGCAGTCAGACTTGGACATTGTGGCCATCACTGAAACCTGGTGTAATGATAACCATGACTGGGAGATGGCCATACCTGGCTACAACATATTCAGAAGAGACAGAGCAGGCAGGAAGGGAGGAGGAGTGGCACTGTATGTGAAAAATGACATAAGGGCCACAGAGATCCAGGAGGAACAAAATGGGGAGAGATACTGTGGGTTAAGCTGGAAAGGAAAATGGGGACAGCCACCTGCACGGGTGTGGTCTATAGACCACCAGCCCAGGAGGAAGAAACAGATAGGAGTTGATGCTAGCCATCCAAAGGATGGCAGACAAGGGTGAGTAGTACTGGTTGGAGACTCAATATTCCAGATGTGGACTGGAGCATCCCAGCAGCAGCATCAACTAGAGCAGATTTATCCTGACTCCTTCAGGGTGCCTTCCTCAAGCAACTGGTCATGGAACCAACTCGGCAGAAGGCAATACTGGACCTTGTGCTCACAAACAGGGACAGTGTGATGGGGGTAACAGTGGGGGAGCACCTGGGGAACAGTGACCACCAATCATTGTGGTTTGAAATCACAGAAAGTGCAGAACCAAACCACACAAAAACACGTATCCTGGATTTTAGGGGGGCAGACTTTGGGAAAATAGGGAGAAACTTGAAAGAGGCATTAAGGGGAATGGGACAGGAATCAGGGGTTGAGGAACAGTGGGCAGTATTTAAAATGGGGATTACAAGAACAACAGAATTGTGCATTAAGCAGGTTAGCCAGAGGAAAAGGAAGAGGAGACCATTATGGTTTTCCAAAGAGGTAGCAAAGAAAGTGAAAACCAAAAAGACTGCATTCAGGCAATACAAAAAGACACAGGCAGAAGGGGATAGGGAGAAGTACCAGGAGAAGCAAAGGGAGGCAGGGAGATCAGTAAGGAAGCCAAAGCTCAGACAGAAGAACACATTGCAAAGTCAGTGGGTAGAGGGACAAAACCTTTACAGGTACATAAGTGAAAAAAGAAAGACAAAGGAGGATAGTGAGACTGAAGGGGAGGATGGGGGCTGCGTGGAGGATGACAACAGTAAAGCTGACATATTGAACAGGTATTTCTGCTCAGTCTTTACTGAGGAAGAGGAGGGTAATGGGTCTGAAGGGAGTACAAGGGGTGAGAATGGTGCAGAAATGGACTCAAGTTCCTTTACACGAGAAAGGGTCCTGAAGGAACTGGAAGTAATAAGAGTTGATAAAGCAATGGGGCCAGATGGGGTGCACCCCAGGGTCCTTAAAGAACTAAGAGTGGTGGTGGCTGAACCTCTGGCTATCCTGTTTAGCCGATCACTGGAAACAGGGGAGGTATCCAAAGACTGGAGGACAGCAGATATAGTCCCCTTATACAAAAGCGGGAACAAAGAGGAAGCAGGGAACTACAGACCAGTCAGCCTCACCTCAGTAGTGGGGAAGATCATGGAAGCACTACTGAAGGAGAGATTGGTGGAACATCTGGTTGTCAATGGACTACAGGACCCAAGGCAGAATTGTTTCACCAGGGGAGGTCAGTCAGACCAACCTCGATGAATTTTTTGACTGGGTGACTAGGAGGTGGATCAGGGAGGGCAGTGGACATGGCCTATCTAGACTTCAGCAAGGCCTTGACACTGTGCCACATGGAAGACTACTACACAAACTGGGGAATATGGGTGTGGGCAGGACAGTAGTGTGGTGGGTATGTAACTGGCTGGGTGGCAGGACACGAGGTGGTGGTAAATGGCTATCACCCACAGAGGGAAGAGTGACCATGGGTACCACAGGGATCAGTGCTGGGACCGGTCCTATTCAACATTCTCATCAGTGACATTGCGCAGGACCTAGAAGGCAGAATTTCACTGTTCGCTGATGACACAAAGCTCTGTAACAGAGTAGACACACCAGAGGGTGTAGACAGAATGAGAAGGGACCTGCAGAGACTTGAAGAATGGTCAGGGGTATGGCAGTTGAAATGCAATGTAAAGAAGTACAAGATAATGCATATGGGGCACAAAAACCCTGGCACAGTTTATCAGTTGGGGGGTGAGGATATAGCATGCACCAAACAGGAAAGGGATCTTGGGGTTGTCATCTCTGATGACCTCAAGGTAGGGAAACAGTGTGATAAGGCAGCAGGTAAAGCAAATAGGATGTTGGGATGTATAGGCTGGGGCATCACCAGCAGGAAAAGGGAGGTCATAATTCCCTATACAAGACACTAGTGAGGCCCCACCTGGAGTACAGTGTACAGTTCTGGAGACCATACCACGTAAGGACATAGACAGGTAGAAAAGGTTCAGAGGAGGGCAACAAAGATGGTGCATGGATTGCATCACAAGTCCTATGAAGACAGGTTGAAGGAACTGAACATGTACTCCTGGAGGAGAGGAGAGAGAGAGGGATATGATAGAGACATACAAGTATCTCACAGGGAGGAACAGGGTGCAGGAATACACTATTTTTAAGCGAAAGAGATGTACCAGGACTAGAGGGCATGGGATGAAGTTGGAGGGAAGACGATTCAGAGGAAACATGAGGAAGAATTTCTTCACAGAACGGGTGATGGACAAGTGGAACATCCTGCCAGAGGAAGTGGTGGGGGCAGAAACAATCACAGGATTTAAGAATGCATGGGATAGACATAAAGGAATTCTGGAGGTCAGGGGTAAGGGGCAACAGACTTCTAGGAAAACATAAACTGAACTTACAAGCTCAAATGGGCAGACTGGGTGGGCCACCCCCTCAGCAGTGGGGCTAATTAATATTGTTTGTGAACAAGGTGTCATCTGCCACCATGTTCACAAACAATATTATAGTCAGCAATGTTCCGCCCAGCAATGATGGGTCGCTCCTTCATTGCAGCATGGTTGACACTGCAATGACGATGAGGCAGCCCTTGTTTGCAGCAGTGAAAATGTTAGAAGTTGGTGGCACTTTTGGAAGCCAGTGTCATCAGCACACTGTGCCTTCATTGGAGCACCACTGCCAAGGCCCTAAATGCGATGCCTCTATGTACTGCCACACGGCTGTGCCTCCACAACCCGCTTCTCTCCCAAGCTGCCACATAATGCTTCCTGCGCATACGCACAAGCAAACATAAAAAACAGTTCTGCATCCTTTTGACCCAACCCAGTACACATATTTAGATGTCATTAAATGTCATTGCAATTTTTTCAGTAAGAAGACTGGGGCTGGCCTGTAAATTGTATTGCCATACTCCAATGCCGGCAGTAGTAATTGCTGAGAAGTAAACTTTGCAGATGAAGACAGTGACAGAAAGGATGGTGATGTTGGTGTGTCAGACTAATTGCTTTTTAAAATATTCCAGTTAGCTTAAGTTCTGCTGTAGCCATAGGCCATGGTACTTAAAGTTTTCCCTGATTCTACTTGGGGGGAAGGTGGAGCAAGGTCAGATTTGCAGTGAGTGGGGTGAGGATGTACCTCTATGGAAAGCCAGGGCTTTGGTTATGCTATTGTTTAGGAAACACTTGCTGTTATCCATTCAGGCCTGGGTTGTGTTGAAGACTGTTTGAAGGGTGTTGTTGAGGTCATAACTGGATTCATACTATACATAGATAATGATGCCATCAGCGAAAGAGTGATGACTGGCTTTGTCAACAATCAGCTTCTCACTACATGATCAAATGACCCATTAGGGGAAAATACCTGGGTCTGAATTCACAAAACGTTGCCTGGCTGCATATTGTGTTTGCACGGGACAAACTGGGTTTTTGCCCAGAGGTGGTATTCATAGTGCCCAATTTGCTCAGGCAAATTGGGTTTGTGCCTGGGCAATGCAATGATAGGGCCACAATGTAAATGGAGGGGGGACCTGCATATTCCCACAATCCTATTTACAAAACTTGAGATCCATACAAAGGTCATTTGTGATGACCCTTGCAAGGAAAAAATACTGCTGGCAAAAACCTGATGGTAATCCACACAAATCAAGTGGTTTGCAGCAGTACTGTGGCCCCCCTCCGTATTCCCCAATCCCTGACTCTGGAAGAGATAAAGATCTCCCTGCTGGTCCAGTGGTCCCTCCCCCTTCCCCATTTCCCAATTGCCCACCCCACATTAAAAAAAATTCCATAGTGTAGTGTCCCTCCCCATTCCCCAATCTCCCACACAACAATGAAAATCCCTTTTCCATGGTGTAGCGTCCCTCCTGTTCCCCAATCTCCAGCCTGATAATGAAAATTCCTTTTCTATATTGTGGTGTCCCTTCATGTTCCCCAATCTCCCACCCGATAATGAAAATCCCTTTTCCATAGTGCAGTGTCCCTCCTCCCTCCTCAAGCTCTCATCTGATATAGAACAATCTAGAAAAATCCCTTTTCCATAGTGTAGTGTCCCTCCCCCCCTCCACAGTCACTGATTGCAGTCCCCAATTTCTAACTCCCCATGCTCTGGTAGTCTACAGTCCTCCCCAACCCCCATTCCTTCAGTGTGACTCATCACCCCACCCCCATCCCAATTGGTGAGTCGAGCCAGCACAGCCTCCTCACACCACTGTGGCTGGCCACTGATTGAACCCTAAAGGATCATATACTGTATACAGTATGGCTCCTTGACTTTGATTGGTCAGTCACAGCCAAGGAGCCATACTGTATACAGTACGTGCTCCTTGAGGGCTCAATTGGCAGCCGGCCATGGTGGTGTTAGGAGGGCTGTGCTGGTCACTGATTGCTGATTGGGACTGAGGGGAGTGGGTGATGAGTCACACTGGATCAGGTGGGGGAGGGACCCTAGACTACCAGGGCATGGGGTGTTGGAATTTGGGACTAGCTATTAGTAACTGGAGATGGGGGAGGGACACTACACTATGGAAAAGGGATTTTTCTACTTTGGGTGGGAGATTGGGGTGCGGGGAGGGGCACTACACTATGGAAAAGGGATTTTTCTGTATCAGGTTGGACATTGGAGAATAGGAAGGGACACTACACTATGAAAATTGTTTTATTAATGTGGGGTGGGCAATGGGGTAGGGAAGGGTACCATTAGACTTCCAAGGAATGCGGCTGCATGGGGCATGGGCTGGTTGGGGGGACCTGCATTAAGCCACCTTCAAACCATGAAAATGGGCCCATAATTGGCATGCTAATGGCCAATAGCACCTTGCATTCACAATGTGTTTATTTGCATGGCTCTTTTCATGAATGGGGGCTAAGCGCAGTGGCACTATTGCTGGCTACCCATTCTCCTGGTTGACTGTGGAGGCAGCACTATTGAGATGCCCAGTGCTTTTCCTGCATGAGCTATTCCCCCTGATGAAGAGTTGCGTGCAGACTTGAAGCGCTGAGGTTAGTGCCATTGTCTCACTTGAGCTATCTTCACTGGAGAGTTTGTCTTATTGCTTTTTATATTTTTGGTGTGTGGTGACTTTAGATTAATATATTCACAGACTGCTGCAGATTGTTGCTTCTTTACATATTTTTGTCTGATTTTTTTCAGCTAGCACCCACTTAATGTTTCTGAGTGCATATCCACCTGTTCAAGATTTAGCAATGCCCCTGCCTGCACATATTCACAGTCAGACAGCACTTTGTACTATCTAATTGTAAATAGCAATTTTTGCCTCCTGCACAAGGGCAAGGTAAGGTGCAAACATGTGCCGTATACTTTGCCCGTTTTTGTGAATCCTGCCCCTGGTAACCAAATAAATATATTATTACTGTTATTCTCTCAGATAAACTCTGTAATGATGAAGTTCCTGATACGGATATATTTATAAATATTTCAATATATTGCAGTACATATTCTAATGCAGATAAATAACTCCTATATGAGAACCTATCCCTTTACAATTGTGGACAGAACTGGTACAATTGGGGACATTACTGGAGATGTGAAAGTGAAATGCAAATATTTAAAAGTTTTAGTAGTATTAAAGAGTGTATCCTTTCACTTATTTATACCCAGTCATTCTTTTTGATACTTCTGCTTGATAGTCACGACGCTGTCATGTTTTTGCAAACAAATAGATAAGTCCACAACTTTCCACTGATATATTAAATTCTCTATTAAAGTAAATTTTCACTTGATTTAAACCAGTTCAGCGGGGGAAGGGGTTGTCCACTTTATTTATAATCTGAAGACAAAAGCAACAAATACTTCAAGAGCCTCAGTGGGACTCAAATAGCTGACAAAATGGCACTAGAGCAAAAATGGAAGGGAGGCACAGATCTTTTCACATGTGCCAAACAAATGGGATATAATATTTTTAACTATAGAGCATTGGCTCAGTCCATGTGGATAGAATTTGGCTCCCTGTTTTTATCTGTTGGGTTTCCAATATGAATCGGCCTTCTTTAAATAATTATATCTAAGTACAAACCTGGCCAATTAAAATACATTTAACTTTTAACTTCAAAAGACCTCCTTTTTTGTTTGAAAGAGAGAATTCACTATTTCATTCAGTTCATGGCTTTTTGTCTCTGTGAATTTATTTCTTTAGAAAATAGTGTCAGAAATGGAAAATCATGTCAAGGCATAGTGGAAAGAGGATACAAGCCACAGTTTACTATGCTCTATGTTCTGGAATATGCTGACACCAAGCTCATCTTTGAGGAGCTAAACTCATTTCACACCCAGGTCTCTAGTATCGAAAGGCCAGCTGCTAAAACCAAAAAGTAAAAAAAAATAATTTGAAACAAAGAATCAATTTTAGCCATTTAGTTCTCTGAAAGTCTAGTTTGATGTTACTACGCCTTGCTCTTAGTCAGCTAACTGCATCACATGTGGAGCGTGATTCACAGATAACAATAAAACTGTAATCATGGCTAACAGTGTTTTCAAATCCTACCTACAGACCACTCCTGCTGTGAAACTATCTTTAATTCCATTGCCAAGACATCAGTTGACTACATGTGGCCAATGTGTTATGAATAAAACTTTCTGAAGGCATTTGGCATTAGCTGAAAAATCCTGCAGATACCGTCTTTATTTTGACTGTTCAATCTTTACCCGTGATGGTTATTTATACCACACAACAGTCCATTATTTCATGCTGATAGCAAATGAAAATGACACCTTTGAAGTATCAGCTGTCATGTGCTATTCAGCCACAGCAATCAAGCAGTGCAGTGGGCTTCATGATTAGGTAAGCACATACACACTATCAAAACACAGTTGGAGAAAACCTTTCAAGAAAGTGATACACAACTACACCATTAAGGAATAGTATAATATGCAATACCTAAAGTGTCTGAAACATTGATATACAAGGAAAGTGCATATAACTTTGATAAATAGGTGGTGTGACTAGAGGCCATGGTCAATGAAGCATAGCTCTTGGATCAAAAAACACCAACACTTGCCTCTTCACTACAAGTGGACGCAATGGGAGATAGAGAAAGCAAATAAAACACCTGCCACAGCAGTATATGTGCAAAAAAATAATGTTATTGCATCTACTCATGA
The DNA here is from genome assembly GCA_016271365.2 of Neoceratodus forsteri. Classification (NCBI taxonomy): domain Eukaryota; kingdom Metazoa; phylum Chordata; order Ceratodontiformes; family Ceratodontidae; genus Neoceratodus; species Neoceratodus forsteri. The sequence continues at coordinate 153,804,630 of JADMNL010000026.1, read as the reverse complement.
TACTACTTTTGGCCAAAAATAGTCACAATATAACCATGAGTCACCCTTGATAATGCACTTAGCGTGTGAAATGGTTTTGGGTGCTCTTAGTTGCTGCAGGGGTTTCCCCTATTCTTGTTATGTTTTACCTATGGCAGTATCATGAGTAGATGCAATACAATTACTTGTTTATTTGTACAGCATATTGCTGTGGCAGGTGTTTTACTTGCTTGCTCTAACTCCCAGTGGGTCAGCTTGTAGTAGGAAGCTGAGTGCTGGTGTTTTTTGCTCCCAGTTTGATAATTTCACCACTGCCACTTCTGGTGTGCACCCCTTTTGTTCCTCAGTGAAGCACAGCTCTGTCAGGGTATGTTTGTGTCACTTTTTCCTGCACATTGTGCAGTAAGCTAATCTTAATACTTTTGTTCCTTTATGGTGAGTCTGTTTTAGTGTGTGTGTGCTTGTAAAATTAATTGGGCTGAAGCACCATAGAGTTCCAGTGCTGAGGCTTTTCCTTTATTGTGCTGTCTGAAGCAATTAACTGCATCAGGCATGCTTGCTTTTTGATTTTGCTACAATTTGAGTTAATGAACATACAATATATTTTGCTTTCCAAGTAGATATTTAGGGGAGGATGGCATAAAGAAATTAGAATTGTCATATGGTGGATGCTTATTCTGGTCACTGTAAATAAGAACTATGTGTTGATCTTTCTGGGAAACAAAATCTCACTCTGTATATATACATCTTCATGAATCTGGCACACTTTGGATAAGTGAAAATTCCTTAAAGTGGGCAAAGTTGCATAGTTTCGCATCAAGTGACACCCATTTTTAAAACCAAAATGTTAAGCATTCTCTCCTGGAAAGGACCTCAGTAACATACAGTGATGATGTGCAACTATCGAAAAGTCTGTTAAATATTTCAGCCAGTTTGATTATTACCTCATTACTATATTATAAGCTCCACTCAACACAACAGACAACAGGCTTAGCAGAAAAAGGAAGCCATCTTGGATAAGCATATGGATTCATGTCATGTACTGTATGTGTGTACTTGTGCATTGCTGTGCTGATTCAAATGTCACATGATAATATAGGTAGTGACAGTCTCTCACACACCTGACACAGCTGGATGCCCACTGCATAGTGGTCTTGGATAAGGGGTGAATAACCTGTAAGTCTGTGAAAAGGTCTGTGATGGGGCTCAGAGGGTGCTGCCAGACATCACTGGTGTGAAAACAAGGTCTAAAGTTAAAAAAAACTGTTTGGTGCCCAGAATGGTGCTGCTGTACACAGGTCATCATACATGAACTCCTAAATAAGAATCACAGTGGGAGGGAGGTGTGAAATACACATACTACATTGCACAGCAAGTCATTTCCCCAGAAAATATATCAATGAGAATGGCATAGAATAGAGATATATAGCTAGAGTATGGGTGTGAACTTTTCTTATGATGACAGCAGAATTGTTAAGAGCTGTGTGATGACGAGTGCTTACTGACTTGTTTGTGTTCTCTTAGTATTAAGGTTGATTCAAAAATGAACTGATAGAATGATAAAAAGTAACTTCCTTGGCTAATCCATGGCTAAGACTAAAATGAAACAGAAAACATCAACAGTATCACTTCTCTGACTTCAGTTCTTAACTTTTAATAACATTTTATGACACAGTGCATCTTTTAATGAAGCTCTTTGTGTGAGCAACAGCTATCTTTTAGAATATCAAAAATGACACTTTGCTTAAAATGAACTGTTTAATTCATGGGATAATTATGCTAAAATTAAGCCTAATAATTAATATTAATATACTGTATGAATTAAGTGCAGAATACATTTACAACACACAGTAAGCCAATTTACCCCAGAAAAAAAAAGATTTATTAAAAACAGATTACTATAAATGAAACTCTCACAGCAAATTGGTTAATATAATTACACGCAAAGCAAACAGCTGCAGCATTTAATTGATGCCGTCCCATTATTAAACAAAATTAGGTTTACCAATATTGTACTGAATGTGAGTTACTGAGTATGAACACTATGGGGGGCACTAGAGCTGCTTATTAAAATTACAGATGCTCGTAATTAATTTTTCAAGAATTATAGGCAAATCAATTTAAATATTTTAAAACTTTTTTGAATAAATTTAAAACAAACAAATACAGGGAGGATGGTTGTAAAGTGCAGCAGTCTAAAAGAGGAGCTGATCAATGTGTAACTATATTTGTTAGTCTCAAGAAAAGGCAAGACAGGCACATGGGATTGATGAAAAAGACTGGGGAAGGGATGGTACAAGTAGGGCAATGAGGTTGTCTATACTGAACTATAGAATGAAAGCTTTGCAGAAGGACCAGACACTGCTAGGCTGGTGGGGACTTAGGTACTGTAGAACAGAGTAGACTTGATGGACCAGGTATATTTCTTACCCTTTCATGTTCCTATATTTCTAAATGTAGCTTATATGAACTGTTATATAGAAATGAAAACTTATAAGAAATCACAGCATGCCAGCCCATACCCACCCCCCAAAAGACAATGTGTATGTACAAGTGCTTTATACAACAAGTATATTTGTTTCCTTGCTTTTTATCTCAGGCACCAGTTTGATTTAGTGCTCCTGCAATAAAGGAAGGTGATGTACAGTAGGATAATGATAAGTGTGCAGCCATGTTAGTCATAGGATCCAAGATAAAGTCCCACCAAACTCAATTGCCCACTATGTAAGCTTGAACAAGTCACTCAAACCCCTGTTGAGCTAGTTCTTGTGTTTGTAACCTGAATAGAAGGACCCCACACACACATATATTTCTAATGTCCCTTATTTGGCAAGACCTTTGTTTTACTACTCAGAATTCTAGGCCTCATAATTGTATTTGTTTAAAATTTCTGCACTTGGATATCCTTATTTAGGTAAAGAACCTGACTGGCAATATAGTCTCTGGAAGCATGAAAAGGAGCAGGAAATTAGTTACAGTTCCAAGGTTAGCACATTAATGGTAGGCTATGGATACAAGTCATTAAAGTTGAGCAAACAGATTAGGTACAAAGATGCTCAAAATTGGTGGGGCAAGAAAAAATTAACAGAGGATGGTGATTATAAAGATTAATGCCACCAGATATTCAGACTATTTGGACTTAAGTTTTTAATTTCATCTGAATACAGCTAGCAAGGTAGGCACCAACACGGTTATAACAACTATAGTTTTCATTATGTAGAATAAGATGGAAGTGAGAGAGTAGGGATAGTTATAATGAGATAAATATACAGTAAAGGTAAAAGAACAGGTAAAAAAGAGAAGTAAAATGGTTTATGAAGAGAGTCCAAAGCATCAGTAGGAGTTCTTAGAAACATACAAAGATAAAATAATTGTCAGATGAAGATTAAGTGTCAAGAAAAGGTGGCCTCTCAATCCATTCAGTCTGCTCTGTGAGGACTATAACCACCATTCCCTACCTACCACCTGTAACAATAGATCATGGCTGTTTCATGGGGAAAGAGAGATTGTGGGGGGGGGGCAGAATGGATAGAATGCATTCTAATAGGTGGGCAAGGGATGGGGCCCTTATTTAAATGACCCACAGCATCAGTCATAACCTTTGTTGTACAAGGCCCTGTAGGGCTTGCCAAACCAAAAGATCACTCATAACTTTTATTGTTCAGAGATGCATAGAGAGAGAAATATACAAATTGTCAGTAGATAAAGACTACTTGGTCCACCCAATCTGCCATTTTTCCCTACCAGATTTTACTTGATCTCCAATTCAGGATGCAGACCTGCAGCTTCATTCAGCAGATCCCATACCTGTAGCTTGACCTTGGGTCTTGAAGCTAGGGATTGGGGGAGAGGTAGGTGTTAGGACTGAATAAACCCTAATGCCACATTTCCCTTTTGTTGTTGCATTGGAACCCTTACTACGCATTAACTAATTTTTTTGCAATACATTTCTTTACTTTTTGAAAAAGTAGAGTTGAAATTTGCTTCACACAGGAGGCAAATCTTAACTTGTTTTGCAAAGTGCCTGCAATACCCCATGTGAAGCAAGACATCTAAGACCCTTTAGACATGCATGAAGCAGAAGCAGAGTCCAAACTGGCTTCACTCAAGGTCATAAGAGCCCTGTGTGAAGTGTGCATAAATCCTAACTTTGTTGCATATGACCTGTTTGACCTGGAGCTTGACGTTGAATCACTAGTCTAAGGGTTGGGGAAGGAAATGGGTGTTAGGGATGAAAAACACTAACACTATCTTTTTGATACGATGACAGGAGGAAAATGTGTAAATAATGTTGTAGCTGGTCTAATGCAGGGCCTTGCTTAAAGAAAGTTATGACTAAGTCTATGGCAATGTTTATACTGACATTCATACTGAGATAGTCAAGGAGCAAAAGGTTTGTAGCCCATGTAAAGCTCTTAACTCATCACCCATAATAGTTTATGCTCCCACCATTCAGAATCCAGTGATCAAGTCTTTTCTTAAAAATAGATATGCTACAACTAGATATTATGTCAAGGGGAAGGGTGTTCCAGAGGTTTACTATTTATCTGGAAAAGTACAATTTCCTTCTAATACTACTGAATTTCATGCTTCTTAACCTTAATAGATGCCCTCGTGTATCCAAAATATTTTGTTTGAATACAAATCCTATTTTGTTAAATAAGTAAGAGTCCTGGATAATATTCTACATAAGGAGAAGATCACCATTCATCCTTCTTAACTGTAGGGGCATAAGACTCAACCTTTTAATCTATTGTTTTAATCCAGGTTCTTGATTCCCATTTTAAGCTTAGTCACCTTTCTTTGGACTCTTTCAAGTTCATTGTGATCCCATTTTTTGCAAGGGTACAAAAATTGAGAGCAATGATCAAAGTAAGATTATACATAAGATCAATACATTGGACCCAAAACCACTGTATCCCTGGATTTAATATTACCACATATTGCCCACATGGCTCTGTTTACCATGGCTATTACTTTATTCACTTGTTTGGAGGCATCTAATTAATTTGAAATGTACATTACACTACAAGACCTTTTTCAATAGTTGTTTCTAATAGTCTTTTGCAGCATAGAGAATATGCATGCTTTTTGTTATTAAAACCAAGCTGCGTAACCTTACATTTATTATGGTTATGCCTCATTTCCCATGTCCCTCTCCACTGTGTGATTTTGTCTAGGTCATCCTGAATTCTATCCACCTCTTCAGAGTTAGCACGTGTATCCCCGGTTTTGCAGTCATCTGCATATTTTGTAGATCATCTGCTTAAGTTCAGTGTAAGGTCAAAAATAAATACCAGAAAACTTAATGTCCCAAGGACAGACCACTGTGGCACAATACTTGGTACGCCACCCTTCAGAGAAAAAACTCCATTATTCACTACCTTCTGAGTTCTATCATCAAGCCAGCCTGCTATCCAGTTTACGTACTGTATGTTTGATCTATTCCTCTCAGTTTTAATATGTCTAATATTGCCCAGTGAGGCACACAATCAAATGTCTTGCTAAAGTCCAAAATGACAATATCACAAGGAATCCTCATATCCAAATGGTAACTGATTTTTCTTGTAAAAGCATAATGAGTTAGTAATGCAAGACCTGCCCTTCATATAACCATGTTGTTCATTGTCAATATTCAACAGGGATAATTAAACTTTTTCTTTTGTAATGTCTTCCAGTAGTTTACAAATTATGGATGTTAGGCTAGTAAGTCTGTAGTTTTCTGTATTGTGCCTGTCTCCCTTTCTATGTTGGCTAGTGCACATGCTCAAGCAACATCTTGAGGTAGTAGTACTGTAGTAGCACTTTCAAAGGTGTGTGAGTGTTGTGGCGAATCCAGGGGATGCTTTAGCTGGTGTGTCCCTCAGCCGCCAACCAGTGAGCATGCTGCAGATGACAGCAGTTTCAGAGAGTGCCACCAACTTGAAAGAAATCTGCAGCTGCAGTGAGAGACAGGCTCGTCATTGCAGCAGCAGATCTGACAAGCCTTCATTACGTGCCATTCCTGGTGACACATTTCAATAAACATGGTGGCTCCCACCGTCCACCTCTCACAATCTCTAGAAAGCTGACTTAGGGGGGTGCCTAAGCCCCCTGTCAGCATGCCCCCTTCTCAGTTCAGTTTGTTTGCCGATGGGGGTGCCCAATCCCCATTGGCATCATGTCCCCCCGTTTTATTTGTTTACTGAGGGGGTGCCAAATCCCCCTCGGCAACATGCCCCCCAACACAGACACACTTTATTTGCTGATAGGGTGCACAATCCCCATTGGCTCCAATCCCCAGGAAAAACTCAGCTGGCACACTGGGGCCCACCCCAGTGTGACCAAATGTATGAGTGTCACCTGTAAAACAACTTCCCCAAAGATTTTTTCTTTCCTTGCAAAATAAACAGTCCCCTCATTGTACACGGTGCCACCCTCCCCAACCCAGCACCCACCCTCTGGCACCCCACATCACTTACCTCTGAGGTTGGCATGGTGATCTTCAGTGGAGCGGGAACATGTCTGCACTCTTCAAAGCCGACCACAAACTGAAGAAATGCTGGTAAACTGTATACTGGCATAAATGGGGGATTTTTAACTTAGGTGGATATTGCAACCATTTTTTTGACTTTTGGATCCAAATTTTCAACATGGAGTTCTTTGGACCCCTCCTTATGAAATCAGTCACTGTTAATTCATTATTCTGTCCCAAAAGGTGATTTTGTGGTCACTGTGCAGAATCACCTTTCCAGATTGATTAATGAAATGACAGTGCCACTGTTCATGAGGTGTGCTCCCCAAAAGCCTATGTTGCAAATTTGGTGAAAAAATTGCAGAACATGACTGTGTTACAAGTGTGCATTGTGCAGTTTCCACACACGCTCGTAACTTCAAGAATTTTTAATATTTTCAGTCCAGATTTTCAACATTGCCATTTTTTCGCACCTACTTATGAACAGTACTGCTGTCATTTTTTACATCCTGCCCAACATGTATTTTTGCACATGTGGCACACAATTTTATTTATTTATGTCTTTGATAACCAGGAAAGTGCACTGATACAGTGGATCATTTTCAGACATGACCCAGACCACAGATGTGGCTGCAAAATAACATAATCAACAGAGACAATACACAAAAATAGTAATAGTGCAGAGTAACACATATAATACAATATAATACAAGATTTGATAACGTACCTCCAGATGAGGTAATTAACATGTGATGGAGACAAAGCAGGTCTACAAGCATAGTTTCAGTGTTCAAGGTCTATCTAAGATGCCTACCTACTGTAACAGTGGGCAGGAGGCTAAATTAGTAGGTGCAAGGAAGTTAACATAGAGCATACAAGCTATACAAGCTGACAGTGATCAAGGATAATTAGGTGCATAGAAGTGGCACAATGGTGTGATTGCTGTGGGAAATAAATGTTCGGGATAGATTAAGAAAATCACAGTGACACTGTTCATGAGTGGAGGTCCTAAGATGCCTATGTTGAAAATTTGTTGAAAAAATTCTAAAAAATGACTATGTCATGAGTGTGCATTGAGCAGTTTCCACGCATGCTCATAACTTCAAGAATTTTTTATATTTTCTATTCAGATTTTCAACATTGCCATTTTTTCACATCTCCTTATGAACAGTACAACTGTCATTTTTCACATCCTGCCGAAATGTGTTTTCGCACATCTGGCTCACAATGGCACGGTTGCTGTGGGAAATCAACATTTGGGACAGATTATGAAAATCACAGTGACACTGTTCATGAGCAGAGGTCTCAAAATGCCCATGTTAAAAATCTGGTAAAAAAATTCCAAAAAATGGCTGCATTGCGGGTGTGCATTGTGCAGTATCTACACAAGTTTGTAAGTTTGCAAATTTTTCATATTTTCTTTCCAGATTTTCAACACTGCCATTTTTTACACCTTCTCATGAACAGTATAGCTGTAATTTTTCCCATCCTACCCAAAATGTGTTTTTACACCTGTGGCTCCCAGTGGCGCAGTTGCTGTGCGATATCACATTTCAGGATTGAGTAATGAAATGATAGTGCCACTGTTCATGAGCTGGGGTCCCAAAAAGCCAATGTTGAAAATTTGGAGTGAAAATACCAACAAACACCCATGGCACTAAGGTTTCCAACCATACACCCACCCTGTAGAGATTGACAGGTGTCAGGGACATAACTTGGGTTCATTGGACATAATGTTCGTAGAATTCTACCCCCACTCCCCCACCCTACAGCCACTGACAGGCATTGAGATGTGCCTTGGGTTCATTACCCTTACATTCACCCCATTCTCCTATATTGCACCCATTTCAGCTTATTTCCTTATGGAATGGGGTGAGCATAAGGGCCAAAGACCCCAATGCACAGCCCGACACCTGTCACTTTCTGCAGGGTGGGGTGAGGTGGAATGGCATCAGCGTTATGGCTGACCCAAAGCCATACTCCCAATGCCTTTCAGTCTGTGTTGGGGGGGTTGGTGTTACTTCAGTACTTCACTGCCATTCCTATTTTGTATTTCTATCTCCTGTACTACCAATGCTAATGACAGCAAACCAACATTTGGTATTGACAAATGCTTGTTAAATAAAGGGACAACATTAGACATTTGCCAATCTTTTGGTACTTCATCAGTATTTACACTGCTTGTGAACAGCATCTTATGAGGGTATAATAAGTTATCTAACATAAGCTTTATCCTTTTAGCAGTAATATTGTCTGGGCCAGGAGAACAATCAGTTTTCGTATTTGAAATTCTTATCTTTCTCACAGGTATCTATAAAGTTACTAGATGTATTTGTAGGTGGTGCAGGTTTCTTATTTATTGTGCCATAAATGTTGCAGAAGAGTCTATTAAATGATTCTACCATGTCCTCAATTTTATAGATGGTTGAATTATCACATACTAAAGGAACAACCATACACCTGTTTTTTTCAGAGAGTTGATACTGCATGTCCATAAAAAGGACTTTCAATTCTGTTTAGAACCATTTTTTTCTAAATTAAGCTCCATCTTACTTTTTACGTTTCTTGCACGCATGTGCAAGAAACATAGTGCCATCATCAGAGTTTTTGGAGGTGTGGCAGCCGTCTTCCAATTCAGTCAGTGTGTTTGCAGGCATGGCCCCAGTTCTCCAATGAATGCTGCTGCTGTCCACGACAGCAGTTGAAAATACAGTGGCATATAGTTGAAAGGGAAAGCTCCACTTCAGTGAGCAGAGCCCCCCCACATGCACGCATGCATGCATATTGCCTGCTCCTGCACTCCCCCCATGCACACTCTGTATGGCTGATAGGGATGCCCAATCCCCCATTGGCTCCATGGCTCCAAGCCCCCCAAAAGCTTTCCAGGTGCCATGCTGGGAGCCCACCCCACTGTGGCAGAAATTGTTTTGGCTGACGTGGGTGCCCAATCCCCCATCGGCTCCAGAACCCTCCCAAACAGCCTTCTAGCTGCCACACTGGGAGCTTACCCCAGCGTGGCAAACATCCCATGTCGTCTTCCTAAAAAAAAAACATGAACCTGTAAACAAAAAACCTTCCCTCGGCGACGGTCTCCATGCCCCCTCCTCACCTGCGCCCACCCTTTGTGCACTTTGCCTCCCCACACCCCCACCTCACATCATACTAACCTCTGGAGTCCAGTGCGATGATCTTCGGTGGACCGGGAACACGTCTCACCCTTCAAAGCCGACCGCAAACTGAAGAAATGCTGGTAAGCTGTATAATGGAATAAATAGTTTTTTTTCCAACTTTGATGCATATCTCAGGCATATTTTGGAATTTTGGCACCAAATTTTCAACATGGGGTTTTTGGGACCCCTCCTCATGAATTCTGAAACTGTCATGGCATTAATCGGGCCCAAAGGGTGATTTCGCGGGCACTGCATGAAATCACCTTTGGGACTGATTAATGAAATGACAAGTGCCAGTGTTCAAGTAGCGCTCACAAAAGCCTATGTTACAAATTTGGTGACAAAATCTTAACAATGACTGTTTTACGAGCCGCATTGCACAGTTCCTATGCACACTGTAGTTCGAAATTTTCAATATTTTCACTCCAGATTTTCAACATTGCCATTTTACCACACCTCCTTATGAGCAGTACAGCTGTCATTTTTCACATCTCGCCCAAAATGTGTTTCTGCGCATTTAGCACACAATGGCGCAGTCGGTGTGCAAAATCAATGTATGGGACACATTAAGAAAATCACAGTGACACTGTTCATAAGCAGAGGTCTTAAAATGGCTATGTTGAAAATTTGGTGAAAAAATTCCTTAAAATTACTGTTTTATGAGCGTGCGTTGCGCAGTTCCTACGCACGCTTGTAAGTTCGCAAATTTTTAATATTTGCACTCCAGATTTTTAACATTGCCATTTTACCATGCCTCCTTATGAGCAGTACAGCTGTCATTTTTCACATGTCACCCAAAATGTGTTTCCACGCATGTAGCGTGCAATGGCACAGTCACTGTGCGCAATCAATGTTTGGGACAGATTACGAAAATCACAGTGACACTGTTCATGAGCAGAGGTATTAAAATGGCTATGTTGAAAATTTGGTGAAAAAAGTCCATAAAATGACTATGTTATGAATGAGAATTGTGCAGGTTCCACGCACCCTCGTAAGTTCATGAATTTGTAATATTTTCAGTACAGATTTTCACCAGTGGCATTTTTCCACACTTCTTTATGAACAGTACAGCTGTCTTTAGACACAGTGGATGTCTTGGGAGGAAGGCATGGAACTATCACTTCCAAATACCTAAACAGCACATACAAGCAAGCAACATTCGGCATTGACAAATGATTGTTTCCTCTTCTTATTGCAGCTTTACGTTGTTTCTGTGTAAACATAATCTATTCCAAAGATGTAAACTGGATGATTTTTTGAAAGCTTTGAAGATCTTGGTCAGGAGCCACAAAAAAATGCAAAATGCTGTGCAAAAGTTTGCACTGTACCTCACAGTTACACTTGTGGACAATCCTGCTATTCACAGTCAGATAGCACAGTGCATTATCTGAATGTGATTAGGGGCAGACAGGGGCAGTGCTAACCCAGGAAAAGCACCAGGAACCCCAGTAGCTCTGCTCCAATAGCCAGCCAGGAGACTGGATCGGCAACAATAGCGTACAGCTGCTAAGTCCCTATTCACAAAATTGGCCATGCAAATAAGCCCATTGAGCATGCAAGGTGCAACTAGCCATTAGCAAGCCCATTTTGAGCCCATTTATATGGCCCCTGGGTGGCTTATCATGGCTCTACCCACCAGCCCATGCTCTATGCAGCCACATTCTTTGGTGGTCTAATGCCCCTGTCCTCCGATCGCAATCCCAAAATAAATGATGGCATTCCCTGGTAGTCTAGTGGTGCCCTCCCCCCACCCCATCACTGACTCCTGTAAAAAAATAATGTTTCCATGGACTAGTAGTCCCTCCCCAGTCTCTGATCCTTTCCCCGAATAAAGAAATGCAATCCCTGGTAGTCTAGGGTCCCTCTCCCATCTGCAATCACTGACCCTGATGAAAAAAGCATTTTCTGAAGTGTATTGGTCCCAACCCCATCTGCGGTCACCGATTGCCATCCCTACATGCTGTACAACATTTCCATAGTATAGTGGCGCACTTCCCTGCCCTGATCACCAACTCTATCAGACACATTTCCATAGTATTGTGGCTCCTCCTTCCCCCCGGGTCACCTATCCCCATGTCTGAACCTGAAATCCCCTATTCCCTGGTAGTCTAGAGTCCTCCCTGGATTCCCCACTCCATCCAGTGTGACCCACCACCCTGCTCCCCCCACATCAATCAGTGATTGGTGACGAACACGGCCCAGCTCTCACTGCCATGGCTGACTTCCAGCTGAGCCCTCATGGAACACTGACAGACTGTACATGCTCCATGAGGGCTCAGTCTATGGCCAGCTGTGGTGAGGAGAGGTGGGCTGTGCTGGTCACCTATCATAGACTGGGATGGGGAAGCAGGGAGGTGGGTCACACTGAACAGGGTGAGAGTTGGGGAGAAACACCCTAGATGACCAGGGAATAGGGGTTTCAGGTTCAAGCAGGGCGATCAGTGACCGGGGGGGAGGGAAGGACCACTACTCTATGGAAACGTGTTTGATAGGGTTGGCAATAGGGGCAGGGGAGGGCACCACTACACTATGAAAACATTGTAGAGCATGTGGGGATGGTGACTGGTGACTGGGGAGGGGGAGTGGGACCACTACACTACAGAAAATGCTTTTCTCATCTGGTGTCAGTGATTGGGGAGTGGGAGGGACCCTGGACTACCAGGGAATGTCTTTTTTATTCAGGGAGGGAATCAGAGATCAGGGAGGGACCACTACATTATGAAAACATGTCTGATAGGGCTAGCAGTCCAGGCAGAGGAGGGCACCACTACACTACAGAAACATTGTACAGCATATGGGGACAGCGATCAGTGACTGGGGAGGGTAGTGGGTAGCGCTGTGTGGAATTTTCAAATTCCGGCGGAACGCAATTCCACAGAATATTCAAAATTCTGCTGAAATTCCGCTGAATTATGCCAGAAATGGAATGGCAGAATCCAGTAGCATGAAATAGTTGTGGAATGATTTGCAGTGGAAAAATCACTCCGTGGATTTCAATATTTTCCGCAGAAATTGTTGCGGAATTATTTTCTGTGCAAAAAAATACTGTTCAACGGAATATTATTCTGCGGATCACAGTAGGTGGAATTCCACAGGTGAACAAGCAAAATTCCAGCAGAAATTCCGCTGGCTGAATTGTCATTCCACACTAATTCCATTGGTGGAATTCCGCATTCCGCATAGCACAGGTAGTGGGACCACTACACTACAGAAAATGCATTTTTCATCTGGGGTCAGTGATCCAGGAGGGGATAGGAGACCAGAGAGGGACCACTACACTATGGAAACATTATTTTTTACATAAGTTAGTGATCGGGGAGGGAGGAGAGACCCTGGACTACCACAGAATGTATTTCTTTATTCAGGAAGGGATCAGTGACCAGGAAGGGATGACTACACTATGGAAACATTATTTTTTTAAATGAGTCTGCCATTGGGAAGGGGGGGGGCCCTTGATTACCAGGGAACATTAATTTCATTGGGGACGGCGATCAGAAAATGGTGGGTGGGGAGTGGGGGGAGCAGCAACTCCTCCATCCATAAGCAACAAGAATGCGCAAACAGATTAGTGGTACACCAAACAATTCTACAAGTAGTTCCAAGCACACACTCAAGCCTCATAGAAGAATATACACACTTATAAAGTTGCTTACATTTTATTGTGACCGTACACAAATGAATGCCAGAGATGTTTCAAATGTAACTCCTTTTTCAAAAAGGAATTACATCCGAAACATATCAGGTGTTTGTTTTTGTATGGTCGCAATAAAATGTAAGTAACTTTAATTAAGTGTTGTGGCATCCTTCTATGAGGCTTTAGTGTGTGCTTGGAACTTATTGCAGAATTAACTCCTCCAACCACTAGGGCTGCACCAATTATCACAAGGTTTTTGGGAGTAGTAATTGCACCATGGAAGGGCTGCAAACAGCTCTTTCATGGAGCAGAAACTTTGTGAATTGGATAATGCAGGTCTCGTCCCCTTCATTTGCATTGCAGCCCCCTCACAACTTTGTCCAGGTGTAAACCCAGTTTGCAAGGCAAAGTGGGCTTTGTGAATACCAACTCTGGGCAAAACCCAGTTTGCCCGGGGCCAAATGGGTTTGCGCCAGGGCAAACATTTGTGACTCTGACCCCTTATGTTTTTGTGAATAAGTCTCAGAATGTTCTTATTCAACCACTTCAACTTTGAGTTATTATTGTTTGTACACTTTCTGTATTTCGGTATTAATCTACAGCTAAGGTTCAGTATTATAGATTTAATTTTATTCCACACAGCCTCTGTATCACATTTAGACAGTAGGAGATCCAAATTGATATTGGATAGGGCACTTTTTATCTTATCTGCATTAGTTTTTTGTAAAGATGAAAATAAGATTTGTCGTGTATCTTGATGAACGTGAAATCAGTGTTAAACCAAATTGTATTATTGTAGCTTGTGTTTAAAGGTGGGCGAGTGTAACAACTCTTTGGGCAAGATTCTCTAACAGCCCCTAGACTGACACAAGCTGCCCACAAAGGCAGCTTACATCAAAGCCTGGTGTGCCAGGGACCCTGCACCCAATTCTCTAGTGGGCAGGGTTTGGCAGCAAAGTCCTGCGGGTTGTGGCAACCCTGGCTGTGTGCCAAACAGAAGGCACATCCTGAGGGCATGCCACAAGCTGAGAGGTGGTAGTGCACTGCTCTAGATAGTCCGTATTAGCTAGCAGACCCCCACCCAAACCTGATGCCACCAAAATACTGTTATTTCACCAACATCCTTCCCGATGTCCCATGAAATCATTTAATGCATCACCCCCTGTCCGATTCCCCGATGTCACATTAATTCAATTAATTATACAACCCCCTTCCTAATCCCTAATGTCCCGTTAATTCATTTTATTTAACAACCCTATCACTGATGTCCCATTAATGCATTTTATTCAATAACCCCATCCCCAATCCCAGATGTCCCATTAAGTCTTTTGATTCTACAATCCCCTCCCTGTACCCTGATGCACCCACTGTACAAATATGATCCATTTCCCTGGTGTTCTAGTGACCCCCCACCCCAGCAGGTAGTACCCATCACCCCACTCCCCCATCCCAAAAAGAACTGGTGATGGGCACAGTGCTCCTCTCACCTCTGCTGCCGGCTGCCACATGAACTGCTAGTGAGCTCCTATTGGGATTGCGGAAGGGGTTGTTGAATAAAAAATGAATTAACGGGACATTGAGGATAGGGGAAGGAGAGATGCATTTTGGGATGATACAAAGGTCAGAGAGGGGGCTACTAAGCTCTGAGTGCTGCTGCTGTATCAGGCCAATTATCGGGGGATACTTAATTAATTACAATTGGGCAGATATCCAGGAAGGGGGACACTAGATCACCAGGACAGGGAGTGCTTAATGTAAAATTAATACTGGTGACATTGGGGAGGGGGTATTGCCTTGCATTGCCACAAACAGGTAAACTCACCCAGAGAAGAACTACAGTAAGTACCCTTAGTCCAGCCCTGGCTGATCTACTCATGCTTAGTAAAATGTCCACTGATTGAGTTTCATGAATCCCATTTTCGCCATTGTGGCAGCTTGTGTCTGCCACATGCCCCCTAGCATCAGGTCACAGCTCATTGTGGGGCACACCAGTGGTACAAGCCCTGCTTGGGGCATGCTGCCTGTGGTTGATGCAGGCTGCCTTTGTGACTTGCTTAGGGAGTGGTTTTGGGTGCAAGGTGCCACTTGTGCCACTTATGTTTGGCGTAGGTACCTTGCATCAATATCAGGGCTTTGAGAATCAAGTCCTTTATGCTTAAATTTGATGTACCCAGTGCCACATCCAAAATATTGTCACCGCTGGTTGGCTCTAATAAATACTCATGCAATTGTAATTGATCACATGCAGACAAGAACTGCCTACCCTGAACTGATTTAACAGTATGTGCATCCCAGTTAAAGTCCCACAGCTTTATATTTCTCACAGAAAGAACTTCCAGTTGCTCACAAGCAGATTCAATTTCAGAGATGAATTGTGAAGTAACATCTGGAGGGGTGTCCGGGGGTGATAACATAGCTCAATTATAAAAGAATTCTTTGGGTTTGGGAGAATCCTGATCCACAGTCTCCCGGTACTATTGAATTTATTAATCTTCATATTGATGTCAAGCGACTCTAAGCCTTAAGTAATGTACAAGGTGATACCACCACTTTTTTTATCAGATCTGTTTTGCAAATTAAATTATATCCACATATATTCTTACACCAGGGATAATTTTTTATCCACTATGTTTCTGTAACTGTAATAATGTCTGTTTTTTCTTTAGCAACTAATGCAAGTAACTCATCAAACTTATTATTAAGGCTTTTGGCATTCATGAGACAGCATTTTATTTTATTATACTTACCTGTAAATTTCCTTTGGTTGCATATCACTTTATTTGAAGAATTTGTATCATGTAAGGATCTGATATTTACCCCTGGACTTACTAGTTTAAATACATTTTTCTCAAAGGTAAGATTGAAACTGTCACTCAGAACCTTCACTCCCTTTTTATTTAGATGTAGGCCATCCTTAAAGTAATAGGATGTGTTACCCCAAAAATCATCCCAATTATCAGCAAACATAATCTTTCCTCTATTGCACCAGTTGGGCAGTCTGGTGTTAATCCTAGCAATGCTATGACTCTTTTCTATGTTGGCTCTGGGTACTGGCAAAATACTAGACACTACAACCACACACCCCTTTTCATTAATCTTTTTCCCTAAGGCCAGTAGATCATAACAAATATTCTTTTTGTGATTCTTCCCAAGGCCATTAGTTCCCACATGCAGAATAACAGTGACTAATTTAACAATTCTCTGTTACATCTCTGATAATCTTGCACCTGGAAGGAAGGTAACCAAGGTGTGGAAATTATCTTGTTTACAAACATTAAAGTCAGTAAAATGTATAATGGAGTCACTTATAACAATTTTTTGTTTAATATAATTATCTCCATTTGTACTTCCACATGATTTAGAGAATAATTTAATCCTGGGAACATAATTTCACTTCCTGGGGCTGGTACATCTCTTAAATGGCTATGAGATGAATATCTATTGGACAAGATTACATTCTCATAGCTTAGCACCCTTCTTATGTGGATTATTTCCAACAAGATATCAGTCCATGTAAAGCACCAGACTTGTGGAGCATGGGTCTGGACCTGTAGCTTGAATTAGAAAATGCATGGGGCATGATCCCAGATTGGTGGCTTTGACTAGAATCATGAGGCTAGAGGCTGGGAGGAAGCAGATGGGCATTATGGATAAAAGATTGACATCCCATTTTCTTCTTGTTGTTTGACCCTAATAGACATAGAAACATAGAAACATAGACTTTGATGGCAGATAAGGACCGCTTGGCCCATTTAGTCTGCCCATTTCCCTACCTACAGGATAGGCCGCAGATTCTAGTTAACCAACAACCTATTTCTTCCTACCCCCCACAAGAATTGCCTTATGTCTGTCCCATGCATTCTTGAATTCTCCCACAGTTTTAGACCCCACAACCTCCTCAGGAAGGCTGTTCCATGCATCCACTACCCTCTCTGTGAAATAATACTTCCTCACATTGCCCCTGAACCGCCCTCCTTCTATCTTTAAATTGTGCCACCTGTTCTTGCAAGTCTCTTTTTCTGAAAGATGCTACCCTCTTGGACTTTGTTGATTCCACTGAGGTACTATAAAGTTTCTATCATGTCCCCCCTCTCCCTTCTTTCCTCAAGGGTATACATATTAAGCTCCTTTAGTCTCTCCTCATATGGCTTGTCTTGCAGACCCTGCACCATTTTAGTTGCCCTCCTCTGGACTACCTCTATCCTGTCTATGTCCTTGCAGAGATGGGGTCTCCAGAACTGGACACAGTACTCCAGATGGGGTCTCACCAACTGTCTGTACAGAGGGATAACAACTTCCTGTTTTCTGCTGGTGATGCCTCTCCCTATACATCCCAGTATACCCCCAGCCCTCCCTACTGCCTTCTCACATTGCTTGCTAACCTTAAGGTCATCTGATATGATTACCCCCAGGTCCCTTTCCTTTTTTGTTGTTGTTACTACCTCCCCAACCATTGTGTATTCTTCCCCTGGGTTCTTGTTTCCCAGGTGCATTATTTTGCACTTCTTTGTATTGAATCCTAGCTGCCATACTTCTGACCATTCCTCCAACCTTGCCAAGTCCCTTTTCATCCTTTCCACGCCTCCTTGTGTATCAACCCTGCTGCAGATCTTTGTGTCATCTGCAAAAAGACATACCTTTCCTTCCAGTCCCCCTGCAATGTCACTGATGAAGACATTAAAAAGGACTGGACCCAATACTGAACCCTACAGTACCCCACTAGTAACCCCTCTTTCTTCAGAGTGGACTCCATTTACAATTACCTTCTGTGTCCTGTTGTTCAGCCAATGTTTTACCTAGGCTACCACCCTGGGACCCACTCCCAGGCTGGTTAATTTGACTACTAATCTTTTGTGTGGGACTGTGTCAAATGCCTTGCTAAAGTCTAGGTAGGCCATGTCCACAGCCCCTCCCTGGTCTACTACTTTGGTCACCCAGTCAAAGAAATCTATTAGATTCATCTGACATGACCTTCCAGCTGTGAACCCATGCTGTCTTGGGTCCTGTGCTCCACTGGCCTCTAGGTACTCTACTATTCTTTCCTTCAGAAGTGACTCCATCACTTTCCCTACCACAGAGGTCAGACTGACAGGTCTGTAGTTTTCTGCCTCTGTCTTGGTCCCACTTTTGTGAAGGGGAATCACATCCACCTTCCTCCAGTCCTCGGGTACCACACCATCCTCCCATGATTTATTAAAAAGAGTAGCCAGTGGTTTCACTAGTTCCTCCCTTAATTCTTTTAGAATTCTGGGGTGAATTCCATCAGGGCCCATTGCTTTGTCCACCTTCAGTTTTAGGAGTTCTTGCAGAACCCTTTCTTCTGTGAAAGGACTGGGATTGACCCCCCTATCAAGAGTGCTTCTGTTAATTGGATTAGGCACTTTCCCCTCCTCTTTTGTGAATACTGAGCAGAAATATTTGTTCAGTATCCCTGCTTTTTCACTGTCCCCCTCTGCCCACCCACCGTTCATTCTATTCAGGCTAATGATGCAGTTATGTATTTTTTCAATGAATATATTGCAAACCCTGGATTAATGTATCAGTTAGAGTTCAGGAAAAAGCAACAAAAGTGGGACATGTGATGTTAGGGTTTTTAGCCCTAACACCCCTGCCCCACCCCTGAAGTGAATAAGGGGTGGAGTCTTCCTTGGGGTTGTCAACCTTAATGTTCATCCCACTACAGTAACATAAAAGCTTGGATGTGATGGAGGCAGGCATGTACGTTTCATGAGTGCATGGAATGTGGTAAGTGCTAGGGTTGACAACCCTAAGGAAGACTCCACCCCTCATTCGCTTCAGGGGTGAGGCAGGGTTGTTAGGAGTCGAAACCCTAACATCACATTTGCCTACTTTTGTCGCTTGAGCCTGAACTCTAACTGATGCATTAACACATTTTTTTACAAAGAATTTCCTTTTTTTTGAGATAGTCTGCTTGAATCCTTATTTGCCTCAGGAAGTGCAGGGCATTCTCATCGATTCATAGTTTTTGAGATAGAGTAATCATATCCTTATTTGCCTGTGGGAGTGCAGGGCGCTCCAGGCTCTGTGCTCCCATCCCCCCATAGATGTATATGTGTATGCTGTTGTGGAAATGCAGGGCCCTCCAGGCCCTACTCTTTCATTTGTAAGACAACAGCCAAATTGTCAGCATAGCCTTCTTTTTACCCCACCTCATATACCTGGTACTGAACATTTCTAAATGCCCACCAAAACTTGATTCTGCACCACTGCAATATCATTCCACACCACAGGTGTGAAAAGGCATTTTGGGAAGGATTTGAAAAATGGCAGCTGTTTTGTTTATGAGGCGATGTAAAAAAAGGGCTATGTTGAAAATTTGGGGCCAAAATATTTTAAATGTTCAAAGTTGTCTGCGAGTGTGGCAAAATGTCAATGGATACTCATAAATGTGCTATTTATTGCATATTTTGATCCCATATTTTCAGCATAGTCTTCTAATGACCCCACCTCATGATAAAGAGTGGTGAAAGTGTTCAAATCCCATCCAAAAGGTGATTTCACCAAGCAACCACAAAATTGCCTTTTGGGCAGATGTGCCTAATTCTTCCACTATTTTTCATGAGGTAGGGTCCCAAAAAGGCCATGCTGAAAATCTGGGCTCAAAATATGCAAAAAATGGCAAAGTTATGCATCAAAGTTGAAAACCCCACTGAAATACATTGACCCGCACTTATAGTACCATACTTTCTCATATTGCAGTCGATGGTTCCAGCAGCAAGATGTGTCTTCAATTGAAGAGTGAATCTTTGCCCAGCAATCTATTCAAGTGAGTGTGGGAATGGGGGGTGCTCAGTGGGAAGTCAGGGTGGGGGGAGGTCGGATCAGCGAGGGACCTTTTTTTTACATGTAAGAAAAAGACATTGAGGGACCATTTTCTTTATTTGAAAAGGGGACATAGATGGGGGGGTGCCACTAGACCAGCAGGGAATCTTTAAAAAAAATAGATGAATGGGGTATGGAGGGATGGGAGTACCACTAGACTCCAGGGAAATATTAACAATATGGGGACAGTGATTGCAGGGGTGAAGGGTGTCAATAGACAGCAGGGAAATATTAATAATACGAGGACATAGAAACATAGAAACATAGAAATTGTCAGCAGATAAGGACTACTAGGCCCATCCAGTCTGCCCGTAGGCCCTATACATTGTATGTGTCCAATGGTGATTGGATGGTGGGGTATGCCACTAGACACCAAGGAATAGTTAAACAATTATGGTAATGGTGATAGGGGGTTACCAGTAGACACCATGGAAAGATTTTAGTTCACATGAAACTTTTCGCATGAAAGTCCATACAAAAAAAAACAGAAGACGGTCATGAAAAAGGATTTAAAATCTAAAAGAAAACCCATTTCTGGGTCATTTATCCAACAGTTAAGTGCAGAATCCACCTAACAGAATACCGATGAGAAAGACAGATGTCCTGGTCTCTCTGCAAGATATCATTTTAATGACTTTTAAAACCATTAAAAAAAATGAAAACAATATGGGAAGCAAAATGGGATTGGTGCTATGCAAAAATGATTCCTATTTTGTTTCATACAGCTATCTTGAAGTGCTTACTGAACATGCTCAGAATCAAAATTTCAAAATTAAATAACTTTACAAAGGATTAATATTTTTCACCAAACCAGCAAAAGGGACATCTGTGGGCCAACCCTTTTCTACCCTGAAAATTGCAGACCAAAATTCCAAATCATCTGGGCACTAGACAAGTTTAAAAAAAAAACAGCTCCAAAAAAAACAAGCAAAACACCACCAAAAATTCACTTTTTGCATTATCTGGATTTGGGAATCCACAAATCTGACTGGAATAAAACTTGGCACATCCAGAGATCTATAGCACGAAACCGCGCACACAAAATGTTGTGAGGATCGGTTAAAATGGTTGCAAAGTTATTAAAGTGCAAAAAGTGGGGTTTAACATTAAACTGCCTACTGAACCCTAACTATAGTGGTGCTACCATGCCACTATAACAGATATGTAAGTAAGTAAGTAAAATTTTATTTTTTAAGCGCTTTTCAAAACCAAAGCACTGTACAAATAAGTTAAAACCAAACAAATAACAAAAGACAACAAACAATTAAATAAACATTTATAAAATCATTCACCGTAAGCTTTAAAAAACAAAAAGGTTTTGAGCTCCGATTTAAAACTCTCGATGGTCAGGCATTCTCTTATCCAATGAGGTAGAGAATTCCACAAGGATGGGGCAGCATAAGAAAATGCATGTGCCCCTGATGTCTTCAAGCAAACCCTGGGAATCTCTAGCAATCCCTTGTCGGTGGATCAGAGTGAGCAAGAGGGGAAGTAGGGAGTAAGAAGATCTTGCAGATATTGGGGTCCCTGTTCATGTAGGGCTTTATACTTTAGGTCAGTAACCTGACCTTAAAGGTGATCCACCACCTAACCAGCAGCTAGTGCAGTCCACGCAGCACAGGTGTACTATGACTAGTTCTAGAAGTACCAGTCAGAAACCTGGCCGCCGCATTCTACACTAGATGCAAGTGGCAGATATCAACCCCTAGTAGCCCTAGGTACAGGGCATTGCAGTAATCAAGGTGGGTGGTCACGAAGACATAGACCAGTGAAGGAAGGTCAGCCAGAGGAACCAGGTGTTTCACCTGGGTGATATTTCTAAGATGATAAAAGGAAAACTTGACAACGGCAGACACCTGTGATTTCAGGGTCAAGCCGTCATCAATAATAATGCCCAGGTTACGCACCCAGTCTGAGGTCGAGAGCTGGACACCATCAAGCCATAGGCCTGATGGAAGCCCGGCTCTATGACCTGCCTTAAGGTGACCTGGGTCAAGAACCAGCACCTCGGTCTTATCTGGATTTAACTTCAGCCAGCTAGCACTCATCCAGTCTCTGATCTCAGCCAGATGGCTGTTAAGCACGGAGATCGCATCATCTTGTCCAGGAAATAAAGGACAAATACAGCTGGGTGTCATCTGCATAGCAGTGAAAGCCCAGACTGTATCACCTAATGATATCTCCTAATGGCAGCATATAAACTGCGAACAACATGGGTGCCAAAATGGAGCCCTGCGGCACCCCACAGGACAAGGAGATGGTGGCAGAGGAATAAATTCCAGTGACAACCCATTGTGTCCTGCCTGTGAGGAAAGATTGAAAGCAATGTAGAACTGTACCAGACAGCCCACAAAGAAGCTGCAAGCACTCCAAAAGCACACCATGGTCCACAGTATCAAATGCTGCAGAGAAATCAAGAAGGACTAGAACAGTACGAGCCTTTCGATCTCTTGCAATTTGGAGATCATTTAAGACCTGGACAAGGGCGGCCTTGGTGCTATGTCTCTTCCTAAACCCAGACTGGATAGTATCATAGACATTGTGATTCATAAGATGGTCATCCAGCTGTGATGCAACCACCTTTTCTATAACCTTACCCACAAAGGGCAGGTTAGAGATAGGTCTGAAGTTAACTAGGCAGTCTGGATTCAAGGACGGTTTTTTTTAAGGAGTGGGCAAATGACTGCCTCCTTTAGGGGATCAGGGAAGACCCCTTGCTCCAAAGACATCCAGACAATTTCAGCAAGGATTGGGCAGATAATATCTACACAACCTAGTAATAGTGGCGTAGGGCTCAGATCCAAACTGCAGCTGATTGGTCGTACAGTCTGGACAATCCTCACAATGTCCATGAACTCCAGCCTGCTAAAGTCAAACCAGGTAGCACAGGCGCTCGTCTCCTCCCACTGATCTCCGCAATCCCTTGAAGAGGGAGCTGGGCCGTTGTCCGACCTAATGCTGGGAATCTTATCTGCAAAGAACAGAGCAAGCTCATCACACTTTGTGAAAAATCTCTTCTAGACTGCAGACATAGTGGATTGCACAGTCTGTCGACAGTCTGAAAGAGCTGAGCTGGCCGATTCCGCGAAGCAACAATCTCCCCAGACAGGAACTCTTCCTTCCTACGGGTGATTGCTGATTGATAGACGGCATAATAGTCCATCAATCTAAGTCTGTCAGCATTCATAGGTTCATAGGTATATTACAAGATTAATAGACAGTTTTTTCTTCTATGCTCAATACATTTTTAAAAAACGTACCCAATGCTTTTATTCATGCAGCAATAATTGTCAAGCTTGGTGTTAAATTTGATAATTGTTCTACAACCTACTATGTCAAGAGGTAAATTGTTCCATACTAAAATGACTCTTTCTGAGAACCAAGATGCTGTTTTTTTGTATGTTTTACATACCCTTAGAGTTGGAGCGCATGTGATTTTGTGTTATAGTGACTGACTTTTAATTCTAGGCCTATGCTGTCCCAAAGCTGAACATTGTTAAAAGTACAAAATATCAAACACAAATCCCCTCTCATCCTATGGTATTCCAGGTTGTGCAAATTCAAGCTTATCAGCTTATCCTCATAACTTATGCCTCTCTTGCCCTGTATTGACTTGGTAGTACTGTGCTGTACTCTTTCCAATTTGTAGATGTCATTTTTGATTGATGGAGCCCAGAATCTTGCATGATAGTTGACGTGAGTTCTAATTAATGCACTGTAAAGTGGCAAGCTCATCCCTTGTTCCTTCTAGTTATATCTCTTTTGGTCCATTCTAATGTCCTGAATGCTTTTCTTATGACCTGGTCACAGGGTCTCTTTGTTACCAGGTCATCAGAAACTAAAATTCCCAGCTCACTATCTTCAGTCATTGTCTTCTAGAGCTGCCCACCAAAGAAATATGGTGCTTTACTGTTAGCTGCAGCAAAAAGCAATACAGCACATTTCTCAATATTAAATTCAAATTTATACTTGTGGCCCCAATGCTCAGTCCTTTGTAGCTCATGCTGTAGATTAATTATCTCATTATTAATACTAACAAAGACCAAGTTGGTGTCATCGGCAAACTTGGTCAACCACACTTCATCAGTACCCAAGTATATATATATATATATATATATATATATATATATATATATATTTATATGTGTATATATATATATATATATATATATATAGATGGTAGATAGATATAGACAGACAGGCAGATAGGCAGGTAGACAGTCGGACAGATAGATAGATAGTAGACAGAGACAGACAGACAGGCAGAGAGAGAAAGAGAAAGATAGATAATAATAATAATGATAATAATAATAGCTTTATTTATAAATCACCTTTCAAAACCAAGGTGCTGTACATAAATAATCACAATAAAACAAACAACAATCTTCTTAAAATCAATTTAAAACAACATCACTCATAAATCAGAATGGCAGCAAGACGTAACAGTTTTCAATTTTCTGGGAATGCCTGTTGAAATAAATACGTTTTCAAGGCTGATTTAAAACTTTTGATGGTCTGGCACTCTCTCACCCGATGAGGTAGAGAATTCCACATGGTAGGGGCTGCATTAGAGAAAGACTGAGCCCTAGATGACTTCAAACACACCCTGGGAATCTCTAGTAATCCCTCATTGGTAGATCTAAGTGGACAGGAGAAGTGGTTGGGGCAAAGGATATCTTTCAGGTAGTGGGGTCCCTGGTCATATATGGCTTTATAGGTCAGTAAACTGACCTTGAAGGTGATCTGCCACTGTATAGGTAGCCAATGCAGTCTGTGGAGCACCAGTATAATGTGACTGGTCATAGAGGTACCGGTCACAAGCCTAGCTACCGCATTCTGCACCAGCTGCAAGTAGCGGATGTCAACCCCCAGAGGCCCTAGGTACAGGGCATTGCAATAGTCAAGGTGGGTAGTCACAAAGGCATGGACCAGGGTCGAGAGATCGTCTGGAGGAACCAGGTGCTTCACCCATGTGATATTCCTCAGATGAAAAAATGTGGTCTTGACAATGGCCAACACCTTAGATTTTAGGGTCAGTTCATTGTCAAAAATATCGCCAAGATTATGCATGTGATGTGAGGCCACCAAATGGAACATCCCTGAGCCATAGCCCGGGACACTGTCCATTAATCATGCACGCTGCCTGATGATCTGGGTCCACCACCAGCACCTCAGTCTTGTCAGGATTTAATCTCAGCCAGCTAGCACTCATCCAGTCCTGGATCTCGGTGAGACAGTTGTTGAATACTGAGATTGCTTCATCCTGTCCAGGCACGAAGGATAGGTATAGCTGTATATCATCTGCATAGCAGTGAAAACTCAAGGTATACCTCCTAATAATGTCTCCCAATGACAGCATATACACTGCAAACAACATAGGCACTAAAATGGAACCCTGCAGAACCCCACAAGATAGGGGGAAGGGGCCAGAAGAACAAATTGCTATGACCACCCTCTGAGTCCTACCCTGGAGGAAATATCTAAACCACCTGAGGACCATACCAGAAAGTCCACAGATGGTCCGAAGGCACTCCAGTAGCACTCCATGGTCCACAGTGTCAAATGCTGCAGAGAGAGATCAAGGAGGACCGAGATGGAACGAGACCTCAGATCTCTCGCTATTAGAAGATCATTAAGTACCCAGACAAGGGCCATCTTGGTACTATGTCTCTTCCTAAGTCCAGACTGGAGAGATTCATAGACATCATGGGTGGTAAGATGGTCATCCAACTGCAGTACAACCATCTTCTCAATAACCTTAACCAAGAAGGGCAGGTTTGAGATAGGTCTGTAGTTAGCAGGACAGTTTGGGTCAAGGGATAATTTTTTTCCAGACTGGATGTATGACTGCATCCTTAAGGGGACCAGGAAAGATCCCACTGTCCAATGAACTCCAAACTATCTCTGCAAGGATCAGGCCAATCTCATCTATGCAACCTACCAAGAGGCATGTAGGGCATGGATCCAAACTACAGCAGGTTAGCTGCAGAGACTGGATGACCCTCACAATGTCAATGAGTTCCGGCCAGCTGAAATCCTTCCAAACTGACTGGGCGCTTGTCACATCCCACCGACCATCACAATGTCTATTGGAAATGGACTGGCCGATCTCTGACCTGATGGATGCACCCTTATAAGCATAGAATTTAACAAATTCATCACACTTCTCTTGTGAAAAGTCTCCCACAGACTGAAGACAGATTGGATTGCACAATCTGTCCACAGTCCAGAAGAGATGAGCTGGTTGATTTCGTGCAGTGGCAATCTCCCTCGACAGGAACTCTGCCTTCTTACAGGAGACTGCTGATTGATATAGAGTATAATGTTCCATCAATCTTAGCCTGTCATCATCAAGACCTGATTTCTGCCAGGCCCTCTCCAGCCTTCGCCCCCCTCTCCTAAACTCATTCAAGGTCCCATCAAACCATGGAGACCTTGGGTGGAGGGTGAGGGACTGAACATGAACAGGAGTAATGGAATCCAGGGCCACTGTTACTGCTGCATTATAGGCAAGCACCAGGTCCCCCAGATCCATGCATTCCCTTGGTCTGTTTGATAGGTCCAGTACCACCATTAGGCCATTAGGGGTCGCACCCCGTAAAGGGCGGTACTGGACCATCTCCATAGGGGCAGACCCATTAGGCAGAGCCACAAAACTGAACCTTATTGTGTGATGGTCAGAGCATCCATCTGGTTCCACCACCAAGTCTGATATCTCCATTCCCAGGAGGAACACCAGATCCAGTGAATGACTCCTAATGTGGGTAGCGGAGGTAACAACCTGCAAGAGGCCCAACAAAGTCATTAGTTGGAGGAAATTACATCCAAATTGTGAGAGTTCATTGTCAGCCCAGGCACTGAAATCCCCCAGAATCAACCATTTGGGGGATCCCAAAACCACATCGACAATGAAGTCCATGATTTCCTGCAGGAATACTTTCTCATCTCTGGGTGGATGGTAGATGAGTAGTATCCTGCACCCCATGCCCGCACCCATGATACACTCAAAGGATCTGGTGCACATCATTGGCACCTCAACGAGGCACAGTTCTGATCTAAAACAGATGGCTACACCCCCTCGCCTAAGATCCATCCTCAGATGGTGTATCACCGAGTAACCTGGTGAAATAGCCGAGGCCAAAACAGGACCTGCATTCTCATCCAACCAGGTCTTGGTGATGCACAGCAGGTCTGTGGTCCCAACAAGATCTGTTATAATAGCAGTCTTGTTACAAATAGACCTGGAGTTACATAACACTGTCCAAGTAGGGTGAGCAGTCGGGGAAGACTGCACCACCCACCTGCAATTAGCAGTGCCCTTGGGTATGGGAATCAGACAAGGAGAACCCCAGTTCTGATCCCATTTCACCCCAGGGTGTCTCCTTGTCCCCACCACCTCTATCTGACCTCTCTTCTCCTCTCCATTCCCCATCCAGACCCGGGGCCCCTCCTTATCTTCCTCCTGGCTATCCCCAGGGCTTGACATCTAATGTATGTCTCAGGTGACAATGGAGGACATACAAAGGGGCGAAGGTCCTGAAACCTAGAAGGGGAATAGTGCCTGACCGTCTTAAAGCCCTCCCAGCACATTTCATACAGCAGAGACAAAATACATATATTTAACAATACTTAACACTTAACTAACAAACCCCACACCCCTCCAAGCATACAACTAAAAATAAACTATAACCACTTGCTAAAATAATCCATAAAACATCATCAGTTGCGATTTCGCTACACAAATAAATAAGTGTAGTTTAAAATAAAACAATAATCCCATCCCCCAATGCAAAATAGAGATAATAATGTCCAGCAGCAGATGAAAAAATAACTAATAATAAGCAGTCACTAATGCACTCAGATGTTAAAATATAAAATCTGAAGATCTCTGACTTCCTCAGACAATTAGTCCATAAGGTAATCTAAGTACTACCTCTCACATAGACTTAGATACCAACAGTAATTAAAATGAGACAGTTAATTTGAAGGGCACTCTCACTGCCCTATACAATTTAGGCACAAAGCAAAATGTAGAAAGCAAGAAAAGTCTGACCATTCAGAAATCCAAATAGAAGCCACCTCATTACCCAGCATGAAATCAATGGGAACAAACGCTCCTCATTTTGACTAGCAGTGTACTCCATCACAGAACACAGGTGGTGAACTCTAGTGTCAATGAATAACATAGATGGCCTGAAGTCCATGCAATTCAAGAGATCCCAGTCCTGTGGCTTACAGTATACAATATCTGTGGAAATACAAGCAGCAGCCCTGGTATCAATGTTAGTCCCTGGCGAAAGATAATGTGCACCCTACTTTGGCCACTATCACTACCAACTCACCAGCTGACCTTCAAGATGGCATAGGAGGAATAGGGATCCTGTACTGCTCTCCAGCTTGCCTAGTCCCCACCCCCAGAGGGCACACAAATCCAGCGAGGCCCCCCCAATAAACCAGGGCATTCCACGGTCACAAATCACAGCTAGGAACTGGATCCTCCAGCTTTTTCTTTACAATTGCCAGAATCATCAAATAAGCAAAGGCAGAAACAGTTCAAAGAAAAGCCAGAAATAAATTCCAAGGCAGGTCCATCAGCCGATTGTACCCAGACAAGATTCCAGGGTTCCCCTCAAAACAGTCCTATAGGTTGCCAATGCACAGCTCCTAATCACCGCAGATCTCCATCCAGATGCCACTTTGAACTCCAAATCCTCCTTGTCTGTCCCAGAGAAACAGGCAGATGGACAAAAACAAATGCCCAATTCCACACTGTGCACTGCCAGCAAAGCTCAGCGAAACAAAGCCAGAGGTAAATTGGAGACTACCATTTAAATATACTTTTGAGTACTAGTTATTGCAATGTAATGTTTAGTGACTCCGATTCCAAGTAATAAGTTTCATACTACAGGCCCTCCTGAATGCGAACACATCCTATCCTTGATAACTCACTAATGGGCCCTAACTAGCTGCCACTAAACCTAATTTGTCCTTATTCCATACCAATTGCTCTTCCTCTTGGGGCTGTGTGGGTGGCTGTTTGTGCTTGTCTGTGTCTGTAGGTTAGTTTTTGTTTATTTACATGTTTTTCTGCTGGGAATATCTGCGCCATTCTTGCACACAACATTGATGAAAGTCTCCTGGACTGAATTTCTGCAAATCGTCATCATCAGGTATCAGATTTTTAATTTTAAATCAACTTTCTTGAAGCCTCCCCAAGGAAGCATATGCCTTAAAACTAGTCTTACAAACATGGTGATGCTGGGTCCTGCAACTGAATCAACATTTTCAACATTCTCGTCTGACCACTCTTAAAGCAGCTGCACTTGTGGACTTTAAAGAACAAAGGAATTTTAACACATTTTGTGACTGAATCAACATTTTTGTCTGACCTACTCCCAAGGTATTGTACTTGTCTCTGTGGACTTTGAAGATCAGAGGAAACATACAGACAAAAGGATTTCACACATTGTAAGACCCTACTGTCTGACCTACTCCCAAGGTATTGTACTTGTCTCTGAGGACTTTGAAGATCTAAGGAAACATATAGACAAAAGGATTTCACACATTGCATATGCCCAGGCCACAGTTTATCACCTTTAAGGAATTTTAACATATTATGTGATCCTGGATCTCAACAGTTCATTTCCTCTGGATGTAATTAACCATCAGCATTTTTTCTTTGCTATCTCCTAGTGTGCTTGTTAGACCACTCAAGTGCCACCACCTCTGCTCTACCATGGATTACTCTATCCTCCTAGTTCTTCTATTCGCTGTGGATGCTGCAGGCCCATGATGCCAAGCTGGACCACTACCACCCCTGCGAGAACCTGCTCTTGACAAAAATGGACTATATGGCACCCCAATGCCAACTGTGCCGAGGAAGATCCAGCTTTCCACCACCTGCTTCCCACCTGCTAGCCTGGGGCCCCTGACACCTGCCAAGGTTATCAACATTACCATTTTCATGCCCATAAAGATCACCCTGGTGAATGCTCACTTCCCCCATTGCAAGAGCAGGAGGCGCAAGATACGCTCCACCATTTGCATAAACCTCTCAGCCAGGAAAATAATATTCATGCTTCTTCTTCTATCAGGTAATGTCCATGCCAATCCTGCCCCACCACCAGTATCAAATGCAGGGGGAAACACATGTAAAGGCCTGAAAGTAGCTGCACTGAACATCTGCAGCCTCACAGCAAAGTTTGACCTACTCCAAGAATGGATGTCCCACCACGTACCTGACATTCTCTGTCTGACAGAGACCTGGCTGTCAAGCAAGATAAAAGACAATGAAGTGATGCTTCTGGGATATCAAACATTCAGGAAAGACAGGTGTGGCAAGAGAGGCGGAGGAGTCCTTATCTATACCAGGGATTACCTATGCTGCTCGGTCCTTCCTGTTACCAGGGTTGAGGATGATCATGAACTACTAGCAATAAAAGCACAGGTTAGACAGCACGGCAAATCTCTAATCTTAGCCTCGGTTTATCTTCCACCCACTAAAGCCAGGGATGGCCTCCCAAAAATACTGGATACAATTGCTACCCTTTCTCAGGGCACAGAGCTTCTCATAACAGGTGACTTTAACATCAACTGGTAGGGCAGGGAATCCACGCCTTTCAAGGACATGGTCGCTGCTTCCAATCTGACCCAACTTGTAGACAGCCCAACAAGGCAGAACCACAAAACAGGAAAAGACACTGTCCTCGATTGACTCCTCTCAAGTTAACCTTCTCGGATCTCTGAACTTAAGGTCCTGCCTGACACCTTAAGTGATCACTCCCCAGTAACTTTCACATGGTCAAACAAATTGAGCAAGCCTCCGCCTATCATAATTAATAGTAGGGTCTTGGGGAATGGCAAGCTTGGGGCCCTCTCCTCTGCCCTCTCCCAGTATGACTGGACCCCCATCGATCATGCGCCTAATATTGACCAGGCCCTAAGTTTCTTTATAGAGGGCTTCAACAAGATTTGCAATATCTTTGCACCACTGAGGAAAAGAAAAATTTGGGGTCAAGTTAATGGTTGGATCACAGGGGATCTCCTCACCCAGATGAAGGAAAGGGACAACCTCTGGGAAAAAGCCAGGTCCTCTCACAGAAAACACAACTTCCAATGCTATAGAGCTGCAAGAAACCACTGCACCAACCTTATCCGCCAAGCAAAGGCCAACTTCCACAAGGAGCAGCTTAATAAAACTTGGGGCAATGGGAAGAGTTTTTGGGAGAACATCAAAAACCTTCTTGGGAAGGATGAGAAGAAGATCCCCCACTCGCTCAACATTAACAACGTCACGATTACTGACCCTCAGCACATTGCAGATTCTCTCAACACAGCATTTACTGACCTGACTGGAGTGCTACCCCCCCTGACTACCTGCACCCTGCTGGGGTACAAACCAACTGCATGCCTCAAGGGGGCTCAATCCCTGTCTTCTACTTCAAAAAAGTGTCAGTGAAGGAGGCTTACAAATACATACAAAAAATACTAGGCAAGACCAGAATGGGGAGTGATGGAATCGATATGAAACTCCTATCCCTAACACTGAATGTCATCATCGTGCCAGTTACAAAACTATTTAACAAATCACTGGCTCTTGCACAGTTCCTTGGGATCTGGAAACAAGCTCTCTTGACGCCAGTGCACAAGAACGGTGATATGACATGCACCACCAATTATAGGCCAATATCCATCCTCTCTCCCTTATCTAAAGCCCTGGAAAAGATTGTGGCCACCCAACTCACAGATTATCTCAACAAATACAACCTGTTATGTCCAAACCAACATGGCTTCAGGCAGAATCATAGTACCTCCACAGCTTTGCTGGACTACACTGACTACTCGTACAAGGCACTAGACAAAGGAAAGCTGGTGGGGTCAGTCTTCATAGACCTCACCAAAGCCTTCAACACTGTCAATCACTCTCTCCTCCTGACTCAACTACAGAACCTGGGGGTTGCAACCTATGCTGTCTGCTGGTTCAAGGACTACCTAACACACAGAAGCCAATGTGTAAAAATTGGGCACACAGTATCTAGCTCTGACAAGGTATCTTTAGGGGTCCCACAGGGGTCAGTACTGGGGCCCTTACTATTCAGCCTCTTCCTAAATAATCTTCCTGAAGCCTGTGACACTAAACTGATACTTTACGCAGATGACGCTGTGCTTCTCACCAGTAGTTCATCAATAGTCACCGTCCACTCCGAGCTGCAGACATCCTTCTACAAGCTGGAAGACTGGTTCTGCAGCCATAAACTTCTATTAAACTACAAAAAAACCAAGGTGATGCTCACAGCCAGCCCACAGCACAAAAAGAAGCTCCCTCCCCTCACCATCTCCAATAAAGTCAGTGTGCCACTGGAACAAGTTCAGACCTTCAAGTACCCAGGGGGTCATCGTTGATGACTGCCTCACCTTCACCCAACACATCAACACAGTGGTAAAGGCAGTGAACACCAAGCTGGGTGTACTGTATAGGCATAAAAAGTATCTCACTCCAGAGGCCCTCTGTCTCTCAGTCTCCAGCTCCATCCTTTCTACCATCGACTATGGATTGGTGGTCTACGGCGCAGCAACAGACACTGCACTAAAAAGGATTCACATTGCCCTCAACAAGGCATGTAGGTTCACAATGGCTGCAGATCGAAATACCCACACCTGCTCCTTATACGAGGAGACCAATTGGCTTCCACTAAAGAACAGGGTTATGTTCCAAACATGTCTCCTTGGAAAAAAGGCACTAATGGGTAAAACCGCCCCATGCATTTCTAGCATCGTAACACCAAGTGCTACCAGCTATACCACCAGAGGCAGGATGAGGGGGGGCCCTATCAACAAATTTCCGTCAAACTATGCAGGGACAGCGTGCTTTCAGCTATAGGGCCCCCCAATGGCTCAATGAAATCCCAGTGCACATTCTAAACTCCCAATGCATCTCACAATTCAAAAATGGCCTAAGGCAACACCTTCTTACTAAGACAGTTTGTGACTGCCATTAGGACTCTAACACCCATAATGCCCACTCATCCACATTCTCCTTCCCCTTCCTTTAACCCCCACTATTTCCTCTTTCCCTATCCCTCTGTCTTCCTCTCCCCCCTGTGCCTTTTCTTCCACTGGATCAACCTTAAAACCAACCTACTACCACTACCTCCCAACCTCCTAGACAAAGCCACTTCTTTTGGCTGCTCACTCTCCCCAGTATCCCCTCCCTCACCTTGACTCCTCCTTGGACTCTCACACTAGGTGTCACACCTCTTTATCTCCTTCTCTATATATAAACACTGTCATTTACCCTAGTTGAATGCTCTTGATGCTGTAC
Organism: Neoceratodus forsteri; assembly: GCA_016271365.2. Lineage (NCBI taxonomy): Eukaryota > Metazoa > Chordata > Ceratodontiformes > Ceratodontidae > Neoceratodus > Neoceratodus forsteri. The sequence goes on along the minus strand of JADMNL010000026.1, from coordinate 153,771,229 downwards.
TATCACCATTGGTACTATGAATGACATTGTAACCTTATTGTATACTAGCTACCTACTATTCGAGTATTGTATGTAAACTGTTTGTTATTGCTGTCATTGTCACTGTTTGACATGGAACCTTTGTAAAAGAGCTCTGAGCTCAGAGGTATGATCTGAATCCCTAAATAAATAAAAATAAAAAATAAAAACAAACCAATGAAATAAAGTAAAATAAAACAGAAATAAACAGAGATAAAATAAAATATTAACTATCCTCTGCTGCTCCCAAATTATAGCTAGCCCAACATGGCCACCATCTTGTCCATGGCAATACCCCAAGTGTGGTGGAGATGGATAGATGCACAGATAGATAGATGTTCATACCTACAACATAAAGCTGCATACCCCAAATTAAAGCTGTTTTGCTCCACCTTTAAATCTGTCTTTTATGGGAAAATACAGATAAAACAACAGTAAGCACAGAAAAATATGTAAACAAACCAATTCAACAATTACCAACCAGTTAAACCTTAACTAACAACTCTATTGAGCAATTAACATACAGTACCAGAATCCAGTCATGATAAAATGTACAGCAACTTAGATATGTTATAAGGCATAAAGCAAAACGGAGTGCTTTCAACCACCAAGGAAGTTTATATATTTCTGCATATCTGGACACCTTGGAAGGCATTATTTTGCTTATAACATTATCCTAAATGAATGCAAATAATGAATAGTTAGCTGCATGAGCAGAACTGTCTAGTCATGCTAAACTAACTGAACACCATGTAACAGTTCTCAAACAATCAGATTACTTTATTTTTCTAACCTGTGTTATAATGTTTGAGATTCCATATTAACATATGTAAACAGGATGTATGCTAGTCTGATGTTATTTCAAATAAATGTTATATACCATATTATGTTACACATTTCACAACCCCTCTGCATATTCTATATATTTCTTACTTTCACATGCTTTGCCTGAGACAGTGTCATAAGACAATACAAGCTCCAATGTTATTACAACAGTAATTGACTGATTTGCTTATCTTTTAGCCATAAATGGGGTCTAACTACTTATTGTAGACCAGTACTGTATGAATTACTATTTTAATACAATTATTATTGTTTTCATATCTACCTTTTGAACACATAGCATTAACAAACCACCAGTTTATCTTAAATTAGTACATCCCCTTTAATATTATTTTGAACTCTAACAGTAACTGTACTGGTGTTTTCATTCCTTTGCAGAGTGGTAAGCGATCAATCTGGAACTGAAACATTTTTGAAAGGAAAGGCAAAGAATGGAAATTCTGTGTTTTCTTCAGTACACAGTCATGATTATGGACAACTATTGCACCTTCAGGCATATCTCTTACTAATGAGCAGATATTGAAGTTCATGATACATGATTTATAGGTCAAATAAAATATTTATATAATAGGCAGCCTTTTATTTCTTGCCTTGTCTCAAACATGTTCTTCAAGCTTTAATTATTTAATATGTCTGCATCTCATACAGTACCAACCCTTGAAAACTAGATATGTTTTAGTATTGATGTTGTAACATACAGTAGATCACAGCGTCTTTTGTTTGAACTACTGACCTCCATGTTACCTGAAAACCTCCTGTGTGCAAATAATTTGACCTACAACATACTGATTGTAAGGCTTCCGATAAAACTCTTACTCAGTTTTTATCCCATGCTTGTATTAAGGTAAACTAACAACATTATATATAACCTTCACAAGACGGAGTTATCACCAGAGGAACACACAAAGATATGCTGTACATGCCTGCCTGGTGACAGAAATATTACTAACAGGAATAGAATCTTCCCAGAGCCATTAAAACCTAAGACTGCCATCGCTTACTTGAACAGGAGCAGTCTATGGGCCCCATATTCAAAGCCGGCCAGCTGTGCACAAAAATAGATGTGCCACATGAAAAGATAGGGCTGGTCAGCTCTGGTGTGCTATCTTTCTGAATATGGGGCTATGGTAATGTGACGCACAACAAGCAGTCACCATGATTTGTGCCACTCTACCAGTGCACTGAGCTGAAGACTGCCCACAGGGGTAAAATGCGACACACACTGGTAAGCACCATGACCGCCATGGGAGATATTCAGCCCAAACAAGCAAATGAGCCCATTGGGCATGCATGATGCTAACAGACCATTTGCATGACCATTATGGGCTCATCTGCATGAGAACATGGTGGCCAAGTGCATTGGATCAGGCCCCTCCAGAAGTCCCGATCCCTGTCCATGTAAAATAAAATGATTATTGGTGGTCCAGTGGGCCTTTTCTAGCCACGATCCCCACAGACATGAATTAAAATTAAACATTAGTGGTCCATCAGTCCCTCTCCAGCCCTGAGCTATGTGCATATATAACAAAATGAAACAGTGATGGTTCAGTGGTCCCTCCCTAGCCTGGATCCCCACAAATGTGAATAGAAATAAAACATTGGTGGTCCATTGGTCCCTTCCCAGCCCAGATACCTGTCCAAATATAAAAAGATGAAACAGTGGCGGTGCAGTGGTCCCTCCCTAGCCCAAGTCCCCACAGATGTGAATACAAATGAAACATTTGTGGTCCAGCAGTCCCTCCCCAATCCTGATCACTGTCTGGGTATAAAAAAGGAAACAGTGGTAGTGCAGTGCTCCCTTTCCTGCCCCGATCCCCTAGTATCACAAAACTAACCAATGTTCTTGTAGTCTAGTGGTCCCTCCCTCCTCCCCTGTTCTCTGATTGCCATACTGACTAAATATGACAATCTTAATGCAATACACCCTTATTGGTGTTGGGAGGCCTGTTGCACCACTTCTGAAAGTGTCACTGTGTGGCAGTACCCAGTTTGCACTGGTCTACCCTACACATCCTTTGATTAAAATGATAATAGCTTCCCACCCCCATCACCTCTTCCTGGTAGTCCCCTGTCCCACTTTTCTTGGTGACAGTGGCCACCTGACTGGAAAGTTGCAGTCAGCATGTTGAACCCCCTTGCCATGATCAATGGCCCACAACAGTGGAAGGTCCAGCAAGTCCCAGGTTTTGCTGGGCCATTTTAATTTCTGTGACAAAATTCTGCATCATAAAGCCACCCCATCCCACCCCCTCATTTGCTGGTGTGCATGGCCATCAACCAGCTGAATTAATTCCATAAGCTTTAACCAGTTTAACCTGAGTCAATATGCCTGCAAAAATTGTAAAACCAGCCAACCTATTTTCCCAGGTAGGGTGTATAGTAACTCTTTTCTTAACTTCCATCCCTTTTACTTTTTTTTTTTCTCATCCTCCGGCTCTTTGGGCCTATTAAGGAAGGTGAACAAGTCCACATATTCCCTGCTGCCTAACCTTTTCAGAGAGGTTCAAGCCCACTGGCTCACCAGGCTCAAGCAGTTATTGGCAACTGATAGTGGCAAACCTTGTGCCGCGGGAGTAGGAGGTGAAAATACCACACCCTGCTTGAGCTCCTGCACCTCAGTGAAGGCCAGCATCCTATAAAGCTTTTGTTCGAACAGCAACAGTTCCCAAGGGTAGGCCACCAGCTAAGGAATGGCTGGGGAGCTAGGATTAGGCCTGCTGGCTGCTGGGGTTAAACTGGGTGAGAACCCCTAGTGTAAAGGGAATACTCTGCACCATAGGGTGGAGTTCTGCTTGTTTACCCTCATGGGCTTCGATTAGGGCTAGCAGCCTATAGAGGGTTTGCTCAAGCAGCCATGGCTGCATACCCACTATGTCAACCCATTGGCCCTATGGAACCACCAGAAGCTGTGGGAAATCTGGGCCTGTCTGTTGCTGGGGGGTGATTATTGTGGCTGGGACCACTACTTGAAGGGGTAGTCTGAACCAGAGCCTTGGAAGGACTACCAGCTTACTCATTCCCCCTGACACCTCCCCAAGCCTGCTTGAGCCTGAACCTGTGACAGGGCAGTCAAAGGGGATTGGTCCCTCATTCTGGTTAGCCACTCCCTTCCCCCTTTTCAGGCCGATTGGGTCCGGCTCAACCCTTAAGCCAGAATTATCACAAATTCAAAATAACAATGCCCTCAACTCATCGACACTCAAATTCTCAAAATTTAGCATGCCATGTGGCAGATTTGCTGCTATGAGCTGGGGCCTCGTGGATTCTGGAAGCAGGCATACCATCATGCCTTTCCTCTCACATGGGCCAGGTCATCAGCTGCATCTCAAAGTCCTCTGCCACTGCTTTTCCCCTTCCTGGTATTCTGAACCACTCTCTAGTCTGTGAAAACACAAATACACAAAACACCAAAACTTCTGTCTGCAGTATCCACCTTTGCTTTGCTTCCTATAACACCATAGGGCCGTACAATAAAGTTCTCTCTTTTCTTAATAAAGGATGGCTGCTCCATTTTTTTCCCCTGACTTGCTTTCCCTCACCCCATTAATCTACCCCACATTCCTATTTTTATTTATCTGCCCACCTCAGCCAGTTGCCCATTAAACCCAGGCTCACTGGGGGAGGGCCTTGCCATGTCAGTCCGAATTTTACCACACTGTCCCAACCTACAAATTACCCTACTCCCCACCATAGACCAACAATCCCTGTGTATGAATCCAAGGGAACACCTCTTGTGAATTCATCTGAAGCAAAGAGGAGAGCCCATTCCCAGGTGTTCAAATTATTTTTCATATTTTAACTAATTTTTCTGTTCTTGACTCCTTCAGATCTGCATATCTACATATACATTTCCTGTATTTTGATGTTTTTCTTTAAGAAACAAAATTAATTACTCCTATGCAATTTCTTTTTATTCCATGTAATAGTACAACTTCTGATGCACTTCATTACTAATAGTAAGAATTTTCCATACGTGACCAACACAGAGGTAGTCTTTTTGTAAACAGGACTGAATGCCCACGGGCTGTAACCAGAATGTTTAATGATGATCTGTTTATTTAAATTGTGCTTGCAACATTGCTGGTATCTGCCTGCCAGCCAAGAATTTAGCAAAAAATCAGTCAGTGCATGCAAGCCTAGAATAACTCCACACAGACAATGTACAAAGGGCTACAATCCCTACAGTCCTAGACACACTTTGCAGATTAAAGAAAAATTGGTTTGTAAACCTTTTTAATTTTTTTTTGTCTTCAAAGCAAAATTGATGCATTGGCATTCCCAACTGCAAGGCATATGTTGTTGCTCCCAAAAAGAAATTTACTGGCTAGAAGTAAACATTGTAGGGAGGGATAGTGAGACTGAAGAGGGAGGATGGGCGCCATGTGGAGGACGACAACAGTAAAGCTGACTTATTGAACAGGTATTTCTGCTCAGTTTTTACTGAGGAAGAAGAGGGTAATGGGCCTGAACTGAGTACAAGGGGTGGGAATGATGCAGAAATGGACACAAGTCCCTTTACATGAGAAAGGGTCCTGAAGGAACTGGAAGGAATAAGAGTTGATAAAGCAATGGGGCCATATGGGGTGCACCCCAGGGTCCTTAAAGAACTAAGAGAGGTGGTGGCTGAACTTCTGGCAATCCTGTTTAGCCAATCACTGGAAACAGGGGAGGTATCCAAAGACTGAAGGACAGCAGATGTAGTCCCCTTATACAAATGTGGGAACAAAGAGGAAGCGGGGAACTACAGACCAGTCAGCCTGACCTTGGTAGTGGGTAAGATCATAGAAGCACTACTGAAGGAGAGGTTGGTGGAACATCTGGTTGTCAACAGACTACAAGACCCAAGGAGGCATGGTTTTGTCAGGAGGAGGTCATGTCAGACCAACCTCATTGAATTTTTTGACTGGGTAGCTAGGGAGGTAGATCAGGGGAAGGCAGTGGACGTGGCCTATCTGGACTTAAGCAAGGCCTTTGACACTGTGCCACATAGAAGGCTATTACACAAACTGGGGAATATGGGTGTGGGTAGGACAGTAGTGTGGTGGGTAGGTAACTGGCTGGGCAGCAGGACACAGAGGGTTGTGATAAATGGTTGTCACTCCAGAGATGGAAGAGTTACCAGTGGGTTACCACAGGGATCAGTGCTGGGACTGATCCTGTTTAATCTCTTCATCAGTGACATTGCACAGGGCCTAGAAAGCAGAATTTCCCTGTTTGCTGATGACACAAAGCTCTGTAACAGAGTGGACACATCAGAGGGTGTAGACAGAATGAGAAGAGACCTGCAGAAACTTAAAGAATTATCAGGTGTTCGGCAGTTGAAATTCAATGCAAAGAAGTGCAAGATAATGCATGTGGGGCACAAAAACCCTGGCACAATATATCAGCTGGGGGGTAAGGATAGAGCATGCACCAAGCAGGAAAGGGATCTTGGAGTTATTATCTCTGAGGACCTCAAGGTAGGGAAAAAGTGCCACAAGACAGCAGGTAAACCAAATGGGATGCTGGGAAGCATAGGCAGGGGTATCACCAGCAGGAAAAGGGAGGTCCCAATTCCACTATACAAGACACTAGTGAGGCCCTACATGGAGTACAGTGTACCATTCTGGAGACCTTACCTACGTAAGGACATAGACAGGGTAGAGAAGTTTCAGAGGAGGGCAACAAAGATGGTACAGGGATTGCATCACAAGTCCTATGAGGACATGCTGAAGGACATGAATATGTACTCCCTGGAGGAGAGGTGGAAGAGAGAGGAGATATGATAGAGACATACAATTATCTTACAGGGAGGAACAGGGTGCAGGAATACACTATTTTTAAGCAAAAGAAATATTCCAGGACTAGAAGGCATGGGATGAAGTTGGAGGAAGGTCGATTCAGAGGAAACATGAGGAAGAATTTCTTCACAGAATGGGTGGTGGACAAGTGGAACACGCTGCCAGAGGAAGTGGTGGGGCTGAAACAATCACGGGATTTAAGAATGCATGGGATAGACATAAAGGAATTCTGGAGGTCAGGGGTGCGGGGCAACAGACTTTTAGGAAAACATAAAGTAAACTCACAAGCTCAAATCGGCCAACTGGGTGGGCCATAGTCCCTTATCTGCTGACACTGTCTATGTATCTATGTATTTATGTATGAATTTTGAAAAAAAACACCAGTTGTTCTGCCTCCCCCCCACCAAGTGGAGAAAGGGGACTTATGACCCGTCAGACACACGTAGTAAACAATAACCAGTAGTTTTAGCAGCCCCTCCTCAGACAAGCCGAATGCCAGTAGAATGCTATAGTTCAGCATTTAAATTCCCCAAAATGTGATCCAATAATCACTATTTTCTAAACATTCACCAAAGATAGCCCAACAGTCTTGCATATACATTTTTAAATTCTAGAGCTTAGCCCTCCACAGAACAGCATGCACAGAGTTGAGAACAAAACCAAAAGCAAAATTTTACCAGTTACAGATCTCATGTTTTAATCATATCCCTGTAGACAAAGGAGAAAGAAACATCTTACTATACAGATCCTATATTCCGGCTTAGTCCACTAACACCAAACACATGCACAAAATGTTGACAGTTCCAGGTACTGTATTTCCAGATATTCCTCTTAAAAAAAAAGCCTGTACCAAATTGCATTAATTTTTTTATTTAAAAGTTTCACCAGTAAGATATACTGAGAAATAATGTGTTACACGAGGTCCCTGCACCCTAATTGGTACCCTCAGAGGCACACCGTAGATGGCTAGTACTTTAGCATATGTTATACTAACATATAGGGCTAAGGGCATCTACTGTACAAGAGTAGATGTTAGGATATGTATGCATATTGTTGTAATACACTTTACTTGCTAATACATATATTCTCCAATGTATTTTCTGTGTATTTCTTACTTGTAAGATGCCAGGACACTTGTGTCCTTGGAATAATAATGATATGTAAGTCGGCATTGCCACTTTTTGGTGATTTGTACTACTACTACACTGAGTTATGTAAGACTCTGTATAAGAACTCGTTTGTTTCACAAACTGATGACTACTACAAAATTGTATAATGTTATCTTGGACCATGGAGCCACCTCTAATTTAGCCAATAGGGCTCATCTCTGTAACTAGAAATGTTTATATCTTACAGTAACCATAGTAATTATCATAGGTATATAATGTGATACACTAGTCTTGTACCTGGGAGATCCCAAGAGACACAAAGAAACCTCGAGGTATAGGGAACGCTTAGCACTGGCTCCCAGTTCATATTGGTAAGAACTGCTTAGGGCAACTGTGATTTTATCCTTTTTGGTAGTAATAAACAAGTTTATTACTCTTACGTAACGTGTCTGTGATTACTTGCATTCCCGATATTGCCAAGAACCTGAGAGTGAGGTTTAGACCTCCTGACAATTGGCGACCACGTGCAGGCAATAGTTGGTGTTTGTAAGTTTTCACTAGTTGCTATAACTTTTCCCTTTCCCACGGGGACAGTAGGTGTACATTACCGTATCACCTCTCTCATTTTTAAACGAGTCTGTAGTCACTTACAAAGTCTGGCTGTCTTCTTTTCGGGTGTGGTTGATGCCGATTCGACTCACTCCATTACAGCTTTGAATTGTAAGCCTACAACTTTTACAGTAGCCCGACTGTTTATGAAGAGTGCCTGCTGTGGCTCGATACATAGCACGGCGCCTTTTTCACAGTTAGATTTTTTGTTCCCTCCCACACAATGGCCACCGTATCAAATATCTGTGGAGAACTGAGACTCAATGTCTCGAACTTCCTTGCCTCCCATGGAGGATGGGCTGACTTCGTGCGGGACACAAGTCAATCAGAAAACCCTATACTGGGGATTTCAACTCAGAACACAGAGACAAAACAATCAAGCAATAAGCATCAAGCTAAAGGGCTGATGGTCATGACTCTCTACACTGCTCTGGAAGCCTCAGAAGTGAAGTTTTGAACCCTTGATCTGCAAATTTCATCTCTTAAGCAACAGATGGGTTTGCAGGAAACGGAATGTGTTAGACTGCAGCAGAACCTGGAGTCTGAACTTCAAACTATGCGGAATGAAAAGGATTCGCTTTTGCATCATTCAGCTCAAGCTGGAGAACAGGAACTTTGTATGTTGAATCAGGAGTCTGAAAGTTTGAGACAAGATAAGGGACAGGCATTGCATATGAATGACTTGTTAAGTACAGCGAATGCACAGTTGAATGAGGAGATGGGAGAGCTACAGGACGAGCTGAACCAGGTACATAATGACTTAGAAGTGGCTACTAGGGACAATCGCGAACTAAGCGCCATGTATAGAGTGTTGCAGAAGCAAATGCAGGATGAGATTGATATGGATGTTGCAACTGTGAGTCATGCTGAATGTAAAACCAAGATGGCAAAACTGCGCCATCATCGAGAGGTACTGGCTGGCCATGTTAAGGTGATGGGAGGTGTAACCCCTGCCTTACACACATCATCTGAAGGGGAGTTGTCAGATGATGATATCTCTCAGTACAATGCCCAGTCACACCCCTACTATGGCCCAGAGACCCCACCCAGCCATCCACAACATGGTGGGTCCCCACTTCACCCACACCATGTCATACGTCATTGACGTTGAGACACCCATCATGGAAGATGCCAACATGGCGACCCCCATGATAGGGGGGCAGCAGGCCCAGGCCTGGTCCCGACAGCAGTACCGGTAGCCATTATTAATGTGGAAGATAGGCAAGAGATAGAAACAATGATTGAAACTGCAATAGGTAATGTACCTCTTCCTGAGAGAAGTAAAAGGGCCATTAAAACCCAGATAAGGCAGCTTCTACAAGAGGCTGGCACTCAGGATGATATTGTTCATACTGTGGCTGAGGCTGCAGCTCGGGCCACCCTAGATGGTGCCCGAGACAATCTACCTCTGCCTGATAGACCCAATAATCCCCTACAAATGGCCTACTCTGTCCAGCAAATAGCTGACAGTATTGGTCGGATGAACCCATCCGACAACCTCAGCAGTCACTTAGAAAAGGTGCATTCTAAATGCAAGATGCTTAGCCTCGCTGCAGAATACCAGGTCCAGATACTACACCAAACGATTGATCCTAGTTTGTGGGCCAAACTCCTCGATGCCATCCGCCAGGATGGGAACGCCACCTTTGATGAGGTTGTAGCTGATCTCATTTCTGCTCACAGCCCAGGTGTAGTAGGAGTGATGCTTACATACCCTGTAAAACAGAATGCAAAGGAAAAGTCCAGCAACTTACCACCAGAGACTTTGGATGGCCTACCAAGCAGGAAAGCACCTGGCACAAGAAGCTGCAGATGTAGATCTTATTGAGTACAAGACCCTGTTCCTTAGGAACATGATTCCTGCAGTACGAGAAAAGGTAGAGCCAACCACCTACTCCAATACAGATAGGTTTGCCGACATCCTTCAGAAAACCAAGAGAGCTTACCAACTCTATATCCATGATCTGGGCTCCGGTTCTGAGAAAGTAGCCGCCGTGGAACCTATTCCGGAGTCCACAATGCACTACACTGTGGAAGGGCAGGCCCAACATCAACATGCCCCTCCAGCCGATAACCAACACCCTCAACAGACCCAACACCAACAACAACCACAACAGCAGCAACAATGGGGTGGGAACTGGAATTGGCATATGAACAAAAAGCATAAAAACAAGGATAAACCACAACAATGAAGAACAGGCCCTTCATATAGGGAGATAGCCGAGGAAATTCAGAGAACTCCTGGGACAAGTGCGCTCTGTGGTGGATGCTGTTCCCACTCAGGCCCTTGCGGCTCTACATCCGGTGACCCAGACCCCAACAGGCCATGGTGATACCAGAAGTACCGGCCCTCAGGCCCATACAGGCCCATACAGGCCTGAACCTGGAAGCTCCTCCCTATATAGCATCAGTGCAGCATGGTGACGTGATTCAAAGAAGTCAGGCCCAACCTCACCATGCTCCCAGTAATACAGATTGACAATTACAGGCCCCAGTCCGGATTGTAAACAAGCTGGTCTTGGATACAAATGGAAGGCCCTGCACCGAGGCCAAGGTCGAGGGCTGCCTACTTGCAGTTTTGCTGGATACAGGTGCAGCTGTATCTGTATTACATGATGAACACCCAGACACATCTCCTTGGTCCACCGGATGGAGGAACAATATGTCAGGAGTAGATGGTACTAGGTTACCTGCATACCGGTCGCTACCCTTGCTGGTAGAACTAGGCCATTTAAAGGCCTCACACACCTTCCAACTGATGGTAATGCATGATCATCCTAGTATCATAGGGATTGATTTCCTTGCACCGCACGGCTGTGTGGTAGATCTAGCTAACATGCTACTGATACAGATTCAGGGTCAATACCATACCATTTTGATCCCTGATTCACATGTTGTGGCGACAATTTCTGCTAACAACAAAGATTATGATGTCATAGATTTGTTCAAAGATAATGAGCTTTTTCCAAAGCTTCTCCCCATTTTGCAGTGACATTTGGAAGCGTTTGCAATCAACAAACATGACGGTAGCAGAATGCACACTGTCATCGAAATGCCAGGCCCAGCACATGAGAGGCAAAGGCAGTACACTTTTCCAGCTGAGGCCTTGCCTTCTCTCAGAGAAACAATCAAGTCACTTCTCAAGCAAGGAGTAATCAGAACTTGTGTTTCTACTGCTAACTCCCCAGTGTGGCCCGTGAAGAAACCCCACAGGCGCCTGAAGACTTACTATTGACTACAGGGAAACTGAATCAGGTCACCCCCAGTTGTTCTCCAACTGTGGCATCAGCACCTGATGTGCTATGACTTTTGACCCCTGACCTGAAATGGTTCAGTGTCCTGGATATCTCCAATGGTTTTTGGTCATTACCATTGGCCCCCAAGAGCCAATATAAATTCACCTTCACCTTTGAAGGAAGACAGTACACGTGGACTTGCTTACCACAGGGATTCCATAATAGCCCGTCCCTGTTCCATCTGCATATGATGGACGCCCTTGAAGGTTTATGTACTCCCCAATGTCTCTTGCAGTATGTAGATGACCTGTTGCTGGCAACTGCCACACAGGAACAACACCTGGATCTCTTGGACGAACTACTGACTCTCATTCAGAGAGCAGGCTTGAAATGTAATCCAGCAAAAGCACAACTATGTCAGAAAGAAGTACTCTTTCTGGGTCTATAAATAACTGACCAAGGTCGAAGCCCTACCTGGAAGAAGATACAAGGATTGCAAAACTTGCCATTGCCCACCAGCATGGCAACTTTTTGAAGGTTTCTAGGTATGGTGAATTATTCGAGGGATTTTATTTGTGATTTTGCTCAGAAAGCTGCTCCTTTATATGAGTTACTGAAAAAGGACATCCCATGGACTTGAGGCCCTATACACACCCAGGTTGTGACATCACTGAAGCAGGACATGGCCTCCACCCCAGCTCTGGTCAACCCCAATCCAGCACTACCATTCCATCTGGAATGTGCTACCTCTGACATTGCCATGTCAGCAGTGCTGGCCCAGGAGGTTCATGGCACCCTGAGACCTATTGCATATGCATCACAGCTCTTGACCCCAGTAGAACAGAAGTACAGCCTTTGTGAAAGGAACCTTCTGGCCACCTACTGGGCTGTCAGGCACTTTTTGTATATCATTGGGTACTCTCCACTGATTATCAACACCAACCACACCTCAACCACCCTTCTGCTCTCAGACAGAGTGAAGGATGGGTCAGTTTCCAACACCATACTGACACACTGGTCACTTCTTCTCCACAATAGAGACATACAGGTACACCCAACAAAAATTCCATCTATGCTGGCTCATGGACTCCTTTTCCAAGGAGAACCCCATGACTGTACACTGCAGTCACCTGATCTTCCAGATCCAGGTCTTTTCCTCCCTGCCACGCCACAAATACTTGATAACACCTCTTTGTGTTGTGTCTTTACTGATGGTTCAGCATCCTACTATCAGGGAGAACAAATTGCAGGGAAGGGCATTCTAGTGATTTACCCTCATGGGAACACTGTTAAAATATGTAAGCATTGCAGTGTAGCATCATCACAGTATGCAGAGATGGCAGCGGTGGCCTGTGCCCTAGAGTTCATCCAGCATGGGACCAAGGATACTATCATTTTTACAGACTCTAATTGGGTTTGTTGTTCTCTTACAGAATTCCTTCCTTTCTGGCAGAAGAACTCCTTCCTCTCCTCTGACGGCAGCGCAGTGAAGTACAAGGAATTGGTAATATACATACATTCACTGGCACAAAAATTGCACACAAACTCTATGTACACAAAGTCAAAGCTCACTCTCTCAATGACCCCTATCATGCCTTCAATGACAGCAGACACCCTTGCCAAGGAAGGGATCCGAGGGAGGGACATCTGGATGATGGACCATCCAGAGGCCAATGCGGCCGTACACATAACAGCACTCACCCTTTTCCCCCTTGGACCTCTCAGCAGCCCAACATGCTGATACTGAACTCAAAGAAGTGTTCAGATTCCTTGACAAGAGTACCAAAGAGAAACTTCCCACACATAACCCTACTGGAGGCATGAAGGTAAGTTACAGTTGTCAACAGATGACAAGCTCATCTGGTATCAACCAGATGATTCCACCACCAAGTTGTGGGTTGTCCCCAGACATCTCAGGTCTGAATTCTTGCACCAAGTGCATGACACACCCACCCACTGGTGGACTCCAGGGAGTGGAAAATACCCTCCAAAGGCTTAAGACCACCGCCTGTTGGCCTGGTGTCACCAAAGATGTTAAATAGTACATAGGCAACTGCCTTGTTTGTGCACAAAACAACCACATCCCTACCAAGTGAAATGCCATACTCTTGCCACAATGACACTCTGGCCCTTGGCATGCCATACAGATTGATTTTATTGGCCCCTTGACCAATACCAGCAGAAATAACAAGTATGCACTTGTGGAAACTGACCTCTTCTCTAAGTGGGTTGAAGCTTTCCCCACTAAGGCATGCACTGCTAAAACCACTGCCAAAATCCAGATTTTCTTCAGGTGGGGCCTGCCTCTTAAGGTAAACTCCGAAAAAGTAACCAGTTTTACAGGCGATAAACAGCCTTTGGAATGTCCAAAGCACACCACTGGCCCCCGTAGTGGTCTAACAGCCACTGCCCTCCCTGGTTCATTGATCAATAACTTACAATTTATGCATATACCTGTTTTGTTTAATCTAACTTACTGGAATATGAAAGAATTTGGTATGGTGGCTCCACACAAGGACTGCTGTGTGAAGAACCAATACATTTACTTGTGCTGATGTGATGTATTTGATGTTATTTAACCTGTTTGTGGTTATTCTCCAGATAGCATTGATTGGACATTCACCATGGATGACGACATCACCATGAATGGCACAGATTTATTGGATTCTATCTCAGCTCCAGATAAGCTCTACCAATCATATCATGAGGAGGTTCATCGCCTGTCAACATGGATTTCGAAGACGACCTACACCTGCCCTGTCCAGGTGCAAAAGTGGAGACTTCCTACTGTTCGCTCTCAGTACAATTCTGATGGGGAGTACTGTGTGGTAACTAACTTTAAAAGTTATACTTATGGATCTGTGACATGTGTTACTGATAACCCCAATTTTTGTTTTGTCCCACACCAGAAGTCTGTCATTGGACATACCGTTATAACCCCCGTCCCCCTCATGGAAGTAGACACCATTGATGGTAATCCTGATTATCTGCTCACACTTTCTGAATATTTACCATATTTTAATGTACACATAGACCCACTCACACTTATATTAAAATCACTTTTAGACAGGAAAGACACATACCTCATCCACATCAGCAATAATATGACCAAGGCCAATGAAGCTATCCTTTCGTTGATAAATGATGGTGACATGAATGATGCATTGACTAACACCTGGTTAGAAATTACTTTTAAAGGTTTTGCTATTATACAAGCATTTTTCATATTTGTTTTGATTTATCATGCTATGCTGCCTACGGCATGCACTGCACCAATACCGTGAGCAGCTTGAGTTTCTTTACAAAGCTTGTGCATCGGGTTTGTAAATGACCACTGCTCCCTGACCTTTCCCTAGATTTGCCTGTGTTGCCCATGGAGGCAACAAGGGGGGGATGTTACACGAGGTCCCTGCACCCTAATTGGTACCCTCAGAGGTACACCATAGACCGCTAGTACTTAAGCATATGTTATACTAACATATAAGGCTAAGGGCATCTACCATACAAGAGTAGATGTCAGGATATGTATGCATATTGTTGTAATACACTATACTTGCTAATACATATTTTCTTCTATGTATTTTCTGTGTATTTCTTACTTGTAAGATGCCAAGACACTTGTGTCCTTGGAATAATAATGATATGCAAGTCGGCATTGCCACCTTTCGGTGATTTATACTACTACACTGAGTTATGTAAGACTCTGTACAAGAACTCTTTTGTTTCACAAACTGATGACTACTACAAACTTGTATAATGTTATCTTGGACCATGGAGCCACCTCTAATTTAGCCATTAGGGCTCATCTCTGTAACTAGAAATGTTTTTATCTTACAGTAACCATAGTAATTATCATAGGTATATAATGTGATACACTAGTCTTGTACCTGGGAGATCCCAAGAGACACAAAGAAACCTTGAGGTATAGGGAATACTTAGCACTGGCTCCCGGTTTGTATTGGTAAGAACTGCTTAGGGCAACTGTAATTTTATCCTTTTTGGTAGTAATAAACAAGTTTATTATTCTTATGCAATGTGTCTGTGATTACTTGCATTCCCAATATTGCCAAGAACGTGAGAGTGAGGTTTAGACCTCCTGACAAATGTTTGTTTCCAGGTGTGCCCTAGGGAAAGGGGATAGGTATGACACAATACAGTTCAGGAGTACACAATACAGTAATGCATTCCAGTGCAAGCTGAATAGCCAATTACAGAAATACAAGTTCTTCAGGTAACAGATACAAATTAGGTTCTCAGTACAGCTTTCCTGATACAGTAAAATACAGGCACAGGACTTAGAAAGGGGAAGTGGGGAAGTGAGAGGCATAATTAAGAGCAGAACCAGGTAGGGGAGATGCAGTTGTGAAGTAGGGTTGAGAGGGCATGGGGGAAGAAGCATTTCTGATTAGGGGGGTGTTCCAGTGTTTGGGAAAATGATGGGAGAAAGCTGATTGGCCAGCAGAGGTAGCTCTGGCTGGGATAGCAAGGGTGCAGGAGTCAATGCTCCTGAGGGAGACAGAAAATTAAGGAGGGGGAGAGAGAGAGAATTCAAGGTAGGAGGGAAGAGAGCTGAACCAGACTTTAGCAAGGAAACTGGCACAGTGTGCTAGATGTCTACCCTCAAGAGAAGAGAGGACTAGAGATTGATATAAGGAACAGTAATGAATATAGGGAGGGAAGTCAAGAGCAAAGTTACAGAAAAAGTGAGAAAGAGTGTCCAAGATTTTTATGGATAGCATCCACATGATCAGAGAAATCATGGTGCTTGTCAAGCCAGATCCCAAGATACCTGAATGAGGTAACATCCTCTAATGTAGTCCCATCCAGAGTGTAGAAAGAGGGGAGGGAAGGAAGCCTAGGGGGTCTCTGCCTTGTGCCAGAGGACATGGAGTCTGTCTTCTTGGCATTCAGAAACAATTGATTTGAATGTAGCCAGAGATGAACATTGTCAAAGTCAAGCTGCGGTCTGGACACCACATAAGAAGGGAAGGGGCCAGCAGTGTACAGAACGGTGTCATCCACATACATGAGAATGGATGTGGATGAGCAAACTGTGGGGAGATCATTTAGAAAAATGGAGAATAAGAGAGGACTGAAAACAGAGCCTTGAGGAACCCCGGTGTTACTAGGGAGGCATGAGGAAAGTGTGTCCCCTAATGTGACTGACCGTGACCTACCCTCAAGGTAAGATCTGAACCAGCTGGTAGCAGTGGTTGAGAACCCTATGGCAGAAAGTTTGTTAAGGAGGAGGGGATGAGAGACAGTGTTAAAAGTGGTCAACAAAAATGGCAGAGGTGATAAGACCCTGGTCCATACCAGTGTGAATAGAATTGGTGAGTCTAAGGAGGGAAATAGCAGTGGAATGGTGCTTCCTGAAGCCTGATTGGAAAGGGGTGAAAAAGGAGGAGTACTCAAGGTAGGGAGAGAGCTGGGAAAGTTTGATACACTCTTGCAGTTTGGCAAGGGTGGGAAGAACAAAAATGGGGTGATAGTTACCAGCGGCAGAGGGATCACAACCTTTAGGGATGGAGATGATGGTAGCATGCTTCTAGGCTGATGGGTCAAAGGCAAGAGAGAAAGAGATGTTCAGTTCAGGAGAGTAGCAGTGGGATAGGAGAGGGCAGGGGTGAATAGATATAGGACTTTAGAGTCAAAATCAACAGGACTCTTGCCCTTAGAAGGATTCAGGGTATGGAGGGTGCGAAGAGCCAATTAACAATTACAGATCCTAAAAACATATTTTAATTCCCAAGCTTTAATAATGTTTACAAAGTGGGTGTGGGAGATGTGTAGCAGAGGGGCAGTAATGTAAGAACAATTGTGCAGTGTGCTGTGTATAATTACTCTTTATTACTACTTTTTGGGGAGTACTTTTATGGAGGCAGTACAGGGCAGTGGTTTAAGGCTCTGAGCTGCAAACCTGGAGACCTGAATTTGAATCCCACAGCCCCCGCTTGCATATTGTATGACCCTGAGCAAGTCACTTAACTTCCTTGTGCTCCCAGGTCACACCTGGAAACAAGTTTTGGCTTAGTGTGCCTCTCCTGGTTAAACAATTTCCCCTTTCCCCCCTTTTTTCAGGTAGTCCAGAACTGACAATTGGTTGTATTACTTTTTGCATATGGAACCCACATTCTCTCAATTGCTGCTGTCTTCTCTTATTATGCTTTCATGTTGGGTCTCCATTCCATAGTTCTTCAAAGGGTAAGTAGCACTTATCTCACATCGTGAATTGAGACTGGCTGCTTGTGTTTTGCTTCTGTGTCTGTACATTCTTCAGTCTCAGGTCACTTTGCTTGTTCCCTCTCTAGTGGGTGTCTGGCTAAGCACCTCATCAATGTTGGTCATCTGGAAGCTCTCTCTCTCCTCTTCCATAGGATTGCCTAGATGGCATAACATGAGGAATCCATCTTTAGTAAGATCTGGTGGGGCTGCATTCTCATCTTCTGGTCTACTTACACTTCCAGAGATACATCCTTTGGAAGTCCAGCTTTCGCAAAGCAACAGACTATCATTTCCTGTTTGATACTGTCTGATGCCTGCTTCATCAGGCAGACTGTGTCAATGAGGTTGCATTGTCCAACATCTCTGTGGCCCAGGTTCACACAGAATGCACACAATGCTGCTTGAAGGAGTAGGTGATGCCCTGGCATTGAAATAAGGGCTGTATGATATGGGGCAAAGAAATTACTTTAATATTTTTGAATCCCAGAACATGGTGGAGGCCAGTAAAGTTATTGAGTATCAAAGCGATCTTCCTCTGGTACAGTTTGCAGTCCTGGTCTCTCAGCCATTCAGTAAAGAGATCTGCAGTCATCCATGCTTGCCAATTGGCACTGTATAGAACAAGCTATGACTATGTATTACATATAGAATAATGCATGGGTACCCATGCACAACAAAGCTGTGTTTCAACTGAGGGGGTTGCCATTTTGACAGAGTAGCCTTAACAGCAAAGCTCAAGGGGGCTTCTGTTGTCATGGTAACTCTAAGGTGATAACACAGCCTTGTTATGCATGGTTACTCATATTCTTTTCTGTGTAGTGTATTGGTCACCAGCACCTTGCCAAACCAAGAAAATGCACCATAGCAACATATTTTGTCTGAATGATTGCATTCAGCTTTAGACCATCACAAAACAAAACTGGTACAACTACAGAGGAGAAAACAGCAGTTTTTCATAGTGGTTCACCAACATGTCTGTACTTCTGCTGCCTGGATTACTTATTTATTTATTTTTTTCATTATTTGTTTTCCCCTCTGTGGACTGCAGGCAGGACACTCCTCCCTACCCGTCACCTGAGACTGACCACTGCTCCCCTGGAACTCCATTTCCACTATGTATCACCCCACCATGGCTGGGTGGGGCTATTTCTGGCAGTCTTGCAGTGGAGCAGGACATGGGTTGACTGGCAGGGCTTCACAGAGCTTGTGGTTGCCATTCTTTTACTGCTTTTCATCCCTTCCCCTAGCAGCAGTGAATGTGCATGTATAGAGGCAACCGCATACCACATAGCCACGCTCTTGCCTCCCTAACTCCAATGCTTCCACCTGGCCTCCATCAGGAGGCAGCCAAGGAGTAGGAAAACATTCACTCCATCCACAGGAAAGGAGAGCCATCATCGGACACACTATCCTCTTCTTTCCCTGCTGGGCCCCAGCAACCCAAGTTCATTCCCAAGCCAGGGTACCAGTGTGGCGAAAGGTGTTTTTTTTTTTTTTCAGTTTTTGTTGACTGGGTAAGTACACTAGACAAATCCTGCCTATTTTCAGGCACGACCCAGGGGAGGGGGATACAGATGAATGCCAACTGACCTTGAACCAGGTTAAGCTGTTGGTGGTATTTATAGTGAATGAGGGAAATTTGGCCAGGACACCGGGGAAATTCCCCTACTCTTTTCAATAAGTGTCATGGGATCTTTAACATCCACCTGAACTACCACCAATCCAGGCAGATGGGACCTCGGTTTAACGTCTCATTCGAAAGAAGGCACCTCAGAAGTGCAGCACCCCTCTCATGCTGCACTACAGTGTCAGTACTGGGATATTAACCCAAGTGCCAGATGTGGGAACTGAACCCACAGCCCTCTGATCTCCCGGCCTCAGAGGTGAGTGTGCTACCTACTGAGCCACTGACACTGCTAATGTGATGGCAAGCACCTCAGCTCTTAGCACCACCACGCCAGCCCATGTCTGGATTATTTTTCCATTTCAACATTAGCACCTAGGGGGAAAAAGAGTAATAAACTTAATTCTGTGTGCTGATTGCACTGTGTAATAGCTAGCAGAACAAACTGGTGTTTCTTTGTTTGTTAGGACCCAAAAAATAGTCAAGAAAATCCTGCCCATCGCACATGCCCATCAGTTGTAATCCGCACCCAACCCATGCAAATAGCCTTCATGCTAATGGTAATCTTTCTTGTACTCTCTCTTTAACCCCTACATTTGTTCTCCCCTCAGCATGAGAAACAAATGGCAGCTTCACCACTAGATCTTGGTCACAGATATTTGATGGGATTTGTTCCTGTGACTGAATGCTCCCACCTTTCACTTGTTATTCAGGATACAAAAGAACTCAGGATACAACAGTACAAAAGTCAGGATTCGAGTTGTTTCAAAGTGGATCTATGCTGCACTGTGAATGCTAACCATGACTGTCTTGAGCAAGGCAAGGCAATCTTTATTTATAAAGTGCCCACTCCCAAATGCTCTAAGCACTGTACATAGTTTGTCAGTAAAATTTCAAACAAGAGCTAAATCAAAACAACACTTTAAGATACAATTGTATTAATAAAAATAAAAAAATACAAGGCACAGATAATTGACTAAGAAACACCTTTTCAAATAAAAAGGTCTTAAGGGAGGCCTTAAAGGCCCTCACCATGTTGGCTGTACCACAAAACTGGTGTAGCCACTCCAAATGCTTGTCCCCCAAAAGTCGTAACCAGGAAGGGGGGACAACAAGCAAGCCTGCATTGGTGGTGCAGAGGGGGCAAACTTGGTGGTAGGGAGTGAGGACCTCTTTCAAATAGTCTAGTTCTGAACTGCGTAGGGCCTTGTACGTTAACAAGCATATCTTGAAGGTGATGTGCTATTGCATAGACAGCCAGGGCAGCACACGCAAGACCAGCGCAACATGGTCACTCTAGGAGGAGCCCGCTATCAGTCAGGCTGCAGCATTTTGGACCAGCTGTAGGTAACACATCAAACCTCCAGACAGCCCAAAGTAAAGAGCACTGAAATAATCCAACCTAAGGTGATGAAAGCATTAATTGTCACCAGCTCTGCCTGAGCTAGATATGGCTTGATCCTGGTGATGCTTTGAAGTTAGTAAAAGTCAGACTGGACCACAGCTAACACCTGTTGCTCCAGAGTAAGTCTGCCATCCAAAATGACCCCCAGGTCCTTCACCACATCAGAAGTCATGAGAGATTGGCCACTCACTGAAGGGAGAGATAAATCTTCCACAGCAGCTGAGCCCTAGCATTCTTGTTCGATCACCATGACCTCTATCTTTCCTGGACTGAGACATAACCAGTTCGAGGACATCCAACCATTCATTTCAGCCAGACGTTGACTCAACACAGAAGCTGCAAGGTCTTCACCAGAAGAACAAAACAGGTATGCTGAGTACCATCTGCATAGCAGTGAAACTCAGCACTATACTGTCTAATGATCTCCCCCAGTGTCAGCATATACACAGAAAAGAAAATGGAGGTGAGACTCATGCCTTGAGCATCTCCACAGGACAACGCAGAAGCCCCAAAGGTAAAATTACCCAGGGCTACTTGCTGTGTTCTCCCACTTATGTAGGACTTGAACCTGTGTAGAACTGTGCCAGTGAGGCCCACACCTTCCCTCAGATGATCCAAAAGCACCCCATGGTCAACTAGTTGATTCTGCCATGAGTGGGTGAAGTGTGACTGAACAGCTTTTAATATGTGATGTACCAACTGCAGCAGAATGGCTTCTCATTGTGCATTAGTATGTACATCTCTACTACAGCACAACTGAGTTTCTGACTACACTACTTTCCATAGTGATTTGCTGTACCCCATATACTGCAAAACAATTTTAAAAAGTGAATACACAGAAAAGAGAAGAGAATTGGCCTCATATAGTCTTCCCTTGGAAAACAATTTTAAATATGTAAAGACAAAAATTAATTAATTTTAAGCCTGCTTACACTGGAACCAATGTTCTTGATTGACTAACCCAGCCATTAGATTGCCTATATTCTTTTTTTCTATTTTAATATTTTATTAGTGATCCAGCAGCATACATCAGGACATCATCTGTTACAGATTCACAGTGTTTGGTATGCAGACCAATCCAATATAACTTTAGCCAACTCTCTATACATTAGTACATTTAATCTATTACCTTCATCTCTGTAATTTTTGAGTGACTTTATCCCAAGATCTTATGTCCACTCCTTATCAAACCTGCCTAACCCTTTATCACTTAAGGGGTAATATCTTCCCTATGAGCCATAACCCAGATAAGCCATTTGTTCCAAAATAATCTAAAACTGTCTAGCCTTATGTTGATGGTGGCTGTGAGCTTCTCCATTTTATATATCTGCTGATCTGTGTCTTCCCATTCCTCAATAGTAGGAGGGGACTTCTAGAGCCAGTACCGCAAAATCACTTTCTTGGCAGCTAAGAGAAGAATTATGAACATTTATTTGTTTGTACATCTTTAATTCCCTCTAGGAACCAATGAATGAGGGCCCCCTGAGGTGTAAGGACTTCCAATCCCAGAAAGAGGTCTTTCAGAGTTTCTTCTACTGTCCCCTAAAATCCCTGATGCTCCCAGCACCCCCCAAAAATATGTGTGTGCATTGTGCTTAGGTTCCCACATACTCTCCAGCAGCTGGTACCACATGTTTTATCACATTTCCCTGTTATTTGAGGGGTTCTAAAATATCTCATGGCACATTTCCAACCACACTCCTTCCACAAATAGGAAGTGATGGTACTATGTTGATTTAAATAAATCTCTGTCCAGATGTGCTCTGGTATTTCCACCCCTAGGCCTTTCTCCCATCTAAGTTGTAGTGCCATGGCTGCCAGAACTGCATTTGGTTGTAGAGCCTTATATAGTCAAGGTGAGAGATTATGTGGTCTGGCAGTCATCTTTCCTTGGTTTCAATTATTAACTGTACCAAAGAGTGGGCCTGCTTAACCTCTCAACTTTATCCACATTTGTCCTGTGACTAATGTCTAATTTGTATGTACAGTACCTGTAGTGATCATGTTTGCCAAGTTGGTATATTTGTTGTAAATCATGAAAGGTTCTAAATATTCCCCCATTATATTACTGGTAGATATGCTGCAGACCGCACCTCCTCCAGCTTTCGAAGGTATGGTCTAAATTTGCTGGGAGGAATGTTGGGTCCAGAAAGGGGGCAATTAGGAATTTGGCTGAATCTCTAATCAAGGAGTACTCTATTGTTTCATACCATATCTTTAAAATTAGTCTAGTATATCTGGATGTGGTAATCTGGTCTGTTTTGAGCTCATTGGGGAGGGGGGTTCCTATAATGTTTTCTATTGCTGATGCATCTTCTCAGAGTTCAATGGTCTTCCAGTTGGTATCTGTATTCTTGTCCCACCAACTGAGGACATGTGCCAATTGTGCTGCCCGAACGTATTGTTTTAAATTTGGAAGGGCTATTCCCCTCTTCATTTAGTGAGCTGAAGAAGGCAATATGCCTTCCTAGGTCTCTTTTCTTGTCATAAAAAAATTTGAGAATATCCTGTCTAGCTTCTGAAATTCAGTTGCTGTGAGTGTGATTGGAAGAGAAAAAGAAATCAGGGCAAAACGTTCATTTGAATTGTTTATACCATTTGTATAAGAGGAATAGGGAGATGTACCCAATTTTGTAAATCAGATTTCTCTTTACTGATTAAGGGGGGATTGCTCAACTAATATAGTAGGGAAAGGTCTCGGGGGGGATCATGACACCTAAATACCTACATTTCTGGCTGTTCCATCTTAAGAGAAAGCGGGTCAGTAATTCTGGGTCTGGTTCATAATTCAATCGAAAGACTTCCATTTTAGAGGTATATAGTTTATAACCTGCTAGGTCTTCAATGCTTGAGAGAAGATCAAACAGTTTAGGCAAGGAAGTAATGTGAATGGGTCAGGTAAATTAATAAATTGTCCATGTAAAATGCTGTGTTATTCTCTTTTCCTGTGTCCTCTATGCCTTTGATTCCTTTGTCTATCCAGACCACCTGTGCAAGTGGTTCTGCATAAAACACAAAAAGTAATGGAGAGGGGAGAAGCCCTGCTGTGTCCCCCTAATGAGTGGAAAGTGGTCTGAAAACATTCCATTTGCTTTCACTACTGCTTGAGGGGATGTGTAAAGGGTTGTATCCCATTTCTTGAATTCTATAGGAAAATTAAAATATTTAAGAGTGTATTTTAAGAATTTACATGAAACTCAGTTGAATGCCTTTTGGGCATCCATATTCAGAAAAAGAAGGAGGATTGATGACTGATCTATTTTTTCCAATAAATAAAGGGTTCTTTTAATGTTGTCTGTGGTGCACCTCTGGGGAACAGACCCTGTTTGAGCTTTATGAATTATGGTGGGGAGTATAAGTTCTAAATGATGGGCAAGTATACTAGCATCAAATTTATCATCTTGATTTAGGATTGAGATGGGTCTATATGATCCAAAATTAAGTGGGTCTTTATCAGTTTTCAAGATGATTGATATATTTGCATATTGCCAGGATAGGGGAGGAGGTGTCTCATGGATCTGTAAATACAGATACAGTGTTCCCATAACAGGGAGTAAATCTTTTCAAAAGCTTTTATGTAATTCGGGGGTCAAGCCATCTGGGCTTGGGCTCTTCCCCGATTTGACTGGCTTTATGACCTTACTCATCTCTTGGGGTGTGATACGTTGCAATAATGACTGCCTTTGTAAATCTGTGAGTTAAAGGAGGGCCACTTTTTTAAAAAAGGAGGTATATTTATTGTCCTCAGGTTCAGGGTGTTTATATAGGTTTGTGTAAAATGTTTGAACCCTTCTAAAATATCTTTAGTTGTAGTAAAAATTTGACATGATAGGGGTGCCTCAGTTGAGTGACCATCATTTGTTAACGCTGGCAGTGCAGTTTATATGATAGGATTTTAGAAGCTTTCGCTCCCCTCTCATAATATCTCTGTTTGAGATATAAAAGGTCCTGCTCCATTTTATAATTCAAAATATTTTGTAGTTGTGTTTTGATCTTGGATGATCTGTGTCTGAGCTGTTGCTGTTCTCTTATTTTTTTAACTCCAGCTGCATATTTAATGGATTCCCCTCTAATATTCACTTTCACTGTGTCCCATAATATCCCTGACTTAATTTCAGAAGATGCATTCTGGCCTACTATTTCAGGAATACGTTGGCCTATTACTTTTACAAAATTTGGGTCCCTTAATAAAGAGTTATTAAAACATCATTGTCTTTGCTCAATCTGAATCAGCGCATGGTCTGATAATTGAATTGAGTATATACATATCTGTCTAATTTGGTCCCAATGTTCTGCTTTTATCAAGAAATAATCAATGTGGGAGTATGTGTGGAGGGATCCTGAATAGAATGTGTATTGTCGCCCTCCCCAATTTTTATGGTGCCACACATCTGTATGGCCCAGGTCCCTCACAAAATGCCTCCCATGTTGTTGTCCTGTAGTCATGCATGGAGGCCGTGGATTGGAGCTGTCTTATCCCAGGTCCATCAGTAGGTTCAGGTCTCCCCTATCAACAAAACTCCCTGTCGGGATTGCAGAATTCTATCAGACAAGGTCTGGTGAGTGGATGCACCTGCACCTGAAGGGATATAAACACTGGCTACCATGTACTGAACACCCCACCGGGTCCCCAAAACAACAGCCAATGTTCCCTCCTTGTTCTAATAGATGTCTTGTAACTGGAAAGATGAATATTTAGGGATTAATATCGCAGTGCCCCTTCCTCTGCCTGTTTGGTAGGAGCTAGCTACCACTGTTGTCATCCCAAATTTAATCAGCTTCTGATGTTCTGATGAATTCATATGCATTTCTTGGATAAGTGTCATTTGTGGGTGGGTTTTCTTCAGTTGTAATATAACTTTCCCCCTTTTAATGGGGTTACTCAGGCCATTTACACTGTGGGATATCACTTTAATATGTTGTGTATGCATCATGATACGAAAAGAAATGAAATCCCCCCTCCGTCTCCCAGGGGAGATGTTAATATACCTTGATTGCTGGCTAACTCGACTGGCTTATCTTTTACCTGAAAATTATTGACATGTCTCCATGGCTCCTTTTGTATCCTACCTTGTATCTTTTTTTGAAACATAAAAATATTTACACCTAACATTCCATCCCTAATAACACATGAAGTAAGTGATTTTAACCTATGCCTAAACTTCAAATAACATGTACAATACAGAACTATAGCAACTATATACAACTTAACCAATGTGACTTCCATAGTCAGAGTTATGAATACTGACCCTGATGAAACATGTTGCCAGAAGCGGGTGTGGACTTCTGCTTCCAAAGTGCACCCATGGGTAAAATTTCCCCCCATAAGAATGAAACAAAGCAAAAAAATTAGTTGAGGAAAACAAAATTCAACCTAACATCAAGGGAACAAAGGGCTATCAACTTTGAAGAAGTAACAAGAAAAAAGGGGCATATTCCCAAAACAAGTGCCATCCCAGGTCTCCCCCCCACAACAGCCCTTTAAGATTTCCGACAGAGGAGGAGGAATTAAAATAAATTCAATTGCTGGGGTATATAACCCTGTAGCGTTCGAAAGCAGTGTCTATTAATGAGGAAGCTTATATCAGTTCCAGTCCTTACTAGTCTTTAATGGACCTCCTCACTCCTGGGGAGATCTTCACTCAAAATTACTGTATTTCTCGATTTCTGTCCAATACCCCATAGAGGTGCGGCTGAATTACATGTTCTGAGAGGGGTCTGAACCCCTTCCCATCTCGATAAACCCCAGTGGCCAATTTCAGTTGCACACACAGGAGTCCCTAAGGAATGCCAGTGGTTGGTACCCCCCCCGGGAAACAGCTCCCACGTGGCGGTGGAAGGGACCCCACCCCCCCTCCACGGCACCCCTCTGGTCAGCTCATCTCAGTCTTACCTTCCTGAACTGGCCTGCCATATATCCTTACTGTATTGATAGTGCCCTGAGTAGTGTCACCCATTGAGAAAGTATCTAGGACTCCAGCAGTAAGGTCTGTTATAACGGGCCACCAGCATCAATCCACCCTCCATATTGAACATCAACATGTATGTACCTCTCATACCATACAAGATAAGTTAGCTCACTTGGAGGCAAAAACCATGAGCCAACCCAATCCCCTGTTGGATTTACCAGATTTAGAGGCTTTATAATTTCTATGTTTCTGGCCCTGAGCACAGTTAACCATTGGCTGTGTAGCATTAGCAGATGTTGATTCCCCCCTATTTAGAGTGGGGATCACAGCCCCACATGCCAGGAGGGAAAAAGACATTATTCCCCCTAGGTCCCGCCTTCAGCTTGTCTTATGCCACCACTAAATCCATGCCCAAATAAGTGCATAAATAGAGAACTGGATCAGCCAGGGTCCAGTTCCTAGATGGTGTTCACTCACTGTTGGAGTGTATACCCTTCAGTTGAACCATAAAGGCAGTTGGCTCATCGGGGACAGAGCAAACTAACCAGCCAGGGGCCTCTGCAAGGTCAGGAGTCCGGGGTACCTGGCATCCCCCCACTACCCTCCCAGGCCCCACCACCCCAGCAAGCCAACCCCCAACCCCAGCATTCTCAGGGACTCACCTCCACACTACAGTCAGGCATAGTCAAGAATGGGGCTTCCTCATCTGCCTTCAGGTGTCTTTTCTAGCGAACATGTGTAGTAACTGTTTAATTGAGGCCTAGGTTACCTGTTTTGATTGTGGGTCCAGGGCCTGTCTTTTCTTCTCTGTCTTTCTGCTTGGACTTGGGTGCTGCGGTGATGAGTCTCGGGTTGGGAGCTCATATCTCTGTTGTTTCAGGTCAGTCAGGGCAGCCTCCGCCGTGTCAAAATTCTACTGTCCATTCAGATATTGGATCACTAACCTGGCCAGATATGGTATATGGAATTTAAGTTTAAGTCCACGCAGGATGGGGAACAGGGGGATAAACTCCTTTCAGTGCTGCATGGTCATAGGGGCGTAATCATTATCAAAATATATTCTTGTGGTGCCATAGTAAGTTTTCCCCTAAGCCCAGGCTTTCTGGAGTATAGTTTCTTTTGTTGAGTAATGCAGAAATTGGAGGATGACTGAGTGGGGGCGGGCTCCTTTCTGGGTTGGTTTACAGCCTAGTGCTCGGTACACCCACTCCAGTTCCAACAGAAAATCAGCATTCAGGGTTAGAGATGTATGAAGCAGCCTGTCTGTAAATTCCTCTATGTTGTTGCCTTATCTGTCCTCCGGTACATCACAAATCCACAAATTCTTGTGGTGATGTCTGTTTTCTGCATCCTCTTGTCTTTCCCCACTGGCCTGTCAAATATCTACCACTTGTGCTACTGTATTTTGAAGTTAGGTCGTGGTGTTTATTTGGACCGTGTGAGTTTCCTCTGTCTGTGTGATTTTTGTTTGTAGCTCCATGACCTCCGAACACATTTGTTCCTGCTCAAGTTTAAAGCTAGGAACATCCTTTTTTATGTCCTGTAGTTTGGTAAGAATTTGATCAAGTTTATCATACATTTCATTTAAGGTTGGTCCTTTGTGTTTTACAGGTCTTTTGGAGGATGTACGTGTTGGATGGTGCAACTGCACTGAGTTGCTGGAGTCAGAGTCCTCCTGGTCTGATATTTCATCTTCTATAGGTAAGCCCTCATATCTGTTTGACCTCCCCTTCTGTTCACTGCTAGCCATTTGTTTCAGATTGTATTTTTATAGAATTTTCCTTCTGGATGAGGCTATTTATCGCTGGTTCGGGTGATGGGAATGCAGATCCTCAGGGGAGAGCCGTCAAACAATCGAAAGCTGCACCAGAAGTCAGATTGCCTATATTCTAACCATAAATTTACAAAGGAATTTTTCACGTGTTTCAGTGTCTATATTTTTAATAAGAGCAACACATGAGAAGAAAAGCAGTGGCTTACCTGTATTAATCAATAGGTAAATATTTTTTCCTCTGATTTTTGTTGGTGTTTGTTTTCCAACAATGTCTCAGATGGTGAATGTGTGTTTTTTCATGTCCTTCAGCTACAGAGACATCATTTTTGAAAATAATTTCACCTTTTTGTGCCTTGAAAACATATCTTTTGAAAACTATACCCTTTCTCTATGTAGCAGCATTGTGGCAATAAACAAAGGCTTGAATATTTGTAGCGGTGTGTTTGTGCACTCAAAAAGTCTACTCCAGGAGCCAGCTAGTGCCTGGAGCAAACCACAGTACTTGAGTATTGGAACATGTCCAAACACATAGTAAGCACTAATGGCATGTTCCAAAATACCATTATAATAAGTAAGGCACTCTCCTGATTTCTCTCACAAACCACAAACCCCTACTGGCCACATGAGTTATGTGGCCAATACAAGAGATATGTAGCTGACAGAAGCAAGACAGCTGTTGGGGCCTGCAAAGAGCACTAATGTTTCATATTCATAATTCTCCATGCAAATGACTCCATAACTCTAACATGGTTCTATGGGGTCATTCGTATCTCATTATAGAAACATAGAAACATAGAAATTGTTGGCAGATAAGGACTGCTAGGCCCATCCAGTCTGCCTGTAGGCCCTATACATTGTATGTGGCCACTGAACTTATGTGATCAATGGCGTTTCATCATTCCCTCCTCTCTCAAGCTTTCCTCATGCCTGTCCCAGGCATGCATGAACACCTTCACTGTGCTTTCCTCCACTACCTCTTGTGAAAGACAATTCCAAGCATCAACTACCCTTTCTGAGTAGAAAAATGTTCTCACATTACTTCTTAATCTATCCTCTTCCAATTTCCTATTGTGCCCCCTTGTTCTAGTACTTTTACTACATTGGAAAAGGTCCCCCACCTGCACCTTATTTATGCCCTTGAGGTACTGGAAAGTTTCAATCATGTACCCCTGCTGTCTTCTTTCCTCCACTGAGTACATATTGAGGTCCCTTAATCTCTCCTCATATGTTTTGTGGTGCAAGTCCTGCATCATCTTTGTTGTCCATCTCAGGATAGTCTCCACCTTATATATGTCCTTGCACAGGTGTGGCCTCCTGATCTGCATGCAGTACTCCAGGTGATGCCTTACCAATGTTTTATACAATGGCATCACTACCTCCTGCCTCCTGCTAGGGATACCCCTGCCTATGCATTCCATCATGCCACTCGCCCTCACTGCCACCTTTGTGCACTGCTTTGATACCTTAAGGTCATCAAAGATGATAACTTCTAGGTCTCTTTCCTCTTTGGTGACAGTCAGCTCCTGACTGTGGATTCTGATTATGAGTGACCGATTATGTTCTCATTAATGGCCATGAGCAAACAGTAATTGCATTTCATCCCTAGACTACCTCTCCAGTAATGCAGAAACAATCCTTGTCAGCCTTGGGGTCCATCCACCCCATTCATCTGTCCATAGTCTTAAGCACATTCCCTGGCATTCTACTGTTTCACCTACACTCTGATAACCTGCTCATAATGATAGGCCCATTCTCTTGCTGTCTTGTCCCTTATCCACCAATTTCTGGTCCATAGTGATAATCACATTCCCTAGCTATTTAGTGGTCCACAACCCCCTGCTCTTCAGTCTATAGTGATAAGCATACAGAATATTCCAATACTGGCAATGAGCAGCTAATCTGCAGGCTGGATGGGCAACTGGGGGTTGGCAGAACAACTAGATAGTCAGGGTCTGTGCTTGCAGCTATGGATGGGTGCATTGGGAGAGTGATGGGAGAACCAATAGACAGCCAGAGAATGTGCATATCGCTACATATGGGTGATCCAGGGTGAAGATACCATTAGATTTCCTGGGAATATGATTAGCATTACAGAAAGGTGGTCAGAGGAGGTGCAGTGCAGCTGCCATAGGGCCAGGTTTGGAGTGGCATTAAATAACTTGGCATTAATGGCTATTTAACACTATCACAAATGTTCAGATATGCCAGCATGTTTACTGTACATTCAAGTGCAGTCAACTGCTTTGCATGAGTGTAATGGCATCGGTTAACATTGCTCACAAATGGGTTAGTACCTCTTTAACTGTGCCTTTCGATATGGCACACTTAGTGAGCCCCCTGCTTTTGGGTTGCTAATCACTGTTAGAGAGGTCTGAACCCATTTTATGTTTGCCAGCTGCCTTCAAGTATCCCAGCCGAGCTGTTTAGTAAATTTCTACAGTAACATAATTAAAATTGAGGCAAATAAAAAATAATTCCCAGTGTTTATTCATGTATACACGTTCATTGCACCATGGTCAGCACAACTGACGTTTTGTTTCAATGTAACCATGTTTCGTTACCCTGTTCTAGAAAATTTGTAATAAATCATGATTTGTCATGTTTTAAGATTATGGCAGAGCATTCTACTTTTGACTCTGAACATCCTAAATATGGTGACTAGCAAAACACAAAACATTTCCAATTTCTATAAAGAAGTAGCTCACGTGGGTACATTTTTTAAAACCATTGCTCTCTCTGGCACCATGTTTTTTTTTTTCTATTGGCAGCATCTGAATATCTTAGATCTCACACAAAGCCTCCTGAGAATGTAATGCAATACATAAGATTTTTCTTTTAACATAGCTGTGTGGTTTGCAATTCTCACAGGATGTGGTGCTTTTACATGGGGCAACCATTCAACTTTAATATGACTTCAATTTACCATTTATATTTATTGCATTCTCCTACCAGGAATGGTAATTACAATTACAAATACATGTATGTTACATTAACAGTGGAATCTGGGTTAATGTTGCCCTAATGTAGGTTGCTTATAAAATAACAATTTCTCCAGTCTTCCAACACCTTGTGAATTAACCTATCGTACTATATAAAGAACTTTCTTTGTGAACTTTTCCCATGCTTTCATTGGTTGCTCCTTTGTTGCTGCCTAGCTTACTCACTGAAAGAGCAATACAAATGTTATCAGTCAGAATATAAAAGGATTCATTATTTTGTGTTAAGCTAATGCATAAAAAAGTAGTATTCATATCCAAAGGACTAGTTAACCAGTTGGTAACTAGTTATTTGACTTCGGGAAATAGCAGAGGCTAGTAGCACTAGATTACTGGTCACATGTTAGTGGTCATTCCTTATTTAATATTCCATGATTGAATGGGACTGTGAAACCATCATGCCATATCATTAAAGAACAATATATGACAAACGAGCACTGCAATTGATGACAGTTATATACATAAGGTTTAAAAAGTCTAGGAATGTAAGCATACTGACTTACACATGATTAATACTGTGGTCCTATGGTACTGAGAGGCAGCAGATTTTATTTTCTAAGGCTAAAACTAGGGTCATGAGATTGAGGGTTGAATCAGATCCTAGCCTCAGGATCATGGTATAACCTTATGCAAGAAAGTTAACTATAGCTGGGCAAAATGTTGATCAAGGGCTGTAAAATGGTATAATACAGTCTATTCCATTGTTGTGGAATTATGACACAGCTATGCCAAGATCTTCTGGTTGCTATCTAGCTCATTTGTGCATTGTATAAAAGTGCATATTTTGTATATACCACATTATATTAAAATGTGTAATTTGATAAGCCACTGTTCCAATATCCAGAATTTTCCATTCTGCTTTTTTGGTATAGCAGTGCCTGCCTCAGCTACCATAGCAGCCTATTAGTGGAAAAATACCTAGCAATACTTTTCACCATTTAGGTCATGCTTTGCCAATGGTGCTATACTGGGATTTGTCACATTGCACCATTCCCTGGGGCATGGCAGAATGGAACAGCCCACATGTTGAAACTGTATGTGAACTTCTACATTTCACAATTTCAGAAGTGCCATTTTTTGCATGCCACATCTTATTGAGAATGTACAGTTTCATAACAGAGGCACAAATGTAACACAGATAAATAAAATTGTGCACTTTTTGAACTTCTATATTGCATAGTTTCAACTGTGCTTTTTTCAGTTGAAAACATAAAAGTTTTAAAATGGAGTTATACTTAAGAAGTGCATGAAATGTGACAAAAAGTGGGGTTATTTCATGAAAACTACTTAAAGCAAATTGTAATAATGTAACCCTGTTCAATATTTAAAAGAGCAGTAAATGTTAGATTGAAAAGTCCTTTTAATCTGTTTTAGAGTTCCCTTTCACTTGTCTTATAATGTTAGCACAAAACAAAAGGAAGGCAAGATCAACAGACAGGATGGGGATATTGCTGAGGGTGTTAGAACTGACGGAGTCTTGGAGCTGGGGCTGGGGTGCAATTGATTGAGCCATTGGAGTGATTTGATTACTTAAGGGTTATTGATTCACAAATGCACAGTTTAGCATAAGAATATGCGTTTAGAGAAGACATTTGAATGATGCTACAGAGTTTGCTTTACGAATGTGAGGGGGCAGAGTGTTCCATACAATCAGTACCCTTACTGTAAGTGCTTTTTCTCCATAGTTTTCAGGTTGAATTCAGGGACTCTGAGAAGACTGGCTGATGAGGACTTGATAGGTTTTGAAGTAGAATAAGCACATATAAAACCAGACCTACAGTCCTACATGTAGAAGTTTACTTCTGTCTGCATGGTGTGCATCAAGCTCAGGACAGCCAGAAGAAGGATGTAAGGGAGAACAATGAGCAGCAATGATGATGCACCCTTCCTTGGATGGATGTCAATGATGTAATGCTCAAAGAGCGATCCTTAGGAGGAGGTTGGGTGTCAGTGCTGCTTGTGGTTTGGGTGACTCAGTACAGTACTATTTAGCACTCCCCCAGTGAACTTGGAATGTGAGCACTGATGCATGAGCAGAGGATAGGAATAAAATGGGGAGACAAAATCTCCCATTGGTCACAGAATGATGTCTGCCAGTTACCAGCAGTGTCCATAGCCACGCCAAACAGGCAGCTCTAGCTTGACCCTGTGCATCTGTGATCCCCAAATAGGTCCTGGGCAAATAGAAAAGATAAAATCTAGTGCTGGGAAGCATAAGCTTAGGTGGTACTGCACAAGTGAGTTGAATGGCAATACTGGACACTTATAGGAAGTTACAAAATGAGATACAAGGAGAGGCAGCAGCAAAGTAAACCTGATGGTGGGGACAAACATACCAGGTAAAACAATAATGTTATTATTCAACTTTTACAATAAAATCATAATTTTTTTTTATGGTGGTGTATAGGTATACAACTTGATTTAAGGGGTTTCACATTCCTTTTAACCTCTTTGAATAATAATGTTATTTTTCAGAAGTACTGTTAAAATGACACTCGCCATATACAAGATGAAGTTAGTTTACATGACATAATGCTACTTGCTGTCATAAATTAGAAACTTTGTTGCTTCATTATACTGGTTGGTTTTATGCTTTAATAAGTCTTGTGAGCCAAAAGATGCAGTGATGGGAGAGAAACAGTTTAAGACATACTATAAATTGATCTAGGATGTCTCGGCCCACTAGAGGTTTCAACTGCCAGGAATAAAAAAGAGGTTTTATTTCCAAGGCAAGGTCTCTACAAGAGAGATTTAGAGTTTTCATCCCAACAGCAAGTAGACTTTCTTTAGCCAAGGTTAGCTGACATAAGCATAAAAAGCAATAGTCGTAAATTAGGGCTTTATAAAACTTAGAGGCTCTTGTGGAGACTACAACAATTTTTGTAACCTAAATTATTTAGAAAACAGCTGTAATGACTCCTGGTTCATTTGCTCTTAAAAAAGTTTTTGAAGGATACAATGTACAGCAATTTAATAGAAGAATGTTTTATTTCCACAGCCAGATTCTACAAAATGAGCATCAGGGAGTGGTGACAGTACATATGCTGCTCTGTTGTCACCTAGTGGAGGTTAGGTAGCTCAGCAGTAGTTGCTAGCAGACTGGAAGCAGGTTCAGAGGTGTGCTGCATCTTAATGCACTGCTTGCAGACAATAGCAAGCATTCCACCCTGGAATGGGGAGAAAAAGAGAGGAAAGAAACACATTGCTATCGACAGGATGATGCTGGCAACTCTGCAGGCCCAGTACCACCTCCTAAGGTACCCACTCTCCATGGTGGTAGGAAGCAACAGATGGGATAACATCTAGATTATCTAGATAACATGGCTGGGGTCACCAGGCAGAAGAGTGTCAGTAGGGGAGAGGGATTTTTAAAAAGTGCTAAACATTTCAACATATTTGGATGTTTGTAGCTGCACTGCTATTGCAGGTATACACCCCAAATTGCCATGCATACTCAAGCTGGATAAATGTTGTTTAATAGGTTAAAATTTACTGTGGAAATTTCAGAAATTACTAATAGGCAAAATCAGCTTAAAAATTCTGGACACATAATAGGTAATGCCACTAGAATCCACTTGTGGAATTTAACTTTCACAAAGCACTTATTGTTACTTAATCCATTTACCTGTGTTGAGCTGTTTGCACTCCTGTAGGTTCTTTTGGTGACTACTACCCCCAGTTTTTTTTCCTGCGCTTGATCAGATGGACTCTGTGTATTTATTTGTCACACTGATTTCCACTGTATATTCCATAAATAAGTTCTCTTCAAAAGAACCTCAGTGGAATGAACAATGTCCAAGAGAGTAGCATCTTTCAGAAAAAGAGATGTGCAAGAACAAGGGGACACAATTTGAAGATGGAAGGGGGACGGCTCAGAGGCAATGTGAGGAAGTATTTTTTCACAGAGAGGGTGGTGGACACATGGAACAGCCTTCCTGAGGAGGTTGTGGGGTCTAAAACTGGGAGAATTCAAGAATACATGGGACAGACATAGGGCAATTTTTGTGGGGGGTAGGAAGAAATATGCTGTTGGTTAAATAGGTTCTGCAGCTTATCCTGTGGGTAGGAAAATGGGCAGACTAGGTGGGCCAAGCAGTCCTTATCTGCTGTCAAAGTCTATGTTTCTATGTCTATGAGCCAGCTACTCCTTTTCCTGTAGGACATATTCCTTTGGAATAGCCCAAATTTCCCCTTCTTAGTTACTCAGCCATTTTCTTATCCCACCATGTCTCTGTGAGTTCCTTAAAGTTCTAAACTTCCAGGTGTATTTGGTACTCAGATCAGTCAATTTTGTGGGGTGTGATAGATTCTTACATATCCTACTTTCAAGTGAGTATTGTCCCTGTATGCTTTGTTGCTCCAACTGTCTGTCTACGTTTTGTCTGTCACTGTACTCAGCCCAGCTGCCATTCCCTTGCATAATCCATGCATCTAGCTCCTGCAATTGGTGACCCCTGCTCTAGCTAAATCCCTTTCCTATAGTTTAAATCCCCTTGACTGCTCTTTCCATTGAAGTGACCATACCTACTCCCTCTTTATAAACATCTGTCTATCTTGGTCTGGCTATTCATCACATTCATTTGTCTTGTACAGAAGGCAAGCAAATCATCTTACCTTTATTAGCATCATGGCCCTGTAATGCCCCTCCACCACTCCTGTGGTAGTGATGCCCAGGATCATCCTCCATTGTTACTAAAGCTATCCAGGTACTTCTATCACAGTAGCTTCAGTTGCAACTAGTTGTAATGCTTGGCATCACTCGGTGCCACTCTTTCCAAATGCTAAAAATATACATTGCTATCTACAGGGCTGTTAAAGTGCCCCTGACAGCATTTGGAAAACACAGAAGAAAGTAAGATTTGTATTTAACTCCATCCCATTTTCATTATTAGTCATATATTTTCAGTAATTAATTCCCCATTTTCTTTATTATTGAAAACAGCTGCTTGAAAACAAGATCCCTGTCACCTAGACTGTATAAATCTGGTGGCTTCTCTATACGGCATCACAGTCTCATGTTTATGTCATCATATTTTTCTTCACAGCAACATATTTTGATGTCATAAACAGAATTATGTCAGGTGTAGGCAAGCAGCCAGAGCTAAAAGGGCAGAGAAACTGTATTCATGCAAATACCTTTATTAATAAGGAAATAAGGGTAAAATTACAGAATAAAATACATAATATAAGTGTTATTTATGCCTGAATGTTTTATTTTCAAAGTTGTCTCAACTGTGCCTGGAACACTTTAAAGAATCAGCAGAAAGCATTGTGCAGAAACAGTGCTGTGCATGCATGTGCTTCTACCAGTCATGTAGTCAGTGAGCTCTAGTGTTTATCTGGTACACTGCAAGGAGGCAGGCTAGTGTATAGTGGTGTCCATGACAATTTGTCATGATTCTTTACACAAAATACTAACCTCATGCTTGGCACCATTATACTTTTACTATGGAGCCTCCTATGAATGCTGCCTTACTGCCACTGTACTCTGTATTTTCCTTCTCCACAATGGCAGCTCAAGTGTATGACTTGGCAAAATGTATGGATATGGCTTCTACCGAAGTATCACAAAATTCCATAATCTTCACACAAACTCATGGAATCCAACTTTAATTACTGAAGTTATTTTGCAATATGTAGCTGCTGAAAACTTGGCCAGCCTTTGAGCAAGAGATTATAGAGTTGATACACATAGCCTCAATATTTGGAATCAATGAAGCTAACAGAATTGGAGATATTCTGG
Organism: Neoceratodus forsteri; assembly: GCA_016271365.2. NCBI lineage: Eukaryota > Metazoa > Chordata > Ceratodontiformes > Ceratodontidae > Neoceratodus > Neoceratodus forsteri. Next base: position 153,733,958 of record JADMNL010000026.1, on the reverse strand, counting down.
TTTCTAGTTTTAAAAGGGCTTAAAATGCTGCAGTGTGCTTACTTTTTGTTTGCAGTTGGTGCTGTCTCTAAGGCACCCAAACCACTTTCAGGATACCAACCACACCAGATACATGCACCCACTCTCCACCAGGTCTTACCTTTGTGCAAGGGCAGTGTGACCTGGGTGCTCAATAGAGCGAGGGCTTTATAAGTGACATTACAGAGGGACTGGAAGGAAAGTATGCCTCTTGCAGATGACACAAAGATCTGCAGCAGGGTTGATACACAGGAGGCATGGAAAGGATGAGAAGGGACCGGGCAAGGTTGGAGGAATGGTCAGAAGTATGGCAGCTTGGATTCAATGCAAAGAAGGGCAAAATAATGCACCTGGGAAACAAAAACCCAGGGGAAGATTACACAATGGGGGGAGGTAGTAACAACAACAAAAATGGAAAGGGACCTGTGGGTAATTATATCAGATGACTTTAAGGTTGGCAAGCAATGTGAGAAGGCAGTAGGGAGGGCTGGGAGGATACTGGGATGTATAGGGAGAGGCATCACCAGCAGAAAACAGGAAGTTGTTATCCCTTTGTACAGACAGTTGGTGAGACCCCATGTGGAGTGCTGTGTCCAGTTCTGGAGACCCCTTCTCTGCAAGGACATAGACAGGATGGAGGCAGTCCAGAGGAGGGCAACTGAAATGGTGCAGGGTCTGCAAGTGAATCCATATGAAGAGAGACTAAAGGAGCTTAATATGTATACCCTTGAGGAAAGGAGGGAGAATATAGAAACATAGACTTTGACGGCAGATAAGGACCACTTGGCCCACCCAGTCTGCCCATTTCCCTACCTACTGGATAAGCTGCAGATTCTAGTTAACCAACAGCCTACTTCCTGCAAACCCCAACTATAATTGCCTTTGTGTCTGTCCCATGCATGTTTGAATTCTCCACTGTTTTAGTCCCAACGACCTCCTCAGGAAGGCTGTTCCATGTATCCACCACTTCTGTGAAAAAAATTTCCTCACATTACCCTGAGCGTCCCCCTCTATCTTTAAATTGTGCCCCTTGTTCTTACACATCTCTTTTTCTGAAAGATACCCTCCTGAACTTTTGATTCCCTTGAGGTACTTAAATGTTTCTATCATGTCCCCCGTCCCTCCTTTCATCAAGAGTATACATATTAAGCCTCTCAGTCTCTCTTCATATGGCTTCTGCTGCAGACCCTGCACCATTTTAGTTGCCCTCCTCTGGACTGCTTCCATCCTGTCTATGTCCTTACGTAGATGAGGGTCTCCAAAACTGCACGCAGTACTCCAGATGGTCTCACCAACTGTCTGTACAGAGGATAACCACTTCCCTTTTTCTACTTGTGATGCCCTTCCTATGCATCCCAGTATCCCCCTGGCTCTCCTTACTGACTTTTCACATTGCTTACCCACCTTTAGGTCATCTGATATGACTACCCCCAGGTCCCTTTCCATTTTTGTTGTTGTTAGTACCTGCCCTGCTATTGTGTACTCTTCTCCTGGGTTTTTGTTTCCCAGGTGCATTACTTTGCACTTCTTTGTATTGAATCTAAGTTGCCACATGTCTGACCATTCCTCCAACCTTTCCAAGTCCCTTCTCATCTTTTCTACCCCTTGTGTATCAACTCTGTTACAGATCTTTGTGTCATCTGCAAAGAGGCATACCTTTCCCTCCAGACCCTCTGCAATGTCACCTATAAAGATGTTAAAGAGGACTGGACCCAGTACTGAGCCCTGAGGTACTCCACTAGTAACCCCCTTTCTTCAGAATGTGTTCCATTCACTATTACCTTCTGTGTCCTGTTGTGCAGCCAGTTTGTTACCCAGGCTACCACCCTGGGACCCACTCCCAGGCTGGCTAACTTGATTATTAATCTTTTGTGTGGGACTGTGTCAAATGCCTTGCTAAAGTCTAGGTAGGCCATATCCACAGCCCCTCTCTGCTTTATTACTTTGGTCACCCAGTCAAAGAAATCAATTAGATTCATCTGACATGACCTTCCTGCTGTAAATCCATGCTGCTTTGGGTCCTCTGCCCCGCTGACCTCTAGGTACTCAACAATTCTTTCTTTCAGAAGTGATTCCATCATTTTCCCTACCACTGGAGGTCAAACTTACAGGTCTGTAGTTTCCGCTCTGCCTTGCTCCCATTTTGTGAAGGGAATCACATCTGCCCTCCTCCAGTCCTCAGGTACCGCCCCATCCTGCCATGATCTGTTAAAAGCGTGGTCAGTGGTGTCAGTAGGTCCTCCCTTAGTTCTTTAGGATTCTGGGGTGAATCCTTCAGGCCCCATTGCTTTGTCCACCTTGAGTTTTAGGAGTTCTTTAGGACTCTTTTCTTCTGTGAATGGACTGGTGTCAACCCCCACCCAGAGTGCTTCTATTGTCTGGTTTAGGTAACTCCTCCTCATCTTCTTTTGTGAATACTGAGCAAAAGTATTCATTCAGTATCTCTGCCTTTTCACTGTCTCCCTCTGCCCACCTCCCTCTCCTTTATTAATCTTCACTATCCCTCCTTAACCTTTCTATGCTCCTAATGTACCTATAAAGGTTTTATCCCCTTCTTAACTGAGTTGGCTATTCTTTCTTTGGTTTGGCCTTTGCTAGTCTGACTGCCTTCCCACTTCTTTCTGCTTTAATTGATACAGTTCCCTGTCATGCTCCTTCTGTGATTCCTTATACTTTTGAATGCAGCCTTTTTCTCCTTTACCTTCCCTGCCACCTCGTTTGAAAACCATAGTGGTTTTTTACTCCACTTTGTTTTCTTTATTTGCTTCACACAAAGACGTGTTGCCTCTATGATGGCAGTTTTGATTTTTCTCCATTGTTCTTCCACCCCTCCTTTTTGGTCATTTGCTAGTGCATTTTTCAGGTATTCACCCATTTTGCCAAAGTCAGCTCTTCTAAAGTCCAGCATCCTTGTTTTTGTATGGCTTTTCTCCATGGTTGTGCTCATTGTGAAGCACATTGTGCAGTGGTCGCTTGTTCCCAGACGTCTACTGACTTCTACATTTGTGATCCTCTCTCCATTTGAGAGTACCAGGTCTAATATTGCTCCTCCTGCGGTGGGTTCCAACTACAAGCTGTCTAAGGCCTGCCGCTGCAGGCATCAGAATGATCCTGTTTTGGATGTGGCTGCAGTACCTGTTATCCAGTTAACATCTGGCATATTCAGGTCCCCCATCAACAGTATCTCCTTTTCAGCCATTTTGAGAATGTCCTCTATCATTTTGTTGTCTATTTCCCCTTGAGACGGGGTCTGTGTACAACCCCTGTGCGGATTGTGATGCCATTCCCTGTCTCCAAGGTGACCCAGAGTGTCTCTTGTCCTTCCCCTTTACTTTTTAGTTCTGTAGCTTTGATCCCTTCCCTAATGTATAGAGCTACTCCACCTCCTCTTTTACCTTCCCTGTCCCTTCTGTAGATTGTGTACCCTGGTATGTTGATATCCCAGTCATGGTTCTTGGTGTACCATGTTTCCGTGACTGCCACAATATCCAACTGTTCATCTTCCATCAGGGCTACTAGCTCAGGAAGCTTGTTTCCCAGACTTCGGGCATTGGTACTCATTGCCCTCCATTTAATGTTGGCTTTATCCTTTTTTCCCCCATCCCTGCTCTTACTGTCCTTGTCTATTTTTCCATTTACCACTGTCCTGCCCTGTGTTGAGCTCTGTACCTCAGTGTTTACCTTCATACCTGCCATGTTTTGTGGGGGGAGGCTTGAAATTTCCTGCCTTTTATTAGCACCTCTCCCCTTGGCTAGTTTAAAAGCTTGCCAAAGAAGCATTTAAACCTATCACCTAGGAGCTTGGTTCCAGTCGTGGACAGATGCAGACCATCATGCCAGAATAGACCTTTATCTCTCCAGGTGGCCCCCCAGTCCCCAATGAAGCCAAAGCCCTGTGCTCTGCACCAGTTTTGCAACCATTCATTAAACTGCATGGTGTGCAGTACCAGAGCCTCACTCCTGCCATGGACTGGTAGCACCTCTGAGAAGGTTACCGCGCTATACCCATCTGAGGCCCCTCCCAACTCCACAAATTCATTCTGCACTGCACTGATCCCATGCCTAGCTAGGTCATTTGTCCCAAGGTGGACTATGATATCGAGTTCCCTCTCCTGTGATGCTGCTTCTGCAATCCTGAGGATTCGCTTCCTGTCCCTCCAAGTCATGGCATCAGGCAGACACTTTACTTCCTTCTCCTCTTCTTTTCCCAGGTTTACCCCTCTACCAATAGAGTCCCCTATCAGAAGCTGTTTCCTTCCCCTGTGGTGTCCCTTGCCACCCTTTTGTGGGTCTCCCTTGTGGATGTCCTCGCTTTCTTCTGGGTCTCAACTGAGGGTGCCATCATAGAGGAACCTTGCTCTGCTCAAATGGCATATGATTTGTCTAGAGGTACAACTAGGGGGCTTCGCCTCTGGTCCACCACCCGCACACTCCCAGAACCCACTGTGGTCCAGCTGCTCTTCATACTTGGCAACCTCTGAGGCAGTGGTTGTGGCAGTGGTGCTTTTGGAAGGGGAGGCCTCCTTAGTCCTTGCTAGTTCAGCCTGGAGGTGGACAACCTCCTCCCTCAGAGCTGACAGTCACCTGCAAATAGGACAGCAATGCAATTTCCAGAATGTCTCCCGGAAAACTGCTGTCCCACAGCCAGTGCATTGCACCACTCCCCCACATGTCCCTCTCCTTATAATATACTATATATGTCTTTTTATTATTATTTGTGGTGTGTACCTACCCTTTTGCACTCGCAGGGTTATTAAGGAAATGACAGTTCTACCACAAGACCTGTTGAGGAAGTGATGTCAGAACTGTGGCTATAAAGGAAATGCCACGCCTGGGGGGTGAGGTGGGGTAGGGTGGGTGGGTAGTCCACAGCCACTGGTGACTGTTAGAAACAATCAAATACACAACTGCTCCACCACCCTGGTGAGTATTGCCCTTTATAGTACTTCAACTAACACAACACTTTACTAGACCATGTCTCCTGCACAAATCACTCTACTGAGCACAGGGATAAAATTTACTCATCCTCAGCCAGCAGGACACTTTTAAAATGTTGCAAAATATCCTTCCAAATCCTAGGTCTCAACCTCAACAATCAAGCAAATTCAGTTGTATCTCACCCTCTGGTTATAAAATTACTACACTTTTGATAGAATCCTGCAATTCTCTGCTTAATGCCAATAAGGAAAAAAAAATATGAAACTTTTTATAGAAAGTGTAGCTCTCGTACTTTACAAGAAATATGCCTCACCAAGTTTCCAGGTCCTAAATGTAGTTATAGTTTGTTCTTTGCAGTGTAGCAAGGTTCTCCACTTCCACAGACAAGTCAAAGTCAGACTGACTGACTTCTAACTGTGAAGGATGCCTTAAGACAGCAGTGATGAAACCCCACCCAGAGCCAATTGATTGACTAGTGACACCTGTGATGTAAGCAGGCCTTTCAATGCAGGCAGTCTGCTGTCTGATTTCAATACACAAAATCTTTCAGTGAAACCAAGGATGAAAACTTAACTTCTCAGCCAGCAGGACACTTTTAAAATGTTGCAAAAATATCCTTCCAAATCCTAGGTCTCAACCCCAACAATCAAGCAAATTCAGTTGCATCTCACTCCCTCTGGTTATAAAATTACTACACTTTTAATGGAATCCTGCAATTCTCTGCTTAATGCCAATAAGGAAAAAAATATGAAACTTTTTATAGAAAGTGTAGCTCTCTTACTTTACAAGAAATATGCCTCACCAGGTTTCCAGGTCCTAAATGTAGTTATAGTTTGTTCTTTGCAGTGTAGCAAGGTTCTCCGCTTCCACAGACAAGTCAAAGTCAGACATGACAGAAACTTTTAAGTACCTCAGTGGAATCAACAAAGTCCAAGAGGGTAGCATCTTTCAGAAAAAGAGATGTGCAAGAACAAGGGCACACAATTTGAAGATAGAGGGGGGGATGGCTCAGGAGCAATGTGAGGAAGTATTTTTTCACAAAGAGGGCAGCGAATGCATGGAACAGACTTCCCGAGGAGGTTGTTAGGTCTAAAACTATGGGAGAATTCAAGGATGCATGGGACAGACATAAGGCAATTCTTGTGGGGGGTAGGAAGAAATAGGCTGTTGGTTAACTAGGATCTGCGGCTTATCCTGTAGTATGAAATGGGCAGACTAGGTGGCAAGCTGTCCTTATCTGCCATCAAAGTCTATCTTTCTGAGTGATCAGGGTCAGTGGCACCATTTACAGCCCTGTTATTACTGGTTTTCTCCATGAGCAGCAGTTTGCAATGCTGCTCAGACACCTCCGCACATGAGTCCATGTATGGAGTGTCGGCAGCCACCACTCCCTCCTCTAAGCTGACAGCCCAGCCTGCCTCACCCCCAGCCAATGCTAGGAGCCAGGCAAATGCAAGAAAATGAAATCCTCCCTCTGCATGAGAGGAGAACAGTCCTCTGGATGCCCAGTCCTCTCCTTCCCTCCCTCCCTCCCTCCCCAGCTGACCCCAGTGACCTGAGTCCATATCTGAATGTGAGTCACTGGCATGGTACAAGGTGTGGTGGCCAACACTTTGCACCTCAGTTCCACTGGGCTGGCACTGCAGTTTCCACACTTATGACAAGTAATTTTAAAATGTTCACATGCTTGGATGCTTAAAACTCAGTCACCTTTAATGATAGAGATCTGAAGCATATCCTTCTCTGTGGGGATTGGTAAATCCATCTCTCTGTATTTGGTGCAATTTGGATGAATACTTTTAAAATTAGACCGAAATAACTGAAATCACAATTTTGGTGACATTTCATGACATGGTAGTGAAAATTTTACATTTCACAGAAACAAAATCATAATATTACCAGATTTCCACTGATGGAAGATAAATTTCACCCATACTTTTTATTTTTTGTAATACACCTTTTGCTAGAAGGCCATACTATCTCTATCAACTTACTAAACAATCTTGCCTGTGAAAGGTCTTAATCTTTAAGATGTAGAATGCTAAGAATTTGTATCCTTAACATTTGTATCTAACTTAATGTTTGTGTTTTAATTGTGTGTTGTGGAATGAATGAAACTTCACTTACTACATAAAATTATAGTTTTGAGAGTTGAAGAAAAACAATAACTTACTCATTCTAGCATCTTTTTTTTGTATTTATTATACATATCGGAATTACAACCCTTTGAGTCCAGGACTCATTTCCAAAGGCTCCACGCCAGTTCAAGTGGATTCAACACATAGACAGAAACACAAATGCAGTATGATGGACAGGAGGTTACAGAAGTTATTTGTTACATACCAAACAGTGAATAGCAAACAGTATTCATATATTTGCGGGTGTCAGAACAAACAACATAGAATCCCGAGCCATCCAGTGCCCAGATAAGAGTTACAGTTTACAATAGCAGTACAGAGGTCTATACAGTGTGAAAGCTAGGCTCCAAGGACAAATACAGTAAGTTCAGAATTATAGCCTGAGATAAGGCAATTGTTGTCAAGGGTCTAGAAAAGGGGTCAGGGAAGGAGCGGGGCACCTTTGGGCTAGGACAGCACTTATGGAGTGCATTCGCAGCTGCAGGTTGAGAAAATGAGGCTCTTGAGAGCTGCCTTAAAAGGACCTATTTTAGTGAGTGAGAAGATCGAGGAGGGGAGGGCGTTGAACCAGTGTGGTGCCCTGTGACAAAAGGATCTCTGGGCAAGTGATGTCTGCACCCTCAGGACTCTGAGAGCGGCCTTAGTGGAGCCACAGGTAGAGGCAGAGGGGGAAGCAGGGTGGAGGGAGGTGGACACCCCTTGGGGGGGAAAACTAGAAGTATTTTTTTAACCAGGAGGCAGGTCTGATATTGTAACCACTCTTCTAGATTGAGTATGTTGGCCAGTGAGTATAGAGTGCATACATGAGTCCATTTGTCTGCACCAGTGAGGAGCCTACAGGCCTTATTTAGGGATAGTTGGATTCCCCTGAGGGCAGTGGTATCAGCAGCAGCATAGACAGGGAGGCCTTAGTCTACACGAGACAGGACAGAGGAGGAGACAGCTGATCTGTGGGCATCCGGTGGGAGGCAGTCCTTATGATGGTAGACAAGGCCTATGTGCATGTTAATTGCTGAGGTGAGCAGGTCAATATGTGAGTGAAAGGAAAGGGCAGAGTCAAAGATAATGCCCAGGTATTTGTAGCTGCTAACTTGTTCCAATGGGTGGAGTGAGTTGATAGTATATGGAGAGGTGAGTTTTTACCTTGTTTTGATGATGGGCAAACAACATGGCTTTTGTTTTTTTAATGTTAATGACCAGCCTGCGGTCATTGAACCAGTTTCCAGTTTGACTGAAAGAGTGCTGGAAAGAGGCCTGAAGAGAGGAGGAGTCAGGGTGGGAGGAGAGGAGAACCACACCATGTGCATATAGCAGAACCTTGCTGGAGCAGGAGTTGGGTAGGGCATTTACATAGAGACTAAAAAGAAGAGGGCCAAGGATGGAACCCTCTGGGACCCTGGAGTGACACGTGTAGTGCTGAGAGGGTGCTGTTTATTTTGACACACACTGGGACCTTGAAGAGAGATAGCTAGAGAACAAGTCCAGCGGCCTTGGGAAAAGCCTAGTTGATGGAGAGTGTTCATTAGCAGTGGGTGACAGAGACCATATCAAAGGTCTTGGAGAGGTCGATGTAGACAGCCCTTGCAAGGTGGCCTTTGTCAAGGGTTTCATGAAGGAAGTTTGAGAACTCCACAAGAGCAGTGGTCGTACTATGACCTGGATGGAAGACATACTGCTGTCTGCTTAGGAGATTGTGGGAGGCAAGATAGTCAGATAAATGGTCTGCCACTATTTTTTTCCAGGGCTTTAGAGAGAGGAGGAAGAATAGAGATTGTCCTATAGTTCCCAGGAGAGGAGGTGTCACTACTTTTGAAGATGGGGGTGATCACAGCCTTTTTCCAAGCTAAAGGGAACTGGCCCAGGCAGAGGGAGCAGTTGAGTAAATCAGTCAGGGGGTTAAGTACTATGTCAAGGACCTGCCAGAGGATCCTAGTATCCAGGGGGTCAGAGGAAAGGCTAGTAACACTGAGGGCTTTAGCTAGAAAGTGCCAAGAGTTTTGTGGTGAGATGGTCCCTCAGGTAGAAAGGTGGGCGAGGGAGGGACTGTGGCTTAGAGGGAGGTAGGGTCAGAAAAAGTTACTAGGAGAACTGCGTTGAGATCTGAGAAGGTGATGTTTAGGCAGTCTGCAATATTAGCGGGGTCAGTGATAGCGGTTCCATCAAAGTTGAGTAGAGACGGGGTTGGGAGTGAGACTTCCCATTTAGCTCCTTTATGTTGTCCCAGAAGTTCCGGGTAGACCCCCAGGAGGGGGCTAGTGTGGATCTGTAGTACTCTGCTTTAGCCTTATGAGTGGCCCATGTACATCTGTTGTGCTCAGCATTGTGGGACTGCCTATCTCCAGACTTGCCTGAGCAATTGACTCTATGCAGGAGATTGTATCTGTGGTGGAGCTGTTTGAGCAGTGATGTTGTGATTCATGGTGTACTATGTTGCTTAGTCCGGTTTTGACCAGCATGGTATAGATATTGCAGGCCTTATTGAAGAACTGCAAAGTAATCAAGTGTTTCATCAATACTAGGGCCCAGTTGATTGGTGACCAGTCCCACTGGGTGAGGTACTGCTTAAGCTTCAGTGAGGTTACCTGGTCAGATAAGTCGGTGGGAGACCATGCTGGGCACAGGTTTTGGCAGACAGTAGAACCACATGAAAGTTACTGGCGAGTGATCACTCAGGGAGTTTGGATGGACAACGATGTCCACAATTCTGTGCAGGCAGTTGGCAAGGATGATATCCAGTAATGTATAAAAGCCATTGGATGGGTTCAGATGAGAAGGCTGGGTTACCAGCTGTGTTAGGTCCAGGGCTGCAAAAGCATCCTTGGCAAGGCAGGTGAACTGGAAAGCCAGTTGGTGTTGAGGCCACCCACTAGTATCTGCTCACCCTCATGCAGGAGTCTGGACAGGTAGTCAGTTAGGGACTGGATTGCTTGGATTTGTTTCCACGGGGGAATGTAGGCTACTGAGATAGTCAGAGGGGCCCTGGAGGGGTCTGGGGTGATTCTAAGTGAGATGGCTTGGGTACCATGGTCGAGCTTGGGAATTGGTAGAGCATGACCCATTAAGCAGTCACGCATATAGATGGTGCAGCCGCCCCCACGTTTACTAACTCTATCTTCCCTAAAAAGGGAGTAGCCAGGGAGAGTGACCGCAGAGCCCAGGGTAGATTTAGACAACCAGATTTCCACGATTGCCTGAATGTCAGGCTGATGTTGTGCCATCCAGCACTGGAGGGCAGCGTTTTTTTTTTAAGAGGCTACAGATGTTCATACAGGCTATGCCTAGCCCCAGTGTAGGGAGGGTCTGAGTTTGGCAGGGAGGAGATGGACCAGGGTTTGGATGAATGTTGCTGGATAGGAGTAGGAGCAGGGAGACAAACCTGAGGAGAGAGGACGTACATCATCTGTGTGAGCCATGGTGGTAATAAGCTGAGCTAACACAAAGAGAGCATGGGATGGGCAGAGCACGTAGAGTGTGGATAGCATGGTAAAGCATTGACAATGGTGTGTTGTGGGAGACCAGATGTAGATGGAGCTGGGCAGGATGGGGTGGCAGGAGGGTGATGGTGGTGGACTGAGTGGGGATGGGAGAGTGGATAGAGGGGTAGGAGAACCTCAGTGGGTGGGAAGGTGGATAGAGGGGTGGGGAGATCCTCAGGGTTATTAGCAGTTGATGTTGGTGATGGACAAACGTGGGGAATAAAGACTGCTTGGACCAGTAGAGGGACTGATAGATCTGGTCTTAGGAAGAGGCCCATGGTTGTCAGTGGGTGATGTGAGTTTATAAGGGATAAAATTGGCAGAGAACCACTCAGATACTCCCCTACTAGTAAAGAGGCCAGTCAGAGAAGAGCAGGGGTGGAGCCACAGAGTATTTAATTAAGGAAGAGGTGGAGGAAGGTGGGTGGGCAAAAAGCAGCAGGCAGGAACTAAAACAAGAAGCTCCTTGATTTAATTTACAGTGCTGCTTGAAAAAGGTGCCAAGCTTTAAACAATAAAGTCTTGTCTGCAGTCTGATGCTCCAAGTCCCGTACCTTCCATTATGGCAGATTTCAGCGGCTTGCAGTGAGGGGCTGGGAAGGGCTGTGAAACATCAAGCCCTCAGTCCGTGGAATGCAAAAGAAACAACAGGGTCAGCATTAAAGTAAGAGAGAAAGCACACTAGAGGCAGAGAACTGCAAGGAGAGGGATTTAGAGAATCGGGAGCTAGCACTGGGGAAGGAAAGGGACAAGCCAGGCTGGGCTGTTATAACTACAGTTCAGGTTACAAAGCCAGGAGGAACCCTAAACAAAATAAACCAGAAATTCTGTGCAATACTACAGACAGGGTCATATAGGAGACTTTAAAATCTGTATTACTGAAAAATCAAGCAGGCAGGAGCTTAAACAAAAAGCTCCATGATTTAAATTATAGCGCTGCTTGAAAAAGGTGACAAGTTTTAAAAAATAAAGTCTCGTCTGCAGTCTGATGCTCCAAGTCCTATACCTTCTGTTATGGCAGTTTTCGGTGGCTTGCAGTGAGGGGCTGGGGAGGGCTGTGAAACATCAAGCCCCCAGACCCTGGAATGCAAAAGATCTTGAAAACTTTTTCTAGGGAAATACCAAAAGGTGATTTCTTAAGGAAAAATAGTAATTCAGTGCACTGTACATGTTTGAACATCTACACTGCCATAGGTTTTCGATATAAGCCACATTACACAAAGTTCAAGCTTTCCAGTAAAAGTTCCTTGCATAGGAACAGTATCATCATGAAACCAAGCTTCTACCAACAGTGTGGCACAGCACTCACCAGTATAGAGGATACATGGTGTATATGCATAAAAAGATTCTGTTTGAAGTCTAAATCAATGAATCTGAAAGTTTGCCTCAGACTAGGAAATTTGATCTCGGTGATAAATCTCTGAAAGGCTGTTGGTAGAATTCTCTCCTTCAGCCCAGAGAATCTCAAAAGCATGTTCCGAATAAGTCAGTCTTGAATGTACTGCACTCCTTCAACAACAGCCTTGAGCAGGCTACATCTCAAAATCATCTGTGTTTCTTCTTTGCTGAAAATTGAAAAATAATCATCGGGGAACACAAAACCTTTAAGAAAATATGCCACTTTTTTATCTGCTGGGCTATAATCTACAAATTTATGTCTCTGCACCTCACCAAAATCATTCTAAAGGGTTGCAGACCTGGTGTACCAAATGATTGCAGAAACTTCTCATTAGGGATGCTAGATCTGACTTATGCCCCATCAGTCTATGAAACACAGCGGCTTGATTTTTGCTGCTTTGATTTTCTGTCATATATTAAAGATCTTGCTGATGCATGCAATGAACCTGACATTTTCGTTCACGCAGAGTGCAATACAGAAATAAAACTCTTGTCAAAAGAAGAAATTTGACATGTACAGCATTCAGAGAAAGCCTGGATGCAAACTGCAGCTCATTAAGGCTGTTTAAGAACTCTTTTCAGTACTGTATACCAAAAGGAAATTCCAAGCATCCTAATTATCTGAGTGTACAGTATATATTTATTTTAAAATCATTAATCAACAAAACCACTTTTGGATGCAACATCCAATTTTCATGTGTTTTGTGGCAACATATATTTTTTTCCCAGAGTGCATTACTAGGGAAAGCTAGGGTGAGCTTGTGTCCTTAGTTACACAAAACTCATACAGCACAAGCACATCTACAGTGAGAAGGAGGGCAGTGATGTAAAACTTGATAAATGGGTAGATAGATAGACAGACAGACAGATAGACATAGTATTTTTTTGTCTTCAGCACTGCATTTTGATTTTTCATTATTTGGTTTCTTATACCTAGTAAATTTTAGTTTGCATACTCAGGGCTTGATTTCCAAACTCCAGTTGGATCATCGCAACATGTACCAGATAACCAGTTGCAACACAGTCTAGTGCACTAGGGACCTGCACCTGATTCTGGTACATGTGGGGTCCCAGCACCAAAGTCCCTGATGCTGCCACAAGTGCACCATTATGTCCAACAGCTGGTGCATGGGAGAGAAATGATGGAGGCTGGTGTCATTCCCTGGCTGCAGTAAACGCTATTTGTAGCCCTCCAGGCAGTGACAGTACAACACTGGAATGAGTGACTGTCAGGTCCCTGGTCTGTATGCAGGACATGAATGATGGGGGGTACCATAGCCGGTTTGTGTGGCATGCCCTCATACTGCTGCCCACCAGCTGGCCACCATAGGATACTGGCACAAAGAACCCTGGTGCATCTGTACATTGTGAGAATGTGGGGGACCCACTGAACCAGTTTGGTAGACATTCCATTCTGGTTTGTGTTGCAAGTAGTGTACACCATACCTGTCAGTATGACTGGTGCATGTGCCAGTGCCCCATAGGTGTATCTGCTGCCACAGCAATTCACCAGTCTCCACTGCTATATGCCATGTGTTATGCACTTTGTTTGGTACTTATGTATGACTTGGGAGGGATGGCTGGACATCCCTTAAACCCAGCAGAGGACATGCAGGTGCACCATGTTCATTGGAGTATGCAGTCAGTTTCTAACTGGCGGGCCCATTCATGTCCACAGTAGGACAGTCCCACAGATGATCCTGGCCCACCTTAGGTGGGTGCCCCATTGCATCCAGAGCACAGTCAGCCAGTCATCCCAACATGTTCTGGGTCCTCTGGTCACACATGCCTGTTGCCCCCCAGCACTGATGTACCTTAGAGTATGCCCACAGTGCCAGCATGCCATGGAGGAGTGTGGTACAACTTGCCACAGAGACCCCCTGCTAAGTGTCAGGGTTACATTGCAGTGCACCACCTCCACATCCCAATCCTGGCAATGAGGTGCTAGGGGCTCACAGATTGCTGGGGACAGGGGTGGGCACCACACCCAACTTTGCTACATGGCAAGCTGTACCTCCCAGACCATGTGACCAGTGCCTCAGGACGTGGATGGTGAACAGAGCTGTTAGACTAGCTTTTGCTGGTGCAACTCTTGTGGTCCATGCAGTCCAGGGGGTTCCAGAGTCCTGATGTAGGGATGTGGCAGCACCATCATGGCTGAAGACCATGCCATCATGGTGCAGTTGTATGACTGCTGCAAACACAGTGCAAGGGCCCCAGACGTTGCAACCAGCTTGAAAAATTGGGATTGCTGCATTTTCAATCACAGAGTGCCCTTTCTATCAATTTCTTTGGATGCATGGTCCATGCACCAGTCTCGGACCTTTGAAAATCTGGCCTCAGTCTTCAGTCTTTTATACATATGGGAAAGTGCTGATTTAGGACTATGTTATTTTTTGATATAGTGTGACTAAAATACTATAATTTAGTAATACCAATTATCAATATGATACACCTAATAGGTTGATGATTTCATATGTATAAATCCAAAAAAAAAATTAAAATAATTGAAGAAGCTTTGATTTGATTGCTTACTTTTTTATGGAACTGAATCCTAATTAGAAAGGCTTTGCCTTGAGTTTAGTGGCTGAGCAGCCAGCCACTCCCACTCCTGAGCTATAAGCAGTTTCTCTCAGCCTCATTGTGAAGCATTTTTTTCTTTGCAGCGAAGGCTCTGTCAGTTGTCCTCTGAGCTGGTTGGGTCTCTCTGACTGGCTGGGGCCTGTCCCCACTTTGTTGCTCCTGCTTGTCTCTGCTGGGCTTCTGTGTTTATTTTCCTGCTTCTGGTTTGTATTTGCCTTCTGCTGTGTGCTTGCTTCCTTTCCTTTTTTTTTTGGGGGCTTGTTTCAAGCTCCTAGCATACTGCTAGTCCAGAGCTCATAGGGCTTGCTTTCAGTTACTCAAACTCTCAAATTACTTGCACTACACCTGCAAACCTGATCTGTGTGTTTCAGCTCAACTATAGCTGCTCCATGTTGCATACTCGATTACTTTCACCCGACTCAGATTTATTTGAACCTAGCTATACAGCTCACTCATGCGTGTTCTAATTACCTCATTGCAGCAGTCTCATTGCATTGCCTGGTGACATTGCTTTCAGAGCATTGTGCCTCTTTTTATTTTGTTTATTGCAGTTGCAACTTAGTGTACTCTATTGTTTTCACTACTGCTGCACAGGCCGAATTGCTTCCTGCTACTGCTTTGTTTTCTCCCATTGCTATTGTACCTTGTTCTGCTCTGAGGTTACCTAAAGCTCCTGCTGAGGCTATTAAATTAACTTTTATATCTGCATGTGGTTCTTGGCCCTTCCATTGTTTCCTTGTTTGTCCTACGGCAGGGACTGGAAGGTGTTTGGGGGGGTCGTGGCCAATGTGGCTAATTATTTCTGTTCTAAATTCTGTCTTCGCCACTGAAAATCCTCAGAGTTTCTCACCTTGATTTGGCTTTGAAAAGCCTGGCTGGCTTCCATTATTCAGTGCTGTTTGCCTACATTTATGCAGATCTCGTGCAGGTCCACTTATTACTACTTGTTTACTGACCTAAGTGCAGGTCCACACTTGCTTACACAACCATTGCTCCTGCTTACGCAAACCAATGCTTTATGCCTACTGCCATCCCTCGGCTTCAGCCTCTGGGATTCTGCAGCTCTCAATCTGCATTCAACCTGCAAGGTCTCAGCAATCAATGCTCATTATGATCTTAGCATGCTGTGCTCATTCAGCTCACCAGCTTTTCAGCTCTCAATCAATTCTGGGGCATTCTAGCCATTCTATCTGGTGCAGGGTTTCTACAGCCGACAGTCTCACTGTGCATTTAGTCCACATCTCAAGCATGTCCACCTTGAGGCGGGATCCTTCTCACCTGGCCCATAGCTGAGAATGTCCTTCCCCTGGACTTGGCTTTAGCTGCCTGCTAAGTGACAGCAGCTCCTGATGTAGAATTTAAGAGTAGTGGTGAAGGATGGTTACAGTGATCTCCTTTGGCTCTAGTGTTCCACTATAACAGTTAGCCATTGACTTTAGTGGTTTCCCTAGCAAGGCACCTTCACTGCATTCTCCCTTCGACTGCCTCTGGTTCACCTGGTTTGAGTTTAGAGTGGGTAGGCCAGGTGAGTGCCTCAGCAGTCATTGTTCTCCTCCTGTGCCTTGGTTGCATGTATTGTTGTATAGTTTTCTCAGAACTTTTCATGGTGTTCCCACTAGAGGGTTGGGTGAGACCTTCCATAAAATTGGAATATTTTCCACCTCCCTTTAATTGGGTTTTCCAAATTGAAGCTGCAGAGCCATCACTAAATAAACTATCCCAAGCCTGGAGGGAAGGCGACCTAGGCGTTGGATTGTAGAGATTTCCTGCTCATAGGGTTTTTTTCTCCTCTGTTGCCTCAGGTCATAACACTTAGTTAGCACAGTTGTTTCCTAGTTTCTTTAGGTAGGTTCTGCTGTTGGATGGAGGTAGAGGATGTCCTGCCATTTCTCTCTCTCCTTAGGGATCCCCTAATCTTAACGCAAACCATCAGTATCATGCTACACAAACCTGGGCAGTCATTACATTATCCAACTGAGCATCTCATTGTATTATTGAACTGCCTATACTTCTCTACTACCATGTTACAGTTACTGCTTCTATGTCACAGTTACTGCTTGCACATATATTTCGGGTTGCCTCCTTCTTTGGGGATGATTTTTACATTTCTTTTGGGGATTCCTAAGGTATCTTTAGTCACGGGAATCATCCTGTGGCACCTCTAGGGTGGAACCCTCTCCCGAGGGTTCCTTGCTTTTTGTAACCCTACAGGGAGAGTAATTCCCTGAACAGAGAGTGTGAATGGCCAGAACCAAACTAACACACTTGCACAACCATAACACTATACTGGCTGCGTGAGGTCAGTGAATTGAAAGACTTGCCTGGAGCTCGTGGCCAAGCTCCAGCCACTTCCACTTCCTGAGCTATATAAGCAGTTTCTCTCAGCTTCAATGTGAAGCATTTTTCTTTCCCCACCATCCTCCCTTCCTCCCCTCCAGTGGCAGCACTCTCTCCTTAGGGGGATTCCTAAGGTACGTTTAGTCATGGAAATCATCCCGTGGCACCTCTAGGGGTGGAACCCTCTCTGAGAGTTCCTTGCTTTTCGTAACCCTACAGGGTGGTAATTCCTCTGGAATAGAGAGTGCGAATAGCCAAAACCAAACTAATGTAGTTGCACAAGCATAGCACTATACTGCCTGTGTAAGTCAGTGAAATGTTGTTTTCAGTATTAACTAAATCTTTTTAAAGGACAAGATTCTGACTAAAACGTTTTACTTTCTATCAACCTACTGTACAAAATATTTCCAGTATATTACAAATGTGATTGTGCCTAACTAAATATAATTTTACAGTAATAATTATGTCTGTCTGTCTCTGTATCTATCTATCTATCTAGCTATCTATCACAGCTGCGCTGAAATGTGTATTTTAAGATATATGTCTGTTTATGTTTTATAAATCATGCCATCATTTTTTGCCAGTCAGGAATGTTTGTTTCTAAGCATCTTGGTACTCTTATGACCATTGTTCTTCTCTCAACATTAAACATTTTTCTTCTCAAGTACTTTTGTGCACAACTGCTCAGCATCACATTACAGCTTTCTCACCCAAAGAACTGTACAATGCACTCTTATAACCATAAGGTACCTAATAACTATACATGTAAACATTTATTATTGAATAGTATTGATGTAACTTTAGGCATGTCTGAAATAGGTCTTGTCTTATTCCAACTTCCTTTGAAACAAAATCAATCAATTAATAAATGTTTTCACCAATCAGAGCAAATTACAATGAAGTAACATAGAAATATAGAATTTGATTGCAGATAAGGACTGCTTGGACCACCTAGTCTGCCCATCTACCCAACCTATCGCATTACGGCAGACCTTACTTGATCTCTGGATTTACCCCTCCCCTTCTTTTCCACTAAGGTTCTGTTATGCCTTTCCCATGCATTCTTGAAACCAGTAACAGTTTTTACCCCCACCACCTCTATTTGGAGGCTGTTTCAGGCATCCACCACTGTTTTTGTGAAGAAGTACTTCCTCACATTTCCCCTTAGTCTACCTTCCTCCAGCTTCATAGCATGACCCCTTGTTCTTGCGCTTCTTTTTTTCTGAAAAATGCTTCCCTCCTGCACCTTACTTATACCCTTAAGGTATTTAAAAGTCTCTATCATATCCCCCTCTCCCTCCTTTCCTCCAGGGTGTTCATACTGAGGTCCTTTAGTCTCTCCTCATAGGGCTTGTGATGAAGACCCTGCAGCATTTTAGTTTCCAATTATTGAACCACCACTATTCTGTCTATGTCCTTCCAGAGATGTAGTCTCCAGAACTGGACAGAATACTCTAGGTGAGGTGTCACTAATGATTTGTACAGTGGTATCACCATCTCCCTCCTTCTGCTGGTGATACCCTTCCATATGCACCCTAGCATCCCACTAGCTCTCCCTGCTGCCTTGTCACACTGTTTGGCTACCTTAGGTCATCAGATATGATTACCCCAGGCTTCTTTCCTCTATAGTGGTCATCGGTACAACTCCCTAATCTTGTACTCCTCCCTGGGTTTCTGTGCCCCAAATGCATGAACACGCTCAATAAGTATACCCTCAAGGAAAGGAGGGGAGGGGACATGATAGAAACTTTCATGTACCTCAAGGAAATCAGCAAAGTCCAAGAGGGTAGCATCTTTCAGAAAAAGAGATGTGCAAGATAAGATGGGCACAATTTGAAGATGGGGGAAGACTCAGGGGACATGTGAGGAAGTATTTTTTTCACGGAGAGGGTGGTGGATGCATGGAATGGCCTTCCTGAGGAGGTCATGGTATCAAAAACAATGGGGGATTTAAGAATGCATGGGACAGATGTAAGGTAATTCTAGTGGGAGGTAGGGGGAAGTAGGCTGTTGCTAAAACTAGGCTCTGCAGCTTATCCAATAGGTGGGAAAATGGGCAGACTGTGTGGGCCAAGATGTCCTTATCTGCCACCAAAGTCTATGTTTCTATATTTTGTACTTCTTTGCATTGAAACCTAGTTGCCATACTCTTGAGCACTCTTCGAACTTTCTTAGGTCTCTATTCATTTTTCACACACACACACACCTACCGTATTGCAGATCTTTGTGTCATCTGCAAAAAGGCAAATCTTCTCTTCTAGCCCTTCTGAAATGTCACTAATAAAGACATTAAGGAGAACCGGTCCCAGTACTGACCCCTTGTGGAAGCCCGGTGATCACCCTCCCTTCCTCGGGGCGAACTCTGTTTACCACCACTCTCTGTCTCCTATCCACCAATCTATTCTTTACCCGGTTCACCACCCTAGGACCCACTCCAAGGTTGTCCAGATTGTTTACGAGACTCCTATGTGGAACAGTGTCAAAGGCCTTAGTGAAATCTAGGTAGGTCACATCCACTGTGTCTCCCTGATCTTATTCCTTGGTCACCTAGTCAAAGAAATCTATCAGATTTATTTGACCGACCTCCATGCTGTGAATTCCTGCTGCCTTGGATACTGTAAGCCACTGATTCAAGATATTCCACTGTCCTTTCCTTCAGTAGTGATTCCATTAATTTCCCCACCCCAAAAGTCAGGCTGACGGGTCTGTAATTGCCATTCTACTCCCTGGTACCACTTTTGTGAAGTGGAGCTAAATCTGCCTTCCTTCAGTCCTCAGGAACCACACCCATCTCCAGTGATTTATTTGAACAGGCTTGTCAGAGGCACAGCCAGCTCCTCTCTGAGCTCCTTCAATATCCATGTATGCATCTCCAATGACTCTATTGCCTTGTCTACTTTTAAATTTGTAAGTTCTTTCAGGACTCTCTCCTCAGTAAATGGACTAGTGTCCACCTTCCTTTCCACCTTCCTTTTTGCTATCACTTATCTGTGGTCCCTTGCCTTCTCCTTCCTCTGTGAATACTGAACAGAAGTATTTGTTCAGTATGTCTGCCTTCTCCTGGTCCTAAACACACTTCCCCCCTTCCCTCTTCAGCCTTACAATCCCATCCCTTGTTCTTCTTCTTCTCCTTTCACTTACATACCTGAAAAATGTCTTGTCCCCATTCTTTAAAGCCTGGGCTATTTTCTCCTCTGTTTGCACCTTTGTACTCCTGACTGCTTTCTCTGCCTTCCTCTGCTCCTTTGTATACACCTCTATCCTCTTCACTCTGTGTCTTCTTGTACAACCTGAATGCTAACTTTGTTGTCCTTTCCTTCCTGGCCACCTCTTTAGGGAACCATAGTGGTCTCTTTTTCCTCCTTTTGTTGCTTATTTGCCTGATGCAGAGGTTTGTTGCCTTCACTATGGCCTCTTTTAGTTTTGCCTACTGTTCCTCCACTCCACCCAAGTCCTCCCCCCTGCCAGGGTATTCCTGAGGCACTCTCCCATCTTTGTAAACTTGGCTCTTCTGAAGTCAAGGACCCTTGCCTTTGTGTGGTTAGAGTCTGCCACCACACTTATACTGAACCACACTGTACGATGATCACTGGTTCCCGGGTGGCCACCCACCATGACATCTGCAACACTGTCCCCATTGGTGGGTACAATGTCCAATATTGCCCCCTCATAAGTGAGCTGTCTTACTAGTTACCTGAGGAATGTTCCCTGCAGGTAGTCACACATCTCTAATGCAGATGCTCAGAAATGCTTATCAGGAATACCATTTTTAAATATTTGCACAAGCTGCTGTAAAATGTGGAAAACCTCCTAAATAGCAACATCTTTAAAAATTGCAAGTATGATGGAAAAAAAGTGAGGGTTGTGCAAAGGTACCTACTTTTGTGCAAATATTTTGTGCAGCATGTAAACAATTTTTCCAGTTTTGGAAATACAGCCCCGTGCTATAAGTCTAACAAGGTGTCATCGAGGCACAGGTCAGGAAGCATAGGCAAACCAGGAGAAGTTATAAAATTTGCAAGTAGCATTTTATTGTCATCAATAACAATAAAAAGAAAATTGGCAGGGTAGCTCATATACAGGTAGCTCAAACAAAACAAAGACCTTCATCTTAGGGTACTTCAAATTCTAAATGTCAATCTCTGTCTCCCTCTCTCTCTGTCTATCCCCCCCCAACAAAATATTGCTCTCTTTTTATGAGAAGTCTTTGTCTGGTAATTAATTTCTTCATCCTGAGCTTGGTAAGAGACATCCTGTTTCTCACAAAATGTATTAGAGTTCTTGTCAGTTTCTTTTCTTAATAGGCTTGCAAATAGAACACTGTGTCTCTGGCTGGCATACTGCTGATAATTTGCCAAACAAGCCTAAGGAGGTCAAACTGCATCTCAAGGTTAACCCCCTGAGTTCCAAATGGCTTTCTGCAATCAGTTCAACAATATAACTGTATACATTTTCAAATCAGAGAGCCCAGTTTCACATAAAGATGCACATATATTTTTATAACCACAGATAAGCAAGGGGAAAGAAAGATAGAAACAATAAGAAACAGCAAGTGAAGGCAATGAGATAGTGGAAGGGGGGGTCAATTGTGAGACTGTCAGAACGATCAATTCCTAGTCTCACAAGAAAATTTGATTGTGCTATCAGACAGACAAGGGACAGAAATGGAGAGACTAGAACAGATCCTTGCTTTTAACTCTTTCTGCATAACAGATGGGACCTCTTATTCAACCCTGTCACACAAGGATAAAACATCAAGGTAATAAACAGTAGAAGAATTCTTTAAATGTTATAGATTACCAACTGGAGATTACTCAGAGCAAAATGGGGATATATGAGATCAGACAGTAGTAGTGCTATTTACAAAGGAAGGAACTCATTTTTTTAAACTTAATTTATATAGATATATTTTACAATATTTTTAATAGAATAAATAAACAATAAACAAATCAACATTTTACTTAAACAGAATTAATCAAAGTAACACAATAAAAGTCTATCAGACAAAAGGGGATATAGCATTAGTACAATCCAAAATGTTAAACTTATTCTTTTTTATATTTGATTTATCATTTTATGAAGTACAGACAGGTACAGTAGTAAAGAGAGCAAAAACACATCATACAGTATATACTGTATCTAGATAGGCTACAGAGGGTAGTGGGTAATGGCATTCTTTCTAATGAGGGGAGTGTGGCAAGTTGGGTATCATAGGGCTCCCTACTGGGACCAGTCCTCTTCAATATCATTATTGGGGCCATTGCAGAAGAGCTGGAAGGGACACTGTGTTGTTTTGCAGATGACACCAAAATCTACAATAGGGTGGACACACAGGAAGGGTAGATGATATACATGGATGTTGAGGAACCTGTGGAATGGTTGAAAATACGGCAGTTGGGGTTTACTGCCTAAAAGTGCAAAATAATACACGAAGGGTCTAGAAATCCTAGCGTTGAGTGTAGGATGAGGAGGGAAGTACTAACAGTCGCTAGACCAGAAAATGACCTTGGGGTGTCATATCTGAGGATCTCAAGGTGGCAGGGCAGTGTAACATGGCAGTGGGTAAGGCTAGTGGATTCCTTGGTTGCATAGGGAGGAGTATCTCAAGCAGGAGGAGGGAGATGATGTTGCCTTATATCGCTCAGTGGTGAAACCACACCTGGAGTACTGTGCTCAGTTTTGGAAACTGTACTTCAAAAAGGCCATAGACTGGACAGAGACAGTTCAGAGGAGGACAACTAAAATGGTGCTTAATTTGTATGAGAAGTTCTTTGGGTAGATATTAAGGGATCTCAACATGTACTCCTTGGAGTGGACGAGGGAAAGAGGGACATGATAGAGACCTACAACTATCTCAAAGGGAGTGAACAGGGTACAGGTGGAGAGTCTCTTTCAAATTAGCACAAGCACCAGGACCAGGGGGCATGCAATGAAGCTGGAAGTAGGTGTGTGGGGGGAATTCAAGAGTGATGTGAGGAAATATTTCTTCACTGAAAGGGTAGTATATGCCTTGCATATACTGTCAGCAGACATGGTGTAGACTAGAACAGTGGATGGCTTCAGCTTGCATGGGATTGACATAGGGGTATATTAGACAGGAGGCATGGAGGTATGACAGTTGACAGAGACCAGATAGGATCTGAGATGACAGAATAGGTAGAGAACATCCAGGCAGACTAGGTGGGCCAAGTGGTCATTTTCTAATATATATACAGTACATAAAATACAAAATCACACATGCCCACACAATGCAAAGCATCATGGGCTGCATATGCAAATCACCACAGAATAGTATGCTGGTTCAACTTTAAGCAGAATTGCATGGTGCCGAAAGGCCTCTCACACAGTTTGCAAAGGGTGCTAACAGATGACATAGACATGTGTTTCATCCTACCAGAACTCATCAGTATGCCTCATCTGTTTGTCCCCCCTGTGGGATGAACCAGCTACCTTAAGACGGTCTGTCTGGGTTATGTTGTGGTGAACCCACTAAAATAAAAAAACTATTTAAAAGACAAAGAACACTCTGTCACAAACACTGGTGGCAATGTTCTACAAAGGCATTTGTTGGGAAGTCAAGTTTCAAGAAAAATACAAATCACACATGCCTACACAATGCAAAGCATCATGGGCTGCATATTCAAATCACCACAGAATATTATGCTGGTTCAACTTTAAGCAAGTTGCATGGTGCCGAAAGGCCTCTCACACAGTTTGCAAAGGGTGCTAACAGATGACATGAGACACGTGTTTCATCCTACCAGGACTCATCAGTATGCCTCGTCTGTTTGACACCCCAGTGGAATGAACCAGCTACCCTAAGACGGTCTGTCTGGGTTATGTTGTGGTGAACCCATTAAAATAAAAAACTATTTAAAAGACAAAGAACCTCTGTGCGCTAACACTGTCTATGTCATCTATGTCTGTCATATGTTAGCACCCTTTGCAAACTGTGTGAGAGGCCTTTCGGCACCATGCAATTCTGCTTAAAGTTGAACCAGCATAATATTCTGTGGTGATTTGCATATGCAGCCCATGATCAAGACCACTGATTTACGGTGATTAAAACAATTAAATTCCATTTTCAAGACTTAAGAGTCCGGAATTTCACTGGTGATTGTTAGTCTAATTTCCAGATTTTACCGGGATTCTGCTCTTATTCTTTTAGTATGTGCATACATAATCCGAATTAAAGAAGGCTTAATACGCAGAACATTAAATAAAGCAAACTGAAAATAGTGCAGGAAGGAATTAAAAGAAAAACACACTTTTTTATAGATTTACTGATCTGATAGAAAATACCAGATTCCATGAAATCTTCATTTTTATCGGTCTTCAGGCAGCCCTAATTCCTGGATTTTAACGGATTGTCCGGTAAAAACCGAAAAACAGTGGCCTTGCCCATGATGCTTTGCATTGTGTGGGCATGTGTGATTTTGTATTTTCTTGAAACTTGGCTTCCCAGCCAAATGCCCTTTGGGGTAACCCTTGCCTCAGTGTTTGCGCACAGAGGTTCTTTGTCTTTTAAATAGTTTTTATTTTAATGGGTTCACCACAACATAACCCAGACAGACCATCTTAGGATAGCTGGTTCATTCCACAGAGGTGTCAAACAGACGAGGCATACTGATGAGTCCTGGTAGGACGAAACACGTGTCTATGTCTTCTGTTAGCACCCTTTGCAAACTGTGTGTGAGGCTTTTCGGCACCATGCAATTCTGCTTAAAGTTGAACCAGCATAATATTGTGTGGTGATTTGCATATGCAGCCCATGATGCTTTGCATTGTGTGGGCATGTGTGATTTTGTATTTCCTTGAAACTTGGCTTCCCAGCCAAATGCCCTTTGGGGTAACCCTTGCCTCAGTGTTTACGCACAGAGGTTCTTTGTCATATATATATATATATATATATATATATATATATATATATATATAGGTGAATGAATAGATAGATAAATAGATAGATAAAAAGACAAATAGATAGACAGACAGACAAACAGACATCCTAGCGGCATGGTAGTGCTCTGATATAAGGGTTGTGGTAGTGTTTCAATGTTTAAATCCTGATGTTCAGATGATTATAACTTGGCCAGTGTAGACCCCAGGATGGTGCAATTTTACACACAGCATCTCAGTGCTAAGGTCTACAAATGTGAAATGCTCTTGCAGACATCAGTTTGGCCATTGTTGAGTTATAAAGTATCAAATATATGTGTTTTGGACCTTTTCAAGTGAAATGTTTGCCAATGGATACAGAATGAACTACAAAGAGTTAAATGTAAAACATATGTGTTTGTTAAATGTTATAGAGGGGCATGTCCTTTTGGTAGTTTAAATAAAAAAAAAATATTCATGTTTAAGCTATTTAAGATTGATTTGCACTGTATGCTCAGTAGGCTGAAAAAATTGCAGGAAAGCATGTCTTTTTTGTGCTAACATTCTAGACAAACAAACATTTTTACTTGCTATAACTTATGAAATACCTATAATTGTCAGGGTGACACTTTAGTGTTTGCAGGTGTGGTGGTGGGTGAGGAGTTAGAGACTAACACTGTGATTAAAAACTATATTTAACTGCCAGAGATGACCCCGTATGCTATTGTTTCCTTAGCTGCATAATATAAGGTTTTTATTTGTTATATAGTTATTATAGGTACCCCCCTGATATTGTAACTCAAAGGGAGGTGTCATGCATATATATTCTTTTAAGAGCACCTACAACTCAATGACTTTTATTGTTATATTCCAATGTACTGAATATTTTTTAAGTTGTTCTTGCAAAATGTATAAATAGCAAGTTTAAAAAAACTATATCTAATTAAAAAACAAACTAATTGTACAGGAATCCTTCATGTATTTTTTGAAAATCAATGCTCTGCATGAATATTTTCAATACCAACACAATGTTTTTTTTAAATCATCATGGTGCAGTATGGTTTTCAAAATGTATGTGACCTGCAGAAAGCAGTACTTTTAATTGTATGTTGCATGTGACAGTGATCATAATGTATGCGCTGGGTTGCAGTTTTCAAAATCTGTGTGCTGCACAACAGTTTTCAAAATCTGTCTGCTATGTAATGATTTTTACAAACAAAAGATTTTGAAAATATATGCATTGTGGGATGTTTTTCAAGTTTGATTCGCGTTGTGATGGTTTTCAAAGTCTATGTGACCCATGATGATGATAAACATACTAAGTTCCTTCAACAATGATTTTTAAAATCTGCATGCTGTGCAAATGTTTTTAGTCAATGTTAAAATCGATCATTTATTGCATACTGAGTGCAGATTAATTTGCCCGTAGGCCATTCTTTGCTTGTTTTCATGTTTTTATGAGAATGAGTACAAATGTTCCTCTTGTTAGTCTGCTGGAATGGTATGTCCACCCAACAGTGACACCATTACAGCAAACACATCAATGCCAACAACATCAACAGTTCACTGTAATGGTTCTCACGAGATCCCAGCACTCTGTCAACCGTTCCTGCACCCCCTCCCAGAATTAACTCTGATTTGGAGTTGATAATCCTTTAGGTTGGGGGGTGCAAGGGGCAAAGACCCCCCACATGGGTGGTTTGGGGGGCAAAGCCCCCAGATAGAAAAATGGATGGGGTCTCCAGTTAGAGTTATGTCAACTTCAACTTAAGGTTGACATAAATCAATTGCTGTGATTATGGTCGAGAACATAGTTGTCGAACCAGCATCGTAGAGCTGCTGGAATGACCCTGGTATAAGACATATTAACTCTTGTGCACCATTTGCTATACATCTTACTTTACATTTGTATTCCATTGCAAACCAAAAAATGACAGACACTGTGAAAGAGGTGATAAAAGTGGAACTGCATTAGTCTTTGAAGTGTTCAATTTATTCTTTAACTACAAGTTCATTTGCATTAAAAAGAGGCATCATACAGTGATACATTACCGTACCTTTTCTATAGCATGCTTAGTATAGAATACATGAAAAAAAAGACATAGAGACATAGAGACATAGAAACATAGAAACTGATGGCAGATAAGGACTGCTTGGCCCACCTAGTCTGCCCATTTTCCCTACCTACTGCAATACCACAGACCCTACTTGATCTCTGGCTGTATCCTCCCTTTCCTAACTATTAAGGTTTCCCTTATGTCTATCGCATGCATTTTTGAAATAAGTCATCATTTTTGCCTCTATCACCTCTGCTGGGAGGCCGATTAATGCATCCACCCATTTTGTGAAGAAGTAGTTTCTCATGTTTCCCCTGCATCTACCCCCTCCAGCTTCATAGCAAGACCCCTTGCTCTTGAACATCTTTTCTTCTGAAAAATCCTTTCCTCCTGTATCTTATTTATACCCATGAGGCATTTGAAAGTCTCTATCATATCCCCCTCTCCCTCTTCTCCTCCAGGGTGTGCATGTTGAGGTCCTTGAATCTCTTTTCATAGGGCTTTTAATCCATGCACCATATTGGTTGCTCTCCTCAGGACCACCTCTACACTGTCTATGTTCATTCAGAGATGTGGCCTCCAGAACTGGATACAGTACTCTAGATGAGGTCTCACCCATGATTTGTACAGTGGAATCACCACATCCTTCTTTCTGCTGGTGATGCCTCTACCTATACACCCCAGCATATAGCTGGCTTTCCCCACTGCCTTGTTACACTGCTTGGCCACTTTTAGATCATCAGATATGATTACCCTCAAGTCTCTTTCCTGTTTGGTGGTCATCAGTATCACTAGCCCCATCATGTACTCCACCCGTGGTTTCTGTGCCCCAAGTGCATGATTTTGCACTTCCTCACATTAAATCTTAGTTGCCATGCTCTTGACTACTCCTCAAGCTTACTTAGACCCTCTTCATTTTTTCACCCCCCAACCCCGGAATGTCAACCCTGTTTGAAGAACTTGTGTCATCTGTAAAAGGCATACCTTTCCTTCTGGCCCCTCTGCAATGGTGCTTATGAAAACTGGTATACAATTTGATCTTGTATACTATGACTTGGTACATAAGCTTGCTTGTACAATGCTTCTCTTGAGTTGATCTGAGTCCATGTAATAATAAGTAAAAGAAAGAAACTAAACAAACTTTAATAAAACCATAGCAATAAAAGTTATAAAACTCCTGTCTGTAGTGCGTTCCTTCAAATGGTACATGGCATGACAGTTTATAGATGTTGAAAACATATAGTAAAGGATCTCTACTACTAGTGGGAAGCAAGCAGATCTTTATAGTGGGTCCAAGATAATGAAACATTAGGTTGTACTGCAGCCTCCTGCTAGGGGGCTTGTGGATTCAAGTATGTTTCTCACTCCATTTATCCAGGAATTTTTCCTGTGTGAACCACAATGTTGCTGTGATATGTTCCTTCATAACCCGTGCTTTCTTCCTTTCCTGCCATTCAGCAGGATGGGGGACAGCCAGTGGGAAGTGATGTCCTTAAGTGCCATAAACACATACTATGGAATACATCTTTGTGACCTCTGCTCCCTAAAGATCCTGGAGAGAGTCCCAAAACTAAATTCTTGGGGCCCCATATTCAAAAGTCCAAGGCTGCATCATGCAAGTGCCTGCGCCACACAACTTAGATGTGCATGCACAAAATAATGATATGTTCAGAAGATGCGCCATGAGATGTGATCACCCAAGTCTGGCTGAATACCCCAAACATGTGTGATCATGCAGTAGGAGATGCATGGTATGGCAGGTGACCTAAGCCCTATACAGAGCATAGGGAATGCACAACACAAAGGCACTTGCGCGAGGCACAAAATTGCAATATTCAGTCAGAATATACAACTGGCCTCATTGCACATTCCAAGCCCACTACCCACATGCGCAGCTCATTACTGTAATATATTTAGGCCATTTACATACCCCGGGCATGCTCAGTTACAGCTTTGCAGGGTTGTCCCACCACCCCATAAAGGTGAACAGGAGGTACTGCAGCCTAACAGGCAGGCATAATGGAATGTTTGTGTGTGGATGGGTGGGCTGCATTGGTCTGGATACAGTGTTATTACTCATAGCCATGTACAGTTTCAGACTGTGATACAAGGGGCCCACCTGCAGAGTGGCCACAGGGGCCCACCTGGACAAGCAACAGGTGGAGGGCACAGGGTAACACAGTCTGATCGGTATACCAAATGCATGTGATACACCTGCCCCATATGCAGTGTACAGTCACCTGCAGTGCCACACACACCCCGTATAAGAGGAACATGATGAGAACTGCATGGGATGGCAGTATGAAGAAGGTGACCAGGTACCCAGGTGGATGGGTCCCACCTATGTGCACCTATAGTGTACCACTGTGAGTACATGCCATGGGTCAGTTCCTGACCCGTGCCATGCGGCCGTTAGTAACACCAGTCTACCTGGGCAACACTACCGCATACATCACCCTGAGTAAACGCCACCACTGGGTGGCACCCTGCAGGCTGCATGGGTGCAGGCCATGGCACCTGGTACATATACTACAGTATGGCTGTCTGCTCTGCTGGTATGCCCTGGGGGCACCCGACAGCACTGGCATGTGGCTGCTGGGTGTCTGTGTCCAGGGTGTGGTGTGGGGGGGTTGCCATCTGGATGGTACTGGTGGTGACATGGCACCTGTGGCTCTTGGTATGTCCATCCTGGCATGACTTCTGAGTGTGGGTGCCTGGAGCATGTTCTGGTGCATCTCGGAGGGCTGTCTCTGGATGGTCTGCCTGCAGTTCTGCAGCCTGCCTGTGGGTGGCAAGCCAATATATGTCATCCTTCTGTTTGCCTAACTTTGGGCAGCTCATTTCTGAGATGTGCAGCAGATGTGCTGCACATTTTGGCAGAACATAGCAATGCGCTGCATATTCATGAAACTGCCCCCTTTATTTGCACAGCATACATTATTTCTGCATGATGGCACATTCAGAAATGCATAACGCATCTCTCCCTTTTGAATATCGCACTTCCGCGCATTTTGTGAGATGCACCGCACATCTCCATTTTGGGCCGAGCATCTCCATTGAAAATGTGGGCCTTAAAGTCCAGTGTGAAATCTCAGCCCCAGATCTGACACTGCTGTCTTTGGATCAGGGACCAGAACTTCTGTACTTTGTAACATCCCCAAAATTTGTGTAAGTGATTTCCCCTTGCTTTGCAGCTTCCCCAGCACCAGTCCGTGCTGCCCACTGTGATGTGTGCTGTTAGGGATGAGGTGTGAAAGCAATGTACCGGGATCATCCAATGGTATTCCTTCCACTGGGGAGATGCCGTCATCATCATCCAGCCTTCCTTCAAATGCTTTTTCCATTTCTGTTCTGTAAAAGCTTCACCCATTTCTGTTCCCCACTTCTCCCTAACTCCTACTAGGCTCAGATGAGTTGCAGTTATAATTAACTTATAAACCATCAATATGTATTTCTCCTGAATATTAAGCTCTTCCCAGGTTGACAGAGGTCTAGAAACCTGCTCCAAACAGTGATCGGTGGACAGATAATGCCCAGGTTGTAAGTACAGGAAAATGTCCCTATTTGGGATGCCATAGGTTTCCTTTATGTGATCAAAAGAGATTGATATTTCATTGCTCACCATCAGGGCATGCTTGATGAGAGCCAGTCTGTTCCGCTGTCTAAAATTTGATACACTGGGGCAAACTCTGGGTCACCTATTATGGCAGTGAAGGGCCAATGTCATTAGGGGTGCAAGAAACCTATTAGATCTTATTACCCATCCATAGTGAGTGGCTTGTCCATGGGTTACAGAATTCCTGCATTAGAGTTTGGGCTAAGTGTGCCATTAGGATGGTGAATAAGGGGGTGGGTAGGGATGCCCTGTTTCCCACAGTGTAACACCCCAACTCTAGCCTTTGTTTCATTATTGTGACTACCTGTACTTCTTGTGCCACTAAATACTAAAATTCAAAGTGTGGTAATCCCCACCCTCCCTCCTCTTTGGGTAAGTATATATTGTTAAGGCCTATCCTAATTCTGTGCTGTTACAAAAATAATTTTAGAGTGAGCTTTTTAAGGCGAGCCCCCCCCAAAATGGATATTTTGATTAGGAGGGCTTGAAATAAAAACATGAGGCTAGGGAGGGCATTCTTTTTAAGTACCTCAGTTCTACTACTCAATGTGAGAGGCAAGAGGGAACAAGTCTGAAAATCTTTTGATATATCTTCCATCAGAGTCAAATGGTTAAGAGTTAACAGTTTTGCCACATCGAGTGTGACTTTAATTTCAAAGTAACAGACTGTATTCCGTGGTGCCAACTTAAAGAGGACGTTTTCTCTAAAGGCTGGTGGGCGGGCACAAGAAACAGTCATTGCTTCAGACTTGGTACAGTTAATTTTACACACCAAGACAGAGCTGAATTCTTGCAGATCCTGCAAGTGAGCTGGCACATGAGTGAGAGGAATCCTGGATAAAAAACAAAGTATCATCTGCATAAAGTGACATGTTCTGCTCAGAGTCAGCTATTCTTACCTCCTGAATGTCCTCATTAGCCTGGCCTGCCACTGCCAGGGGCTGTATACATATAACAAATAGCAGTGCGGAAAGGGGGCACCCCTGCCTGGTGCCATGGGCCAATGGAAACCTGGAGGAGAAGACCCCATTCACCCTGACACGTGCCTCTGGGGTCTGATATAAATATGAAATACGGGTTATAAATCTGGAGTCAAATCCCAGAACATCCAGCATCTAGGGAAGGTAGGCCCAGTAAATCCAGTCAAATGTCTTTTATGCATCCACCGAGATGGCCAGTAGGAAAAAGTTACTGGAACTTTGTTCTGTTAGGATATTAAGGAGGCACTGGATATTATCAAATTCCACCCGTCAATAAATCCTAATTGATCCCCGATGTTCAGGCTCCCACCACCTTCTGCACTCTGGTTGCAAGAATTGATGTGAACAACTTAAGGTCTACTAGAAGCAGGAAGATGGGACAATAAGGTTCATAGGCTGTGGATTCTTTCACTGGCATGAACGGTACTGATAAGTAGGCCTGCTTCCTGGTCAGTGGTGCCCCCCACACCCGACAAAGGGGTCAGGAGCTCTCCAAATACATTATAGCATTCTGGTGTGAAACTGTCTGCCCCTGGGCTGTATTAATTTTATGTTTCCAGGTGGAGTCATTAACCTCCATGTCTATTATAGGGCTGTTCAATGTGATCTGCTGTTCTGGTGTCAGGATGGCAGCTGAAGTTTCCCTAAATATTCTGTTATCTCAGCATTGTATGTGGCAACATGTTCCTGTGAGTATAATGCCTCATAGTAATCTGTAAAGATGTTATCTATCTACTGTGGGGCAAATGTTTCTTGACCATCCTGCCTCCTGACCCTCATTTTCAGCACAGGGCTGCCTCCCTCTGAATCTGCCATGCCAGCACTTCCCCAGCCCTGCCTTCACCTTCATAAAAGGACTGGCATGAATAGTATAACTTACCTTCATTTTTTTGCTCTATATAGCAGTGCAGAGCATCTTTGCATTGTTGGATTCAGGTCAAAGCAAAGCTTCAGCCATTGTGATTATGCAAGTATCTTCCACATCAAATCATTGCTGCCCCAGTTCTAACTAGTGAACTGTGCCCTGTTTTTTCTTATGTGAGACAAATTGTATTGTATAATGGCTTCTGTCACAGTCACCTTCAAGGTGTCCCACTTATCTGCCAGCGAAGTTTGCCCACTCAATTGTTTCAGCAGTAGTTGATGACCTGTTGGTGTACTAACTCTTTAAGTGCAGTCTGGTTAAGTGGGAAATTACTCATTCTCCAAATGGACTTTCGAGGTGAAGGATTAATAATGTAGCTGGTCTCTGTAGGACTCAATGGTATGTGCCTGTTCCCCATTCTCCAGGATCATGGCTAGCCTTACATAGGACTTCTGTGAGGCAGCATAGAAGATGAAATCATGGTTGCTGTGATGTGTAAATTGCCAGGAATAAACAAAGCCCATCTCCCTGGTCAACCTCTTACACCTGTGATCTGTCCTATAGTTTCCATTGCCTCCCTGTCTTACTGTAAATGTTTCTTGCCAAGCCATTGTGGAGGACTTAATTAAAGCTGCCCCTTACTATGCAAAGGGTGTTCTGTTTGAATGGGAGGGATATTAGGATGGACTGAAAAAAGTGTCCCTCTCTGCCTCTGAGTTGGAGGCATGTATGTTTAGTAAATGTACCGGGGTGACCCTATAATGCCCCTCAATGCTAAGGTAATCACCCATGGTGAGCATCCCTTCAGATTAAAATTGCCCATTCATGAATAAGATAGCTTCTATGCTCGCCCTGGGTGAGGTGAGTCTGCTGCAATAATGCCACCACTGTTCTGTTTATTTAGTTTTTTTCAACACCCTTGCCCTCTTAATGGGGCTATTGAGACCTTTAAAACTGTAAGATATACATTTCTAAATCTGCTGCCCTACTGACCTTCAGCACCCACCTCTCCCTCTCTGACAAGATATCCACACCCAGCTGCAATGGCATTAAAACACAGACAGTATAAGCATTGCAGACCATTAAAACATGGTAACTGGATCAACCGGATGCATAACCAAGCATGAACATTTAACTCATTCCATTGTCATGTGCAGGGTATCTGTTCTGCTGTCCTGGTCCACCTTTTGCACCACCTTGAATGGCACTGTGGTGGCTGGCCTCACCCTCTCTCTCTCTCCATAGGATGCCCCACTGTAGCACCACCACCTAGTTCAGGTATGTACTATGTCAGATTACCACAGTGGGCATGTGATAGAACCAAATAAGTCCAATCTGTTCTCCCCATGGGAGAGAATTATGTTGGCTGCAGACAGAGACCCCCCAAAGAATCCAGGGAGCTGATGCACACTGACAGACCAATTTGTGGATAGGGGTGAACTGTGCCTGCCCCTTGCACCCCCTAGCAACATTACCATACAACATTCAGGTCTGTGCCACTGAACCCAGCAAGTCACCTTACTGGAACATTCTTTGGCTTATTAGTACTTTTACCGGGAGTTGCAAGCAGTGTCTGAGGTGAACCATTAGAGCTCTATACCACAGAACAGGTTAAAAAATGGAATCTGTGAGTGGCAGAGTGTTGGAATATTTACAAACTCCCCACCCCACCTGCCAAGCAGATCCAGTAGGCTAGGAAAAACATACCGACATACATGAGGCATAACTTTTGGGAACCCTTGAACTGATCCTAGCTTGCAATTAATTCATTAAATTGAGCTACCTTCTGAGAACCAGCTGGGCTGCATCCAGAATATCAGAGCAGTGACTATCTTTAAGGCATACTACAGTGTACATCATCTTCCCCCCAACCCCCACAGTCATATGCTTACATTAGGGCAAAAACAATTAAGTTCTTGTCTTTATTCCCATATGGTGTCAAGGCTAGACCACCCCCAAGACCCACCATGAATCTCACTCAATGTAGCATGGCTTCTTGCACTGTAAACACTGTGGGCTGTATCTTATGCTAGCTGCACTACTATAACTATTTAAACAGCAGAATACAAGTAAAAAACAGCTGGTAAGCAGGACGGTATCTTAAGTTAACATAATGTCTGTATCTCCACCATCACAGTGGGATGCCCATGTGAGCAAAATGCTGGATGCCTAACATGTCAGTTTCCAAGGGTTCATGGTGACCTTGAAAATTAGAGACAACAGTACCTGTTTAAAATTACTTCTCAGCCCTGGGTATCAGCTCAATCTGTGACTTGGGTTCTTTGACATTTTCCTTGCACTAAAGTGTTTTCCAGGCTCCAACTGCTGAATTGGCTTTTCTTTTTTGTGCTCTAGTGAATGACTTTGGGGTTGCCACATGTGGGCTCTCAGTTCCATCTCTAAATAATTGATGTTTGGGTTCTGCATGGGTAGGTTTGGTGTAACCCCCAGTTAGAGGATGGCATTCGCAGCTTCCTCCTGGCTGCAGAAAAATTTGGGGCCAACTTCCAGAAAGATTTTGAGTTGGGCAGGAACAAACAGTTGCACTGTCAGCCCCTTTCATGACCTTAAGGATCCCTCCTCTTTGGGCTGTCTGTCAGGGGATGGGATCATGATGAAGTAACAAACAGCAATCCCCAAATGTGTGTTCCTTTTATTCCATGGCTTCCATAGTATGGGGAAATGGAAACATATGTGCTCAGTGGTGGTGGGAGTCTTGGTGCTGATAGGGGCTGATAGCCCCCAAACATATAAATACTAAAATTCCAAAATGAGTCAGGCACTCAAGGACAAAGACCCAATCTTGTGATGACTGACAAAGAGAAATGGAAACTGAAATTTCCTTCAAAAGTTTATTTCATCACAAACAGGTAGCCAGTGTAAATGGAAGAGAGCTACTCAACCTGAAAACACCCCAGCTCTTTGTCAATCACCATGACAATGGGTCTTTGTTCTACAGTGTCTAGTTCCTTCCATAGTACTCCCATTTTGCACCTATAGTCTAGAAACCACATTATTATTGGGGGAGGGGGGCAAGCCCTAACAGTCTTTGGTTTCAGTGCCAAGGCTTGATGTGCACACTCCTAGTCCAGGGTCATTTCTGCAGGTAGCCCCTGCAGTTCTTTTAGTAGGGAAGATATAAATTCAGTCATCTCTCCCACTTCTGTTCACTCCAGTAAGCCATATATTCTAACATTATTTCAGTGGGATCTGGCTTTGTAGTCATCCAGCTTCTCAGCTGTGTACCTTTCATTTTTAAGAGGATAGGGCAGGCCTTCACTGTGTAACTCTGCTTGGAATGCAAGTTTGGTCAGGCCCTGTTCTAATTCTGTTGTCTGTTTTGTATGGCTATTGGGTCTGCTTGAGCAGCAGTCATTGTTTCTTCCAACTTGGTCAGCTTAGCAGTGATGCTTTTTTTTCAGTTTGGTAGCCAATGACTGTGAAATAATAATAAAGTTCTCCTCCTCTATCCCAGCCTCTGCAATGCAGACAGGCAAGCTGCCTTGAGCTGACAAGTGTAAATATTAGATTTGGATCTCTCTGCTATAAAATCTTTCCATTTCTGCCTCACCAATTCTGTAGCATCACTTTTATTGTTGCTTGTATTGGATTTGATGGGTCATTGAGGATTTTGATGGATTAAAGGTTGCTTGTGATGGAGCTCAGACATTCTGCGGCTTCAGAGCAATGATGTCACTGGAAGACTCTTGAGTGTTCTTTTCTTAGCATAACAGTGCAGTGACTAATCAGGAACTATTTAATGTGGAGTAGAATAATGCTGTGGAATGGTATTGTCCTTTTGTGAGATTGAGATGCTTCATGCAGATAGATGGAAAACATTTAATTTATCATGATGATATAAGAAGAAAGCTAAGAATAACAAAAAAAGTTTAGTTGTTGGGACCAAATCTAAAAAAATATTAATCCACTTACCATGACTGAAATGTAAACTGGTTCCAGGAAATACAAGACCAACTGGAGCTCTGTTCCAGTTAGAGCTGTGATATTGCTTTGGTAAATTGACAGCTACATTACCTGTTATGTAAGCATTAATCACCAATGAAGGTGGCATCTAATGGGGAGTTAATGCATGGTTGAGACCATTGTGGCTTGAGGCCAGAGGCCGAGGGCATACAACGGTCCAACCATGCATTAACTCCCCATTAGATGCCACCTTTGGAGGTGATTAATGCACTTGTAACATGGTGTGCACATTACTGCTGGTCTCACAAATCACTTTCTACTGCTGTGATCAATTACACGACTATGCCATTTGAGATAGATAGTAAACTTTACTGTTACTTTGAGAGGTTAGGGTGATGCTCTGTTAGATACATTTATGTCCTTTCAATACTTTTGTGCATAAGTAGGTACATGTATTCCTTAACAATTACTATAACTTGTTCCATATTTCTGATGGCTGTTCATTTCTTATCATTGTCAGGAGGACCCCGGGTTGCTAGTTTCACTCCATCGCTCTGAGACTCTGTGTCTCATTTGCATACACCGTTTGCCGGTTAGTACGATCACAGCATGGTGTCTACCTGACATGCTCGTCTTCACACTGCTTGCCTTATTACGCTGCTGAGAATGTTGAGCTCTCTTTCTGGTGTTTCTACTGCATCGATGCTCCATGATTATATTTACCGGTGCCACATACTGTGACTGTCTCCGATTAACAGCCATTTCCACTTCATTGCTGTGCCACTCTCTGTTCCCTTCCGCTCCCTGGCATCTCACTCGCTTCTTTTCCCCAGGTTCCTCACTTTTTCACACACTGCCCTACTCCTACTCCCTATCTCTCTACATCTTGCCATTTGGTGCTTCTTTCAAAACTTGTCATCTAACCATGTGTCTGGTTCCACATAGGCTACAACTTACCCACACTTTCTCCACTTGCAGTTACTTCTCTCTGTCTCATACTATTTCTCTCTCACTGTGTCTCCATTACACTTGTCCTACTCCTGGTTGAGCAATCCTACTTGCTCGCTGCCCTGATTTCCTTGTTGTCTTTCTGTATACTGCTCTTTTCTCCCTGTGGTTACTTTCTGCATTTCACAAGCAACACGGCATTATCGTGCCATAATGCCGGGTTGCTCCTGCACCACGTGATGCCATCTCGCCTATCACGTGCCGCCCTGATAGAGCTCTCAATAATGTCGTGTTACAATCTGTATTAAAGGTCTTCTCTGCCTCTCTTTATTGAACAGGTTTCAATACACGCATTTCTTTCTATAAACCCAGAGGATGAGGGATTCAAACCTATGTTCTACCTTGATTGGAAACAACCTCTAACCTCACAAAAGATTTGCAATTCAACACTGTAGAATTAAAGAGTCCCTCCACACAACAGATAATCCTACAATATGATTCACCATGGTAATATAACACTGGGATGCCACCTGCTGCAGTTGGATCTGTTTTACTTGGTATTCACTAGCAAACCTGATGTTATTCTCCTGTGTTTAACAGCCTACAACATTTTAGTCATCTAAAGAAGTCGCTTGTAAGTCCCACAGCCTTCCTTGCAGGTAATTGCTGACAAAATTGTCAATATGTTATTCAGTTAGGTCATGGATGGCATAAACATTGCAGCAGTTCTTTCCCTATTGTATTAGGTATATTGCTTTAATAATGCACTCATATGGCAACCAATTATATTTGATCACCTTCTGCTTTATGTATCACTGGTGATGCAGAATCGTCATAGATTATGACATAAACTAGTGGCAACATATTCAGGCTGTCTTTTGTTCTGTTGTCAAGAGAAGTTGTGGGTTTGCAGGAATGTTTTGAGACTTTTCTAAGGTTAATGTTTACTGATACTGTATTTGAATTGTAAAACCTCTGTAGTAAACATAACAAATAATATAGGCAACTACATTTTAAGTAATGAACTAATCAATAACTCTAGAAATGTTTATCAGCAGAGATTATAGAATTATAATACATGGGAGAGGGTGATAAAGGATGGAATTCAGTGAATTGCTGTCTTTGTTATGGTATCATTGTGACATCAAAAGGTTGTTATCCCTCTTGACTACATCACAACAATACCATAACAACATCAGCAACTATCCAATTGGGTTCACAGGGATGGGGAAACTGCTGCAGGGGTGGAGGAACTGATTCAAGATGCAGCTCCTCTCAATCGTTGGTTTTAGTCTGGCACCTTACCTTGACAACTATGTCCTCATTGTGCCCTTTTCTTGAAGCACCATTCAGTACTGGGTAAATGTTTCACCACCATGGCTGTTCAAGAGGAGCAAGGTTTGTGGGGCATCTCACTCATGTGCATCTCTTGGATACAGACAGTTGCAGTGGTGAGAGCTGGACCTAAAGGACAGTGGTGCAAAGTTAAAAAAAAAGAAAAATAAAGACGCATTTCCTTTAACTGGGTCCCATACACTGTAAAAGCTAATGGAGGGGCATCAGTTAATAACAACACCAAATTCACTTCTTAAGGTTGTCATGGCATCAGTAAGCCTCTTGAGTTATACTGCATAATTCTTATTTGTTATTTTCATGTATATTGAAAAAATACTGTATTTTCTAATCTTGCATTTGTTGGAGTTCAGTCTTATATTTCAAAATAAAACTGTTTCTTCCTTATTTTATCACTAAGGTTTAAAAATTAACCCTGCTTATTTAGCAGCTCTGGTATATGGGTAAAGATGCAGCAAAGCTTAAATTAAAATGCGAAATGCACGCAGAGTCGTTCACTTCATGGTTATAATCACTTTGTGTAATTTTTCCGCTGGAGATTCGACTTCACCTTGACTTTGTGTGCTCACTTTACCTTACTTTGATGCACAAGGCAACGTGGTCAGGTAATCAGTAGTTTGGTCACATGTGTGCATCTCTCTCTCTTTTTTTTTTGAATTGTTTAACCAGGAGTGGCACACTAAGCTAAAAACTTGTTTACAGGTGCGACCTGGGAGCACAGGAAAGTTAAATGACTTACTCAGGGTCACACAGTATGCAAGTGGGGGCTTTGGGATTCAAACTCAGGTCTTCAGATTTGCAGCTCAGAGCCTTAAACCACTGCACCATACTGCCTTCTCTGCAGGTCATATGACCACTTTTCTCTACAGGAAATGATTGTTTCCACTTGTTGAGTCAGTCTGAGTCAGGTTGTAGTGTGTGGAGGACTGCAGGCAGCTAATACAGATATCATTCATTGAATAGTTCTCATAGTTTCATACTTTTTAGCACCAATCTATCTTTTATTTTTCCTACTGTATTCTGCTAACTGTACTGCCTCTGTTTTTTAAAACTTGTACTTTACTCTCTCTTCTTCTGTCTTTTCGTTTTTTTTTTTGTCTGTCAGATCCTCTCTTCTCTCTGTCTGTTATGGATCATCCAGCTGGACATCACGGCCCAAGGACACATGGTGGTTCATGTGTGGTAATCCTGAATAGGGCAGTTTTTGGGTTGCAGGGCCACTAGCAACCAAAGGAGGTGGAGGTGCAGCAGGAAGATGAACAGAAGCAGCTACAGCTGGTGGAGCAGCAACAGCAGGAGCAGCAGCATGCAGGAGCCCCTCCTGTGGTTCCAAGCCCAGAGCATGATCCGTCTGCTCCAGCAGAACAAGTTGCAGAAGAGACATCACCAGTTGTGTGAAAGCAATGCCAGCCTTGGGGCCCTGGGAAGAACACCTCCACCATGTGGGCATATTTTTGTTTTAACCCCGGTGATCAAAGTGTGGCTAAGCACATCATATGCCATGAGGTGACCCATAGGGGTGGAATCACAGGTGTATTGGCAACAGGGAGCAGTGGACACACCTAGCCTGGCACCACAATGCAGAATGGCAGGAGGCGAAAACAGCAGCATCAAGCAGAAAACATAAACTGCAATCAGTGGTAGCCCCCCCCACTGTACAAATACCACCACCATTACTTGCTTCAATGGCACCACCACCAGCGGCAGAAGCAGCAGCACCATTTGCAGCAGGCAATGAGCAGCAGGAGTCAATATATAGGGAAACTGTCGAGCTGCAACACATGGTGATGGAGCTCCAGCAGACTGTTGCTCAGGTCGATGACAATCAAGACCATGAGATTTCAATTTTGACAGTAATCAGTAACCGTCTTTTGTGGTGGTAATGGTGAAAGAGGTACCACTGCGTAAATGTGGTGCGTAGTTCAAACGTTATACTCTGGTCTGTATCTGTACCCTTTATCTTCTTTCCTTCATCTTGTCTTTCTTTGACACCTATACCCCCCAAAACCACACAAAAATATGAAAGTATATAAATTTGATGATATAAGAACATCTATGCTAGCCTTCTTGAGCTTTCCTCACCTTATCTGTTTCATTCTGCTGTATGCTCTTTTCCTACTTTCCTTCTTCTATCCACAAATATCAAGTATTGGTACCATTATAGAAAGGCTTGCATGCCAGTCATATTGCTGCTACTGTGCTGATGCACTGGTGGTGTGCAAGTAAGAAGAGAATTCCATAATAATAGAAAATGAACATCTTTTGTGTGGGCATTGAAATATAAGCCTGTTCAT
Source organism: Neoceratodus forsteri (assembly GCA_016271365.2). Taxonomy (NCBI): domain Eukaryota; kingdom Metazoa; phylum Chordata; order Ceratodontiformes; family Ceratodontidae; genus Neoceratodus; species Neoceratodus forsteri. The sequence continues at coordinate 153,693,158 of JADMNL010000026.1, read as the reverse complement.
GTTGATGTCTCCTCCTGCTAGCCACTAATACCAAGTAGTGACCCCATTACAGAAATGCTTATATGCTGTGAAGTAAAGCTGCTACTGCACTAGTGTGCAAGTAAGAAGAGAATTCCAGGAGATTCCAAGTGAGAAAATGTCTGCTGTTTAAATGTCATGAAAAGTCACGACTCCAGTCCAGAGGAAGAATAATCAGAAGAGAAACTGTTCATAAAAGGCACAAGCATTTCAGGGCACACTGATTCAAGTGTGCACCTACAGCCTCAACTCGCCATAAGTGTCTCAAGGTGAGAAAATGACATGTTGGCACCTGCTGCTGCTGCTGCTGTTGTCCTGCTGTTTACTGCTGCTGCTGATATACAGTATGTCGACTTGCTATTAGCTAGCTACTTGCTAAATGATCAAGCCATGAAAGATAAGTATTTTGGGGGTCATCATTTCAAAAAGTTTCATTAATGTTTTCTCTTTTTCCAGGTTTTCTGTTCACAACTGGAGTCACTAGCATCGCCATCATTATCTGCTTCCACAAATTCAGTTTGATGCTGTCCTGTGGCAAACATGTTCCTTCCAACCATGGCTGCCACAGGATCATCTGCAATTTCTTTGTCAACATATGAATCTTTGGATGGCACGTCAGGCATAAACTCAACATCGCTGAAAAATCAGATTAATTGTGAGCCATTGTCAGACTCATGATCAGAATCATGTTCAACTACTGTGGGGATGGGGACGGGAATGTGTGTGTGACATCAGCTACACTCTGAATCATGTCTTTTGGACTCAACAACATTTTGGCAAAATGATCAGTTTGCATGGGTTGAACTTGAGAAATACGCATGCCAACACTAACTTCAATGCCACCACCACCAACACCAGCAGGGACAACCACATCTCCAACCATCGTCATAGTGACTGATTGCACTGAGAAAGCATAGTCAGAGAAATCCCTTTACTTGCATCAACTATTCCTTCTGCTGCACACCATGGCCACAGCCACTCTTGGCACTGGCAGCAGTGCCACGCCAGAAACATCTTTGCATATACGCTCTTCATGGGCATTTCTGGGGGAATACACAGACAATTAACAACAAATTTAGATTTAGGCACTTTTGGAAGGTTGGGAAGCCAAAAAGCAAGTGTGACTTACAGATGGAGATTGGGCCCTAAAGAGATGCAGTGGCACAGACAGATGGAGGTTGCACACTAAAGAGATGCAGCCATACAGGCACAACAACACCGCCTTAACCAGTGGGCACTGAAATCCCAAACTGGAAAAATAATACCTTTTGTGGGGTGGGGGGCAATGCAGTAGCAGTCCTCTATCTAGATAGAACAAAGCAGTAAAACATACTGCAGAAGGATAACAGATTCAGAATCTTGTGATTACTCTGCAGCACAATAAAATGTGCCTGACTTGATGACACACACACACTCACACATTACAGGTAATGCGAGAACATTTAACAGTTCAATGCACTATATAACCAAATCTTTTAAACAGAATTAAAATATACAGTGTACCACAACAGAAAAATTAATCAAAAATGATTTCAGGTATTACTGTGTGTACATGAATGCACAAATACTAACATACACTACTACCCAACCGTTAGAAAGACTGCCTTTCTCAGTGTGAATCTCTCTCCACCACAGATACACCCCTCCACCGAGGAACACTTCAACAGCGTCTGTCAGTACACAGACTGAATGTTCAAATTAATATTCTAAATGCACACAAAACAATCAACACTTGATGATATAAGCACAGGAGGGTTTTCTACAATCTATGTACTAAATGCTGCACAAAAGAATTGGATCAAAAGTGATTTTTTAAAGCTTTTTCAAAGGTTTGATTCTCTTAGCTCTGACAGCACACTGTCTCCAGCTTTCCACTACACACACACTATGCAGAACTGAGGCTGTGAAAGACAATCTAGAGTCCATGTGACCTGCCATCCCATGAATCACTGCAAAATTTAAGTAGTCCGTAACCATAGCGACTGAGATTGAGCACCTAGAAAAATAGCGACTAATCTCGTGACTGTGATCATGGCTACCTAGGGAGGAGGATGATCGGATACTGGGGTTAGCAAATAAAGCAACAGGAACTCACGGGTATATGCCTGCATGTTCCCATGGGAGGGAGAGACACAGGGGAGGGATGGGATGTGGGAGAGGTTGTGGCGGGCAGCTGCCAAGCTGAATTGTTGGCATCATAGGAAGGGTGGTCGGCTGAGAGGCATGGGGTACCAGGTTCCCATCCGGCTTTGTGTGGCTTCTTTTTTTTGCTACCTGGCGGCATGTATAGCCCCATGTTTTTGCCCCCCCAACATGCACGCCTCTGGAGTTGAGAATCCATAAGTAGGGGGGTGCGGGGGCGACAGCCCCCTATTAGAAACAAGACCTATAGGTCTCAGGTACCTTTTAGCACTGCAGTGCGCATCGCCAAAATTATTTTTTGGCAATGTGCACTCATCATAATAGCGATCGCTGTTCCTCAATCGCTATTATGAAATGGCACCAAAATTCACCTCAAAGAGCAATATGAAGACGAAGCAAAGCGAAGTCCATTCAAATCAATTGCACTTTTAGTTAAAATTAAGGGGAAGGCTTTAAAACAAGGTGAAGTAATGCAAAGTCCATAGAGAACTATGAACGTGGAGGTGAAGTAATACACTTTGCGTTGCGGAGCACTAGTTGAATTCAGTGTTAATAAGCGAAGTGCTCTGATTGGCAAAGTTAGGGGACTTTGCCCACCTCTATATATGGGATCCAAAAGCAGTGCACAATGTAATTTTTTGGGATATAATGTTTAAACAAATAGCCACCCAAACACTCCTTTCAGAATACTGTGTACCATGACAGAAACATTAAGTATATTTAAGGTCTTTATTTTTGTCTGTCCCATATCTACTATATTTTGCAATATCATCATCCAGTCCCATATGTCTTACATTTATTACATTACTGTCAAAGATCTGGAACCTAAACCAAATAATACATTTTCATATAGTAGCTATGGGATTTGCATCACCATAGGAAATTCTTCTAATTCATGAATGGATTTAATTCATTCTAACCACTGACTGCAAAAATTGTTAGAAAGGTATGGTATGTAATTTTATCTTACCACATCCATTGTTTCTTTATTAGTGTCTCTGTAGGTATGAATTTATAAATCTGTGGCATAAATGTAGTATATTGTAAATTTAGACTTGACATAGTTTTGATTAGAAAGCTCAGTTTTCAGACCTCTGTTTGGAAGGCTAATATTTTCTTTTTGTTGTTAACTCAGTTGTTTGGTACCACCACCTCCTCCTGCCAACTGGTGATGGGGACATATGCCTTTACCAATTTTCTCCTTTGACCCCTTAGGCCTGACACATGGCTGTGTGAGCGTTGTTTATTTATTTAAGTCTTGATTATATATACCTTTGAGCTAAGAGCTTTTTACAAAGGTTCCACATCAGTAGAAAGGACAACAAATTAAACAGGACAGTAAAGTACGTACAATAAAGTGTAAATAGGAGGTACAAAACTCATAACAGACACAAAATCATAATGGACAGTCACAATAAAACAACAGAGACCCTTATGGTAATCAGTTTCAGGCACAGGCAAATGCATACAATACTTTGATATTGGCTAGCAGGCTTTGTCAAGACAGACAGGGCACAGGGTGTAGGAAGGGATTGGGAGGGTAGGGTGGGAAGAGTAAGAGAGGGGTGGAGTGGAGGACGGAGGTGAGGTGGGGCAAGGGGAGGAGGAGGAAGGATGGAGAGGGGTAGGGGGATGCAGGAGGAGGGGTAGGAGGCAAGAGTGCTAAGTTACTATGAAAGAGGTTGAGTGCTAAGGCTGAGGTTTGGGAAAACATGATTAAGGGAGACAGTCACAGGTGCTAGCTGAAGTGAGTAGTGACCAAAACTTGGATTTGAATGGGCCCAGATTAATTTCAGAGGTGATGTCACTATTGAAAGCATTCATCCAGAGGGGAGCCCTGTAGATGAATGATCTTTGCCCCTGGGTGGTTCAGCGATGAGAGACTTGTAGGAGCTGAGATTCAGAACCTCGGGTGAAGCATGGATTATAAGAGGGGCTTAGAAGATCTTATATTCCAGCTGGCACGAGGCCTAAGGTTATTTTCTTGCCCATCAGGCAAGTTTGGTACTTGATGCAATTTTTAAACTGTAGCCAACCTGTTAAGACATAGAGGTCACATGTATGGGTGAGATGGTGGGCTCCTAAGACGAGATGACATGCCTTGTTAAGAGCAGTGAAGATACACCAGAGGGCAATATCAGTCATAGAACCATAGATGATCAGTCCATAGTCAATTATAGAAATGTTATCTATATGCACCCCATATGACAGTTTGCTGTCTATGGTGACTCCAAGATACTTAAAGAATTGTACCTGTTTGAGGATAGTACCAAGGCAGTTAGTGATGGTCAGAGGATGTTGCCTGTACTTGTTATGGGAATTGCTGAAGAGCATAAGCTTAGTTATAGTTTAGTATCAGCTTGTGATGACTAAACCATTTCTTTACTAAGGCAAATCCAAGTTGTAGCTGGTTCTCAAGGGGGTGTAGGCTTGGGGTGAGTTGTGTAAATTACGATATCATATGTGTAGAGTAGGATTTGGGCAGGAGCATGGGAGACTGTTTAGAAAGAGACTGAATAGGAGTGAGCCCAGTATAGACCTTGAGGAACCCCAGAGTGAACAGGTCTTGAGTCAGAGAGGACGTCGACAATTTTGACTTGTTGACTGTGGTAGTCCGGATAACTTTTAAACCAGGCAGTGGAGTCAGAGGAGAGCCCTACATTAAGTAGTTGTTCCAGTAGTAGAGGGTGATGGACCATGTTGAATGCTTTTGTCAAGTCGATGAAGGCAGCACCAACTAATTGACCATGGTCCAGGGAACTATGTATAGAACCGGTGAATTCCATAAGGGCTGAGGTGGTGCTATGCCCTTTTCTGAACCCATGTTGTTGGGTACATTGGATCTTTTGTTTGTCAAGATAATCAGTAAAGCTGGTCAGCTACAATCAGAGCCCTAAATTCTGCGGTTCTCTTGATTACGGAATTTGCATGAAATTGCATCATGCCCATAGAATATATATAGTGCCACAGAATTCATTGTTTTGCTGAATTTTCTTATAAATATACTGTTTTTCCATAGTGTTAGGATTTCTTTCCCATTTCATTTATCCTGAAGCCCTCCTCTATGCTCAGCATATGATGTCATCGATGACATCACATCATAGTTAGCCAATCACAGGACTGTGTTCTGCCAGAGAAGTGAATAAATCATGCAGCAGAAATCAGAAAATGCTGCTGCAGAAGCCAAGGAGCTCTGCCATAGAAATCAGAAAATTCTTCCAAGAACACTAGGGCCCTGGCCACAATGCATTCAAGTGCCTTAGACAGAGGTGGTAATATGGAGGTAGGCTGGTATTCATGTGAAGAATCCTGTCTCCACTTTTGTAGACTGGGGTAACCATGGCTGATTTCCATTTATTGGGGAATTGTGGGAGTCTGATTGAGAGATTAAAGATCCTTGTTAAAGGCACTAACACTTCCTCAAGGGTGAGAGACAGCAGTTTGAGGTCAAGGTAGTCCCCACTGTGTCTGGATTGACCAATTGCTTTATGGATATATTTTTGGGCTTCATGCAATGAGACTTATTTGAAGTAGATTGGCAAGTGACTGATCACTGGGGGAGAGCTTACAGGACTGGCCGAGGTGACATCTGCATCAAAAAAGTCAGGTAGAAGAACACTGATAAGGTATGTGAATGCATTATTTAAGGTATTGGCAGTAGTCAGGGGGTCCAGAGTTGTAGTCCCATCAATATCAAGTAAAGTGGGTGATATTTTGTTTTTTTTCCCTGTAACCTCTTTGATATTATTCCAGAAAGCTTTACCACTGCCCCATGTGTCAGTATGCACTCCTTGTAGTATTTATTTTTTCAAGATAGATGGACCTTGTGCAATCATTCTGCACGCTTTTGTATTTTTGAATATCTGATTGCGTGCGGTGGCTCGGGGCCGGTGCTAGAGGTGGTCCCTAGATTTCATATGAGCTAATAAGTCTGCAGAGAGCCAGGGGTTGCAAGACCTTTGATTTTTGCTTTTATGGGTGAATGGGAGTCACAGTTAGCATTAAATATGTTGATGAAATAATCAAGTGCTGTGTTGACATCCTTCGCACTGTTGTTGGGAGTCCAATCTACACTCAAGGAGGAATTTGAGGGGTTCAAGATGACCCCAAGTAGGACCCTGTTGGTGATTGTCTTGATGGAGGTTTGCAAAATTTGTTTGTCCACATGCAGATGACAGGGGATGGTCGCTGAGCGTGTCCTTGAGGATGGTAGTGTTAGTAATGTGATCCAATCCAGTAGGCTGCTTGATCCCATTTTGTAGTTGGATCTAGTTGGGTGTTAACCAGCTGGGAAAAGTCTGTGGGGAGAGATGGTGTCCTAAAGCTTCCATTCTCAGGTGCAAGCCAATTAATATTAAAATCTCCTATCAGAATTAACTCCGAGCCAGGGGTTGGTTTCTCATAAAGTCTATGACAGAATTGAGACCCCTCCTGTTCTTTCAGAGGATGTACATTGATGTTACAGTAAGTGCCCTATTATGGGCACCAAGCAGAATTTTGATGGCTAGTATTTGTATGGTTGAACCAGCAGTAGGTACCAGCAGGGGGTGTCCCATGAGTGACTCTTTGAGATAGATTGCACATCCTCCTCCTCCTCTCTTGGTAGTCCTGTCCAGTTTGAAGATGGAATAATCTGGCAGGGCAATAGCCGTGTCAGGGATTTTTGGTGTGAGCCATGTTTCAGCAATTGTCAGGATGTCTGGATTGTGTTGGTTAACAAAGACTTGTAGTGTATCCAGTTTAGGGAAGAGACTGCTGATGTTCATGGCTGTTAAAGTAAGTAACCCCAGCCACATTAAAGAGGCTGCCTTATGTGGTGGGCTGGGGCCAGGGTTTCCATGAATATTTCCAGACAAAGTAACAACATAAGTACAAGTCTGAGCAGGCATAATCTTAACTGCTGTAGGTAAGTCTTGCCATCCACCTCTGTCTGGTGTCCCAGCTTAGTTGTTGTTGGCGCTCTCAGAGGGAGAGCATGAGGGATAGAGGGAGAGCGATAAACTATGGGTGCATGTTACCCATCCCTGATGGTAAGCGTCAAAGCAGTCATAAGGCATAGAGCTACTATGTACTGAGAGGATCAGAGGTGAGAGTACCAAGAGTAAGGTAGATTTTATTGAACATGTATCAGGGAGGTTGGGAGGGTAGCAGGCTCCTGGTAAGCTAGTGTGCAAAATCAGCAATGTGAGCACAATAAGCAAGGAGCAGATGAGTCTGCATCATTGTATTTAGGTAGGTACTTGATGTGCCAGATAGGATAAGAGCCCCTAGTGGCAGCTATGTATAACCTGCTAATGGTAGAGTGGACACAGCAAAGTTCACTCCTACCAGAGATATAGCCCTCTAGTGGCTAGAAAATACAATCTGATAATGGAAAAAAAATTGATATAAAAAGAAATTTAGGCAGCAGAGAGATAAGCTCCAGGGGAAGGTGCTAGGCAGATTGAATCCCCAGGAGCTAAAGCCAATAAGGGAGAGATGGAGTGCTGAATCAGCCTTGTAGTAGACTCAAATTCAGCCACCATCCACCAACTGAGTTCATGGCTAGCAGCTGGGCTGGAGCTGCTTTCTCGGCTACCTGGATCCATGCTCTGAGGGCAGGCTGGGAGCACCTTGTGGTTGGCTGTGTTCAGCACCAGACCACTAGTGCAGAACATGGAACCCACTCAGTGAATCCAGGATCCTTGCTCTTGAGGGCAGGCTGGGAAGCACCTTGCTGTTGGCTGTGTTCAGCACCAGACCGCTAGCACAGAAGATGGAACCCCCTTAGGGAATCCAGACAAGAGAAGGGAGAAATCTGCTTATATGAACTGACAGGACAAAGGCCTCAGAGATTGGGAGGTGGAAGAAGTAAGGAGACAAAGGAATTCAGTAATAAGGTGAGAAATTAAGGATGCTGAGTTAGCTAGGGAGGGAGAAGCATGCTATGCACCCCATGGTGCCAGCTCAGCCCCTTCCACCTGCCGATACTTTTGCTGCCCTCTCTCCACCCACGGCATCCACTGGACCTCCACCAGGTGGAAGCAGAACTACTGGGGGGGGGACACAGGCATACTCAATCCTGCTTCATCCTTCCCCCCCAAGCCTGCTCCACGTATGACCTGAGGTCATTCGCGAACCCAGGTCATCGGTGTAGTGGGAGATAAGGCATCCAGCATCTCAACCCTCTGTGCTACTGGGCCAGCTTGAAGGCTAATCTTTTTTGAGAAGCACAGTCTGGTTAGTGAAAGACTGAACCATGAAACTGTTTTTAGCTAACACATCAGTAGTATTAATTTTGCCAGTACTGTTACTTTGATATACTGTAGCTAAATTTAGATCTCACCTATGAAGCTAGAACAGAAAAAAAGTATATTTTTATGAAACTTGGTAACCACTTGATAAAGAACAGTTGGTTTTGAAAAAGTCCACACTGTATCTAGTAGCCATAAATAGACTGGGATTTAACTGATGTTTTCTTGTACAGTTTTTGTTTATAAGCTTCCTTCATTTTAATTCTTCTATCAGTCATTCATGGAGATCAGATAAAGTGTTTCTGTTATGATAGAGATGATCTGCAAGGAAGTTCATGAGAAAGGATTCAAACTGTAATTTATTCAAGTCAATTTGTTTACATAGTATCCTATCCCTGGGTCTCTGGGCATTTCAAAAAGAACAATACACCCTAAGAAAAAAGAAAGAGTATATAAACACATTACAGCAAGTTTACATAAATTAACAATAAATAAATTACCAGTTAAGACAAACAAATATCGAGACCCATAAAACTAAGCTCCCAACTGATGTCATAAATTTAATAAATTACCAATTCAGTCAGCACTAAATGATTTGGTAAAAAATATATAAATAAATTAATTAATAAAACTTCAGTCTGTTCTTAAATGCCTCCACCAAGGATGAACTCATATGATGATGTTATAGAGAGTGTTAGAAAATAGTGTATGCTACCAAGAAAGCTGTGCTTCCTCATTCTATTTGCAAGATCTCAGGATGGCTAAACAAATTCCCTTGGGGAGCAGAGGTTGTGACCAGGACAGTATATTGCCAAGAAATCTTTAAGGTAGATGAGCCCAGCTCATATAGGGCTGTATAAGCTAGCAAAGCAGTCTTGAAAGTGGTGCACCACCTAACAGAGAGCCAGTGCAGACTGCTCAGCACAAGGGGAATATGGTCTATGCATGCAGCCCCTGTGACAGCTTTGGCCACTGCATGCTACACCAGTTGCAGCTGACACACCAGCTTTCCAGACAGTCCTGGGTATACAGCATGACAGTAATAGATTCTGGATGAAATAAAGGAATGTACAATAATCAATAGGTCCTCATATGGCAAAATGGTTAAATTGGGAGAAATTCTATAGTTGGAAAAAAACATTGCACTATTACTGACGATGATGTTCCAGAGTCAGTTTGCAGTCCATATTTGACCTCAGATTGTTTACCTTCTACAGTGGACAAAACAGTGTCTTTCAAAGAAGATGACATTGGCACCTCCAATCCTTGTCAAACCAAGAGGGCCAGGTTCCATTAACAACAACTCCATTTTACATGGATTAATACTCCACCAGCTGGAGGCCAACCAGTCAGATAATTCATGATGGCAATGACACAGTACAGAGAGTGTCTCCCTTCCATTTAATGTCAGTTGCAGGTGCAGCTGAATATTATCTGCCTAGATGTGAAAACATACCCTGTACTACCAAATGACTCATCCTAAAAGCAACACGTGTACTACAAGAAATATATTACTGGGGACCGAACTGACCCCTGTGGAACCCGACAGCAGACAGCAACAGGACAAGATGACAATGAACCTGCAACAATGTGCTGTGATATGCTGGAATTAGTAACACACCAGGCCACTACTTAATCATGAAAAGGTTATATACATAGTATGACATGGGCCTGTATTAGTGTGAGTGCTGCTGGGAATTGTGAATTCTGGGCAGCATGTGGAATGAAACAGGCCTATGTTGGGCTATGGAAGTGGAACTGGCCTTTTGATGTTTAACTATCCCCACCCCCACCCAGAACAACATTGCTCAAAACATAAACTGCAAAAGAAATCCATTCATTAACTTTAAAAAGTTACAACTAATGAAAAAATCAAACCCAGTAAGTCGCATTACTTCTCAAACAAGACAAAACATCTCAAACAACTTACATGCACAGCATATATTCAAAAACTATAATTCTACACAAAAGTAGAAACATATACATACAGCATTAAACTATCAGCAAATCATCTACAAACATGCTTTAAAAGGTATTAAAATATTTACTTACCTATCTTGAAGCAAAAACAAACACAGAGCAGAGTCAAAATCTGTTCCCACTTCATCAGCTATACTTCAGTGTATCTGGATTAAATGACATGCATCTAATCAACAGGTAAGTCTTCCAGGTCTGATTTAGATCATAAGAAAAGTACAGGAAGCACATCACAGGCTTCCAACTCATCCTTACCAATCATATAGAATGAGAGGTGCAGGAAGTTAAGCTCAAGAATGCCTTCAAAGCAACATGACTGTATATAATCATGCAACCGGAAGTATCTCCCTGCAGTGCAACTGCTTACAACTAGTGGAGCAATTCAGTTACAACCTAATCCATTATACATGTTGAATTTATGCTAAGACCCTAAAGCAAACAATTCATGTATTTAATTATTTATTTATTTTGCTGTCACTTTATACGCTGATTGCTCTGATCCTATCTCTGGAGGGAGCCCCCAGTCCCGTCGTTCGATATCCACCAGCCTGGACTGACCAGTACCCACTGGGCCCCCCCCCGTGGGGCTCCCCAATCCCTGCCGAAGACTGGATCCAATGTGGCCAGCACCATGGCTATTCAGAGGAGGGACCTGCAAGGCGCCCTCTGTCATCTGCCAGAGCAATCTTTTTCTTCCTCCAGTATACTCCCCTCAGAGGTGGAGCATGCAATGATTCCAGCAGCAGCAGCATGCATGTTCCAGTTTGCACTCTGCCAGGGATGTGTCCATCTCTGTCTACATTGGCAGTGACGGTGTGCCACCTCCAGCTTCTGCTAGGAGCTAGGCATTCACCAACCACTGAAGTCTCTCCCTAGAGAAGGAGAGCTGTCCCTGGATGCTCAATCCTTCTCCTCCCTGCCAACCCCAGCAGCCCACACTCATTCCCAAACACGGGTCGCTGGTGTGGCGTAAGGAGTGGCGTCCAGCACCTCAGCCCTCAGCACCACCAGTCTGGCTATTAAAGTCAAGTATTTAAACATAGAGCACCTGAATAGAACACTAAAATACTTCTGAACAACTAAGATTACTAAACATTTTAAAGTTGAATTCCATTCGGGAGGGTTATGCATTCCAGTGTGCCTCCATGTAATTAAAGTCCCTTGACCTTCAGGCTGTAGACTCCAGCCCACCACAGTACAGTAACATAGCTTAATCCACATCTGTCATGCCTTTTCCTACTCAGGGCACACCCAGGCATGAGACATAGCTGTGTGCATTAAACCCCAGAAAGTGCATCAAATGCTTATATGCAAACCATGGAGTGAGCTGGGTCAGGCTCCACAGAGCATTTTTAACAGAAAATGTTATGCATCAAAAGAAACTCACACATTATCATTCTAGTAATCTGGTTCAGATATTGCATCATCCCAAATATAATGTATTTGATAAATGCCATTGTTACTAACAGAAAATGTCTTCGTTGCTGCATCAGTAAATTTTAAAAATAATAAAGCACAGTTTTTTTACTAATTTACTGTCAGACCATGTGAAATGTAACATAGCAGACAGACTTCTCCATCTCTACATATTATATGATTAAATTTGGCTATTTTTTGTGGGGGGTACACTTTCCACAGATTTTACTATAAATAGCCTGGTAGGACTTTCTCCACTGTACCCTCACAGCCTACCTCTATAGCCAAACCCAACTGACCAATCATCATGGCTGACACCCCTGATGCCCCATGATTGTCCTCTAAGCCAGGCCTTCATAGATTGAATATGCAGGTCATAGACCAATGTGAGGAAAGGAAGGCTGGAGAAAGAGTAACAGGGTGACAGCCCATTGGGGCATGATGAGAGAGTGGGTGTCATTTGCCTGTTTAGAGCCCCGTCTAGTTCCTCCTGATTTGTCTCCCCCGTACCATCAGAAATGTGCTGACCTGTCACTTTCTTGATGTATAGATGTCCTAATGTAATGGTATCCCTTCCCTGGGTGTTCTACCTCACATGTCTTAGTACCCTGAGACCAGCAGGTGCAAGGCAAGCAGTAATATCAACAGTGTGTTGTCCCCATAGTAGGAGAGCATGCAACTTGACACTCTGTCCTCCCCTGCTGGCCTCCCCTCCTGATGTTCAGAGCCTGGGTTACAAACCCAGGTTTCCAGCATGGTCCCCCACATTAACATTGCTTGTTTTCAGTTTTGTTGCAATGTAGCCACAGTCACTGAATACATTTATTTATCTTTGCTAACTTTAAGTGTTCATGATTAGATATTTCCTCTGAGTAGAACAGTTTAAAATATACCTAAGGCAATGTCCCATTTGTCTGTTTCGCTATTTGTCATAGACATTGTGGAGATGGTACTTTTTTAAGAGGTACTGTATGCTTAAAATTAAATAAAAAATACATATTTTGTTAATACCTTCAAGTGGATTTGTGAAAGACTTTGAATAGTAAGAGTTCTACTATGTTTAAAACATTACAGATACTATACAGTAAAGGCTTCTAACTCTTCAACCACTTAATCATTTTCACTTTATAAGGCACAAATCAGTTTAAAAGCTGCAGTGTGCTAAAAATCCTCATTCTCTAGTTAACAGTACACCTGCATTTTAATTTGACTGCCTTATTTTAATCTAACAAATATTAGATCTTCACTTTGGTATACTGTAATTCTCAACAATGTAATGCATTATTTTCCTGCATAACTCTGTCTGAACTTCAACTGACCTTATGACTGAAGGTTGAAGTACGGTAGAATCCAAGAGTCCAAGTCACTTGTTTTCAAAAGACAGAGTACTCTGTATTTTTTTAATAGCCATAATTAGAATTCATAAAGGAACATAAATAATTTTAATAAGACATGAAAGTTCTGGACCATTCCATCCCATTTTCTTCATTTCAAGAAAAGTATTTTGGTTTAGTACATTATGCTGCTCAGACAAGGTCAGGCTGTTAGCACTATTTGACATACGCAGTGACATTTACCTTAATAAATAAAGCTCTCATTACAGGTAATATGCCCTAAAATGCTGCATGGACCTCTTTGCCCAATAGTAAAAATTGTAGAGTGCTACATAATAAATGTGGACAAATTTACTGGCACAAACAGCAGGATTATCACTAATTAGCATTCCTGAAATACTTTATGCATATACAAAGCTCATTACACTTGGATTCCAGAGGACATTACATACTTCTTTAAATTCAATAAAATAATGTTCTTTTCAATTTAATTGTTTTGGGATTTTCGACAGCATTCATCTTGTTCTGTAATAATTGTGCACGTAGCTCAGAATTAATCAATTTAAAACTTTTTCAAGGAGTGGATTCTGCAAAGGGGGCACCACCCCTTTAAAGAAGTAATACTTGCCTTTTGGTGCATAATGTAATGTAATCTTAGAATTTAAAGCAGCAGTGCAATGAAAAAAGTTATTCCAAAAAGCTAATTTTCTGCTATGATTATGAAAAATATTGATAGAACTACTGATTTGTTTTTTTTTGGATGCTTCCTATACTGTGTACTGTACATTTGCATTTGTGTCTGGTTTCATACCCTCCTCAGGTCCTCAATATTATTTATATGCAAAAATGAGGTGGGCATCTTTTTTTCTTGAAAAATAATTATTTTAAAGCTGTCATAACATTCTTAAATGATGATGGAAATTGAACATTTTACCACCAAACTAAAATGGAAGACATCTGGCATTGATTAGGAAGAAAAAAAAGTGGGGTAAAACTTTTGCTCATTTTTTGTTCCACTGCTGCTTTAGGATATACGCATTGCCATTTGCATTGGTCTTTTTCATTGAAAGGGTTATAAAAGCTTCCTCTCCCACATCAAGCCTTTTTCATACACAACGGGTTAATGGGCAAAGTATTGTGATATTGGCAGTGATCACCTTTAACAGCACAAATGCAAATTAGTAAGAATATGACCTTCTTCAATTTCTGTTTATTTTTGCAAAAATATAACTAAAAGACAGAAACAATCACATATCATGTGAAGCATAATTCAGGAGACAGTGTGGTATATTGATTAGAGTAATTGCTTGGGAACAGGACCTCACAGGTTCAAACCATACTTGTGCCAAATACTCAACATGAGACATTGGATAAGTCACTTAGCTTCCCAGTCCTCCATTCCACCGAGCTGCAGAGATGGGTAGAAGTAGGAGTCAAGCAGACATGAGATATTGAAACTCTGCTGTGATACTTTTTCATTTTATTTTTCTTTTAACTGGAAAGCAGATGGACAATTCTGCTCTTTTTTTCACAGTGACTAGTATACACCTAACACTGAAGAAGTGAAATACACATGTTCAGTCATATACACACAAAGGGTACAAACATTGGTTGAGCTATTCAAAGGGGGTTGCACATGGCGCAACAGTGTTGGACCATGCACAATTCACTGATGTGCCCTGGAGCGATATTCAAAAGGGGATGTTGTGCCACACAGATCCCGATGTGCAGGGGCACACCAGTAATGCATGCGGCACAAGTGCGGGGGGCATGCCCATGCATATTCCGCACATCCCGATATTCAGCCTGGGATATGAGGCACATAGGCTGGTGCAACCCCTACTTGTGCCACACACTGGTGCTCAAAGTTGAGCCAAAAAGAAATAGGAGCAAGGGCTGGCCACGCACAGGTAAGCTGCCATGTTGCAGGGCGCAACACAGCAGCCACCAGCTGTGGGTGGCCACCGAGCTCTCGGATCCAGGTCTGTCAGCGCCGCCCTCCCCCACCTGATCATGGGCATTATAATAGGAATGTTATCCCTGGTGGTCCAGTGGACTGCTTCCAACCTGGTCGCAGGCATGATAATAATAGTAAGCATATTCAATAACCCTGGTGGTCCAGTGGACCACTTCCAGCCGATCATGAGTATAAGTATAATAAAAACATTTTAAATTATCCCTGGTGGTCCAGCAGTATCCCCACCCCACCCGCCCACTATGCCCCACTATGCCCCACTACCCTGCTCCCCTGGTCAGTGGCGGGTGGAAGCTCCCCACCCATAAGCCGCCCAGCTGCCTGCCGACTGACAGTGTACAGGCTGCTGCCACACCCATTGATCCACAGCATGGGCCAATGGGTGTGAGCATGCTGTACTACACGGTCCAGATATGTGAATGGCTCCATTCACATATCTGGACCGAAGCATGGTATGAATGAATGCCCATTGGCCCACACTGGGACCAATGGGCGCACAGCTGTACTGCTGTATGCTGTCAGTTGGCGGGTGGCCAGGTGACTTGCGTGTGGGCGCCGTACCAGCTGCTGACCGGGGGATCACAGTAGCGGGTCTCAGTGGGCTTAGTGGGTGAGGGTACCACTGGACCACCAGGGATAATTTAAAATGTTTTTTATTATACTTATGCCCTCGATTGGGCTGGAAGCAGTCCACTGGACCATGAGGGATATGGGACATGCTTTTTATTATACTTATGCCCGCGATCAGGCTGGAAGTGGTCCACTGGACCACCAGCGATATGGGGCATGTCATTTATTATACATATGCCCATGATCGGGCATTGGGGTACTTTGCTGTGATGTGCAGGGGGCATCGATCCCTGACAGCTGCAGTCTGGCAGGGTGCCAGGTGCAAGTCGCCGGGGATCGGCGCACCTGCATGCAAATGGTGCCATAATGACATGCTAATGGCCCCAGTTGTGCCTTGCATGCATTATGGTCCCATTTGCATAACCACCACTGAATATCATGTTTCCTGTGCCTAATGCAACTGCACTTGTACTGGTGCATCCCCCTGCTCCTCTCTTGCCACTTGTGCTGGCACAGTGCCACTGCGCCATGCACAATGTGGGAGGCCATGTTGCCATATTCAACAGTGCTGAGTCATGGTGCAGCACCATTGAATATCATACAGCACACTCCCTGGTGCATCCCAGTTGCACTGCGCCCAGGCTTGCACCCCAACCTGGTGCACTCTGAATATCCCACCCATAATGTACAAATACATTCAGAGATATCCAATAGCATTTTAAATAGATAGACACATAGAAATTAATGGCAAATACGGGCCACTTAACCCCTTCTATCTGCCCTTTTTTGTTTTGTTGCATACAATGCAGACCCTTCCAGGTCTAAGGTACATTTTCGTTTACCCCCTCCCTTATGTTTCCCTTGTGCTTATCCCAGGCTTTGTTGAATCCCACCACTGTTTTGCCCCCACTAACTCGACTAGAAGATTGTTCCAGACATCCATCACCCTTTCTGTGAAGAAGTATTTTCTCACATCTCTCCTGAGCCTATCCTCCTCCAGTTTCTTATTGTGACTCCTTGTTCTAGAGCATCCTTTCCTCCCAAAAATAAATCCCACTTGTACCTCATTCATTCCCACAAGGTATCTAAAGGTTTTGATCATATCCCCCTCTCCCTCCTCTCCCCTAGGGTGTACATGTTTAGTTCCTTTAGCCTCTCCTCATAGGAATTTTGATGTAGACCCTGTACCATCTTGGTAGCCCTCCTTTGGATGGCCTCCAACCTATTATGTCCTTCCTGAGATGTTGTCTCCAAACTGGACAAAGTACCACAGGTGGGGTCTAACTAAAACCAATATAGTGGCAACACCACTACCTTCATTCTGCTGATAATACCTCTACCTATACACCCCAGCATCCCTCTACCTCTTCTGATTGCTTTGTCACATTATCTAGCCACCTTCAGGTCATGCAACATGATTACCCGAGGCCCCTTTCAGGCTTGGCCATTGCTAGTATCCCCCATTTTGCACTGCACACCCAGGTTTCTGTGATCCACATGCATTATTTTGCTCTTTTTGCATTAAACCTTAGCTGTTAAATCTCTGACTACTCCTCCAGTCATTTTAAACCTCTTTCCATCCTTTGCACCACCTCCCGGAGTGTTCACTCTATTAGAAATCTTAGTGTCATCCACAAAGAGGCAGACCTTCCCTTCCAGTTCATCTGCTATGTAACTAATGAAGACGTTTTATTTATTTATTTGGTTTTTGTTTACCGGGTAGGTGCACTAGCCAGAAAGACTATTTTCAGGCACGACCATGGAGAGTACAGTCACAGTAATACAAAGCTACAAGGAGAATTTACATGAATACTAACTATTACATGAAGAGATAATCACATAACAATAGAAATTTTGACTACAGGTTTAAAAGGAGGCAAACAGCACAGACAAAAATGAAGAACAACGGTAATGTTACAAAAGACAATAAATCAGGCAATAATAAAGCAACAACAATTTAAGAGATAATGTAAGTGCTAGTGGTGTGGATATCAATTGGCAGAGAGAGATGAGGAGGGGCTAGAGAGATAAGTAAGAGGAGTGGGTGGCACAGGCAGTATGGACGGTGACTGAAAGGGGTTAGTGAGGAAGGAAGAGATTAAGAATGTACTGAAGAGGGAAGGGAGATAGAGGATGAAGAAGTAATTGGTAGGAGAGGAGATTGAGAGGAAGAGCTACAAGAGGGGTGGACCCCCAACCCCTGACAACAGGGAAGGGGGAAGGGATTTGGGGTAGGGACTGCTGCAGTTTGAAACAGGTACAGATGTGGGATGAGATGAGATGGGATCTTAGTTCTCTTTTAAAGGAGTAATGGGAAGTCGATTGATGAAGTGTTAGAGGGAGTGAGTTTCAGAAATGGGGTGCATGGTGGACATAGGCACTACTGCCTTTTTTTGTCTGGTGCCTAGGGATAAGGACAGGGCATTTTCTGCAGAGCATAGTGCATAATTAGTTTTCTGATAGGAAAGAGACTGGTCAGATGTTTGGGTGTTTGAGACCTAAAATGTTATCAGTAATGGATCCAAGTGCAAAAGACCTTAATTCTTTACGCTGAGCCAGCCAAGATCTGAGTAAAGAAGGCAATGATGTTTCAGCCTGGGGAGCAGGAGGCAAATGACAGATGTTATTATAAGTTACATCCCACTTACGAAGACATGAGTAACTGGTCAATGCACATATGAGGGCTCCATATGTGAGAGAGGAAGTAGTACCACCTTAAAGAGGACTGTCCGCGGTATTTTCCTGTGGTACCCTACTGGTCACTCTCTCCTCCTCAGAGCATGCTCCATTTACCACCCCCTCAGCCTCCTATCCCCTAACCATTTTTTTACCAAGATTACCACCTTATTGCTCACCCCCATGCTACCCAACTTGTTTACCAGCATCCTATGTGGAACAGTGTCAAAGGATTTGCTGAAGTCCAGATAGGTCACGTCCACCACCTCTCCCTGATCCAACACCTTGGTTAGCCAGTCAAAAAGATTTATAAGATTTGTTTGACATGACCTCCCCTCTGTAAAGCCATACTGCCTCAGGTCCTGCAGTCCACTGGATTCCAAGTGTCCCATGATTCTTTTCTTTAATAGTGTTTCCATCAGTTATCCTATTACAAATGTCAAGTAGACAGGCCTGTAATTTCATGCCTCCTCTTTGCTACCACTATTGTGAAGTGGGATTACATCCACTCTTCTCCAGTCCTTCAATACCACACCATTCTCCAGAGAACCAGTAAACAAGTCTGCCAGGGGTGCAAGTAGCACCTGCCTGAGTTCCTTTAACACTATCATATGCATCTCGTCTGGCCCCATGGCTTTGTCCACCTTAAGATTAATGAGTGGTTTCCTGACCCATTCCTCAGTAAAGGGACTTGTGTTCACTTCCCTCCCCTCCAAGATCATGGTGCTTATTTGTGGTCCATCCCTTTCCCCGTCTACTGTGAAAACTAAGCAGAAATATTTATTTAAGAAGTTTGCCTTTTCTTGCTCCTCATCTGTATAGCCCCCTCCAACCTTTTTTTTAACTGTGCAATCCCTCCTTTGGACTTTCTTTTCCCACTTATAGACCTGAAATATGTCCAGATCCCCTTCAATACTGTCTGGGGTATTCTTTCTTCAGCTTGCGCCTTTGTGATCCTTATTACTTTGCTTGCTCTCTCTACTTCCCCAGATACACTTGTCTTTCCACCTCTCTCGGTCTCTGTATATCTTCTGAAAGCCACTACTTTTGCCCTTAACTTTTCTGCCACTTCCATGAGAACCATAATGGTCTCCTCGTCTTCTGCTGCTGCTTATTTGCCTGATATACAGATTTGTTGCCTTTACTATGCTCTTTTGTAATCTGGTCCGTTGGCCCTCCACCCCCCCACAACATCTCCCCTGCCAGGTCCTCTCGGAAGCATTCCCCATCTTTGTAAAATCAGCCCTTCTGAAAGACAGGACCCTTGCCTTTGTGCAGCTGGATTCTGCTGTTGTTCTTATATTAAACTACACTGTATAATGGTCACTGGTCAGCAGATGTCTTCCCACTCTGGTGTCCACAACACTGTCCCCGTTCATAATTAACAAGTCCTGTATTACTCCACCCCCTGTGGATTCACTGACCAGCTGCCTGAGGAATGCCATTTAGGGAATCCAAGATGTCTCTGCTTCTACCTGATGCTTCAGCAGGTAGGCTCCACTGTTCATGTGGCAGATCAAAGTACCCCACCAGTACCACCTCCTTCTTCTTAGCCATTTTGTCAATGTCTTCCAATATTTATTTTTCTAAGTTCCCTCCCTGAATCAAAGGCTTTTATACCACTCCTATCCAAATGGTGACTCTGCTTCCTGACTTGCTGTTGACCCACAGCTCATTGACTCCCCTGAAATCCCTGTATCTCCATAACTTTAATGTTTTCCTTACCATAAAGCACCATTTCCCCACCTTTCCATCCCACTCTGTCTCTTCAACATCCTGTAGGCATGTATGACCATTACTCAGTCATGATTGTCAGTGTACCGTGTTTCAGTGATGACCACAATATCCAGGCCTGCCTCAGCCATGGTGGACTCCAAGACTGGTATCTTACTTCCCAAACTTCTTACATTGGCACACATGGCTGTTCAGATTTTGTTAGTCCTACTCTTGTCCCTTCCCATGTTTTCTAGCTGTTCCCCCTTCCTCTCCTTTTCATATTGACTTCTCTTCTCCCTTCCTTCTATGCTGATCCCTTTCTACCTTGGTTGTCTTTCATTCCAGTGGAAATATTTTCCCCTCAGGAATTCTCTACCCTCCTTTACAGCCTGGGTGGCAGGGTGGCCCTGTTGCTAGACTTTGGAAGACAGAAATATTGCTTGCAGAGCAGAAAGCAGCTAACAAAAAGAAGCTACCATTTTTGTTACTAATTTAACACTTCTAACTCAGCAGGAGTCAGTGTCTGTTGATATTAAGCAGATAGATACTTTATTAGAAGTAGAAGGGGTCTTATTTAGGGTTAAAAAAAGAAAAGAAAGAAAGTCAGTGTGTGTTCTGTGATGGGAAGGGTACTGTATTAATTTGCTTTGCTAAATCAGTAGGAGGAGAGAAAGCTTAATTGGGGGTATGGCTTAGACAATATAAAAGCAGGTGACTCCAATTACAACTTCCTGTTGCTAGACTTTTTTCTTACTAATTGCCCCTCCATCCCACCCACCATAAGCCAGTTCTACTTTTATAGCCACTGGATTTGACTGACAACAGGAACTTCCTGTTCAGCAGTAGGAAGGGAAGGATCATAAAGAAACATTAGTTTTGTCAACCCTAAAGGAAAAAAAGTAGCTCACTCTTCCCCCAGCTGCTGGTGGTCTGACACTGTGCAAGGAATAAGGAGGCTACTGAAGAATATAGGAAGTTGCTAGCCCAGAACAGGAAGGTGAGAGCTGTAAGGATAGGAGAGAGTAAGCATACAGAGAAACAGTAGAGGGACACAAAATAAGACATGATAGAAGTGGTGCAGTGCAAAGGCTGTGATGCTGCCTTATTTGCAGGCATCTCTCTGGTCTGAGGGAGGAGGTTGCCCATCTCCAGGCTGACCTGGCTAGGATTCGTGAAACCTCCTTCCCCACCCAGGGACCACCAGGGCCAATGCCACTACCTCAGAGGTTGCCAAGAAAAAGGAGAGGCTGGACCAGGGTGGGCTCAGGGAGGGAGAGGGTGGTGGAACAGAGATGCATCCCTCCAGCTGTACCTCTCCACAATTCATATGCTGTTCTGGTGGATAGTGGTTCCTCTATGGAGGCACCTGCAGTGGAGACCAAGGAGGATGCTGGGAACCTTCACAAAGGAGACCCACAGGAAGGTGGCATGGGACCCCACAGGGGAAGGAAACAACTCCTTGTGAGGGACTCAATCACTAGGTGGTAGAAGTGGGAAAGGAAGGGGAGAGGGAGGTAAGGTGCCTGTCTGGCACCATGGCTTGGAGGGACAGGAAGTGAATCCTCAGGATCATGGGAGCAGCTGCATGAGGGAGGGAGCTGGATGTCATTGTCCACCTAGGGAAAAATGACCTGGCTAGGAATGGGATCAGAGCAATGCAAGAGGAGTTTGTAGAATTGGGGAAGGGCCTTAGACAAGTAGCGCATACGGTAACCTTCTCGGAGGTGCTGCCTGTTAATGGCAAGGGTGATGCTAGGGTACTCCTCACCAGGGAATTCAATGAATGGTTGAAAAACTGGTGTGGAGCTCAGGGTTTGGCTTCATTGGGGACTGGGGAGCCACCTGGAGGAATGCAGACCTATACTGGCGGGTAGAGAAGTCATTAGGAGCAGGACAGAGGTAAATGTAAAAAGGCAAAGGGAGTAAGGCCAGGGATCGAAAAGTGGTAAGGTCATCAAAAGTTGAGGTGATGAGTACCAATGCCCGTAGTCTGTGTAACAAGCTTCCTGAACTAGTGGTCTTGATGAAAGAGGGTTGCCTGGATATTGTGGTAGTCATAGAAACATGGTACACAGAGAACCATGACTGGGATGTCAGTATACCAGGATACACAATCTACAGGAGGGACAGGGAGGGTAAAAGAGGAGGAGGAGCAGCTCTCTATGTAAAGGAAGGGATCAAAGCAACAGAACTAAAGATTAACCAGGGAGCAGATGAGGCACTCTGGGTCACCTTGGAGACAGGAAATGGCACCACAATCCGAATGGGGGCTGTATACAGACCCACATCTCAGGGGGAGAGAATAGACAAGGAAATGATAGAAGGCATCCTTAGAATGGCAGAAAAGGGGGAGATATTGTTGATGGGGGACCTGAATATGCCAGATGTTAACTGTAGCACCTTTGCTGCAGGCACATCCAAGAGCAGGGTCTTTCTTGATGCCCTACAAGGGGCATGCCTCAGACAGCTAGTATTGGAACCCACTCGGGAGGGAGCAATCTTAGACCTGTTTCTCTCAAATGAGGATGGAGAAAGAATCTCAGATTTAGAAGTAGGTAGCCATCTGGAAACAAGCGACCACCAAACAGTGTGGTTCACGATAAATACAGCCATACAATCAAGCCATATAAAAGCAAGAGTATTGGACTTTAGGAGGGCTGACTTTGGGAAAATGAGAGAGTACCTTAGAAAAGCACTTGCAAACAGGCAAGAAGGAGGGGAGGAGGAACAATGGGGAGTAATCAAAACAGCCATCACAGAGGCAACAAACCTTTGTGTACAGCAAATCAACAAAACACAACAAAGGAAAAAAACACTATGGTTCTCAAAAGAGGTGGCAGGAAAGGTTAAGGAGAAAAGAATAGCATTCAGGAAATATAAGGAAACACAGAAGGAGCAGAACAGAGAACTTTATTAGTTACAGCAGAAAGAGGCAGGGAAGGCAGTTAGAATAGCAAAGTCCCAGACTGAGGAAAGGATAGTCAACTCTGTTAAGAAGGTGGATAAGACCTTTTATAGATACATTAGGGAGTGAAGAAAGACCAAAGGAGGGATACTGAGGCATAATAAAGGGAAGGGTATGTGGGCAGAAGATGACAGTGAAAAAGCAAGGATACTGAATGAATATTTCTGCTTAGTATTCACAAACGAAGAGGAGGGGGAGGTACCTAGACCAAACAAGAGAAACACTCTGAAGATGGGGGTAGATACCAGTCCATTTATAGAAGAAAGGGTTCTGAAAGAACTAATAAAATTGAAGGTGGACAAAGCAATGGGGCCTGATGGGATTCACCCAAGAATTCTAAAAGAACTAAGGGTAGAACTAGTGACACCACTGACTACTCTCTTTAACAAATCATGAGTGGATGGGGTGGTACCTGAGGACTGGAGGAGGGAGGATGTGATTCTTCTTCACAAAAGTGGGAGCAGGACAGAGGCAGGAAACTACAGACCAGTTGGTTTGACCTCAGTGGTAGGGAAAATGATGGGATCACTTCTGAAGGAAAGAATTGTTGAGTACCTAGAGGCCAGTGGGGTACAGGACCCAATGCAGCATGGATTCACAATGGAAAGGTCATGTCAGATGAATCTAATAGATTTCTTTGACTGGGTGACCAAAGTAGTAGACCAGGGAGGGGCTGTAGACATAGCCTACCTAGATTTCAGCAAGGCATTTGATACAGTCCCACACAAAAGATTAATACACAAGTTAGCCAGCCTTGGAGTGGGTCCCAAGGTGATAGCCTGGATAAAAAATTGGCTAGACAACAGGACGCAAAGGGTAGTAGTAAACGGAGTCCACAGTGAAGAAAGGAGGGTTACTAGTGGGGTACCACAAGATTCAGTACTGGGACTGGTCATAGAAACATAGAAACATAGAATTTGATGGCAGATAAGGACCGCTTGGCCCACCCAGTCTGCCCATTTCCCTACCTACTGGATAAGCTGCAGATCCTAGTTAACCAGCAGCCTACGTCTTCCTAACCCCACCCCCTAGAATGGTCTTATGACTGTCCCATGCATGCTTGAATTCCACCACTGTTTTTGACTCCAGAACCTCCTCCGGGAAGGCCGTTCCATGCATCCACAACCCTCTCTGTGAAAAAATACTTCCTTAAATTACCTCTGAACTGCCCCCCCATCTTCAAATTGTGCCCCCTTGTTCTTGCACACCTCTTTTTTTGAAAGATGCTACCCTCTTGGACTTTGTTGATTCCCTTGAGGTACTTGAAAGTTTCTATCATGTCCACTCTCTCCCTCCTTTCCTTGAGGCTATACATATTAAGCTCCTTTAGTCTCTCTTTATATGTCTTCTGGTGCAGACCCTGCACCATTTTAGTTGCCCTCCTCTGGACAGCTTCCATCCTGTCTATGTCTTTGCGGAGATTGGGTCTCCAGAACTGCACGCAGTACTCTAGATGGGTTCTGACCAGCTGTCTGTACAGAGGGGATAATAACTTCCTGTTTTCTACTGGTGATGCCTCTCCCTATGCATCCCAGTATCTCCCAGCCCTCCTTGCTGCCCTCTCACATTGCTTGCCCACCTTTAGGTCATCTGATATGACTACCCCCAGGTCCCTTTCCATTTTTGTTGTTGTTAGTATCTCACCCCCCATTGTGTACTCTTCCCCTTGGTTTTTGTTTCCCAGGTGCATTACCTTGCACTTCTTAGCATTGAATCTAAGCTGCCATACATTTGACCATTCCTCTAACCTTGCCAAGTCCCTTCTCATCCTTTCCACCCCACCTTGTGCATCAACTCTGTTACAGATCTTTGTGTCATCTGCAAAGAGACATACTTTTCCTTCCAGTCCCTCTGCAATGTCACTTGTAAAGACGTTGAAGAGGACCAGTTCTAATATTGAACCCTGTGGTGCCCCACTAGTAACCCCCCTTTCTTCAGAGTGGACTCCATTTACTAATACTCTCTGTGTCCTATTCTCCAGCCAATTCTTTACCCAGGCTGTCATCTTGGGACCCACTCCCAGGCTGGCTAACTTGTATATTAATCTTTTGTGTGTGACTGTGTCAAATTCCTTGCTAAAGTCTAGGTAGGCCATGTCCACAGCCCCTCCCTGATCTACTACTTTGGTCACCCAGTCAAAGAAATCTATCAGATTCATCTGGCATGACCTTCCCTCTGTGAATCCATGCTGCCTTGGGTCCTGTGCCCCTCTGGCCTCTAGATACTCGACAATTCTTTCCTTCAGAAGTGATTCCATCATTTTCCCTATCACTGAGGTTAAACTAAAAGGTCTGTAGTTTCTTGCTTCTGCCTTGCTCCCACTTTTGTGAAGGGGAATCACATCTGCCCTCCTCCAGTCCTTGGGTACCACCCCATCCTCCCATGATTTGTTAAAGAGGGTAGTCAGTGGTGTCACTAGTTCTACCCTTAGTTCTTTTAGAATTCTGGGATGAATCCCATCAGGCCCCATTGCTTTGTCCACCTTCAGTTTTAAGAGTTCTTTCGAACCCTTTCTTCTGTAAATGGCTGGTATCAACTTCTGTATCCAGAGTGTTTCTACTGTTTGTTTTAGGTACCTCCTCTTCATTTGTAAATACTGAGCAAAAATATTTGTTTAGTATCTCTGCCTTTTCACAGTCTCCCTCTGCCCACCCTCCCTCCCCTTTATTAAGCCTCACTATCCCTCCCTTGGTCTTCCTTCGCCCCTGATGTACCTATAAAAGGTTTTATCCCCTTCTTAACTGAGTTGGCTATCTTTTCCTCGGTTTGGGCCTTTGCTGTTCTGACTGCCTTCCCAGCTTCCTTTTGCTTTAACTGATACAGTTCTCTATCCTGCTCCTTCTGTGATTCCTTGTACTTCCTGAATGCTTTCTTTTCTCTTGAACCTTCACTGCCACTTCCTTTGAGAACCATAGTGGTTTCTTACATCATTTTGTTTTGTTTATTTGCTTCACACAAGGCTTGTTACCTCTGTGATGGCAGTTTTATTATTCCCCATTGTTCTTCCACCCTCCTTCCTGCCCATTTGCTAGTGCATTCCTTAAGCACTCACCCATTTTGCAAAGTCATCCTCCTAAAGTTCAGTACTTTTGCCTTTGTATGGCTTGACTCTATTGCTGTGTTTATTGTGAACTATATTGTTCGATGGTCGCTAGTTCCCAGATGGCTACCCACTTCTACATCTGTGATCCTCTCCATCTCCATTTGAGAGAACCAGGTCTAAGATTGCTCTCCCTCGAGTGGGCTCCAATACTAGTTGTCTAAGGCATGCCCCCTGTAGGGCATCTGGTCCTTCTTAATGTCTTCATAAGACATTGCAGAGGAACTGAAGGAAAAGTATATCTATTTGCAGATGACACAAAGACCTGCAACAGGGTTGATACACAAGATGGAATGGAAAGGATGAGAAGGGACTTGGCAAGGCTGGAGGAATGGTCAAATGTATGGCAGATCAGAGTCACTGCAAAAAGGGCAAAATAATGCACCTGGGAAACAAAAACCCAGGGGAAGAGTACACAAAGGGGGGTGAGATACTGACAACAGTAAAAATGGAAAGGGACCTGGGGTAGTTATATCAGATGACCTAAAGGTGGGCAAGCAACGTGAGAAGGCAGTAAAGAAGGCTTGGGGGATACTGGGATGCATAGGGAGAGGCATCAATAGTAGAAAACAGGAAGTTGTTATCCTCTGTACAGACAGTTGGTGAGACCCCATCTGGAGTACTGTGTGCAGTTCTGGAGACCCATCTCTGCAAAGACATAGACAGAGTGGATGCTGTCCAGTGGAGGACAAACAAAATGGTGCAGGGTCTGCACCAGAAGACATACAAAGTCTAAAGGAGCTTAATATGTATACCCTTGAGGAAATAAGAGAGAGAGGGGACATGATAGAAACTTTCAAGTACCTCAAGGGAATCAACAAAGTCCAAGAGGGTAGCATCTTTCAGAAAAAGGGGTGTGCAAGAACTAGGAGGCACAATTTGAAGATAGAGGGGGGATGGCTCAGAGGTAATGTGAGGAAGTATTTTTTCATGGAGAGGGTTTTGGATGAATGGAACAGCCTCCCTGAGGAGGTCGTGGAGTCAAGAACAGTGGGGGAATTCAAGAATGCATGGGACAGACATAAGCCAGTCCTAGTGGGGGTAGGAGGAAGTAAGTTGTTGGTTAACTAGAATCTGTAGCTTATCTGTTAGGTAGGAAAATGGGCAGTCTAGGTTGACAAAGCAGTCCTTATCTGCTGTCAATTCTATGTTTCTATGTTTCTGCCACTTCTTTGCCTTCTGCCACCCTCCTTGGCTTGTTTAAATGTCTGTCAAAGTAACACTTAAACCATCCACTGAGAACTGCTGTTCCATTCCTGGATGGATAGATGCAGACTGTCCTCCTGGGACAAGCTGTGATTCCTCCAGGTGAAGCCCCAGTACCCAATGTAGACATACTTCTCTTCTTTGCACCATTCCTACAACTATGACTTGAAGACCTTCATGCAGAGCTCCATCTCCTTCCCTGTTGTAGACAGGTAGCACTTTTGTAAAGGCTACAATGCATGTTATCTGCCTAAGACTCTTCCCCAGCTTCCCAAACTGCTCCTGCACTGCCCCATCCCTTCCAGAGCTAGGTCATTTGTCCCCAGATGGACAATGACATCCACTCCCCATTCCTTCCTGCAGCCCTCGTGATCTGCTGGGTATGCTTTCCATCCATCTAAGCTGATGCAACAGGAAGGCACTTAACTTCTCTCTCTGCCCGCTTTCCTTTCCCAGCTCTATCCCCTGACTATAGAGTCCGCCACTAGACGCTTTCTTCCTCATTCTCTGTGGGTCTCCTTTCTCAGATGATTTCCATGCTGATGTCCACTACACTCTCCCATTCATAAGTACCAGGTCCAGTATTACTCCATCTCATGTGGGTTCACTGACCAACTGATGCTGGCACTGACTCACTTACCCCAGGTGCCCAGCTAGCCTCTCAATTACAGCCACCCTATAATGCAACCCAACAAGCTTGCATGGGTATGGGTTTACTTGGGTCAGCAGGGGACCAGAGTGACTGTCTGCTGGTTGCCTCATTGTGCTGATTCTGATGGGCAGACTCTGACATTGTTTGCATATTTGACTTTCATGTGAGGGGGTCTTCTTGATGGCCCAGTCCTTAATAAGGCTCCTGCCAGTTCCTGGTTTCCCAGGCAGCAGATGGCTTTGGCTGCTGAAGGGGGACTACATTCAAGTGCTCTTCCACATTATCACTGTCCACAACCTTGGGTACCCCTTATTGGCTATCATGCTCCACCAGAATGGCATAGGAGTTTCTTACTGGAATTAGATCAGGAGTGTGCCTATTACTCCCTCTCACCAGCTTTCCTGATCCCACTACCCCTGCCCTCCTTGAGTCCATCATAATCTAACCACTGCTTCCATCTGGCAACCTTTGAGGTAGTGGTGTCTAGCTAGGTGGTCTCTGGGCAGGAGAGATGGTCCCTCAACTCCTCACCAATGTAACTTTGAGACTAGTGACATTCCCCTGACTCTCTGTCAGTGCTGCTCAGAGCCTTGGTATCTGATCCCTCCACCCAGAGAGGTACACACCAATGGGACAGCATTGCATCTCCAGAAGTCTCTCTGTAGACTTCCTGCCACAATCATGGCATTGTACCACTTCCCACATTTCATTTTTCCTGTTCTTCTTGTCCTTCCTGTCTTTCCTGTCTAGGTGGGCAGAGGGGGACAGTGAAAAATCAGGGATACTGAATGAATATTTCTGCTCAATATTCACAAAAGAGGAGGGGGAAGTGCCTAATCCAAATAACAGAAGCACTCTTGATAGGGGTCGATCCCAGTCCTTTCACAGAAGAAAGGGTTCTGCAAGAACTCCTAAAACTGAAGGTGGACAAAGCAATGGGGCCTGATGGAATCACCCAGAATTCTAAAATAATTAAGGGAACTAGTGAAACCACTGGCTACTCTTTTTAATAAATCATGGGAGGATGGTTGGTACCTGAGGACTGGAGGAAGGTGGATGTGATTCCCTTCACAAAAGTGGGACCAAGACAGAGGCAGGAAACTACAGACCTGTCAGTTTGACCTCTGTGGTAGGGAAAGTGATGGAGTCACTTCTGAAGGAAAGAATAGTTGAGTACCTAGAGGCCAGTGGGGCACAGGACCCAAGGAAGCATGGGTTCACAGCAGGAAGGTCATGTCACATGAATCTAATAGATTTCTTTGACTGGGTGACCAAAGTAGTAGACCAGGGAGGGGCTGTGGACATGGCCTACCTAGACTTTAGCAAGGCATTTGACACAGTCCCACACAAAAGATTAATAGTCAAATTAACCAGCCTGGGAGTGGGTCCCAGGGTGGTAGCCTGGGTAAAACATTGGCTGGACAACATGACACAGAAGGTAATTGTAAATGGAGTCCACTCTGAAGAAAGAGGGGTTACTAGTGGGGTACCGCAGGGTTCAGTATTGGGTCCAGTCCTTTTTAATGTCTTCATAAGTGACATTGCAGAGGGACTGGAAGGAAAAGTATGCCTCTTTGCAGATGACACAAAGATCTGCAACAGGGTTGATACACAAGGAGACGTGGAAAGGATGAGAAGGGACTTGGCAAGGTTGGAGGAATGGTCAGAAGTAAGGCAGCTAGGATTCAATGCAAAGAAGTGCAAAATAATGCACCTGGGAAACAAGAACCCAGGGGAAGAATACACAATGGGGGGGAGGTAGTAACAACAACAAAAAAGGAAAGGGACCTGGGGGGTAATCATATCAGATGACCTTAAGGTTGGCAAGCAATGTGAGAAGGCGATAGGGAGGGCTCGGGGGATACTGGGATGTATAGGGAGAGGCATCACCAGCAGGAAACTGGAAGTTGTTATCCCCCTGTGCAGACAGTTGGTGAGACCCCATGTGGAGTACTGCATCCAGTTCTGGAGACCCCATCTCTGCAAGGACATAGACAGGATGGAGGCAGTTCTGAGGAGGGCAACTAAAATGGTGCAGAGTCTGCAAGAGAAGCCATATGAGGAGAGGCTAAAGGAGCTTAATATATATACCCTTGAGGAAAGGAGGGAGGGGGGACATGATAGAAACATTTAAGTACCTCAGTGGAATCAACAAAGTCCAAGAGGGTAGCATCTTTCAGAAAAAGAGATGTGCAAGAACAAGGGGACACAATTCAGAGATGGGGGGACGGCTCAGGGGCAATGTGAGGAGGTATTTTTTCACAGAGAGGGTGGTGGACGCATGGAACAGCCTTCCTGAGGAGGTTGTGGGGTCTAAAACTGTGGAAGAATTCAAGAATGCACGGGACAGACATAAGGCAATTTTTGTGGGAGGGTAGGAAGAAATAGGCTGTTGGTTAAATAGGATCTGCAGCTAATCCTCTAGGTAGGGAAATGGGCAGACTAGGTGGGCCAAGCAGTCCTTATCTGTCATCAAAGTTTCTATGTTCTATGTGTCACATCTGCAATAAATATTCTGTCTGGTTGAATTTGTTTTTGGTTTTTGACACAGTTGTTAGCAAGTGGTGTAGCAGACCAGCTAGATCAAGTGGCCTTCACAGGCATGACATCACTGGAAATCTCCCCAGCAAACGCTTAAACTGTGGATCAAACAGATCAGCTAGTCCCACACTTATGACTTTGTCAAGCATGTTTTTCTAAGCATAAGTTGTTGATTACTCATTCCACAAATCAGATCTGTAGGGAAAAAATCAGCAGATACCATGAACATCATACTTTTTTCAACAACATCATAAATGGTTACAAAGCTTATGCCTTGATAAATTTCACAAAACATGCAAATGCAAACCATCTTGAGTTAGTCCAGCCTTACTGGACAGTAGATGTAGTTTCATAATTTATCATTATATAGAGAATAATGGATGGGGAAGGGTTTGATATGAGAATTTGATGCACACCCAAGTTGTGGTATGCTACATAAACCCCAAGGGCGAAGCCCGGGGGGTTTATCAAAGCATCCCACAACGAGGGTGTGCATTAAATTCTCATATGAAACACCCTTCCCATCTTTTATTTTTTATAATAACAGACCAGCAATTTTTCTCCAGCAGTTTGTGAGACTGTTTGGTCCCGCCACATACAGAATTTTGGCCAATGAGGCAGCAGCACTGTTTGACTGGCATGGCTCATGAATGTCATAACAACCAGCTGGTTGTTATGGAAAATATCAACCTGGTCAGTACATTGAAAGAAATTGCTGACCAGTTATTATAATATAATTCTGCAACCTGTTTGGTCAGCTAATGTCTTTACCAGTGGTCAAATCCTGTGATAACCTACAGCTGAGGAAAGGCATTAATAAAAAAGCATAAGTAAATATATTATAAATTCATTTAATATATGGATCAATTGCATAATGACAATAAGGTGCTCCAAGGTTACCCACTTTTCTTGTGGTGAAGTCATTTGGCTGCACCTTGAGACACAGTGCATGAGGTGTGGGTAAATCTCCCAGTAATCCATGCCTTTTCATGCCTTATTGCTTAATTATAGTCTTTCACATTGAGATGGAACTTATCAACAAATTGGAATCTTAGAAGTGTTAGAAATTAGTGCTGTGCGGAATGTGGAATTCTGTGGTTGAAATTAGTGTGGAATGACCATTCTGCTGGCAGAATGTCTGATGGAATTTTACTGGTTCTTCTGCAGAATTCTGCCTACTGTGATCCATGGAAAACCATTCTGAAACTATTTTTGCTGTGGAATTCCACCATTCTGTTTCTGGTGAAATTCAGTGGAATTTCAGTGGAATTCTGAAAATTCCCTGGAATTTCATTCTGCCTGAATTTGAAAATTCTGCACTACACTGTTAGAAATACTTTATTGGGTAGATGTCATAACTGACTAGTTTGAGACCATGACCAGCAATGTTCTATAAATTTATACAACCATATGGTCTCAGCCTCCAAAAAAATATATATATAAAACATTGAGATTAGATGTAGTCAGTTTATCTCAAAATGGCAAGTATTTTTAATTTATACAATACTTTTTTGGGGGCTAAGACTACAGAAATCACATTACTCATGACAAGGATCACTACTAAGCCACGCACCTTCAGTTCTTTGAGACTCAGCTTTACTCATGGGTTGATCCTCAAATACTGTATGGCTTAGTCAATCAATCAATCAATCAATCAATCAATCAATCAATCTTTATTTAGCCAGGCAAAACATTGTTGAGAAGAACTCATTTACAAGATGGACCTGGTAATAATTACATATGAGACAGAATAACATTGGAGTACACAACAACACATCCTCATAGAGTAGATATTCCAATCAATTACAACATACAATTGGCTGTTTATACAGATTGGTTAGAATATATACAGATTTGTTGAAGCAAAGTACAAAAACAAAATACAATAGACATTCTATTAGCTAGATTGGTTAGGATAAACACAGATTGGTTTAAAGAAAATACAATACACAGAATACACAAGCAATTCTATTAGCTGGCTGTACCAGTCTATACTGATAGTGTGTAGTCTGACTGGTAGGATGTCAAGCCAATGGCCAGGAGGGCAAAGGTCTGCAGGGAGGAAAGGTCACCTCTGAAAGTTGAAAAACAAATATAGATCATAGAGTAAGAGCCCAGGGCAATAGCTATCTGAGGAACTGCAGATATATGGACCAGAAAATGTAGGTATGCAGCATCACTTACAGGAAAATAAAAGGCAGTGAGAAATCATACTGGTGTGGACCTAAGGTAGGGGATAGATGAAAAGGTGTTAGTGTAGGGGTTTTATGAAGCACACTTACAATTTTCTGGCAGTCCTGGCAGGAGACCTAAGGTAGGGGATAGATGAAAGGTGTTAGTGTAGGGGTTTTATGAAGCACACTACAATTTTCTGTAGCAGTCCTGCCAGGAGACCTAAGGTAGGGGATAGATGAAAGGTGTTAGTGTAGGGGTTTTATGAAGCACACTTAAAATTTTCTGTAGCAGTCCTGGCCAGGAGACCTAAAGTAGGGGATAGATGAAAAGGTGTTAGTGTAGGGGTTTTATGAAGCACACTTACAATTTTCTGTAGCAGTCCTGGCCAGGAGACCTAAAGTAGGGAAAGATGAAAAGGTGTTAATGTAGGGGTTTTATGATGTGCATTTACAATTTTCTGTGGCTGTCCTGGCCAGTAGGGTTTTGAAAGTAGCCAGGGAAAGTGAGGAGGTAATTTGTAGTACTTTTTGGAGCTTATTCCATAGGTAATGTTTCTTCTACCCACCACACCTTGATAATTCATATCTCAGACCTCATAAGTGTTCAATCTACTTAAATATTCTCACTAAAATTCAAATTTGCCTTTGCACTAGAAAATCCACAGAATTCATACTGGTCCAGATTTGCTTCTTATCCTCCAATAAAAGTATATGAATTTTAAAAAAAGTTTGTACTGTGCACTTACTGTAAAAGAATCCTGAAGTTTAATTTTTAAGCATTTGGAAGGTCTGTACTTCTAATTGTGGATGTAAAAGTGTTATACATTTTTATTCTTTTATACATTATAGACGTGTGATGTGGCTTCCATGGTTACGGTTTAAGGGGTAAGCAACACACAAGCTATGTTTGGTATACTTTTAAGTTGACAATCTTTAAGAGTAAAAACTAATGCTTTTCAGAGTTTATTCTGTAACATTATATGGCTAAGACCAAAACCCCACATTCAGCAACACTTTTCTAAATGTGAATAAAGCAGTTATTCTGTTGTGCTCCCAGTTCTTGTCTTATTGGCTCATCTTTCAATACCATAACTCAAATTATTTGCACCAAAGCCATGATAATGACCTTTTCCCTGCAGCTAGAACTCTGACCCCAGTTGTGCTCCCAGCTTCCTGCCAACATCGTGGCTTTCAGAATCACCTTTCTTATGTGTTCTCCAGCTGTTAAAAAATGCAAAGCCCCTAAAACATATAAAACAAATCAAATATAAAAATATCAGATCTTCCAGTGAAACACTGAGTTCTGTGTGTGGTGAGACAAGGGCAACAAAAGCACAAAACAATCACTACCATGCCACTTTATTTATTTAACTGTGGGATTATCCCTGTAATATATATAAAAAATAAAATAAAATGATGTGCACATTTGAGTTACACGGTGACAATTCAGTCTCAGGGGCTTCAATGCTGAGGGGTCATCTTTACCTGCACCAGGTGATCTTATAAAGTGTAAGACTGATTAGAAATCTTTGTTTGTGAATCTGCAGTGTGCACTGTGAATTCTGTATCCTCTTTTGCCTTTTAACTGACAACAGCACATTGAGAAAACAGAGGCATGCCTTCTTTCAGTACATGGGCAATTTAGCTTACAAGATAAATATCTGGAATCTGTAGGGTTACTGGTTTTGATTAACTGAAACTGCCAACCTGCTACATACTCATAGACACTGGTGGGCATAGGTGAACAAAAATGAGGATATAACAGCAACAAATGGGAGAAGGCAACATTCATGCTAAGATAATATAAGTAAGAGCTGCATTAAAGTGACTTGTTTGACACTACTTAATAGTCTGGTAAGAGATTTCTCCCTAAGAACAGAACACCAGCATGTCTGCAAGTGATAGGCAATTGCATTACCAGGGTGAGTTGTGAAATGACAGTATCACCTATGGCATAGCACTGACTTACAATAAATTACTTTGCGTTCTAGC
The DNA here is from genome assembly GCA_016271365.2 of Neoceratodus forsteri. NCBI lineage: Eukaryota > Metazoa > Chordata > Ceratodontiformes > Ceratodontidae > Neoceratodus > Neoceratodus forsteri. The sequence goes on along the minus strand of JADMNL010000026.1, from coordinate 153,658,471 downwards.
CCGTTATCACAGGGAACATGTTGGAAAGCATCACTGTAAATATGCTGTGGTCAGCTATATAATGAGAAGCAAAAACATGTTCAGCTATAAAAAAACTCTGTGTAATTATTGGACTCCCCTCATATAGCTACAGTATCTGGACTTCTTAAGTAACGATCAAGTTCACATCAGTGGCTTAGACTTTCAAAGATCTACAGCTGTGTGCTTGATTGGATGTTTCCCCTGGGTGGAAACAGTAAGGCCAGTGTAGTGCACATAATTAGAAAAGGACATGAGTGCCATAATTTATTTATTATATAAAGATTTGTCATATATTTTGTAGGACATCATTGGGGTCAAAGAATTTAACATTGCCAAACCAAGGTGGTTTAATCTAGTCATCACAGATTCAACATTATTTAAATGCTTAGCTGAAAATATAGCAGCCATGTAATGGTACATAAATTCTCCAAGGAGAACACAAAATGTATATGTAGGTCTATATTTTATACTCAAAATGTCCTGCAGGTTGACAAGGATGTAAAGGGACTTATACCATTCATAAGGAATATTTATGTGAAGTCCAGTAGACATAATGAAACGGTGGTTATGGTAAAGATGCTTGCTGGCCTCAGTTAGAATTTCATGACATCTGCAACATTCTCGCTGCTTTAGAGAGATGGGCTATCTGCAGTAACTAGAATTTCACTTTCCTGGATTGGATTTTTCGCTCCCTGGTTCTGTAACTAATATAGCTATGATTGACATGCATTCATATAAAAGGGATTTAACACAGAAAATTATAATCCTTTGTAGTTAATAGTGTTCAGGCTTTCTTCACTGTTGAACAAATGTTAGATTTAAAAAGACTACATTCATTATTTTCTGAGTAAAGTAACCTCATCTAATAGGACCTACTTAAAACAAACTGAATAAACAGTGAACCTTTGCTACTTTATAGGCTCACACTCAGTGTTAAAACATTTATGCAGTACTGAGGTGATACCCTGTCACTCAGAAGAGCGAGAGAAGGTATCACCTATAGTACTGGAGGTGATACCCTCTCACTTAGAAGAGGTATTACACAAAGGCCCCTGACATAATGTACATTTGTAAAGGTTGTCTAGTTGAAATTAAAAATGTGATGACATTTTTCAAAAAAGGGGGTGTGCCTTGGCAAATAATCCCTCTTCTCAATAAAACAGGGCTCATACTGTTGTCCATAACTGTGTGTGTGAAGCTGTTCAGGGAATAAAGACAGTTCCATTTATCTGCATACTATAACTGTATTTCCACAATCTAATTCATTGCACATAAAACACATTCTGGTACTTTACATATGAAAGGCACTGCATAAATCCAAATTATGCTCATACACTATTTGTAACTCACTTAAATAAATAGTCACTCTAAGGATATTTAGGAACTCTTCTTATTAAAAATGTTCTCACATGGCACAGTACCATGGGCTGGATTTTCAAAGCTTATGGTACAAGCAAAATTAGTTTATATGTAGTGCTTTTCATATGTAATGTATCCTGAAGCACTTTACAAAATATGAACAGTTGTATTAGCCATTAGTAAAGCACAAGGAGAACAAAGAAATAAATGGTTAAAGAAAGCTCAGGAAAGTTAAGCAAATAATGAGTGACTGATACTGTGCATAGACAGGGTTGGACTGTAGTGCTGGGATCCCACCTGGAAGGTTGGAATTGGGGACCCACCTGGAAAATGAGAACTCAGGAGCCAGGAATGTCTGATTTTTATTAACATACTACTTTTATTTTCTATACTGCCTCTAAGTTTAGATTATATATAACTTGTAGAGATCAAAACAATGCCTTTCAGAACATTACAGTATATGTTAATTTGGCCTGTTGGTGCAGCAGCAAGGATGCCATTTCCAGCACCAGTTACCCTGGTTCAAGAGAAAACCTGGGACATTGGAGCTATCTGGGGAGGAAAACTGAGTACCCCAGAGGGTGCCATCCTCCTCTGGAGAGGGAGGGCAGCTGGCTATGCTGCAACGCTGCCCCTGGTTAGCAACAGATGGCAGTGCATTCAGAGCAGCTTGGGGTGTGAGATCATAAACTGGAGCTGTGAGCTGCCATGCAGTTCTCAGTGCATGCATACAGTACTTCATGCTATTGTCACCTGTGTCCTAAAGGTGGTGAGGTAAGACTTCAAGAAAAAAAACAACAATAGTATGTAAGTTAAAGCCCATTTGTTCTGGGCCCCTGCCATCCCAACTGGCAACTCAATCCCTGCACTAAAGGAACAAGGAGACAACTGAAAGAATATCCCTCCCCAGAAACAAGATGCAGTAGCTGCTCTGAGATTTTGGAGGTTGGGGTAAGTGCCAGAGAAGGGACTATAAAGAGATGGAGTCTTGGGCTGAATGAGACAGCTCTGGTGATGGGGGATGCAAAGAATAATACAAAAAAGAAAACAGATGTTATATTAATGGACGTTCAGGGCTGAAAATGTGGGGATTAGGTCCAAATAGTAGTTCCTGGGTGGCCTTTTTTCTTAAAAAAATACAAAGAAAAGTGGAGGATTCTGCTCCAGAAACATTATGAAATTGCTATGCAGCATGGGGATAGGACTCAATTCACCCAAAATATTTCTAGAATATTTTTATTGTAAAAGGGTGGTTCTTATAACAACATGACAAACCTGAAAAGTTTCATGATACAACCACTTCATCAGGGTGCCCTGATGACATGATTGCACCACAAAAACCTTGGCCTTTATTTTCAAAGAGCTGCATTGTACACACCAGCAAGTTGCATCACTTTTGCTGTACCTGTGCTTGAGTCCAGAAAAGGATGTAAAAGTGAGGCAACTATGACTCAACTACGTTGCACCACAAATGTGGCTGAGTCATACTTGTGCCTCTTTTGCATCATAGTTGTGTCACTTCAGTGTAATTTTCTTGATGCAAGTGCAGGTGCAGCAAAAGTGATGCAACTTGCTGTTGTGTCTGTCACAGTTCTTTGAAAACACAGACCATAGTATATATTGTATGACATTGCTGAACAACTAAGAAAGAGTCTAGGTGATAGAGCTGGACTTAAATGCTAAATGTTACAAAGTGAAGAATGGAAGGACCCAGGCCCACCAGACACACCGATGTGGGGAAACATGTTGCTAGACTGTCATAAACAAGAACAGGCTTACTTTGTGTTAATTGATAAGAATAAAGTTTTTAATATGTGGAAACCAGAAAAGCAATTGCTGGGAAGGAGTATTTTAAACTTAGGAAATGGATAAATACATGATACAAGTGTAAGAAACAGCATTCCTTTTTACTATTTGCAAAATTCAAGGGTATGTCATCTAGCTATACATATTAAAGATAGCTTCTAGTTATTTTGCAGTTACATTAATGAGAAGAAAGGTACAGTGTATATAAGGTAGGGCCTTTAGCACAAAATAGGAGAATCATTAGCTCTGAGCAAGAAATGGTTCATATTTTCAACACATTCTTTTGCAGTGTCAATAGAAAACAAGTTTTAGCCAGAGACATAGGCCCATAAATTTGTTGTTTGGTAATATGTGTACACCAAATGTTCAACATGGCCTTGTTATGACTCTACCTCATGAAAAGGGGCAGAGAAAATGTTCAACTCCTGGCCTAATGGTGATTTCACGCGGGACTGCGAAAGCAACTTCGGGGATGCAAAAACAAATTTTGGCCAGGAGTTGAAAATGACTGCTGTCACATTCATTAGGTGCTGTAAAGTAAGTAAGGATTTTATTGTTTGGCAAATGACATTACAGTACATTTAAAAGACAAACACTCCATACAAACCTAAAATAAATGTGAGCAATCTGTACAATAATAATAATAATAATATAATAATATATTTTAATGGCCTTTCAGGTGTCAAGATGCAGTACAATTAAGACAGTTAAAACAAATAAAAACAATACAATCATCCCATTAAAATATACAGTACAATCAAAGTCTGCAATCTTCATCACTGTATGCCTTTTTTCAAAGAAAAATTTTTAAGGCCTGTTTAAATCCTCCCACGGTCATGCACTCCCTAATCTGATGGGGTAGAGAATTCCAGAGGGTAGGGGCCATGAACATAAATGCCTGGGCCCCAGCAGATTTTAAAGACATGCTTGGAATCTCCAGCAACCTCTCGTTGGCCAAGCGGAGTGGTCGCTCAGGGCGATAGGGAACCAGAAGCTCTTTCAGGTAGTCAGGGCCCAGTCCATGTAGGGATTTATATGTCAGTAAACTGACTTTGAAGGTGATCTGCCACTGAACAGGCAGCCAGTGCAGTTCCCACAGCACCGTCGTGATATGGGAAGATCTAGGAATCCCTATCAACAACTGGGCTGTGGAATTCTGCACCAGCTGCAAGTGGCAGATATCAACCCCCGGTAGCCCAAAGTAAAGTGAGTTGCAATAATTCAGATGAGCGGTCACAAAGGTGTGCATCAATGTAGGATGGTCACCAGACGGAACAAGGTGCTTGATCCTAGCGATGTTTCTCAGATGGTAGAAAGATGACTTAATGACAGCCGACACCTGTGCTGAGAGTGTCAACCTAGCATCAATTATCACCCTTAGGTCTCGCACCTGTTCAGAGGAAGGAAGTTTGGAGTCCCCAAGGAATAATCGTAAGGGTCAACCTGCCCCCAACCCCCCTATCCGGTGATCTGGATCCACAACCATCACCTCCGTCTTCCCAGGGTTCAACTTCAGCCAGCTGGGCTTCATCCAATCCTGGATTTCAACAAGGCAGTTGTTAAATACCGAGAGTGCTCCTTTCTGGTCGGGTGCGAAAGACAGGTAGAGCTGGGTATCAATGGAATAACAATGAAACCTCAGCCCATACCATCTTACAATGTCTCCAAGGGGAAGCATGTACACCACAGACAACATGGAGGACAGCACTGAGCACTGAGGGACCCCACAAGACAGAGAGATAGGGTCAGAGGAAAAAAATCCCGACACCACCTTCTGAGTTCTTCCAGTGAGGAAGGATGTAAACCATCTGTGGACCAAGCCAGAGAGCCCACAGATGAATCTCAGGTGCTCAAGCAGAACCCCATGGTCAACAGTGTCAAAACCTGATGACAGATCTAAAAGTACCAAAATGGACCATTTTCTCTGGTCTCTCACCATCAGGAGATCATTGAGTACCCGAACCAGTGAAGTCTTGGTACTATGCCTCTTTCAAAAACTGGATTGGAGAGGTTCGTAGATGCTATGGATGGTCAAATGGTTCTCCAGCTGAGCAGCCACTACTTTCTCAATCACCTTCCCACAAAGGGAAGGTTAGAGATAGACCTGTAGTTTGCAAGAGAGTCTGGGTCCAATGAAGCCTTCTTCAACAAAGGTGTCACCACTGCTTCTTTAAAAGAGCAGGGATACTCACCAGAGTCAAGGGAGCAACAGACTATCTGTGCCAGAACTGGGCCAATAGAATCACCACAACCCATTATCAGGGATGTAGGACCTGGATCTAAACTACAGCATATAGGGCGCATCCCCTGGACAATTCACATAACATCCACGATTTCCGGCTGGTCAAAGGTACTCCAAGAAAATTGGGGGATAGTGACCAAGCCTTGATCATCAACAACTCACATAGAATGTGTTGCATGAATCTCCAACCTGATGTTGGCCACCTTATCAGCAAAGAACTGAGCAAGCTCTTCACACTGCAATTGTGAAAAGTTCATTGGACCTGCAGACAGACTGGGTTGCACAGCCTGTCCACAGTTCTGAAGAGTTGGGCTGGTCGGTTCTGAGCGGCAGCAATTTCCCCGGACAGGAACTCTGCCTTCTTACAGGAAATTTCTGACTGATAGAGCGGATAATGCTCTAGCAGTCTAGGATGGTCGGCATCTAAGCTGGATTTCTGCCAGCAATGTTCTAACCTGCGTCCTAGTCGCCGTAACTCCCTCAAGGCTCCATCAAACCATGGAGACTGAGGGTGAAGGGAGAGAGAGGACGCACACGTACTGGAGCAATAGAATCTAGGGTTGAGGTAATGGCCTTATTATAGGCCAGAACAAAACTCCGGATCACTGCTAGCAACAGGAAATTCTGATAGATCAAGCACTGCTGCTAGGCCATCGGGAGTAACATCCTGTAAAGGATGGTACTTGACCATTTCCCAGGGGTTGGCCCACGGGGGGGGGGTGCAAAAATTGAAATGCACCGTGTAGCTATCAGACAATCCGGCTGGTTCCACCCCCACATCAGAGGCCTCAATCCCCAGGAGGAAAACCAGGTCAAGAGAATGGCCATGTTTATGGGTAGCAGTGGTAACCACCTGTGTGAGGCCCAGTGAATTCATCAACTGGAGGAAGTGTTGTCCAAGTTGAGAGGGTTCATCATCAATCCAGGCATTGAAGTCACCCAGGACCATCAGCCAGGGTGACTCAAATGGCTGGTCGACCACGAAGTCTGCCACTTCCTTAAGGAATTGCTTCCCATCTCTGGGTGGATAGTAGATGAGAGCTGTCCTATAGCCCACACCTGCTACCACAGCACATTCAATCAAATGATCTGGCATCCTCAACTGGAACACTGGTGAAATCCAATTCGGTCTTAAAACAGATCTCAACCCCCACCTTGGTCCAATCTCAAATGGTGTATCACCGAGACACCAGACAGAATTGCAGCTCTAGTATGGGGCCCACATTATCATCCAGCCAGTTTCGTGATGCATGCCAGATCTGCTGACCCAATAAGATCAGCAATAACTGTGGTCTTGTTTTGACAGATCTGGCATTGCACAACACCACACAAGTTGGACAGAGCTCCTGGGCTGCCCCAACCTCCTGCCCATCACCAATGATGGTGCCCTTGGGTATGGGGACCAGACAAGAATGCCCACGTCCTAGACTCCACTTTGCCTCAGGGTGTCTTCTGGGCTTAACAACCCCAATGGGAGCACCCTGCTCTTCCAGTCTCCACTGTTCACATCCCCCCTGTGAGCAATACCCAAGGCCCGACAATGTTGATAGATGGAAAAAGACAATGGAGGAGGGAAAAAAGAGCAGAGGGCATGGAGATCAGAGGCTGAATAGCGCATGACCCGGGGTGGGGTAACACACTGACATGTGTCCCAGGCCCAAAATATAGCAATGCAATACAAATCTAGCTGCTCAATTTACAACAACCGTAAATAATATATAAAACCACAAAGATCTCATCCTATCCTAAACTTCTCCTCACACATCCTACAACTAAATAATCTATTCCCACTCCAAGTTAAAGTAACAAACAACTAAATTAAAATGAATTAAACCACCTAAATGCATAAACCTCCCTAAAACATTTATTTAGCCCACAGGTAACAACAGAAGAAATCCACAAAATTTTAAGTGAGTTAAAACCGTCTAAATAGGCAGGGCCAGATCAAATGCACCCAAGGCTGTTAAAAGAAATTGCTATACAGAAAGCACCTCCTGTAGCAAGTGTAATAAATAGGTCAATTAATACCGGAGAGATACCAGATGATTGGAGAACAGCTACTGTGATACCGATCTATAAAAAAATAGGAACAAATACCTCTATGACAAATTATAGACCAGTGAGCCTAACAGCAGTTCTGTGTAAAGTAACAGAGGGCATTTTGAGAAACAAGTTAGAGGAAGATTTAAAGGTATTAAAAGTGAATAATGAGAAGCAACACGGTTTAAAAAATGGATCATGTCTATCAAACCAACTCATATTCTACTTAATATATCAATAAAACAAATCATCTAAAAATAAGCCGGTGGATATCTTCTTCCTTGATTTCCAGAAAGCTTTCAATAAAGTACCACGTACTCAACTTATTATAAAAATGGTACAAATGGGAGTGGATAGTAGGATAACTAGATGGGTACAGAACTGGCTGAGAGATAGAAAACAGGCAGTAAGGATAAGAGGTGTAATGTCAGGTCTAGAGGAGGTTACCGGTGGAGTTCCACAGGGATCGGTGTTAGGTCCTATATTATTTTCACTATACATAAGTGACATACAGTATGGTATCCAGAACCAAATGGTGAAATTTGAGGATGATGTAAAATTGGGAGGACAAGTGGGTTCAAAGGAAGAAATTAAATACATGGAGAAGGATTTAAAACAAATAGAGAAATGGGTAAGAGCCAATGGAATGACTTTAAGTATGGAAAAGTGCATAGTCATGCACGTAGGGAAAAATAATCAAAAACATGTATATTACTTGAATGGAAATAAAATCAAAGTGACAAAGAAAGAAAAGGACTGTGGAATAATAGTTGATAATGAAATGACATTTAAGGCACACAGGTCAGAAGTCATCAGGAAAACAAATTACAGTGCAAGCCACTTATAGCTCCCGCGGTTAACATGGGCAATCGGTTTTACCGAGCAGTTTCCGTTTGCCACTTGCCAAACCCATAGGTGTTAATGTTAAATACAGTGGACATAGTGGTCTATGCCTGCCTTCTTTTTCAGGCAGATTAGCTGATACAGTACTGTAGTTAGTATTGTAACTCATTTAGCCTGTTCACACTTGTGCTAATCTACCCAAAAATAGAAATGCGGGCATAACATTAAATCAGCAGCCGCACATTGCAAGGGTAGCTGGCGGAACTCACTGAAGCTAACTGATAGCACCGGAGCCCTTGCAAATGTAATCGGCAGCCGCACATTGCAAGGGTAGCTGGTAGGACACATTAGATCACATTGGACCCATTGAGAAGGTACTGTACTTTAGCTGGGGGGAGCTAAGAAAATTGAGGCTGAAGCACGATTGGCTCTAATACAGTTTGTTAGCTTTAGGGTGGAAACGGCTGTATAATATTAGCAATAGGCGATTTCTTTCAGCGAATATCCTTATCTGCCGTCAAATTCTATGTTTCTATGAATTGACAGGCTCCTGTTAGCTGGCACATGCAGCAACTTGCAGGATTACATCAGAGGTTCTGTTTTACTACTTAATTACAGTATCTGTCTTCTCTAAGAAAAAATATGGTCCGTGCCATTTATAGCGCTTTTTTGGTTAGCGCACTCCCTATAATGGGCAAAATCTGATCACACAGATGTGCCTGTTATAAGCGGCTTTGACTGTATATGATAAAAATTTAGGAAAAGTTTTATTAATAAAACTAAACAATGTCTAGTTCCGCTTGTACAGGGCATATGTAAGACCTTATTTGGATTATGGATCACCAGTATGGAGCCCATATATGAAAGGTGAAAAGAATAGATTAGAAAAAATCCAAAGAACATATACAAGGATGATATATACAGAAAAAGGTAGAGGATATGAGGAAAGATTAAATAGATTGAAGATGTTTACATTGGATGACAGAGGAAAAAGGGAGGATTTATTACAACTATTCAAGATTATGAAAGATCCAGAATTAATGGAAGGATTAGGAATAGAGATAGTGGATAAACCAGAAGGATTAAGAAATCATAAGTATCAAATTAAAATAGAGATAGTTAAAAGGAATTGTAGATACTATTCCTTTGTAAAGAGAACAGCTAGAGTGTGGAATGCACTGCCTAATTACATAGTAAATAGTAAAAACTTGGAACAATTTAAAAGAGAAATAGACAAGTTGATTTGTTTCAGGAATTGATGTTGCCACTGTGTGGGGAATGGTTCAATGGGACTTGAGCCTTCTTCCATTCTATCACCCAGTATAAGACCCACTATAAGGTCCTCTCACTACCTGGGGGCCAACCAAATTTAAACTAACCAGAAAACAATTGTATAGCACACAGGTCCTCTGACTACCTGGTGCCCTACTTAAACTAAGCACTTACAGTGCTTATTACAAAACAAGTAAATAAATGGCAAAATAATAATAATAAAACAAGAAACAAGAAAAAAGATTTGTGGAAATGATATAGAAACTACCCTCCAGACAATATCTCTCACATATATCTGGGGAATAGGTGGATTCACAGCTGTTTCTGAGCACTCACACTGCCCGCACAATTTCCACAAAAGTACACATAAATCATAAAGTACTTGCAGTCAGCAGAGGTCCAGCCTGGATGTAAACACATCAAGCACACAGCCTTATACAGAATCAGGATACAAGGTTCAGGATACCAGCCCCAGTATCATCAAGAAAGCCAGCAACTAACATAATTCCCAATCTTCCAATCTCAGGCTTCCAATTCCACATCAAAAAGGGCCATCAACAGGCTACAGGTTCCTTCCAGTGTTTCAAGAGGTAATTACCCCAGCTAGTCAGTGGCCCACTACCTCAACTCCAAGTTAAGTCAGCCCCCCAGCGGGATACCCCAGGAGTCTATGGGAAGAGGAATAATGGACTGGCCCTCCAACTGGCCCCACTCCCCACCCCTGTGTGTGACACTAACACTGAGGCCCCTCAGGAACCCCGCAAACCCAGATTTGAGGTCTAAACCCAAGTTCACCTAGTCGCAAATGTGTAGAATAACATCAAACACTCCAAAAAGGCAGCAGAAACCTTGTATCCCTTTATCCTAATAGCTCTTCCAATTAGGTTCACAGGATCACAGCCCACAATAATCCTCCTGGAGTCCTACACGTAACGCCTGGTGAACACAACCAGTGATCAGCACCTCGCACTAGGCAACAGCCGCTGGGCTCTGGGCTGCTTGATCTTCACAGCAATCCCTGACCAGTCCACTCAGTGCCCAACAAGACACCACCAAGGGTGAAAATCCAAATAAGGAACTCCAAAATGCAGCCCAAATACAACGAAAAATAAATGGACAGCGAGAGCTCAGGGATTTAGTGTTTAGATGTAACCAGGGCTTTGCTTACATCCTCCACAGCTCTCCTTGCCCGCACGCTTAATCCCAGACCCCAGCATGCTTGAAACATAACCACAAAATTGGAGACACACTTTCTATAAAGCCGAGATAAATATACTTGAGGCGGCAAATGGGAAATGGTAAAATGGCATTAAAGCAAGTAGAGCAGCACTAAAATGGATAACAAAGTGGCAAACAGTGATACAAACGGCCAGCCCAGTGTGGCCACCAATGAATAAATTTACATAGGTTGATATCCTGCTCTGTTTGTCAGCATAATTAACAAAGCAATTCACGCTTTCCTATATTCCTAAATTGGTTTTACATATCCTAAAGAAATCAGATAAAAGATGTTCATTAAAAATAAATAGTCCTCTAAAAGAGAAACATAGCATTTGGAGGAGATACAGTATGCATTTTAACAAAACATGCTGTAAAATCAGAAACAACCCACTGAGTTCCCCCGAGGGTCAGCCAGATATGTTGACCACTAGTGGCTGCAAACAATAAGCTGTCCAGTACCCTCCCAGAGAATGAAACCAAGCAAGTAAGCTTGATCTCTATTTAGGATACAGTGTCATTTCATGGAGGTACTATGTCATAAACAAAATTTTCTGTGGGCTTGGTTACTAGACCTGTGTTAGGTCATCTTATGTTGCCAGAAATACCTGTCCGTTTAGGTGAACTAGCAAAAAGAGCTCTATAGCACACGTGAGTTTGTGACCCCTTTGCCACCTGGTATGGCAGGAATTACATATTGACTACAAACTGAGGCCAGATATGGATCTCTTAGACTCAGCTCACTGTCATATGTTCACACATCTCACACCACTTTCAGACCCATTAATCCACTTATTCAGCCAAACTGTGCTACCTGTTCATGCCACTGTAAAAATCCTTAGTCAACTGTTGTCGGGACACCAGAACCAATTCACCAGCTAAGCTCCTGGCCTAACACCATGGGCACACCTGCTTCATGGCACCCCAGCCTTCATGCACAACCCCCTTTAAATTTCCCAGAAGACTCCATGAATTTTCTATTTATAGCACAGGTTATTGGCTATGGTATTAAAACACAAATATCAATAAATCTCAATAATGATATATCACTAATCAAAACAAATGTATACAAAATAAGTACTTCTTAAAAACAAAAGCAAAATAATACAATTAAAGGCACAGGGAACGGCACTGTAAAATGTAAAATAAGATAAGCTGTTAATTTCATAAATATGAATTATAGAAAGGAATTTGGACCCAAGGTTGTATCTTTAAAGAAGTAGCAGAAGATTTTATGATTTATGATTCTGGGAGTGGGTGGGTGCTGAGAGGGAGTGTCAGGTGGGGGGCTTTGTGTAATTAAAAAAAAAATAAATCAACTGTCACAGTGGAACACAGCACAATCCACCATGTCTATGATTGCTGCTGCATGCACTGCACATGCGCTAGTAGCTGTGCATGCGCAATACAATTTGGTTGCCATCTTGGACATGGCAGAGTATGCCATGTTCCAGACCCCTGAAAAATAGTGCAGAGCAATTGCCAATGGACAGAGCAGAGTGCTTCATGGATGTAGAGGTGAGTGTGAGGCAACTCCACACTGTTGTTTGGTAAGAAGTCTCCCTTTTCCGATAGAAGGAGGTCTGCAGGGCTCTGCCCACTGCAGCCCTAAAACCAAAAATCAATCTAGTTGACCAAATAGATAATAACAGTGAAAAGGTTACTCATAAGTAAAGAGAATATGGTCAAAAGGTTAAAGTCTCTTAATCCAAATAAGTCTATAAGACCTGATGGATGGCACTTGAGGGTGGTTAGGGAACTAGCAGAAGAAGTTTCAATACCATTTACTATCATATTCCAAAATCACTTGATGAAAGTAAAACAGTAAGCACCTGAGGAAGCAACAGTGACCTCAATATTCAAAAGGACCCAAATCAGACAACAGGAATTACAGACCTGTAAGCCTGACTTCAATGGTGGGTAAAGTCCTAGAAGGAATAATAAATGAGGAAATGGAAAATTTTTATAGCAGAAGAACTTGCATGATAACACAAAGCATGGATTTAGGGTGAGGAAGATTACGCCAATGCAATCTGATATATTTCTTTGAAAAAGTCAGCAAAGTGTTGGACTTGGGCCTACTTATAGATGTCATTTTTTTTGATTATAAGAAGGCATTTGATAGTATGCCATACTACAAATTGATACAGAAATTAGTGAAATTGGGCATCAATAAGAGACTGATAGGGTGGGTGGAATCTTGGCTGAGCAACAGGAAACAAAAAGTGACATTAAGAGGCTACATGTCAGAATGGGGAGGTTAGTAGCGGGTGTCACAGGGGTTTGTACTTAGGCACACATCATCTGACATCAGTGTCAGTGGCTCAGTAGGTATCACAACTCTCTCTGAAGCTGGGAGATCAGAGGGCTGTGGGTTCAGTTCCAACATCTGGCACTTGGGTTAATATCCCAGTACTGACAATGTAGTGCAGCATGAGAGGAGTGCTGCACTTTTGAGGTGCAGTCTTTCAGATGAGACATTAAACCAAGGTCCCATCTGCCTGGATTGGTGGTAGTTCAGGTGGATGTTAAAGACTCCATGGCACTTATCGAAAAGAGTAGGGGAAGTTTATTAAAACACAAAACATAACATCACCAAACAAACATAATATACAGTGTACAAAAGTATGTCAAATACAGCAAAACTTCTAAACAAAAAAATGATTCCAGAAAGACAAAAATCTAACCTCTGAAAATTTTTCCTTATCTTTGGATTTTACAATTAATAAATCAGTTTCTATCTGAGAAATAATTGAAAAAGAAGATACAGATATTTGCTGAAAAATAAATTGACATCTTGCTTGCCATAAGTGAAACTGAATAAGTGCAAATAAAACATTCAATGTACTAGGATGAAAGGATTGCCAAAACCCTGTATAATCCCCTAAGATTAAAGTATTATAGGTCATACAGTGGCGTGAAAAAGTATTTGCCCCCTTCCTGATTTTCTCTATTATTGCATATTTGTCACACTGGATGTTTTCAGGTCTTTAGACAAAATATAATATTAGATAAAGGGAACCTGAGTGAACAAATAACACTTTTTTTTTACTTATTTCATTTATTTAATGAAAAAAGTTAACCAACACCAACTGGCACTGTGTGAAAAGTAATTGCCCCTAGTTAAATCAACCCAATTAAAGGGATAATTAGAGTCAGCTGATTGAACATAGCCAGGCTTGATTACAGCCAGCCCTGCTCAATATAAACCTCACTTATTTTGCCTTACCATCAGAGTCACATTGCCAGCACAAAGATTCAACAAGCACATTATGCCATGATCAAAGGAAGTTCCTGAAAGATCAGAAAAAATTTGTTGCCCTCTATCAGTCTGGAAAGGTTACAAAGCTATTTCTAAGGCTCTGGGACTCCATCGAACCACAGTGAGAGCCATAATCTCAAATGGAGAACACTTGGAACAGTAGTGAACCTTCCCAGGAGGTGGCTCACAAAATTACTCAAGGGCGCAGTGTAAAATCATCCAAGAAGTCTCAAAGGATCCTAAACAACATCCAAAGAACTGCAGGCTTCTCTTGCCTCAGCTAAGGTCAGTGTTCATGACTCCACAATCAGAAAAGAGACTGGGCACAAAATGGGCTTCATGTGAGAGTAGCAAGGCGGAAACCACTGCTAACCAAGAAGAACATAAATGCTCGTCTCTCATTTGCCAAGGAGCACCTGGATGATCCACAAGCCTTTGGGAAAATGTTCTATGGACAGATGAGTCCAAAGTGGAACTTTTGGACAACATGGATCCCATAATGTCTTCGTAGAAGCAAACACAGCATTCCACAGTAAGAACACCATACCAACAGTCAAACATGGTGGTGGTAGTGTGATGGTGTGGGGATGCTTTGCTGCCTAAGGACCTGGATGACTTGCCATAATTAAAGGAACCATGAATTCTGCTCTGTACCAGAAAATTCTGAAGGAGAATGTCCAGTCATCCTTCTGTCATCTGAAGCTGAAGCGTAGTTAGGTATGCAGCAAGACAATGATCCAAAACACAAAAGCAAGTCCACATCAGAATGGCTAAAAAGAAGTAAAATTAAAGTTTTGGAGTGGCTAGTCAAAGTCCAGACTTAAACCCAATAGAGATGCTGTGGGGACCTGAAGCGAGCAGTTCATGCTCGAAACCACCAAATGTTACTGAATTAAAGCAGTTCTGCAAGGAAGAGTGGGTTAAAATTCCTCCACAGCGATGTGAAGACTGATATTGAATTATAGGAAGTGTTTGGTTGCAGTCATTGCAGCTAAATGTGGCATAACCAGTTATTAAGTGTAAGGGGCAATTACTTTTCACACAGTGCCAGTTGGTGTTGGTTAACTTTTTTTCATTAAATAAGTGAAATTAAAAAAAAAAACAAGTGTTATTTGTTCACTCAGGTTCTCTTTATCTAATATTACGTTTCTCTAAAGACCTGCAAACATCCAATGTGACAAATATGCAATAATAGAGAAAATCAGGAAGGGGGCAAATACTTTTTCACGCCACTGTATGTACCAGTGCAGGCATTTTCCAATGAACAGATGCATCTGCCCAAAACTGTTTAACAAAAGGACAGTCTAAAAAAAAATGTGTAAGTGTTTCCTCGTCGGAAATACAGCTTGCTCTTAAGCAATATCTCTCTGTTAATGGCTTATATTTAAGATTACCACGGACACCTAGCCTGCCATGAGCCGATATCCAGACAATATCCCATACAAAGGCCGGGATTCTAAAATCACTTAATTTGTTCAAAGTAAAATTCATCCTAGTAGGAACACATTCTGGAAAACAAAATTTTACCTTGCACTGTGAAAACAATATAATTATAAAAGTTTTCCTAGAATGAGATACAAGGGTAGGGAATGATACATTCCACTGCTTGCATTTCTTAAAAGTTGGTACCCATATGATGGTAATTGGTCATGTTTAAAACTTTTGAGGAGCTATCTTCCATTTCTGAAAGAAAGGTTCTATATAAATCGAGACCAAACCTGCCATAACTGTTGATTTGAACCCCAAAGAAAATTAAAGGAATTAAATAAAAATATTGAATGAAAAAAAAAAATTGGATTAATCATATCCAAACCACCTTTTTTAACTGGCAGATAGGTAAAGTCCCTACGAACCGGATTTAATCTGTTACCCCAAACCATTTGGAAAAATACACTAAAAAGTCTGGTTTCTAATGAAAACGGAGGTGGAAAAAGATAACTCAAATATAAAAAAATCGGGATCAAAAATTTTTTAACAATGTAAACCCTTTTTTTTTCCCAAATTTCCATCGTTTCCATATATTAACTTTTGCTTCACCTATACGTAGTTGTTGTTCCCAGTTAAAGGTAGCCATATCACCTTGTCTGAACCAAAGACCCAAAATTTTATGCGGTGTGGAAACAAAGGATATGCCATTTGTATCAAAAAGACAGTTCTGCTCAGGATTTAATGAAAAAATAAAACTTTTAGATATATTGAGTTCAGACCCTGAAGACAAACCCCATGTCTTAAAACTAGTTAAAGCTGTCTGCAGAAAAGCCTCATTTTGCATAAACAGAGTCACATCATCTGCATACACTGAAACTTTTACCTTTGTAGAGAAATATCAGGAGCAATTCCTAAAATATCACTACTACCTTGAATATACCCAATAATGGGGTCCAAAGATATGTATATAATAGGGGCTCAAAGGGCATCCCTGCCTAACCCCCTAGTGACTGGGATTGCAGACCCCATAAGACTATTTACCAATGGGTGGACTTCCACATCTGAATATAATAAAAAAATCCAGTGTACAAAGGGTTTCGGGATCTTATAGGCCAGTAGAAGATTAAATAAATACGAATGATAGACTCTATCAAATGCTTTAATCTGATCTAAGGCTACTATAAATCCTGATCCTTTTCCATTTTTACTAGACTCAAATAATTCACTTAAAAGATATAAATTCTGCTGAATCCTTCTGTGAGGAATAGCACAAGACTGTGCCAGGTGAATGAGGGAATCCGATACCATAGTTAACCTATTTGCAAGGATTTTAGCAAGAATTTTATAGTTGCTATTAAGTAAATTAATGGGCCTCCAATTTGATAGTAACCAGAATCCCTTTTTATATATAAACTTTAGAAGGAAATGTTAAAATTTGGAAAACTTAAACCCGAGGTCAACATATAATTAAAAACCATCGGAGAAAAAGACATATCACGAAGAAAATTTTTATAAAATTCATTCTGGATGCCATCTAAGCCGGTGATGTTTTCATTTTAAGTGATTTTATCACATTTTCCACTTCTAAAGAGGAAATAGGCTGTAGTAAAGAGGTTTGATAGGTAATATCCATAACAGGCAAACCAGACAAAATTCAGCTGGTAAACTGTCCTGTTTACCAAACCTTCCCTCAAAGGAATCTAAAATAAAGGAGTACTACTTTCATCATGTCCATATCTGAAGTAACTGTAGTTCCATCTGAAGATAATAAACTTTTCATCAATGTCTTGTCCAAGTGCTGTTTACAGGCTGCATAGGGATCAGAAGCTGGCTGTGATTGTACCCCATACCAAAACTCTATATCTAAGGATTTAGCTCTATTATATTGGTATAATAACATTTGTTTCTTGATTTCAGCAATCTGGGACTGCAAAAGAAACCTATCCTTAGGAGGAAAGGACATCAGCTTATAAAGCTGATTCCTATACTGTAGATATGTGAGGTACTGTGAATTTACTTTGATTTTCCCTTTAGCTATCAAAAGGGACCTAATCTCTTGTTTAGTATCAAACCACCAAGAATAAAGATTATCATAAAAGCAAATGGTTGAGCTCCTCGCGGCAAATAAATTCTGTAAATCGGTAACACTATCTTTGTCTTCTAAGAGTGACACATTTAGACGCCACCTAGGGCCTGCTGCTGGAATCTTTGGCGGTATACCTGCTAGACTTAAAACCCCATTAGAATTTGGTGATCTGAAAATTCAGATGGTTTAACTTAGAAGAATAAGGTTTCAAATATTTGGAAATGAAATCAAATCTATGCTGGAAGAGAAGACATTCCTATGATAGGAAGAACCCCTGTAGCATGTAAAGTTCTATACATCAGTCAAATCGCAGAAGTGACCATCTGACGTAAAGCAAGAGAATCGCTAGTATGTTTTTTTGAGAATCCCTTTAAATTTGACATCAATATCACAGTTAAAATCTCCTCCCCAAATCACATGTCTTCTGGTATATAAAAAGGTTTAATTTCTTCAAATAATTTGATTCTTGTAGCTTTTGTCTGAGGGGCATAAATGTTTATAAGCGAAATTCAAAATCCTGGCAGGCACAGTCTAAAAGCAGAGACACGCCAGGACAAATGTCTACTAATTTAGAAATATTGAAATGGGTGGAGGTAAACAGAATACCTATACCGTCTGCAATTTCTGCTCCAAACGTCCAATAAGACGGTCCCCATACCCACCTTTTTTGTGTTTGGGAAATCTCAGCCAGAGAGGAAAGCCTGGTTTCTTGTAAAAAAATAATATCCACTTGTAATGTGCTAAGAGCAGTTAAGTGACAGCCTTTTCTTAAAATTTTAATACTGCACATATTAAGAGATGCTATTTTAAGAGTGGCCATGATTAGGTGTGAAAATTTAGGACCCAGTTTTCTGAGAAAAGTAGCTTTCCTTTTACCCTTTTCCTTTCTTTTCCTTTGCTAGCTCAGTAGTTTTACTAGCCTCCTCTTCTGAAATTAATTCTGACAGATGTGATGTATCAGACTCCAAATCTGAATCCCTCCCCTCTCTTTGTAAAGGAGAAAAAAAATTGTCGACCGAAACCATAGTCACTGATAAATGTTTACCAGATGCTCTAGTAAACCTTCAGGGTTTAACTATTTCGAAGGAGGGAGGCATAGAAGGAGATGCCTGTGGGGAATCAGACTTATCTAAAGTAATCACAGACACAAGAGTAGTATCCAAACTGGAGGGGCCTGCTATTTCATCAGAGGTGATAGGCCTATCCTCAGGCTTCTGTAATTGTTTTTGAACACCTTCCTCCGTACATCACAATGAAATATTCCTTCCCTTTTTTAACTTGTGCTTTATGCACCAAGTCCTCTGGGTCCCACTCTGATTTATTATGAGGCCCATGGACATTGATGGAAGGCATGACCTTTCTCTTCACATAAGTTACATTGAAAATGTTTTGGCACCTATCCATAGAGTGCCCAAAACCTCCACACAGAGAACATTTCAAAAGATCACAAATGCTACTGAGATGTGTTTAGCACCGCATTTGTAGCACTATGGGGCTACCCACTATAAAAGCACACTCCTATCCTTCCCCCAAAACTATTAGGCAAATGGACTACCTCCCCATTTACTTGTGTTAGTTTTACTTAAATCTCCAGCTGCCAGTCCAGATACCTTCTAAGTCTAAAATAGCTTCAGGGGGACCTAAAACCTCACACTTTTTTTGTAACCAGTGGTAGATGTTACCAACATTAACCCCTTCATTATGCAACATTACAGTGACATAACGAATCATAGGTTTTATGAGGGGTAAGGCATAAAAGGGTACCCAAAGGGGGGAAGATTTCAAAGTTGAATATTTATCCCAGAATCTTTCCATACCCAGCTGTCTTAAAACTTATATCGAAAGTGTCTTCTCCTGAAATGTGAATTAGTGCTAATATATCTATCAGGAAAAATTCATCGAACCTTTCAATAATGTATTTGCAACATAATACCTATCAGGATGGGTTCAGTAGGCCAGCCCTATAATGTAAGCTCACAGCATTTCTCAGGGCTTGCTCCAACAGATTTTTAAACAGTTCAGACATAGGCACTTTGTTTTGCTGTGGTTAGGCCTATCCTCCGAAACATTTCTCTAACTTCATTAGTATCATTACCCCCAACGAGCTTGTCTTCAAAGAGGCCAAAGAACGCGATCAGCAAGCTGTACAGCATTAGTATTATCCCTTCCCAAGTCCGTACCTGAGCTCAGGGTTACTGCAATGTTGGCATGCATGGAGTGTACTTGTGAGAGATTAGTCCAATCAGGATCAGGAATCCACTGTCCGGTGTCCATTTTTATCCAGCCCAAATCCTGTAACGCTTCCTCCGACAACCAGTCCATTGATGGGAATAGCGATTTTCGTTTCTGAAGTCCAAACTGTTCCCTTAAAACTTGTGGCCCTCTGTGGCGGGAATCACCTGCATCCATGTCTCTGGTAGCCATCATTTCCGGCAGTGTGCACTCGAAAGGCTCCCCACCGTCATTTCCTGTAAAGCGGTCCTCCTAGCCGGTCGTTCGGCAACCGAATCCTGCACTGTCTCGTTCCCTTCCTCCATTGAAGATGGAGAAGATTTCTTTATCAAATTCAGGTCAGTCACACATAAATCAGACTTTGGTTTAGCCTGATTGTTCTCCGTTTCACTTAGTGCTGTCTTCATTGTGTCCTCCACTCCTTCCAAAATCTTTCCCATCTGCTCCAAAACATCTGCTGCTACGAAGCCCTCCTCCTCCATCGTGAAGGAGGAGAACACTGCGAAGCCTCACTGTGCTGCAATCAGCGTCCACTCTGCCACCAGCACGACCCCGCAGAGTAGGGGAAATTCCCCGGTGTCCTGGCCAAATTTCCCTCATTCACTAAAAATACCATCAACAGTTTCATCTGGTTCAAGGTCAGTTGGCATTCATCTGTTTCCCCCTTCCCTGGGTCATGCCTGAAAATAGGCAGGCAGGATTTGTCTAGTGTACTTATCTGGTCAACAAAAACTAAATAAAAATAAATAAATAAATTTAACATTTATGTATCATCAATGAAGTGTAGTAGAGGAATTTGGATGGCAAAATTTGCCCATGATACAAAAGTGGGATCAGTAGTAACAGTAGTAGACACAGAGGTAGCAATATGTGACTGAAAGGAAGAGTAAAATAATCTAGAAGCATGAGTATTAGACCATACACTGGATTTTAATGTAGAGAAATGTAAGGTTCTACATATTGGTAGCAAGAATAAAAGGACCAGTTTTAAACTGTTAGGCCAAGAAATCAAGATTACATACATTGAAAAATATCTGGAATTTCTGATAAATGAAGACTTAACATTTGACTACCATAGTAAGGAGACGGTTAAAAAATGCCATGAAATGCTATGTTGTAGTAAGAGGATATAGCTAGCAGGGATTGATCAATAATTATGCCACTCTATGGAGCATTGGCCAGACAACATTTGGAATACTGTAGCCAGTTCTGGGCACTGCAAAGCAAAAGTGAAATAAAGAAAATAGAAGGGTACAAAGAAAGGCTACTAAATTAATGGTAGGACTAAGGAACTTCTTTTGATCAAATATTAAACAAATTAATCCTATTTACACTTGAATATAGAAGAATAAGAGGTGAATTGTGCCTGCTTTATAAAGCTTTTGAAGATAATGACCTATTGAATTGCTTAGATCTAGAAAGGAAAATAATGATTTATGGAACAAAAATACATAAAATATTAAAGTAATAAGTGAGGCATGTGGTTTTCACAAAGTGTAGTTAATGTATGGAACAAGCTACAACAAGAAACAGCATACTGCAAAACTAAGGACACATTCAAAAGGGCTCTGGATAAATACTGTAATAGTAAACAGATATATGGTTATTGCCATTGAAAAATGGCTAGCCAATATAGGCAAATTGTCTTCCAGCTTGCATAATTTCAATGATTCATATGATTCCTATTGTATTATGTAAACTGTGAAATAGTATATGGTTGCCCCTGATTGTGCATGGATTTCCATACAAGTAATTTTCTTGTTATAGGGCAGTTCAAACATCAAAAAAGGTTTGTATGCATAGTTCTGATGTCACAACAATAATATAACTTTTCTGCTTTGAATTGTGCGCCTGCCGTTGTCCTCATGCCAGCTGGCCCAAAAGGGATACACACTAGAGAGGTTCTGTGGTGGAATTTTTATATATCCTAAAGTATAATAACTTTATGTCCTAAAGCTTATTGTACCAGAGCTTATAACTGTTATATGTGATTTAGCCATATAAATATGTTGCTTCTCATATGCTCTAAAACTATCTGCTTTGTGATAGCCATATAGCCATGTTGCCTTTCATATGCTTTAAAACTATCTGCTTTGTAAAACAGCCATAATGAATGTACAGTTCTGTGTTGACTAAAACAAAGGAGGTTGTTTGACAGAGATAAGGAAACCTTGAAAATTAAATGAAGCTAAATACAGCTGGTTGTAACTAAGATAAAGGGGAGACACATAGTAAGTATGGAAAAACAACTCCTTATACGGAAAGTGCTGAATCTGTGGTTTTTGCTAGAGATAAGGAGAAGCTGTTGTAAGCATGAGATCACTGTTAGACTGTAAAACTGAAAAGGTATATAAGCTTCAGTGAACAATAATCGAGGAGCTCTCCTTTAGCTGAGGCTCCCACATATATGTGCAAGACAATAAACTGAGCTTTATTGGAATAACCGCTGGTGTGGTTATTGAGTACATAGAAATTAAGGAAAGTATAGACAGTAAAGAGAATCTGTGACCACAGTTTTGGCATAGTCGCAGGATGGCTTCGCTTCTCCGTGTTGCGCTTGCAGGATCAGACTGCCAAGTCCCGGCCTCAGGGAGGGTGGTCCGGAGGTTCTAGTCCCACCATATGTGTGACGCCACGGAGCGGTGACAGCCATCATTTACTGTCTTAGGTGCTGGGGTGGCACCAAGAGTGCTGGGTGGGCACTCGGCGTCAGGGGACGCCCGTGAAAAATAAGAGTGCTGGGTGGGCACTCGGCATCAGGGGACGCCCGTGACAAGTAAGGGTGCTGGTGGGCACTCCAAAACCGGTTAGGCACCTTTTAGGGACTACAATGGGAAATACGGGGGACCTCTACCAGATGGATCTCAACCTAGTACTGTTAAAGATTTTTTTTTTGTTTTGTTTTGTTTTTAAACTGCAAACCAGAGCTCTGAAGAAAGACTTGGTTTGGCAGGTTACTAAAATGGCCAAAAGAAAACCTTTGAAAGGGTTAAAACCTTTGAAAGGGTTAATAGCTGCAGTGTTTGGAAATTATCATGAAGGTCCTGCAGTCAGTTTTCTTACTCAGACTTGTGTATCGAAAAAGAAGAAGAAAATACCTTGGCACCGGGTAAGTCTGAATCTTTTATTCAAAGTTGTTTTATGTCTGTCTGTTTTATTTCTGTAATACGTATACTAAACAAGGTAATGCTCCGTCTTTCTTGTGCATATTTTCTAGCTTATATCTGTGTTCTGTAATTATGTTCTGTTGTCAAGGTTGCGAGATAGGATTGACTGCCTTAGGTGCAAAACATGTTACAGTAGAAAAAAAAAAAAAAAGCTTCTTTGCCTCATAGCTGACTGTTTTAATTGGTTTCATTTTTAATGAAACATTTGTGCTGCCTAGATAGGGTCATTAAAGAACTTTTGTATGTAGTTGCTGGTTGAAGCAGGTAGTGTTAAAGGTGAAGAGATATGACGTCATAGATTGCAATGTACAGAAAAAGTTGTAGTTTGCAAGCAACGTGCCAAGCCACTGCTAGGTGAAAATGTAATGAGTTAACAGCTATAAATGGCCTTATCATACTTCTATACTAGATGTGTTCACTTACAAATGGTGTGTTGTACTGCATTTTAAAGAAATTAAATGTGTTTAAAAAGTGTTTTGTTCTGGAAAGATTTGGCATGGCAATATGTATAAATGTGTTGGTTTAAAATTGTCAGTGTTACAAGAAAGGCAGGAGGCAGCACATATATCTTAAAACACGTTCAGTTTTCTAATAAAACTATGGGCATTACCTCAGCAAATTAGTGTCAAATAATGTCAGTCTTATTTTGTGTTAAGTATCTCTTTTTGTGTATGTGTATGTGTGTGTACTGTCTTGGCCAGCAGTTTTATTGTGTGCTCTATTATTATTTAAAGATATTTTAATATTAGTAGTGTTCAAGGACATTACAAAAATAACTGGGTTTAAATGACCCTTGCATGCACACTGTGACCTTTTTTCACATTATTTGACCTTCTTGTGTTTCAACATTTTATGTTACTACCAGTTCAAACTTGATGTGTATTCCATACCTAAAGCACAACTTTTCACACAAAATGTATGTTTTCATGGAAGCACACCAAGAGTGAACCATGTAATTTGACTTTTATTGCAAAACTAGTATTCTAAGTAAAGAGAAACACATTTTTTTTCCTTTCATTTCTTCTGACTTACAGCTGTTTTGAGAGTTTACCATCTACAGTTAAAAGCAATGGCTTTTGTTTTTATGTGTGACCATGGTGTAATCATTTTTTTGTCTTTTAAAATGCATTCTAAGAAATCATACATATGGTATTACCATCAATCCGGATTTTTATAAACTCAACTGACATTTTGTCATGCTTAGGATAAGGGAACCCAGGACGCTTGGCTTCTTTTATCCTATAAAATAATCTTGTTTTATTTTTAAACTTGTGTAGGTTTAGTATTGTGTTGTTTGTCTGTGTTTCTCTCTCTTCTAGAGAAAAGAAGTTCCCATCTTTATAGTAAGGTATGAAACTTACTAAACGAATTGTAATATTATCTTGTTATAATTTAAAGTGTAGTAGGTGGGATCATGCGTACCATCCACAGCTAACCTTTTATTGCTACAGTATTCGAGCTGTCTCTTCCACCTCGAGCTGTGTCTTCCACCAGTAGGAGCTTGGAGGAGGGATAAGCTACCTTCCTCCTTCCAGTGTAATACCCACAAAGGTTGCAAGGTACATCACTGTTCCCCCAAAGGGGTATAAAAATGTGTATTTGCCAATAATTGTTTCTTATTTACAGGTTTTAGAAAAGACCCAAGGTATTTTAACAGCATAACCCAGCCCAAGCCCTTCTGTTTCTCTAGTACAAACAGTTGAATCTCACACCTATTATTGGTACAGGGTTTCTGCCTCAGCAAGTAATCAGTTACGCTTGGAGGGTGAAGTTGTGTATGTATGTCCACACATATTCATTCTTTTGATTGTCTTTTCAGCTTTCTTATCCTGTTAAAACAAATGCAAAACAACTTTTGTCATTGCCTTACAGCAATGAATGCAACATTTTTCAACCAGTAAATTCACAGTACTCTAACATTTCTGGATTCTAAGCTAAGTTTACAGTCTATATGTGTTGTTTAAAATGTATTTTATGCATTATGCTCAATACTGAAATTGTTCTATTACAAACATGCTTATGTTTCATGTTTATGTTATAATGTTTGATATACATCTTGCTACACTGTATCATGTGTGTATTCAGAAAAGTGTTCCACATGTATAACGTTTTAATGCTCATAACCAAACTTGAATACTGGGGCCAGCATTGCTGACCCACCCCAATATGTTCCAAAGCAAAACCAAAAGTAAAATTAATGCTCCATTTGTCTTATTACTCACAGGTACCCCTGAAGAATGATTGTACTCTATGCAGGTTTTGTAATTTTAAATTTTAACAATTATAATATGCAAATTTAGATTGTACTCCAAACCTATGCTTCAAGCCTTACCCCACTCAGTACTTTGGAGTATTTCACTATACAGGGTAAAGAAAGTAGACCTTTTCACTTGTCACAGGTGCAATAGGCACTGTTATTAAATTGGCATAGGCCAACAACATATGTATTTGTCCCACTAATTGCATTGTGTAAAAGGCATACTGTTATAAACAATATGTTTGAAGCGTGTAATTGTAACATTACAAGATTTTATAACTCAGGTCTCAGTCAGGCCTGCTTGTAACAGACAGGGAAATAATGTTCATCACTGTCATAACTGCTTCTGTAATTTAAAAGAAGGAGGTAACCATAACACTGTCATGATTTACAGATGGTCAAATGGTATAATTGAACCTCGGCCTGCACCCCCAGGTGTGCGGTTAATGTCCCATTTTTATTTTTTCTCTTTCTAATTGCCAGAATTTAGGCTCTGTCACACCACTCTTTACAAAGCAAAAAGTAAATGGTTTAAAAAATTGTTATTTATGTGTTTTTAACTCAGTGTCTAACACACTTTGCAAGTTTGCAGGTTTCACAGTGTGGCACACATAAGATCTCCACGTTCAACAGCAGTAATACTTTCATCTAAGTTGCCAAGACCTTCATCTTTTCCTTAAAAAGAAAAGCAACTGCTACAGTTTTGATGCTATCACCATCTTTTGTGCCTGACTGGTTCCTTATAAGGACTATTGCATGAATCCAGTTATTATTACTCTGCAAGTGTAATGTTTTCAGCAAAATTACCTATTTATAGAACTTTAAATCAACTGAAGAAGGTCCAGTCAGTTCAGACTCTGCAATCAAGCTTATTGTTTCTGCTTACTATGAAGTTAAGTCTGGGGAAGGGGCACTCCCCAACTCCAGCGAGAAGATTCTGCTTCAATTGACCTTCAAGCAATACATCCATTTTCTTCACTGCCACTTGTTCCAAACATGGCTGGTACTTTTACAATCCTATTGCTCTGTTATGGACCGTGTTCTTAATGGTTTATTGTCAATTGTTACCTTTTTATGGACTGTTAATCTTTATGCCGGGGTGTAATCAACTACGACAAAACAAATGCCATGCCAGTGTGTGTATGTGGCTATTCCATTAAAAGGACTCAATGCACCCCTGGCCAGTGTGTCTACTAATCAGCCATCCAGCAGCTAGCAGCAAAATAAACACTGACTTTTCTACTATGCTGGTGTTTTGTTTTTAAATTACTGTCTGCATTGCCCCATGAGCCTTGTGGGGTTACCACCATTCTGCAAATGACATTTCATCTGTACTGTAACTACATCAACCTGTGGATACTTATATGAACTTATAAACTGTTAATTTCATGGACTATTATGTTTTATAAGGACTTATCTGTCAAGAGACATTATCAACAGATTCTTCAATCACGCTCCAAGGGTGTGCCACACCTCAACACAAGGTAGCATCTACCTTATTCACTCTCAAAGTGAATTCCATGAACTCTTTTTCATCAACAAATTGTTATGTTATATTATGCTATATGTGGTGTCACATGTTAGCATTTTTTTTCACATATTTCAATTGTGGTGTTGACATCCCTCAATTCTGTATTATGTTTTACAAACTCACCATTGTGTTCCATCTGTAACTCCTCTGCATCAACTCCAAAACAAAATGTTTTTATAAATGCCTTAACTATCTGTATGCTGGCAACCAGTTTTAAATCATATAAATAAAAGGGTGGTTAGTTGATACAGAGTATCAAAGGGGGTGTGGTGGAATTTTATATATCCTAAAGTATAATAACTTTATGTCCTAAAGCTTATTGTACCAGAGCTTATAACTGTTATATGTGATTATAGCCATATAAATATGTTGCTTCTCATATGCTCTAAAACTATCTGCTTTGTTATAGCCATATAGCCATGTTGCCTTTCATATGCTTTAAAACTATCTGCTTTGTAAAACAGCCATAATGAATGTACAGTTCTGTGTTGACTAAAACAAAGGAGGTTGTTTGACAGAGATAAGGAAACCTTGAAAATTAAATGAAGCTAAATACAGCTGGTTGTAACTAAGATAAAGGGGAGACACATAGTAAGTATGGAAAACAACTCCTTATACGGAAAGTGCTGAATCTGTGGTTTTGCTAGAGATAAGGAGAAGCTGTTGAAGCATGAGATCACTGTTAGACTGTAAAACTGAAAAGGTATATAAGCTTCTGTGAACAATAATCGAGGAGCTCTCTCCTTTAGCTGAGGCTCCCACATATATGTGCAAGACAATAAACTGAGCTTTATTGGAATAACCGTTGGGTGTGGTTATTGAGTACATAGAAATTAAGGTAAAGTATAGACAGTAAAGAGAATCTGCGACCACAGTTTTCAATCCATGTGTCCTGCCTAGGCACTCCATTTCCAGTCAATTCATATGGGATACACTGCATATCTTTTTCACTTAAATAAAAAATGTCACTATTTCATCATTCCTGGATGGCAAGCTCAGTTCCAGTTTTGAGGGTAGCGTGGTATCACATTTCATAAGAAGCAATGCTCAGCACTCTGACTCAAAACTGCTCTTTCTCTTTCTCTCTCCAAGAAGATGGACTTACTGTCTCAAAACTGCTCACAAGCAAGTTATGATGTACATTCCTGTTTTACTTGTACTGGTGTGAGCAGGAAGGCTGGGAAGCTGAGCTGGTGGTTGGAAAGCCACAGTCACTCGCCAACAAACACCTTATTTTGAAACCATGTACTATATAGTATACACTATGGTCAACCATACACTGAAAAGAACTGTGTTACCATCTTGGGGTTCAAATGATATTAGGGACCACTCTGGCTTTGCTCCCAAGGTCTCTATGATGCCATCTCAACCCATCGATGACAACACAACTTTGTTGTGTATGGGTGTCCATTTACTCTTCTATATACTGTATTTACAACTCTGACTCATAAATGAATAACAGAAATCTAGGATAGCAGCTAAAACAGTGAAATGTTTGGAAGTGGATGTCTAGCAGTCCTGCTGCAGGCTCAAGACCAAAGTTTGGTGTGCACCTGCAGCAGGATAAATGAGGCACAATGTTTGAATGGTACAGTACTCACAATCACAATCACACTTAGTGCATGTTAGATGGTGGCCAGCTGAGGAGTTGAGCAGAGGGCTGTTCTGTGTGCCATTGTTGACTGCATGACCAGTGACAGGGGTGAGGTGGGGTGCAGGGTGAGGGTCCTCAGTGGGTGGTCAGGAAGGGGGTGTTGCCCAGATATGTGGGTGACACTCAATGGGGGGCATTAGCCCAACAGGGAAGTTTGCTAAACATTGGAAATGGGCTTTCAGGGGTGGGGGGGTACACTAGACACCAGGGAAATCTGTTAAACATTGGAACTGGGTGATCAGGAGATGGGGGTCTGCTAGACTACCAGGATGTAAGACTACAGTACAGCCAACCTGCCATGGGGTGTATGGGCATTGTCTTAGAGCAGAGTTAAGGCCATGTAATGGAGGCATTAAACAATGCTGCACTGGGGATGGTTTGCACTGCCAAAACCTTCTGAATATATATTCTTTACCATTATAAATGAGGGTTCCCCATTTGCATTGGTGGAGCAGTATCATTAGCACAATCATTATGCCATATTAGTATGGTACTCCGAGAGCCTCTGAATATGGCCCTGCCTGGAACACCAGCACTAACCCAGGTTAGTGCAGCACTAACCCAGTTAGTGCCATACTAACCTTTTGAAAATGGGGACCACAAATTTTGTAATGCCAAACAAATTCAACTGAACTTTAAATTTTAAGCTGAACTTTGGAACCTGACCTGCTTGTTAAAGAGAGGTTTCCACTTTGTTTGTCTCATTATATGTGGTGACAAGATTTAGAAATACTAAGATGAATAAAATTTAAACTGACATAATGTAGTTACTGAGAAAAGGTAATATTTACATTAAGAAAAGTTTCAAGTAATGTCTACTGATATTAGTTACATAGGGTAAGGTTTGAAATGAATTCACAAGAAAGAATTGCCTTTCTTTTACATGACAGTGACAGATGTTGACAAACCTGGTAAAATTCTGATAAGTGGGCTGAAAAACATTACAAATCCTAAACTGCTATGGAGCAGAGCAACATTTTGACAGGAATATACAGGTGAAGAAATAAACTTTCTATGCACACTTGCAAATAACAGGAAATGTCTGACAAGTATGCAGTACTGTGGAAAGATTGCATATGCAGCATGCATGATACCACGACCTGCAAACCAGTTAATCATCATTGCTGTAATATGTGCATAAAAGATATCAAACTCCACTGTTTCATTGTATTTGGTCCAGCCAGTGAAAGCTTTCCAATCTCTTTAGAACCATAAAGGTTAGTAAAGTCTTTGCCTAGAAAATATTTATAGTATGAAAGTTTTTGATGAGAATCTAAAATGGCCTATCTCTATTGCACTAGAAACATAATTTAATTTAGAACAATGTGTGTTCAGAAGTATGACACATGTTTATGTGAAGTATAACAGAACATAATTTAAAGATTTAAGAAAGCAAAAACAATGACTATTCTCAAAGGACATGTGGATGGTGTCAAGGTCCTTCTTAGAATGCTCAGTTCTGAAAGAATGCAAATATCCAGTTCCCTGTATGATAAGGCATATAGATATGTCTTTTTGTCTGGTGTATAGTAACATAAGTACCTTTATGAGATTATGAGTTGGCTTGACTATCTTCAGACATGTATAGGAAACATTTCACATATAACATTTATCAAAAAAATAATGCTAACTGCAAAAAGCTGATTTGCATCCAGTCCTGACATTTTTACAAAATAAGTACTGTCTAATGTCTTTTTAATCATGAAATCTGATAATACCTCTGGCTACAACTAGTAAGGGCTGCAAGGAAGAGAACGTGGGTGGGTGCCCTTTGTATAAAGTAGACCAAATGTTCCTATTGGGGGCTGGTTGAACAGTTGACTTCAATGTAGTGGAAAAAAGTTTCTGGAGACCATCTGAAACACGTTACAACCACTTGAGTCTGGAGTTAATATCATGTGGTGCAGTTTCATGAAACTGCACCACATGCTATTTAGCTTAGGCAAGAAATGAGCATTGTAATGCTAGAAATCTGAGTGAAGGGAAGTTTGGAATGGTACCCCTGGGTGGTCTGAAATGAAACTAAGCACAGATTCCAAGTGGTTGTAACTTGTTTCAGATAAAAAGTTATAATCTGAAGCTAGAAACAAACAGGAAACTGAATCCTAGTTGTTCTAAAGCTAATAATGAAAAAATCTATTTAGGAACACTTGATCCTAATCCCATGAGGAAGCCCGGTGTTGGGTGAAATGTTGGGCGTACCTAGAGGATCATGGTGTTCTAAGAAAATATCAAAATAAAACTACATTTCTTATGATGAACTGAGTGGCTGGTCTCCAGAAACTTTTCACTACAACTAGTAAGGGTCAGAAAACACTGCCCTACTTTTTGTTAGTGTCGTACAATGCATTACTAGAGATGCTGCAAAGGTTTGCTTCAACAATATTCTGCCAAATTTGTAAAAGTCACCTTTGTGAAAAACATTGTGAATTTCCCTCTTTGCCACTTCACTATGAGTTTTATTCTGTGGAAGTAGAATGTTTTCAGGCAAAGTCAGGTGAAGTCACAGGGAAGTTGATGAATTTGCATGTCTTCACTTGAAAAAGTGCCACTTTGCATGCAGAAGATTTTGAAAAGTTGGAGCTTCACAAATTTGGCAAACTTCCCAAATTCATTTATGAAGTGAAGTTTGATAATTTCTTACATCTCTATGCATTACCCAGCAAATTCCAGTCTAGCTGCTCTGTGGTAACTTTTTCCCATGTTATTAAGTATATCTATCATGTTTACATATTTACTGATTTGTAAATACTAATCTTGGTGTTTGCCTTCTGAATAAAGAAATTGTAGTGGTTATAAACTTGAATGCATTTGTATGCTGTTGTCTTCTTCCTCCTAGGTGACTTATATAACTGGGTTATTGTCCCACCATGGTGTTTCCAGCAATACAACCTGAATGAAAACTAAACTGATAAAAGGTCAGCTTTAAGGGGTGAAAACCTGGTAGTGGGAGAACTATAGTCCTTCGTTGCATGAAGGAATGTATGGAGGTGCAGGAGTCAAGATGAATAAGATGGAGGATGAGCTTCTTGAGACAAGCTACAATGCTGAAGGACTTGTGGAAACCCGGTGGAATGAGAAAATAAGCTGGAATGCAATGGTAGAAGGATACCATTTCTCTAAGAGAGACAAAAAGGCTCAGAGGGGTAAAAGGTTTGCCTCTTTATGACAACGAAGTGATTTGAAGAAGAGAGAAACCCCAAAAAGAGAGCTACAGCTATAGGGCTGTTAGTTTTCATGGGAGAGTTTCAGCTTTGCTGACACTGACTAGGAAGTGAAACATTTACATAGAAAAGCAGTGGTGGTGGTGGAATTTTGACAAGTTGTGAAGTGGCTGTTTCCTTCTTTGACATGTCAGACATGGGGTAAGAGAAAATGCAGTCCTTGATTTTCTGTTGAAGAGTGGAAAAATATGATCGGAGCAGCAAAAGTTGTAGAGTTACAAGGTAACAATGACCATATAGGATTCAATTCAAGATGCTAGGATACACTTCTGCTCCAAATGTCAGAGCAGGTTATGAATCTTCAAGAGAGCAGATTTTAATGAGCTGATGGTGCTTAATTGGTAAATGCTACATATGGTCAATATTTTAAACTGCCAGTATGCCATACCTCCACATAACCCCCAGGTTTGATGCCTACTGTTGTTGAACTGCAAGGTTACCACTGCCAAACAGAAGGACAGATGCAAGCACGTTATTCTGTTCAAAAGACAATACATTAGATCCAACAAAAAAGGCATAATGACTTTGAGTTGTTGGGTGATGGTGGTTAATGTTCTTTTCATGTTATAGTCAGGAACAGTGACAGTCCATCATCTGAATCTATGAAGCCCTTAAAAACTGTTTTCACAACTGAGTTCTTTTCATTGTTTTAGATATGGAGTGGCATTTTCTTTGGTAAACATGGGGTGGATGACCCGGCTAACATTCTGACAGTAAAAGAACCATTAACGTTGATCTCAAACATTATCCTGCAGTAATAAAAGGTGCAGTTTGTTGTCTGAGAAGTCCTTGACTCTTCACAGACACACACATGCACTGACTCAATGCATCAACATTGATAATGCTCGGGTAGAAACTGATGCTACAAACGTGCTTGATCTAAATGGGAGCCCCACAGCTGTATGACTGATCACTTAGCTGTGGTCACAGGAAAAACTCTCTCAAGCATTTTTAAGAGAAATAGTTTGGCTGGTCAAGACGTAAAGTCAATATCTGCTTTTAAATGCAGGAAGAACCTGTAAGCTTTGGCATTTGCCTTTTTGAATAATAATTGTATTTCTTTGTAGGAAAGCTTTTTACAGTAATGCAACACAATATTGGAAAATGGTTCATTCAGAAATTAGTTCATAACTGGCTAATTATGGTGACTTCTCAATAAATGGATAAGTGATTCTATAAGGCAAAGCACTGGACCATGTTACAACATAATAAATCTATTATTAAAGTGGCATGAATTACAAAATATTAACTATACTTGTTCTCCAGTGTAGTTAAATGTTTTTATTTTGTGCGTGATTTTGAGTGAAAAAAACAAGTTTTGCTAAGAAAATCCCATGAAAGAATTTATAAGACAAGCACAGAATGTCACCTTCTCAGAAGTACTATCTGTCAGAGGCATGGGAGAGCGTAGAGGTGCATGCACCAGGAACTTTAACTCATGGTTGAAGAACTGGTGCTGTGAGGAAGTGTTTGGATTCATTGGAGACTGGGGTCCCACCTGGAGGAATGGGGGCTTGTTCAAGCCTGATGGCCTGCACCCATCCTGTTGGGAATCCAAGACTCAATGATAAGTTTAAAATGCTACCTGGGTCAAGCATTTAAACTAGCTAAGGCGGTGGCAGGCCAGTGAGGAGGGAACCTAGTTGCCCATCCCCACAGCTAGCAGTGGAACCAGTGAACAGGAGGAGCGGATATCTCTACAAAGCAGTGTGCAAAGATGAAGATAAGCACCCAAGGTGGATAGACAGAAGGGGGAAAATTCAACCAAAGGGAGACAGCAGGGAGAACCAATGATAAAGGACAACCTGGGAGTGGGCTGAGTAGAACAGCTAAACAGTCCAGGAGTTCACATCATGGAAAGACATGTTTGCCAATGCCAGGAGCCTTAGCAGGAAGACAGAGGATCTGAGGCTGCTATGGTGCAGTCAGACCTGGACATTGTAACCATCACAGAGACCTGGAGTAATGATAACCTTGACTGGGAGATGGCCATACCTGGCTAGCAACATATTCAGAAGAGACAGGGCAGGCAGGAAGGGAGGAGGAGGGCACTTTATGTGAAAGATGGCATAAAGGATACAGAGATACAGGAGGAACAAAATGGAGAGAGAGATACTGGGGGTTAACCTGGAAAGGAAAATGGGGTCAGCCATCTGCACAGGGTGGTCTACAGACCACCAGCCCAGGAGGAAGAAACAGATAGGAAGCTGAGGCTAGCCATCCAAAGCATGGCAGACAAGGGTGAGGTGGTGCTGGTTGGAGACTTCAATATTTCAGACGTGAACCAGAGCCTCCCAGTAGCAGCAGCAGCCAGGAGCAGATTTATTCTGGACTCCCTTCAAGGTGCCTTCCTCAGGCAACTGGTCATGGAATAAACTCAGCAGAAGGCAATACTGGACCTCATGCTCACAAACGGGGACAGTGTGATGGGAGCAACAGTGGGGAGCACCTGGGGAACAGTGACCACCGGTCACTGTAGTTTGAAATCACAGAAGGAGCAGAACCAAACTGCACAAAAACAGATATCCTGGATTTTGGGGGGGAAGACTTTGGGAAAATGGGGAGATCTTTGAAAGAGGCATTAATGGTATTGGAGAGGGAATCAGGGGTTGAGGAACAGTGAGCAATATTTAAAATGGGGATAACAAGAGCAACAGAATTATGCATTAAACAGGTTAGCAAGGGGAAAAGGAAGAGGAGGCCATTATGGTTTTCCAAGAAGGTAGCAGAGAAAGTGAAAGCCAACAAGATTGCATTCAGGCAATACAAAAAGATACAGGCAGAAGCAGATAGGGAGAAGTACCAGGAGAAGCAAAGGGAGGCAGGGAACTTGGTAAGGGATGCCAAAGCTCAGACAGAAGAGCACATCACAAAATCAGTGGGTAGCAGGGACAAAACCTTTTACAGGTATATAAGTGAAAAAAAGAAGGGCAAAGGGAGGGATAGCGAGACTGAAGGTGGAGGATGGGGGCCGTGTGGAGGATGACAACAGTAAGGCTGACATACTGAACAGATATTTCTGCTCAGTCTTTACTGAGGAAGAGGAAGGTAATGGGCTTGAAGGGAGTACAAGGGGTGGGAATGGCGCAGAAATGGGCACAAGTCCCTTTATATGGGAAAGGGTCCTAAAGGAACTGGAAGGAGTTAGAATTAATAAAGCAATGGAGCCAGATGGGGTGCACCCCAGGATCCTAAAGGAACTAAGAGAGGTGGTGGCTGAACCTCTGGAAATCCTGTTTAGCCGATCACTGGAAACAGGGCAGCTACCCAAAGACTGGAGGACAGCAGATATAGTCACCTTATACAAAAGTGGGAACAAAGAGGAAGCAGGGAACTACAGACCAGTCAGCCTGACCTTGGTAGTGGGGAAGATCATGGAAGCACTACTGAAGAAGAGATTGGTGGAACATCTGGTTGCCAATGGACTACAGGACCCAACACAGCACGGTTTCACCAGGAGGAGGTCATGACAGACCAGCCTCATTGAATCTTTTGACTGGGTGACAAGGGAGGTGGATCAGGAGAGGGCAGTGGATGTGGCCTATCTGGACTTCAGCAAGGCCTTTGATACTGTGCCACGTAGAAGGCAATTAAACAAACTGGGGAATATGGGAGTGGCAGGACAGTAGTGCAGTCAGTAGGTAATTGGCTGTGTGGCAGAACACAGAGGGTGGTGGTAAATGGCTGTCACTCCACAGAGGGAAGAGTGACCAGTGGGGTACCACATGGATCAGTGCTGGGACTGGTCCTTTTCAAAGTCTTCATCAGTGACATTGTGCAGGACCTAGAAGGCAGAATTTCCCTGTTTGCTGATGACACGAAGCTTTGTAACAGAGTGGACATACCAAAGGGTGTAGACAGAATGAGGAGGGACCTGCAGAAGCTTGAAGAATGGTCAATGGTTTCACAGTTGAAATTAAGTGCAAAGAAGTACAAGACAATGCATATGGGGCACAAAAACCCTGGAACAACATATCAGTTGGGGAGTGTCAGGAGGTCTAAACCTCACTCTCAGGTTTGTGGCAATAATGGACATGCAAGGAATCACAGACATGTTGCATAAAAGCAATAAAGCTTGTTTATTACTACCAAAAGGAAGATCACAGTTGCCCTAAGCAGTTCTTACCAATAGGAACTGGGAGCCAATGCTAAGCATTCCCTATACCACAAGGAATCTCTGTGTCTCCTGGGGTCTCAGAGGTATAAGACATAATGTCTTACATTATATACCTATGATAATTACCATGGTTACTGTAAGATAGAAACATTTCTAGTTACAGAGATGAGCCCTATTGGCTAAATTAGAGGTGGCTCCTCAGTCCAAGATAACATTATACAATTTTGTAATAGTCATCACTTTGTAGAAACAAAGAGGTACAGTTTGTACATAGCCATGTAGTAATACAAATCACCAGAAGATGGCAATGCCAACTCATATATCATAATCATTACAAGGACACAGATGTCCTAACATCTTATAAGCAAGAAATACATGTGTATATTGGAAAGTAAAGTGTATAGTACTAGTGTGCATGCATATCCTGATATCTACTCTTATACAGTAGATGCCCTTAGCTCTATATGTTAGTATAAAATATGCCTAAATGCTATCTGTCTGCCGTGCACCTGTGGGGGTACCAATTAGGGTGCAAGGACCTTGTGTAACATTTCTCCCCTTGCTGCCTCACAAGGGGCAACACAAGTAAGAGTAAGGAAGTGGATAGGGAGCAGGGGTCATTTACAGACCCAATTCGCGAGCCTTGTAAAGGAACTCCAGCTGCTCACGGTGTTGGCGTAATGTGTGCTGTAGGCAGCAAAGCATAATGATAAGAAAAAATATCAAAAATGCTTGTATAATAACAAAACCTTTAAAGGTAATCTCTAACCAAGTGTTAGTAAGTGAACTATTCATGTCACCATCATTAATAACTGCAAGGACAGCTTTGTTCACTTTGGAAATATTATTGCTGATGTGGATTTGATGGGTGTCTTTTTTATCTAAAAGTGATTTCAATGTCAAAGTGAGAGGATCAATGTGTACATGAAAGTAAAGTAAATACTCTGAAAGAGTAAGCAGATAATCAGGATTACCATCAATTATATCAGGATCCATAATGGGGACAGGGGTAATAACTGTGTGCCCAATAACAGTTTTCTGATGCAAGAGAAACAGAAATTGGGAGCATAAATAGAACAGGTTTGTGTACCATATGTACAACTCTTATAATTAGTTACAACACAATATTCACCATCCCAATTATATTGCATTTTCACTGTAGGCAGTCTCCATTTTTGCAGCTGTACTGGGCTAGTATAAGTCTGTTTGAAAATACATGTTGACAGGCGGTGAACCTCCTCTCGATAAGACTGGTACAATTTGGAATCATCTGGAGCAGATGTTGAGTCCTGGTATTCTGTACCATTAGTGGTGATGTCATCATCAAATGGAAAAGGACCAATGGATACTGTCTGGGGAATAGCCACATACAGGTTTAATAACATCAAATACGTCACATCGACACAAATAAATATACCCTTTCTTCACACAGCGGTCCATGTGCAGCGTGACCCATGTGTCCAGAAGATCTGGACCTGGTCGTCTGCAGCAAGACTAGGCATTTCACATTTAGCATGCACCTTTTCCAAGTGGCAACTGAGGTTGTCGGACAGGCTCATCCGACCAATGCTGTCAGCTATTTGCTGAACAGAATAGGCCATTTGTAGGGGATTATTGGGAAAATCAAGCGGAGGTAGATTACCTCGGGCACCCTCCAGGGCTGCCTGAGCCATGGCATCAGACACAGAATGAACCATGCCCTCCTGAGTACCAGTCTTGCGCAGAAGCTGCCTAATCTGGGTCTTGAGAACCCATTTGTTTTTCTTGTCTTACATTATATACCTACGATAATTACCATGGTTACTGTAAGATAGAAACATTTCTAGTTACAGAGATAAGCCCTATTGGCTAAATTAGAGGTGGCTCCTCAGTCCAAGATAACATTATATAATTTTGTAGTAGTCATTACTTTGTAGAAACAAAGAGGTACTGTTTGTACATAGCCATGTAGTAATACAAATCATCAGAAGATGGCAATGCTGACTCATATATCATAATCATTACAAGGACATGGATGTCCTAACATCTTTTAAGCAAGAAATACATGTGTATATTGGAAAGTAAAGTGTATAGCAATAGTGTGCATAAATATCCTGACATCTACTCTGAAACGGTAGATGCCCTTTGCCCTATATGTTAGTATAACACATGCCTATTTGCTAGCTGTCTGTGGTGCACCTGTGGGGGTACCACTTAGGGTGCAGGGACCTCATGTAACAGGAGTGAGGATATAGCATGCACCAAGCAGGAAAGGGACATTGGGGTTATCATCTCTGATGACCTCAAGGTAGGGAAACAGTGCAACAAGGCAGCAGGTAAAGCAAATAGGATGCTGGGATGCATAAGCAGGGACATCACCAGCAGGAAAAGGGAGGTCATAATTCCACTATACAAGACACTAGTGAGGCCCCACCTGCAGTACAGTGTACAGTTCTGGAGACCTTACCTATGTAAGGACATAAGGTAGAGACAGTTCAGAGTAGGGCAACAAAGATGGTACAGGGATTGCATCACAAGTCCTATGAGGACAGGCTGAAGGACTTGAATATGTACTCCCTGGAGGAGAGGAGGGAGAGAGGGGATATGATAGAAA
Organism: Neoceratodus forsteri; assembly: GCA_016271365.2. Taxonomy (NCBI): domain Eukaryota; kingdom Metazoa; phylum Chordata; order Ceratodontiformes; family Ceratodontidae; genus Neoceratodus; species Neoceratodus forsteri. The sequence goes on along the minus strand of JADMNL010000026.1, from coordinate 153,620,119 downwards.
CATACGAGTACCTTACAGGGAGGAACAGGCTGCAGTAATACACTATTTTCCAGCAAAAAAGATGTTCCAGGACTAGAGGGCATGGGATTAAGTTAGAGTGATGGTGATTTAGAGGAAAGGTTAGGAAGCATTTCTTCACAGAAAGGGTGGTGACAAGTGGAACACCCTGCCAGAGAAAGCGGTGGTGGCTGAAACAATCACAGGATTTAAGAATGCATGTGAGAGACACAAGGGAATTCTGGAGGTCAGGGGTAAGGGGCAACAGACTTCTAGAAAAACATAAAGTGAACTTACAAGCTCAAATGGGCAGACTGGGTGGGCCATAGGCCTTATCTGCCAACGGTATCTATGTATCTATGAATGAAATACCATCGACCTGCTAAGCAAATATTTCTAATGTCTTAATTAATATTTGAGAGCAGGGCCACCAAGGCAGTGCAGTGGTAGTACTTCATGGTCCCATGTAAAAACTCGGATATTAAAGTGAGCCCAGGTCCCTGCAACAATGCCTCCCCAAGGTTAGGAGGGCTGTTTTCGGCAGTGCTTTCTGGACAGGTGAAGGGCCACCTGTGCACTGATACTCGCAGAGACTCCTGTGGTATCCCACTGAGACAGCATGTGTTGCTTTTGCACAGGGGAATCTGCAGACTGGTATGTTGGCAAAATGATGAGGAATGTGTATTAAAGAAGAAAGAAAACAGGGGAAGAGGCTGAGGTACAAATAGTGTGGTCTGGTGGTCAGAGCACCAACTTGGGCATCAGTTGATTACAGGTTCAAACCCTTCTGGACTAAGGAAACCAGGTGTGTCTCAGCTGAGTTACTGTGTACTGGATAAATAAATTATATAGAACCCTTCCTACCATCTCAGTGATGGCTGCCTTGTCTATTGCACCCCATGCTACAAAGCTAAACCATGGTTGTTTGGGTTGGGAGTTTGCTGATTGGGGCCTGAAGAGAAAAGAAGAAAAAAGGGTTGGGTAAAAAGTTAGGTTAAAAAACCTGAATACTAGAAACATTTAAGTGCAATATGCATTGAAACATAGAAATTCAGACAAGGATGTCAGATAAAGTCCTCATGCTCTATGTAGTCTTCCCAACCATCCCTATAATATGATGTGAGTACCCTAATGTTCACTCACTCCCGTTCATGCATTCCCTCCTCTGTATCCATGTTTAACAGCTTAATTTGCCTATTCTACTCGCACTTCAATCCCACTAATGTTTAGCAACTGCCACCTATTTCCACAGCTTATTCCTCTCTTCTGCCACCTTCTAGTAGTAGCAGCAAAAGTTTTTATTTTTATACAGGAAAGATAGTACCATAACACTGTTAGGATTCTGCATCCAGTTTTCAAGGTGCTCTTGTTAACTTTGCATTCACTAAAAAATAAAAAAATTTAACACAAGAAAGTATAAAAAACATAAACACATTTACACATATACCAATCATTACAATTACATTGAAGTGCTAGTTCTTGTCTTTACTTTTTATGCATGGTATTTTTAAGAGACTCTTTTTTTTCAGCTTCTCAAGGTATATTTAATCTTCAGTGCTACTGACTTTTCAAATTTACCAGTTTAGCTGAATGTTTCACTCTGTACACTATATTTGCCCAAGCTACAAATACTCTATTTTCTATTGTAAACCATGCTTATTTATCATACAATATACAATGATGAGTTTTTAAGTCTGCTCTGAAGATGAACCATGGTAGTTGGATATATATTATTTCCACCTTTCCAAGTCTGTAGAATTCGCCAGTCCATGTATATGTACTGTATGCCATAATCCATAATTGGAATCAACAGCTGATTTATCACCTTCTTTCTCACACCCAAATTTAAACAGTATCTTGTTCTTCTCATGGCCCCTTATGTAACACTCAATTTCTTTCTCTGTAATAAAATATAATATTTTTGGACATCTTTTTAAAATTTCCTGCCTACCGGTTTCATGGACATCCTCCCTGAGCCCATGTTTACACTCATTGGGAAGAATGTCTGGCTGCCACACTGTCTACTTTATTCAGAAACCTGAATAGAGCCCACCAGGATGCAACACAGTAATGCAGAATTCTGTAGCAGAGTTACTGCAAGAAACAAGGTTATTTTGATGGCATGGGATGGCAATAAATCCCTTTGTCATACAGGTCACTCACACTTCATTTCATCCTGGTAAGCTCCACTCACACTCTTTATCATATCACCCCTCTCCCTCCTGTCCTGCAATGTGTACATGTTGAGGCCCTCAAGCTTTGCCTCATAGGGCTTCCCATGCTGCCCCTGAATCATCCTGGCATCCCTTCCTTGTGCTGCCTCTATCCCTGCCCTTAATGAAGTGCAGACTACAGAACTGTATACCTTATTCTAAGCATGGCCTCACCAGGGATCTGTACGGTAACAGAATCATTTTCCTTCTTCTGCTGCTGATGCCACTGTCTGTGCACCCCAAAATTCTGTTTGCAATCCCCACTGCTCCACTACATTATGTAGATTATTTTAGGTTTTCTGTAATTATTATATCAAGATCCATCTTCTTAGTTGACACCTCCAAACACACTCCTCACCCTTTAGTCCATTCTCTAGTTCCTGACCCCAGTGTGCATGACTTTGCAATTGTTTGCACTAAATTTCAGCTGCTAGACTTTGGACTAAATTCTAGCTTCCCTAGATCCTCCCTAATTACGAACATACAAAATTGATGGCAGAAAAAGGCCCACATGTCTATCAAGTCTGTCCAGTTGTGCAGCTCTCGGTTTAATACCACTGCATCTGTCCCCTCCACCTAATCCCCTCCATCCATCCCCTCTCCTAATTCTTCTCCACATTGTGTTTTTGTCTGTACTAACCCTGCCACTGACTCTTATCTTAACCTCGCTTAAAGCTATCCACTGTCCTCAGTTTGATTAACTCCTCTGGCAGTGCTTTCCATCCCACCACCACCACTCTCTTTGTGAAGTAGTGCCTCCTCATTTCCCTCCTGAGCCTTCCCCCTTCTCACTTCAGACTGTGCCCTCTAGTGACCCTACCCGCTTTAAGTGGAGCAATCCTCTCCCTCTGACTTTGTTTATGCCTTTCAAGTACTTAAAGATCTCTATTATATCCCCCGTTTTCCCTTCTCTCCTCCAAGTACATGTTGAGCTCCCTCAATCTTTCCTCATAAGGCAACTCCCCTTGTCCCATGATCATTTTAGTATCCCTAAGCTGCAGCCCATCCAGTAATCTCACGTCCTTCTTGAGGTATGGGCACCAGTACTGTACACAGTACTAAAAGTGTAGCCTCACCAGTGATCTATACAAGGGCAGGATGACCACTTCCTTTCTAGAGGTGATCCCTCTGGCAATGCACCCCAGCATCTGATTTGACCTTGCTGCCACCCTCCTACATTGTGCTGATACCTTCATGTCCCCTGTGACTAGTTCCCCCAGATCCTTTTCCTCCCCTGTTACTGCTATCTGCACTCCCCTAGTCAGTAGATGGTCCTGGGATTTCTGTCTCTGAGGTGCATAACCTTGCACTTCTTAGTGTTAAACCCCAACTGCCACTCCTTTGACCAGTGTTCAAGTTTAGCTAGATCCTCCCTGAGTGCCTGCCTCCTTTCCTCACTGTCCACTTTTGCACAAATCTTAGTGTCATTGGTGAACAGGTTGATCTTACTCTTGATCTCCTCTGCAATTTCTCCAATGAAGACATCAAACAAAACAGGACCCAGCCCTGAACCCTGCAGTACCCCACTAGTTACTGGCCTTTGCTTAGATGTCTCTCTCTTACAACTATCCTCTGTTGTCTGCCCTGCAGCCAGCTCTCAACCCACCTCACTAGTTTCTCCCCCTTCCCCATGTCCCTCAGCTTGCTCAGCAGCCTCCCATGCAGTACTGAGTCAAAAGCCTTGCTGAGGTCCAGATATAGGACATCCACAGTGTGGCCTTCATCTATCGCCCTAGTGACCCATTCTAAGATGTCGATTAGATTAGTCTGACATGATCTTCCCGAGACAATCCATGCTGTCTCATCAGTCTGTAATTGCCTGGTTTGTTCTTGGGTCCACTCTTGTGCAGGGACACTATGTGAATCATTCTCCAGTCCCTAGGTACACTCCCCATCTCTAAGGAGGTCTTGAACAGGTCTGTCAGAAGGCCTGCCAACACCTCTGCCAGTTCATCCAATACCCTTGGGTGTACACCGTCTGGTCCTGGTGCCTTGTCCACCCACAAGGCTTTATGGCACTTCAGAACACTATCCTTTTGGATGACCCCATCTCTTATCTCTGCCCCCTCCACCCTTGCCCCCTTCCCCTTGTGATATTGGGCCATCCCTTTTTTTGTGAACACTGAGCAGAAGTACTCACTTAGTGTCTCTGCCTAGTTTTCCCATTTTTCTGCCCACCCCCGTTTGATTCTAACAATGTCATCCCTACAACTTCTCTTCTCCCTTATGTATTTAAAGAATCCCTTTTCCCCCTCTCTGATCCCCTGAGCCAATTTCAGCTCCTTTTCTGCCTTGGCTGCCCTGACTGCTCTACTCACCTCCTGAGATGCCTTTGTGAATGCCTCCCTGTCCTCCACACCCCCAGAATGTTTGAATTTAATGAATGCCAATCTATTTTTCCTTCACCTTCCCTTCCACTTCCTTGCTGAGCCAGCTAGGTTTTTTTTTTACCTGGACTGCTTACTCTGAGACTTAGCACACTTGTTCATGGCCTCATTCAGTCCCTTACTAATGATTGCCCACTTCTGTTCAGCATCCATTCTTGGGCTAATTCCAGCTAAATACCCATCTAGGATGCTGCCCATTCTGGCAAAATGTGCCTTCCTGAATTCTAACACTCTTGTCCCGGTCTTAGTCGACTCTCTCCCTCCCTGTGTTGAGAAGGAACCACACTGAGCAGTGGTTGCTTCCTGCTAGGGGGTCCTCTACTACCACATCCTGGACTTGGTCACCATTTGTTAGCACAATGTCCAGTATGTTCCCCTCCCTGGTAGGCTCTGTCACTGCCTGCACTAGGTAGCTGTCCTGGATAGCCCCCAGCAGTACCTGTTTCCTGGTGTTTGTTGTAGTTACTGTCCACTAGTCAACTCCAGGTATGTTGAATTTTCTCACTAGAATGGTACACCCTTTGCCACTAACCTTCCTGATTTGCTCCCCCAACTCCATATCAATCTCCTCACTTTTTGAGGGTGACCTGTACACTACCCCCATTCTGGGCTTCTTTCCTTTGGGGCTCTTGAGCAATACGCATATGGCTTCTGTCCTCTCCTCTTCCCCTCCTCCCTCGCACAGAGTATCCCCTCCCTAACAGAAATAGCCACCCATCCCCCTCTATCCCCCTGCCAGTCCCTGTGGTACACCTTGTATCCCAGGATCATGAGATCCCAGTCATGATATTAAGCTCCCTAGGTTTTTGAAATCGGCAATATCTACCTCCCCTTCCGCCTTCAATGCCAGGAACTCTGCCAACTTGTTTGCCAAGCTCCTTACATTCAAGGATACAACAGTTCACCTTATGTCCTGCCCCTCCTCTCCCCATCCATCCCCCCTACACTTCTGCCTTGGTAACTTCCTGTCATTCTCTTCCTCCCTCTTTGGAGGGTGAGGCCTTCCCGTCTCCCCTGGAAGGTGACTCCCACTTGCTGTCTGATCCAGCCCCCCCAGTTTAAATTTATTTTGTTTTTAATGTAATTATCCGGTCCCTGTTTCAACCTCCTTGTTCACTCGATGTTGAGATGCAGCCTACCCTTGGCTTAAAGCCCCTTATTATTCCATGTCTCACCTCACTCCCCTACTACCCTGTATCCCATTTCCACACACTACCCCTTCAGCCACTTATTAAACTCATGTATGCTTTGCTTCCTAGTGGTGCTTGTCCTAAGTACTAGGAGAACCTCAGAGAATGTCACTGATCTTCCCAACCAATTGCAGATACTCCCCACCTCTCTGAACCTCTACTGCACTTCCTCCATTGTACTGCCACCTAGGTCATTTGTTCCTAGATGTACTATGATATGAGGCTTCACTCCCACCTTCTTCACACATTTCTGAATGAACTTCCCTGCCCTCCCCATTGTCCTGGCCAGGTATACACTCCACCCAGGTTTGTCTCTTCCTTGCTCCCTTATCTCCACATCTCACCCCCTGAGCACAGAATACCCTAGTACAAGTACTCGATCCCCCATCTCCTACACTGCTCCCATGGTTTTCCCTCCTACAAGCCCCTTTTCCTCAGTGTCCCCTCCTCTAATACTCTGTCCTTCTCCCCTCCCTTTCCCAACTTATTGCATCTCCACCAGCTTTCTTCCTCTTCCATCCTTTCTGTGCTCCTTCCCTTGCATAACCACCCCCTCCACTAATTGTAAGTTCTCTCACTGCCCCATCGTTGTGCCTCCCTCTCCCCCCAACCTACATGTTTTGGCCTCCTTCACCCTTTAGTTAGTGTGTTTGTGCCAGCTCCACCTGCTTCTTTACCCTTACCAGCTTCTATCCCACAGTCCTCCCTGTCCCCTTGCACCCTATATTTTCCCCTTCTGTAATGGTCCCCTATACCCTGTTCTATGTTGCCTTCCCCATACTCCTGCTGTGTTTCATCAACCAGTACTGCATACCAGTTTCTCCAGCCCTCTGCCCATACCCTCCCCTGAAATCCCTCCCTGTTTCCACTTACAATTAACCTCTTCCCTACTTCCTTTCTCTCTACTATTGTTCCCTACCACCTGAAAACTCCCCCTTTCGGTGCTCCCTGGTTCCTGTGAATTTGTCCCCCTGGCTTCCCTTGCCAAGCACCCCCCCTTTTGGCCTGTGGTAGTCTGGTCTATCCTGCGATGAGGCCCTGCTTGCCTTCTTGCCCCATCTCCTCCTCTCCCACTCATACCTGCTGCCTCCCCCCCAGTCCCCATGTCAAGCTCTCTATTTCTGTGCACTGGACACCCCCCACCTTCCACCAGGTTCCAAGGAACATTGCTGCTCCACACCCATTGCAACTCACTACCCTTCCAACCTTCCTGTGCCCCCAACCCCAGTCATCCCTGCCCCTCCACTCTTCCCCCATTCATTCACCTGTCTCCTTGCTGAGGCCCCCACATCCTCTCTGTATCTCTTAGGGTCTACTGGCTGCCATTAATTAGTCTGGCCAATTCCTCTCTGTAGAATCCCTGTAACTCCTACCCCTCCCTGTGCCTGCCCTTAACCAGTGTGGCCTACTGTCCACCCTGCTGATTATCTGCAGACACCACCTAGTAAGACGCCACGCTCCTGCATCTTGGCACTCATGCATTAGGGTCACTCACGTGAGAGGTCACTTGGCCCCCTGGGAAATATATATGGCCCCTGGCCTTCCTACTGGCCTGGTCGGGTCACTGGCATCTCTGAATAAGTCCCTCTCACTCCATCCAACCACCCACCTCTCAAGCCCCCATTACAGTAAGCACACACACAATTTCCTGCATTAAGTCCATAGTTTCCCAGTATCTATCTGCTGCAGAGCTGAGAAACAGACCCAAAAAAATGTAAATGCATTGCTCTTGCTCAAAGCTTCGATTGTAGCCACCTCCTGTGTTGATCTATAGGATCTGTAGGAACTGCTAAAATGGCCCCAGTTTAAATACCATGGCCCCTGACCTTCCTACTAGCCTGGCCAGGTCACGTGTTTGACTGGCATCCCTGAATCAGTCCCTCCCACTCCATTCAACCACCCACCTCCTGAGCCACTGTTACAGCAAGCAAACACAATTTACTACATTGCCCATACAACCTCCTCATTGTCCACTCTTCTGCAAATTTTTGTGTCACATGTGAAGTGGCAGCTGTTTCCCTGACTTCCCTTCAAAATGTTACCTCTGAAGACATTAAAAAGGATTGGACCCAAGAGTGGTCCCTGGGGAACCCCACTTGTGACATCACTAATGTATGAGAATCCCTATTCAAGATCACTCTTAGCATTCTTTCTCCGAGACAATTTCTGAGCCACCCTGTAATTTTGTTCCCTATCCACAAGTCCCTTAATTTTTTTAACCATTCATATGGGACTGAGTTTCTCAGCTCCTTTGTGTACCACAATGGTCTCTTTCTCCTCCTATTTTTTATCTGCTGCCCCACCCCGTGCACCTACTCCCTTATTGTCATTGATCTTCGCCCTGAAAAAACCTGCATGCTACTGTTTCAAGGGAGATTGTCTGCTTGTCTTCCTTTGGGTGGTACAACAACACTCTGGTTACACACAGCTCAATTTCCCCTTTGTCAGTTTAAATGGCTAGTGATAAAGGCATCAAACCTATGGGCCAAGAGAGGCCATGGTCCCTTTTGCTGTTGGGTGGAGCCCACCCTGCTGAAACAGACTTCAGAACTGACCATAGTCCCCTACTCTGCCAAATCCCTCTTCTCTGCACCTCTATCTCAACAATTGATTAAAGTCAGTTATCAGGGAATGTCTTTCCTCTCTCTTGAGCCACACACAGGAAGGACAGAAAAAGTGACTCACAGCCAGTTTCAGTCTCCAGCTCAGTTCCTGAAATCTGTACTTTAACTTTCCCAAAGGGCTTTTGGCTATATGTCCACAGGTGGACAATTACATCTTGCCCCTCTCCTTTCTACTAAAATATTTTCAAGACTACATGTCTCTCTGATTACCTGTGCCCCTAAAGGCACCTGACTACCCAACTCCCCTGGTACTCTTCACACACTGCTCTCTTTCTATCACCCTTACACATGAGTCCCCAACTACTAGCAGCTTCCTAGACTTCTTCCTGCCATTGGATTCCAATGTTATCCCAAGTGCCACTCCCAGTGCTGTTCTGGTAGCCTGCAAGGCAACATGTAGCATCTTCATCTTGGGAGATAGTCCAAAAGAACAACCATGACTAGCCCCCACTCAGAACGGTGCTCACTGCTAAAGGCTGCCAGCCCTAGAAAATGAAGAACAAAGCCAAGAACGCAGTGGCACTTGAGACTATCCTGAAAAATTAAAGTCCACAACTTCAATGGTGCAAGAATAATTTAATGCAAACTTGTATAGTTAGGAAGGTCTGACAGCATACAGAGCTCCTTCCTGTCCACCCAGCACTTCGACTCTTCCTGAGTCTTCCTCTGAAGAATTATTCTTGCACCACTGAAGTTGTGGACTTTAATTTTTCAAGTTGGTCTCTAGTGCCATTATGTTCTTGGCATTGTTCCTCTTGGGAGATACTGAATAAATTGTTTTGATCAGGGAAGCAAAATGCTATCACTGGAGACTCACCATCTCCCACAGGAACCAACTCTCTACCTCCCTCCCATGGGCTACTATCCACCACCCAAGTCAGACCAATTGGTATCTCTTGGAGATTTAGAACAGCAGCCCCCTGCTACTGCCTACAAATGGCACTGCACTAGAGAAGGACTAATTTTATTTATTTTTTATTTATTTGAAAATTGGTAACCACGAGAGACACACTGAGCCAAGGTTTGTTTCCAGGTGTGACCTAGGGAGGAAGGGAATGGGAGTGCAATAAATACAGCATCAGAGTAACATTACAAGGTAAAGTGCATACTGTATACAAGTCAGCATGAATAACAATACAGTAACAATGGCAGGAGCCAGACTGCAGTACAATGAGCAGCACTGATCTGCAATAAAGTATCAGTGCAGGAAAAAAGAGGGCATTACAAATATTGTTGGGAGAAGACTATGTCAAGCAGAGGGAGATGCCTGGTGGGAGTCTAACACAGGGAAGGTGGTGTCTCACAGGAGATGGTCAGGTAGAGGGCTGGGAGGAATGGGGACCAGGGAGAAATTTTAACTGGTGTTTAAGGGTGGGGTGAGAGGTAGAGAGAGACAGAGAGAGTAAGGGAAGAGATTGTAGATGGAGGGAAGGTGATAAGAAAAAGCAGACTGATCAACGGAAGGGTGAGGGTGGGGAAGTAAGAAGGTACAAGGGTCCCTGAAGTGGAGTGGAGTGGCATGAGTAAGAGGTAGGAGGAATGGGAGAGAGGATTGTTGAGAGGTATGAAGGAAGGGTACTTATCCAGTATTTGGAGATGAGAGGTGCAGTGAGACTAGCAACTTGAGGGAAAGACGGGATGGATAAGGAGGACTATATGGAACAGTGGTGAGTTCAAGGAGGGGTGTTGGTTGAAAAGCACCAACAAGCATAACAAAGGGTATTCATTTTGGCAAGGGAAAAGGAGGGGGCAGTATTATAAACAACATCCACATAGCTGAAAACCAGGAGAACCATTTTGGTGATCAGCACCTTGCAGACCTGGGGAGACAGGCACTCCTTGTAGTGGTAAAAGGCATCAAGTTTGGGGTGAACATTAGAGTGAATGGCATCAATGTGAGTGGAGAAGTCAAGTCTACTATCTAGCCACACACTGAGGTCTTCAAGGAAGAAACTGCTTCAAGAGGGATGCCATCCAGGGTGATAATGATAGGGAGTAGGAAAAGCCTGACCAGTTTCTGGCCAATGCCAAAGGTCATGGATGCGGCTTTTTACTGCTGACCAGAAGTTGATTAGAGTGGAACCAGCACGGACATTGTGGAAGTCTTACTGGAACAAACTTTCCACAGCTGAGGCTGAAGGGCTGGAGGTGTGGATAACTGTGCCATCTACATTCATTTGGATATGAGAGTTGGCACAGGTGGAGGGAGGTCATTCAGGAAGATGTAGAAACAGATGGGGTCCAAGATGGATCACTGTGGGACCTCAGCCTGAAAAGGTATAGGAAGTGACAGAGTGTCTCCTACCTGTACCAGCTGTTGATGGCCCATGAGTCACAAACAGAAACAGTCAACAGAGGGAGCTGAGAGGCTGGCAGAGCTCTGTTTGTCCAGGATGAGAGGGTGGGCTACTGAGACAAAGGCTTTGGCAAGATCAATCAAAATAACCACTGTGATGTGCCCCTGATCCATCTCAGTGAGGAAAGAGTCACTGAAATGCAGTAAGGAGGAGACAGTGGAGCAGGGCTTCCTTAAGCCAGAATGGAAGGGGAAGAGGAAGCTGGAGGAGTGGAGGAAGTCAGGAAGCCTAGAATAGACTAGTTTCTCTTGCAGACTTGAAGGAGAATGGAGGAGGGAGATAGGACAGAAGTTGTCTTTATGAAAAGGGAGAGCTTTGACAGTCTGCTGTGACTAGGAAACAGAGAAGAAGGAGAGGAGGAGGTTGTGAAGGTTAGTGAGGGGAAGTGATGGCAGGAGCTGAAAGATAGGGAATTTTAGGTTCCAGCCCATCAGACATAGAGTGAAACAAGTTGAGCAGAAAAGGGCAAGCATGGTTTCCCGAGGAGTAACAGGGGTGAAGTGAAATCTCATGGAAAAGTGGGGCGGGTGGTGAGGCGGAAAGGAGGAAGGAAGAGGGAGGAGAGGAGATATACCAGGAGTGGGGTATAAGGGACTGCATAAGTGGTAAAACATTTGTTAAAGTTAGCAGCAACAGAAGGAGGGTGAGAGATAGGTAAGCCATTAACCATGAGGTAAGGGGAAGCGGACTGGGCAGGGACATCAAAAAGAGAGTGAATTACCTTAAGAAGTTTTGCTTGGAAGTTAAGATTATTCTGGAGGTTGTCTTTAAAATAGTCACATTTAGTGGCACAGACATTATTTATTCAATAATTTCTAAGTGCCCTGAAGGAAAGAAGATCAGACAGGGAGCAAGATGATTTGAAACAGGCCCATGCTTTACCTTGAGATTAGCATTAATTAATGAGATCAGGTGTAACCCAGGGGTGATGGGAAGATTTAACCCTGGATTTTTTGAGGGTGGTATGCTTGCTCCAGACATACTGCAATTAAATTTGGAATGTAAATGGAGAGGGCCACCTCAGGGGCAGAAACAGGGAACCAGTAAGTTGTAGTAAGATCATGAGGAGGGTATTGATGTTAATCAACTGGAGGGGCCTAGACCAGATGTATTTGGGGGAGTAGAGGAACCAGACATTCCTGACACAGAAAGCCATGCAATGGTCATTGAAGGTTTCTGGCAGAATACCTGCTGAAGCAATGCAGTGGGGATGAGAAGAAAGAATCCAGTCAAAGAGGGTGTGTCTAGGAGAGTGACGATTGAGCCGAATGGGTTCAGTAATGAGTTGGGTAAGATTAAGAGACTCAATCTTCTGGGAGGTTGACCTGGAAGCCAGGGGGGAGCCGATATATATTAATGTCCCCAAGAAGGATGAATTCACATGTGTTAGAATGAGAGGCAAGAGTTGGGAGAGTCAACCAGAGAAGAAGGGAGATTTTAAGGGAGCCATAGAAAACACCAATGAAGTTGGGTAAGGTGGAAGGAAAGGAAAGCTTAGCAAGGAGAAACTCATGGGAGGAGGATACTGACTCCTTGACAGCAATGTTGCAAGAGAGGCTCTGGTGGACATAGACTGCCACTACACTGCCCCATGTGTCTTGATTCAGTCTTAAAACATAGCCAGAGAGAGCCAGACTAGAGCCAGAAATCCTCAAGGAGAGGCAAGACTCAGAAATGCAAAAGAGGTTAAGAGAGTGTTGGAAGTCCCAAATGGTAAGCAGATAAGCTTTGTGGAAAGGGATCTGAATGTTAAGGTGAAAAATGCTAAGGCCTTTTGGAGTGGGACGTACACCTCTAGGGCAGGGAGGACAAAGGGTAGGCATGGGGAAGGGAAAATATGGCTCGGTGTAGGAACTCCAGGTTCAGGGAGGGTGTGGAAGGAAGACTGGGGTGAGTAGGGGGGGAAGGGGGGACAAATGGGTGGTGGCAAGAGGGAGAGAGTGGGGACAGGTGTATGAGGTAAGGGATTATGAGAGGGATGGGGTAGAAGAGGGAGTAGGAAAAGTCAGAAGAAGGGAGTGAGGTACAGTACTTACAGTGGCTTTCAGATAGGTGAAATGAAATTGCCAACAAAGCTAGTATGGAAAATTAACTGGAACAGCAGCAATGGCAGTGACAGGCTAGATGAAACAGCCTAACTAGGCAATGTAAAGCAGCACATTAAGGGCCTTGTCTGACTATAAAAAAACAACACAAAACACTGTATAATACGATGCACACAAGTCTGTAGTGCTGTTCAAGCAGAAGTGTTCATCCTGAAAAAAATGGGATGCACTAGCTAACATTCAGCTTTTATTGTAGCCAGTTTCACAGATAGTGCTGAAGATCTAATGCATACTGGTCAGGGACCTGTATTCCAGAGTGTTCTTCTGAAGATGGCTACCCAACAGCCATTGTAGCACACTAGGCTCCCTCCTCACACTCTACTATCCTGACACCTTCCTGTGTTAGTCACTCTATCCTTGTCAGTTGCATTTTACCTTTCAGTTACAGTATGCTTTACAGCAATTGCTTTAGCTGCTCCCCACCCTTCTTTCTGTTGGACGTTTCCTAGTCCCAAACCAGACACCTTTTTATTAGGGTACCCTAGACAGGGTCAAGCCAGAAGCCTGTAATTTGAGGTCCCAATTGTAACCTGTTTGCCCCACTGACAATGGAAAGCAAGATCTTCCCTTGATAGGAGGAGCCAGGATTTCATCACTTGTGGTATTCACCATAAGCAGAGTTCAATGCAGACCTGCACACTCTCTGAGGACACCCCTGCATATATTATTCTCCTTTTTTGTGACCCTCCATCATTTTGCGGTCACTCACTGAAATAGTCATTAGAAACTGTGAAGGATAAATAGTGGACTGATAAAAACCTGATTTGGTCTGTAGCCCAAACCACCCCTTAACTGTCTACAATTTTCTTTTTTCTCTTGATCTTATTTAACCCAGTCCCCACAAAGCTTTCCAAAGATCTGTTTGGCAGCAAATTAAAAGCAAATAATAGCCTTGTATTACTGCACACCTCATTATCACCTGCCCCCCTCAAGACTGGCAATAAAAGTGTCTACCATTTTATTATAAGGATATCTGAGCTAAATCTGGTTACCTTCAAATATATAGCATTCAACATTTTCACACAAATGTTTAAGTGGGTATGATTTTACAGAAAATACACTGTTAATAATATTACAATTGTTGCATGAATTAGTTGATTTGTTTTGCTGCATTTCATCATTTTCACAGCAGCAAATCACCCATTTATGCAAGTAGTAAGCCAGCACTGTTAAATATCTTGAAACCCTGTTGGTGGAAATGAAAACATTTGTAAGGTAGTGTGGTGGTGCAATGATTGAGCACTGAACTGTTAAACTGGAGATCCCGTGTTTGAATCCCACTATAGTCTCTTACTCACTGTATGACCTTGAGTGTCAATGTATGACCTTGGGAAATACACAGCCTGACCCTGAACAAGACATTTAAACTTCATGTGCTGTAGTCTTCTCATGTCTAACATTTTGTAGAAGATGGGCCCCTGCTGTGCTAGCCTGAGTAAATATGTTGAACAATAAATATTATAAGAAGTGAAACATTAACATTCAATTAACTCTGTAAAGTGATTTGGCAGTGTGGGCTCTAGACAGTAAAAATATTTAGCTATTGGGCTAAACCTCTGATTTGCCTTTGATAGCTCAATCTGCTTAGCATCAACAGTGATGCAACCAGCTTCATTCTTTCATCCCTGCTTCCAGATGATGAGCATACTGTCTGTCACTGGACTGCAGCAGATGCAGTGGGAGAGGGGTGGTAATTGAGGAAGCAGAAGACTGGACTATTTACCCCTTCAAATTACATATCTGTGTCACAACGGTGATCTCCAACCAAAAAAGGATACATGAGGGGCTTTCAGCGGTAATACTATGGAGCAGGGTAGTGCAGAAAGATGTGACAGCTCCAAGCATGGTACCAGAAGGTAAGATTTTATGAGCAGCCACTTTTAATAGCTTTGCCTCCTGACTCCCTACAACTATGGATGAGAAGTCTGGAGAAAGTTCTCTTCTAAAAACAGGTACAGTATTTTAAGTCTTGTGGGTTGTGCTAGGAATTTGAAATCTGAACCTATTCATTTCAGTAGCACTCCTGAAAACCGCAATTGGCGGCAGGCCATGGAGGAGAGATGAGGGCTGAGCTGGTCACCAGCTCCAGAAGTATGATGTGTTTGGGGGTAACAGGAGCTGCACTGCTGGATGGGGGGACCACTAGACTACCAGAGAAATATTTTATTTAACCACAAATGGAGGTCAGGATTCATGGTGGGGGGGGGACCAATAGCCTACCAGGAACATCTTTTATTTAACCTGGGATGGGGTCAGGAAGGGTTTCGTGCTGGGGGGAGGCGCTGCCTCATTACTGCCAGATTATTTTCAGTGGTATCTTGCACCATGCTATAGGTTGTGCTAATGCCTGTAGCATGGCACTATACCTGTGAATATGCTGCACTGCTGGCATTCCTGGGCACTCCCCTATCTATGTCCCTGCATACCATTATCTGTTAGCATCAGAGCTACCATACAGCACTGTTCCAGTGCTATGGATTTGTGCTAGGCCCAAAGGTTTGAATATCTGGCCCTGAGTATTTTTTTTAAATAAATAGCACACTGACTACCCCCACAATTTTCTGAGAGAGATAAGCTAAACATTAGTATTTATGTCCAAAAATGATATTTCTGGAAAGTTTCAAAATCAATCACCATTATGCTAATGTACAATTCCATTACTTTCTCTTAATTAAACAGTGAATGTCTGTATAGAATTTATAAGCTCAACAATAGGACTTAGAAGTGAAGAGTAGCTCATGAATAATCATCATTTCTCTGACAGAACAAGATGACTGAGAATAGAGTACCAGTCTAACCACCACCACCACTGAAAATGGACAGTTGTATAGTTCTAAGCAAAATGTCTAGATCAGAAATGATTGAAGGTGCTTATTATGGAAATACTATAATTAGCCTACATTTGCAGATAGCTGAAATTACATAATATGCTAAATATATGTGCTTAATGAACTTCAGAATCAAAAACAGTTTCCACTCTTTTCTATATTAAACAGGGCATCTGACCATCTACCCAGATTTCAGAACTGGCATTGGAAGAACTCTGCTGTACAACATTTTCTCAAAAAACTTGAATTTGCAGTCATTCTATTCTGCATTATAAAGAAGCTACATGAAAACAGAAGCTTTGTTCTTATAGTTGATCTACAGTACATGATGTCAAACATAAGACTTCAGCTAAATAATTATTCTTAGCTATAAGGGGATTATAAGGGACAGAGATCCAGTCTGCATGTAGATGCAGTTAATAATAGCACTGGATAAAATTTTGTTACACTTGCAAAGTTGTGCAAAATTGCTGATGTTGCATTCTTTTGCATTTCTACCATTTTTGTGAAATTGTGCCAAAATGTGACAGAATTTCACCAACACTTTTTTATTCAGATAATGCAATTTTTCCCCACTTGGGCATTTAAAAATGTTTAGTTTTTTTTTAAATGTGCAATTTCAGCAAATATTGTCTTTACAGTAAACTGCATTTTTTTTAAATTAGATTTTTCAAAAATGGCACAGTATCAACTATAACTGTATATTTATAATGCTGTTCTAGTTTGCAAGATTGTGTGCAATTATTTTAAACTGGTACAATTTTACAGTACATGAAACAGATTTTTCAAGTTTAACTCAGAAGTAGTTAATAAATTAAATGAGTTTTCTGAAAAAATACACTTGCTGGCAACTTACCTGGTTACCAAAGACTAAAATAAAATAAATAAATAAATAAATAAATAAATAAATAAATAAATAAATAAATAAATATTGGTTGTCTGAATTTTGCTGTTGCCGACTGAGATTTTGTTTGTTTGTGAATGGTTCACACATCCTTAAAAGTGCTCAGATTGAACTTGAAATTCTTAAATAAGATAAAACACAAAAACCTTATGAAATAAATGTATGTTTTGTATTTAACCTTTTATCTAGAATTCAGACTCCATGTACAATGATGACATTATCATTTTTCTTAAGGGTACTTAACTGTGACACTCTATTACTGCAGAATGTTACCTGGGGACCTAGATGAATGAAAGTTATATTACCCTTGGTAATGCTCATGTCATTTTGATGAAAAATTCTTATTTATTCATTGACACAAATGTAATTAGTTGTTGCATTCTAAAATCCAGACTTCCATAAGTATTTTGTCCCATAATCCAAAGAAATTAATGATGCCACCTGGTTGCAATGAAAAGAACTCTAACCTTCTGATAGGGCATCCATTTGATTCTTTTATGATGCTATCACAACACATTGGATAGAAATAATAAATATGATTCCTAGCAAGTCCCGGTTAGACAGTAAAGCAGTTGCAGCTCGGTACTAAGGCTCTGTTGCTTATACTCAACTGTGGTATAATGTGCAAATACTTAGTAAAAAGAGATTATACTGTAGCTATATTGGTCCTTGGGGAAACAGGAGTTGCTGAATAGGTTGATACCTTTTATTGGACCAACTTATGTCATATACGTTGATGGTATATATAGTACACAAGCCTTCTGGGCCCTATAGGTCCCTTTATCCAGTGTGATAGCAATCTGAGCAGAAGAAGCTGAAGTTATATTAGAGTTAATTGCAATGTTTCAAAATAATTTAAATGACAAGATATTGAGGAGCCTTAAAAGTAAAGGTGTGTAGACAATGGAGAGTAGCAAGTATAAAATAGTGAATGTGAGGGGATGCTTTGCAGAAAGTGCTAAGATATTTTCCAGAGAGGTTAAATAGGTGCATTGAAGTGTTAATGTAAAAGAATTCCTGACAGGGACACATGACAGAGTAATTTTCTGACATACACAAGTGCAGGGGAAGTCATAGAAAACAAAACAAAAAGCTATGTAAATTACCATTCAGTATTACAGATGCTGGAGGTTTTCCGTAGTGTATCATAAATCCGATGTCTCAATTGACCTAGATTGCATTTACAGGTATTACTTTAAATCATTTTGTAGAAAGAGATCGGTGTGTGCTAAGAGTTCTGCCCCTGGTGAAGAGTCACCAGCTGACTCAAAGTTCCAGTGTTTGGGCTCCATTTTCTAAACTAGATTGTCATTAATAAATTCACCTGCTTTGTAAGCATATTACAAACCTATCAGATTTCTTCTCTTCTAATTGGGAACTCCTCCCCCCCTTGGAGTACTGCTTTCTGTATACACTTTTCTGTTGGTTTAGCACCAGTATATTGGGGTTAGTACTTTACTAGTGCTGTAGCACCAGTATATGAGGGTCAATAGTTTACTGGGCTCCAACACCAGTATATTCGAGTTAAATTACATTAGTTTTGTATCAGAACTCCTATAAAAGGGAAAGGGAACATTGTTTAACCAGGAGTAGCACACAAAGCTGAACTTTGTTTCCAGATGTGACCTGGGAGCACAAGGAAGTTAAGTGACTTGCTCAAGATCATACAGTATGCACCTAGGTGGTTGTGGAATTCAAGCCCAGGTCTCTAGATGTGCAGCTCAGAGCCTTAACCCACTGCACTATACTGCCCCCCAATAATGTATGTGACAGCTTATAACTCAGCCTTGTTCAGAAATTTGAAAATTGCCATGCAATCTACCAGTCTAAGAGGCAAACAATATTCTAATATTTCAAGCAATTGATGTAGTACTTCGGGTGCTATTGAATGCCACAATTTCATGAAAAACCACAAATTAAGGCATTGTTTTTGTCCATGAATAATTAAAAGAAAACAATTTAAAACTTGAAATTTCAGGTTCATTAGATAATGAACAAGAATGGGACATTTATTTTTTTTAATGATAAATGGCCAAATTAAAAACTCATAACTGTTTTAAAACTACCTGAGTGTACGTGTATGGAAAAGAATAAAATAATGCATGAAGAAGTATATGGGGAAAAAAAACACAAGCCTTTTTATTCATGATTGAATTAATTGGAAGTAGATCATGAATGAAAATAAAAACAGCTTTTTTTTTGAGCTGCCAGATTATCTCCACCACCACTGTGTTTCCCATTAGTGGGTTCCATGTCCTGAGGATGGATAATCCCCCAACCCACTACTTCCTTTCACTAGGTTTTGGGTGTATTTTTTTAATTTTTTTGACCACTGAGTGCACAGTCCTGGTGGCTTTCTGACACTGCCCCCCTTGCAAGTTCAAGTATACCCCAACCCTCACTTATCTTCTTCCACCAATCTATTGTCCTGTAGCCAAGGAAATGCTTCCCCCCACCCACTGTGCTAAATTTATCCCACCCAGCGCTCTCTCAGAAATTACTCCCCCATCCCCACTTAGCCTTCTCTTCCACATAGCCATCCTGGTACAGTACATACAGTACTTGTACAAACCTGCAGGGTCCCTCAGTGGGTGACCAGCAAAGGAAGATGAAGTGCCAGGGTTATAATCTGCTCTGCATGTGCTTTGTGCTGGATTTCAACATTCAGATCATTAAAATAATTTTGTAGCTACTGTAGGCTCATCATATGCTATTCTGAGACTCTTCAGAGTGCATTGCCATTTTCTTTCTGACCTTCTGCTTTGCATAGGGCCCAAATGGTCCCGTAGAAGTCAAGTTACAATTCACCACTTACTTAAAACAGGGCCCAAAGGTCACTGCACAAAACATGTTGGGATTGTACTCTTTCAAAGCAAATTATTAGGAAGGTCTATGCTGCAATCTAATTGGTTGGCAGCATTCTATAAGCCCTACATTAATCTCCTTATTACTATATCTGTAGAGCTTAATTGTTGAAGAATTGATTTTAAAAATGAATGTCCTACTCTTTACAGAGATTCCAATCTCAGAACTCAGAGCCACCATTAAGTCATGCCTCAAAGTGCACAAAGACGTACAAGAAAAATAAAATGAATAGTGGCAAAAGTTTCATTTGTACCCGACTGTTTCAAAAAGTAGCTATGTGAGATGCAGTTTTGTGCACTTGAACTGCAACTTCTGTAATTACTGTCCCTTTTGTTAGCAGCATCTTGACGACACAGATAGTGTTCAACACTAAAGCACTACATGCCAATTGGCATGCAAGAAACAAATGTGTTTAGACTGGCAAACAGTATGGCAATAGTAAACATGAAAGAAAGAAGAAAATAAATCTTTGCATCATGATTTTCTTTTTGTTTTCTTTGGAAAAGTGCTAGCACTATGAGCTGGGTTAGGAGTTGGGGCACAGTTCCTTTACTGTCATTGCCATAAGAAGTCACCGGCGGGGATAGGGGATGAAATCCTCTAGCTCCACTTTTCAGGACGAATTGTGACTTCAGGTGACAGTTTAAACAGAGGAAGGCTCAGCCACAGAACAATGTAAAAACTGTAAACCTACTACATCAAACTGGGCACTGAGAGTGGGACCGAATGGAGAATTGGAGCAGAGTGAGGGTGCGACTTTGTGCTCATTTAAATTAATGATTGAAATCAGAGGACTCACATACATTGGGTCCATGTAGCTAGCCTCTGACATAAATGCAAATTATAATAATGTCAAAAAAGAATGTTTTCACAAAAAAATATGGGAAAAAGCAAACAATAAATTACAGAGGATTAATCTTAACTTTGTCACTGTGTCATCTTTTTTCTCTGGCAGATGAAAGGTATCACAAAAGTGAGAAACTGTCCACAGGCACATGCATAGAATGTTCGTTTGAAAGCAAATTCATTTATACGATTTAGAATGGCGGAGGGACTGTTTTATGTTAATTTCATACAAAAATAAGCAAAAAATATTTAAAACAATTATTCAAACTACAGTAACTTGTAACCCAATTATAATGATAGCAATAATGAACTCCAGGTTTTATGTTAATGTTCAAGTTAATCACCCCCTTGAGGCAACATTACACCCCAGGGGGTAATTAACTACAATATTAACATTACCCCCTTTGTTCAGTATTACTTAAAAAATATGCTAATGCATATGTTAGGGTTACAGAATCAAAAAGGATAGAAATTTGGTGTATGTCCTTTTTTTCAAGAGGGTAACAATAATGCTGCAACAGAGTTATGGTGGTTTACTCGGTTATTAAGGTAGAAGAAGACCAAGGACCCATCAAGTCTATCGCCCCACACCATGTGGGAAATGAGTTTACATACCCAAGAAATACTTAATCTAATTGTCCTTTGAAGTGCTCAGCTTTTGTTGCCTTCACAATTGCCTGTGGAAGTTTATTCCAAGGTGTTATAGCCCTGATTGTAATTACACATTTTCTTTAGTTTTTTGTTGTCCCATGTACAAATAATTGTTTATTGTTGCATCTTAGGTTATTTGGTTTATTGCCATATTTAATGTCACATTTCTTCATCAGTTGTTTATCTTGAAAGATGTTAAACAGTAAGAGATGATCACCCCTTTTTCACCTTGTTTCTAAGTTGTATAAATTTAGTTCCTCAAGCCTCTCTTCATATGGAAGGTTGTATAATCTTGGAATGAGGTGCAACCAGAGAAGGACAATGCAAGCAAGAAAAATCTGGTGCTAGTCACTGGCTGTAGTAACAAGACAACCACCAACCTGCAGTTGTGACTTATATTTTATTTCCAAAAGGGTGCACAGTAAAGTATTATCTAAACAGGCACAGTGGGAGGAGTGTGCAAATGTCTCAATGTTTTGAGCCCTTGCTCTTTGACCAGTGAGCAAGGACTTGAAATGTTGAGATGTTTGCACATGCCTCCCACTGTTCCTGTTTGGATATACTTTGCTGTTCATCTGTTGGAAATAAAATATAAATCACAACTGCAGGTTGGTGGTAGTCTTGTTCCTACTGCCAGTGAGTAGCACTAGATTTTTATTTTCTTTTCTTTTTTCATTGTTAACACCTACATTTCTCCCCATCCCCTACTCTCATGGCCCAAGGCTAAGATATAGCTCCAGGGCCATGCCTCATGGTTATGTTGCTTCAAACTACATGTCTGGGATCTGTTTGAAGAAATTTATTAAACAAATCTCCTACTGTAGCAGGATGCTGCATGAAGAATGATAACAATGCTCTCATGACTGATGCTGGGCCTGCAGGGCTCTGCATATAGAAAGTTATGACTGATACTGAGGCCCTATGTGGAACTACAGATTTGTGGGACACATCTCTGGACCTGTAGCTTGAAGGAGCAACAGACTCGTGAAGCATGGCCCGAACTTGCAGCTGAGCCATTGGTCACAAGGGTAGGGGCTAGGTGGGGGGGGATGACTGTAAGGGTTAAAAACAGTAATGCCACAAGTTTCTCCTTTTGTGGCTTTGTAACCCTAAGGAATGTATTAATGTTTTTTTTTTGTAATGAATTTTATTTATAACTTGTTATTTTTAAGCATGTAAAGAACATTTTAATAAAAATCTCAATCTATCCAGTACTCAAAAAAAAAAAGAAGTGTCCCTATCACTCCCAAGGTCACAAGTAAGGAGCCTTAGCCTGACATAAAGTAACAAGTTTCCTTGGTGTCCAGTGGCTCCCCAGTCCCGAGCCCCTAGAAGTTACATACCATTCCCTGGTGTCTAGTGGATCCCCCTCCCCAGCAAGTAGTGCCCCACCACCCTGCTTCTCCTCCCACCCAAACCTTGAGCCAGCGACTGGCACAGCCTTCCCCACTCCACCACGGCTGGCCACCGACTGAGCTGTCAATGAATGAGTGTGTACTTGTACAAGTATACACGCATTCATTGCAGCTCATGCTCATTCATGACAGCTCTGTTGGTGGCTGGCTGTGGTGGAGATAAGAGCTGAGGGCTTATCCAATCACAGGTTGGGGATGGGGATGGGGGAAATGGCATGATGGACTCCCACTATTCCCTCCCATCCTGACCCCCCAGCCGGTGACCAGAATAGCCCTCCACTCTTGTCTCCACCATGGCCAGCCACCAACAGTGCTGTCATGTCAATGAATGAGTGCATACTTGTACAAGTATGCTCAAGACTGGTAAAGGTAGGGCAAGATTTTCCTTTCAGGGAGTTGTCCTGTCAGGACACCTGTGGTGACCCACTCATACACTTAGTGTTTCTATCATGTAAGTCCCTTTTCCTATATGGATTTACTATTCTAACACCATTCCACCGTGGATCACCACTCAAGTGAAATTCTGAGAAAAGAAAAGTGAAGGGAAGTGGTGTGGATTCAGATCCACAGCCTCTTGTTTATGAGGCTATATCCCTTTCCACTACACTGCAAAGCTGGCACAGAAAAGAAGCTGGGCTGTTTAGCTGTAGAGGTTAAAACCATGCCAGGAGGTTCCTGACAGGGCAATTTCCTGACAGGACAATATCATTCCTAAGAGGAGAATGTTGTTCCTGACAGGAAAATGTCATGGCACCTTTACCATCATACCTAAGGATGTACTCATTTATTGACAGCTCAGTTGGTGGCCGGCAATTGTGGAGAGCAAAGGGCTATGCCAGTCACTAGCTTGGGGTCAAGGTCAGGGTGATTGGAGTGGTGGGGTACTACCTGCCAGAGCTGGGGGTGAGCTGTCCACTAGACACCAATGAATGGTATGTTACTTCTAGGGAAATGGGATGGGGGAACCACTGCACACCAGGGAAACTTGTTACATTATGTTGTGTGGGTGATCAGGTTGGTGAAGGTGCGACCTCATTAGGTGTACAGTTCATCAGAGTAAACCAGAACCTTTTGGAAAACAATCAGAGTTGGAATCAGTATCAGGCCACAGCCAGTTTGTCCATCCCTTTTGTATGCACCCTATAAATAAATGTTTTGGTTTTATAACTTCAGTTTCAAGTATGGTGCCCTGAATGCTGAAGTCGTGGGAGAAAGGGAGCAGAGAGTAAAGAAAATAAAAGTATTGCAGCTGATCCTAAAAGACTGTAAGACTTTTCCCAGTGTCCCTTCCTAATTTCTCCTGGGATGCATCTATGCCAAGCCTGTGTACCATCCAGACAGGGCCCTTGATAGAGTGGGGTAGCAATGGATAATTTCTGGGCCAGTCACCAAGAGGGGACCCAGGCCTCCCAGCATACTGTATGCAGGGAAGGGACTGTGAGCCGTTAGGAGCCCCAGAGTCTGAATTTTCCCCAGGGCCTGGAATTCCTCTCCAGGTGCCTGCATCCGGAGATACTGCTCCCTTGATCAGTGGGTTCAAAGCTTGAGTGTACTGGGGCACTCTTTGTAAGTTTTCCCTAACTGGAAGCACAGTGCTAATTGTAAACATAGTTTGACTTTTACCCTTGAACTGTTACACAATCAAGGCTGACTTTGGTGTAATGGGATATGTTGTCCAGTGAGGGCCCCGGTTTGGCCATTAACAGCCTGGCCAACACCGCTAGTGTGCAGGTACCAGTGTCCCTTATCCCCCATGGATTGTAGGGTTTCATCCCATCATACATGTAGAATTTGTCCCTGTTCCGTAATAGGGGCATGTTATGGAAACTAAGACTATCATTTGATTGCTGCTCCAAGATCAGGAAACTGATAAGAGTTGGAATGCTACCCTACCCTGCAACTTGAGGTTCAATACCTTAAATTGCTGCAGTAGTCACAACTATTGGGTGAATAATTTTCAGGGTCATTTCTGATGTAAGTTGCAACTGTGCACAAGCAACAGTAGCCAGTCATTGTGCCTAAATTAGAGATTTACAGCAACGTCATTAGTTTCACATGGCGGATATGCTGTTCAGTATCTACCAGTTCTGGCCTCACATGGATAACACTTATTGTATCTGGTTTAAAGTAGACATAAGTTCTGATAAAGTTGCAGTTTGTTCAAATCTGTCTGCATGCTCTGAAATGACCCATAGTCTAGATCTTGCAGAAGGTTTATAGGTGTTCAAATTGTATTCCTCAGTCTCTACACTAGCACACATTTCATGATCATCAGTTGAAAACCGTCTTTTTGAAAACCCCTGTAAAGCACTCTCACACTAACACTTTTCTTCAAACAGTGGAGACACACAGTGCTAAATAGAAGGTGTCTGCATATTCCCCAAACTGTTATTTATCTTTAAGATGAAATTTACACTGAACTTCCAGAGCAAAGCTAAAGTTGGCTTGAGACCAAGTGATCTTGGAGAAAAATTGCTCACATCCACTGCTCTAATTATCCCATGTAACAATGTGTATTGTGTTTGTACAGAGGCCACTATTCTTAAACAGCAGTTTTCTGCTGTTGTTGCCAAACTGTACAACTCAGAGCTGAGTTGCAAAATTGCTATCTTTGATAAATGAGTCCATGTAAATTAAGGACTGTATATCACTTTGCAGAATCAGAACTTCAAAAGGGTAGGTGAAAAAATGGGCATATCTAGCATTAGAAATGTCTCTGCTGTTGTGAAACTGAGATATGTATGTCATCTAGAAATTGTAGATTTGTCATGAATTTAAAGAGGGACTTTTACTCTGGGGAAAACATACAGTAAGTATGGTAGTACTTAAACCAAAGTCTGCCTCACAGGGCTGAACAGGGGGCAGGAGGGGAGTCTCTTGCAAATGATAAAGACCAGCACAAGGGGGCATGTGATGAAGCTGGGGGGTGGGGAATGTGAGGAAGTACTACTTTACAGAAAGAGTGGTAGACACCAGGAACAGACTGCCAGCAGAACTGGAGGAGGTGAAAACAGTGGGTGGCCTCAAGCATGCATGGGATAGACATAGAGGAATACTACTAAATAGGTGTAGGGGGGAGGGTTGCTGAAGACCATTTAGGGTTAAACAGATTAGGCAGGGAATGGAGTTTGAGAAGATAAGGGACTATATGCCAAGGACAGGCTTCATCTTGCCCCATTAGGGAAGGAAGTCCTTAAACAGGGGATGGCTGACTACATTCAAGAAAGGTGGGGTTTAAACTTGTGAAGGGGGAAGGATAAGGGAGAGGCTGACCAGAAGCCCTCTCCTACAGATGAAGGGAGTAGCCTTCAAGACCAAGGGGGGGGAAACAGACTGGGGGTGGAGGTTTCAGGAGGAGCAGAGGGAGGATGGAAGTATAAGGAATCTGGGTGGGGTTCGACAAAGAGGATCAGGGATAAGGGGTGGGGGTTGGTGTTAGTAAATGCCAGGAGCTTGGGAAACAAGTTGCCAGAGTTCCAGGCCATGCTGTCTCGAGGGGGTGGATGTGGTGGCCTCCGGAGACGGGCCAACAAAACCATGACTGGGACCTAAATGTAATGGGGTACACTATGCTTAGGAAGGATAGAAAGGAGGGCAGAGGGTGGAGTGGCTATGTTCATTAGAGATGACATAGAAATTGCTAGGGTAGAAGAGGCAGAGGGAAACATGGAGGCCTTATGGGTCACCTTACGATCCCCAGCAGGAGATAAGGTCAAGCTGGGTGTAGTATATAGGCCCCCCCGGGATGAGTGATATTCAAGAGGATGGTTTGCTGGACAACATCATTGCCCAGTGAGGACCAAAAGGGGAAGGAGTGGTGTTGATGGGGGACCTTAATATGGCAGGTACAAACTGGGGAACCATGTCCTCTAAGGTGGCCAAGGAGCAGAAGCTGCTGGACGGCTTCCAGGATGTGTTCTTAACACAGCATGTGATGGAGCCCACAAGGGAGGGGCATGTCCTGGACGTGGTTCTGGCAGATGGGGATCTGATAAGGGACCTGGTTGTAAAGGACCCCCTGACTGGGAGTGACCACAATACTGTCTGGTTTCAAATAAGCATGGGGGGAGGAGAGGTGAGATCTAGGACAATGGCAGTGGACTTAAGGGGGGCAGACTTTGAGGGCATGGGAAATATTCTCAAGGATCACTTGAAGTGGATTACATCAATGACAAGTGTGGAAAGGAGATGGGAGGTCATAAAATGGGGACTTCATGAGGCAGTCAGGATCTGCGCTAAGTTGAAACGTAAAGGAGCAAGGTCACATAAACCATGCTGGTGGTCCAGTGAGGTACAGGTAGCAGTCAGAGAAAAGAAGGTGGCCTACGAAAAATATAAAACAACAAGAGGGGATAGGGATAAGGAAATGTACCATCTTGCATCTAGAAAAGTCACCCGTATGGTGAGGGGAGCAAAGTCCAGTAAAGAGCAGCGGCTGGCACAGGGGATACAAGGAGGGGAAAAGGGGTTCTTCTGGTACATTGGGGAGCGGAGAAAAACTAAGGGCCATCTCAGCAGATTGAGATCAGAAGGAGGGTGGGTGGAAGGGACGAGGGACCAGGCAGAGGTATTTAATGAGTACTTTGCCTCTGTGTTCACTAGGGAGGGGGATGGGATATCTACAAAGCAAGGCACGAAGAGGATAGAAGCGGCAGTGAGTGGGATCAGGGGAGCAACAGAAATGGAGCAAGAGGGAGGGAGAGGTACCCCAGGGATGTCACATCTGGATAAGGATAAAAAGGCCAGTAAGGTGGAGGGGACGGATGATGCTATCTCCACAAAAGGGTGTGGTTAGCCCTCAAGGCCCTAAAGAAAGACAAATCTCCTGGGCCGGATGGCATTCATCTGAGAGTACTATGGGAATTGGCGGACATACTGGCTGCACCCCTTGCGGAGCTCTTCAACAGGTCACTTGAGACAGGGAGGGTACCTAGGGATTGGTGAGAGGCACATGTGGTGCCAATCCATAAAGGGGGGTCGAGGGAAGTACCAGGTAACTATAGACCCATCAGTTTGACCTCGGTGGTGGGAAAATTAATGGAGAGTATACTAAAGGAACGATTGGGGTACTTGGAGGAGGTGGGAGGTCTGGATATTCGCAACATGGGTTTGTGCCAGGTAGAGCATGTCAAACCAATCTTGTGGAGTTCTACGAATGGGTAACATCAGAACTGGACAGGGAAAGCCTGTGGATGTATTTTTCTTGGACTTCAGCAAGGCGTTTGACTCTGTCCCCCACAATGGTCTGGTGGAGAAACTGATGGGGTTAGGAGTAGGACCTTTGATGGTCAGATGGATTGAAAACTGGCTAGTTGGATGCACCCAGAGAGTAGTGGTCTGTGGGGAGCTCTCGAACCCTAGAGAGGTTGGTAGTGGAGTACCGCAGGGCTCGGTCCTGGGTCCGATCCTGTTTAATGCATACATATCCGACATCAGGGAGGGTATAGGGTGTGAAATGAGTCTCTTCACGGATGACTCCTAGATGGAAGCAGTAGTTGAGGGAGAAGAGGGGAAGTTGGCCCTGCAAGGGGACCTGGACACCCTGGAAAGCTGGGCTGACACATGGAAATTAAATTTCAATATCACCAAGTGCAAGGTGTTGCATCTGGTCGGGAAACCCTAAACACAGGTACACCCTGGGAGGGGAGGCGCTGGAGGCCTCAATAGGGGAAAAAGACCTAGGGGTCATGGTGGATGCATGTATGAATAACTCTGAGCAGTGCAGGAGGGCGGCTAGCAAGGCAAACAGGATGTTGGGATGCATCGTAAGGGGGATCACCTCTAGGAGCAAGGAAGTGATTCTGCCGCTGTACAGTGGACTGGTTAGACCACACCTTGAGTACTGTGCACAGTACTGGAGACCACACTTGAAGAGGGACATACAGCTCCTGGAGAGGGTACAGAGGAGGGCAACTAAGATGATACGAGGGCTAGGGGATTTGACTTATGATAACAGACTTGAGGAGCTCTTCCTGTTTTCATTGGAGGAGAGGAGAGATGGGGGGACATGATTGAGGTCTTCAAGTACCTCAAGGGAATAAATAGGGTAAACATGGAGGGGATCTTTAGACTAAAGCAGGGAGGTATCACCAGAGGGCATGGTTTGAAGTTGGAAGGTGGAAGGGTGAGGGGGGAAAAGAGGAGGAGGTTTTTCACTGAGAGGGTGGTGGACCCTTGGAGTGCACTGCCTGGCAAGCTGGTTCAGAGATCCACAGTGGAGGGCTTCAAGAGAAGG
This sequence comes from Neoceratodus forsteri, assembly GCA_016271365.2. Taxonomy (NCBI): domain Eukaryota; kingdom Metazoa; phylum Chordata; order Ceratodontiformes; family Ceratodontidae; genus Neoceratodus; species Neoceratodus forsteri. The sequence goes on along the minus strand of JADMNL010000026.1, from coordinate 153,591,502 downwards.
TGGGACAGACACAGAAAGTGGATGTATCAGATGATGGCCTGTCCCAGGGGGGTGGGAATGGATGATAGGGGATTCTGGAGCACAAGGGATGGGAGGGCCTCGGCACCCAACTAAGGATCTATGGTTCGAGCAGACTCGATAGACCGTAAGGCCTAATCTGCTGGCAAATAGTATGTTAACATTTGAACAGATGGGGTGGGCCAAGTGGTCCTTTTCTGCTGAGAAATTCTGTTTCATTATTTCTATATTACTATGCTGGCCATGTCCCATGGCCATAGGAGGCAGTATAGCATAGCAGTTAAGAGCACTGTGCTGCAAACCTGGAGAGCTGGGTTTGAACCCAACAGTGACAACTTGCATACTGTGTGACCATGAGACCACTTAATTTCACTGATCTCCCAGGAAGCACCTGGAAACAAGTCACAACTTAGTGCACCTCTTTTTGTCAAAAATTGTGAACTAAATAAATAAAATTTCAGAACCTTCATAAGTAAACATACATGCATTGTTTTGGTCTTTTTCCAAAATGTGACTTACAAGTTCTAAAACTCATCAGATATGTTATGCTCAACTGATCCCTAGTACAGGCAATCCAACTGTCTCATATACTGTTTTGCTTTCCATTGCAGCTTTCTACAGTATTATCAACCTTCAAATTACTTCCATAATCTCAACCACAATTGACATGAGGTTCATCAGCCTGTAGTTACATTTATCTGCTCAGTTCCCTTTTTCATAGGTGTGTGTTATTTTTGCATCATTCCGGTTATCTGGTACAGTACTCTCTTGTATTAGGGTTTCATTACATATTGGAGGCAGCAGGTTTGTCACTTTTGGGAAAACTTCAAAACTATAATACACACAATTGGGCCTAGCTGTTATGCAGTGCATATTGGCTGTATTTTTCCCTTTTAGTTCTTTATTACTAGGTTCATTAACATGGAAACAGGATCATCACTGTCTACTACTGTTGATCTAATCATTTCCATGGCAACAACATGGGATATCACAAACAAGGTTTATGGCTTAAGCCAATGATTAAACAGCAAAATACATTTAACTTTAGGAGACAAGGATCCAGTTTCCAAGCAGAAAAAAAAATATCATTGAAAACCAATTTGAAGAGAAGTATGGATCCTTTGTGTTTTAATATTTAAGATCAATTGCATCAAAATATCATAATTTTTAAAATGTACTTAAAAGTTACAAAAATTCCTTTAGGTATTCTTGGATGCAACCCATAAGACTCAAAAGTTTATTTATTTATTTATTTTTGTTACTATGTTTCTACTCTTGGCAGCTCTTCCCCTATCTTCTGTCTGGTGACCATTCAACCCCAACCATGCCTTACAGGGAGCTATCGTGTCATGCCATAATGGCGTGTCCCTCAAAATGGCAGATCCTTCAGGGTGGCTATCTGCTCTGGCACAGCACTCCCAATTTCATGAGGCTTCTAGGTAGTGGTGCAGGGTCTAATAATGCAGACATCATCATCATGCAGGCCTGCATCATTTCCAATTGTTTCAAAAACCTCGCTTCAGAGTCACAATAAGCTGACTGTCTCAACCATATGCACAACCACAAGCATGCCATTGCAGACCTGGTCCAGCACCTCCCCTTCCCTCAAGTCACACTTTCAGACTGGGAGTACATCCTTGGGAAACCCAGTATTAGCATTCCTACATGGTGACCTACAGTACATTCAGGGCACAAACCCAGGAGCTAACTGGCCTCAGAACCTGCAGCTTTTGAGTAGTCAGGTTTACTTAATCTTTTCACTAGTCCAGGGAATTTCCTCTACTTATAAGTGCAATTTGTTTCCCCCACTATATAGCTATGTTTATCCTATGTATGTAATGCTTATATTCCCTTGGTCACCCCTAAAAAGGGGACAGCTTTGTCTCAGTGGGCCTACCTCGTCAACAAAATACAAATAAATAAATAAACTATTCATTAGCCTTTGTTGTTCCTTATTTTAACCCCTTTCCCAATGTTTTTCCATCAGTCAGTTGGGTGCTTCCTAAGGGAATACTTTACAGCAATAAAGAAGTCTGAGAACCTATACAAGCTGAAGGAAACCCTGATATGGAAATCATTTTAAATAAGGCCTAATCATGAAGGTGGGGTAGAGCATTTTGATTTCAGAAATGGAGGTATAGGAAATGAAAATGGACTTAAAACCATAACTGTAAATCAAATATGCTTGAGCATGCTGCAGGCTTTATGTACAGTATAATCTAACTGATTTTCTTATCAAACTCAATGGTCCATCTTGAAGTGTAATCAGTTTGTAGACTGAAAAGATGTCTCCACTGTATATTTGACTCATCCCTTCTTGTGAAGTAGGGAGGGGTAGGGCAGTCATGATGGACTTTCGGGCCTGTCCAACAAATTGCTGTGTAACTAACTTAGAACTTTATGTTGCTTTTGGGCAATTTACATGCTTTCATTCATAGTAGAAGCTGTAGCTCATATACCTGGAAAATAAGCTCTCACCAATATGTAAGAAATGCAAAAACATATTATTAGTGGTTAAAATAGTAGTATCAGTGGTTGGCATGACTCAAGGTTTCACACTGATCATGTGTTTTTTCAAGAGTAACAGACAATGATTTTGAATGTAATCAATTAATGTACAAATTAAAAAAAGTACATCCCAATTAATACAAACAATAATACAATGCTACCTACAGTATTTGCATCAGTTATATATCACACTATTACATCAATCACTAATATGAATAATGCACATTTAAAAACATAGAATACATAGCGCACATAGTACATAGCAGTCAATAACTCTAATATGCATGTAGAGGAATTGCATGTGAGAAGAACTATATACAAAAGACACAATTGCATTGGGGAAGAAAATGGGAAAAAACATGTAATCACCATACATCCTGTATCAGAAGCCTAATGCAAATAGGTCATCTGGCAGTGCTTAGGTAATACACGAAATTGCACTAGTGCTGCCAGCCAGTGGTGCAGAAATGGAGATTACATGCATTACTTTGGAAATTGCCCATTGTAGGATGCAAATGGAATGCACCTACAGAGGAAGCCCAACCTGTGCCTTTCCTCAGTTTCAAAACCTGCATATTAAGTCACTGAAAAGCACTGTTTACTGTTGGCAGAAAACACAGATAGCAAAACTCTCACACAGAGTTATTTATTTGCAGCTATCACAGAATACCACCAGAGAGTCATTACCTCCATGTTTGGATATGGACAAAGTGTGTCTTGTTTTCCAAAAGATGCATCTTCACATCAAAACATGTTAGTAATGGCACTCTGGTGGTGCTCTGGCTGCATGTAAATTATTCTGTGTAGCAGTGCTATTTTTGCATTGTCTGTCAGCACTAAATATAATCAGTGCTGTGTGGAATTCTGCTGGTGGAATTAGTGCAGAATGACCATTCCACTGGCAGAATTTCTGCAGCAATTTCGGTTGTTAGCCTGCAGAATTCAGCCTACTGTGATCCATGGAATATTATTCTGTGGAACAGTGATTTTTCTGCAGAAAATCATTCTGCAACTATTTTATGCTGCGGAATTCCACCATTCCGTTTCTGGCAGAATTCATCAACATTTTGAATATTCTGCAGAATTTCATTCCACTGGAATTTGAAAATTTTAGACAGCACTAAATATAATGCTTCCCTGAAACAGGGGATATAACTTTTGAAACAATAGGGTAGGACCAGTTTTTTATTGATCTATCTATCTATCTATCTATCTATCTATCTATCTATCTATCTATCTATCTATCTATCTATCTATCTATTCAATAGATATATAAGGGATATGCAATGACCCCATTAGAAATAGTTGTGATTTTTCTTTAGAGTGTAACTTGACCTTATGACATCATGTGTGGCAGAGCCATGAGTGATGTCAAAGGTCAAATTACAATCCAGAGAAATATCACAGCTATTTCTGATGGGGGCATTGCATATTCAATTTATCCAATACTTTTTAATATTTTAAGATCTTCTGTTTTGTTGGTTTTCATTATTTTTCCTTCTTCAGATGTCTGACCGGTGATTCAGAATAACTGAGTTGTTGTTCTATTGTGCTGCTGCATGTGACGCCATTGTGTGCATCAGCATGTGAGTTCCTGATGCGTGGGCATGGTGAGATAGCAATTGTTGGGACTTCAGCAGTGACTGGGTGCACCTGTTGTGGATGCGGGCTTAGGTACACTCATTACGGGCAACTGGAGAATGAGACCAGTGGTGAGAACATGAAGGTCAGTGATCGAGAGATGGTGGGAGGTATGCCACAGGGTGATTAAGGGGGAATGTTCTGAACATTCTACTGTTGGGGATTATAAAAAACAGCCTCAAATGTTAAAATTGGGAGTTTTGTTTTTAACTCTGAGGACTTCTTCACTCACTGCAAACAGGAGTTCAAAAGAGAAAGTACTCCTCTGGACCTAGACATGAACTAAAACCAGAGTGTTAAATGTTTGTACTGTGGAGCTCGCACTGCTGATGGGGCCAGATCAGCAGCTACAGTGAGGATATTCTCTGGGCCTAGAGTGAGACTACTGACCTACAGTTAGAATATTTCAATATAGTGTATGGTGGAACGCTGTTCTGCATGGAAATCCATGCCCAGAATAGCATTGTTGTGCTGCACTCAATGCATTATGATCTTGTTGTGCTGCACTCAGTATGTCACCAGTGCAGCACAACAAGATCAAACGCATTCGTGCATGCGCAATGTAGCAGCCACGGTGGAGAGGAAGCAAGTAGCGCCAGAACGAGCCACTACACTGAAGCCAAGTAAGGCTTGTTTCAAAAAATGTGACAGTTAATTTCTGCATCCATTCATTGTCTTTTATTGAATAGACTCCCCACACAGTAGAAAAGATTGTGTATGGGGAGTCATTCATAAACAAGGATCTTCTCTGATCTCGAGGTCTCACTGGCAATGGATGACCTCTCGAACTTCGATGATGAGGTCTAACGTTACCAAGGAGGCCTTTCGATCGAGAATATCCTTGTTGTGAATGACTTCCCATAGACAATCCTCTATATTCTCACTCCAGGTCCTTAAGTCACAAAATATCACCGATATTTGCCCCAAATATCCTGATCAAACATTGGATAATCTGTGTGTGTATATATATATATATATATATATATATATATATATATATATATATATATATATATAAAATTACAAAATCTCACATGCCCCCACAATGAAAACCATCAAGGGCTGCATATGCAAATCACCACAGAATGTTATGCTGGTTCAGTTTTAAGCAGAACTGCATGGTGCCAAAAGGCCTCTCACACAGTTTGCAAAGGGTGGTAACAGATGACATAGACATGTGTTTTTTCCTACCAGGACTCATCAGTATGCCTCATCTGTTTGACACCCCAGTGGAATGAACCAGCTACCCTAAGACAGTGTGTCTTGGTTATGTTGTGGTGAACCCATTAAAATAAAAACTATTTAAAGACAAAGAACCTCTGTCTTCAGAGGTTCTTTGTCTTCTATATATATATATATATATATATATATATATATATATATATATATATATATATATACATCTATATATATTCTATCATTTTATGTCAAAATGATTTTTATTGAGGAGAAAGATAGGCTTAACAGTACTTTGTAAACAGAATTACAGAATGCAAAAACCTAAAAAATACACAACTAAAGTCTACTCCTCATTTCCCCTTTCACAAATATGTTTACAAACACAGGAGTGAAGTGGAGATAAAACTTAAACCTAACAAAGAAAACAAGATAAAACTTAAACCTAACAAACACAAAGAAACAATCTTACTCATGCTCTTCATACAGATTAAGCATAATAAATAATAATACCATAGACTCATAGCTGGGCAATACAAAAGAATACTTATATTGCTCATATCACCTCACCTAGTCAGTTAGTATGATAGTTTGAAAGGGGATCCCAGACAGAGTGGAATTTTTTAACAGTATATTGTGGTTAGCCAAGTGGGTCAGTCTTACAAAGGGCTGAAAGTCATTCTTTAAGGAAAGGTGGAGTATCAGATCTCCATTTAAGTAAGATCTGCCTTTCAGCTTCTAAGGTTACAGGTAAAAGTCAAGATATGCAAGTGCTAGGGAGAGAGAGTTACCCTCCATTGGACTACCCAATATCCAGAAAATTGTATCTAATGTCAGGATTGTGCTGAGAACTGAGTTGCTATGTTGAAATGCCTCCTGCCAAAACTGTTGCATGTAGGGGTAGAATCTCACAATGTGTGTTAACATTCTGATGTCCTGATGACAGCACCAACAATGGTCAGTGGTCATTAGTTGCATCTTTTTAAGAAGCTCATGGGTACGGTACTGCAGATGAAGTATCTTCTTCTTCTGAATAAGTCAGCAGTGCATATCCATGAGGTTAGAATGGGAGTTTCCAATCAACTTAGCCCAGTGTGCTTCTGAAACTGGGATCTGTAGCTTTCTTTTCCATGTGATTCTATGCTGCATGAGCTGGAGGACATGAGGTGATAGAAGGTAGTGATACATTTTCCCACTTTATCTGTTTGGGCTATTCACCCATGTTGTCATTGGTGAGGAGAGGGGAGTACTTGAGGTACAAAGTAATTTTAAGTTGTTTAGTGAGCACTACATCTAGCTGGAGGTACCTCCAAAAGTCTCACTTAGGTAGCTGATATCTACCTACTAGGACTCTAAAGTGATACAATACTCCTGTGGCTTTGCTTGCTACATGACCCACCATAGTGACCTCTTCCTCTTCCCAGGATGGCCAGTGGATAGTGTCATTATTTATTTTGATGTGTGGGTTATGCCAAAGGGGCTCCTATGTTACCAAACTACATAGACTTCCATTTATGGAATTTGATAAGACCATTCCATGTTTGACAATTATACAGTATATGCCCAATGGGATGGGGTATAGCAGAATGTGACCTAGTGTGATTTGCACTCTGAGGTGCCCAGGGAGGGAGGTGATCTAGGCCCAATTCTGCCCTTAGCCAGAGTGGCTTGTTCTGGTCATTGGAGGAGAGTCAGTACAAACTATGACAAATTAGAGCTGCCTAATGGTATGCCCATAACAAGAGAAGGACTCAACCACCCATTTTGCCTGGAGCTCTAAGTTTTTTTAGACTAAATCATGGCCTACTCCCTTCCCATAGGAAGGAGGTAAAGAATTTCTTAAGGCACCTGGACGTTCTTTGTGTTATGGGAACAGGAAGGTTGTTTAGGTAAGACAGAACCTTTGGTAAGAGCACCATTTTATAGGCTACAATTGTACCCCTCCCCCAAAGTAAGCTTGAGCTTTTTCCAGTGGTAGAATGCTGCTTCCAGAGATGGAAGAAGAGGGTGAAGATTTAAATCTATCAGCGGATTGATGTTTGCTGGTAATTTGATACTTAGATAATATTTTGCGTTGCCCATTTAAGGCTAAGGTAAGTAAGGTGGCCTTCCTGGTGTGTGGGTTTAGCAAGAGTATTTCAGTCATAGATCAGTCTACTTTTAGGCCAGATAATTGCTTATAGGCCTCTAAGGTTTGTAGTGTTGCAGTGAGAGACATACTGAGATTTTGTAACCCCTGCAGCTGGTCATCTGCAAAGGCCAAGGTTTTGATGGTGACTTCTCCACAAGGGATTAAGTGCACAGCTGGAGTGGTATAGAGCTTAGTGAGTGTTGACTCCTTAGCCAAAAGGAAAAGCAGTGGGGACTGTGTGCAGCCCTGTCATGTGCCCTTTTGGAGAGGAAATGGAGAGGAGATGATTCAACTCATTAGCAACCTAGCTATGGGATGTGAGTACAGTGTCTGCACCCATGCCACAAATGTTGGGACTATATCCATTGCTTGCATCAACTGGTATAGATAGTCCCATTCATTGGAGTTGAAAACTTTCTCCATATCAATGCTTGCAAAGAGGGATGGGGTTTTACATCTGACAGAGACCCAAATTTCATTCACGGCTGCCCTGATGTTGTCAGTTGTCATGTGACCCTTGACAAAACCTGCCTGATGATGGCTAATGAGACAGGGGATATAGTGCTTCAGTCTATTAGCCATAATTTTGGCTAATATCTTTACATCAGTATTAAATAGTGAAATTTGTTGATAGTTTCCCAAAAACTGAGGGTCCTTACCAGTCTTAGGGAGCAGGGTGCCTTAATAATCGAACTGGGCAAATGGCCCTTGCTGGTAATTTGAGGAGTGTATTATGGTTCAGTGGGAAAGTCATCTAGCCCTGGAGTTTTCTGATTAGGGAGGGCTTTTATAGAGGCCCACAATTATTTTAGCGTTATAGGGGAGTCAAGGGCATCTGCTTGTGCAGGGAGAAGTTAGGGAATTTCCAGATTCTCTATGAAGGCAGAGAAACTGAGAACTTACTGTCCCCTCTGGGAGTAATAGAGTGCCACGAAAATGTCCAGGAAGACCATTGCTGTGTCTTTCAGTTGGGTGACTATTTTGTTGTTAGTAAGACATAACAAACCTACATATATAACTGCTTGCTGGGACTTTATGTGGTAGGCTCACAGTCTGTCCACCTTCTTACCAGACTCCCAATAATTATGAGAAGTTATCATTACTGCCTTTTTGGGCATCTGTAGGAGTGAAGGACTTGATTTTAAATTGAGGTTGCAACATCTCCCAGTATATATGTGAGGAGTGAGTTAACAGAGAGTTATACTCAGTTTCTTTTTGTTTTAATAGGCATTCTAGATCCTTGAGCTGGGCTGCCTTTTGTTTTTTTGACATGGGCAAAATAACAATTCTCCCTCTCAGATAAGCTTTAAGAGCGCTTCATAAGACTGCCCCAGAGATGTCTGGAGGTGTCTGAAAAATTCTTAGTAGAAAGAAAGAGGTGTACCTAATTACGGAGCCATGTCTGAAGTTCTTTTTGGGAAAACAAGAAGGTGTCTAGGTACCATCTAGGGTTGCAGAGTGTGTAGGACCCAGATGTAGCATAAGGGAGACACAGGCATGGTCTGATATAATGAATGGCCCTACTGTAGTATGTTGCACTGTGTGAAAGGTCTCTGCAGGGAGCAACAGAAAGCCCAATGTGCTGCTCATATTATGTAGGTGGAAATTTCTCCAAGGATTGACCAAGTCATATTCAGCTGCTAAAGCATAGAGGGCTGTTCAAGATTTAGTACTCTTTTATGAATAGCCTCTAAGCCTTTCAGTGATTAGAGATGTGAAATAAAATTTTGCCTGTGAAATTGCTGCGAAATCTGGAATTTCACCACACAAAATATTTTGTGAAAAATGTTATGGGTGTGAAATTTCTCCCCCAAATCACACAATTTTACCAAAGAATTGTGAAATTTTGACCAAAAATTGCATAATTTCACATTTCGCTGTAAAATTTCACCATTTTCAGGTGCAATTTTTAAATTTTCAGGTGCAATTTTTAAATTTTCAGGTGAAATTTCTCAATTTTGGGGAAAAATCTTGCATTTTGCACCCACAAAATATTTAGCAAAATATGCATATTTCACAGAATATTTTGCATAGCAAAATTTCCCAATTCCACACGACATTATCAGTGATGAGGTCTCAGACTTCACTGAAGTCACTGTCTAAGATTATTTTATCTCCCTGTTCATATATCTCAAAGAGTGACTGTGCAACTTCAGGGTAGAAGGAATCTGTATCTACATTTGGCCCATAAATGTTTCTCAAGAGAAGGGTATTGCTATCCACCCAGGCTTTCAGTAAGGTTTATCTACCTTCTTTATAGTTGGCAGGTTTTAGTAGTTGTGCCTGCACTTTCTTATGAAAGAGTATAGCCAATCCTCTGGCCTTAGTAGAGTACAAACTTCCAACTACTTTTCCTACCCATTCTGTAGCTACTTTTTGTGCTTCATTTTTCAGAAGGTGGGTTTCCTGGAGAAAACCAATGTCACTTCTCTCTTTTTTTTTTGAGGTGTGCTAGCACCTGCTTTTTTGTTACAGGAGAAATTTAGCTCCTAGATATTCTAGGAAATAAAATTATAATGGTTAGTCTCCATATGACTGGCTGTTAAATCTAGCACACCAAGGTTTATTTCCAGTGAAATTATATGGCTGGATAATCTTGTTTATTGACATGTGCGAGGGAAACTGGATCTTGGCCTTACCATACTGATAGATGATTTTATGCCAAATATGGCCCCTCATCCTGGGGAAACTAGGTAGACATTATGCTCACATTGGTAGTGGGATAAAGGTATCAGAATACAGGTTTTCACTAACTGATGCAAAGGTTTACTGCAACCTAATAATATCTGTCTGGTTAAAAAAGCCATTAGATTACAAGTAGTGTAGATACTGAGCTGGAGGTATAATACAAACATATAATGATAAGCATAATACTGGATGTGCTAACTAATCCCTGTGCAGTATTATAATTCACTTAACAATAAATGTAGAAAACCTGTAAACTTTTATAAGGGACAATTGGCAGTTAAGCCTAAAAATGGGAACAAAATAGCTCCCAACAACATCTACTAGACTCTGACATAACTAGGCTGGTACAGAAGCCTGATTAGAGAAGTAACATAAGGTGCAGGGGGAGGTGATGATAAGTACAACAGCAAAAACACTTGAGATAGAAGGGCTACACAGTCTTGTAGGAGGATGATTGACAGTAAAATAGGTGCCATTTTCCATCATGGTGACACCACTCATTTTTCTAATATTTCTTAGAAAACTCTAAATTGTAGCTGCAGTTTTGGTTTAGGGTGCACCTGGGAGGGGGAGGAGGTGTGCATTACCATGACAGGCTTTAATGTATTTCCAAAGTGACGCACACACTCCCTGAATCCCAAAGCCCCCCTCCAGAGGATCCCTTTCAGTTTAATGCCCTTACCAATGGTCAGTTTCCTTTGCTAACTGTGTGACTGCAATGCTGGCCATTTGAGGAGCTGAACTGCTCTATTAAAATCAAGTGCAGTTCTGCTGTCTGGGCATCCTTTTAAGGCACAGGATCCACAACCTAGGGGTGATGAACCATTATATTGTGCTGAGCCATGAGGGGACCATTTCCTGTTGTGCACCATGGTGTGTCAATTTAAGATTCCTGCCACTTCCATGTGTAGTAGACACAAAGGAGTTTGCATATCAGAGAAAAGTAGTCTGAATTATCTCCAGATATGGAGAAATAATTGCAGCTGTACCTGAAACACCTCCAAATTGATTTATCGTGCACCTGTATGACCACAGATAGGGAAGAATGTAAGACTACACATGAGCAAAAGTGTTGTGTGGGCCTTGGTTGGAAATATGCAGAATCATTTTTGGGGGGGATAGAGTTCAGGTAGAAATCTGGTTCCAGTAGTCATTGCACCCCTGCATGCAAGAATACGGCTTAACTGCTCTAACAGATGCAAGACCAATAGATGTTCTCACCATGGAATGAAGTTAAAAGTGACAGGTTTGCTGAAGTGGAGAAAGGTACCTAAGGGGAAGGGTCTTGTTTAAACCCACTGAATGCCGAGAATGACATGAAAGAGTGACTGAGGCTGGGTGAAATGAATGACCTCTGTAAGAAGGCAGGCATGAGGGAATGGTGCGGAAAAAGGAAGCAGTGCACTGTGTCCCATGTCAGACTATTATTGGCCTCGCTAGTGATCTATTTTCACACATCTTCACATGTAACCAGCCACCTGGGTCAGAGTCAGTTCTGATGGGAGACTTCAATATAAAGTGGCTTGCACCTGAAAATCAAAGCATTAAGGATGCCATCTCTGCCGTAAATTTTTCCCAGCTGGTTGACTCCCCAACCAGATCCAATTACAAAACAGGGACTAAAAGCCTTTTGGACTGGGTTCTAACCTGTCATCCAGACTGCATTAGTAAAACCACTGTCCTCCCGGATATGCTCAGTGATCATTCCCCTGTCATCTGCATGTGTACAAACAAATTTTGAAAACCACCACCATGGACAATTACCATCAGAGTCATTGCCCTGGGTCACCTGGAACCTCTTAGATCCCTCCTTAGAGTGCAAGACTGGTCACCAAACTACAGAGCAAAGGATGTTGACACAGCACTCGAACACTTCATCAACACCTATAATTCTGACTGCAACTCTTACGCACCCCTAAAACATGCAGAATCAAAGGCCCTTGCAGCCCCTGGCTCTCTGTAGAACTCCTAGCTCACATGAAAATAAGGAACCACCTCTGGCACCGTGCCCTAGCCACTGGCACACAATCTGACATCCAGAACTACAAAAGAGTACAAAATGACTGCACTAGGTCCATCCATCTAGCAAAAATGAAACGCTGTCAGGAAGTGCTTACTGATACCTGGGGCAAAGGAAAAGCTTTCTGGGATAATATAAAAAAAAATCACAGGTAAAACCTCGAAATTGCCACCTACCATACTGGACTTAAATAGGATCACTACCCTTGACCCGGTAACTATTGCCAATACTTTCAATAATGCATTCACGGACCTCAGCAGTGTTCTCCCACCTGACATTTTTGATGCAGATGTCACCTTGCCCACCTCTGTTAGCACTCCCACACCAACTAGCCATGCCCATTCTACTTTAAAGTTATCTCACCGCAGGAAGTCCATAAATACATCCTCAATGCAATTGGTAAATCTAGACAGTGGGGAATCCCTTAATCTTAAACTGCTGTCCCTTATACTAGAGGAAGTGCTAGTGCCTCTTACCAGGAATTTTAATCTTCACTTTGCCTTGCCTAGTTCTCCAAGAGATGGAAATCAGCCATGGTAACACTGGTACACAAAAGCGGTGACAGGTCTATCCATGTGAACTACCAGCCCATCTCCATACTTCTGCCCCTCTCCAAGGCACTTGAATGCATTTTAGCTGACCAGCTTACAGATTTTCTTGATAAACATAAGATCTAATGTACCCAACAACATGGATTCAGAAAAGGACACAGCACCTCCTCCGCTCTCATGAAATTCACTGGTTTCATACACAAATCTCTGGACCATGGACAGATAGTTGGGGTCGCATTTATTGACCTGACAAAAGCATTCAACATAGTCCATCACCCCCTACTACTGGAACAGTTAAGCAATGCTGGAATTTCTGCTGACTCTAATGCCTGGTTTAAAGCTATCTGGAGAACCACATTCAACAAGTCAAAACTGCTGATGTCATCTCAGACTCTAAACCAATTCACTCAGGTGTCCCACAAGGGTCCATCCTGGGCCCACTACTATTTAGTCTCTTCTTAAACAATCTCCCAAGATCCTGCCCCAAACACATCCTACTATATGTGGATGATGCTGTCATCTACACAAGTCACACAGATCCAACACCTCTTGAAAGCCAGCTGCAACTCAGATTTGCATCAGTAGAGAAATGGTTCAGTGATCACAAACTGGTGCTAAACTACAAAAAAAAACTAAGCTCATGCTCTTCAGCAGCTCCCACAATAAACACAGGCATCATCCCCTGACTATTTCTAACCTTCTTGGGAATGCTCTTGAGCAGGTACAATATTTTAAGTATCTCGGTGTCACCATCAACAGCAACTTATCCTATGGGGTGCATATTGACAACATTGCCAAAGCAGTAAATGCTCGCATTGGCCTCCTCTATAGACACAGACACTCCCTTACACCAGAAGCCTTAAAGTTGGCAGTACAGAGCTGTGTTACCTCCATTATTGACTATGGAATTGATAATCTATGGATCTGCCACTGAAACAGCCCTCCAGCACATTTCCACTGCTCTAAACAAGGCATTTCACCTCATCTCAGGAGCCCACCATCTCACCCACTGTTGTGACCTCTATGTCCAAACTGGTTGGCTCCAGCTCAAAGATCACATCAAATATCAAACATGCCTGATGGCCAAGAAAATAACTCTAGGCCACCTACCACCTGGAATTCAAGGTCTTCTCAGCCCCTCTCTTAATACTCACCATATCCGTGGCTCTTAATTCCAGCTCTTTCTGGTCCCTCACTGCCGTACCTCCCAGGGACAAAGATTGTTCACCTACAAAGCCCCTCTGTGGATGAATGCCCTCAACAGTGACATTTCCTCGAAATCCAAATTGGGCCCTTTCAAATCCAAGCTACAGGGACTACTGTCTGCCACTCGCTCCTGTGACAGTTTCCCCTAAACCCTTTTTAGCAGTCTAAAACCTTAGCACTTGATTATTGTTAAATCTCCTTAGAACCATCTCTGACATCCCCTCCCCCCTGCTACTCTACCCACTTCACCTTTCCTCCCCTCTAACTAATGACCCCCCCATCTGTCCTGACAAGGCCTGTTGGCTGATTTCAACTTACCTTATGGTTTTACCAGTAACTGACAAAGCTTGTTTTGGCTGATTTTCAATTTACTGTATGCATTCCTGTGCATGAAACTGCTTAGCATTATTTGTTTCTATTTCTTTCATTCTTTAATATTGCTTCTTTTCTTATTTACAATTATTTTACCATACAGTGTTTAGTCTGTAAACCTGTTGATCTCCTTTCTCTATGTATACTGTTATGCCATACTTTTTGCTCTGTTAACCTGTTGTATTATGCTGCTGATGTGAAACCTTTGTAAAAGAGCTCTAAGCTCAAAGGTATTTGTAATCCAAGACCTAAATAAATAAAAAATAAAAAAATAACATTTTTAATATAACCATCCGACCAGTAAAAATATCAATAATACTGGGTGGAATATCAACCACCCTCTGTTTTCCCTCCATAATGTCTAATGAATGGTCTGGAAGGGGCTTGCAAGGGAAAACATTTGACATCATAATGCTGCTGGAAAGACTGTTGGTGTCTGTGTGGGGGATGGAATCTGGGCATCACTTAATTAAATATGTTTGCCAGTTCTACAGATGGTTGACATAGAGTTAATACCTCTAGTTATACCATGAAAGCGTTATATTTAGGCATTGGTCCATGTATTAAATGCTGGGCTATAATCAGATACAATTTAATGCTTCTGTTGTAGTGGTGCATAGTCCCATTGTCGATGCACTACCTCAGCCCAAGTGGCTACCTCTCTGTGCTGTGCAGGGTGATTCACTGCAAAGCTTCCCACTGGAATCTGCTGAATGGTGTCTGGGACAAGTTGAGGGAGGCTGGAGCAGTCTGGTGGTAATTCAGTAACTGTAGATTCTACAGTAGAAGTCCATGATCCCCTACGTCTACTGTGGTGCTGGGGGCCTGAAGTAGTTTTGTGTCCAGATTGTCCCAAGAAACCCACAGGAGGCAGCAAGCACTTTTTTTGGCACCCTCTCTTTCTCTGTCATTGTTCTGGAAGAGCATTACTGGTGGCTGGAGCTGTGGAGAAAGGGGTAGCATCCATAAAATCAGGTTTCTGTGGGATTGTTCTGCAGCCGGCAAAAGAAGGCAATGTCTCACGTGGTTGAGAGGTTTTGGTGTACCAGGTCCATTCGATGAAAGCTCTGGCTTTTGATGGGTTAGTGAAGTTATGAAATACACCATTTCTCTCTAGTTTAAAGAATGCAGGATAGGCTATCCTATATCTGACTCCTATATGTTGGAGAGAATGTAAAATTTTGGTGAAAGCAGTCCTTTTTTATGTTTGCTTGTGCACATGCGCAAGAAACATATTGCAACCATGTGACTTTTTGGAGGTGTGTGAACCTCCTGTTCAATGCAGTGCTCCATTTAGCAGGCACGACCATACCACACCAATGGATGCATGAGCTGTCTATGACAGCAGTTCAACTGCAGTGGTCTTCAGTTCAAAGAAAACCACAGCTGCAATCAGCTGTGGTAACGTGTGTGTATTTAGCATATTGACATCAGGCAATTTCTCTGTCCCTCCTCCACATCGCTGCCCATGAAATCCCTCCCACTCCCTCCCTCTGGTGCTGTCCTCCCCACTCCCTCATTCCCCGACTCACCCTCCAGCTACAAAAGAAATCCCCTCCTGTTTTCTCCCTCTGCTGCTATCCTCCCTGCTTCCTTGTTCCTCAACTCGCCCTCCGGCTGGTCAAGTTTTCTTTTTTGCCTACAGGGTGCCCAATCACCATCAGCTGGAGTTCCTCTCCCAAAAAAAAACTCACGTGGCATGCTGGGAGTTCACCCCAGAATGCCAAATGTCCCTGTAATTAAGAAAACTTCTCATGACATGTTTTTAACTTTTGAACTGAAAAAGAAAAAACAGTCTCTCGTTGTCTGTGGTGGCCTCCTCCCCCAACCAGCACCCACCCTCTGTGCACCCCACCATCCCACACCCCCCCTTACCCCATACGTACCTCCGGAGCCTGGCGCAATGATCTTCGGTGGAGTGGGAACACATCTGCACTCTTCAAAATCGACCGCGAACTGAAGAAATGCCGGTAAGCTGTATAATGGCATAAACACTTTTTTTTTCCAGCTTAGGTGGATACCTCAGCCATTTTTCTGACTTTTCACACCAAATTTTCAACATGGGGTTCTTGGGACACCAACTCATGAATTCAGTCACTGTCATGTTGTTATGCGGTCCCGAAAGGTGATTTCGTGGTCACTGCGTGTAATCACCTTTTTAGGACCAGTTAACAAAATGACAGTGTCACTGTTCATGAGGTGGGCTCCCAAAAAGCCAATGTTGCAAAGTTGGTAGAAAAATTACAAAAAATGACTCTGTTACGAGCGTGCAGTGCGCAGTTTCCATTCACACTCGTAACTTTGAGAATTTTTAATATTTTCACTCCAGGTTTTCAACATTGCCATTTTTCCACACCTCCTTATGAACAGTACAGCTGTCATTTTTCACATCTTGAACAAAATATGTTTTTGCACATTCGACGCACAATTACATGGTCACTGTGGGAAGTCAATGTTCAGGACAGATTAAGAAAATCTCAGTGACACTGTTCATGAGCGGAGGTTCCAAAATGCCTATGTTGAAAATTTGGTGTCAAAATTCCACAAAATGACTATGTTACGAGTGTGCATTGCACAGTTTCCATGCACACTCATAACTTCGACAATTTTTAATGTTGTCAGTCCAGATTTTGAACATTGCCATTTTTGCGCACCTCCTTATGAACAGTACAGCTGTCACTTTTCTCATCCTGCCCAAAATGTGGTTTCGCACATCTGGCACACAGTGGGTGTGGTCGCTGTGCGAAATCAATGTTCAGGACAGATTAAGAAAATTACAGTGCCACTGTTCATGAGCAGAGGTCCCAAAATGCCTATGTTGAAAATCTGGTGTAACATATCCCCAAAATAATTGCATCACAGGTGTGTGATGTGCAGTTTCTATGCACACTCGTGACTTCACCAATTTATTTTATATTTTCACTTCAAATTTTCAACATTACCATTTTTTTTACATCTCTTCATGGACAGTACAGCTGCCATTTTTTATGTCCTGATTGAAATGTGTTTTCAGACCTGTGGTACAAATTGCACAGTCACTGTGTAAAATCACCTTTCGGCTAAAGATCTGATAGTGTTACTGTTCATGTGGTGGGGTCACAAAAAGCCCATGTTGAAAATTTGAAATGAAAATATCAAGAAATGCCCAGGGCATTAGGGTTTCCAACCACAATACCCTGGTTTGTAGGTACTGACAGGCATCAAGGATGTGACTTGGGATTGTCGACAGTAATGTTCATGCCATTCCACCCCCACACTGCAGCCAGAGACAAGTCCCAAAGTTCACCCCATTCTCCTATACTGCACTCATTTCAGCTTATTTCCTTATGGAATGGGGTGATTGTAAAGCCAAATACCCCAAGGCACACCTCAACACTTGTCGGTGTCTGCAGGGTAGGGTGAGATGACATGGCATGGCATGAGTGTTATGGGTGATGACCCAAAGGCACACCCCAATGCTTGTCCATTTCTGTAGGGTGGGGGTGGGGTTGGTGTCACTTCCATATTTCACTGCCATTCCTATTCTGTATCTGTCTAACTCCTCCACTTCCAATGCTATTACCAGCAAGGAAACATTCAGCACTGACAAATGCTTGTTTTATTTACTTTCACAGAATAGTCCTAGTATGGGGATATATGATGTACATGTCAGATGAGAGGCCTTTTTCCCTTGCCATTTGTAGAACCTTTTCTTTCATAGTGTATCTGTGATATTGATCCAAGATTGGTTCTGGATTTTCATCTACTTTGGGATGAGGGAGAGGGGGCAAGTGTACAAGGGCTCTTTGCATTTCAAGAGGGATTATTTTTTAATTCTTTATTTAAGCAATAAGCCACAAGGGTGTGTGGGTTATCGGGGGAATTACCACGGCTGGCGTGGTTTGCCCATGAGGTGCAGCTGAGTGGATAAATCCTCGTCAGCTGTGGTAAATCTCTCGATAACCCACACCTCCCAAGTGGCTTATTGCGATTATACCATAGTCTTCTTTTTTTTGACATAAAAAAATAAAATAAGACATGCTTTTTTTGTATTTTATTGTATTTTTATTGTATATGTTACTCCACCAAAAAATATAGTCCTTGGTTGCTAGGGCTGTTGCCATGGCTGTGGAGTTGGAGGCAAAATAGCAGGGTTTAAGAGTACTGGCTGATGCAGTGTGGAGAGAGAGAGGTCTGGTAGTAGAAGAGTAACGTCAAGGAGAGTCGCGGTACTTTTTGGGGGGATTGTGGAGAGAGAGAGATCTCTGTACAAGATCAAGGTGCGGTGTAGGAGACTCTCGTGACTTTTCCTTTTTTTTGACACTCTCGTGAGTTTTCTCTTTTTTTTGCTTGACAGTACACTGGGGATTAGCACATGGAGAGAACAGAGAGAGAGAGGGAATGTACAGGACATGCAGTTTGCATTGTTCACATGTATATGGGGGATTTGTTTTATGCTTTTTTTTTTCCTGTGTTTCTGTGTGGCTGAAAGAGGGGATTAAAATATGGAGGAGTGTTCCAGGAAGTGGCAATGGATCCGAGTAGACCGTGAAGCAGCTACTGTGAGGTGAGCGGAATTGGTTATGGGCAAGGAAGACAGTTTAAATGAAGTTTCACTAGGTAACTAAAAACATTTGTACGTTGTGGAGTAAAGTGTGTTTAAATTTTGTGGTCAGTTGTAGGAGATGCCAGTTACGCTGGCATTCAACATGGCGGCTTTAATTTTGTGGTTTTTGGGGTCAGATTGCTTTTTTTTTTACATGCGGTTGGCTGGCACCTTTTGCAGTGATTATCAGAGGATGTACAATGGAGGTAAGGTGCCAGCCTGCCATTCTCATTGGTCGGTCTCTGAGGTCCATGGTATAATTAAGCAATAACCCATGAGGGGGTGTGGGTTATCGGGGCATTTACCATGGCTGGCATAATTTGCCCACAAGGCGCAGCTGAGTAAGTAATTCCTCGCCATCTGTGGTAAATCCCCCGATAACCCCCCCAAGTGACTTATTGCAATTATACCATGGTCTTCTTTTTTCTGACATAAAAAAAAATAAGACATGATTTTTTGGTATTTTATTTTATTTTTATTTTTATTGTATATGTTACTCCACCAAAAAATATAGCCCTTGGTTGCCAAGGCTTTTGCCATGGCTGTAGAGTTGGAGGCGAAATAGCAGGGTTTAAGAATAGTGGCTGATGCAGTGTGGAGAGAGAGAGGTCTGGTAGTAGAAGAGTAACATCAAGGAGAGTTGCGGTACTTTTTTGGGGGGATTGTGGAGAGACAAAGAGAGACAGATCTCTGTACAAGATCAAGGTGCGGTGTAGGAGACTCTCGTGAGTTTTTCTTTTTTTTGACACTCTCGTGAGTTTTCTTTTATTTTTTTGCTTGACAGTACACTGGGGATTAGCGCATGGAGAGAACAGAGAGAGAGAGTGGGAATGTATAGGACATGCAGTTTGCATTGTTCACATGTATACGGGGATTTGTTTTAAGCTTTTTTTCCTGTGTTTCTGTGTGGCTGAAAGAGGGGATTCAAATATGGAGGAGTGTTCCAGGAAGTGGCAATGAAGCTGAGTAGACTGTGAAGCAGCTACTGTGAGGTGAGCAGAGTGGAATTGGTTATGAACAAGGAAAACAGTTTAAATGAAGTTTCACTGGGTAACTAACAACATTTGTATGTTGTGGAGTGAAGTGTGTTTAAATTTTGTGGTTAGTTGTGGAAGATGCCAGTTACGCGGGCATTCAACATGGCGGCTTTAATTTTGTGGTTTCAGGGTTGGATTGCTTTTTTTTTTACATGCGGCTGGCTGGCACCTTTTGCAGTGATTATCAGAGGATTTACAATGAAGGTAAGGTGCCAGCCTGCTGTTCTCATTGGTCGGTCTCCGAGGTCCATGGTATAATTTATTATAATTACTGGTGAGCCTATTTATCAACCAGATTATCATCACTCTCAAACACCGTAATAACCTAAAAATTTAATTTTACAGTGTTCTGAAAACAACTCACTTGCACTGTCCTCAAGTGCCACTTTCACTTTCCTGACAGTGTAGCATGACCGAGTGGTGTTCATTCCAGAAAATAATATTGCCAAAAATGTACACAAACTGCAGTGCTTTGTTTAAAAATCCTGTCTGTTGTAGCAGTTATCCTTATTTTTCTTATTTTTTTGAGTTAGGAAAGCCACCGGCGGCTTCAGAAGACAAAATTCAAGTGTAAGCGAGTGTTGCTATAGCAACGTTTGCTTACACTTGAATCTTGTCTTCTGAAGCCACAGAGTCACTCGCTCTCCTCAGTCTATACTCGGCGGCTTTCCTAACTCAAAAAAATAAGAAAACTAAGGATAACTGCTACAACAGACAGGATTTTTAAACAAAGCGCTGCAGTTTGTCTACATTTTGTGCAAAATTATTTTCCAGCATGAACACTGCTCAGTCACAGTTCACTAAGGGACCCGAGTCACTGGCTAATGGGCTACAGAAAGGAAACAGATTGTCTCAGGGACAAAGTCTTTGCACCAGTAATTATAAAAAATAAAGTCTAGGTAGGTATGTGTTCATGTTTTTTTACACACCCTCAGTGAGTGATCAGCTCATAAACCTCTCAAGCTTTGCTCTCGAAGTATACGGCTCATCACTCACCTTGGGTGTGTAAAAAACCATCATTTTGCGCACACACACACACAAACCTAGCCATTATGCTCTATTTAAAATCAGCATACATTCAGCTTTTGCTTTTCAAACTTAAATCACACACAATCAACTTTTTCTGCAGATCTTTTTAAGTGTAGCTCCATCTTTCAGTGTATTTTACAATCTGATCATGAATATATTATTACCTATTTAAAGTTAAAGCTCTGTAAGAACTAAATAACTATCTGATTGATCCTGATGTCACTCATTCTGAGTTAGATTAAATAAGCACAAAGTGAATAATTAATTACAAGGGACTGTCTGCTGTCTCTACAGCTATCATGATTTTCCTACTCACAAGCAGGTGCTGTAGAAATTGAAGTATCTCAGTAGGACCTGATGAAGGTCACCCCTTCTTAGATTTCTTTACCTCAACTCTGCCCTCCCATCCATTCCTAATCTCCATCAGGTGGAGGGGATATAATGACCATGATTAATTTGTCAAGGGACAAAGTTAGGTCTAAGAGCAATAATATGTAGTATCCATCCTGTCTGTCTGTTAAGAGGGATGTTTTAGAGGTGGAAAGTGTTAGACAGGAGATGCTGAATATGGGGCCTAAACATTTTTCCCCTCAGCCCTCTCTTTTATTTATTTAATTTTGATGGATTTACCACGCCTGATGTGGTTCGGTCACGAAGCGCAGCCGAGTGACTTAACCACACCAGGCATGGTAAATCCACCCATATACCCACTCCCTGTCATGGTATATTGTTATTATACAATGTTCAGCTTTTTTTTTTTGTTTTTATAGTGACAAAAAACTTTTACAGTGGGTATACTGGAGGATTTACCATAGTCATGTGATCTGTTTTGACCAATAAGGTTATAGGATTTTCATACCCCATTGTATAATTTATTTTTTCTCATATGTAATTTATGGGTTTTTGCTTGTTTTCTTCCAACCTCTATAGCCACGCGTCCCCGACATAATGCATGCATGTGCAGACTCATGAGTGCACGCTGTTCAGGATGCCCCTCCCTTTCAGTCATGCCATTGACTGCCTGCGCCAGTACCGAATCTCCATTCAGTGATGGTGGGACTATTCATGGGAGACCCCACCCTTTACCTGGGAGAGGAGATCCAATGCTCAATCCTGCTCCTACCCCCCCATGCCATCACCCTGGTGACCCAAGGTCATTCCTGAACCCTGTTTACCGGCATAGGGCGAGGTGTGGTATTTAATGCCTCAACCCTCAGTGACACTGGGCTGGCTATAGGTCTTGCAGAAATTTAAAAAACCTATCTACAACATCGATTTAGAAATTCAAGGTATTTGTTATCAAATAGAATCTGCTCTTAAGACAATTTCTATGTTGGCACCCAAGTCCCAATTTTATTTTTAGTTTGTCAAGGTTTTTACATGACTCTCCTTTGTTAAATATGAATTGAGTGTAAAACTCTTATTATTTTGTAGACGTTCTGTCAAACCATTGCCATTTTATAAAAAAATAACAGTGACATCAATACAGCAAAAATAATAATGAAGCTCCAGTGCCTTATTCATGTGGCCTTGGCAAAACTAACAGAAGCCTTTGGTAAGTGCTAGGCATAAGAAAGCCATACTGTCCCAGCATCTATGACAGGTACTTCTGTTAGGGTTACTATAACATTTCCAATATTGTATGGTAAGGAATGAGATTGAAATGGCCATGTGGCCTGGCCTCTGGCTCCCTAACCACAGAGATCACCCTGTCCTCAGGGCAACCTGGGAACTGCCATCCCCAAGCTGACTTAGGCAGCAGTTTGATGAGTATTTGTAACAGCCCACCATATCGCTATTTCTAGTATATTTCACACTGGTATACCTTGTTGAAATTGCCTTTTTTGGCTTGCAGTTACACAAACTGGGTGTACAATTAGAACAATCTGCTTTTAAACAATTGAGAAAGCCAGGCAGAACAGCTCTGCTGCTAAAAAGTGTGCTCAATGCTAACCCAGTGGCGTGGAGGGCTGAGGCATCACGCCTTATCTCCTGCCATGCCAGCGACCCATATTTGTGGTATGAGAGGGTTGCTGGTGGTCGGCCAGTGAGGGAGATGATCAAGCATCCAGGGGACAGCTTTCCTCTCCTGGGGAGGGTGGGGAACATGCACTTGCCTGACACCTAGTGGAGGCTAGGTGTTGGCATGCTGAGTCCTGTACATTGGGGAGTGGAGGAGGAGAAGCCGATCAATGTGCAGTGTGCGGATGCATGAGCTGCATTTCATTGTCAACATTGCATGCTCCTGTGGTCTTCGTCTTCCTAACTTCCTATTGTACTTTTGGGCAAGTCATCTCTCCAAAATGGGCAGATGGTTCTCCGTCATAGATTATACATGTGCCCCCATCTGGCTGCAACCTGAGGACCGACTTCTGAGATCTTTGGACTTGCATGCCTCTACCATCTTCTATTTATCAAAATCAACACTTCCAGTCCCACTGCATAACTCTGTTATCAGTACTTCTCTTAGAGTCCTGTCTCAGAGCTGGGCCTATCTCAAGATTTCCTTCAAACAAGACTCTGGTTAATCCCTCTTTCATAATCCAAACATTAAAATAAGCAGAACATGTCTACCACCCAACTGGCTTCCTCAACTACAGGGGGTATTAGTGGAGAACCTCTACCCTCAAGATTCACTTCTCTCATCTCAGGAAATTCTGGCTACATTCAATATCCCTCAGAGTTCCATTTTTAAGATCTTCCAGTTAAGACATCTACTTGGCACTTCTTTTGGTTATGCTTCTAAACCATCCCAAGCTAGACCCATTCTAGTCTGGCTCCAAGATTACACTGTGTCTCAACAGTCTATAACTTTCTTATATCCTATACCTTCCCTGAACCTCTCGAAGGATCCAAAATATGGAAATCCTTGCTACCAGATGTCTCCTCCAACTGGGCTCAAATCAGGAAAGACTTGTATAAATATCACACCCAGGATAGACTTAGAATCACTCAATATCATATCATCAATAATATGTACTACACCCCGGTGATACTCGCCAAATTGGGCAAGCTCCCTAATTCCACTTGCACCAGATGTGGTAAAACAGAAAGAAATCTGGTACATATATTCTGGCAGTGTGAGAAGGTGGGTCCCCTCTGTCAAACAATACAATCTAAATTAGACCTGCTACTGGGGTTAGAAGACCTTTTCACAACTGAAATATGTCTTCTGGGTATGTTTTCCAACACTGTGGTTAACGAACATAGATTTCACATGGCAATTATCTCAATAGTGGTCAAAAAACTTGTGCTCAAACACTGGATGGATCAGCTGGTTATAACATATTCTGAGTGGCTGAATGACTTATCTGTTAATTTTAGAACTGAACGTTTAATTGCTAGTTCTCGTAATAATCTGTTATCTTTTGACAGAAAGTGGGGCAAACTATATGCTTTATAGTTACACTAATGTTACATCTCACTTTAGTCCAATAGGCCCCCATGTTTGTAACCATAGTAGTGGTATCTTAACTCTATAACTATCTAGGCACACTCCAGGGGTGGGGAAGGTGGGGGTTGGGGTATAGAGTTTTAAGTATAAGTTTTTTCTTTGTTGTTGCTGAGTATCATGTACCATTTCCTGATATGGTGTATAGGACTTGTCTCCTTTTGTTCTATATTAAAACCAATAAAGATCGTTGAATTAAAAAAAAATTGCATGCTCCTCCTCCACAAGAAAAGCAGGAAAACAGGTCCTGGCTGTGTGGCATGAATACCATCCCCCGCAGGTGCCACCACCAAGATGGCACCTCCCTGGCTGAATCCATTCCTGATGGGTTGAGTCACTCCCCACCACCCTGCCACAGAAGGTAAGTCATGGAGACATAAGGGAGGGTGTCTGATCCTTGGGGGATGGTGCTGGAGGGGGGTTGAAGGAAGGAACAAGAGCCAGCCAGGATGGGGAGAAAAAGTATAACAAAAAGAAAGTGTGCTCGATAACCAATAGCCATCCACTGAAAGCAATATCGGCACCACTCAGGCAGTATGTATCTCATCTGCAATGGCCTGTTTTCTTGGAACTGCAAGATTGGTATGCTTTTTAAACTTTGCTTGAATAAAAGCTTTTGTTATACATACTGTCTTAAACAATTTACCTGATAAAAAAGTGTTAACAAATCAAGCCAAGTAGATACACCTTAATACCATTCATTACAGAAAAAAATCAGGTGAGGCAAATCATTAAATGAACAAACACAGGCACCCCATAAAAACAGTGCTTGTGTAATACTGTGCTGAATGCATTGGCGTTAGGTAATGACCGAATGGGTAATGACCTTTTTCCATGTTACTGCTACATGATCGATGAAAGGTTGCTTCCCCATCTTGCTATGAGGTAGAGGGACTTGCAGTAACTATTTATTTGCTGAATGAAGACTGAGATACTCAGCCAGCATTTTTGCATGCCTCCAGCACATTGGCATTAAGTGCACATTTGGTTTTATTTATTTCTTTTTTTTTCCACGGAGACCGGTCAGTAGCAAGGGAGCAGGAGCCCAGGCAGCAGCACAGGGTCCGCTATGTGGGTTGGATGTCATCCTGCAGAGGCAGAAACTCTGTTTTTTCTGCAGTTTTCTCCCTGGGAGGTGTGTTGTGCAATGACATTAGGGTGTCATGCTGGATGTTTGACATGCCTCCAAACAGATACAGTCCCACCTGCTGAACTACTTGCTGCATGGGGTCACACATTCACCAGTGACTTCCCACCCTCCCCCCTGCAGGAGGATAGAAGTCTGTAGGACATGCAGTCCTCCCAAGCTCATTCCCAAATCTGGGTCGTTAGCGTCATGAACGATAGTGCTACTGCTGCACTAGTGGGCCTGCTATGCATTCAGTTTTAAAATAATAAAGTGCAAAATACCAACGCAGCCTGTTTCAGCCAGAATAGAAGGCATGCATTTATCCTAATATTTTCTGCATCCCTAGAAAACTTAAATGGCCCCACAAAGCAGGCAGTGTGCTCAGAAACATTATTTATTGTGCAAATGAACCCAGCACTGTATGCTAAAATGTTGCTGGTAACATACAAAGATGTTAGAAAAGTAAAACGTTACCTAATAAATACCAATATATAAAACTCAAGCATAGAATCATGCTGCTAGCCTGAACACAGCTGCTAGGAGTATAACTGCAAACCCACTAAAAAGAACCTTGTAAACATCCTTGCTAACAACAGGGGTGAAACCATTCTGTCTGCCATGCCACGGCGATGGGGGTCTGCACACTGACCACCTGCCAGATGGTCTGTTGCAGGGTCCTCCAAACCAGGCAACCAAAAATGAATGGAGGTTTTAACTGCAAAAGAACTGCAAGACCCAACTGAAGTGTTAAAAAAAGACCAACCACAGGTCAACAGAATTAAAAGCCCTTTCCAAGGGGTCCACTCATGATGAAGCAAGAGAAACATCTCTCACTCACCTAGTCAATTGATGTGCCTTAGCTCTATCCTTGCAGCCCTAAGTCACCTGTCCTCATAGGAATTCCTACCTGCCTACTTGCTTAACCCCTGCTCCTGGTGGGTGTCCACCTACCTAGTTAACCTCCCAGCTGAGGTGTCAGTCTAGGCTGTTCCCACAGACAATGCCCCTCCTGCTGCAGTTCTTTGCAGGCTCCCTAAGTATAACAAACACAGCAACTACAGTATTACCTGTTTTGAGGTGGTGGCTGCTCCTTTAGCTGACTGATAAAAATATGACTTGAGAGCCAGATGGTTGTGTATTCATGTCATTCCCTGTGTAATATAGTAAATGTTTTACATTAAAGGGGAGCAGTCAGCACTAAGAGCTCTGCACCCAAGTGTGAGGTTGGTTCCAATTTGCACTCTGTATGAAGAAACATTTTTCTACTTACTGTTTACTGCAGTATATTAGATTGCATCAGACTGATTCTGCTGACTTGCAAGCTGACATACTTGCAAGCTGACATATTCTGTAACTACAAATCCCAGAATACCTTGCAGATGATATTAGAGGAGGGCTGCAGCAGTGGGAGATTCAGTGACTTGCAGTGCATGTTAGTTTTTATAAGATCTGATCCTGTATTTGCAGGTCCTGCTATCCTCCCTGGGCTTAGTACAGTCAGAGAGGATTGTACTTAGCCCCAAGAGAGCAGCAGAACTAGCAAACATCTGATCAGAGTTGTTATCCTGTTTTATTGTACTTGAAGGTTATTCACAGTTACTGTAACCCTTTAGAATGCAAATCAGACAGCGTCATGATAGAGTACCTTTATCTGATCCTGTGGATTTGTGGAAAGAAGGATGACAACAGACATTGATAGCCTGACTTCTGTATCAGTATCAGTATCTGTTCTGTATCTGTATCTCTAGAATATAAATTCTTTGTACTATCACAGATTGTACCAGCTTATAGCGTCTTGGTGTGGTGCTTGTTGTAACTGAAAAAATTCTTCACAGTAAGAAGAAATTTGCAAACCAAAAAACAGAATGTGAATCATCCAATTGTAATACTTCATTTACAGCAATTGTTTCACATTTTTTAGGATGGTGTACTTTAGTGAGGCCTATCTTGGTGCAGAAATAATAGCCTTGAGAAATAGCACTACTTACTTGCTTATGGCATTGATCAGTCTGTACACATTTTATAAAGTAATGAATATTTTATGAATGTAACCTGGGGTGAAATCTGAACCCTTTGGTGATATGCAAAGATGAAGCCTGCTGTTTGTAATCTTTGCTGATATCCCATGTCCAATTAAAACCTCTTCTGAACATGTGAAGTCAATAATTTTTACCAGAAGTCATATTATCTCTTTTTTTAATTTTGTTTCTGACATAATAAAAAGCTCCTCAGTATGGAAAACCAAGCAAGGTCCTGATTACTTCTTTTATAGGTATACAGTAGGTTAGAGAACTAATTCTCTGGGAGACCCTAATTATTAGGTACTGTAAAGTCAGTGAAGGACATTCTTACCCTAGATGAATGTTCTGAAATGGGCTAAGCACCAGAGCCCAGTTGCTGGAATGGACATCAGTGCCAAAGAGTCCAGTGACTGGAGGGGACATCTAAGCCAGATGACCAAGCTGTCAGAAAGGAAGCCAAAGCTGGAAGGTTCAGCTGCCAGATGGGATGACTGTGCTGAAAGGTTCTACTGCTGCAGGGGAGATCAGCTGATAATCCTGCTCCTGAATGTGTAGCTCATGGCAAATACTGAACAAAATGGTATACAAATGAACATTTAACAAGTCCAGTTATGAGTCATGGACAGTTTTCTTCTCTATGTTTCCACTGTGATATGTTTATGCTAAAATAAGAATGATGGCTACTTATTACTGTGATCAGCAACCAGGTATTTGGCCTGTCTGCCTGCTGCCAGGTGATATTCTTTCTTTTTTCTATTTGTGTGATGAGTGATGCAAGTTTTTCTGTACCCCAATTTGAATGTTAGTTTTATTTTTAGAACAAATATCATCCCATCACACTGTTAGGTACAAAAAGAAAAACAGAAAGGAATGAGTGCAGTGTAAGAAAACGAAGCTGAAATAATTGTTATTGCATTGTGGAAAGGAGGAGTTGGAGTTTGAAGAAGGTTGTGCGATAGTTACTTAAAGTCTCTTTTTGAGTGTGGATAGGAAGGTTAGGAATATAAAAATCAGTTGCTCAATCTATCTAAACATGTACGACAAAGGGGGTTAGGGAAATTAAGAAAAGAATGTTTTGCACTGATAGGGGGGAGACTTGGGGGAGTGTTTGGTATCCTGCATCTGGAAGGGTGGGGGGTCGCTGGTGGGCAATGACAGCAATGGGTAGGATGGTAGACTGCAACAACTGCGGTGCACCAATCTTTCTAAAAATTGCCTGGAGTGTGGGAGGATGTTTAGTGTGCAACCACATAGAGAAACCTAGAAAGGAGATTGAGGGTCTGCAGGAGGAACTAAGACAGGCAAGGCAGACTGGGGTGGGTTTAGCCCAATACTGGAGGGAGGAAGAATGGGAGATGAGGGAGGGTGATTTAAGCCAACAGTGGTGAGGAGAGGGTCAGAAGAAGGGAAGCAGGGACAAGGGGGCTCAGGTCAGGAAGAATGATTGCTGGGAAACCAGGTCAGGAGACAAAAGACAAATGGAAGGAGGAGATAGGGACTTGTGAGGGGAGGCAAAGAAGTGGCAAAAGTCATGGAGTGGAAAGGAGAGAACAGGTTACTATGAAGAGAGAGGGAGCGGGCATTTGTGAAGGGTCTTCAGAAAATAGTTTTGCACTGCTAGAGAGAAAGAAGGTGGAGGAGGGAAATTATGAAATTAGAGGAGTAATTGATAAATGCCTGGACCAAACCGGAGCAGGGGGAAGTTCTGCTGGGAGAATTGCAACAGGGGCAAAAGGGGGAAATAATGTCCAGGAGGAAGAAGAGGAGCCAGAAAGGAGAGAGGGAGATGAATAGAAGCAAGCAGGGAGTAAGAGTGGTGGAATCTTAGTGCTGGGGGACTCAATACTAAGAGAAGTCAGGTGGGGTAGCAAGGGAGAGAGGCATAGTCGCATTTGGGTGGAGGCCATGCCAGGAATGACAGCGGAAAGGTTGGGAAAATCTGTTCTGAAATATGCTAGAAGGGGTAGGGACAAGCCTCATTTAATCATACATCTTGGGATAAACAACCTGGCTTACAAGACGGTAGATATAGTCCAGAGGAGGTTTGAGGAATTAGGACAATTATGTGAGGGGGCAGGAAGATCAATAACTTTTTCGGAGATACTTCCAGTGCCCAAGGCAAGCTCAACAAGAAAGCTGAGAATAGAGGAATTTAACGGATGGCTAAGAACCTGGTGTTGTGCTAAAGGGTATGGGCTGTTGGAGGGGGTTGGGAAGGACCTGGGAGGACAGTAGTCTCTATGCCAAGGACAGACTACACTTGAGTGAGGAGGGAAAGAAAGTGTTGAAACAGAGGATGGAGGAGTACATAGAGGAAGTAGGGAATTTGAACTAGGAGCGGGGGGGTGGCAATTGGGCAAGAGACATGCAGAGACCACAGGTTGGGAAACCATATCAGCTTGCCCCATAACAGTGACAAAGGACAAATGGCAAGTACTGTTGGTGATGCTAGTAAAGGAGGGCAGGATGGGAGAGGGGGAAAGGGTGGAAGGTGGTTACCCTTAATTCTAGGAGCCTTGGGAGGAAAACTGCAGAGTTACAGGTGCTCATGGCAGAGGGAGAGGTGGACATTGCAGTCATCACAGAAACATGGGCCACCCAATACAATGACTGAGACCTGTCTGTACAGGTTATTTCATAGGGACAGAGTGATTGGTAAAGGAGGGGTGTGGCACTATATGTGAAGGAAGGACTGAAGTGTGTAAGGGAGGAAGGGGAGGAGTGTGGTACGGAGTCACTTTGGATGGAAATCCAGGATTCCAAGAATAAGATTCTTAGAATGGGAGTGGTGTACAGGCTGCCATCTCAGATGGAGGAGTTAGACAGAGAACTAGCGGGACAGATCAGGAGGACCTGCTAGAAGGGTAGTGTGGTGATTGTGGGGAACTTCAACATGCCAGGAGTGGACTGGAGTACCCCAACAACCAGGAACAGAAGGGAGCAGGTACTGCTGGATGCCTTCCAGGACAGCTTCCTGCAGCAAATGGTCAGTGAATCAACCAGGTTAGGGAATACCCTTGACCTTGTGCTGGCAAATGGGGACTTTGTGAGAGAACATATGGTGGAGGAACCGCTGTCAGGGAGTGACCTCCACTCAGTATGGCTCACATTGGAGATGGGCAAGGAAGGAGTGGAATCTGGCACAAGAGTGCTGGACTTCAGGAGGGCTGACTTTGGGAGGATGGGGGAAGTGGTAAAAGGGTACCTGGCCAGAATTCAATCTAATATGGACACTAACCAGAGGTGGGAGCTTATAAAGCTGGGGATAGTGGAGGCAACCAAAACCTGCTGCAAGGCCCAGAGCAAGAAGGCTAGGGCTAAGAAACTGAGCTGGTTGAGCAAGGAGGTCATAGAAAAGGTAGGGAGGAAAAGAGCTGCCTTTAGGAAGTACAAGAAAACAGGGAGAGGGGAGGACAGGGAGGAGTACTTGATGGAATCGAAGGAGGTGACAAGGGCAGTAAGGGAAGCCAAGGCATCTACAGAACTCAGGCAGGCACAAGGCATTAAGAAGGGGAGAAGGACTTCTTTAGGTACATTAGGGAGAAAAGGAGCTGCAAGGACCACATAGTAAGGATTAAGAAGGAGAGAGGTTGGGTGGAAGCAGGGTGTGATAAGGCAGAAGCACTAAGTGAGTACTTCTGCTCAGTATTTACTAAAGAGAAGAGAGGGTGACACCCAAGGGGGGGAGAAATGGCAGAAACAGGGGGAGAGGGGGTGACAGATGGGGAAATCATGGAGGGCAGAGTTTAGGAGGGTTTGAAGGCACTGAGGGTGGATAAGGCGCCAGGCCCAGATGGCATCCACCCCAGGGTACTGAAGGAGCTGGCAAAGGTCCTTGTAGGACCTTTGGCAGACCAATTTAATGCCTCAATACATTTGGGGTGTGTACATCAGGACTGCAGGATGGCTCATGTGGTGCCCCTCCACAAGAGTGGCCCCAAGCATGAACCAGGAAACTACAGACCAATGAGCCTCACATCCATCATGGGTAAGCTAATGGAGACTATCCTGAAGGAGAGGCTGATGGCCCTCCTAGAGGCCAAAGGACTACAGGACAGTAGACAGCATGGTTTCATATGAGGCAGATCCTGCCAAACCAACCTGGTGGAGTTCTATGACTGGGTAACTAGACAACTGGACAGGGGCCATGCAGTAGATGTCCTGTATCTGGACTTCAGTAAGGCATTCAACTCGGTGCCACATGGAAGGCTGGGAAGTAAGTTAGTAGACACTAGGGCAGGTGCAAAGCTGGTGAGATGGGTAGGGAACTGGCTTCAGGGAAGGCAACAGAGGGTGATGGAGGGTGGAGAGCTCTCACACCCAAGGGTAGTGATGAGTGGCATTCCACAGGGCTCAGTGTTGGGACCAGTGTTGTTTGGGATATTCATTGCAGACATATCATTGGACATCAAGAGCAAGATCAGTCTGTTTGCTGATGATACCAAGGTAGGAGTGGTGGTGGATGACCTAGGGGGATGGCAGGGGTTGCAGGATGATCTGGCAAAACTTGAAACCTGGTCAGATACCTGGCAACTGGGGTTTAATGCCAAAAAGTGCAAGGTGCTGCATTTTGGGATGAAGAACCAAAGGAGGAGTTACCAGCTGAGTGAAGCTAGCCCAGACAGAGGAGGAGAAGGATCTGGGGGTGCTCATTACAGGGTCATTGAACAACTCGGCACAATGTAGGAAGACAGCTGCAAAGGCAAACAAAATTCTGGGTTATATTGCAAAGGGTATATCCTCGAGGAGGGAGGAGGTGATTCTGCCACTGTATGGGTCATTAGTTAGACCGCACCTGGAGTACTGCGTGCAGTACTGGCACCCGTATCTGAAAAGGGACATTAAGTTACTGGAGGGTGCAGTGCAGGGTGACAAAGATGATCAAGGGGCTGGGGACTTATCATATGAGAGGAGGCTGAGAAGTTGAACATGTACTCACTGGAGGAGAGAGAGGAGGATGGGGGCACATGATTGAAACCTTTAAGTACATGAAAGGAATAAACAAGACAGGTACAGAGGGGCTGTTCAAAGTAAGGGAGGGGAGGGACACCAGGGGCCATGATATGAGACTGGAGGGAGGAAGGTTCAGGAGGGAGATGAGGAGGCACTTTTTTACAGAGAGGGTGGTGGCTGGGTAGAATGCGTTACCTGCAGAAGTGTTATCCAGTAGAACAGTGGACTGCTTCAAAAGGGGATGGGACAGGACAAGGATGAGGGTCAATGAAGGGGAAGGGTGGATTGGAGGGGCAGCTGCAGAA
The DNA here is from genome assembly GCA_016271365.2 of Neoceratodus forsteri. Lineage (NCBI taxonomy): Eukaryota > Metazoa > Chordata > Ceratodontiformes > Ceratodontidae > Neoceratodus > Neoceratodus forsteri. The sequence goes on along the minus strand of JADMNL010000026.1, from coordinate 153,558,681 downwards.
TAAGGGGTGCTAGCTGCACATTCGAGCAGACTTGATAGACCTCTAGACCTTTATCTGTTGCCAAATTTTGCATGTTTGTATGAAACAAAACACACTAAGGTTCTGTACACTGTATGAGGTACTGGAAAAGGCAACTAGAGTAGCAGCAATTTACAATGGGAATCACCAATGCAATCAAGAGCTGATACAGAAAGGACAGGAAATGGTAGCAAAAGAAAGGGAAAGAGATTAACACTACATAATGGGGCATAGATAAGGAATAAACAAAGGATACTAGAAAAGTTAACCAGACAAGAAAAAAATAGAATAAAAAAAAATTAGAATTGAAAGACAGGGAAAATGTACACAAAGCATCAAAACAGATTAGTCAAAAAGTAGCACTTAAATATACTTTGATAAGAAAATGGTCATAGATTGGAATAACTATTTGACTAAAAAAATCATTCTACAAAGTTTGATAAATACAAAAAATTGTAAGATAGGTAAGAATTATTTAAATTTACATTTTTGTGCTTTCAGGAAAAGTCAATAAGAAAAAGTGTTATATGAGATAAGGATAGAAAGCAGTTGGTATTAATGCAGACATCTTAAACACCTCTTCAGCTTGCAAAATTGCTCATTTAGTTTATTGAACAGACTAGTTGATGGAGAAGCTTGCATGAGTGTGGTAAACCCTGAGTAAAGGTGGTCAAAGTGGCTAAAATTTGCTTTGTGATATAATTTTCAAAGTTGGCAAAATTCACAAAGTACAGAGTTCTTGAAGTTTTCACCAGGTGAAGTGACCCTTTTTCTATGCAGATTGACCAGAAATCTCTCAAAAAATGACGTCACAATGACTTCATGAAACAAGTGCCACTTTATGCAGAAAACGTTTTAAAAACAGAAATGTTTGCATTTGTTGATGTCAATGGGAACTTTGCAAAGTGAATTTTTGCCACACTCCCATATTGTAATAAACAATATTTACTAGAATCTAGAGGGGCAGATAAATGTGTTATTCCTAATGGATCACCACCCACAAACATGGAAATCCCAGGAAGGAGGGCAATGGTAGACAGAGATTGTGTAATCAAGAACTACAGCTATTGAAAGCTCTGCCCATCCATGGGATGAGTTGTGATATCAGATCATGGATATAGCTTTGTGTATTGTCATCCAGTTGCAAACATGACATAGCCTGGCCTGGAAGCCCTAAGAAAAACCTAGGTGGCTGATAATGCACATCAGTGTTACTCATGATAAATACATAGGTACAGTATAGGGAAAGGGGAGGTGGGTTTCTGGAGACCGCTTACAATATGCTTGGGAGTGAATGTTGTGCAAGTATTTTTTCTAATTTTTCTTGAGCAAAGTTGCTGCTTTTTCCAGAAACTTCAGCTGTGGATAGTAAATTTTACACAGTAATAGGCTGCGGGTTCAGATACCCAGGTAGGAGATAAGGAGTTATCAATGTCTTCCAGGGAACTACCTGACTACCATAGTGCCTCCATTGAATAAATAAGGTGTGCAGCCGGGAGCTGTTCACAGTGAGTGGTAACACAGGTACCAGGGTTAACGCTCTGAAAATGACAGGTGAGAGGTGCAAGAAGGATGCCAGGAAGTGTTTTTTTTTACAGCAAGAGTTGTAATGGACTGAAACAATTTCTGAAGATGGTCATAATGGGTAAAACTATGGGAGGGTTCAAAAGGGATGGGACAAGCACATGACAATAGTCTGTAACAGGGTAGACTTGGGGCTTGGCCATAAAGGGCTGGTAATGGCACCATCCACAAATTTGACAGCCTAGGCAGAGTGGATTGGACACTAGGGAATTTTTATCATCATTTTCTATGTTTCTATGACAAAACAGCACTTTTTGCTCAATGGTCAGAAAGAGTTAATCTGTCAGCAGCAATAAATGGAAGATCCAGTTGAACTACCATAGTCCAAAAAAGCTCAACTTGTCCTATGAAGCTGTTGCAGTTCCATAGTGGTCTTTTCAACCCACAGCACTGATGAGGTGGTAGAAAGATACAGGTTGCACTTTAAATTACTGATGGAAATGTTACTTCTATCCTGCAGAAAATGTAATCTAGTAAGTGATAATACCATATGGGCATTTTGTTCCTACTGCATCAGAAGGGAATGAGCTCAGCCTAGCATTTCTGGCATGCAAAATTACCACTGAGTTTGTGGATCTCAAAAGGCCAAGTATTTTGGCTTTTTTCTTAGAGCTTTTGCCCTCTGGGAATGCATAGCCAGAAACAGGGGCATGTTAGTATCAGTATCTTTAATGTGGCCTATGATATTTGAGGCCTGGCTCATATTAGCAGGTCATTGCTAGGGAAAGTCTCCAAGCAGTATAAACACCATGGCACTACACTTGAGAGTCACTGTGCAAGCCTTTCCAAGAGCAGAAAGAAAGTCTGAGGGCAGAAGGAGAAAACTCGGGGGTGGGTAGGTTTTCTCTTTGTTTAAAGATGGAATAAAGAGGGGTTTCTCTGTGTTTGAGAGCTGAAAGTTTCCATTCATTCCAGTCACATTTGCTCTGAGTGCTTGTAATGCAGTATGCCTGCTTTCCCCAGGCAAATTTTAACCTCCAGTCATACTCTTCTATTATTTAAAACCTCCAGCTCTGAAGAAACCTTAAAATGTTCATTATGCTGCTTAACTTGTACCTGTTCTGTGTAGTTGTCACATGCTGTAAATCTTCTTATAGATTTTATATGCTTCTACAATTTTTTTCACTTGCCCCTTGGTGTGGAAAGACTATTTGTTGATCTTTGTTTTCTTTATTAAAAAGGAAAGTCCTGATCCCCTGCATGGTTTGATGATCTATAATGAAAGATATCTGAAAATGAAATTTCCAATTTAGTTATTGCTTTTTTACAGGAAATATAATTTTCTTGTGCAGACTTAATGAATGGTAGTGATGCAAGAAGCTTAAATATTAAGATATGTGACTAGTACAATCCCAGCATGGCTTCTGGGCACTTGTGATATGATATTATGCATTCTTGCAGTTTTCTAAAGTTTCTCCATTTAAATTATCTGAATGAATGACTGAAGGTTGCCACTTAAAAATGATTTGGTTTTATCAAACTAAAACCAATGTGCATGCTGAATTCAGATCAGGAGGAATAATAGAAGTACAGTATTGCTTCTTATAAAAATAAATGATCAAGTATTGTTTGTGTCCACACTTTCTTCTTTTTTTGAATGTTGTTGTTTCAAGTACAGTGAGAGATATTTTCATAATCTGCTATTTGTCATATAAAATTAATACCATATCCTGTTATTCTGCAGATATCTGTCATTGAGCTTTGAAAGCTTTTATCAGGCATGTGTATTTTTCTGGAATACATATCAAATGTTTGTCAGTTTTTTAAATGCACTGCATACTGTAGCATGATTTTTCACTTCTGGATATGATAGGGATCTGGAACAGTTCTCAAACTCTATGTGTATGTTACCTTTCTTATACCAATGAAAATCAAATTTCCACTCCAGCTTTGCAAAATTAAGTAGTTTCTTTAATTGATATCACAGATGAAAATCATTTACAAAACATTAGCCACAGTTAGCCTTATCCACTAGGTGCATATTTCAGCACTGGCATTGTCCTTTCTCTCAGGCTTGGGAAAGCAAAAACATAAGTGCCAACACATGTATAGATAGTTTCATTAACACAATGGATATGGGGACATTCAGAATATGTAGATGAATACTGGTGCTATTCAATATTTCAGCAATATTAAAGCTAAGTTTATTTATTTAAAGAGAAACATTCATGTACAATGGCTGACATACTGTAGTTTGAAAGACCATGGAAATATCTTTCAAATGCAATATTAAACTCCCCTGTAGATGAAAACACTCCAGAGATATAATTGACTAGGTCAGTTCAATATTAGGACTCCACTGCAGCCATTTGTAGAACATTGCGATGTCATCGAGGTTGACTCAATGTAGTTAGTCACAGCTTGTTCCTCAACATTGTAATGTTCTAAAAATGACTGCAATGAAGTCTTAATATTAAACAGACTCAGTCATTATTATCTCTGGACTGCCTCCTGCTACAGATAAGCCCAATACCTCACTTGAAAAAGCTTTTCATGGGTTTTCAAACTATTGTGACCACTAGATATGAACATGTACTTTAAACTTTTAGCTTCTGTAAAATCATCTCATATAAAGATGTTTACACTTCATAAAAATGTACAGCACAAACACAGTTCTGGACATGTTCCTTAAAACATGTAAAATATGAACTTAATTTCTTTTTGCATCATTTCTAAAACAACTTATATACCTGTATATCCAGATCTTTTCAAAAATGCAGGAAGATTAACATTTGATAATTTTATGGAATTGAGCTTTTTTACAAATAAAGTTTGATTGATTGAAATAATCAGTCATATTGTTTGGTCAATTAGATTTAACCATAATTGTTCTTTCTTTATAGCATATGATGATTTAGTGATAGACTACACATTCTAAAATACATGACACTATCATTTTAAGAATTACTTATTTTCACAGGCATGTAAGTTATTAAGACAGTACATAGCCATTTTGCAGTATGTGTTAGATTATTTTACCAGAATATCATACTCAAAGAGATGTGAACTAAAAATGTATACACTTTTATTGCTGACCATACTCCAGCAAGCCAGGCTAATGCAACTTATTTAACTGAAAATAGCTTCCTCTCTGGCTAATAAATGTGATAGTCTTTTGAGTTTCACTCTTTGTGCAATTAACTTGTCCAGGTAAGCAAAAAAGTCTACTTCCTCTATAAACTTGTGGTTCTGAGAGTTTCACATGAGATAGTGGGTCTAACTAGTTGTTTTGTTACAAAGAACCCAATAATTGATCTGTAACATAGCAATATAGAGAGCATACTGTATGAGCAAATAATGCTTTAATGCTTCTATTGACTGCATGACACAGGGGTATAATCTCCATATCTGCCAAACAGTGTCCCAGTGTGCATTTGTATCACTTTGTGGCCAATTCTATTCATAATTTTGTATTTTTTAGACAGCAGTATACATTTTGTAGCGAAAAGTACAGTAGCTATGAATTTTGGTTAGACTCATCCTGTCTGAAAATGTCTTGTATCATTACTTTAATGCTTTCTACAAGGATTTTCCTCAGGATCACCTCCTGGTTTTCACATAATTGACTATGTTCAATAGGGTAAATGGTATCTTGTGCAAATGTCATCCATGAGAAGATTCTGTTTTCCAGCATGTGACTATTTAATGCTTCTTGGTAGCACTTTTTGAGAAGTCTTTAATCTCCCATTTACAAGATTTTGATCCAGTGTAAACATTTTCTAGATTTATTAATTTAAAAGAGTTGGCCAGAAGGATGCATTTAGCTACAGTATAGAGCTCATTTCCAGGTGTACCCTTGGGGAAGGGGGCAATGGAATATTAAAAATACAGAAGACAATACAGCATGACTTAATCTGCAGGTCAGCAGCAAGTGTGCTACTCCTGGTTAGACAACTGAAAAAAAAAAAGTCAGTAGCACAGCCATCTCTGGGCCTAAAGATCATAAGCCCAATATCAAAAGCAACTGGACTGACACAAGGTGCTTGTTTCAAACAACAGTGATGCAGTTTGCACCTTGCATCAGAATATGCAGCAATCCCAATTCTGAAATGTGGTCTGCATCAGAATGGGAAGCTGCTGTGGTAAATAAGCACTGCACCACCCTTGCAAACTACATCAGGGTACGCCAGGTCCCAAGGAGGGTGTGAACCTCAGTGGGACTGCAACATCCCCTTTTTTGGGAGTCTGAAAGCTCTGCTGTGGCCATAGCAAGGGGCCCAAATTAGACCAGCTAGGAGGTGGTCTTCACCCCTTGCATCATTGCCCCACAAGGTGGGGAACTGGTGGGGGGCTCTGTATGTGGTGTCAAGGAGCAGAAGGAACAGGGGAGTGCTATAGGGGAGTTGGGGAGTAGGTGTTCATGCAGGGCGGTGATTGGACACCCAGCAGGGGTGCTATTATTATAACTGATCATATTCAATCACCATAATAGTTATATGAATGGCACCCCTGGTTGGTGCCCGATCAGCCACCAGCATGCCCACTTGCTCCCCAACACCACCTATGGTATCACCATGTCCCTTCTGCCCCTGGACTTCTCCTGCTATTCCTTTTTGTGTTGCACTAAATGGGGGATGGCTGGATTTCTGGGGCATGTCCTGCAGGTGCACCTATTGTTTAGCACTAGACTGAGAAAGTGGCATCTCCAGGGTTTTTGGTGCAGGGACCTCTGAGTTTGTAGAAGTGGGCACAGGGTCCCTGACACACCCAACGTCTACCACGGCCCTAGATTGCCACAACTTGCCATGGTCTAAGGGCTCTTTTGGAATTGGGCCCCATGAGTTCTAGTCTTACACTAGGATTGGGCTCATACCATATGCACTGGCAACTGACTGCAGAACTGGGGGATGCTGTATTGCCAGAGTGTACTGTTCTTCAGATAAAACATTAAAATGAGATTCTGCCTGTCTCTTTTGGTAGTGGTTTATGTGGATGTAAAAGATCCTGTGGCACTTCTTGTGACTAGTAAAGGAATTTCCCCAGTATCCTTGCCAAATTTTGTCCATTCATTAAAATACCACCAGCAGCTTGCTCTAGCTCAAATTCAGTTAGTTTGCATCTGTATAATCCCTCCACCAGGATTAGGCTGAAAAAGGAAGAATCTCTTAGATCTTCTTTCCTGGACAAAATATATAGTTTTGTTCTCAGACATAAAATTATGGTTGCCCTTTTACTCTTAGTTTTTAGCTCTCTGCACTCTTAGTCAAACCATACTATTTCTCAGATTTCACTAGGATTTTCTTTTCATTATAAAGTATCAAAGATATGTGTTGCTGCATGGGGTTCAGACTCATACAGATCCCATACTGGACATTGTACTAGACATCATACTGCTGTTTAGGAGTTCTGTTCTCAGATCATTTAAATAATGTTCAGCAGCTATTATTTCAGTCTTCTCTATTATTAAAAGTCCATTTCAGTTGTTGACCACCATGTACTTACATAAATCTTCCATTTTGCAACAATAGCAATAACACATCAATTATAAAATCCTAGAAGTATCCACTATAAGACTAAATAGGTAATAGTCATTTTCAATTCTAATAATTATGTCAAGATCTTTAACTATTGACTACTCCATGACCATTGTGAAGCTATGGGAAAAACTGACGGGGCTGCTTACTGTAATCTTTCTGGAGTCTGTCTGAACAGATATGGTGGTGGAGGACTGGAAATACTCAATGTCATTCCCATTTATTTTTGCTTTATTTCTTTATGCTCCCCCATCTCCTTGGCCAGCCAGTCCTTCAGGCCACCTGGGATGTCTCTAGCCCACCAAATGCCCCCATTGCCATTCTCACTGTCCCCCAGTACTGTGGCCCCCAGTTGACCCAACATATCCTTTCACAGGGGGCCCCTGGATACCAGATGATGAGATTTTGCCAGGAGGTGTTCCTTCAACACAGGGCGTGCACAGCAGGGGATTGGCTCAAACATTTACGGAATGTATTTTGAGTGGGGGGACTGGCTGCCATCATCTGGCCAGATGAGTGGGCATTTTCCCTTTTCTTCCCCAACCCATCCTCCCCATGTAATGGTCTGGCCGCAGCAGTGTCCTGGGGTGGGGGGGTGCAGTGGTGTGTCAAATCTTCTCACTACCAAGAACACTGACTGCAAACCACCACCAGGAGCTACCTAACAGCAATCCAGTACTGACCACCCCCAGAGGGACTTGTCCATAAGATGCTGTAATCTCCCTCCTTGCCAGTTTCCACATCTGATGACTGGGCTCAGGGCACAAACCCAGATTGCCAGTGTGCAGAGTGAACACCCATCACTCAGCATCACAGAGCTGGCTGTCATCCTCATTTTTAAGAAGGTAGAAAGGTCAGACTTGGATACTATAACTACAGGCCAGTCAGCCTGACATCAGTGTTCATTATGGTTGAAAGCCATTATACAGGATAGACCAATAGAGCACTTGGTTGAAACCACCCTTACTTCTTTTTAAATTAATAGTTTATTGACATTTTCCAAATAAACAAATTACAAACATCACAACTAATATGCCAACTCAGTACCTGGGCAGAGCAGCAAGTGTCCTTGGAATACATGCTAAATGAACAGACTGAGATTTTTATTAAATGTACAGAGAGTCGGATGAGGCCCAAACAGATGCCCTTCAAACAAGTTAGCATGCCACTCCTTAAGAGATCTTCTGTTGAACAGTTAATTGTATATAAAAAAGTGAGTTAGCTGCCTTTCCATTAATGGAAACTGTAGCTGAAAGTAGATATAATATAAACATTTAAACAAACCTACTGTATTAGTACAACAGACAAGAAACAGCTGGAACTACAAGCCTCTGGCAGGGAGGGGTTGGGGGCAGGGATGGGTGTGTCACTAGCAAAGGAAGAACATCCTCTGAGTGAGGAGAGAGTGATTCTATCTTCAGCTATCCTTCTTCTGAAAACTCCTATCCTGTCATAGGAATATCAGGGAAGAACCAGCCATGCCAGACTTAAACTGTATTCCTTGTGTACTGAGATAGGACTCCAAACTTGCTGGTATCTGTGGGACTTGCAGCCATTATGTAGGTCAGCTGCTAATAGCCCACAAGCCTGAACATTCCATCCAACCACTCTGCAGTAGAAGGGATGTCCCTTGTTCTCCATCACCAGAGAAGAAGTCACTTTGCCTCTGTGATAGCTGCTATAAACCTGTTATGAAGTGGTCGAAGATGTGTAGCTAACTGAAATGTATTCCCCAAAATAAGCAAGGACACACCTCTGGGAATAGAACAGGCCATAACAATTTCCATCAAAGAAAGGATCAAGTTCCACCAGCCTGTAAGTCTGAGATAGTCCCACAGGAGATGAAGTAGGGTACCTTCAGATGAATTACACTGCCAACATACAGGAGACAACACCATTATCATTTTGTAAAGTAAAACTGGGGTAGGATATCAAAAATGCAATGTTTTTAAGTTTCATTAGCCTGCCTGAGGTATCCTTACAGGCGCCATAAGCATTGGCCCACGCCTGGTCCCATTCTTCCTCAGTGAGGCCATGGCCAAGAAATGCCTCCCAGCAGACCTTCAAGTTGCTTTTATCTGGGGTGTACTCCTCCAAAATATATATATATATATATATATGCAAAAAACTTTGTTAATGCATCAATTAGGGTTCTTCTACAGTGACAAAAGTGAGGAAATTTGATTTTAGGGTTCCCACCCATTGCACCCCACCCCCACCGACAGGCATTGGGGTGTGCGTTGGGGTTGTTGTTTCTAACTCTCACCCCATCCCATGTGTAAACAAGCTGAGGTGGTACAGTGTAGGAGAATGGGGTGAGAGCTAGGGGCTGATGACTCCCAACGCACACCCCAATGCCTGTTGGTGGGGGCAGGGTGGGGTGCAAGGGTGGGAACCATAAAATCAAATTTCTCACTTTTGTCACTGTAGAAGAACCCTAAATCATGAATTAAGGAAGTTTTTTGCATAGAAGATATATATATATATATATATATATATATATATATACTTGTCTTTCTAAGACACCCCTGGGCTGAGAAAATTATTTTTTTAATCTGGCCATCTCATCCCTTGCTCGCGATGCATGATCACGTTCAAAGTATGTAGCGATCAAAGAATTTGCATGCTCACAATCAAAGAAATTGCACGCTCATGAACAAAGAGGGAAGGACCAGATGACCAGATTAAAAAAATAATTTTCTCAGCACAGGGGTGCCCTAGGAAGTCAAATGAGCGTGGGTTTTGCTCAGGGGGTTTCATTCTACCCGATATGAATAAAATAAATAATGTTTTCAATATCCCTGGTATTCTAGTGCCCCCCCGGACTATATAAAAAAAATAATGTTCTGCATATCCCTGGTAGTCTAGTGGCCCCCACCAACATGCATTTAGCAAATAATGTCCTTATCCCTGGTAGTCTAGCAGCCACCCCAATCTGTAAAAAAAATAATAATGTTCTCCTTATAGTGTTCTGTATATCCCTGGTAGTCTAGCAGCCTCTCCAATGTGCATTAAATTAATAATGCTCTTCATATCCCTGGTAGTCTAGCAGCCCCCCCGATCATCATAAAAAACATTACGATCACCAATTCCCTGGTACAGTAGTCTAGTGGCCCCCTACTCCCACCAAGCTGTGCCAGTCCATCCAGCACCCCCCACCCATCCAAAGCCAGTGACTGGCACAGCCCACTTCTTACCTCCATGGCCAGCTGCCAACTGTGTGTATTAGCAGCTTGACTGTGAAAAGGCACTCAGAAATTAATTTCTCGATAGATTGGAGTCCCCTGTGTAAAACCTATCAAAGTTTTACTTCAGAAGTGACCCCTGAGCTGAGATATTTGTGTTTTTCTGATCGGAAATTTAAAAACAAGATGGCAGACATCATGATCAAAGAATTTTTAAAATTCTCTTGGATAAAGATTCTTGAACTGCGAGGCTGCAAATTCTTTGATCGCCAGGTGGGATGAGATGGCCAGAACCCCATCCTTTGTTCTCAAAACATACATATAAATGTTCCCATTGACTTATAATGGGAACTTAAAAGTGGCATACTTTTGAATGCCTTAATATTTTTTCACCAAATGAAAAGCGGCATGTTCGACCACCAAAGCTCTTTCAAATGAGACATCTCACAGAGCAGCACACCACACAATGGCCGTGCAGGGCCACATCCAAAATCCCAAAAGCTGCCTCCAAAAACAGATCATTTTGCATTTTTCAGTGTTTTCGTACGCAAAGACTGTAAGTCTGACTGAAACATACTTTGGCAAATCAAGAGATCTACCATGCCCCATCACACATACAAAATTTCCGGCAAATCTGTTTGAATGGGTCCAAAGTTATTAATGCGCAAAATTTTGAGTTTAACATAGAAGTGACAACTGAACCCAAACTATAGTGGCGCAACCGCGCAGCTATAATATACACACTATATATATCTACCGTGTATATGAGGAGGAGAATTATTCAATTGCCTGCAAGTTGGTCCCCCTACAATTTACTTTTAACAGGTAGTCGCAACTGTGTACCCACCACCTGAGATAACAAATACCTGAGTTGCAAGTATCTCCAGTGGAGAGAAGATGGGAGAGAAGCCTCCTATTGGAGACCAGAAAAGGATTTAAAATATTTAATACTATGAGAAAAGAGTCTGGCAACCTGATGCAGGCCATCCTTTAACCAAAAAGGCCATATTTATAGTTAACCCCCTACCTTTAACCTCATATTATACCACAAAGACCAGCATGAAACAGGGACATTCCAGGTGATCCCCAGGAAGATCTTCACTGTGGGCCAAACATGTAGCGCAAACTCATGAGGAGGAAATCAATACTCCTGTTGAGTCAGATGCCATAACACTCCTTCGCTGGAAGCAGTAATCCAGTATAAGGTCTTAAGTGCAGACTAAATGGGCCAAGTGGTCCTATCTGCTTACAATTTCTGTGTTTCTATGTTTCTGGAGGGAGATCTCCACTGTTATCGTTCTCAAGATCTATCCAATGAGCCACTTTTCTAGATGCTGCAGAATTAAACCACATCCATATCTGCCTCAGCCCTGATGCTTAATACTACCCTTTGAACCATGGGGCCTGAAAGTCCCCATTAGTTTTAGAAGCAATCAGGCACAGAGCAGAAAGATGGCTTTGTCTCCCTTCCACAAAAAAATAGCAACAATAGCAGCTAGTTACTTCCAAGTAGACTCAGGGAAATTAAGGGGTAAGTAGCTAATGACATATATGAGCTTGGGGAGGACCATCATCTGTAGAGTCATGACCAGACCTTCCCCCAGAGAAAGAGTGGTGGAGATGCTTCCACCTACAGACATCCTCCCAAAGTTCCTTAATCAGCAGGTTAATGTTGAAGACTGGCCATTGTTTCCAGTGTGGGGAAATATAAATTCCCAAATACTTAATAGGTTGGGTTGCCCAGCTAAATCTAGTACCACAGAGTGCAGAAGTGGCACAACAGGGGTTTAATGGCAGGAATTCTGACTTTCTCCAGTTATTGCAAAGACCAGAAAGTGATGAAAAGTGATCAAGAAGGCTGGTTAAGGTGGGGATACAAGTTGCCAAATTTTTTATAGTCAGCAGAATATCATCTGCAAAAAGAATAATCATGTACAGGTTGTCCCCAATTTCTTTCCATTGTACAAGTGGAGATTCCTGCAAATATTGAGGGAGAGGCTCTATTGCAAGGACAAATAATGCCAGTGACAGAGGACAGCACTGCAAGGTGCTTCAAGTGAATGGGGGGGTAAAGTTCAATTGGTAAGGATGGCCGCCTTAGGTGAGGAGTAGATTTATTTATTAAAAAGTTTCAGCAGGAAAGGCATACCAAGCTACTGCTCATTTCTAGATGTGTCCTGGGAGAGGGGGCAGTGATTTACAATAACAACACTTATCATGACAGCAAGGTAGAATAACTAGGTAGCATAACAAGAGTACATTTGCAGCATAACATAGTCAGCTTCAGTAGATGGCAAGAGCATCACAAGGTTACAAGTGCATTAGATGACTGGCATGAAAGCAGATAGCACAAATATAAGATACCAGAAAAAATATACTAAGGTGCAGGACTTGTATGGGGGGAGGATATGGGGGGGGTAATTTAAGATTAACTGTATTCAACAGTTGTCCCCAATCCAAACTTTTGAAGAACAGGTAAGAGTTAAGGCCATTAGATGGAATCAAATGCTTTTTCTGTGTCCAAGGCTACAGCTGCTATGGCTGCCGGCAAAGATGCTGAGACCCACATCAGGTGAACCAACCTCCTAATATGATCATGCCCATCTCTGCTGCATATAGAGCTGATCTAGTCAGTAAAACTTTCATGACCCTGGTTTCCAGGACTTTGGCCAGTATCTTGTAATCAACATTTAACAGTGAGATGGGAGGCTAGCTGGAACACTAGTGTGGGTCTTTGCCCTTTTTAGCTAGGACTGTAAAGGTGGCATCATTCATAGTTGTGGGTAGTTCACCCTGGATCCAAGCTTCCTGTAAATTTGTCACCAGCACTGAGACTATTAAGTCCTCAATAACCTTGTAGAGCTCCTTGAGCAATACATCCAGTCCTGGAGCTTTCCAATACGGTAATTGACCTGTGAAGTAACAGTGCCTTCTAGCCTCTTATGTTGCTCATCGGTGAGCTGGGGCAGCACAAGAGAATCAAGAAAAGTATGTATGTCTTCCTGAGAGGAGCCTGCATACCTCATTGAGGACTGTATGCCTGAGTAAAAGTCTCAGAAAGCTGTACTGATGCTAGTAGGGTCAGTAAGGATAGTGCCCCCCTCCCTGATTCCCTGGTATTTTGCTGTCAGCTGCCATTTGTTTAAGCCTATAAGCAAGGAGGCATCCTGCCTTCTCCTCCCCTTCCCAATAGGCCTGCCTGGTACTGTAATGGCTGAATTCCGCCTTCTTGGTATTTAGCGTGTTAATCTGATATTGCGACTGTCTGAGGTTATGAAGAAGGGGGAATCAGCCTGCACAGCATTATTTTGCTTTTCTAGATCATCCAGGCATCTTTCCAAAGAATGAAGTCTGCAGCTCCACTCTTTTTTTGTGGACCAAAGTATAAGCTATTATTCATCCCCACAGATATCAAGTTTCAAGTTTATTGAAATCTATGCATATAACATGTATGTTTTACACAACAATTATAATAATTAAAAGACTGATCTTTATGACATCAATACATATTTAAAATATTATGATCAGCCATCATAAATCTTGATATATAGTATAGCACAATCACATTTTCGAGTTTAACAAAAATACAATTTTGTCTATGTTCATTTAAGTAAAACAATAATTCGTAATGCCCCCTAGCCATTTATTTTGAATTTGCTGCAAATTAACACCGTCTAATAAGATATGTTTAGTTGTCCATTTTTCTGAGCACCCGCTCTTACAATCTACCCCTTTCTGAAATATATCCCAATTTAAAGAGTAAATATGAATTAATCCAACTGCCAAGTAATAAGAGTTGATAAAGCAATGGGGCCAGATGGGGTGCACCCCAGGGTCCTTAAAGAACTAAGAGAGGTGGTGGCTGAACCTCTGGCTATCCTGTTTAGCTGATCACTGGAAACAGGGGAGGTACCCAAAGACTGGAGGATAGCAGATGTAGTCCCCTTATACATAATTGAGAACAAAGAGAAAGCGGGGAACTACAGACCAGTCAGCCTCACCTCGGTAGTGGGGAAGATCATGGAAGCACTACTGAAGGAGAGATTGGTGGAACATCTGCTTGTCAATGGACTACAGGACCCAAGGCAGCATGGTTTTACCAGAGGGAGGTCATGTCAGACCACCTTGTTGGATTTTTTGACTGGGTGACTAGGAAGGTGGATCAGGAGAGGGCAGTGGACATGGCCTATCTGGACTTCAGCAAGGCCTTTGACACTGTGCCACATAGAAGACTATTACACAAACTGGGGAATATGGGTGTGGGCAGGACAGTAGTGTGGTGGGTAGGTAATTGGCTGGGCAGCAGGATACAGAGGGTGGTGGTAAATGGCTGTCACTCCACAGAGGGAAGAGTGACCAGTGGAGTACCACAGGGATCAGTGCTGGGACTGGTCCTATTCAACATCTTCATCAGTGACATTGCTCAGGACCTAGAAGGCAGAATTTCACTGTTTGCTGATGACACAAAGCTCTGTAACAGAGTGGACACACCAGAGGGTGTAGACAGAATGAGAAGGGACCTGCAGAAACTTGAAGAATGGTCAGGGGTTTGGCAGTTGAAATTCAATGCTAAGTGCAAGATAATGCATATGGGGCACAAAAACCCTGGCACAATATATCAGTTGGGGGTGAGGATATAGCATGCACCAAGCAGGAAAGGGATCTTGGGGTTATCATCTCATGTGACCTCAAGATAGGGAAACAGTGTGACAAGACAGCAGGTAAAGCAAATAGGATGCTGGGATGCATAGGCAGGGGCATCACCAGCAGGAGAAGGGAGGTCATAATTCCACTATACAAGACACTAGTGAGGCCCCACCTGGAGTACAGTGTACAGTTCTGGAGACCTTACCTACGTGAGGACATAGACAGGGTAGAGAAGATTCAGAGGAGGGCAACAAAGATGGTGCATGGATTGCATCACAAGTCCTATGAGGACAGGTTGAAGGAACTGAACATGTACTCCCTGGAGGAGAGGAGGGAGAGAGGGGATATGATAGAGACATACAAGTATCTTACAGGGAGGAACAGGGTGCAGGAATACACTATTTTTAAGCAAAAAGATGTTCCAGGACTAGAGGGCATGGGATGAAGTTGGAAGGAGGACGATTCAGAGGAAACGTGAGGAAAGAATTTCTTCACAGAACGGGTGGTGGACAAGTGGAACACCCTGCCAGAGGAAGTGGTGGGGGCTGAAACAATCATGGGATTTAAGAATGCATGGGATAGACATAAAGGAATTCTGAAGGTCGGGGGTAAGGGGCAACAGACTTCTAGGAAAACATAAACTGAACTTACAAGCTCAAATGGGCAGACTGGGTGGGCCATAGGTCCTTATTTGCCGACACTGTCTATGTATCTATGTATCTAATTCCATAATTCACAATAAATCTTAACCTTGCAATTGCTTTAAAATGCAGGCTGCATTCACAGTTGTCAATATAAGCTTCTCTTTCATGTACAGTTTTCAAACTAGCATACATCTTGAAATTATTTGTAGATGTTAGATGTTCCATATTTTTTTGTTTATGCAAGTCCGATATTCTCAGTTTTGTGGTTTGACAAAAATTATCTAGTTCTACATTATTCCTATTTTTAAGTATGGTTTCCACTCCCTTATTTTTTAGTTGATGCTCCTGAATGCTCAACCACTTCCAAAACAAGTATTTATTACCTGGTCCCTCCTAGTTCCAAGCTATCCTTCCTGCAACTGTTCAGAAGCATACTTTCTTTACCCCTGTGCAGTCTTCGATAATAACCAATATGACAACACTCTGTTTGTGCTATTATTAACATTAAGCCCATTTCTGCCCAAAGAAATTCTGCTGGGATAAATGTGGAAGTCCCAGTACTAACCTAATACACAGATTTTGAATTGGTTTAAGCAAACTAATCCATTTATCTTTCCCCCAGATTTTCCCTCCATAGAGTATCATAGAGTTCACTTTCATCTGATATGTATTCAGCAATGCATCTGCAGGGTTACTAACATATTCCTTAGAGAATTTATTTATTGCCAACACAGATTGTTGTGCCCTTGTCTTAATTAACTCAGCAAGAGATTTCCAGCTGTATTCTGCATCTAGTGTAATTCCTAAGTGATTATGTTTGTTAACCTCCTCTAATTTTACATTATCTAAAATCCACTGTGTTTTTAAACTGTTAGGTTGGTTTATTACCATAATTTTAGTTTTTTAATAATTTAATTTCAGTTTTAACATTTTGATCTATCTGTTATATTATTTAAAGACAATTGTGACCCTTTTGCAGCTTTAGATATTAAGATAGCATCATCTGCATACATAAGTATACTATTATATTTGAGTTAATTTTTGGTGAATCAGTGTCACATTTATCCAATTGGTAGATCATTTTTGGTCAATATAAAGGTTAAACAGGAGAGGTGCCAAGAGGCAACCTTGTTTGACGCTTCTATCTGTCTTTATTGTGTTTGTTAGATTACCCTTTGTACTCTACCTAATTTGAATTGTTGTTCCCGTATACAGTTTTTGTATAAGTGAAAGAAGTTTACTATTTATAGACCATGACCTTAAAATTGTCCATAAAATTGCTCTTTCCACATTATCAAATGCTGAAGCTATGTCCACAAAAGCAAGGTATAGCTGACATTTACCATTTGAATTTACTTTTCTTATTAAAGGATATAGTATAAAGACACAGTCTATAGTTGAATAGGTTTGCCTGAATCCAAACTGTCTAGTACTCTTACTTTTTTGTTCATTTACCCATTCATTTAGCTCATCCAGAATCATACAAGCAAATAGTTTAGAAGAGATATATTGCAGGACAATTGGTCTGTAAGTGGATGGGTCTTGTCTTTTGCCTTTTCTAAAGATTGGAATTATTTCTGCTATTAGCCATTCATCTGGTACTTTTTCTGTCCTAAGTACGTATGTGAATAATTTATATAAGACATCCGCTCACCACTCTACATTATACTGGAATAATTCTGCTGGGATGCCGTCTATTCCGGTGGCTTTATTCCTTTTTTGCTTCATAACATAATTTCTGATCATATCTACTGATATTTCCCAGTTTTAAATTCTTTTAGATGATGTTTCTTTTACATTTATATTTAACATGACTTTATCATGTTCTTCCTTTCTTGTTTAGTATATAATTTATTTTAATAGTTCTTCCATTCTTTTGACTGTATATTTCCATCTTTATCTAATACATTATCCTGTTTTGCATGAAAAATTATATTCCAAAACATTTGAGTGTCTTTTTTTAATAGATTCTTGTAATTCTGTCCATATGGATTTATTATACTTAGCTTTCTTATTTTTGATCAATGCATGATAGTCCTATCTTAGATGTATCAAGGTCTTACAATAAGTCTCCACAGATATGCTTTCAGACCATCCCACACCCACTTCATGGCTGTGTCTCTGGTATAGTCAAATGTGATATAGTCCTGGACTTCTTGATGAAGTGAAGATGCGAACCTTGAATCCTCAAGCAGGCTAACATTACATTGCCATCATTTTGTCTATGAGGTGGGCATCTGCAGGAAGATGCATATTATAGGAGCATGGTCAGATATTTATATGGGCTCAATGGTGGCCACTAGGGACTCCTTGACTATTTGGGAAGAAACTAAAAACAGGTCAATTCTACTTTAAGAGTTATGCTGGGGGGGTAATAGGTGTAATCATGAACTGATGGGTGCCTCAATCTCCAGAGGTCCTGCAGACCATGATCTTCCATTAGGTGTCATAGGGCCTTAGAACCTGGGTTCTCCAAGTATATAGGCTTGCCACTGCAGTCACTAATGTCATCCAGTTCTTCATCCATATCACCTCCAATAACGACATCACCTTTACCAAAATCTAAAAGAGCCTGGGAAAGGTAATGATAAGAGGTAGAACCATCCTTGTTCGGTCCATAAACTGAAGCTAAGGTCATAGGATATCCATTGAGGGTGCCAACCACTAAAAGCCATCATCCCAGAATATCCCTATATACTTGGTATGTAACCCAGTTTACTTCTTTGGTGCATAAAATCATAACTCCCCTCTTCTTCTTTGTAAAAGAGGTCTCATACAGTTGGCCTCTCCACCCCTTTTTCAGTTTCTTGACCTCCTGTTTTGTGAAATGCAACTCTTGTATGAAAATAATTTGACCCCTCAGTTTCTATGGCTCTGGGCAGAGCCTACAGCAATTTTGGGATCGAGCTGTTGCTACTAAAATGGCCAATGGTGGCACCTTCCATTGGACTCTTGGAAGTATCCTTCTGAAAGTCCAACGGAGTTTGTAACAATCCACCAGGATTGGCCACTATGGAGTAACAGCCACATTATTTTAGCTGCTACTTCCATATTCTGGGACAAGAACTGTGCATGCACGCCACACGCACATGCACAGTTCTGCTGGTGCTGCCAACTTGTGAATGGCAGAATGCCATTCAACACAACTATGCATGCATGAATGCTGCACATGAGCAGTTGCGTCACCTCTGCCATCTTGTGGATGGCACTCCTCCTGAATCCTCCCACTGCTCCTGTCCTCCATGCTCCCTTCATTCCTTCCCTGCACCAGCAGGTAATAAAACCCTCCCAATCCCTCCCAGTGCTGCTGTCCACCCCGGTCCCTCCATTTCCCATCCCCATGCTGACATCGGGGGGCCCAATCCCTGTGTTGGCATCATGTAACCCCCCCAATTCATGTGACTCACTGGGAGCCCACCCCAGTGTGCCCAAATTTATGTTTTTTATCTTGTCTTCTCCTGTGCTGACATCAGGGTGCACAGTCCCCATGTCGGCATCATGTACCACCCCACCAATTCATATGGCAGACTGGGAGCCCACCTCAGTGTGCCCAAATTTATTTATTTCATTTCCCCTATGCTGACATCGGTGTGCCCAATCCCTGTGTGGCATCATGTCCCCCAACTCATCTGGCACACTGGGTGCCCACCCCAGTGTGCCCAAATTTATGTTTTTTCCCTGTAAATAAAGAAAACCATCCCCCAAAGTTTTTTTTTACCTGTAAAAAAGAAAACAATTTCTCATCAGCTCCTCAGTCCCTCCTCCTTCATCCCCACCCTCCCACTGAGCACTCACCTCCCCACAGTCTCCCTTACCCCATAATTACCTCTGGAGGTCAGCGCTGTCATCTTCTCTGGACCAGATCTGCAGTCTTCAAAGCCGAACCACAAACTGTACAATCAAAGTAAGCACCATATAATGGCAGTCAATGGGATTTTCAACTCATCTTGATATGTCAGCCATTTTTAGGAATTTGGCCCACACATTTTCAACATGGGATTCTTGGGACCCCACCTTGTGAACACTGTCATTGTCATTACGTTACTCAGTCTCGAAAGGTGATTTTGCGGTCACAGTGTGGAATCACTTTTTGGGACAGATTATTGAAATGACAGAGCCACTGTTCATGAGGTGGGGTCCCAAAAAGCCCATGTTGCAAATTTGATGAAAAAATTCAAAAAAATTACTGTGTTACGAGTGTGTGTTGTGCAGTTTCTACGCACGCTCCTAACTTTGCCAATTTATTATTTTCACTCCAGATTTTCAATATTGCTATTTTTGCACACCTTCTTATTACCAGTAACAGCTGTCATTTTTTTACATCCTGCCCAAAACATGTTTTTGCACCTGTTGGACAGAACAGTGTGTTTGTTCTGTGAAATCACCCTTCAAGGAAACGGAACAAAATGACAGTGGCACTCTTCATGAGGTGGGGTACCAAAAAGGCCATGTTGAAAATTTGGTGAAACAACTCCAAAAAATGGCCAAGTTACACCCAGTCGTTCAAAATTTTCTACACACACGTGTAACTTTAGTCATTTGGCAGCTCTCCACAGCCATATCAGCTCTGGCTAGATTTTGTTCAATGTGATAAAACACCCTGCACCACTTGACTGGATTGTTTACCTCCATCTTTCCATGACAGAACTTTGTCTGTCATCCTGAAGACAGTATAAAGTCTGCAGCTCATCTTATTCCCCCCTCCGCATCACCAGCAGAGACAAAGTAGCCGACAGGGCTATAAGAATAATAAAACACGGGGTCACGTGATGGCAGCTTGAGTGCAGACAGTGTACTCCCGGAGCTCCGCTGTTAACCTTTTCATTTTGGCCTTTTATAGCGGCATTCCTGCAGCTAAATCATCCCAAATCGAGCGGTGCACTTGTGGACTGTGATCCGGAGCCTGAACTCAGCTCGCGAATGGAAATTTACATGAAGAAGGCACCACTGAGGCATTCGCCTCCGCAGACACCAGAGAAAGAGAAGGCCGCAAAGCGGGCCAAACAGCAGGCCGCTAGTCTCTCTAAGATACCCACGTCTGACACGCCCTTGTCGGAAGCCAGATTCTTGGAAATCATGCAGCCTCTCCAGACGACTGTTGCGTCCATTTCAGAGGACTTGCAAGATATCAAAAAAGCAGTGGATGTTTTGTCTAGAAGGGTCGGGGACACAGAAGTTAAGATTACTTCGTTGGAAATTAAGCACGACAGGAGCGAAACAGAATTAGTTAGTGTAAGACGGAGAATGAAGAAACTAGAAGATAAATTAGAGGATTTAGAAGGCCGCAGTAGAAGGAATAACCTAATAATCATCAGGATACCAGAAAAGGAAGAAGGGAATGCTGTAATTACTTTTTTACAGAAATTTTGCCACAAAATAGCCGGCGCTCCCCCGGGGGGGGAGAGTATGTTATCGAGAGAGCCCACTGAGCTTTGCGTCCGCCACCTGCCCAGGGCCAGCCACCCAGGCCACTAATACTGAGATTCTTGAATTATTTAGATAAACAGCACGTTCTCGCCAAAGCAAGGGATGTGAAACAGCTGTCATGGGAGGGCAAGAAGATTCGTATCGCCCAGGACTTACCTCGCTCGGTGAGAGTACGAAGACAGGAATTGCACTCGATTGTTTCTAAGTTGATGGCAGCATCTAAGCCATACAAGGTCAAATACCCTGCAGTCCTGCTGATAAAACATGAGGAAAAGTGGCTGTCATTCGAATCTCATGCACAAGCAATGCAAGAGTTGAAGGTCATTTTCCTGGATCTTTTTAAGTGACTAGCTTTAGTGATCTCCCTCCAGTTTTGAAACCTGCATGTGGTGATCTTTCTGTTTTATTTGAGAGTCCTGATGGCATCATTGGATAAGTAATTAGCCCCTCTGGGGGATATATCAAAGGAGTCCTGAGTATGATACTTGGGGCAGTCGGTGGAGTTATGTCTTGCGCCCCCTGGTGGCGGTCTGCGGTTATGCAAGGCAGAGCCTTTTTGTTGGTTATCAGTGTTCCTGGTGTGGGCAAGGTAGACCTATGTTATTTTTTACTATGTGGCTAAGGCCCTGCACGATTCTGGGCACTTCTGAGTTCATTAGCTCCTTTATTTTGGGCTGCAGGTATTTTATGTTGAAGTTGTGACTCAGATTAGCCCCACTTGTTTTTAGGGGCTTGCCAGTGGAAGGACCCTACATGATGGCACAGTGTGCAGTAATCACCCTGTTTCATGGGGGAGCTGGAATGTGTGGAGACCTGGGACTGGCTTTGAATAGTGTTATGAACCATCGACTTTGGAGCACCTGCCACTGGAGTTGTTAAAAGGAGATTTGCAGAGTCTCAGGCTGAACCCTCCGAATTAACTCTTTATATGGTGTGACTTCATGTGTTCCGGACTTATCTGCAGGATTGGAATACTATGGTCTTTCTCCTCCTCCTTCCCTCCCTCCTTTTTTTTTTTTTTTTTTTTATTAAAATATGTATAGAAGTCACTGGTCACTTCGAGGGTGCCGGCACGAGTGGAGATCTGGGATCGGCATTGGCCAGTGCGACGAACCATGGTATTTGAGCACCCGACACTGTGGTGGCTAAATAGGAGAACTGCAGAGTCTCATACTAGTCCTTCTGAATTAATTTTTATATTATGTGACTTCATGTGTTCCGGACTTACCTACGGGATCCGAATATGAGGGACTTCCTTTTACTTTTTCCCCTCCCCCTTTTTTTTTCTTTTTTCTTTTTGATACGTATGTACAAGGAGTCAGTGGACACTTGGGGGTTAATTAATTTTAGTATTGGACTATTAAGACCACCCGGAGAGGGTCAGCTAATGCTTCAAGTTAATTTTCTGACAATAGCTGGTACTAGTTTGTTGGGGTTAATTTTTATATAGCTAGGGCACAAGATCTCTGCAATGAGGTTAGTTTGGTATCGAAGAGTAGTTATCTTGTAGTGGGTCTCATCGGAGGGGGACTCCGGGGGGTGGGGTCGAGCAGATCGGGCTGTTTGGAAGTGAATCATGTGGTGGGTTATGTTTAGGAGGGCAGTTTCTTGGAACTGGGGTATGTGCATTGTTTTGGGGTGGGAGGGCTTTATTGAGGTGATTTCTATGGGGGGGCAGAAGGGTTGTGATTCAAAAGGAGATGGTCGGTCTTGAGGAATGGGGGGCGGGATACCAAGGTTACGTTCTGACTGGGCTTAACATTGATGCATTGAGTCAGGGAGCTTGTAAACTCCTAAAGAGTGTTATAGCACAATCAGCTGAGACATTCTTTATGCATCTCTCCTTTAATTTTACAGTTGAGCTAAATGAGCAATTTATACAAGTTCATAAGCTGGAACGTTAAAGGAGCCAAGGATAGGGTCAAGAGACAAATTATATTAAGACACCTACATCAATTGGGAGCGCGAATTGTGTTTCTTCAAGAGACACATTTAATAAGAAGCGACATCTATTACTTCAGAAGGGCGTGGGTAGGACAAGTTTTTGGGGCGGGGACATCCACAAAGGGGGGGGTGCCATCCTTATTGCAAGGAACATCCCTTTTAAATTAGTGAACGAGATTTGGGACTCTGAAGGTCGATACATTATTATACATGGTCTGCTTGAATCACAGTCGATTTTATTGGGCTCTGTATACGGCCCTAATTGTGATTCCCCAGCTTTTTTCATGAGATTGCTGCGTCTGGTGGTGTCCGATCCTGAAAAGCTTACGGTATTGGGGGGAGATTGGAACTTAGTTCTTCAGAATGACCTAGATAGATCGTGTAAAGAGGGAGTTTATCCCAGCACAAAGGGCTTTGAAGGATCTCATTAGCAAGGCTGCCCTGGTCGATGTTTGGCGCATAAATTAATCCTGTGTTATGAGCAATACACTTTTCTCTGCTGTACATAAGACTTATTCACGAATAGATTATATTCTGGCCCAGCGCATCTGCTATGCCCAGCATAACTCAGGCGGATATATTTGCTAGAGTAATATCTGATCATGCTACGGTTAGTTTGGGGTACAGGCTAGCCCTGGGGTGTAGACGCTCTCCGCAATGGAGACTAAACTGTCAGATGCTGAAGGAAGAATCCTCCCTAAGATGCATTGATGAGTTTATCAAGCACTTCCTGGAAGATAACCAAGGCTCAGTGGTCCAAAGAGACCTAATATGGGCTGCCTTAAAATGCTCCTTGAGGGGAGAGTTGATTAAGATAGCCTCTAGAAAGAAACGTACTCAGAGGGAGCAATTGGATTCCCTACTAACTTCGATTAGGGACGTAGAGAATAGTCTATCCCGTTTCTCGACTGAGGCAAATCGGGCAAGGCTCCATCAGTTGCAGGCTCAATACTCTGGTTTAATATTGCAGCAGGCGGAAGTGGCCCTTTTGCGGATGAGGCTCCAATATTTGGATATAGGGGAGAAAGCCGGGAAGTTACTCTCCATGCGAATCCATCATTTAGATTCAGTTCATTTCATAGCGGGTATTCGCATAGGGCAGGGTGAGCAGGTTTGCACGGACCCGGGGGAAATGTCGAAGGCCTTCGGGGTGTATTTCCAGAGGTTATATGCGGTAGATCCGGAATCCAAACCCTCAACAGATGATATTAACTCATATCTCAGTTCAGTTGTACTACCAAAGTTAGCTGAGGGAGATACGGCCTTTTTGAGTGCCCCAATCTCGGCTTTAGAGATTCATCAAGCTATCCAACAGATGCCCTTAGACAAGTCCCCTGGCCCTGACGGGTTCCCCAGCAATTTCTACAAGGTATGTCTCTCATTAGTATCCCCAATTTTGTTGGAGGTCTTCCAATATTGGTTTGATAATGGACTATCTGATCCTAGATTTCAAGAGGCGACTATCTCATTAATTTTGAAGCAGGAGAAGGTTCCTTTTAGTATGGACAGCTACCGCCCTATATCTCTCCTTAATACAGACATGAAAATTTTGGCGAAAATTCTTGCTAATAGGCTGTCCAGAGTTATGGACAAGCTGGTCAGTAGGGAACAAGTGGGTTTTATGGTGGGGAGATCACCCCAAGATCACTTGAGGAAACTATTACACCGTATCGCGGTGGCCAAAGAGTCCAAAACCCCAGCAGTGCTCGTCTCTTTGGATGCCGAAAAGGCATTCGACAGAGTGTCCTGGGATTATCTATTTGCTACTCTGTCGGCCTTTGGTTTGCCAGAGGTTTTCTTGAGATGGGTGCAAATTTTATACTCCTTTCCCTCTGCTAGAGTTAAGTGCAATGGGATATTGTCTCCAGTAATCAAGTTAGAGCGAGGTACGAGGCAAGGATGCCCCTTGTCCCCGCTATTATTTAACTTATATCTAGAGCCGTTCTTGTGCAGATTGGCAGGAAATCCTCTCATTGAGGGTATACAGGTGGGGGAAACTAGCTATATACACTCGATTTATGCTGATGATGTGTTACTACATATTGAAAATCCGGAGACTTCACTCCCGGTTGTCTTGGAGGAAATCGATTCTTTCTCCGAGGTATCTTATTACAAGTTAAATTGAGTAAAGACGAAGATCCTTCCCTTAAATAATAATGTTATAAAGGCGGACTTGCTGCCTTTTGGCTTTTGTTGGGAGGCAAAATCATTAATATACTTGGGAATTAACATTAGCACAAATCTGAGCATAATGATTAGGAACAATCTAGGCAGCCTAGTTCAAACTATATCGGGAGATTTAGACAGGTGGTGATTACTCTCTCTGTCCCTTTGGGGTAGGTTGACTATCTTAAAAATGAACATTCTACCTAGACTATTATACCCCCTGGGTATGCTTGGGGTGTACCTTCTGAAAAGGTGGTTTTCCAATTTACAGAGGATGTTTAATTCCTTTCTGTGGCAGGGGAACAGTATCCACAGATCTAATCTTAAGCTGACAGCCCCAAAGCTAAAGGGTGACCTAGCTGCTCCCTCTCTGTTCCTATGTTATGCGGCACAGCATGTTTGCAAATTGAGCTTTTGGAGTGATTGGAGTAGGCACTCGGCCTAGTTACCTTTATGGCTGGACATCGAGAGTGGCTTAGCAAAGAGAGTGAAGAGCTCTTTACGGGCCTTGCTATTTGTTTTCCGTCAGCTACCCTAAACCTCTGAAAAATAACCCTATGGGATGGTCGTTAAAGGCATTTCAACAACTGCAAAACTATCTTGGGTCCAAATGGTATCTATCAGACAGCCAACCTATTTTTGAAAACCGCATATTAAGGTTGGAGGTACTACTGTATACCACGGCCTTCTACCCCAGATAAGTCACTTTAATGTCTGGATTTTTGAGCATGGTAGCCCTCACACTTCGATCACTTGATGAAGTCTCATGGAGTTGCGGAATGAGATTTATTTAAGTGGTTGCAAATTAGTAAGGCCCTAGCCCTGGTTTTCCATCAGGTGTCCCCAGCTGACCATGGGGTTAAGGATATTGACGCCCTTCTCGCTATAGCTGTCCAACCGCGTACGGTTTCCAAAGTCTACAAGTTACTTCAGGATTGGGATTATAGACTCCCTTCAGGGGTATGCTTTTACTGGGTAAGGGAGTTAGGCATTCCAGATGCTCCTGACCCTTGGAAAAAGCTCTGGAGTACAATGTATAAATGCATTAAACAAGATAGACTCAGGATGGTGCATTTTAACATAATGCATCATCTATATCTAACTCCATCTTGTCTATGTAGGCATGGGGTAAAGGACACGTCTCTTTGCTGGAAATGCAAGAAGGATGATGGCACTCTATATCACATGCTTTGGTCATGTCCTGTAATGCAGGGCTTTTGGAGTGCCATTAATAGTCTTTTAGACCCTATCCTTGGCTTAACTAATATGTTCACCCCTGAGGCATGTTTGCTGTGTCTTTTTCCAGCAGGCACCCCCAAGATTAGAAAGGCACAAATGTCACTT
Source organism: Neoceratodus forsteri (assembly GCA_016271365.2). Taxonomy (NCBI): domain Eukaryota; kingdom Metazoa; phylum Chordata; order Ceratodontiformes; family Ceratodontidae; genus Neoceratodus; species Neoceratodus forsteri. Next base: position 153,532,248 of record JADMNL010000026.1, on the reverse strand, counting down.
GTTTCAGCTGTTGCGAAATTGTCAGTTTTAAGACACTGGTCGACTGATAAACCTCCATCTCTGATGGAGTGGTACCGTGAATGTACCTTGGAGCTCCAGTTGGAAAAACATATCGCTCATATGCATGGTAGGCAGAATTCATATGTGTCGCTCTGGAGTTCTTTAGAAGCGCTCCTTATGGCTTGGAAACCCGGTTCCTAGAATGCCTCAGGGTTGATAATTAATGTGCTCCTTTCTTTGCATAACCTTGGGTGGGGGTGATGGGGGGAAGGAGGATGTTTTATATCCCGACTGAATGTGCGAAGTTGGCAATTGAGTGTTCTATGTAACTTTATTTTGCACTTTCAGTTCAGTACATCACTCTCTGTCTATATGGTTGGGATGTTTGTGAAAACAATAAAGATGATTAATTATATAAAAAAAAAGAATAATAAAACACAACAAGGAAACTAACATAAGAACAAAAACTCAGTGACTCCCAAATGCAAAAATACTGTCCATATTAGAGATGCAGCAAAATTAAATTCCACTGGCAAAGTGAACGTGAAGTGGCCAATTCGCGTTGTCATTCCATTACGCAGAGCTGCAAATAGGAAAGGCTTGCTTCACCTTGTAATTATTACTTCGCACTGTCGTTCCACCTTAACACGAAGTAAGGCAGAGTGGCAACAATATTTGCAGCCCGCCAGTGCCCCACACCCACACAGTCACCAGAATTAATGTGTATGCTCAAAATGATACTGTCTTCTGCCCAAAAAACTCACCAATGCTAACAAAGTGAAATGAGAGCACAAAAACAAAGTCTCCCAGAATTAATGGCACACTCAGTCATGCATGCAGTGGTCACACAGTCACCAGAATTAATTTTCATCCCCAAAATGCTATTGTCTTGTGTCCAGAAAATTCCCCAGTACTGGTAAAGTGAAATGAGAGGGTAAGAAAATATACAAAGTCTCCCAGAATTAATGGCACACTCAGTGATGTGCACAGTGGTCACACACAGTCACCAAAATGAATTAGCATCCCCAAAATGCTGCTGTCTTATGTCCAGAAAATTTCCCAGTGCTGGAAAAGTGAAATGAGAGGGTAACAAAAAATGCAAAGTCTCCCAGAATTAATGGTGCACTCAGTGATGTGCACAGTGGTCATACACAGTCACCAAAATTAATTAGCATCCCCAAAATGCTGCTGTCTTATGTCCTGAAAATTTCTCAGTGCTGGCAAAGTGATATAAGAGGGTAACAAAAACTCCAAAGTATCTCAGAATTAATGGTGCACTCTGGCATGTGAGCAGTGGCCACACACAGTCACCAGAATTAATGCGTATCCCCAAAATGCTACTGTCTTATGTCCAGAAAATTCCCCAGTGCTGGTGAAGTGAAATGAGAGGGTAACAAAAAATGCAAAGTCTCCCAGAATTAATGGTGCACTCTGTCATGCGAGCAGTGACCACACACCGGCACCAGAATTAATTTGCAACCCCAAAATGCTGTCTTGTGTCCAGAAAATTCCCCAGTGCTGACAAAGTGAAATGATAGCACAACAAGAAATGCAAAGTCTCTCAGAATTAATGGCGCAATCCGTCATGCGAGCAGTGGCTACACACACAGTCACCAGAATTAATGTGCATCCCCAAAATGCTACTGTCTTGTGTCCAGAAAAATTTCCAGTGCTGACGAAGTGAAATGAGAGCGTAACAAGAAATGCAAAGTCTCCCAGAATTAATGGTGTACTGCAAATGCACAGACAGATTAAGATTACACTGAGCACTCAAGTGATGCAGAGTCAGAGGCAAAGGCACAACAACTCCTAACAAGTGCTCACAAGTCACAAATCCAAATCTCGAAAAGAATGCCTTTTGCCGGTTGGGGGATAGTGCACAGCAGTAACAGTCCACTGCCAGTAAAGATACCACAAAGCAATATATAAAAAAAAATTCATGTAGGTGCAGTGGACAGCAGGTTCACATTGCTGCAGTTACTCTGGCACAATAAAAGTTTTCTGATTTAATGGTACGCATCGCACACACACTCTCACACACACACACACACTACAAGTATTGCGTAGCAAATTGAAAACCTTCAGCAATATAACCAAATGTTTTAAACAAACTGAAATTATACACTGTTGCACCACTACAATCAGCAAAAGTCAAGAATTACTGAAAATATTACTGTGTGTATATTAACACAGTTATACAAGAAAAATATAACCAAAATAGAAAGACTGCCTTTTTCTCCCAGTTAATCTACCTACACCACAGATATGCCCCTTCCTCAAAGCACACTTCACAGTACACAGACTGGCTGTTCTAAATTAACATTCAAAATCCATACACAAACAATAAACCCTTGATGATATGAGCACAGGAGGGTTTCCTACAATCGATGCGCTAAATTTTGAGCAAGAGAAAATGGCTCAAAGAAGGCTTTTTAATGACTTTTAGAGGATTTGAATTGCAGAGCTCTGAGAGGAAGCTGTCTCCATCTTTCACAATGCACAAACACTACACAGAACTAAGGCTGTGCAGAACAATCTACAGCCCATGTGACCTGCAATCCCATGAAGCACTGCAAATCCACCTTGGAGCTCAATAACAAGACAAAGCGATGCGAAGTACCTTGATTTCAATGTACTTCACCTTACAATTGGTGGAGAAGTGGTTTGGGGAAGGCAGAATAACATGAAGTCATTGGTTTCAATGGATTTCGTGTCCCATTATAATGCAAAGTACTCAGCTTTGCATTGCGAAGCACTTTGCGGATTCCGCTTACTCTGCGAATCACTCTGCAGAGTGAATTTCAGCCACTTCAACCACCTCTAGTCCATATAACAAGATATGTACCACAACTAACATGGCAGTGTGTGAGGCCACATAGCTACCCCCAAACTTATGACGCACAAGTAACTATAAGTGCCGCACCCTATCCCCAACAATATTCCTAAAAACAGGTGATATATCCAGTGTGAATAACAAGTTGAGCAGCTGACAGTTAACAGTTAACAGTCCTAATGAAAGCTACACTTATCATTATTAAATATCCAGGCACAAGCAACATGATAAGTAAGCATTAACGCATGACTGGGTGTGCTGTTAATATGGATTAATGCATTCCTTGGATGCGTTGTAAAGGCATGATGCCACAGGCCGAGTACCCTCATAGCACCTGGGATATACTTTAATTCACATTATTAGTACACCCTGGAGTGCATTAATGCACTTATTACCTGGAGTAGTATGGTGATTACGTTGCTTGACATCTGTACTGCAGACAAAAACATTACAAAACAACTACCAAGATGTTGTTTTGGGTAGAAGCTCTACGCCTTTTTCAGTATTTCGCCACCTGGTAAAAAAGTCCTACATTTACAAAGAAAACACAGTTATATGCACGTTTCCCTGTCTGTGCAGTAATGATTAGGCAGGCTCAGCACACTCTGCAGCACTGACAAGCATGACTGAGAGCACCTGCGCAGCTGGGTATGCGTACAGGAATTGGATGCTCCTCATAGAAACATAGACTTTGACAACAGTTAAGGACCACTTGTCCCATCCAGTCTGACCATTTCCCTACCTATGGATAAGCTGCAGATCCTAGTTAACCAACAGCCTACTTCTTCCTAACCCCCACTAGAATTGCTTTATGTCTGTCCCATGCATTCTTGAATTCTCCCACTGTGTTTGACCCCACAATCTCCTCAGTAAGGCTGTTACATTTGTTCACCACCCTCTCTGTGAAAAAAAAAACTTCCTCATGTTGCCCCTGAGCCAGCCCCCACTATCTTCAAATTGTGCCCCCTTGTTCTTGCATGTCTCATTTTCTGAAAGATGTTACACTCTTGGATTTGTAATTCCTTTGGGGGTACTTGAACGTTTCTATGATGTCCCCCCTCTCCCTCCTTTCCTCCTTTGGTCTCTCTTCATATGGCTTCTGGTGCAGACCCTGCACCGTTTTAGTTATCCTCCTCTGGACTGCCTCCATCCTGCCTATGTACTTATGGGGATAGGGTCCCAAGCACTGCACTCAGTACTCCAGATGGGGTCTCACCAACTGTCTGTACAGAAGGATAACAACTCCCAGTTTTCTACTGGTGATGCTGCTCCATATAAATCCCAGTATCCCCCCAGCCCTCCTTACTGCATTCTCACATTGCTTGCTTGCCTTTAGGTCATCTGATATGACTACACCCAGGTTCCTTTCCATTTTTGTTGTTGTGAGTATCCCCCCCCTCCATTGTGTACTCTTCCCCTGGGTTTTTGTTTCCCAGGTGCATTACTTTGCACTTCTTTGCATTGAATCTAAGCTGCCATACATTTGACCATTCCTCCAACATTGCCAAGTCCCTTCTCATCCTTTCCACCCCCCTTGTGTATCAACCGTGTTGCAGATCTTTGTGTCATCTGCAAACAGGCATAGTTTTCCTTCCAGTCCCTCTGCATTGTCACTTATAAGGAGATTAAAAAGGACCAGTCCCAGTACTGAACCCTGCGGAACCCCACTAGTAACCCCACTCTCTTTGGAGTGGACTCCATTTACTATTACCCTTTGTGTCCTGTTGTCCAGTCAATTTTTTACCCAGGCTACCACTCTGGGACCCACTCCCGGGCTGGCTAACTTGTTTATTAATCTTTTGTGTTGGACTGTGTCAAATGCCTTGCTAAAGTCTAGGTAGGCCATGCCCACATCCCCTCCCTGGTCTGCTACTTTGGTCACCCAGTCAAAGAAATCTATTAGATTCATCTGACATGACCTTACTGCTCTGAATCCATGCTGCCTTGGGTCCTGTGCCCCACTGGCCTCTAGGTACTCAACATTTTTTTCTTTTAGAAGTGATTCCATCATTGTCCCTACTACTGAGGTCAAACTAACAAGTCTGTAGTTTCCTGCCTCCGCTTTGCTCCCACTTTTGTGAAGGGGAATCACATCCACCCTCCTCCAGTCCTCATGTACCACACCATCCTCCCATGATTTGTGAAAAAGGGTAGTTAGTGGTGTCACTAGTTCTCCCCTTAGTTCTTTTAGAATTCTGGGGTAAGTCCCATCAGGTCCCATTGCTTTGTCCACCTTCAGTTTTAGGAGTACTTTTAGAATCCTTTCTTCGGTGAATGGACTGTTATCGACAGCCCCCATGCAGAGTGTTTCTATTGATTGGATTAGGTACCTTCCCCTCCTCTTCTTTTGTGAATACTGAGCAGAAGTACATCATTCAGTATCCCTGCTTTTTCACTGTCACCATCTGCCCACCAACCCTCCCCATTATTAAGCCACACTATCTCTCCCTTGGTCTTTCTTTGCTCCCTAATGTACCTATAAAAGGTTTTATCCCCCTTCTTAACTGAGTTGGCTATCTTTTCCTTTGTTTGGGACTTTGCTATTCTGACTGCCTTTCCCGCTTCCTTCTGCTTTAACTGGTACAGTTCTCTGTCCTGCTCCTTCTGTGTTTCCTTATACTTCCTGAATGATATCTTCTTCTTCTTCCTAACCTTCCCTGCCACCTCTTTTGAGAACCATAGTGTTTTTTTTCTTCATTTTGATTTGTTTATTTGCGTCTCACAAAGGCTTGTTTCCTCTGTTATGGCAGTTTTGATGTTTCCTTATTGTTCCTCCACCCCTCTTTCTTGCCCATTTGCTAGTGCTTTTCTGAGGTACTCTCCCTTTTTGCCAAAGTCAGCCTTCCTAACGTCCAGTACCCTCACTTTTCTATGACTTGACTCTACAGCTGTGTTTATCATGAACCACACTGTTTGGTGGTCACTTGTTCCCAGATGGCTACCCACTTCTAAATCTGAGATCTTCTTTCCATCCCCATTTTAGAGTACCAGGTCTAAGATTGCTCTCTCCTGAGTGGGTTCCAGCACTAGCTGTCTGAGGCATGCCTCCTGTAGGGCATCAAGAATGACCCTGCCCTTGAATGTGGTTGCAGCAAAGGTGCTCCAGTTAACATCTGTCATATTCAGGTCTCCCATCAACAATATCTCCCCTTTTTCTACCATCCTAAGGATGGCTTCTATCTTTTCCTTGTCCATTTCCTCCCCCTGAGATGGGGGTCTGTATACAACCCCCATGTGGATTGTGGAGCCATTTCCTGTCTCCAGGGTGACCCACAGTGCCTCCTGTCCTCCCTGTTTACCCTTTAGTTCCATTGCTTTGATCCCTTCCCTTACATTGAGAGCTACTCCTCCTCCTCCTCCTCCTCTTCTACCCTCCCTGTGCCTCCTATAGATTGTGTACCCTGGTATGTTGACATCTCAGTCATGGTCCTCTGTGTACCGTCATGCAGATTCTGGCTCTCCTGCCCCTGCCACCTAAACAGTGCTGCTGTGAAGATGTTGTGCAAAGCTGTACCTCTGCAGACAACACTGTGCAGTGCTGGTAATCTGTGTCTATCATGGCATGCCATCTGTGTGACAACATCTGTTTCTGCCCTGTATTGCCACACTAGCTGTAGCTATAGCCATGCAACTAGACCTTAGTGGGGCACTGTGGACCCATTGCAGTGCATCTGCCTCTACTGTCAGTTCTGATGTCCCACTGCTGATGAGGATACCCACGGTGAACACTTCTGTGCAATCTAGTGAGTAGAGTCACACAGTGAGGATGACGTCTCCATTTCCGGGTTCAGGTGTAGGGGAGGTTTCTGGGGTGCATGTTCTCTCACCAACAGCAGACCACAGTGCTGCATAGCAGTACACATTTCTGGAACAGGTGCTGCTCTACAGAGGTGGGATGTGCCTGCAACCAGTAATGTGTGATGACTACGGTGCAGAATATACATTTTCTGCACGTGAGGTCTGCATTTCACAGTGGTTGATGCTACTATTGGTGTCTTCAGGTGATGCTGTCTGGCAGCTATCTGGAGTGACCATGCACTCAGCAAGAGAGGTGCACACTGCTGGACACCAACACGCACTTCCAATGTAGGTGGTACGGGACATAGCTCACATGTGGGTGTACGCAGTAACATGGGACCAGCACACTAAACAATATATGCTTTATGAGTGATGGTTGTGCATTCCAGAGCACCTGGGACTGCTGCTGCTGTAGTCATCTGGCACATCTGCACACATCTTCTTCGGTATCAACAGTTCATCGCATACCTGTACTGATATTGCCTATGTCTCACTGTGTCACTACCGTACGGAGATTATAAGGCCTTTGACTCTGTCTCCCATATCCTCCTACTCAGTAAGCTTAGCTCTATTAGTCTTTCCTTCAAATCAGTAGCCTGGTTCAGGTCCTACCTAATTGGCTGCAAACAGTCTGTCTTTATCAACAATGTCCTCTCTCCATCCCTCCCTATACTTGCAGGTGTTCCCGAGGGATCAGTCTTTGTGTCTGCTCTCTTTTCCCTCTTTATAATGATCTTCCTTCAGCATGTACCCATGCCCGCATCCACATGTATGCAGATTATACTATCCTCTTCCTGTCTGGCCCATTTATCCATGAAGTTCAATCACACCTTCAAAATGAGCTCTCATCAGTTACAGCCTGGTTTGAAAACAACTGCCTTAAGCTTAATACTAAAAAAAAAAAGTGGCCATGACCTTTGGCTCGAACTAAAAACTTGCCAGGTTTCCCTCCCAATCATCCTTTCTGCTACCAATATGCCCCTTGACAATGTCCTGACCTATAAGTATCTTGGCATCTGGCTTGATCTCTCTTTTGAATTCTCTTCCCTCTTCAACACGCTCTACACCAAACTTGCCCTAAGTTAGGGTTACTTTATCACCACAAATCCAGTCTCCCTCTCCCTGAATGACCTACTGGTAAAATGGGTCCTCCCATCCTTCAACTATGCAGATATTGTTTATAGTGCTGCTCCAACTACCTCCCTCGCCAAACTGGATGTGTTGTTTCATGCCTTCTGCAGGTTCGCCTCTAATTCCTCCCCCCAACCCACCACTATGACCTTTATTCCTCCCTTTCACTTCAGTCCCTCTCACACAGATGCTCCTCCCATTTCTCTGCCTTCATTGCTAAATACTGGTTTGGGTCTCTTCTGTCCTAGTTTGCCTCTCACTTTACACCTGCTCCTCCCTAGCCCTACAACTCACGTTCTAACAGCAAGCACACTTTCTCCCTTCCACGTGTCTGCACCTCTGCATGCAGACTCTCCTCTTCTTACAGACTTTCTTACCTCTGGAACAGCCTTCCCTCTCACTTACACTTCTCTCCTACCTTCCCTAATCTCAGGCGCTTTCTCAGACCATCCCCCAATACCTTCTGCCTTTGTTCTTCCGCCTAGACATCGCCAGCCACACCTGACTCCTCTCCAGTCTTTCCTTTACATATTGTTGTATATAACTTCACTCCCTCATTGTATATAGCTTCTGAATCATCCTATTTGCCAAGCTGTAATTATCACTTATGCATATCTTACTTTTGTGTACTTTTCAATGCACTCTGAATGTCATTTGTTTTTTTATATGCTGCTACTCTGTATCCCCATTCCTTGGGTTGCACCTGGAAATGAGCTTTGGCTCATGGCACCTTTCCCGGTTATCAATTTTCAATAAATAAATAAATAATGGACGGCCTCAGTACTATTTTGCAAAACTGTGCGCTTTTCAATAATACAGGTAATCAGCAATTATGAGGCATACTGTACTACAATGGCTGCCTACTATGACTCATATGTACTGCACACTGTGATAACATTGAGAACACAGTGCTTCCATCACTAGGTAATACAGCGAATGTTCCCATAGTACAGATACCCTGTGCAAGACACAGCTGTACTACCATACTATATTACTTAAACTCAACAGCTCAAGGGTGTAGCAGTACACTGTGCTTGTTGTGAAGTTATCACGACCAGCACAAATGTAGGCACAGCATGATCTGCACAGTTGGTGATCTAACATGTTGAAAACCATGGCGTTCTTAGTAATATAGTATGTTCTGTTCTCTTTTTTTAAATTACACTTCTACGGTACTTATTGCTGACTCAGTACTACAACAGGTGACTACTTTGCTTCATATCTCTTACCTTTAGTTCACGCACTTACAAATATATGCTGCTATTATTAAGAACTAAGTTGTCACTTCCACTAATACAAATACACTGTGTAACACACACCCATAGCAGTAATGACTGCACTACTGCTTACCATTTACTAAACAGTGCAACTTTCTGTAAACTCTAAAAACGTAACTGTGCAGCTCAAGGCTGCAACAACATCCTGTGCCTGGGCAGAAGGGATGACGATAACAATGAATGACAACACAGGATAACAATTACAGTCACTTGGAAGGAGCTTTTTGACACAGTCCTTCTGATGTGCAGGGAACTATGTGATAAGAAATGAGGCCATAATATATTAACTACTGTAACATGGCTCTGCTTACAACTATAACACTGTAATGCTTTGTGAACACTGTAATGCTTTGTGAGTAGAGCACAGCTTCCACAACTTAATGCAGCACTAATCACACACATCAGCCAGCGATGAGCCAAGAGTGCCTTCACTTTGCATGGTAGTGGAAGTTCACAGGACCGAAAATGTTGAACATTTTCATGTTGAACCCCTGCACTAAAAACTGATGCTGTGCTGTTCTTACAGTGTCCTCTGTTGCTTCACTGGTTACTGGGTCAATATCTGCTGCTCTGTCTTTTGGCACAGACATTGACGGGCTTGTGTTGGCCTCAGGGCTACTACTAGAAGAAAGCAGTTGGAATTTGTTGCTGTCAATGACTTGCTCTGAATGGCTGCAGATAATGCTCACAGTTTCACTGACAGTGATGGTCTGCTGTCACTCAGGATTACTCTGGCTATCTCTTTGATCTGTGGAACTGTTGTAAATGGTGATTGTAATACCTGCTGAGCTTTTGTCACTTTTGTCAGACAGCAGTTGAGGCATGCCAATAGTTATGCAGGCTTGGCTTACAGCAGTATCCCATCACACTCATGATTTCCCTGGCTGCAAGACCAGCATCTGACAAAATTTGTGCTGCTGTACTCCTAATGGAGTGATTTGTGTAGCATGTTGAGAATTGTGCTGTCTCTGAAATTTTAACCATCAGACTGCCTAGGTAGTTTATGCCCATGGGCTGCATAGTGTACCAGTACTGGTCATCTGGTTGGATTACTCGTTTCGGGTGTAGGTACAATGCAGGGTCATTGGGAGGGCAGCGGCTAATCTATTGTTTGAAAACTTGCATGGTTCAGTTAGGGTTCCCTGGATCAGCAAAGATCCTCGATATTGCTCTTTGTTGGGCTTGTTAATTTTATTGTGGTTCTTAGTGTGTAGGTTAAATGAAAGGCTCAAGTACTCTTGGCAATCTCCATCTTTCAGGACTTGAAAGAAGTCTTGTTTCAGGTCATGTATGACTTCACGGCCATGATGAGCAAGTCCCAACTGGACCTTAAACCACAGAAATCTGACAAGCCCTACTGGTGAGCTGTGGGACAATGTGTCTGATGATCGCAATTTCTTTAGATCATTTTGAGTTATCACCAGGTGGTGTGCAGCGCAGTCTTCTGCCTCTTTGCATATTTGCTTTAGGACAGCAATAAAGACATTATTCACTGCCTGAAACTGCGGGTCACTTGTAATGTTCAGCTGTCTGTTGCTCTTTGTATTTTTAAGGAACCGATTGATGCGAATATCCAGTGACACAAGTTCTCAAGATGGCAATCTAAGGGAAGAGCTCTGTGGAGACTGATTTACTTTAGCCTCCTTCAACAAAGCTTCTTTCATCTCTCAGCTCCATTTTGGCATTAATGAGGTTTTAATTCTATGGGCAGATGGCAGCAGTTAAAAAATCTTACAAATTTGCAAGTGAAACCAACGCTCACACAACATGTGCCTCAGCGGCCTGATTTGGAGATTTCAGCAGATCAGCCTGGGGACTTTAAGCAGCTGAAAAATGCAACCCTATTTTCAGAAATCAAGACATTTCATGATGAGACATGAACCGTATATCAGCAGTTACAAACTTCAATAACTCAAATAGAGAAGTGGACTCAGTCCTTGGAGAAACAGGTCTCTGAAACAGACTGTCAGGTGGATAGGCTGAAATGCCTGTTTACCCAGCATTTACAAGACTTGCAGCACTTAAGTGAAAAGTGTGATGATCTGAAGAAAAGATCTTGATGGAAAAATCTCTGTCTATATGGAGTACCTGAGGGCCTTGATGAGAAAGGTGACTTAATTAGCTTCCTCCAGGACTTGTTCTCCTCTATTCTCGATGTCACTGATCTGATGCCACTCCCAATTGAACAAGCTCACCATGCCATCATGACTCCAGCCCTTAGTCTCAGAATTCATCCAAGATCCATAATAATCCACTTCTTCAATTATGCAGTACAGCATGCAATCTTTGGTTTGTGCCTGGAGGAGGGGTAGCTGGTTTACAAAGGGCACCAGATTAACTTGCACAATGATTACTCTGACAACATTCAGTGCTGACAGAGAGGTTATGCCCCTCTCTTTAAAGTGATGCGAGCCCATAGCCTGAAACTTACCACTTCATACCTGGTGTGACTAAAGGTTTTCTTCACTGATAGTCCCCGCATTTTTGAAGATCATGAGTCGGCTTTGATAACCCTTCAAGCACATCAACTAATCCCACAAGAGGCAATGGAGGTTCAAGAGGTGTGGGAAAAAGAGCCCTACAAAAAGAACTGTGGTTGAAAGTGTCACCAGATGGTAAGAAAAAAAGGAAAGAGTAAACCTTAGAAGAGATCCACTCCCCTATTACAATCTTTTAGGAGGGATCCCAGTAACTGATTTGCTATTTGTTCATTCTATTTCGGCTGTTTTACTTGAAGTGCTACAGTTAAAGGTTTGAGTTGCAATACCTAGGATCTTCTATAATCCTGGTTCAACCTTGGTGTTCTAATGACTCAATATGTGACTTAGCTTCCAGAATTGAATCCAATTTGTTTTGGATCAGTCCCCTCAGTAAGTTGTCATGGCTAATTCTGGGTCTGCTCTTTTAATATGCTGGTTGTCCACCAATTATTTATTGGGAAAGCCTTTTCCATAGTTCAATTAGCCTAGTGGAAGGGATCGACGCAAGGACTTGCGACTAGCCCTGTATCCTGACCCAAAGACTGGCTATGTTTAATTTAATTGCCCTCCTGAGTGGCGAGTTCTACAAGTCGGCTAGCCTTTCTTGACTTAATGTAGGATACCGGACTGCCTTCCTTTACTAAATGATAACTGAATCACTACCTTAAATGGAACATTTGTTAAGCCTGGAACTTGTGTTTAGAATTGCACATTCAGTTGTGAACCATGATAATACCTCACTGCAGTTTCAAACTGAAATTGTACATCAAAATGAGTTTTTTTTTTAACTGAACTGGCACTTCGACCTGATCTACTATCTTGACTAGTGAGGTTATCAATCTGTCATCGATATTTAAGGATCCGCACATTGATCCATAACAGATTGCCACTAAAAATATTACAATAGGAGTCCTTAGAGCTTTTCATTAAAAAGAGGTGATGAGTTGTTCCCAATCGAATTTATCTATGATTTGCTGGAATCTGCATTTTTCTTCTCCCCTGGGACTGACATACTGTCGTAAAGTTTTTAACAATCAGGAAGAAGTAAAGTTTTTTATTTAGAGGAGTTGGTTTCCTATTAATTTGCAGAGACATAATATTTTCAGGTGTCAATTTTGGACCTGTATTTTAATTTCTAACAGTGAGGTTAGATAGATTCAAACTTGGACTATGATGTTCATTTCTTTTATTTCTCAAGCTGTTTTTTATGTTGGCATGCTTGTGCAGCCAACATCTTGCGGCAGTGGAGATTTGGAGGCGCGGTCGCTGTTGGTCAAATGCATGGCATACATCAGTAGGTGCGTCCCTCATTCCTCAATCAGCATGCATGCCGGTGCCACTCCATGCATACTAATGTGGCGAGCACATCTAAGGAAAGGTCCACTGCAATCCGAGCAAAGCTCGTCAGATGCAGTGAACCCTTCCTACGTGCTTGGCCACATTTATTTGTTGTTTAATTTATTTGTTGTTTAACCAGGTATAGCACACTAAGCTGAAAGCTTTTTTACAGGAGCGACCTGGGAGCACAAGGAGGTTAAGTGACTTGCTCAGGGTCACACAGAATGCAAGTGGAAGCTGTGGGATTCAAACCCAGGTCTGGTCTGCTGTATGTCACCAAATTTGCAGCTCAGAGCCTTAGACCACTGCGCTATACTGCCTCCGAATTGTTAGCATGGCGGGCGGCCACCCAACTGCCGACTTCAGGGGTGCCCAATCCCCTGCCGGCTTACCGTGGCCCCAATTATGTGCTGATGAAGTCCACTCCCCTTGACATAAAGCACTCCCCATGTGTTATATGCAGGGGTGCCCAATCCTCGGCCTTTGCCCCATTCTTGTGTGCCAACGGGGGTGCCCAATCCGCGACGACATAAATTAACACCCCCCTTTTGTTGTGTGCCAATGAGGGTGCCCAATCCCCTATCGGCTGCAGCAACCCCCCAAAACAGTTAGGTGGCAAGCAGGGAGCTCACCCCAGCATGCCAAGTTCCCTGTGGGGAAAAAAAACTGTCCCACAAATTTTTTTTTACCCTATAACACAAAAACGGTCCCTCATAGTCTCCCTACACATCACCCGCACCTACCCACTGTGCACCCTGCCTCCACACCCCCCCACCCCATACATACCTCTGGATTCTGGCGCGATGATCTTTGGTGGACTGGGAACACGTCTGCATTCTTCAAAGCCGACCACGAACTGAGGAAATGTCGGTAAGCTGTATAATGGAATAAATAGGGTTTTTTCAACTTTGATGCATATCTCAGGCATTTCTTAGAATTTTGGCACCAAATTTTCAACATGGTGTTTTTGGGACCCTCCTCATGAATTCTTGCACTGTCATGGTGTTATTCGGTCCCGAAAGGTGATTTCACAGTCAATGCATGGAATCACCTTTCAGGAGTGAGGAATGAAATGACAGTGCCAGTGTTCATGAGAGGGGGCTCTCAAAAAGCCTATGTTACAAATTTGGTGGGGGAAATCAAAAAAATGACTGTTTTACGATCGTGTGTTGTTCAGGTACTACGCACGCTCGTGACTTAGCAAATTTGCAATATTTTCACACCACATGTTTAGCATTGGCATTTTTCCACACCTTCTTGTGAACTGTACAGCTGTCATTTTTCACATCCTGCCCGAAATGTGTTTTCGCACTTCTGGCGCAGAATAGCATGGTCGATGAGGGAAATCAGTGTTTGGGACAAATTACAAAAATGACAGTGGCACTGCTCATGAGCAGAGATCCTAAAATGCCTATGCTGAAAATTTGGTGATGATACTCTCTAACATGACTGTGTTACGAGCGTGCGTTGTGCAGTTTGCACGCATGCTCGTAAGTTCATGAATTTATAATATTTTCACTCCAGATTTTCCACATTGCCATTGTTCTGCACCTCTTTATGAACAGTACAACTGTCATTTTTCACATCCTCACCAAAATGTGTTTTTGCTGTTCCAGTGAAGAATAGCGCAGTCGCTGTGGAAAGTCCATATTCAAGACACATTATCAAAATGACAGTGACACTGTTCATTAGCAGAGGCCCTAAAATGCTTATGTTGAAAATTTGGGGCCAAGAGACCATAAAATGAGTGTTTTATGAGTGTGCGTTGCGCGGTGTTACTTGCGCCAGCGTGACTGTGCATTTGTAATGGTTTCACTCCACAAGTTTAAATTGGCATTTTCCCACCTCCTTATGAACAGTACAGCTGTAATTTTACATATAGTGGCTGAAATGTGTTTTGCACGTCCGGTTCAGAATTGCACGGTCGCTGTGTGAAATCAGTTTTTGGGGCAGTTTTAGGAAATGACAATGACACCATTCATGAGCAGAGGTCCTAAAATGCCTATGTTGAAAATCTGGTGCTGAAAGTCCATAAAATGACTGTGCTGCAAATGTGCATTGTGCAGTTTCCACGCAGCCTTGTCGCTCCGTACATTTGCAATATTTTCATGCCAGATTTTCACCACTGGCATTTGTGCACACCTCCTTATCAACAGTAAAGCTGCCATTTTTCACAGCCTGCCCAAAACGCATTCCCACAACTGTGGCGCACAGTGGTGTGCTCGCTGTGGGAAACCTTTTGGGACACATTAACAAAATCACAGCGCCACTGTTCATGAGGGGATGTCCCAAAATACCTATGGTGAAAATATGCCAAAAAACTCCCACAAATAATTGGGTTGTGGACGTCTGCCGCGCAGTTTGTATGCATGTTCATTGCTTCACCAATATTTCATATTGCCACTCCAGATTTTCAATGTTACCATTTGTTATGCATCCTCATGAACAATACAGTTGTCATTCTCCACATCCTGCCCAAAACTGTGTTTTCATCCCTCTGTCACCAAATGCCACAGCCGCTGTGCAAAAACCACCTTTCAGCTAACAAAGTGTTTGTGCCACTTTTCATGAGGTGGCCTGACAAGTAGCCCCTGTTGAAAATGTAGATCGAAACTACCAGTACACGCCTATGGTGTTAGGGTTTCCAACTGTAGCACCCCAACCCGGTATGGACTGACAGGCGTCAGGGCTGTGACTTGGGATCATTGAATGTAATTCTCATGCCATTCGACCCCCCATGCCCACCCTGGCAGCCACTGACAGGCATTGTGGTGTGTCTTGCACTGTTTGGCCACAAACTTCACCCCATGCTCCTATACTGCACCCACGTCAGCATATTTACTTATGGAATGGGGTAAGTATAATGCCCAAAGACCCCAAAGCACACCATGACACTTGTCAGTGTCTACAGGGTGGGATGAGGTACAAGAGCATGAGCATTAAGCTGACAACCCAAAGGCACACCCCACTGCCTGTCACTCTCTACAGGGTGGGGGTGGGGTTGGCGTCACTTCAATACTTCACTGCCATTCCTGTTATGCGTCTCTAGCTCTACCACTACCAATGCCAATGCCAGTGCGACAACATTTGGCATTGACAAATGCTTGTCTGTACCTGTGCTGCTCATATTTTTCTAAGCTCAGTCTATTTTATTTTTTATTTATTTTTTTGGTAGGCATTAATACAGGGCTTAACAGTTCGATTCAGTCCAGATTAATTTAAGAGCTGTTCCATTTCTCTGCTGCTACCTCATTTTGTTTTTAGCTTTAGAGATCTGGAATTTTTTTTTTGTTTTAATGTGGATTAGAGAAAATCCTAGGGCCTTCATAACATTAGCTTTAATCTGCAGAGACAGTCATCATGCTTTTCCTAGGTTTCCTTTAATAATCTATAGTTTAGATAGTAGTTTTATTCTAAGGCCATGAAATAATCGGGCTAATATCTTCATCATTACACTCCAAGCAGTGCTTATCTACTAGAAAGAGTTCAGTTTTGACTGATTGTTATTTTTTTAAGTGAAGGGGAGCACCAGCTGGGACCAAGGATTGGAAGTGGTGAGTGGAATGGAAGTGGGTTCTTACTTTATTTTTTTATCATTCATACTGACAACATCGCTTAGTTACCTCCTCATGCACACCGTAGGCAGATATGTTTTTTATACTGGGGGCAACTGGGACCCTCAATCATTATGTCACCCCAAATCAGCCTCCATAATGGTCCTTTATTACACTTTTTCCAGTCCCCATTCCACCCTTTCTTCCTTCTGGCCACAATCACTGTTTTTGGACTTTGCATCTTACATTGTTTCAGGGTTTTTGGTACCCCCGGGGTTTCTCGGCATTCCAAGACTGAACCCCCTGCAGTGCCAGATGAAATCTGTACACTGCTTAGGAGCCATGGGGTTTTATTGGCTCCCTTTTTTGGAAGCCCAGACCTAGATGCCCATTCTCTTATTTCTTTGGAATGGTTTATTGTTGCTGTTATGAGTACTGATATCATAGGTTATCCAGTTTGCAGTATAGGTCTGTTATACCTAGTAGTTATTATTAATACAGGATTTATGCTATTGTTTTCTTCTTTTCTCTACTCTATATTCAATTCAATAGGAGTTCAATATATATGATTATTCCCACTTGATAATATTGCTCAAGATGATTGTTCATTGTCTGTTCATTTTTTTTGTTCTGTAAGGTACTTTTCAATATATGAAATCAAGGATATTGCTTCCTACTATTGTTCGTGGTTAACAGGTTACTTTCATGCTGTTTTGCACCAGACAAAGATTCAAGCAGAATGATTTTTAGTTATGTAAGGTAAATATTGTGTCTACAGTTTTACTGTATTATTTTGACAGTCATAAGCCCCTTAAGGCAGAACTCATCTCTTTATAAAATGAGGCTGTCATATATTACTATAGATGTATGGCAACTAACTTATATTTTCAGACTACAATATTTATATCTAAGTTTTAATAAGGGACTTATGTACTCCAGTTCTCCTCTCCCTATCTTTTATAGAATTGAAGTATATTCTTTTCTTACTTGGTTTGATACTCATTTATTCCAAGCAGCTGAACAATTTGCCTCATTGGCAGTATCATTGGTTACAGATGTAAATTTAATGTTTTATAAAGAGGCATCTCAGGTTTTTATGGAGTTTAATTCTTTGTTACATGCAGAAAAGGGGGGAGCTTTAAAGGGTTACAGTTGGGGGATATATTATTTTAACAGATTGCAGTTTATGGGTCTTGGAGGTTTCTATGATTTATGTACTGGGCACACTCCAGGTTGTTTGGGTTGTTTTGTATTACTTATTTGACTTTCTTTTGCTGCAATGGTGATGGTTAAAACTAACAATTTTAGGGTCTTATCCTATAATGTAAATGGGGCTACCAGTCCAGTTAAACAATATAGGCTTCACCACTACTCCCCGCCAACAGAAAGACCTGATTTTTTTCCAGGAGATGCACCTCTCCCCTCTGGAGCACGACAAGTTTTTTAAGCTGGGCTTTGCAAATGTATTGTATGCTTCATACCCAAAGGGGAGACATTGAGAGTTTCAAATTTAGACAGGAGAGGCCTACCCTTGGAAGTCTGCAACACTGTCTCTGATCTGGAAGGTACAGTAGGTACATAGTGGTTAGTGGCTTATTATACGGTAAAGAGGTCACCCTTGTTAACACCTATTTTCCTCCAAACACCAAGAAAGGGGTATTTCCTAATTTCTTCTCATTACTTACCTCTAAGTTAAAAGGAAGATTAATATGGGGAGGGGATTTAAATATTACACTCAATCCCCACATTAGACACATCCAGTCCTAAACTCTATAGGTACTCTACCCTATCTAAATATGTTAATCATACCCTAAAACATTTGGATTTGGTGGATTGCTAGCATTGTCTCCATCCCTGGGACAGAGAATATACACACTATTTGTTCAGACATGGTAGCTCTGCATGGCTTGACTATTTTTCACTACAACTAAGCATTTGGGGGATGTGCAGCGAATAGAATTGGGAACAATAAATCTATCTGATTATGCCCCACTTCTAGTTAATATAAGCCATGTTAAAGATCCTATTAATACTTTTTGGCATCTTCATTTAGCCTACTTGAAGGACCAGGCTCTACTTAAAAATATAATCGGCCAGGTTTGGACCTTCTTGGAGATCAATGATATGGAGGAGGTTTCCAGCAGTATTCTTTGGGGTGCTTTGAATGCATCTATTCATGGAAACTTGGTTTCTTATACTTCAGCAAAGCAGAAAGAATGGAGGAGGAAAACATTTGAACATTACCATGAAGTACAATCTCTGCAAACAATTCTGGCTAAAGGGGTAAGATGGTTCATCCTAAATTGTTAGCTGCCAAGGCTGAATTCAAGAAATATCTATCTACCAAAAAACTGAACATGCGCTTTATTGTTTGAGACAAAAGATTCAGTTAGGAGGACCAAAGGGTGCTAAATGTTTGACGCATCACCTCAGAGCTCAGAGGATGGCAGCTACTGTCACAGACAAGCCTACTCATAACACAAGTGACATATTAAATACATTTTGGGCCTTTTATGAGTCACTTTCTTCCCCAGAGTCAGCAGTGCCATCCTCAGAGAAGATTTCACAGTACTTGGCTTGAGCAAAGCTACCCTGAATATCAGAGCAACAAGTGACCTCCCTGACCTCTCCTATTACATATTCTGAGCTCATTGCAGTAATTCATCATTCTAAATCTGTGAAAAGTCCAGGAACTAATGGTTTTCCATTGGATTTCTACAAATGACAAGAATTACAAACGGTATTATGCCCAATTTTACAAAGGGCTGTAAGGGGAGTTCATGAAGGAAAGTCCCCTCCTCTTTCTTGGAATTACGTGATTATTGCAGCACTGTTAAAGCCAGGTAAGGATTCTCTTAGGTTAGAGTCCTATCAGCCTATTTTGATGCTAAATGCTAATTATGAGTTTTTCATGGCTGTTTTAGTGAACAGACTAGAAGGCCTTCTCCCATCTTTGGTTGACCAGGATCAGACTGGATTTATTTGTAGTCATCAGGTCTTTGATAAAGTGAGGTGTACCTTTTTACTTCTGGATTATGTGGATGAGCAATCTATTCCCCTGGTTCTGGCCAGCTTAGACATGGAGAAATAAATTCAAAAAGTCAGCTGTGCAATCACAGTGGATGGGTGCTAGTAGGTGGCAGCAAGCTCCAATTCAAAATGGCAAGTCCAGAAAACCAGCACTCCAAATACCAATTCTGTTGACAAGAGAAAGGTTCCAGCAAATGCTAAATTTATTGTGGCCAAACAGAAGAACCCAGTGCTTCGGTGATTAGGCCTTCATAGACAGGGAGAAGGCCTTTGATAGGGTCTCATAGCCCTTTCTCTGGTCAGTCCTTCAAATGTATGGTTTTCCTATAAATTTTATCACTGTGTCGCATCATGTTTACTCCCACCCTACAGCATATGTTCAGGTGAATGGGACTTTGACCCATATCGCTTAGCTGGAGGTACGTGTCAGGGGTGTCACCTGTCACCCCTTTTATTTGCCTTGTATGTTGAACCACTAGCATCTTACATTCATCTTTCAAAACAAATTCAGGGTATTCCAGTAGGGGTGTGTGATTACATAGTGGCATTGTTTGCAGATGATATTTTGTTGACATTAACAAACCCTATTTCCTCCTTAAAGGTGGTCTGGAGGATACTGGAGGAATTAAAATTATTAGCTGGGTTTCAGTTAAATAAATCAAAAACTGAGGTAATAGTTTATCGATATTCACAGAGTGATGAAATACATACAATACTCCCCATTTGATGGAATAGGAATTATATTAAGTATCTGGGAATGGGCTTAACAAAATTCCCAGAACATGCTGACCTTCTTAATTTTGAGCCCCTCTCCCAGGAGATAAATAATAGTTTAGTGTCATGGTCTACAATACCTTAACCTTTTCTGAGACGAGTAGAGGTGATTTGAATGTTAGTTTTGCTAAAAATTCTTTTTTTATTACAAACTCTTACTGTTTTTCCATCAAAGGCATTTTTCCAGGATTGGCAAAAATCCATCTTGTATTTTGTTTGGTGAGGATGGTGACCTAGGGTGCGAGTGGTGGTTCTTTATTTGTCTCCAGCACAGGGAGGGGGTTGGGCTTTCTAATTTGGAGTGGTATGCTAAAACAATGCACTTGCATATTTTGTGCTACTGGACCAACCCTGTTGGAAGGATATAAAGTTTGCTCTGAATGATTTGCATAATATAGGCTCTGTGTTTTATGAGGTGTCTATTCCACAAATCCCTCTTTCTCATTTTTGTTTACACACTAGAGTAGTAATGAGGATATGGTATGGTTATCAGAACTCTCTTTCTCGGGAACGTCTCCTAGTGACAGCCCTGGGATGGATCTATACCATTTTATAAGATGGAGATATTTCTTAGAAGGTGGGCTCTTTTGGGGTTGGAATATTATTTCCAACTTTTTGATCCAAAGGGTTGACTCTCTTTTGGGGAGCTTCAAACAAGGTATGGATTAGTGAAGGCTGATCATTTTAGATTTTTACAATTGGGTTCTTATTTGCAAACTTTATCATGTATTCATTCCCTTCCAGTTTATATGAGTGCCCCAGGGATTAGGATAGTTATTGCGGCTCAGAAAGGGGATGCTTCTAGCCATTTAATAGGAACCTGATACTCAGACATACGAGACTCTAAAGTGGGGGCAGTTTAACTCATATTTCAAAGATGGGAACAGGAATTGGGGGAACTATGTACATGGGAGGAATAGTGTAAATCTGCACTATTAAGTTATCGGATATCGTCCTCCCCTTATTTGAAAGAATTTTCCTGGAAATGTAGGTCCCAGTTTTTTTCTTACTCCAGTTTGGGTAGCTAAGTACAAAGGTTTACAAGTTGCAAGCTGCTGGTGGCAGTGTGGAGAATTGCAAACCGATCAGATGCATATATTTGGGGGTTGTTCAAGGTTGGTGCTATATTGGCAAATGGTTCAGAGGGATCTTCAAGGGATGTTTACTGTGCAACTGATTCAGACTTTCAAACTGGTTTTAGTGTTGGTCCCCCTGAGGTCCCTAGGCTTCCTAGACATCAAGTTAGGTTACTAATGTTATTAATCCTATGTTCAAAAAAAACTTTAACTAAATGTTGATTACAACCTCAGGTTCCAAATCAAGCTAATTGGCACGAGGTAGTAAACTTTATATATGCAGTGGAGAAAACTTATTATAAGACTTTAGGTAAGGAATCTGGTTTAAGACCTGGAGGCCTTGGGTTAATTTTCTGTTGGAGGTTAATCCTACCTTTGTACCCTAGGGATTCTAAGCTTTAATAACTTTCTGTCTACCTGGAGTGTTGCCTGGTCTATATAATGCAGTTAGTAATAGCATTATATATGTGTGTGTGTATATATATATATATATATATATATATATATATATATATAAAATGACTTATCAGCCAGTTTGCCAAGCCATGTATTATTTGTATATAATTTGTGTCTCTCACTTTAGAAACATATCAGAAATTAGTGAGACTGTCATATTGGATAATACGGCATTGTATTTATTAGTCGGTAATCTCATGTCAGTTCCTTTTTCTTTACATTTGGGATTGCTTTGAATCTATTTCCCCTACTAATTATGTTCTCTATGTCTGGTGCTGGATATTTAATTCAACTGTACCTTTATTTTTAAATAAAGCATGATTATAAAAATAAGAAACCGATTGATGCCAGTTCTCAGGCAAATCTGTGAGCGTACAGTGTAGAGTTTCCCTTCGAATGCTCTTACAGTCCCATAGAACTCTCACAGTATTGCTGCCAAGTCTTGTGCGGGAATCTCTCTATAGTTGATGGACATGCCTGGACTAGTCAGTCAATCTTCAAGCATAGTCATGGCCCACACTGTGCTTCTTTGCATGTTTAACTAGTCCTTCTTGCATTCAAGGGCATTTACTGTAGTTCAGATGGGGACATAGTGAGATGTCTGCTAGTGTGGGCCATTCCACTGCTGATACTGCTGTCTCATTTCTCTCTTTTACAAGGGTCATCACCTTTGGACTGCAGCACAGTTTGCATGGGTCACTGTATCATACTCTCCTCTCCTCTCTACAGCCCTGTGCTATGCTGGTTGGCTGTGACCCAGAGCTACTACTGTTCCTATACTTTGCCAAATGCTTCATGGCTGGAATGGCATTATATGTTACATTGTCAGTATACAATACAGTAGCCATTGTGTCATCATCAATCTCTCCCCATGCACAGTGCTCCCCTAGTGACAGCTGAAGACAGCCACTGTGTCATGGGAAGCTGCACAATATGTTTTTTTTTCTCTGTGCACTTCTTGGGTTGATTTGACATGGGCTGAATCTGTGGCTGCTGTTCTCTGTCTATATGCCACTCACTCCTTGTAGTTTGTGTCAGCATGGTGGTTTTTGTGATAGTACAAGTGTCACTGAGTTGCCCACTGTATTTGATATGGGGTGATGTAGCTGTAAAGATTTCTTTCTGAACTGTTTTGCTCATTGCATGATGTGTCTGGCTACTCACATGAGCATCTGTAGCAATCCATTACTTCAGGCTGACTTGCATCACATGCTTCTTTTTCTCCCTGCATTTCAGAGGTGCCTCTTTGGGTCTCACTGTGGGCTGCTGCTGAAGGTTCACAGTACTGGGTGTCACTGTGGGCTGCCTCTGAAGGCTCACACTAATTCTATCACTTGCAGACAACTGGCTGTCTGGTGGATCTGCACCATCTGGAAACTTATCATCGAGCCAGTCATTTAGACTTAATTCACCAATAAATTAAAGTTTACTTCCATGCTGCTAGAACAAAACAACTACCACTTCAATATGTCTCGCATGCTGTTTTCAGCTGAAAGCTGCCCTGTTGCGCTGTGTCCTATTTCGACTGCCAGAAACAAGCATTTGTCTACAGGGATTACTGTCGAGACACATGGAGCATGTTGTTAGCACAGCTTTTAAAAAAGACACTGTGCAGGAGCAGCACTTTAGTAACTGTGGCAAGTTGCAAAATATGGCACAGGATCTCTATGCTATTGGATGCACTTCATGCTGTTTTCAAGAGCTCAGAATCACGCCTGGCCTTCTATAGTACTGCTGGCCATGAAAGTGCTTTACTGTTGGTTGCTAAAGGTAACTGTCGAGGACACTTACTTCTGCTGGATCAGCAACTTACAGAGATATACAGCACTTCTACCAGTGTCAAAATACCTATGCAGTAAGCACAGCATATAGTCTTTCTTCACCTGGACACACCCAACTTCTCCCGGTGTGACTGCTGCCAGTGTTGTTTCTTTCCTGCTACTGTGCTGCACTGACATATGCTCATGGATTACAGTATAGTAGGTAGATGGTACCAGGATATAGACCTACTGTACATGCACTGTATCATGCGTATGTGGTCTCCCACAGTCTTGTGAGTACAAAGTGATATCTTGTGGGGGGGCACCCTACTCTCCAGAATTCACTAAAACTGTTCTTGCTGATATTTGGCTTGCACACAGAGACCATTAGCAGCAGCAGGGGTGATTTACTATGACAATCAATTCCACAGCAGGCTGTCAGAAGTCTGCGACATGCTGGATGCTAATGCTGTCTTTGTTTCATACTACAGTGCTGTGCTGTCTTCACATGTGCTCATAGACTACAGTATAATAGGCAAATGGCAGGATGATGTATACCTACTGTCCACACAGTCTGTCCTGTGTACTTCATCTGCCACAGTCTGGTGAGCACAAATTAAGACCTTCTGGGGGAGGCACCCCAGTCTCAGGACTGTACAGAAACTGTACTTCCTGGTATTCACCTTGAACACATACACCATTACCAGCAGCAGTGATGAATTACTATGGGAATCAATTCCACAGCAGGCTGTCACAACTCTGCGCCATTCTGGATGCTCTGTGGGATACTGCACTGTGAATAGGGTATAGGAGGTCCACCAGGTGGGTAGGTAGGGAGGGGAGGTCACCAAGATCTGCTTGTGATTGCCAAAATCCACATTTTGCATAATTGCAGCATAGAAATGAACAATCACAACCAGGTGCGATGAGTGCACAATGTGCAGGGTGCTCGGTGGACTGCTGGGCAGCTGGGTGGGCTGAAACAGAAAACAGCATGGAATGGTAGGTCTGTTGGGGAGGGGGGCTCTGTGGCCAGGGTATAGGAGGTCCTCTTGGTGGGTGGGTGCAGAGCTCACAGACTTGTCAATGCCAAAGTGCCAATTTTGCACAGCTGCGGCAGGGAAAGGAACCATCTCAACTAAGTGGCATGAGTGCACTGTGTGGAGGGTGATCAGAGGTCCGATGTGCTGGTGGGTGGTGAGAGACAGAAAAGCCATTGACTGCAAGGTCTGTTGAGGAGGGGGTCTCTCACCAACAAGGAATGCTGAGGAGGTGGCACTGTGCATTTCAACTCTGGTGCAGATCACCTATTACTGCATGTCCACAGAGCTGCCAGTTTGAGTGGCCAAGGAACTCCATTACTGACCTCTGAGGTTCCATTTCCACAGCGTGCTGGGATGTCTGATGGGTGGCTGGGTTGGACAGAGAAAAGGAACATGGGAACACTGTGCTAATAATGGCTCTAGATGGAGTGGGTCTGCAGAACACTGTTACTGCCAACCTGCACATTTACCACAACTGCAGCGGGAAAAGGAACCATGCCAACTAAATGCAGTGTGTGCACTGTGCGAATGGTGCTCTGTAGTCCACTGGGTGGCTGGGTGGCACAGACAGAATAATCATACAATGGTACCTCTGTTGGAGATGGGGGTCTCTCACTGAGTAGGAATGTGGAGGAGGGGGCACTGTGGCTTTCAACTCTGGCTGCAGATGACCTGTTAGTGCATGTCCAGAGTGTTGCGGGTGTGACGGGGCATGGAAATCTGATAATGAGTTCTGAGGATGCATTTCCACAGGGTGCTAGGATGTCCAATGGCTGTGTGGGTCAGAGATGGAAAAGGAAGTTGGGAACACTGTGGTAATAATGGTGCTACATGGGGGGGCACAGAGCAGTAGTCGCCGCAAGTAGACACCACATATAGCAGCTGCTCTACACTAACCTGCACAGTGAGACACTACTGGCAGCTGCCAGGATGTACACCAAGGCATTAATATGCTGCTGACCATTCTGCAAGAGCTGCACTACACCACAATCTCTGAGCGCTCTCTTTGTACCGCTTAGCTGTACTAAAAAATGGCTGCTGCTCACTTGCAGATGCAACATCTGCATGAAGTGCTACCTTGCCCCATGATCTGCTACAGGTGAGACCTGATCACCTTGACAGTGCTGATAATGTGCATTATTGCACTGTCAGGTGACCCCCAAAAGTCAATCATCTCTGCTGCTTAGTTACCCCATGTAGTAATACAATATATTTTTTTAACTTAGTAAACTTTATTGAGTTTCATTAAAAAGCACAGGGTAAAGTCAAATACATACAAATATTACCAATACTGTGTTCCAGAACAGGGTGTGACAGCAGGCATTTAGCTAGAAAAAGAAAAGTAAGACATACAACTGATTCCATAATACATAGGGCCTAACAATGGAGAGATAGCACTAGGTAAATAATTTGTTGCACAATGTTAATGTATCTATTCATACAAAACCTAAAACATAAGCTTGAAAGAACCACTAATGTACCTGGCTAAGGTAAGACTGCCCTCAGAAATAGTAGAAATAAAAGGACAAAAACAGAGAACGCTTTCCAGAATATGGGGTATTATAACAGATCTAGGACAACTTAAGAGGAGTGTCTAATGTCTCCCATTTGTTCTTATAAGTAGAATATTATGTCTCATACTATCCATTGTCTTTTTCATTCTGAAAAAGGTCAACATTTCAGAGTGCCATTCCTTATAACTAGGAGCATTAGCATCCATCCAGTGTCTCAGGATTACTAACTTGGTGACAGCTGAAATCAAAACCATGTGATACTGTACCTTTGGGAGCCAAGCCACTGTTGAATACCATTCCCCAAAAGATATAACTCCAGTGCAAACCTATCCTGAAGCCCCAATAAAGGGTCTAGATGTGATTTAATGTGATTCCAGAAGCTCTGTATTTGAGAGCAGTCCGATAAGAGATGTTTTAAAGTTCCCTTTTGGATGGTACATTTTCCACATAATGGAGAAGATAGCCTCCCAAAGCCATATGAACATTGTGGTGTATGATATACATTATGTAATATTTTATATTGTAGTAAACATAATTTGTCTACCTTAATAAATCTATGAACAAATTCCCAGGCGTTTGCTGACTCAATGTTGGAGAGAAATTCAGGAAACTCTCATTCCCAATAACAACACTTCACCATCTTCTTTGTCCCTAAGTGCCTTATATAGAACTGAAACCTGATGAGGCTGGATAGCCAGTTCTGCCAGCTGGTGATACTAACATATTAACATACTAATTGCCAGCAGATTAGGCCTTTCAGTCTATTGAGTCTGCTTGAACCTCAGATCCCTAGTTAGGTGCCGAGGCCCTCCCCCCTTGTGTTCCAGAAACCCCTATCATCCATCCCCACCCCCCCGGGCCAGGCCATCATCTGATACATCCACTTTCTGTGTCTGTCCCACCTTGTCATGAAGCCCTCCACTGTAGATCTCTGAACCAGCTCATCAGGCAGCGCATTCTAAGGGTCCACCACCCTCTCAGTGAAAAACATCCTCCTCTTTCCCCCTCACCCTTCCACCTTCCAACTTCAAACCATGCCCTCTGGTGATACCTCCCTGCTTTAGCCTAAAGATCCCCTCCATGTTTACCCTATTTATTCCCTTGAGGTACTTGAAGACCTCAATCATGTCCCCCCATCTCTGCTTTCCTCCATTGAAAACAGGCAGAGCTCCTTAAGTCTGTCCTCATACGTCAAATCCCCTAGTCCTCATATCATCTTAGTTGCCCTCCTCTGCACCCTCTCCAGGAGCTGTATGTCCCTCTTCAAGTGTGGTCTCCAGTACTGTACGCAGTATTCAAGGTGTGGTCTAACCAGTCCGTTGTACTGCAGCAGAATCACTTCCCTGCTCCTAGAGGTGATCCCCTTATGATGCATCCTAACATCCTGTTTGCCTTGCTAGCCACTCTCCTGCACTGCTCAGAGTTATTCATCCATGCATCCACCATTACCCCTAGGTCTTTTTCCCCTGTTGAGGCCTCCAGCGCCTCCCTCCCAGGATGTACCTGTTTTTAGGGTTTCCCCACCCAAGATGTAACACCATGCCTCTCAACTGTCCCTGATTTTCAGGGATGGCCCTGATTTTGCCTCAGAAATGTCTTCTGTTCCTCCTAAATTTGGCATTTCTGTCACTGAAGAGTAGGGATTTGAACCATAAAATAATGCCAGCCATTGGTGTTACAGTATAGTTCTCATTAAAAAAAAATGCCATTCATACTAAGAAGCATGTTGCACACAGCTTCTGGAACTAATATTATTATTTTTTCAGATGTGTCTCTGATTTTTGTCATTTGTCCCTGATCATTTTAAGCCTTGTCCCTGATTTGTGATGAGGGAGGTTGAGAGGTGTGTGTAACACCTTGCACATGGTGATATTGAAATTTAGTTTCCATGTGTGAGCCCAGCTTTCCAGGGTGTCCAGGTCCTCTTGCAGGGCCAACCTCCCCTCTTTCCCCTCAATTACTGCTCCCATCTTGGAGTCATCAGCAAAGAGACTTATTTCACACCCTATACCCTCCCTGATGTCCAATATGTATGCATTAAACAGGATTGGACCAAGGACTGATATGTGGAACCATCTGAAAAGCACCAAGGGTGAGGACTAAGAAATTCCTGAACCAAATGTTTTAGCTGAAAAAAAGTAAAAGCTGTTCAACAGGGTGTCTCAAACCTATTGCAAAACTCCTCAAAGGAAAGTACTCTGTTTTCCTGAACTACATCAGAGATTGCTTAAAATGAAACCTGTGGCATGAAAGTTAATGGTATGGGCTTCTTTGAGATCCTTAAGCTAAGATTTAATCTAATAGGCTGTTTAAAATCTCTCTGGGGTACATAACCCAAAAGATGGCAAAACTGTGCATTAATGCACATTGACCAACCTATCGGAGTGTCTCTCAATTCCAGGTGCAGTTTTGACCAAGACAAGTAAGTCAAAGCCTAGGGCGATATTCCATTGTGTTTATACTGTGTTTATACAATCTCTTTCCAAGGTATCCTAGGCTGACCCATCCTGTCTACCAAGTCCAGGAACCCCCAAACCTAAAATGTACAAGCCTGGGAGACCAGGTAGTACCAGTAAAACTTTAGGAGTTAAAGCCCACCCTAGTTTTTTGCTAAAGATAACTTACAATAGGCAATGCATGCTTTTTTTCCATTTCACAGGAATTCAGAGATAGTCTGATGCAGTTAGGAAACCCAACATACTAAGTGGATAAAGGATCCTCGGCAAGATGTCCATGTGGATAACCCAAAATCTGCCCCACAAAGATAAGGGGAAGGAGCACCAATGCTGGAGATCTGTCTTAATCAGGTTCACTAATGGGTATACGTTACTAGCAATCAAGTTCTTTACCCCCTGAACTAAGTGAATGCCTAAATATTTCAACCCTGTGGAAGACCAACAATTCTGCAATTCCGGTAGAATATCTCTTTTGTTAGTTACCATATTAAGTGGAAAAATACTGATCTTGGACAGGCTCAATTTGTATCCAGACAGAAAACTAAACTCTGTAAGAGTCTATAGGGTAGTAGGTAATGAAATTGAAAGGTTCATGAGGTGTAATAGTATGTCATCTGCGTACATCGAGAACTTATAGGTATGAGGAGCAACAGGAATAACAGTTATGGAAGGATTTTGTATTAAATGCCTGGTATGGGGTTCTAAATAAAAATGAAACAAAAAAGGGGATGGGGACAGCCTTGTCTCATTCCTCTTTGTAAACTAAAGGAACCAGAAAGGACTCCACTACAAAAAAATACAAGCTGTAGGAACAGAATAAAGCAAGAGTATCCATTTAATAAAATTTTCAGGTAAGCCAAAAGCAAACAGAGTTTGAAATAATAAGGGCCATGATACCCTGTCAAAAGCTGTTTTTGGCATCCACAAATGTTTTTGATTAAACAAGCCATTTCTAGTTGTTTGAGCCTCATAGCCAAAAATGTGCTGCCTTTTTCCTCACAAACCTTATACGATAAACAGGAAGCAGAACAGAGCATGTTCAGCCTGCTCTCTGTTTAATGCTGCAGAAGCAGCATGAGATTGGTTTAATCGCATCCACTCCTCTTTGGGAGAATCACAACTTATATGTTTCTCCATAGTATGAATGGAATGGAGCAATTCTTGTGCCTTCCTTTCCCTATGTTTAAGCTGTGAGGTGGCTAACCTAATAAGTTCTCCATGGACTGCACACTTTTAAGCACTCCTGCAGGTAGCCATGGAACCTACAGAAGGAACATTAAGTGCAAAAAAATCAGTGGTCACCTGCTTCAACCTAGATCAGCACCATTCATCATTTAAGATGTGGTTATTTTGTCTCCACCGTCTACCTTTTTCTGTAATTGGGGTCAGGCCCTCAAACAATGAAACTGAAGCATAATTAGATATTAGAGGGCTATGAATCTTACAACTATAGACAGCAGTCTGGATAGCAACAGAGCTAAGCAGGGCATAGTCTACATGGGAGTGGGTACTGTGGACTGGAAAGGAAAAGGTATATTCCCTATCAGTCAGATACAAAATACACTGTATTTCCACTAAGCCACAGCTGTCCAATAAGTCCCATAAAGCCCTTTGTACCGGCATGTGGCCCCTTCAAATAGTACCTAATCAATCCAGAGTGTTGTCAATTGTGAGATTCCAGTGTTCCATGATAATTTTAGGAAATGCAGTGTAAGTAGAGAGAAGACTCATAAGCTGTATAAAAAAGGAGGGAGTGTCAGCATGAGGGCAGTAAATATTGCCCAAAAGTATGTCTGACATAACCAACATAGCATGGAGAAAACTATAATGGCCCTCTGGGTCTACATGCTCCTTCAATACCTGCAATGTGAGGTGTCTGTGGACTAGAATTACTACCCAGGCCCTACAGGAGCTGTTTCCAAACCCACAAGAGGAACCCACCCACAATCTATGGAACAAATGAGCCTTATGCGTCAACATATGGGTTTCTTGTAGAAAAGCCAAATCTGGTTTAAAAGTGGACAAATGTTTAAGCACTTGGGTGCATTTGACTGGAGAGTTACCCCCTTTAATGTTCAAGGAAATACATGTTATGCAGGATAAGGCCATAGTAAAGATAAAATAAATGAGCATAAAAACTGATAATAATCTAATAAATAGGCAGGGAGGAAATAGGAAGGTTCTTTATCTCATAAAAAAGCAAAAAACTTTGCATGCTATAATATTGTACAAGCCATATTGCTCCCACCCTGCATTTAGAGAAACACTATGCTTATCCAACACAGCAAAAAGACAAACAGTGAGGAGTTTCATTACTAAGAGACTCCAAGAAACAAACAGTAAAAATAACAATAACTCAAACTGAAGAAAAATAGAACAATTCCCCTGTGTACTCCCAGTAAGTGAAGCAAGAGAGTGTAGGGGTCATGGTGGCTCATAGAACATGCTAATAGTCCCAGCCAATGTATCCCAGGCAACACTCTAGAAATCCAACAAGTAATACAGCCAAGGAAGAGAAGAAGAAAAAAAATGTTGCACCCAGCACCCCACAATAGGGTAGCTTCTGTGGTCCCCTGATGATCCTGTCCTTCAGCATTAAAAGATAAATCTTTAAACCCTGTAGAAAAATAATCAATACTATATATTCCTAGTGACAGTACCATAAAAATATATAAGGTATAGTTGGTCAAATTGAAAGATATGGCACTTGTCTATTATGTGCTCCAAGGAACAGGTAGCCAACAAAGTTCCCCAAATTCAAGTTTCAAAAGAAAAAGCCATCAGTAGATATATAGGACAAAGGACTCAAATTAATAAAAAGCTTTGTCTCTGGATTTTAAAAGCCTAAGAACCTACACCAATGGGGATATCAGTCATTGGTAAACTCTGAAAGTTTTAAAAAGTAAAAATCTCCCTTTAGAGTCTAGAAAAAAAGTAGGGTCGACAAAACTAGAGCAGTGCATGGAACAGAAAATATGAATCAGTTAATTATCACTCTGCACCCTTATCAGTGGGTCTCTTCCACAATTCCTCAATGAGAAGCTCTTAGAAAACCAAGAAGGAAAATTGCTGTCTTCCTTGAGAAAAGCGTTAAAGTCAAAAAACCCAAAGCATGATCTTCCAGACCGATGGTTAAAACACAATTCCAACTAGGAGGTCCAGAGCAAAAATAACCTTCAGGCCATCAGTATCCAAACGTTCAAGAATTAAGATCATCACTAGCTGCAAATAAAATGACATTGCAACCACAAATTTCCAAAGTCTCTCAAAAAGGCTTGTAGTTATATAGAGACAAGGAGCGAATATACCACAGTGAAGTGTAAACAGGAAAAAAATCCAAACAGATCAGAACATGGCAGATAACCGGACACAGTTCCAGACCCCAAAATGCAAAGCAGATTATATTTCCTCAGGTTTTCAGGCTTTTAGAAATTGTACAAGACAGCTGAGGGAAGTACTTAGGAAGGTCCGCTTTTGCCTGTTCTGTGGAGGAGAACTCCACCACAATATCACTCATGGTCACAAATAATCTGGCTGGGTATCTCATGTAAAATTTGATCCCTGCCAGAAAAAGCATTTGTTTTATTTATTTTTATGTAGTCTGCCATTCCCAAACCATAGGTGTTACATCACCAAAAATAAGGATTGATTGGCCTTGCTACATCAGAGGATGTTTGAAGTGAACTTGCTTGAGAATATTAGATTTGTCTTGAAAATTCAAGCATTTCAAGATTTTGTCCCTGGGTTTCCCATTGGGGTGGGGGCAGAGGACACAAGGAATGGTGTGCCCATTCAAGAATATAATCTGGCCCAGATGGTGAGGGTCCAGTGACATCCTTCAGTAACCTCTGCACAAAAATCAACGTATCAGGACCATCCAGTGGTTCTAGGACACGTACAATTACTAAATTGTTCCTTCAGCTTCTTGCCTCCTAATCAATGGTTTTCAGTTAAAGTTTAGTAATCTTTCTGTGGAGATCCTGTATTTCATGGGTCTCTTTAACCTAAGTGTCCTCGAGGTTGCTAATGCATGTCTCGGCATCCCTCAAATGGTGGTGGAAAGCTCCAAGGTCAGCTTCAGCAGTTGCAAATCATCTACTATGTTAGCAAGAATAATTTTTAAGCCAGCCATATCTGCCAGGAAGGTATCCAGCTTGTCGGGTTTGGGGGAATCTGGAGGTGGCCTCTTCCGAGGGGGTTTACACCGAGCTGAGGACGGTGACTCTGCTTCAGGTAAGGCAATATCATCAGCGTTAGGAGCAGGATCCATTTCAACCAGTGCACTTTCTAAATTCTTCATCACAGTCGGCGTGTAAACAACACAAATAAAAAGTGCAAGTTGCTGTAAAATAGAAATAAGTAACTACATTTGTTGCCGTAAGCATGGAGCCGGGCAAGATGCATCAGTTCACTCCAAATATACCAGGTGAACCTCGGTAATAATACAATATTATGAAATGTGTAGTAAAGATCTCAGCTCTTTATTGGTCATGAGGTGCTTTCAGCTGGGCCATTATGCTAGCACAACGTCCTAGCTGAAAGTACTCCCAGACCAACAGACTGGCCACTCATGTTTAGAGTGCTCGGTGTCAATTGACCAAGCCCGCTGCCCACCATGCAGAGAGCAGATTGCACCTTTGCCTTTTTTTTAGTAAAGATTTATTACATTTTTCTATCTTTTGGTGGGAAATAAAATAAAGATTTTAGTAATTATTTATTTTTTTAACCTGATACAAGTAGGGACCCATTTCATAAATGCAGTAAGGCACTTGGGGAGGGGGCATTACGGTGGGCTAATGGCCCTTCTCAGGTGGTGGAAGTATTGTGCTTCACCTCCTGCTTCAACCCACCTGAGGCCGGCTGTTATCTCATCATAAGGTCACCCCTCATGCTTTATTGATTAATTAATCTACAATCTGAGTGGATACAAAAAGACCCTTCCCCCTATTCTGCATATAACTGTAAAAATTAACAGATCAATGAAGCAGGAATTCCTGCCTTGCAGCACTGACATCCTAAGACAATTATTACAGCAAAAAGAAATAAATAATACACAAGCTGATAAAAAGGGTTCCTAATGTTGAGAAAAGTAAGTGTCCTAAGATCCCTTGGGTAGCATAATACTGGGTGGTTACCAAGCGTAGCCTTTAGTAAAAAGAAATCTAAGTAATAATAATGTTGCTGCCAAAAAGTACAGTTACTAAAGTAGTTAACATTCCTCTCCCACAAAAAACCCAATCAGAATGTAGAAACAGAGATGGTACACTGTAAAATAACTTTGGAGCCCTGGAAACAAACCCCTCCAGTGAGAGAAAGGGAGTTGAATGTCCAGCTACCATTAGTCCGGTTCCTCACCTCTAAGAGTTAGTTATTCTTGCACATTCATAAATGCAAAGATATCCTTAAAGAAAGTGAGCCCTATAAGGCCTCAGAAAAGCTTCAGCCTGAAGGATCCAGTGATAGTAAGAGGCTACAAGTGAAAAAAGCTGGCTAGATTTAAGAAACAGTAAGTTGTCAAAAAGGACACTCCATACAGCTGATGCCTGGGTCCACCAAAAAGTGACAGGAGGGAAGAAGGATAATTGCCCAAATGAGAATTCCTAATGAGGTAGGGTGAAACACCTTGGCTATGTAAATCCTGGCCTTATCAAGAGGTGCGACTCCCAGATGTCTAAAACTTTAGCCACTGTTCCGTGTATGGAGTCCTTTGGCAGGGGAAAGCATATAAAAGAAGAAACTCCTGCCAAGGATAAAGACAGGGCAAATCACTGTAATCATTTATCCTGTTCCATCCACCAAATGAATCAGCTGCCTGGATGTCCAGCTTAGTGAGCTACACATCGGAAAAAGGATAGGGTCATGCCCACTACCCAAATACTAGGAAGAAGAAACAGACAATAACTGACCCATGAGCTGCAATACATTAAAAGAAGAAATGCCTTCAGCCCACTGTCTCCATCATGTATTCCATAGATTCCTCAGCTGATATGGGAGGATTCAGCAGTGGCTGGTTGTTACACTTCGTGTGCAAAGGAGAGGGATTTCTTGGCGCTGAGAGAAGACATTGAGATTTCGGATCTGACTGGTGTTGAGTACTTCTGCTTACATCTGAGGTTGGAAAATTTGCAGGGTCAAGAAGCAATCTACGCGCTTCAATAGGGCAAGTGAAAGCCTCCACTCTGTTCTGGAAGTAGATTCTTAAGGTAGCTGGAGGGACCAGAAAACATTTCAACCCCCTTTCTTTGACACGGTCCTGAACCCAGTCAAAAGCTTTCCATTTATATACAACACTCTTGGGATAGTCCTGCTGTAAAGAAAGCTTCACCCCCAGCCAGACCAGCTCCTTTGCAGCTTTTGTCTTTTGTAAGATATGCTCGTGGTCCTGATATCAAAGAACATGAAACACAATTGGTCAAGGCCTGTTGCTTGAGGGATTCAGCGGTGGACCTAAAACAATGGGCCTGATCAATCTCAATGAGAGCACCCCAGAAATAATTAATTAACTGGGGTAAAGTGTAAAAAGCCAGTAATGTAGGGATCCTCAGCACCTTCTGGAATGTCAGAGAGCCTGATGTGGTTGTGGTGGTTCCATGTTTCTTGATCGTCCAAGGGATCCCATAATTAGTGAACTTCCTTCTCTATGAGGGATAGTCTGAGCTCTGGAGGATGGCCTAATCCTCGAGCTGACTAACCTGGTTCTCTGCTTGCTCAAACCATGATCCTAATGCCTTGATCAACACTTTGAGAGCAGCAAGAGTGAGTGTTCTGTTATTGAGATCAACGCGAATACCACTCATAATGGTTTTTATTTCACATACTTCCTGAGCCAGCAAACCAGACTCAGACTCCTGCTCGTAATGAGGTTAGGCCATTGTGATGGTGTCTTTTAAAGGGCTCCTAGGAAAGGCTGAAACTTTGCATTTTTTTGCAGCCAAAGTGTCAGTTGTCTCAACGTAAGAAATAGTAGACTGTCTTCTACAGCAGAAGCTTTGAAATTCTCCATCAAAAAGAATCTAGAAGAGGCAAGGAACAGATCCTCAGGAGCCTAGCTGCACCTAGCTCAGCTGCTTAACATGACCCCCGAAATCACCCTTACCTAAAAAAAAAGGCAAAAACATTGTAAGTAGTTTGACTGGTAAACATAGAAGGATATAGTGTATACTGGCATATGCAAGCAACATGTACATTTTTATTTAAGATTCTGTGTAAGAATAATATGTATGGAATATGTAAGGGATGTGACATTTTCCTTGCATGAAAGATTCATAAAAGACAAATTCCTTGCCAATATCATGATATGCAAGAAAAAGCATATGTATGTGTGTGGGGGTGGGTTACCACATGACTTAAGTGATTTTACAGCCTGATGTGCAGCTAGAACCTACAATATTCTGGCTCCAGAGGATGGCATGAACCTATTAAGCCATTAACACCATGCAGTTCAAAACTCTTGCAAAACAGTTTGCAATGAGATATGCATGCAATAAACTTGATAATTTCTAACTTATTTCTTGCATTTTAAAAATAAATATTTTTATTTTGCTCCTGAAATGTTTGATTTGAATGCTCAAGACCAGTCTTCCAACTCTTACAGTGGTCTTCACATTAGTATTAACATATGTCTGAGGACATAGGGGGACGATATTTAATGATTAGTGCTCCCATTTACATGGTTAGCACAGGCACTAACCCGAGTTTATGTGAGTGCTTCTGGTGGGGCCAGCACTCCCAAACCCAGCTGCAGCAAGGCATTACAATTCTACTGTGTCTATGCAAATAAGGGGGTCTCCTCATACATACCAGTGCCGGGGCATATTCAGCAATCAGTGTCAGTGGCTCAGCAAGTAACACACTCGCTTCTGAAGCCGAGAGATCAGAAGGCTGTGGATTCTGTCCTCACATCAGGCACTTGGGTTTAATCCCAATACTGACACTGTAGTGCAGCATGAGGGGGGTGCTGCAGTCCTGAGGTGCTGTCTTTTGGATGAGACATTAAACTGAGGTCCCATCTGCCTGTTCTGGTTGTAGTTCAGGTGGATGTTAAAGATCCCATGGCACTTCTCGAAAAGAGTAGGGGGGGTTATTATTGAATACAAAACAAAGATGAACAATCGACAATAATATATACATAATCATAAAAGGGGAAAGAAACAGACGCAAACAAAATTTTAAACCAATCATAATAATCATGGTTACATACAAATTCTGAAGAATACACTCTAATCACACCCCATCTCCCAGTCCCTCATAAAAGAAAATTAACAAAAATTAGTATTAACATCCCAAACCTATTTGTATTTAATGAAATGATTAAACCCTTTCCACCATCTAGTAACCATTTGAGAAAAATAAATCTGAGAATCTCATAAATAAATATTTTTCATTTCTTTAACAATTTCATTACTAAAACATTCATAAGTCATTCTATTTTGATAAATAACCCATTGGCACCATTCTTGCCATAAATGAAACCGAAAACAACAAACCAGAAGAGATAGAATCAGAAGAGATAAAGTATCTGTGTGAAAATGGGAGAGCCCTTTAGGATATTTCCCCACCACCAAGATCTCATAATTTAATTTCATCAACCGCTGCAATGACCATTTCCCTGCCAAAAATTTCCACAAAGACTGAGAAAAGGAACAGTGTAATGAAAAATTTTCCATAGTTTCCTCTTCAGTAATATACTCCAGACATGGGCAAGTCCTCTCTTCCTTAACCTTATATTTTGCATTCCTTCTGACATTTATTCTACCATACATAATCAACCAAAGGGTTTCCCACATATGATGAGGAAGTCTGGTATTATTAAGTTGGGACAAAATCAACTGATTATCCTCAGCTGGACAGTTCCTAAAGGCTGGTTCTAAAGGATAAATGCTTCCAATATGTATGTTATATAGCTTTTTCCCAGAGAATTGTTGTATCATGCCTTTAGAAACCTTCCATTTATATAGTTTCTGCACTACAGGTAAAAAATATGACGGCAGACTTATGGATTTACTCAATTTTTGGGCCAAATCATGCCAGACATCCAAATACGATCCTAGAGTTAGATTCATCCATTTACTTCCCTCATTTCCCACAGGCAACAGTGCATACTTAACTGTGTGGGAAAAAAATAAAGAGTGACAAAATACAACTGGATCAACCATCCCTACACCTCCCATTTTCTTCCCTAAATAAGTATATTGTCTTTTTATTGGGTTTAATCTATTCCCCCGCAAGATTTGAAAAAATAAACTATAAATGTTGGTTTCCAAAGTCTGAGGTAAATGAAAAATAACAGCTGCATACTGTAAACAGGGCATTATGAACTGTTTCAGAATATGAATTCACTTTTGTTTAATAAGCTTCCATTGCTTCCAGTGAAGAATTGTGACCTCTATTTTCTGAAGAGCCAATTCCCAATTTTCTAATGGTAAATTTTGGGTTCCAAATTGAATTTCCAAAATTGAAATGGGTATAGAAGTAATATCAATACCTGCCTGTTGCCCAACAGCCGGAGTATTTAACCCTATCACTAACCCCCTAGTTTTAGCAACATTTAATTTTGCATTAGAAACCATAGCATATGTTTCAAATGTAGACCAAAACGCAGTAACCTGACTAGGATGCGTAAAAAAAACACATACATCATCTGCATATGCTTGTACCATTAAATCATTTCTTATCCCAGGTCCAGCTATCCCTACCCATGTGGGGTGATCAGTAATTAATCGTAAAATGGGATCTAAGGAAAAAACATATAATAGAGGGCTCATGGGGCAGCCCTGCCATACTCCATTATTAAGTACAAACCCATTTGCCACCTGTCTATGCATGAAGGGAAAATTCGGAAAGAGGAGTATAGAAGTTTGACCAAATCAATCATTCCTTTAGGGACATGATATGTTGCTAAAACCTGAAACAAAAATGGATGATACACCCTATCAAAAGCTTTCTCTAAATCTGCAGCCACTATACATCCTGAATTTCTGGAAAGCGTCAAGTGTTCTATAACATCTCTAATAACCATTAATGCTGTTTGGATTTTCCTGTCCAGTAAACCACAAAATTGCTGTGGGGAAAGTACTAATGCAGCATACTGTTTAGGTCGGGTATTAATAAGCGAGGCTAGAATTTTATAATCTGAATTTAGCAGGGTAATAGGCCTCTAGTTTTTAATGTCATTCTTATCACCTGATTTAAACAAATGTATCACAAGACCATTTGAAAAGGAGGGGTATATTTTATCAACCGTAACAAAATACTGGAATACTAGCTTTAAACAAACAAGTTCACTTGAAACGGCCTTATGAAATACATTTGGCAAACCATCCAAACCTGGAGAAGTGTTATTATTCAAATGTCTAATAG
This sequence comes from Neoceratodus forsteri, assembly GCA_016271365.2. Classification (NCBI taxonomy): domain Eukaryota; kingdom Metazoa; phylum Chordata; order Ceratodontiformes; family Ceratodontidae; genus Neoceratodus; species Neoceratodus forsteri. Next base: position 153,493,369 of record JADMNL010000026.1, on the reverse strand, counting down.
CAGATTCAATCTCCATTTCTGTAAAAGGAGCCTGTAAGTCAGCTATAGCTGCTGGTAAAAGGGTAATGTTTATGTGATGCAAAAAATCAGTTATATTATTCTGTATGATAGGTTTATTGGGAGCCAGTGAGGAAAAATACTGAAGTATAATTTGCTCTATCCCATCAATTGTTTAATCTTAACACCATTCTGATCTCGTAATGAGTCCAAAGCAGTAGAATCATGTAATGCTTTACATGCTTCAAAAGGGTCTCCAACCGGGGATTTCTGAGTACCATTACTTAGCATCGCCTGTATCGTGCAGGTCCTGTCGTACTAAAATAATTTCATGTGGGTCTTAATAGTCTCTATTTGGTCTGAATAATCATATCGTGTCACATAAGTCAAAAAGTAAAGTCGCTACAATTGCGTTCTAAGAGTCAAATATGTTAAAAATTTCCTACTACCGTACACTTCCCAAATTTAATAAACCAAGTCTTAATATCTGTTTTAGTGTCCAACCACCATTCTCCCAAATCAGAGTATAAAAAGGCCACTGACAAATGGACAATAAGTATAGAGGAGACACTAGTTCTCACAAATGAATCTGTTAAGATAGAGGTATTCAATTTCCATCTATTATGCCCTTTACAATTGTAGGGTCCAGGCCCAAGGGAGTAAATTAAGAAGAAATTATCTGAAAATTCTACTGGTTGTATACTGAATCTCCCCTCAGGGACATTAACTGAGACAAACAGAAGATCTATTGTGGTTTTAAATGTACTACGTGTATATTTGAACTGTGGTGCAGAAGTCTGAAATTTTGCACAATTAATAAGGCCTGCCACTTTAACCAGCTGTGTAAGGGCATTTGTATCACAATATATTTTCTTCTTATCCACCTGCACAGATGCTGCCTTATTATGGAGAATATTACAATTAAACTCCCCCCAAAACAGAATATGGTAGGTGGTAACCAGAAAGGGCCAGATGGATTTTAGTAAAGCCACTCTTTCGGCTTTAACCTGGGGGGTATAAATGGTAATAAGTTGCCAATCTATGGCATCCCATTTGCTATTGAAAATCAACACTCGACCTGGACATAAATCCATTAATTTATATAAAGTAAATTTATAAGAATTAAAAAGAATACCAACCCCATCTGCCCTTTCAGGCCCAAATAACCAATAGGACGGTCCCCAAGGCCAATCTCATTGAAATGTATATATTTGTTCAGCAGAGAACATCCAGGTTTCCTGAAAAAAACAAATATCAATCTTCTTCTCATGAAGATATTGAAATACCGCCTGTCGCTTTACAGAATTCAGGATGCTATGAGTGTTTAAAGATCCCAATATATAGCCTGCCATCAGCATGAGTTGCAAATTAAACTATTTTTTCCTCTTTTTCTTCCCTTTATAATCCTCTGTGGTCAGGGTAGAAGGGTTTATATTCGTCTTCTGTGAATCCGAATCCCCCTGTTCCATTTCTGAGTCACCCCACAACAAAGCAGAATAGGAATTATCAGTTTCAGAGCTGGGTGAGGGGTGGATTTAGGCTTACAAAATCTTGCTGACCTTCTACAGGGCAGTGAGGCAACCACCTGAGGGATAGATGTACCTTTCCCTTTCCCTTTCTCCTCAGTGTCCTAATAGCACACCGGGGGAAGCACCACTGGGTCAATTATGGTTGCTAAATCAAGATTCCCAGTGGGGGGAGATGAAGGGAGAACAGGGGAAGTAACAACCACCAAAGGGTTACCAAATTCATTAGCCAAAGGTAAAGCAGTATGAGCCACCTCAAGGTCAGCTTCTCTCAGAGGAGTTTACTGTGGAGAAGGAGGAGGGGATGAAGGAGGAGGGACATCAACAGTATCTTGAGCTTTCTGTAGGAGTAACTCCGGACTCACACAAGAGACCTTATTCTTGGCAGCCCAAGGACATTCACCAAACTCATGGCCATATTCCTCACAAAGCTCACAATGAGTGTGATTATAGTGCTACATGGCAATATGACCAATGTCCCCACAATTATCACAATAGGGTTTATCACACATGATAGACAAATGTATTCGAGAGCCACCTTTATAGCAAGCCCTACGCTGTCCCCCATAAAAACATACACCTCTATCCCTTCCTAAGATAAAGGAATTTGGAATATGTTCCACTCCTGAGTCAGTTTGTCTCATATTTACTTTATATTTCCAATTGCCAGTCCAAAACAGTTCTGTATCTAAAATTGCCTCAGGATCACTAAGCACCTCACATTTCTGAGAGAGCCAGTAGGTAATATCCTCCACATGTACCCCCTCATTACGAAATATAACAGTGACATGTTTTATCAAAAGTTTAGAAAGTGAAATCACTAAAAAGCAGGTCCATGTGGGGGAAAATTTAACCTGCCCATACCATTCACAGAATAAATCCAAAGCATGTGCTGTTCGTAAACTTACATCGAAGTTATCTTCTCCAGAAATATTTATAAATACGAAAACGTCCTTAGGCATAAAGTGTAAAGAATCTTTTAATAGATATTTCACCACATAATATCTATCTGGCCTATCAACTAATACCCCTTTATACCTAATGCAGATGGCATTCCTCCTGGGGGCCGACTCTTTTTTAATTTTAGTGAATAAATCTGACAATAAAGGTTACTGTTTAGATTCATCAGATAACTCAGAGTTTTCCAAATCAGTTCCTTGTCTCTTTTCTACAGGAACTGGGTCCTGAGGCCCATCAGTGAATTTAGGTAATCCTGTACTATAGCATGATGTCACATCATTTATTTTTGGCCCTGCACGCTGGGAGTCCTCTAAGGGCAAGGGAGCCATAGGAGTCTGTACTGCCTTAAGTCTATCACCATGCCCTGTTCACCAAGTGAGGAGTGTTTGCGAAAAATTAGATGTAGAATCCCAAGCAGGGTCAGAGAGCCATGTACCACCCGACCGCTGTTTCCAGCCTGCTGCCAACAATGCGTGTTGTGGGGACCAGGAATCACTGAATTCCAGTTCTCCAGGTACTGAATCTGAGTCCTATGTTTTTGGAACAGATTGCCCACAATATTTAACATCAACTTTATGATTAGTCAGTGTCACAGAGTCCCTTTTTGATTTAGTATCATCCATTTTTTGTTGTTTACTACATCCCCCTTGTTCAGGAAAAGAAAAAGAGGTGGTATCCTCCTGATTATTGGGTGTAGTTTGAAACTTAGTTGTTGTTTTTCCCTCATCTGTTTCAGGTATTTGCTTAAACACAAACCCTGCAGATTTCGACAGTTGGGATCCAGTAAGTGAAGTTTCCCGCCCTGGTAAATCAGTAATACTCTGTTTCATCTGTTCAGCGCTAACAACAGGAAAATTATCAGAGTGCTTCACATTCAACTTCACTGCAGGGGATAAAAGCTCAGGCTGTCGGCACACATTTTGCACAACGTTAAAATTGCCAGCCTGTTTATCTTTCTCTTTGTTTATAGCAATAGAAAACAATCCATCAGCAGATAGTGACTCACCCGGCCCCCATGGGGCCTTTGATGTTGCTACATCAGGTCGGCTGCTGACAGTCCGCTCAGAGTCACTGACAGAAAGGGGATTCTGCATAGTCCTAGGCAGCTGAGTGGTACGCTCACATAGCTCCTTGTTTCTTTCATGTTTAGGCTGTGATTGTGCAGTCTGCCCACTAGTTTGCAGTGGGACTTCATTAGAGTGTGGTTTACTAAATTCTTCTGGCTGGGCCAACACACCTTCCTCCTCGACCATCGTAATACTTAAATCTTCAGTTGAGTGAAAAATATCCAAATTTTCTTCCATTTTATTAAACTGTAGTGCTACGTTTCCATCAGCATTCACAGCCTCTGGCAAATTACAGGTGGGAGAGGAGGCCTGCTCTCCCACCAGTCCTGCATCCTCATTCGCCGAGTGCTCGCCCCGAGTGGCCATCTGCGAAGTCAGACAGCAGCTCCCCCTACTGACAACAATTAAATAGGAGAATTTCCCCAGTGCCCTGGCCAGATTTCCCCTCTCATTCACTAAAAATACCACCAACAGCTTAATCTGAGTTAAAGGTCAGTTGGCATTCATCTGTATCCCCCTTCCCTGGGTCGTGCCTGAAAATAGGTAGAATTTCTCTAGTGCACTTACCCGGTCAACAAAAACTAACTACATAAATAAATAAACATTCAAAGGTTTGTGGCAGTAGCAAACAGCCCCCAAGTGATGCTGCTTACTGCTGCCATAAACCTTCACTATACTGAACACTAAGTCTGTGCCCCCAACCCTCAAAGGCAAGGTGGCTGTACTGCAGCTGACCACCCCCAATATCCCATTCCCTTTCATGTTAGAATATCCTGGTGGTACAGTGGTTCTTCTCCAATCTCCTTTTGCCATTCTATAAAGTATTTCCTGGTGCCCAGTGGTTCTCCCCCAATTGCCCATTTCCACTCTATAAAGTCTCCCTGGTTTCCAGTGATTTCACCTGATCAACCCATTTCCACTCCTTACAGTAGTCCCTGGTGGTACAGTGTTCCCCTCAAACAACCTCCCTCATGATCTGCCGGCTTACATCCCACCACCCTACACCCACTGCTTACCTGGGTGTCTGGCATTCTGCACAGCTAAGTATGGTGACCAACATAGCCCTCCCCTCATCTGCATGACTGCTCACCATATGAGCTGTTAGTGAGCGCGTGTACTGTAGAAACAGCTGTTTCTACAGTACACATGCTCATTGACAGCTCATATTGCAACCAGTTGTAGAGATGAGAGGGGGGCAATGACGGTCATCATACCTAGCTATGCGGCGCATCGGACACCCAGATAAGGGGGGTGCGGGGTGGTAGAATGTGAATCAGGGGTTGAGTGGGTGGCTGTTTGAGGGGAACACTGGACCACCAGGGAATACTGTAAAGAGTACAAATGTGTGATCATGTGGTGGGGGAACCAACAGACACCAGGGAATAATTTGTAGAGTAGAAACAGGCAGTCTGGGGGGGACCACTGGACCAGCAGGTAATACTTTATAGAGTGACAATTGGATATCAGGGACTATGGGAACCACTGGACCACCAGGGGTCTACATTTTAGTGTGTAAGTAGCACTTAGGGGTTGTTGTGCATGCATATGAATCCATTATGGGTATGTGAATTGCCTCTTAGCACCTAGCATGCCCAATGGGCTCATTTTCATGCTCCAGCTAAATATAGCCAAAGGGGGGTTTGGTGTTATCGTATTAAGGGCAGTTCCATTCCCTATGGGCTATATGCAGCCCTGATCCATGTCGGGGCAGTGCAGATTCACTTAGTGATGCACCACCATGGACTGACAATCTGTTGGGTAGCTCCACTTGCTATCTGTCTGAATATTGAAGCAGCTGAGGGGGCACAAGGACCAAGTGCAGTGCAAACATTTGCACTGCCCTTGCCCTCTTCTCTGAATATTCAGCCCATAATATGGTATTCTACTTGCGGCATTACAGTCATTACCATAACTAATTATGATGCAGCTATAGAGGGATATGAATTTAAGTGGTAATAAGGAGCAAGGCTAGATAAACTAGAAGGGATTAAGACTGTGTTTTCATACAGATTTCCTCATTAATGACAGGAAGGAGAAATCTAAGATGGATATATGTAATATTAGCTGAATAGTGCTGAAATAGTATATTTTTAAAAAAAGTTTTTACTGAGGTGTGCAAGCAGCTTTTTACAGCTCATATTGTACCTAAAGATCAGTACCAGCATTATGAGAACATGCATTTATACCTACATGCATACAGAGTAGAACAATCTTCCTTACACAGTTCTTACAAGGTGACATTCATAGTTAAACACTACATGTTATACTTGCATGTATTATGACTAGTGTAAACATAGGATCTTGTTCTTGCATGATTCTTACAAATGTATACATGTTTGTAAGAATAGTGCAAGAAAAAAATAATGCACTTACACTAGTCAAGAAACATGCAAGTATAATTATTTTCTACCACACTACATTTTAAATTTACAGATTTCTTTTTTCTTGACTAGTGTTAAAACTTATATTGTGCTCTTTCAGAACCGTATGTGAGCTTGCAATGACCTTGCATTTATTAATGCAAGAAAAATTACTGTGTAGCTGAAAAAATTTGTGTGTAGTCATGCATAGAACTTATAGTAATTTTTACACTAAATAAATATTTTATGTTTCTTACAAATCATGCAAGATCAGTCATAAATCTTACATTTTTTTCAGTAAAGGCATCACTGTTTTTCCACCTCTCATCATGGCTTAATGAGGGGCAGATCATGCCAAACCAACCTGATCACCTCCTTGGAGTGAGTGACTAGGGAGGTGGATGGGTCACGTCCATGGATGTTGTCTCTCTAGGCTTCATCAATGATATCGCTACTGTAACACAAGATAAGCATCTGGGTAAAGGACACCTGAGTGATACACATGCAACATTGTCAAGGTGAATTATTAACTTTCTTGGGGTAGGAAGCAGAACATGGTTCTGGACAGGAAACAGTCTGAGCAAAGTGTTGTACACAATGGCTTCCATCAGGGATAGGTGCTGAGGCCACTGCTGCTTAACATTTTTATTAACAATTTGGATGCTGGAGTCTCCAGCAGGCTACTGAAGTTTGCTGATATAACTATGATGGCCAGGATGGTGAATTCCCCTGAGAAGTGGGATTAACTTCAGGAGGAGCTGAACAAGCTTGGGTATTGGTCAACATCCTGAAGGAGGACTGTTCAGGGGGGAGATAAAAAAAGAGAGATCACCAAAATGTTAGGAAAAATCTGGCCATGTCTTTGGCTGCAACTATATTATCCTTTCTTCTGGGAAGCAACACCTATGGCTGGGGGTAGAGGAAATTGAGGAATTGTCAGTAGCAAAGAAGTAGGCAGTCCATAACTGGGTGACGATGCAGTGCAAAGTTTTATCCTCTTTTCTTTTGGGATGCAGCACTCTTGGAGGAAATAATGGAGGAGGCAGCAGTAGCAAAGGAGATGGAGGTTCATAACTATGTGTGGATGCAGTGGCAGAGTTGCATCCTTCTGTCATCTGGACAGTAGCACTCATGGAGGAGGTGGCAGCAGCACTGAAGGAGGAGGAGGAGATCGATACCTGTGCGTGAATGCAGTGGCAGAGTTGTATCTTCTTTTTTACTGGGCAGCAGCACCAAAGGAGGAGGCAGAACCTGAAGAGGAAGTTGTAGATGCAATTGAGGAGGAGGTCCATAGCTGTGTGTTACTACTATGGCAGAGTTTTATCTTATTTCATTTTTGGTGGCAGCACCCATGGAGGAAGTGCAGGAGGAGGAGGAGGAGGCAGCAGAACAGGAGGGGAAGGTCCAAACCTTCTGTGTGAATACAATGGCAGAGTTCTATCTTCTTTTCTTTTGGGTAGCTGCACCCACAAAGGAAGCAAAGGGGGAGACGATATTACTTGCTGCCATACCATGCCCATGACTGCCCTTCCTGCTGTTCCTCTGCTACCTGCATTCCTCTTTCTCATGCATCTCCATTACCACTCATAGAAAGTACATTGATAAAATCACAACATTAAATAAATCTGAAGATCCCTCTATACACCAGTGGCAATTGCTGTTGCCCCTAATTCCATTCAAAGTACTGGACCTAGCTTGTCCTAGCACTGTGCACTTATTTATTTATTTTATTTACTTAAGGAAAGGCTGGTGACCTTTGTGGAAGACAATGAGCTCCAGGACAGACATCAGCATGGGCTTGTCTCCAGAAAATCCTGCCAGATGAACCTAACACCTATATCTGAAGAATGATGTGAAATTACTGGAAGGGGAACCAAGCTGAGTATTATGACTGGGTCACAAGGGAATTGGACAAGGGTCATGCAGTGGGTGTCATATACTTGGACTTCAGTAAGGCCTTCGATTCAGTGCTGCATGGGAGGTTGGGAGGGAAGTTGAGATACATAGGATGGGGACTAAGATGGTTAAATGGATTGAAAATTGGCTGCAGGAGAGACAGCAGAGGGTAGTGGTGAGGGAGTAACTCTCATCTTCAAGTGCTGTGATGAGTGGGGTGACACAGGGATCAGTACTGGGGCCAGTGCTGTTTGGAATATTCACAGTGGACATCTCATATGGTGTCAGGAATAAGTTCAGTCTATTTGCTGAGAATACCAAACTGGGGGAGGTGGTGGATGATACAGCAGGTTGGCAGGGGCTGCAGGATGATCTGACCATACTGGTGGAGTGGTCAAAAGCATGGCAGTTGGGATTCAATGTGAAAAGTGCAAAGTCCTGCACTTTGGAGCAAAGAACCCAGGGAAGGGGTTACCAGCTGGGAGGGGTGCAGCTAGGTTCCACCGAGGAGGAGGAGAAAGATCTAGAGGAGGTTGTAACATGGAAGATGAACAATACAGAGGAGTGTAGGAGGGTGGCAGCAGAAGCCAACAGGATGCTGGGTTGTATCACAAGAGGGATCTCCTCCAGGATCAGGGACGTTATTCTGCCTCTCTACTGGGCAGTGGTCAGGCCGCACCTGGAGTACTGTGTGCAATTCTGGTGCCCATATCTGAAGAAGGATGTGAAATTACTGGAAGGGGTACAATGCAGGGCAACAAGGATGATCCAAGAAGTGGAGGACAGACCTTATGAGGAGAGGCTGAGAGAGCTGAACATGTACTCCTTGGAGTTGAATAAAATACGTCCTATATCCCTGGTGGTCCAGTGGACCGCTCGCAGCCCGATCACGGAGGTTTATTTTGTTCAACTTATGCCCGTGATCAGGCTGTGAGTGGTCCACTGGACCACCAGGGATATAGGATGTTTATTTTATTCAACTTATGCCCGCGCAATCGGTCTGCGAGCGGTCCACTGGCTCACTAGGGATATTGGATGATTATTTTATTCAACATATATCTGCATTTCGGCATTGTGGCAATTTTCCATGATGTGCAGGGGGTGTCGGTTCCTGACGGCTGCAGCCTGGCAGGGCGTCAGACGCAAGTCGCCGGGGACCGGCACACCTGCATGCAAATGGGGCCATAATGACATGCAAATGGCCCCATTTGCACCTTGCATGCATTATGGCCCCATTTGCATGTGCACTTTTGAATATCACAGTTGTTGAGCCTAGCGCAATGGAACTTGTGCTAGCGCATCCTCCTGCTCCACTCTGGCCACTTGCACTGGCACAGTGCCACTGCACCATGCACACTGCAGTTGGCCAGGGTGCGATATTCAGTGACGTTGTGCCATGGTGCAGATCTGTTGAATATCACCCTGTCAATGCCCTTGCACAGCCAAGTTGCACTGCACCCAGGCTTGTGCCACAGCCTGGTGCAGTCTGAATATCTGGGCCTGTGTATACATATAGTACATGAGATATACAACATAGTAAGTTTCAACATAGCAGTGCAGGGTCCAATTGAGATGTATATTATGTCTAGTGGAGAGAAAAATAGAAAAACCTTATACCAAGTAGGCAATTACCTTCTAGCTTAGTAAGTAGGAGGGCAGTTAGCACACAACATTTTGGCTTGGAGTTAGAGGAAGTCCTAGTAGCAGCTGCAGATATCTTTTATTTTTGAGACTGCTAGTGTTTTGTAGGAATTGATTGAGACAATGCTGGTTAGCTTCAGCATGGTTATGTCGATTCCAAGTGTTGAGGCAGACATATGAAACAGCCCGTTGGCAAAATGTAGTACGAGTCCTAGGAACATCTAATAGGATATAGTCAGATTTCCTTAGAAAGTAAGCACTATGGGAGATGCGTATTAAAGATGTTAAGTAGTCCAGCAGTTTGTGAAAAAGTATCTTAAGGGTCCAGATACCAGCATGGAGCAAGCGTCTGGTGGTAAGTGAGGTCCAGCCAACCGCTGCATATAGATCACAGTGGTGGGTCCTGTAAGTGGAGCTAGTAATGAATCGTAGAGCACGGTGGAAGAGAACGTCCAGCTTAGTAAGGCTAAAGGTTGGGGAGGAGATAAAAATAAAATCCCCATAATCAAGTAGGGGAAGGAAAGTGGCTTGGACAAGCCATATATGGGTCACGAGAGAGAAGAGGGACCTATTTCTAAAAAATAATCCCAATCGTGCTTTGAGCCTCTTAGATAGATTCTCAATATGGTCATTGAAAGATAGCTTGTTGTCTATCCACATGCCTAGGTATTTGAATTTAGGCACGATTTCCAAGGGTTCACCCAAGGAGGTTACTATAAAGTCCTTTGGTGGGGCAGGTAAGGCATCAAGTGAGGTATACCATGAAAAAATCATTGCCTTGGTTTTTTTGGCATTTATGAAAAGCTTGGCTTTGATGAGATTGCTTTCTAACTCGTTAAAGTCGGGTTGCAACACTTCCCTGACTTCAGATAAGGTTGTACCTGAGGTGTATAATACTGTGTCATCCGCAAAGAAATGTATGGTGGAGTTTTTTATGTAGGGATTAAGATCATTGTTGTATAGGGAGAAAAGGATCGAGCCTAGGATGGAGCCTTGGGGGACTCCCCGGCAATTGAGAGAGGGGCAGATAGTAGACCATCGGCTTTGACTTTTTGTATCCTTCCAGAGAGATAACTGTTAAACCACTGAGCAGTAGGAAGAGTAGCGCCTATATTGGTAAGGCAGGTAATTAGGAAGTGATGGTCGACAGTATCAAAAGCTTTACTGAGGTCTGGAAAGACTGCAGCAGTAACCTTCTTAGAATCCATAGCAGTGATCCAGTCATTAGAGACTTTAGCCAATGCTGAGATGGTACTATGTTTAGACCTGAAACCAGATTGTGCAGGGTTAAAGAGTGAGTGCACTTCAAGGTGATTTTTCAGTTGGTTGTAAACCAGTTTTTCCAGAGTTTTGGAGAGAACAGGCAAAATGGATATAGGTCTGTAACTGTTTAAATCACAAGGGTCTCCTGATTTGAAGAGAGGAAGAATATGGGCAGATTTCCAGCAGGATAGAACTGTGGCAAAGGTAATTGAAAGGCTGAAAATATGGAGAATGGGAGCTGTGAGCTGGGCAAAGCCTAATCTCAAGAAGAATGGTTCAAGGCTATTGTCCCCTGCGCTTTTTCTGACATCGAGGCTGAGGAGCAAGTCTTCAACTTTTTTATAGCTAAACAAGCGCAGCTGAAAGGGTTGAGGAGGGGAGATAGATGCAGAGGCTGACTTAGTATTGCCATTCGCGCGGCTAGCGTATAGTGAGGAGTCAAATGCTATTCCAGCTATGGCAAAGTGTTGGTTAAGTTCTTCAAGGATTTGCAGTTTGTTTTCCACCACCCTGTCCTTGGTAAGGATCTTGGTCAGTATAGTGGGAGCTGCAGGGCGGCCTTCAATGGATCTCAGTGTCCTCCAAATTTTTTGGGAGTTCCCTTTGGCCTGTTAGAGGGTGGAGATGTAGTAGTTTGCTTTAGTAGCATGTATGTTTTTAACACAGGCATTCCTGGCAGTTCTAAAGGCCTGCCAGTCTGCTGGGTTCTTGGTATGCCTAGCCCGGGCCCAAAGCTGGTCTCTATTGGTAAGTGCTGCCTTCAGCTCTGTGGTAAACCAGGGATGTGAGGATTTACGTACCCTCACTTTAATAAGGGTGGCGTGCTTGTTTATCAAGAAGATAAGGTTGTCATTAAGGACTGAGACAGCTTCATTAGTAGTTTTGGCAAGATATAGATCTTGCCAGTTGATCTTAACCAATTCAGCTAGAAAGTTTACTGTATTGAATTTAAGAAAGGATCATTTAGTTCTGAGTTTAGGTGGCTGGAGTGTTTTGGTTTGTGACCTTATACATACAACGACACTGAGGTCGCTCATGTCATTATGGAAAACTGCAGAGTGAGATATTTCATGGGGATGCTTAGTTAAAATGACATCTAGGAGTGAGCTATTGGCAGTGTTAGAATTATTATTCCTTGTGGACTCAGTGACTATCTATGTAAGGACCAGCTCGTGACAGATAGGTTTTAGGCAGTGAGATTTTGCAGTAAGCCAATCCATGTTGAAGTTCCCTAGGATTATTGTTTCCATGTTGGCAGCCAAGGTTAGTGATTTCAGTATGTTAAGGATTTCTGTGCCTCTGGACGGTGGTCTATAGCCACCTATAATAGTGACGCACTCTGTAGAAGGAAGGTGAAGCTTCAGCAACACAATCTCATATTCTTTTGGCTTGGTTTTACAAAAAATGTCACTAACATCAAATTTGGTTTTGGTATAGCAGCCCCCCAGATTCCTTGTTGGCCCTAAAAGTTTAAAACCCAGGAGTGTAACTTTAGGGTTAGTGGTAGACTTTTTCAGTCATGACTCGGTAATGATGATCATATCTGGGTTGGTATGAGCCACCCAAACTTGAAGTTGATCAAGTTTTTTGATCAGGCTTAGAATGTTAATCAGCATTATTTTCAGCCCAGGAGCAGCTGCAAAATCCGATGGAGAGGTGATTTGTGTTGGAGGACCTGGATTTAGTTCTACATTGCCAGAACAGAGAAGGAGAATTAGAATCAATTTCTTAAGGGAATTTATCAAGTAGGGAAGGGCTTTTTTCCTTTGTGTCCTTCTTTCGTATGTTGTCAGGGATGCACGTCTGGACAAGGCATAGGTAATGCTGACTTGACCGTTAAGGGCTAACATGGAGAGTGCTCGGATAGACATTGGGGATGGGGAAGAGGGCCAAGAGGGTGGAATGAAAAATAATATGTACAGTATATCCGACAGATGAATAGTGGAGGTGCAGTATGAGGAGACAGCCGGGGCTACAATAATGGGCTGTATGGCTGGGTTGGCTCCTGACTCTTCATGGAGCAGTGTAGTAAGCTTTACACATTTTGCCAGAATTAGAAGTAAGATGATAAAGCAAGCCATACTATGCAAGAATGGGTACCAGGGTTAATGTAAATTGTGTAGGACAACTGAGCAGGTGCCCAAATCACACAGATACCCTGTTGGCTTAGGAGAATTGGGGATAGCCAAAGAAGGAAGATGTGCTTGGAGTTAGTGTGAAGTGTTAGTGAATGTCCAGACACAATGTAACACCCAATTTGTAAGGAGATCCAATCAAGAGGCGGGTAGTGCAAAAGGGACAGAGTAACATTGTATTTAAAGGAGGCCTGGGAGGAGGAGGTTGGACGCTTGCTGCTGGAGTGGGGGTAAGACCCACTAGATCACCAGATAACATGTACAAAAACGTACTGGGAAGGGATCTATCAAGGATGGGGAGGAGGGGGGTTCACTAGACCACCAGGAAAATTTAAAAAAATACTCAGAATAGGGGATCAATCAGGGATAGGGATAGGCAGAATATCCTGTGGAATTGCACATTTTGCTCCTGCGAAATATTTCGAGGAACACTTGAATTTCATGAATTATTTCATGCAGTGAAATTGTCGATTTCACAGGAATTTTTCTTCAGCCCATCTCTATTCCAGACTAGGAGGCTGGTAAGTGGATAAAAGTTTGTATGCAGTGCATAATATGGAGTACTGTAGCTGGTGTGCTAAAGAAGGACAGTTTAGGGAGGCTAGCACCTCATAATAGTGCTTCTTAGGATGTGTCATCCCTGCAACCTGTTTTGTTATACAGCAATTGCATCCTATTACTCCCAGATTTGCCAAGGGACTGGAGGATAGGGGCAGCATATGTGAGATTAGGTAGTAGCACACTATTTGCTATGGTGATTCTGGACTCCTGGAGGAGGTACCGTAGTTGATTAATCTTTATAGTAATCCTAGTTTTTGTTGTATTGAGTGGGTGAACTGATCCACATGAAGCTTAAAGTTGAGGGCTTGGTCAAGCACCAATCTGAGATATTTGTTTGTGTCCACAACCTCAATAAGAGTGCCAGAGAAGGTTGCGAGAGGGAGTAAAAGAGATCTATCAGGGTCTAGGTTTCTGGGGCCAAACATGACAGCCTTTGTTTTTGAATTTAGCACCATCTGATTCGATAGGGTCCAATTCTTGAGGGCAGAGAAGTCAGACTGTATCTGTGAGTGTTGGCGTCATGCAAACTCCCGTATAGAATGGTTTCATCTGCATATAGGATGAGATTATTATTAGAACAATTTTTGCCCAAATCATTGATGAACAGGAAAAATAGTATGGGACCCAGTAGTGAGCCCTGAGGTACACCATCTGTGATTGGTAGCTATCTAGGCAAGGCTCCACACCATTTGACCACTTGAGTACGGTATGTTAGGTAATGGGAGAAAGAGGTGAGCACATGAGAATCTAGCCCAAATTGTTTTAGTTAACCAATGAGCAGGTTGTGTTTGACCAAGTCAAAGGCCTTTGTAAGGTTGATGAAGATGGTCCCAGCAAGTATCCCGCTGTCCGACACCTGCAGAGCATCAGTTGTGAATTTAATTAAGGCAGTGTCTGTCCCATGATTTTGCCTGAATCCATGCTGCTGAGGGGACAAGAGATGGTACAGCTCAAGACAGTCCTGCAGCTGGTTGTATACCAATCTCTTAAATTTTGGCCAGAATGCAGAGCAGGGAGATTGGCCTATAGTTGCCTGTATCCTCCCTGAGACCACCCTTGTGGACCACAACAACTATTGCTTCCTTCCATTTTGCCAGTATCTCTCCTTCAAGAAAGGACCTGTTGATCAGCACAGTTACCAGAGATGCAATGACTGGGGCAGCTGCCCTCAGTAGCCTTGGTTTCAGCCCATCTGGGCCTGTAGAGCCACCGGATTTTATTTTCTGAAGGAGAGCAAGCACATCTTTACATTACACCAGCTTTAGGTGAAATTCACGGTGTGGGAGATCAGTTTGGGGGTGGTAGTGAGGGCAGGGAAGGAGGCAGTAATTACATTTTTTGTATTTGTCCAGGTCTGTAAAATAAAGGTTAAAGGCATCATAGAAACATAGACTTTGAAGGAAGATAAGGACCGCTTGGCCCACCTAGTCTGCCCATTTCCCTACCTAGAGGATAAGCTGCAGATCCTATTTAACCAACAGCCTATTTCTTCCTACCCCCAACAAAAATTGCCTTATGTCTGTCCCATGCATTCTTGAATTCTCCCACAGTTTTAGACCCCACAACCTCCTCAGGAAGGCTGTTCCATGCGTACACCACCCTCTCTGTGAAAAAATATTTCCTCACATTGCCCCTTAGCCGTCCCCCTCTATCTTCAAATTGTGTCCCCTTGTTCTTGCACATCTCTTTTTCTGAAAGATGCTACCCTCTTGGACTTTGTTGATTTCACTGAGGTACTTAAATGTTTTATCATGTCCCCCCTCTCCCTCCTTTCCTCAAGGGTATACATATTAAGCCCCTTTAGCCTCTCCTCATATAGGCTTCTCTTGCAGACCCTGCACCATTTTAGTTGCCCTCCTCTGAACTGCCTCCATCCTGTCTATGTCCTTGTGGAGATGGGGTCTCCAGAACTGGACACAGTACTCCAGATGGGGTCTCACCAACTGTCTGTACAGGGGATAACAACTTCCTGTTTTCTGCTGGTGATACCTCTCCCTATACATCCCAGTATCCCCCCAGCCCTCCCTACCACCTTCTCACATTGCTTGCCAACCTTAAGGTCATCTGATATGATTACCCCAGGTCCCTTTCCATTTTTGTTGTTATTACTTCCCCCCCATTGTGTAATCTTCCCCTGGGTTTTTGTTTCCCAGGTGCATTACTTTGCAATGAATCCAAGCTGCCATACTTCTTACCATTCCTGCAACCTTGTCCAGTCCCTTCTCATCCTTTCCACGCCTCCTTGTGTATCAACCCTGTTGCAGATCTTTGTGTCATCTGCAAAGAGGCTCACTTTTCCTTCCAGTCCCTCTGCAATGTCACTTATAAAGACATTAAAAAGGACTGGACCCAGTAATGAACCCTGCGGTACCCCATTAGTAACCCCTCTTTCTTCAGAGTGGACTCCTTTTACAATTACCTTCTGTGTCTGTTGTTCAGCCAATGTTTTACCCAGGCTACCACCCTGGGACCCACTCCCAGGCTGGTTAATATGACTACTAATCATTTGTTTGGGACTGTGTCAAATGCCTTGCTAAAGTCTAAGTAGACCATGTCCACAGCCCCACCCTGGTCTACTACTTTGGTCACCCAGTCAAAGAAATCAATTAGAGTCATCTGACATGACCTTCCACTGTGAACCCATGCTGCCTTGGGTCCTGTGCCCCACTGGCCTCTAGGTACTCAACAATTCTTTCCTTCAGAAGTGATTCCATCACTTTCCCTACCACAGAGGTCAAACTGACAGGTCTGTAGTTTCCTGCCTCTGTCTTGGTCCCACTTTGTGAAGGGGAATCACATCCACCTTCTTCCAGTCCTCAGGTACCACACCATCCTCCCATGATTTGTTAAAAAGGGTAGTCAGTGGTGTCACTAGTTCTCTCCTTAATTCTTTTAGAATTCTGGGGTGAATTCCATCTGGCCCCATTGCTTTGTCCACCTTCAGTTTTAGGAGTTCTTTCAGAACCCTTTCTTCTGTGAAAGAACTGGTATCAACCCCCTTCTCCAGAGTGCTTCTGTTAATTGGATTAGACACCTCCCCCACTTCCTGTTTTGTGAATACTGAACAGAAGTATTCATTCAGTATCCCTGCTTTTTCACTGTCACTCTCTGTCCACCCACCGCCCATTCTATTCAGCCTCACTATCCCTCCCTTTGTCTTTCTACGCTCCCTGATATGTGCATCAGCCATAGACTGATGATCATTATAGTCTGAGCATTGGCCATTATAGAACCATGAGAAGTGCTGGTACCACCCTTAAGCAGGTCATTTATTTGGACCCAGAACTGTATAGGGTCAGATAGATTGGTATGCTGAAGGCCCCTGATGTACTCTTGTTTTGCTGCCTTAAAGTCGTTCTTACACAGACTGCAAAATTCCCTATATTTTATCCAGTCAGGAGTTAGCCTGGTCTTCCTAAACTAAGCCTAGGCCCTATCTGTCTGTGACATTAGTATTTCTAACTCCGAGATGATCTATCTATAGCATTTCCCTTGACCCTGAGCTTCCTAACTGGAGCAACCTTATTGGCAGCAGATGTGAAGCTGTTCACAAAGAACTCCAGGGCATCATCAATGCTGGGTAGTTAGAAGATTGAGCTCCAGTCCAGGTCGGCCAGGTAGGCCTGGAAGGAATCAGCTAAAGATTGTGAGTAGTTTCTGGCTGTGAAGACTCTAGGGGGCACTTTGGGTGATCTATTCTTCCAAATACAGAAGATGGGAGAGTGGTCACTTACAGCATCTGAGAAAATACCTGATGCCTGGATACCGTTTGGGTTGGATACCAGCACCCAGTCTAGTAACGAGTGGTTTCCAGACTTGGCCTTATACTGAGTAGGTTCACTGATGACCTGAGTTAGGTGCGCTTCCAGGAGTTGCATCTTGAGCCCTAGTTCAGAATTCTTTGACCAGCTGAGGCTAAAGTCACCTATAATGATTACCTCTGAGGGAGGGTGCTCAACCAGAAGCTTTGTGAGTGTGTCAAGTGCAGGGGCAGTTACTTGAGATGAGTTGTAAAGGCAGCCAGTGGTAAGGGCCTTTACATTTCCCAAGGTTAGCTTTACAAAGAGTACTTCACTGCCAGCACAGTCTAGCAATGGAAGAGAGGTGGCAGTGGCACAGAGAATTTCTTTGGCACATATTATGACACCCCAATCTTTTTTATCCTCCCTGTCTTTCCTGAAGGCAGAGTGTCCATGCAGCTCAACCTCATGCACCAGCAGATTAGGTTTCAGCCAGGTTTCCTTCCCACTGCTGGATAATTTTAGGTTGCTGCAAATGATTAAGCAGTTTATACTGTTGGGGTCTTCTCTTTTTTTAATTTATACTATGTATTGTATGTTTTTCTATTGCCATTTTTACTGGCAGTACAGCCTAAAGGTTAGAGTAATGAGCTGTGAATGAGCTTGGTACATCCAGGATCCAGAAGACCTGGGTCTGATTCCCACAACCTCCATTTGCATACTGTGTAACTCTGAACAAGTCACTTAACCACACCAGTGCTACCGGGTCACCCCTGAAAACAGGCACCTGTGCCTAGTGGGCCTTACCCAGTTTCCAAAAAGAATAAAATAAAATAAAACGTTGATGTTTGTATTGCCTTCATTGCACTACTTAATTCTAAATGGTAGTGTAAATTCTGCTCAACTGTAGAGCCTTGTTATTTGTTCCAGTATGTCATTACTTTGCTCTTTAATGATGTATTCTGTAGTTCTTTTGCTTGGAAAAGTTTTTGTAACTCTATCAGGTCATGCCTGAAAATAAGTAGATTTATGCCTAGTGTGTCTAACCTGGTAATTAAAAACAAATAAATAAATGACCCTGGTGTAAATACTCCCATCCTGTTTCCTGCACCAGTTACACACAAAAAAATAACAGAGAAATTTCAATGTAAAACATATTATGGAAAGAAATGTTAATGTTAACCAAACAAGTTACCAAAAATAATAACCAACTATGCCATCTAGTCTGCCAGCAGCACTATCTGCCAGGGCTCTGGTCACACAAAAGGATTTCTGAATCTTAGATAAACTTTACTGATGGCAGGCTGCAAAAAACTGCCCTTCCCTATGCACTGCAGAGAGACAGTCACAGCACAAAACACAGAGACTAAAGACATTAAAATAACAAAGAAAATGGCAAGAAAACAGTCCAGAAACTACATTTGCAGATGCAAAACTAGAAGTAGAATATGTTTTTCAAAAGGTTTTGTTTAAAGAAAATCGTTTAAACTTAGTACAGTAGAGGCAACCAGGATGCTATGGAGTGCCTTACAGTACTGCTGCAGAGAGCTGCAATATACTGTAGGGAAGAATGGAATTTAGTGGCAATTAATCCCTTTTGTCATGCAATATATTGCTGTATGTCATTTACTGCAAAGTATTGCATTGTATTCTGGCTAGCTTCACTGGAGTTTGAGAAGACAGTTCCTATCTCCTAAATACACTTCCTTGGATTACACAGAACACAGCTCTGGACTTCCTGCTACAATGGAACTGTGTGCATATACAGTATATCTGTACAGCCTGCAATTCTAATGGTACTCACTAATTGACCCAGCCATTTTTGCAAAGTTCCTCAGAACTTTAGCAGAGATGATTTAACTTCACAGCTTTGTGAGGTTCTCCATCCTGTAAAGTTGGACGTCACAAAGTTTTGGATCATTACATAGTTCATGCGATGTGAATTTTTTTGTGTTGGTGCAATATGAAACCACTCACTTTTCTATCTTCCAGGGGGTTGAGGGGATGGATGCTGGCAAATAAAGCATGGGGGATCTGCAACAAGGAAGCTGAGCAGGTCAAATCCTAATCCAAATGCAGATCCACCTGGAGTATGCCTAAATTTGTCACCAAAGTTGAATCTGAGGACCTGCGTATATTCCTTCTGTCCACCTTGAAGAAGGGTAGTGCAAAATTAGTCAACAATTCAGACTGAAATTAATGAACTCTGAATATAATAGAATCTGGGCTAAATATATGAAAAACTCTAATTTGAAATGAAAGTTTACAGTCCAGAGGCAAACATTTGGTTTTATTATTTATGTTTGAATCAATTGATTCAAGGCAAGCATATCGATTTCAACTTTGTTCTCCTCTCTTGCCAAATGTTAGTCTCTTTTGAGCCCTATCACTAAAGCCATGTCAGTGTATCTTGGAAATCAGTGGAAGAAAAACAACTGTTAAAACTGAAGTGAATGATGTCCATGGAAATGAGATCCCCTTTCTGAACAAGTCAGTATAGGAAGGCATAATTGAAGGACTCCTACTTCAGGTTCCAGCAAGCTGCATTGACACCGAAGTTGTCGACATGCAGCTTGTGACATCTTCAGTGTCAACAGGCGAAATTCCATCTGTCAGACATTGTGTTTTTTGTTATCGCACCCCCCCCCCATTTCTATATAACAAACTCCAAGTTGGAGTTTGTTCGAAATGAGGGAAATTACTGGCATAGTGGTGAAATTTCACCAGCGATCCATCACAGTGACAATCTTAAAACCTGTTGAGATTGTCACTGTGATTGGTTTTGCCATTGTAATGTCAATATTTCACTGATATGCCCTTCAACAATGAGAGTATTTCTATTGACCAGTGTGGACAATGTAGGGTCACATATTTTCAGGTCTTGTCTGAACTTGAATTATGGGCCTAGTTCACTATTTCTGCTAAAAGCTGGCCTGTTATTTTAAGGTTGAAATGACTATATAATTGTTTTTCTGCTAAGTTTCTGACTCTTCAATGATATACAGACACATGCTTATCAATGCTCCTAGCTGAAATGTAAGCAAAATTCATCTAAGCTATCTTAATGTCTGATGACATGAGACGAAAATGTTTGCTCTGTAAAATGTACTGTATAAAATTATGTTCATTTCTCAAGAGAGAGATTATGGTATGTCTGAACAATAATACTATCAAGATGGTATTGCCCAATATCTAATGCCATCAAAAGATGTGGTATTTCTTAACATTTAATTCCACCAACTATGGTGTCCTGAACACCCAACACCATCAAGATGTTATTCCCAACATCTGATACCATCATCATGTCATCTGTAAGCAACAAGTATTTTTAAAGCAACTCAAAGTTATGGGACCGCAAGAGAAAAATAACAACATGTAAAATCTCATGTCACCTACCATGCCTCAAAATCATGATGCAACAAGTCATTCAGGAACAAAACTCCCACCAGCCCCAAACATCTGCACTGAACTGGACCATTGAGGGAGACAAGGATAGCAAGCATAACTCCCTCACCAGCCCCACGCACTATGTAAAAATAAGTCTTTGTCAGTGACTGCAACTCCTTGCCAAATAAACTCCCTAGCTAATGACTCATCATTGGCAAGAGTCTAAAATGGTTGGAAGTGAAATTTTACCTTGGGGGTGGTTGCAGGTTCATCAAGTGGCTAATGTGTGTGCATGTTTTGCTAACAACTATATAAATTGTCATCATATGGACTGGTTATATGCCAAGCTGAATGTGGGACTTTTGTGCTGAGGGTATCGGCTAAAAAGGAACTGTTCAAAGAACATTCCTTTCCAGAACCCCATCCTCCTTCCAGGGGGAAATGAAGGACTGGCATCAATGTCACATTCTTCTGACAAGAGTGCACTGCTATAAAAGTATTTGAGAGGAACTGTTGCTTAAATACTTGTTAACTGCTTATATGTTATCTTTTTCTTTTCAAGTGTGTTGGATAAAATAAAATGAATTCAATCATATAGTACAGGTTTCTTGTTATCTGCTTGTCCTGTGAAACTCACAACATTGTGAGATTTATGTGAGGTCCACTACATTGGGATTCAGATTTGATCCTGGGCTAGTATAAAGGAAATCAGGTTGTCTCGCACACACATTTGGCTTCCACGTTTGGGTTTGGGTAACTAAAACTGGGTCATAAAACTAACATAATATGGCTGCCCAATGGGGTCATTGGATCTTTCATACAAATGGCATCTTAAAGCAGGCCAAGTTAGATACAAGATCTGATCTTCAGATAGAATCTGAACTGTGCTATATCACAGAATGTGCAGTGAATTTGAACTGAGACTTTTTTCTTCCTGTCTGTGAGTTACAAGACTGCCAGATGTGGCCTTCGAGTGCTGTAAATATTCTGAATATAAAGTAGTATCTGTTAGTGAGAGAGAAATGTTATTTTAATTAACAAATGTTCAGACTGAATTGTTAAAGTGACACTTACTTTATCCAGAAGCTGCCCTCACAAACGCACACATCTGTCTCCAACTGGCAAGCTACTGTCCAGAGTTCAGATGCAGTTGGGGTGAGGGGAAGGTTGGGGGGATGAAATCTTTTCCACTATTAGCTTTTGCTGAATGAAAGAAAAGAGTTTTTTTTTTCAGATACTTTGCAATTGCCAACCCAAAGAAAAGGACAAAATGTAGCTTCTGTGAAATGCAGTGTGGAGGGTCCAGGAATTTAATTCATTGTGAGCCCCCTCCTCCCTACACAAGCACTCCTTTATTCCACCATGTATTTTTTATTGGTCTGGACTGCTCCCTAGTCCTAGACTCAAGTTCATTCACAGGTGTTACAGGGTGCAGCCTCCTCTGTCCTGGTGATTATCCTCAGCACAAGGTCAATAGTGGTAAGGATTAGACTAAATTTGAATACAGTAACAGAGATCACTTTCCCTAATTTTTCCCCCCCTCCGCTTGTCCAGTAGTGGGTCTGCTATCTGAAACACATCCAGAGACTACAGAGCAGCAAGGGTATTCACAACCATGCTTTTGCACAAGATTCTGACTACTCCCAAGTCATATTGGGTCAATTCTTGCAGTGCATTCTGGGTGAAAAGCAAACAAAAATGGCTCACTGAAAATAATCACAGACAACAAGCTCTTCCCATTTAAAAAGGAAATGTCAGCTAGACAGGAGAGGGCATATGTGGATATCCTAAACTGTGGCAAACAAGAAAAGGTTAACACCTTCTTCCATTCTAAAACACTCTGTAGTCAGCAGCCCCATATTTTCCTGACTACTCACAAGTAGTACAGGAAAGCTTGTGTTTCTCTGGGAAGGACTATTATATCAACAGGTAAATGGGGGTTAATCATAGACAATAAACAGGTTTCACCATTCCAGTTGCTCATGGCCTGTATTGAGCAGAGTCTGGCCAATCTAGCAGAAGCTAAGGTACTTCATAGCCATGAATGTCTAACATTATATCTGGACTGTGATAGTAGTCCACCAAGAGCAAGTGCAATTGCCCTCTATTTGGAAGTCCATGCTGCCATGACAGGAGACCTACTCAGACCTTTAGATTGGTCCAGAGGGCATTTGCCCTCAAGAAAATATTGGTTCAGGCCTTCCTGAAGGTAACACATTATATGGGTGACTCAAATTGAGCTACTCAATTTTGAGGAACTCAGTTTGAGCGCCTGTGATGTGAGCTACCCTGAAAGGGTAGTGAGGTGTGGTTATGTCATGAATTAAGGGGGGAAGAACAGCAACTGTTCAGGAGAGTAAATGGAAGAGGAGGATTAAAGGAGGAGGTATATTGTGATGAGGGTGGAGGTTCAGGGTTTGGGGCTGGGTAGGGTTTTAGTGTTTTATTTTGGTGTGTTTGGTACTTTAATTTTTTTTTTGTTTTTGATTTACTCCCCCTCCCCGACATGCAGTCTCCTGGAGTTGAGAATCTTAATTTAGGGGGGTGCGTGGGGTGACACCCCCCATGATGGTCTGCAGCCCCCCCCCCCACATAGATATGTTACTCTGTTTTTGTTGCTGTTGTTTTCCTCTTTGGTAAGATTACATCGCTCTTTTGCTTTTTGGCAATGTACATATGCTGTAATGGCACTCACTATTTAGTGGTCATCATTATGACATGTAGAGGTGTGTGCAGCTGCAAAAATTCATTCCACGTAAGATTTTGTGTGTTTTTACGGTTCAGCAAAGTTTTTCACAGTTCGAAGTTGCACTTCACGTACTATTGGCGTTTCATGAAATTTCAAAGTCAAGAACGTCAATGCATGTTAATTTTAACAATGGAAGTATCCCAGATTCATGAAGTTGAAACTTCACCATTGAAGTTTAGCATAATATGCAAAGGTTGCAATCTACCATGGAATCGGAGGTCACATGTTGCTGAACAGCCAAAGAGAAGCTAGTTTGTTTGTTCCCTGAGTGTACTGTGTTGGAGAGAGAGACTGAGAGCACAGAGCTTGTGCTTGTTGTAGGCAACCTAGAGTCAAAATCTAAATATAACATTGTATAAAAGAGCATTTTGGTGGCTAAATTCCTTCAAAACTGTGTTTGTCAGTGCCTGTGCACACACAGTACTTTTCTTGTGTTGATTTTCTCCTGTATTCTTTACTAGAAGTATTTAGTTTTCTTTTAACAGAGAAGTAGTGGTGGCTTGTGTGGGGGAGGGTAGGAGCAATTTAGAAAGCACACTTGTGTTCAGTAAAAAAATCACTGGCCCAGTGCCCTATATTTTCTTAAGAAAAAAATTACTTTACTGACTGTGCTTTAACCAGAGTGATTGTTGTGTCCCTGTCAGCACACCTGCCTTAGGAAAAAAAATTACTGTCCTCCTGAGTATGATTTAACCAGAGTGGTTGTTGTGTCCCTGTCAGCACACATGCCTTAGGAAAAAAAATCACTGTCCACCTGACTGCAATTTAACCAGAGTAACTGTTGTATCCATGTCGACACACCTGCCTTAGGAAAAAAAATCCCTGTCCCACTGTGATTTACCTAGAGTGATTGTTGTTTCTGTCCCTGTCGGCACACATGTTTTAGGAAAAAAAATCACTGTTCTCCTGACTGCAGTTTAACCAGAGTGATTGTTGTGTTCCTGTTGGCACACTTGCCTTAGGAAAAAAATCACTGTCCCACTCCTGACTGCGCTTTCACTGGTGTAATTTACTGTTGAGTAACCATACATAATAAAGCAAAGAAGAATGACTGGGAAGAAGAGGGCAACTAATGGGAAAGGCTGTGAAGCATCTACAAAGAACATTTCTCAGTTTGTTGTCCCTAAACGTGGTGCATGTACCAAGAAGTGGTCAGTGGGAGCAAAGGGACAATATTCAGATGATTCTGTGGTAGGCAGTAGCAATAGTAGTACCAATGTATTTTGTAGTAGTGGTTGCTTTTCTGCCTCTTAATGTTTCTCTGCAAAATCTGTGCCAGATGGTGAAGTGACATAGTAACAGGAAGCAGCAGCACCACCGAACAACCAACTGTGAGCATGGAGGTGGTTGGCATTGATGAAGTGCACTTGGAAAATGGTGCTGTTGATGATGGCTCAGAGCTTGATAATATGTGTCCAATGGGTGAGGGTGAGGTGGGACATGTCGAGCAACATGATGACACTGGTCATGAAGAGGAGGCACATTTCACAGAGCCTGGTGCTACTGAGGAGGACAGACCTGTGGAAGATGATGAGAATGCCAGGTTTTTTGCTGCAGATGATGATGATGATGTGTTAGACTCAGATCGCTTATGGGAGCCTGAAAAGAAAAGGTCAAAGCAGGGAGTTAAGGATGCAGAAGGTGTGTTTCCTGTTGCCTTTGTCAGGAGGTCTAAACCTCACTCTCAGGTTCTTGGCAATAACGGGCATGCAAGGAATCACAGACACATTGCATAACAGTAATAAAACTTGTTTATTACTACCAAAAGGAACATCACAGTTGCCCTAAGCAGTTCTTACCAAAATGAACTGGGAGCCAATGCTAAGCATTCCCTATACCTCGAGGAATCTCCATGTCTCCCGTGGTCTCTGAGGTATAAGACGTATTATACAATGGCAAGAAAATTTCCTGAACTCTGATTGGTCAGTGTGTGCCTGGGACAGTGATGTTACTGAACAATAACATCACTGTATTGAGTTCAGGCACACAAACGACTGCAGAGCAGTGAAACAAATCCCTCCCTCCCCACGCATGCCACCGGGAAGCTGACAGTCCCTCAATCGGTCACACCTTAGCCTAACTTTCCACCTGTCCACCCGCCCGCCCACAAACAAACACACATTCCCTACCTAACTGCCTCAATCCTTCACACAAGTATACAAAAGCTAAAATATTTTAAAAAAACAGCAGCTGTCCGTCTTTAAGTTCACAGTAGCTGCCTGTGACTGTGAAGCTGCGCGCGCTCGGCCATTTAAACACAAACCCACAAATACTCCCGATTACATTTGAAACCTTCGCCACTTTCTCAGCAAACAAACTTCCTCAAAAAGCATTTTAGCAAAATAAAAAAGACCTGTAACTTACAGGTTCCGACTCATGTCCAGTTACGGAGAGAAGCGGGAAACCGGAAGTAACCGCTCGGCTTCGGTGTTTTCTTTTACGCTCTTCACATGTTCCTCACAGGGCTCAAAAAATTAAAAAACATCTTCAACTGCTCCCAGGACAAGCAGTGGGAGCACACTGATAACATATTATTCACCTAAAGATACAAGACGAGTGAGTGCCTCTGTGTGGGGGGGGGGGATCACCATGCACAAGAAACGCAGCTACTACCAACAGCACCACCTACTGGACTACTTTTTCTTTCATTTCTAAAATATACCTCTCATACAAAAAGCAATACAAATATAACAACATTTTTTTTTACTTTTTAATATTATTTTAAAACGAGCCATTGTATAATAGCAATAAGGCCCTCCAGGGTGTGTGTTATTGTGTAATAATGTCACTCCTGGGGTGGTGGAAGCACTCGGCTTCGCTTCATGCTTCGACCCACCCCAGGAGTGACGTTATTATACAATAACACACACCCTGTCATGCCTTATTGCTTAAATGTCTTACATTATATACCTATGATAATTACCATGGTTACTGTAAGATAGAAACATTTCTAGTTACAGATATGAGCCCTATTGGCTAAATTAGAGGTGGCTCCACAGTACAAGATAACATTATCCAATTTTGTAGTAGTCATCACTTTGTAGAACCAAAGAGGTACAGTTTGTACATAGATGTGTAATAATACAAATCATCAAAAGATGGCAATGCTGACTCATATATCATAATCATTACAAGGACACAGGTGTCCTAACATCTTGTAAGCAAGAAATACATGTGTATATTGGAAAGTAAAGTGTATAACAATAATATGCATACATATCCTGACATCTACTCTTATACGGTAGATGCCCGTAGCCCTATATGTTAGTATAACATATACCTAAAAGCTAGCTGTCTATGGTGTACCTCTAGGGGTACCAATTAGGGTGCAGAGACCTCATGTAACACCTTGACTGCTTCAACCACCAAGGACACCCCTAGCACTGTTTCTCCCATTCATCAACTCTCCAGTCATCCCAAAATATTACAAAGACCAACCCTTCTCCTTTCTATCCCAGTCATCTTGACATCAAGTAAAAACAAGGCCAAATAAATCCCTAGTGTGGGATTTTTATGTACTGGGCCCATCTGATGAGGCGACTGTGTCACACAAGAGTAAGTAGGGGTAAGAAGGGTAGTCACCTCAGCACTGGTGGGCAACATTCATAACTTAAAAACAGGGACCCAGTATGACGGTGTCAACACCAAAAGGCAGCCAGTGCCAGTGGTTCCAGTCCATCAAAATCATCAGGCAATGTAAGCCAAATAAACATGGCAGTATATAAGGGAGATGGAGGTGCAGGTGAGGAGGACATCTATGTGGTGTTAGAGGATGTGAATGATTTTGGAAATGGACCAGGTAGTGGTCCTTGCAGCAGGACTACCTCACTGAGTCCAGGTATGATAGGTACCTGAGTAATGAAAAACAAAAAAGGCACTGAGGTCAGTCATGCAGCACTTCAGAGTAACATTGGTAATCCCTAGTCAAGGAGCACCCCAATAATGCCACCATGCTGAGCCAAGCTGTTTGGCACACCAGGTCCATCGCCAGTATCAAAAAGAGTTCAGTCTATGCTGCATTCAATTTTGAAGCATCAAACTAAATTCCCGCCTAATCATGCTACAGCATGGGAGTTGAATCCAGCAGCTGCAGAAATGCTTGCTCTTTATTTGTTGCCATTCTCCTTTGTAGAGAATGTTGGATTTAGGCAGTTCATCAACTGTGCCTTGTAGAAATGGTATGTACCATCCCACACATACTTTTCCAAGCGTGTTATCCCAGAACTGAAGAGTAATGTCTCTGACATGGTACGTCATGCCCTGCAGCATTCCTCAGCACAGTATGTACAGCTGAGCATGGACATGTGGACCAGTGTGAAAACAGCTTGTAGCTCTTACCTGTGCATTGCAGCACACTGGGCACAGGTACCTGGGGTAACGTCTGGTTGGGGGTAAGGCAATAATTGCTCTAAGACAAACTGTTGTAGTAGCAACATGCCTGGCATTCGGCAGCATGCGACTCAGACCATGAAGAGTATCCCCAGGTCACACACTGGAGAAAAGATGATTGAAGTGTTACTTACAGAGATCGATGAGTGGCTCCACCCCCATGCACTGAAAGCTGGATTCATCACCAGTTGCAATAGAGCCAATGTGCGAAAATGCAACAGTGATGGTGATTTTTTAAGGTGCTATGCTTGGCACACTGTCATAAACTTATTGTGCAGGCTTTCATCAACCATCTGGATATCAAAGAAATGTTGACTGTGGCTCAATGCATCTGTGCCCCCTTTGAACATTCAGCAAAAGCACATAACCATCTACTTGTTCTGCAGGTACAGAACAATCTGCCTCAGCATTGTCTTAAACTTGACGTTGTCACCAGATGGAACTCCACCTTGTACATGGTGGAGCATCTATATGAGCAACAGAAGTTCATATCAGAGTATTTGCTACTCCATGCAAGCCATGACAGCAGTGGGGCATCCATGTGTCTCATAACTGAGCAGTGGTGCCAAATGGATGAGCTCATTTTGATTCTAAGGACCTTCAAGCATGCAACACA
Source organism: Neoceratodus forsteri (assembly GCA_016271365.2). Taxonomy (NCBI): domain Eukaryota; kingdom Metazoa; phylum Chordata; order Ceratodontiformes; family Ceratodontidae; genus Neoceratodus; species Neoceratodus forsteri. The sequence continues at coordinate 153,465,082 of JADMNL010000026.1, read as the reverse complement.
GGCAGTGATTGGGGACACTGCCTGCATCAATGAGTCTATCCCTCTGCTACATGTGCTGAGGCAGACACTGCTGAGCATGCAGCAACAGCTGGAGGCAGGTGGTGACAGAGCAAGTCGCTCATTAATGGAACACATGCTGTCCACATTAGACTCCATCACCCACATAAGCTATATTCTGCAGTCTGAGGAGTTCAGGATTGCCACAATACTTGACCATCATTATAAATGCAGGCTCGCAGCCATAATACATTGTGGGCATCAGGTGGCAGACAGACTGACAGAAATTCTCACTCAGAGGGTAAATGGTGCACAGTTGCAATTATGGGGAAAGGGGGCTCAAACCCACATGAGGGTACTGCAGATCGAGCCAGTGTTCCTGCCACCTACTCATCCTCATCATCAGGAGTATAAAACTTCACCAAAACCATGCCACTTAAAGAAATCTAGGTTGAATCTCATTTGGACTGTCCTGAGTCAGGTGGGAGTTGCAGACATGGAGGAAACTGAGGAGGAGGAGGATGATCATTTTGCACGTCTTCGTGTAGCAAAACACATGGTAGATGCGTATTTGGTGGATATAAAGAACCTTGCCATTGCAGATGACCCACTGCTCTACTGGGGCAGTAAGGTCAATGACTGGCCAGCACTGACAGAGATTGCCCAGAAATATTTGAGCTGCCCATACTCAAGTGTCAGCGTTGAGCAGGTGTTCAGTTCAGTGGGTGCCACTGTGCATGACAGGAGCACCAATCTCTCTCTCAAAAATATTGGCGTGCTGACATTCATAATAATGAATCAGGCTGTCATTCCAATGAGAAGAGTAATGTCCCTTGTCACACCACCGCTTGACAGTGATGGTAATGAGGAAAGTGCTGTTGGCAGACTGAGATGTACCTCATCATTGTCTTGCAACATTGAAGTGGATGAAGCAGTGACGGAGAGGGAGTTCCCTTATGGTGACAGTTCCAGTTTTAAAGACTGTGAGGGATGCTTCCTGGATGACGTGGAAGAATAACAAACTCTCCAATTTATTTTCTCCTTCTCCCTTCCCACCCATCCCAAATGTAATCCTGGATGTCAAATTAATAACAATAATAGTTTCTGCATTCATTGATCTGATATAAATCCACAACTATTAATTAGTGCTGCTTTTTAATTGTGTCAAATGGAGCACCTGTAAACAATGCACTATGCCACTTACAATGAATACCCACTATAGCCAGCAAGACACACTGCAGCTGTGCAGCAGTGACTTCAACATCTCAGCCTTCTCCTCCTCTTCCTATCATCTCATGGGTGTAGTCACCTTGGATACTAAGACACAGGCAGAAACACATGGGACAGCATTTTCACCACCATATTGGTAGCTACTAGCATAGCAATTCATCAGGATAATGAATTTAAAATAAAAGCAAGGCACAGGCTGCCCGCTCCCCCAAATGTGATAAACAGAACTACCTCTTCTACCTTCTCTGTCCTCCCTGCACTGCTTCAGCTGTGTCCTCCTCCTTGCAGCAGATATAAAACAGCATTGGCCACCACTTCCACCACCATAGTGATGGTGCAACAGGCTTCACACACTACCACCAATGTGATAAACAGAACCACCTCCTCTACCTCCTCTGTACTCCTCTTGCCTGATTCATCTTGGTCCTCCTCACCAGAATTATCATACAGCATGCCACAACATTCGAACTCTTAGCCTAAAGAAGTGATGGTCTTATGCTCTATATCAAGCCACTGACTGAAGCTGGCAAGACCTTGTCATGTGGAACCACACTGCAGCAAGGACTTTCTTCATCGGCTGTGTGGTAAGACACCTGTGCTGTTCTTCAGAAACTGCAGCCCTTCTATCAGCCTACTGGAGGCAGAAAATCAGTCAATGTGACTAACTGCATAATTAAAAAGTTTTCACATCAACATGCAGGTTTCGCTGGTTCCAATACACACAGACACCAAAACATACACCATTGGACAGCCAGCAGTAGTACTCTGACAGTAAGTATCCTTATGCTTTAATGTTTTTCCTTTCCTTTCCTTTCCTTTCCTTTCCTTTCCTTTCCTTTCCTTTCCTTTCCTTTCCTTTCCTTTCCTTTCCTTTCCTTTCATTTTGTTCTCTCATTTGTTTTCTGATCTTAGATGTTTGGACAGGTGATGGCACATGTTGCTTGTGTTTAATTACTATGATGTAGACTCCTCCAGACACAATAATGCGTGACCATCACAGTACGGACATTATTTACCACAATGATCAAAGATTTCTGTACATTCCTTCACAAAAATCTTTGCTTGTCTTTACAGGTGCTATCTGGACTATAACTGGAATAAAATTATGTGTGAAGAGATTCTGCAGGCAAGCAAGTCAACTCCATCTTCTCAGTTGAGTCAACTCAAGTATATCACAACCCATACACAGTCTGCAAAGTACTGTACCTGAAATGATAACAACAGCAACAGGAAATACTGAGCATTGAATCCAGCACAATTTCCAATGAAAATGCCCACACCTTCATAAAAGGAAAACCAAAAATATTTACCTTGAAAGGTGCGTGCAATACCATGGATCAAGCTTGATGGAAATTAGAACTCAGCATGGCCTCCTGGGTCACTCAGTCAATATCTTTTGTTTGGTGAATCAAACCCATCATTGGAAAAAATACAGGCACAAGGAATACCTGTAAGGAAGAAGAGCAGAGACAGTGATTTACAAATACAATTAATGTATCAATTATGGTGGAGAAGCAAGTCCCCCCCAAACAAAAAAAAAATACTTACCTTCATTATTGGCCAATGCTGTACATGACAACGGTTCTCTGTCAACACATCAGGACAAAGTGTTTCTTTGCAGGTGGCTTCACCCCCCCCACCTCCCCATCTCTATGTAATTCCTCCGAGTTGGAGTTGGTTTGGGGTGGGGAAAAACACTGGGAGTCAGAGTGTCAGTGAACAATGAACCATTACAGTGACTTGGTGAGCTTTGTCACTGTGATGGTCATCACTGTTAAAATGTCAATATGCTGACATGCTACCCATGACAACAACATCTATGTTGTAGCTGTCCAGCAGTATGATGTCATCAGGCAAGGCAAGGCAAGGGCAAGGCAAATTTTATTTAAAAAGACGCCCATCCCAGAGGCTCTGGGCGCCGCACATTAATCAAATAAGTACAGCACAGCACAATAATAATCAATTAAATACACTGCTCCAAACAAATTAAAACACAATTTTCTACACAATTTGCTGTCCTCAGCTATAGCTACATTTAGAGTCTCTAAAACTAAAGTAAACATCAACATTTTTTTTAAAAACAAATACGAACTATCAAACATAGTCCGGGAATGCCTGATCGTACAAGAATGCTTTGAGGCAGGGTTTAAATACCTCAACAGATGGGGCCTCCCTAACAACTAAAGGGAGTGAATGCCACCGGATGGGGGCAGCGACACTAAATGATCTGTTGCCAGCAGTTCTTAGCCTCGTCCTGGGAATCATGAGGAGGCCCCTTGAGGAAGAGCAGAGGGAGCGGACCAAGACAGCAGGTGTAAGAAGGTCACTCAGGTAGCCAGGGCCCAGGCCATGTAGGGCCTTAAAGGTGAGCAAACCCACCTTAAAGAGGACCCTCCACCTAACCGGCAGCCAGTGCAGTTGACGCAGCACCAGAGTAATATGACAGTATTTAGACTGTCCTGTCAGCAACCTTGCTGCTGCATTCTGCACCAGCTGCAGTCAGTGCAGGGTACCTCCAGAGACCCCAAGATAGAGTACATTACAGTAGTCAAGCCTGGACATCACGAAGGCATGCACCAAAGTGGGGAGGTCCAGTGGCAGAACTAAGGGCTTGATCCTGGTGATATTCCTCAGATGATAAAAGCTAGTACAGACAACGGAAGCCACCTGAAACTCAAGTGTCAAACTGCTGTCAAGAATAACACCCAGATCACGCACCCTAGAGGAGGCCTTCAATGGTATAGAGGCAAAGGAAAGTCCTGTCTCTGCACCAGAGGCCAACCTATCATTCCTTCTGTTCGACTCCACCACCAGTACTTCCGTCTTACTGGGGTTCAGTTGCAACCAGCTGGAGGCCATCCAGTCATTGATTTCAATGAGGCAGCTGTTAAGCACTTCTGCTGCACAAGATGTTCCAGGGGCAAAGGAAAAGTACAGCTGGGTATCATCAGCATAGCAGTGAAAACCCAAGCTGTACTTCCTAATGAGCTCTCCCAGGGTTAGCATGTACGTGGCAAATAACATCGGTGACAAGACCACACCCTGGGGAACTCCGCACAGCAGGTGGTCAGAGGAGGAGGAGAAATTCCCCATCACTACCCGCTGCCTCCTGTTAGATAAAAAAGACTCAAACCAGCAGATGACAGAGCCGGCGAGTCCGCAGAATTCCCTTAGGTGTTCAAGTAACACTCGATGGTCCACTGTGTCAAATGCTGAAGACAGATCGAGGAGAACAAGAATTGTCCCCTCCCCTCAATCTCTAGCCCTAAGGTGGTCATTGTGCACCCCAACTAGTGCAGTTTCTGTGCTATGCCTTGCACGGAACCCAGACTGGAGAAGATTGTGGGCCATGAGATGCTCCTCAAACTGAAGCGCCACCACCTTCTTGACAATCTTACCTAAAAATGGAAGATTGGAGATAGGACGGTAATTTGCCTTGACGTCAGGGTCCAACAATGGTTTTTTCAGAAGGGGTCTCACCAATGCCTCCTTCAAGACATCAGGAAAGACCCCCTCTGACAAGGAACACCGGAGAATCAGGGCAAACACCAGGCTAATAGAGTCAACACATCTCATTAAGAAATGAGTTGGTACCGGGTCCAGTTCACAAAAGGTGTGTCGAAGCTTGGAGGCAATCTCATTGACCTCAGCCACCTACACCAGTCTAAACTCATCCCAAACAGGCGGAGTGCTCTCCGGTCACCCATGGCAACCACTGTCGGCCAGATTATGGTCCACTGGCGGAACACCCTGCCTGATGGCAGACACCCTGTCCATGAAGAACCGAGCAAACTCATTGCACAATGCATTTGAAAAGGCTACCTTCAGCTGTGGACAGGAAGGATGAAGGAGCCTGTCCACAGTTTGAAAGAGCACAGTTGGTCGGTTCCTCCTGGCAGCAATCTCCCTGGACAGGTATTCTGCCTTCTTATGGTTGATTGCACCCTGGTATGCACCATAGTGCACACGTAGGGCCAGTTTGTCTACCTCCAGGCTAGACTTCTACCAGCAGCACTCTAATCTCCAACCCAAGGTCTTCATCTCCTTGAGCTCCCCGTCATAACAAAGGGACCTCAAGTGAGAAGACCTGGGTCATACACAGACTGGTGCAAGGGAGTTAAGTGCACCAGAAAGCACCTTATTATAGGCTTTCACTACTGCGTACACACCCCCACAGCGTGCATTGTCCACACTAGATAGGTCAGCCACCGTCAAGAAACCCTCAGGGGTCAACCCCCTCAAAGGGCAATAGCTGACCATCTCTGCAGGGGGAGGGCTACTGAGGGGGGCCCTGAACTGGAACTTCACCATGCAATGATCAGACTAAATGACCCTATCAATGCTGAGACTATTTATCTCAAACCCCAGTGAGAACACCAAATCCAACATGTGGCCACCCTGATGAGTCGCGAAAGAAACTCTCTGCATAAAGCTCAGAGATGACATCATCTGGAGGAAGTTCAGGACACATAACTGAAAATGAATGAAACAGCATTAGGAACATATTCGATTTCGAATGGTAGCAATAACCCACTTTACAATGAAAAGAAAAAAAAGGTACTTACCTGTGCACTATGTCTATGAGTCATTATAAATCCACACCGGACAAGAGTCTGTATCTCAGGAAAAACAGCAGCACACAGCAGTAGCAGCATCTAAGCACCCTCTCCTTAAGCTATTTCCTCCATCCTCGCTGTAAACACAGCCACTTGATATTTGTGTTACATTACTGGGATGGAATGATCAAAGCTCACTCTTGTACCACTACGCAGTTTTGTATAACTTCTCTTGAATTTTCCTAATCTTGTTTTGCCTGACTTCTATGGCCACGGCAACAGCAGTATTTAACAGAAGGAAAGCATTTTTCTATCTGGGGACACAACTTTCCATTTCTTGCACAGTGGTTGTGGTGGTGGCGGGGTGACAGGCCCAAAAATGCTTACTACCATAAATACGTTTAAGTTCTGTAGCAAGTTTCACATGTGGTTTGCATAGCCTTCTCAGGTATATGCACAGGAGTATTTGGCAGATGGGAAGCATTCTCCCTCTGGGGACACAACTTGACATTTCTGGCACAGTGGTGGTGGTGGTGGTGGTGGCTAGTGATGGGGTGTGCAGCAGCCCCAAAAATGCTTAGTACTATAAATATGTTTATCTTCTCTTACAATTTCCTAATCTGGTTTTCAGCTCCATGTCTGGTGTGTGCAGGAACAGTATTTAACATGAGAAAAGCAGTTTCTGTCTGGGGACATGACATTTCTGGCACAGTGGTGGTGGAGGTGGCTGGCGATGGGGTGGCAACAGGCCCAAAAAATTCTTAGTACCATAATTATGTTTATGTTCTCTTGCAAGTTTCACATGTGGTTTGCAATGCCTTCTCATGCATGTGTGACAACATTATTTGACAGAAAGGAAGCATTCTCTGTCTGGGTAAACAACTTGACATTTCTGGCAAATGCAGTAAACATGTTAAGTGCTTAAAAAAGATTTATGTTGAACTTCTCAGGAGAATAGCTTATGTTTGTGTTATGGCTTTGCACTTCTTTGGGTGGTTGGTGGTTGCACACAACTACCAGTCATGCACCATCACATAGCAATGGGAAACAATTTATTTAATGTGGCAAATATTTGACATTTGTGGATAGCAGGAGTACACATGCATCACTAACAAAAACAAAGTCAGCAAAGTGATTCATGTGTATTGAGCACAACAGGACAGGGCAGGGTCATCAGGGCAAAGGGAATGAAGAAGTCTAAATATGGGACAAATTCAGGGAGTGAATAAGGGAAAGGATGGAATGGAACAGGGGCCATAACATAAAACAATTACACAACAAATTACAAAACAAATATTGTACAAAATGAAAAAAGAGGATAGAGAGGAACCAGACATAAGTTTTTTTAATCACATTTCATAATTGGTTTTAATGTTTTTTTTTGTGGGGGAAGGGGAATTCTGAACACAGCGTGTACAGAATAAACAAGTTTACTGACTGTAGGTGGTTGTAATCATGAAAACGATTTTAGAAACGTAGAAAATGTCAGCAGATGGGGAGCATTGATCCATCTATTCTGCCCATGTTTGCATTTGTTTTGGACTCCCCCCAAGCTTTAGCATCTAAATGATTCCAGGAGAGGGCATGTATAGGCAATATAGAGTCATATATTTTCAGGTCAAATTTGAACTTGAATTATGGGCCTGGTTCACTATTTCTTCTAAAAACCAGACTGTTATTTTAAGGTTGAAATGACTGTATAGTTGCTTTTCTACTAAGCTTGTAACTGTTCAAGGATATGCAAATGCATGCTTATGAAATGTACCTAGCTGAAATGTAAGCAAAATTCAGCTTGGCCTTCTTTTGTTTTCATATTTAATACGCTTTATTCAAAAGTGAAATAGAGTCAGAGTAAAAATACAACAGTAATCATAACTGTGCCCGACAATTACACCTGGAATTGGTAAACCACAGAATAAAAGCAATAAAACTTCCAGCAAACATGCTAGAGCATAATAACTCTGAGTACTGTATGAGTACTGACCATAATTTATAATAATTGCCAACCCCTCACAACCCTCCCCCCATCCATGCCCCACCAAAGCTACCAGAAGGTTATCCAATCTCCCAAAGGTTCCACCCCAGATGGTAAGATTCATACCTGTAAATTATGTAAAGGTGTTGTAAGTAACATAAACATCATTAAAATAAAAGCAATAGGAGGTGGCATATCCTTATACAGTCAACACGGTTTGCAGTGGTTCCCAGATCCTCTCACATCTGGATCTGCTTCCAGAAATATTGGCTACCAGGCACTCTGCCTGCAAAGCAAACAGGATTTCTTATACCATTCCATGAAACGAGAGGTGTCTTGATCTAACCAGTTACTCAGGATTACCTTCTTTACGCATGCAGATATCAAAGCCATGTGAGCTCTCTGGTTGCCAATAAGGTACCCAGAATAGCCCTCCACTATACATATTTCATGGAGAAATGCATCTGAAAGCCCCAATAGGGGATCTAGGCAATTAAATATAGAATTCCAAAAGGGAGTGATCTTCAAACAAGTCCAAAGAATATGGTATAGAGAACCAGGCTCCTGTCCACACCTGGAACATAGATCACTAGGAAGATAATAATAATAATAATAATAATAATAATAATAATAATAATAATAAAACTTTATTTATAAAGTGCCTTTCAGGCACCAAGGCACTGTACAAAATGAAACAATACAACAAAAACAAATATAAAATCAGAATCAACACAATATTAGCAATTTGCAATAAAACAAGGAAAATATGTATAAAATCAGAAAGCAACAATCCTAATTAATAAAAGCATGATTCCAAAGATGGGTCTTAAGTTCACACTTGAAAGTATCCATGATCCATCTTATGCAACCACACTGGGGTGTAGTAGAGATTATGAAGAATATAGAATTGCATAAGATGCTAATGATTCCATCTGATAAATTGATATAAATGTCTCCAGATGTGAGACCAGTTCCTGGGAGATGCTGCGGGAGGGAGAAACTGGTCCCAATCATATACTCTAGGGCCCTCACTAGCAGCCAGAAGTGTTTGTAAGGAATTATAATAATATGATACCAGATGAGAGGAAGGGGCTGAAGAAACCAGAGGGAATATCACAGAGCCAAGGGGACTTTGCCAAGGGCCTAGGTCAAAAATTGTGTAAGCATGTGAGTGATCTGAAAACAATTAAAGTAAGATGAGAAGGACCAATGAAATAGCTCTTGTACTGTTTGGAAGGGGAGTAGTTTATCATTCAAGGTTAGCTCTTGAACTGTTTCTATTCCCATACTTGGCCAAAAATGCCTGGACAACATTTGCCCAGTAATATGTAGATTAGGATTCCCCTCTAAGGGGTTGAAGAGTATCTTTATTTTGACAGACCCCCAGAAAGGAGCAAAGCTGTGAGTGAGTCTGTAAGGATGACCCTAAGGGGTATCCCGCAGAGGGAGTGGCAACTTTTTCCAGCTTAGCCTTCTTAATTTTTGATGACATTAGATGAAAACTACTTGCTCTTTAAATTGTACTGTATAAAAATATAACCATTTCTAGAGAGAAATATTATGGTATATCTGAAAAACAGTGCCATCATGATGATACTGCCCACCATCTAATGCCATCCAGACATGTGGTGTTTCTTAACATCTAATGCCATCAACTATGGTACTTTGAACATCCAACACCATCAAGATGGTATTCTCAAAATCTGATACCATTATTTTATTATCTGTAAACAACAAGTCTTTTTGTACCAACTTTAAGTCATGTGACCTCAGGAGAAAGAGAACAACATGTAGAATCCTGTGCCATCTACTATGCCTCAAAATCATGATGCGACAAGTCATTCAGGAACAAGACTCCCACCAGCTCCAAACATCTACACCAGATCAGACCATCGAGGGAGAGAATGCCAGTCACTCCCCCCTGCAATGAACCAGGTAAAAGCGAATGTTTGTCAATGACTGCAAGCCCTTGTCACATAAACTCCCTTGGTAATGTCTCATCTTTGGCAAGAGAGTAAAAGGGCTAGGAGTGAGATTTTACCTGGGGGGGGGGCTACATGTTCATCAAGTGGCTGATGTGTGTGCATGATTTGTTGAGAACTGCTTAAACTGTTATCATCTGGACTGGTTATATGCCAAGCTGAAATTGGGACTGTTGTACTGAGGGTATAGGCTAAAAAGAAACTGTTCAAAGAACATACCTTTAGAGTACCCCCCCCAAGGGAAAACAAAAGACTGTCAAGAATATCATGTTCTTCTAACAAGAAATCACTGGTACAAATATATTTATTTATTTCAAAAGTTTCACCAGGGAAGACATACTGAGCTGAATAGCAGCTCATTTCCAAATGTGTCCTGGGGGGAAGGGGTGAAGGAGAGGATAAAAAGTGAATTTATAGAACAGTATTTCTTTTTTCCAATTGTTTAACCAGGAGTGGCACACTAAGCTGAAACTTGTTTACAGGTGTGACCTGGTAGAACAGGGAAGTTAAGTGGCTTGTTCAGAGTCACACAGTATGCAAGTGGAGGCTGTGGGATTCAAACCCAGGTCTCCAGATTTGTAGCTCAGAGCCTTAAACCACTGTGCTATATTGCCTGCCAGTATTTACAAGTTTAACAAATAGTTACAGTGTTTATGAACAGGAATAGGACCAACCATATCCGTGAAATATGCAGTAAGAGGCACTCGGCAATAAAGCAGCTTATCAGGGTTAAGGCTGGAAAGCACAGAGGAATATAGTTCCAGGAACTATCCAGAGGGGGGAGGTAGTGGAGGATTTTACAAAGGGTAAGGCATTTATTTGATAGCAGATGGACAGGGCAGAGTTATAGGGGAAGGAGAATGCAGGGGGAAAATAATGGAGGGGTGAATAGGTAGAGTGGAGGAGAGGGGTGGAGACTCAGGTGCAATGGCATAAGGTAGAGGTGAAGTCACGGAGGAGAGAGGAGAGGGAATGAAGGGAAGTGGTAGAGCCTATGGATAAGGGGAGTTTAGGTAGGCAGAAGGAGAAAGCAGCCTGACCAACTGAAGATCACCTAGGCGGAGTGCTAGGCAGCGATAGCCAGAGCTGCAAAGGGAGAAAGAGGAGGGAATGGGGGGCAAGAGGAGACAGGCGAGGTAAGAGAGAAGAGAGCTAAGAAAATGGCTGTCAATAAAGGAGGAGCAACATGCATGGCATCTGGCTTCAAGATAGGGTAGAGAGAGGGTGGGGTGGGGTAGAGAGAGCAGGGGTAAGTGTGGGGAAGGGAGTCAAGAGCAAACCTGCAGAAGGCATGATAGAGCAGATCCAGTCTGGCCAGGCAGAAAAAAGCTGTGGCATAATTAATCACTAATTGCTTATGTGTCATAATTTTTGCTTCAAGTCTGTTGCTTAAAATAAAACTTATTGAATGGTATAGTACTGGTTTCTTGTTTTTGGCTTGCCCTGTGAACCTCAAAACATTGTGGGAGTTACTGTATGTGAGGTCCATTTCACTGGGATTAAGATTTACTCTTGGGCTAGTGTAAAGTTAATGAGGTCGCCTCCAACATGTTTGACTTTCAACTTTGAGTTTATTTAACTAAAACTGGATCATAATAATCACACCTGCTCAATATATCCTGTGTTTCTTTGTGTTAACAGATGTCAGATTTTTCCAGTTCTTAACATAAATACAAAAACGCATTATTTATGATTTTTTTTGGCCACTGCCCTATGTTGAACTTTGACATCTGAAATCTGCCTTCTGGGGAGAGGGGATATCCATTAATTACATTGGTGTCCTCTGCAAGTACTACCATAAAGTCACTCTAACAGAAAACAACAAATTAGCAGCAATGGGTGTGAACTTGAGTGATGGTCCTCCTTCATGGCTGGCACAAGACACTGTTTATGAATCAACTGCTAGGAGTGGTGTTTACTGATGTGTGCTGGATCCTACCTCCTGGACAGTGAATACTTGATACAGTATTTTTGACTAAGATCTGGCCACAGACTGCTGGCTTGGAAACAGATAACATCACAAAATTTTGCCCACCACATTGCTGCACAATACAGCAAGTACATTGCATCCTAGGTTTGGTGCAGGCTAAAAAAAGTCATTATAAAATTGTTGCATTGTTTCACAAATCAGTATGGCTGTTTACAGGCCCTTGGGTTTGAACACATATTCATAGGAATTTAAAATGTTTTGCTAGGCAAGCGAGGCAAGGCAATTTTATTTATGTACTGCCATCTCCCGAAGGTTCAGGTTGCTTTGTAATAATTACATTAAAAGCCTCATGACAATTTTTATAACAGCAGACAACAAGCAATTTACTGCATCTGATCACTTCTGGTGTAAGCATACAGTCATGAAGAAGAAGAGTAAGATCATTTCATAGTAGCAATAATCCCCATCTATAGCATACTTCACTTCTACCTATTTGCTTTTAAGATACATAATGTGCCTTCACCTTCAGCATGGGACACATAACTACTGTCAAAGGCACTTAGATGCTGATATAGGCTGAAACATTGGGGAGTACTGCTTCAATATGTATACAGTATATGAAATCTGTTATCAGAAATATTTTAACGCCAAAAGTTTCATATTTTCAAATTTATCTTGTGTGTGCATTGTATTTGGAAAACTGACTTCTGAAATGTGTGTTTATTCTAACATTTATGAGGTTTTCTTGCTGTTCACTACAGTATGGACTGAGCGGCGATCAACATCAGGTGGATCTCCAGCAGTCGGGAGCCAGTGATTTATCCATTCAGCAATCCAGTAAGCATTTTTATTGATGTGAACTATAGTACATTTTCTATACAGGAGGTGACCACCAGGAAAGGCAAACTTTAGGTATTACTCTTTTTTGCCAACTCACCACCTTATCGATGATAACTATCATGCAAGCATAGTGGATGAATATGAAACCAATTCAGGAATGGATTAGTTGCTGTAAAGTGCTATCAGGCTTGCAGTTACATAAAATAAAATATGTAATCTCATGCTCATGCATTGGATAGTCTGAAGTAAAACTGGTAACAACATTAATGTCTTGTTCTGTTCTGGTTTGGATTGTGAATTAGATATGTAACTTCTAATATTGGCCTGCCACATTCACAACTGGACCCACACCACCCTGGCAATAGGTCCTCCAGGTCTTCACCTCTGCTGCGACTGGCCAGATGGATAGTGAAGAAGGTAGCCGAAGATGCAGAAGGAGACCTTTGCCCTAGGGGGCAAGCGGGGGGGCACAGCAGTGCATTGCAGGTGGGCCTGGAGACATGGCCAGGTGAGTGGTTGGGTCTCAAGGAATGGGAACCTGGACTGGAAGAGAGTGGAAGGAGGACACGACCAGTGTCCTGGGAAAGAAAAACAAAAGCTGGAAAAAAAAAAAGATATGTAGCTTGTAGATACGTAGCCTGTAGGTATTGGCAGATTATTTCCTAGGAATAAGAATAGGTCATGTACAGGGACATATAGGATTACTGTAAATTAGAAAATAAATTTCGACTATGTTAGTGGGATGCATTTATGGTAGGTATAGGGCAAATATGAGATACTGTTAGCATTAGCATCAGGGGACGAGTTAGATGCTTATAGAAAAAGTCACATATTCAGGCTTGAAGTCAGTTGTTGATAAAGAGAATCACATACAAATTACAAGTGTTCTATTATTTAAAGAACTTTAAGGGCCAGATAAAAGCCTCACTCACATGAATCTGCATCATTTATTATGTTCTTCTTTAGTATGTCACATCTTATACTGCTGTAAGAACTCATAAAAGCAGTGGAGAGCACTTGCTGTAGAAACTACCTTCCAAACAGAGTTTAATTTCCAGATAAACCACATACACTAATGCACATGTTAGAAAGAAACAGATGGAAAATGTGGGTTAATACCAGGAAAAGTAAGGTGTGAAACAGATTTTTTACCAGACTAGGATAGAAACTGATAGACCTGGGATGCTCACTGTCAGGACTATTTAAGGAATTAACTATGTTTTAATAATTTGAAGTCAGTACCTTAAGACATTTTAGTTTTAAACCAATTAAGGCCTATCACAAACATCACCAAGATTCTATTTTCAGGGACTCTAAGCTGAATCAAAGGTTAAGCCCACATTACCAATTAAGAATAATGAATTAGAACTCAAACTTTGAAAGTCGTAGACTAATCAATGTATTAATGCATTTATCTTCCAAGTGTTCTTTATCTAACCCTTTATGGATTAACAAAAGCAGCAGTGTTTGCTATATATTAAAGATGAAAAATATACGCAGAATGTACAAGGTTACATTTAACCAGTTAATGAGAATGTATTGGCCTTGAAACAGCCCTTCAACAAAATGTCAGAATACATTTGTCATGCCGAGGTTATACATTTGTTCAGTTTTTATTATAAATGTGTTGAATAGTTTGGCAGCGAAGCTGATATTAGCATGTGCCAGTCTATGAATGAGGCTGACACATAGTACAGTAGTAGCAGTAGTATTTTTTTTTATTTCATAGAATTCCCTTTCTGTACCCAAGGTGCTGGAATATGAATTAATAATGGCAGAAATGCAACTTGGAGAAAGGCAGGGTGTGGGGGGAGCACTATAAAAATAAAACGTAGTCCAAGGTGCAAACAAAGAGTGCCAAATACAGTTACAATAGTATTACACTATAACTGCTAAGTGCAAAAGTGTGGCTCCATGATGCTGGTTCAACAAGAAACATGTCGACCAGCATCACAGCGCCAGGCTCCATGTCAACTGCGAGCTGCGGTGTAAGTGTTTTTATCGGGGGGCTTTGCCCCTGAACCCCTCATGTGGGAGGCTCTGCCCCCCGCACCCCCTGTACTAATAGATTCTAACTCCAGGTCAGAGTTAGTTCAGGGAGGGGGTGCAGGTTGGGGGAAGGGGTTACCTGGTCCCAGCGGAACTTCTATGGCGGCATGGCGCTGTTGTTGATATCGATGCATATCGCCTTAGAAATGATGCTGTTCGGGGGTGTATACCCAAAAGTGCCACTAACAAAATAAATAAAATAGGGTTTACTGTGAAAAGAGCATGGACAAAATAGCGTGGGCAAAAACTGCTAGCAAAACAGCACCGGGGACTTGATGGTGGGAAAATAACATTTTATGGGGGTCTACAACCCCCACACTCCCCATATTGGGGTGCTTTGCCTACCTCATTCCCTGACCAAATTATAACAAACTCCACAAGGGATGCATGTCAAGGGAGGGGCAAAATTTGGGTGGGCAGGCAGAGTATTGTGTGGATGTCCACAGTGAACACAACATGAAGGGGGGGAGAAGAATGAGGAGATCGGGGTGTATCCCCTACTCTAACTGTGTGGTAGGGATCAGCTTGGGGAAGGGGGGCAGATACCTACAGTAAATGTGAGATGGGGAGGTGGAGGTGGCCTCACAGGAAGGGACACAAAAAAGCAAAACAAAAAGAAACGCTATGTGGCGAGTGGAACCTGAACCCAGGGTGCCGTATGATCCACCTCCATTCATAGCCTGTTACTCTACCCTCTGAGCCACAGACCCAGCACACTGACCAAGCACACATTTAGGAGGTGAGAACAGCCCCAGGGATGGCGCTGTTATGTCCAAACTATACTTTCCCTGTAGTTGTTTTCACTAACGCTACTGCATATTGACCTTGTGGTTCTGTCCCACACTGTAACACCCACGCTGTATTAGCCGGATACCATAAAATAGCAAAATGAGGCTCCCTGTACATTAAAAGTGAGTAGAACCTAACTGTGTAATCCTCAGTAAGGACAGGCTGAAAATCATAAATTTGGTAGCAGTTTTCTTAGTAGAATAATTCCATAAGTGGCATATTGGCAATGACTGAGTGAGTGGAATGGTAAAAGGCCTTAGAGGTGGCAGTATCCAAACTGAAATAAATAATCACAAGTCAATGGGTTCTTTGCTTGATTAACATACTGTTGACAATGGAGTTATGACTGGGAAAAGGCTTATTTATCTGTATGAGAAGCTCTCAGGAACATTACTAGGGTATAATTTGTCATGATAACTCACACTACAGGCATCAATTTGCTCCAGTGGGCTCCAATGAAGGTTGCATGGTGATTGGTACAGGAGGTGCCTACTCTCTCTCTCCAGTGGAACACAGAGGAGCCAACAGTGGCTGGAGCTCATGCTGACCTCTAGTCCAAATCTGATCTGCTTCAGCACAGCCTCGCCCAATCGAAACTGCTATTAAATGCAAAAAAAAAACAAAAGTCATGTACTTCCATTCCAACTACAAGAATCCCAAGACAACTGCTCTCACATCCCTGCCCCCCATCAAGACTTTCCTTGATGATGATCTCGAGGTAGTTGCCAAATTTAAATATCTAATATGTGAGTTAGATCAACACCTAACATTCTTGGACCATACCACATCACTAGCAAAGAAACTAAGACAAAGAATCGGCTTTTTTAGAGAAACAAATCACTTTTCACCACTGACGCTAGGCTACATTTAGTTCAGACTATGTTGATACCACTGCTAGACTATGCAGACATTCTATATGGCCATTGCTCAGTCTCCCTGCTACACAAACTAGATGTCCTGTACCACAGGCTGATACGTTTTATAACCAACGCCCACCATCGCACCCACCACTGCAACCTTTATGACGCACTAGGCTGGACTTCCCTATCAACTAGATGTCTCATCCACTCTCTCATCTGGCTTTACAAAGCACTTTCATCTAAACTTCCTCACTACACCATAGGTTTCTTTCAGCACATGGCCTGTCCATACCCCCTACGTAGTAATTCTTACATTACTCTAGATGTACCTAGCATCCGATCTCATTTCGATGATATGGCCACAAGCTGTGCCCTCCCAAATGCCTGGAATAAAGCCCAATCCAGTCTTAAACTTCAAAGCCTAATCCCCCTAAATAGATTCAAAACACTGGCCAACTGCAAGCTTAACAGCTCCTGTACGTGCCTTAAGTAACTATTACCCACATGTCCTGCTGAGCAACATTTTGCATCCCCTTCGCCCCTCACCTAGCACTCCCCTTCGACTCTTCCCCACCTCCCTAGCCCCCACCCCCCATAATCACTCAGAATATCCAATCAATTTCTACCACTTACTCCTTCCCACTCTAGACCTCATCTCACATGTCAACCCACCCCGCCCCTACTAATTCCCTTTCTTTGCCATCCCTCACTGTTCACCCTCTCTCCTCAGACTGGAATTAAAATTCACGCTAACCCCTCTGTTCCAAACTGCTCTCCCATTCATAGTGTCTTGCTGCAATCTGCATTAAGATTATTGTTTTAGCCTGTCGCCTACTGTATGTAGTCCTGCATATCTGTCCTTACCTAATTATGTACTGATGTAACTATTGTATAATTAGTACTGTTGTACTCATGCTCTTATGCACTTGTAATTATGTATTATGTTTTGTATCTCTTGTATCGCTCGTGCTTGTATACATGTTGTATGTTCAGGACCTCCTTGTAAATGAGCCTGTTCAATGGAGCATTTCCTGTAAATAAACTTGAGTTAGTTGAGTTAGTTAGGTGCCAGCACTATGAATTCTTTAGCTTTATCTGCCTAGTCCAGTAAGCCCTAGGTGAGCAGGCATTACTGGTGGCACAGGCAGTAACTTCCTACTCCAGTACGCCCCCCAAGACAATTGCAGTATGGCAGGCACTGATTGACTCCACCCACTTCAGGAGGTCCCTCAAGAGCCACCGCTATGGCCAGCCGTAGAGATCGGCACTGAGACAGCCTTTACAGCCGGTAGTAGAGCACTGTTTCTATTGTCACTTATATACTGTAATTCATGTACAAATAAGTGGGAACAAGAGAGAGAAGTTCATTGATGTACCTCACCCTAGTCTCAATAACCATTGACTAAATAAATAAATGCTCCTTTTCACTTTATTTATTCTTAGCTACTGGGTAAGTACACTGGGTAACAATACACATTTACAGACACAACCCAGGCAGTAAACAAAATGCGTACATTTGCGTAGTACCAGCACAGGTATAAAATCACAGGCCATATAGAGAACTGCTTACAAGACAAAACAATATGAAAGTAAAGGTACATAGAAATAGCACTTCGCAGTAATCATGTACATGGGATATGATACACAGTATTGTATGAATAGTCTACTGCTGTGCAAGTGTGATTACAGTGGCAGTTCTGGCTGGATTGTTCAAGTGCTCCACACTTGCAATCATGGGTAACTAAACTGTAACTTCCTATCATAGGGCCTGATTTACTAAACCTATGTGCCACACGCAGGTGGCATGAAGGCTATGCTAAGTTAATTTGTCATGTAAACAGGGGCAAGAGAGGCTCCCATGGCAGTCATCAATCTTCACCTTGCAGACCTGCACACACCCACCAACCCGATCCTGTCCATTTTAGTTATTTATTTATTAAATTTTGATGACTGGGTAGACCCACTGGGCCCCAAAGGTTCCTTTTTCAGGTGTGACTCGGAGATACATTACATGGAGAGGTACAGGCAGTGGAAAGGTAACCGTATACATACAGGTTCAATAAATACAGGTTTTGTCCATATTTTGCAGCAAGTTGGGTAACTCCTTTGAGGTCATACCAGGAGATTGGATGCTTAAAGCATTCACTAAGCACCTTAACGTGATTCACATTCTCAGGTTTCCAGGTGTTTTGAGATCTTGTGACATGTCTGCCACAATGTTATTAGTGATAACTAATGATAATGTTTGGAAACAATAGGCAATTCTAGGGAATTAAGCAATTAGAAAGTGATTGATCTGTCTGTTCTTGCTTAGATCCTAATTTACATGACTAGAAAAGAAGGAACCCATTGCTGGGCACCGTTCAACACATGACTGCAAATGCCCAGATGGGTGCATGACTTATATCAAGAACTACCCTGCCATATGAATCTAAACACCCTCCTGCTTCTTTACTCTCAGGGTTGTGACAGCTCCACCAGGAAATAATGGCCCATGCCCAGGCCACCTTCTTGCCTTGGGGTCCAGGGCACATGTCAGCTAGTTCAGGGCATTTATTAACAACATATCCCACCACTTAAGCATTCAGTAGTCTCTGCTGTTTCTTGCAATATCCCAGGATCCCCTGTGAGTGTGTCATAGGTGATCAACTGGGTGGCTCGACTGGGCTTCCATTGGAAGCCCAGTATCCAGCTTGGCTCCCCCATCCTGGTCTCCCCTCCCACTTGTGGCACTCTGCACTAGCATATGGGGTAGCCAGTGGTAGTGAATGCTATCAGCATACTAGGCATCTCCATGGCATCACTGTGCAGAGCTTCATGGGCCAGCAACATGGGTACTGCCTCTTTGGTGGCACCATTATTAAATCAAGCCCATAACTTGCAGCATAATTTGTTGCTGTATGTTAAGCCTCTATCTCACACTCATAAATTTCATTTTTGTTTCTCCTGTTGCTAATCTGTAATCTATAGGAAACAAGGGCTGATTTTTCCAAAATAATTGCATGGCCTTGTGGTATTTATCATAGAAATCAGCATGGGGGGGGAGGCTGTAAAACCAAGGGAGGCAACAACTGCCCACCTCAGATGATGGTGCATAAGTGAGAGAGTGCCTGAGGAGAGTAATATCCCCTAGGGCTGGGGCATAAAAACACAGGGATGGTGACAAGACAAGAAAAGGGGGGTATAAATCAGGTAAGCATGGGTAAAGAATAAAAGGACTTAGGGAATGGAGGCGGTTAAAATGGAAGAGGTGGCTGAAGGGGAGCTTCATGAAACTGCACAGGCAGGAAAGGGTAACATGGAGGAGGCTAGCAACAGTAGACCTGTCAGTCTTACTTCAGTGGTGGGGAATTAATGGAAACCCTGCTAGAGGGAAAACTGGTAGAGTGTCTTGAATCCAATGGGCTGCAAGTCCACAAGCAGCATGGCTTCTTGGGGGGTGGGGTTGTCATGACAGACAAATATGATTGATTTCTTTTACTGGGTGACCAGGGAAATAGATCACAAGAGGGCAGTGGATGTCATCTATCTCAACTTTAACAAGGTCTTCGACATTGTGCTGCAGAGAAGACTGATAAAGAAATTGAGCAGCCTGGGAGTGGGGTCCAAAATACTGAAGTGTGTTAGAAACTGGTTAATGGATAGGTGACAGAGAGTGGTGGTTAATAACACTCACTCTCATGATGGAAGAGTGACTGGCGAGGTGCCACAGTGCTCAGTACTTAGGCTGGTCCTCTTCCATGTCTTCATAAGAGACATTGTGGAAGGTATGCTTTTTTTCAGATGATGCCAAAATCTGCAATAGGGTGGACACTCAGGAGAGGATGAGAGAATGTATGAGGATCTTGGGAAACTGAAGGAGTGGTCAAGAGTATGGCAGGAAGATTGCAATACCAAAAAGTGCTAAATCATGCATCTAGGGCCTAGGAACATAGGAGATGATCACAGTATGGAAGGAAGGAGTACTGACATCACTGAGCAGGAAAGGGACCTTGGAGTTATTGTAACTGACAACCCCAATATGTCAGGGCAGTGTCACAAAGCAGTGGGTAGGGCTTGTGGGATGCTGGAATGCATAGGGAGAGGTATCTCTAGCAGGAGAAGGAGGTGGTATTGCTACTGTATTGTTTGCTAGTGGGACCCCACTTGGAGTACTGTGTCCAGGTCTGGAGGACACACCTCAGAAAAGACATATACAGGGCAGAGGCAGTCCATAGGAGTGCACCTACAATGGTGCAGGGGTTGCACACAAAGTGCATGAAGCACATGAAGGCTCACACCTGGAAATTAAAATTTAACTCCTCTAAATGCAAGATGTTACATCTATGGTGTAGGAACCTCAAACATGAGTACACCCTGGGAGGGAAGGTGTTGGGGGCCACGGTAGGGGAAAAAGTCCTGGGGGTCCTGGTGGATGCCAGCATGAAAAACTCTGAGCAGTGTAGGAGGGCAGCAATAAAGGCAAACAGGATGCTGGGCTGCATCGCATGGGGGAATTAACTCAAGGTGCAGGAAAGTAATTCTGCCACTGTACAATGGCCTGGTTAGACCATACCTAGAGTACTGTGTACAGTATTGGAGACCACATTTGAGGAGGGACATCCAACTCCTGGAAAAGGTCCAGAGAAGAGCAACCAAAAGGATTCGGGGTCAAAGAGAGTTGGCATACGAGGAAAGATTAGAGGAGCTCGGTCTGTTCTTGCTAGAAGATAGGAGGGATGTGGGGGACATGATTGAGGTCTTTAAGTACGTCATGGGAATCAATAAGGTAAATTAGGAGGGGATCTTTAGAATAAAAGTGGGAGGTATCACCAGAGGGCATATTTTGAAGCTGGAAGGAGGAAGGATGAGGGAGGGAAGAGGAGGAGGCATTTCATTGAGAGGGTGGTAGAACCGTGGAATGAGATGCCCGGTGAGCTGGTTCTGGCTTCTATGGTGGAGGTGTTCAAGAGAGGGTGGGACAGGTACAAAAAGGGGATGAAGCAGAGGGAGGGCAGGAGCAACAGAAATGGGATAAGGGGGGATGGCTTTGGTACCCACCCAGGGTTCTGAGGCACGAGCAGACTTGATAGACCATAAGACCTACTCTGCTGGTGACTAGTATTTTAGTATGTTATGTTAGAGACTGAGTGATCTAAACATATAAATCCTGGAAGAGAGTAGAACAAGAGGTGACATGATAGAGGGATACATTTTGAAATACTGAAACTCAGTATCCAGAACTCTACAAGACCGAGTTCAGGAGACTGAATTTCAAAAGACTGCAAGGTTGTTAAATGTAAAGTGGGGGGCTCTGCCCCCACATCCTCTGCACCGCCTGTAACTAAGATAACCAACTCTGAGGGGGAGTAGGCCTCGGAGTTAGAATAAAAAGTTACAGGGGTGGGGGGCAGAATAACAGGTAGCAAAATTGTCCATGTCTGGGAAATGAACCCAGGTCTACAAGGCCATGCTGGCCGAGCTGCCACTGACTCAGGCCTCCACACCATGGGAACAGCTCAGCCAGCTTCTGCATTTTGCAGGGAGTTGTGATGTCTGGCTAGGGGTAAGGTAGTGGTCTGTCACATCTGCTTCTTCCTGTCAGGTGTATAGGTGTCAGGAGACTGAACTCAGTCCCATGAGTTTCGGGATTCCGTATTTCTGTCTCCGGAATAGATACCTGATAGAGACCTACAAGTACCTCATAGGGGTGAACAGGATGCAGAAGAGGAATCTCTTTTAAATGAAATAAAACAACATGCCCAGGGGGCATGTAATGAAGTGAGGGGAGGAGTTTAAAGGGACACTGTCAACCTGTTTTTTATCATATTATTTGTAGTTGAAACCCCACATTTTATGATTGCTTACCCTCTCTAAAATTCACTGATGTTGCTGTTGTTTTGTCTGTCTCCTTGCTTAGTAGAACAGAAATGCATGGCAATGTATACTTATAAACAACCTTGTTTTTGTTTACAAACCTGTTTCTGTTCTTACTGCATACTTCCTGAGCATTAGAAATATACCCAAACAGTGCAGTCAGTCATAAGGCAGTAGCCTCCTGAGCTCCCACTGCATCATGGGGGCTAGACTGTTTTTTGGGTGTATCCAAATCCAGGAAAGATGCATTTCGAGTTGATCAAGGAATGTAAACAAACGTGTTTTGGTGTGATAACACTAGCATGTTAGGCAGTCTGCTTTTTACCTTTTTAAAGAAAATAAGAGTCAGAATCAAACTACCAGCTACATAAACAATCTTTACAGAATTATGGCACTCATAAAATAAGTTTTTTTTTTAAACTAGGGACACTTTGAGACCTAATGGGGTTGACAGTGTCCCTTTAAGAGGGATATGAAATACTACTTCACTGAAAAGGTGGTAGATGCCTGGAGCAGACTACCAATGGAAGTGGTGGAGTAGAAAGCAATAGGGGCCTTTAAGCATGCACTGGATAGACATAGGGGTATATTAGTAAATAGGCAGGGAAGAGGGATGGTTGAAAGAGACCAGTTAAGGTCTGTGGAGACAAATTAGTCAGGAAACATCTGGGCAGACTGGGTGAGCCAAGCAGTTCTTTTCTGCCAACAAATTCTATGTTTCTATGTTTCTGCACAGGGCATTAACTCAGCTAAATCTAAAGTTTGCAGTGAAGTCCCAAGCCATTTTTAGGGCAGCAGTGGGAGTAGCCATGCAGACCTCTTTCTATCAAAAAAGCAGTCAGCCGCATTCCTTCTAACCAAACGTGTTGGAGTTGCAGCACAGTGGCCTCTGTGATCATGAAGCTCTCAGTTGTCTGTCCCTATTGGCAGTTGCACTGCACTATTTGTTGCTCTGTTGGTGGTCATGGCAGAATATGGCACACTCCACCATGTCCAAAATGGCCACCAAACTATATTGCGTATGCGCAACTACTAGTGCATTCACAGTACATTGTGGTGGCCATGTTGGTCATGGCAGACTGTGATGTGTTCTGCAATGAGCGCCAATTTCTTTTCTTAAAAAATTATACATATCCCCCCACCTGACCCTCCCTCTCAGCACCCAGCCCCTCAGAAACATAATAGTGACACCAGGGGTGCCCAATCCCTCAGTGTCCTGATCACAAATCCAGTGGCACTGGGGGGTAGCAAGTCCCCCAGTGTAGGAATCCTCTTTTTCCCAATTTGTCAAATTTATAGTTACCTCCCCCACCCGACCCTCCCTCTCAGCATCCACCACCTCCACCACCCCACTCCCCCAGAAATATAACAGTGGCACTAAGGGGTGCTCAATCCCCCAGAGCAGAAATCCTCAATTTTTTTAACCTGTAAAAAAAAGTCTATCAATGTCTTTTGCAGCTGTTAGACTCCCTCTCTACCCAACAACCTTCCCACTCAGCACCCACCACCCTGCACCCCCCAAGCCCTAACTTACCCGTTGGGGGTCCAATGACGTAACCCGCTCTGGACCACAGACATGTCGTCACTCTTCAAAGCCAGACCATGAACTGAAGAAACAGGTAAGTGGTTCAATGTATTTCAATGGTGTTTTGAATTAATGGCATAAATTGGCCATTTTTTCATATTTTTAGTCCAATTTTTCTACATGCCTTTTTCGGGACACCGTCTCATGAACAGTTTTACTGTCATTAGACAAATCTGTACCGAAAGGTAATTTCGCAGTCCCTGTCTGAAATCACCCTTTGGGCAGGAGCTGAAAATGTTTTCTGCCCTTGTTCATTAGGTGGGGTCATAAGAAGACTATGTTGAAAATCTGGTGTAAAAATATAAAAAAAAAAAGTTATGAGCCTACATTGAATTTTAAGAAAACACAGGCTTGTAACATTTGTAATATTCAATATTTTTGCCCCAGATTTACAACATAGCCATATTTTTACAGCACCTCATGAATGCAACAGCTGTTATTTTTCAAATCCTGGCCAAAATGTTATTTTACATCCCGAAATGTGAATTTGTGGTTACTGCATGAAATCACCTTTCAGGTAGGAGTTGAAAATGTTCTCTGCCCTTGTTCATGAGATGGGATCATAAGATGGTTATGTTCTAAATTTAGTATAAAAATACATTTTTAAAAAAGTTACAAGGCTATGCTGAATGTTTGCAAAAGCAGGCTCGTAAGTTTGATAATATTCAATATTTTTACCCAGACTTTTCAACATAGTCATTCCTCTACAGCACCTCATGAATGTGACAGCTGTCATTTTTCCAACTGCTGCTCAAAATGTGTTTTTGTGTTCTGAAAGTTGATTTCAAGGCTATGTTGAAAATTTGGTGTAAAAATATTAAAAAACACATTTTCAATATTGTTCGTCCAAATGGCTGCAGACCTATCGGCTCTGGTCAGGTCATGTTAAATAGAAACACATAAACATAGAAATTGTCAGCAGATAAGGACCACTAGGCCCATCCTGTCTGTCCATAAGCCCTGTACTTGATTACAGCTTCTGACCCTCCCTCTGCTTTGCTACTTTGGTTCCCCTGTACCTGTCCCTTGCAGGTTTAAATCAAACCACAGTGCTCACTCCACCACCTCCTGTGACAGCACATTCCATGCATCCACCACCCTCTCTATGAAGAAACATTTCCTCACATTCCTTCTTAACCTGCCACCTTCCAATTTCATGTTGTGCCCCCTCTTTCTTGTACTAATCCTGTATTGGAAGATGTCTCCCACCTGCTAAAAGCCATGGAAAAAGTCACACTGTACAAGAAAAGTTTCCCAGTGGTGGCCATCATTTACCTCCTTGAAAACAAAATTTACTGAATGGATCTTATCCTGGGAAAATAAATAAATAAAAATTGTTAGGCATGCCACAGTCCCATATACCAGTCTCTGTGTACCTAAACTACAGCCAGAAAGTGCCACAGATGAAGAATATTGGTGATCCATTCCAAAATATTGCACCCCATGTTAGTTGTTGAAACACATTCAGAGGGCATGCAGCCTGCAAGACCATTAAACAATCCAGCACCACATATTCTATAAGAGATCTGCTCTTTTCCTCAGGTGAGCAGCTCAAACAATGAAAAGATATGTGGATATTTTCTGTGACTGCAATGCAGAACACAGGTTAAATTCATATCATTGAGGAATATGGTTTCATTTGCTTTTTTTGTAAATGTCTAATGACATTCTTTCATTTGTGTGTCTGTGATTATAAACACTGGTACAGTTTCTGAAAGAGATGTTTCATACTAGACAAAGATCTACCAGAAGTTGAATTCAGT
Organism: Neoceratodus forsteri; assembly: GCA_016271365.2. NCBI lineage: Eukaryota > Metazoa > Chordata > Ceratodontiformes > Ceratodontidae > Neoceratodus > Neoceratodus forsteri. Next base: position 153,439,670 of record JADMNL010000026.1, on the reverse strand, counting down.
ATCTTCCCAGTTTACAAACCAGTGCAGAACATAATAGTTTAGCTCCATTTTGTTATCTATGCAAATGTAACATTTTAATTATATGCATTGTATAACTGGTTGAAGCTTAATCCCTCCTTTCAAATAAGAAGTAGTTCTGGTATAACTTATTAATATCCACTGATGTTAGTCAGTGTTGTAGACATACCAAAAAGACAAAGAACCTCCGCACAAAACTACTGAGAAAATGGTGATTTACATAAACGTTCCATGATGCTTTGTATTATAGAAACACATACTATGATGGCAGAAAAAGACCACTGATTAATCCTGTCTGTCCATAACCCCTAACAGACCTGGGACCTATTGTCCATACAGAGTTCTAACCCACTCAGTTCACTGCCATGCTCCCCACCCTACTGCTATCACCCTGAGCAACCATCAAACCCTTCACTCCATTCCAGTCATTTTTGAAACCATTGATAGTTTTAGTGCCACCTATATCAGCTGGCAGATTGTTCCAATGCTCCACCATCCTTTCTGTAAAACAAAACAATTTCACTCCATCTTGAATCTTCATGCACCATCAGTTTCCACTCATGCCCCTGTGTTCTTGATCTGCTACTTATGCTAAATAGTTCCTCACAGTTTACCTTGTTCATTCCTTTCAGGAACTTGAAGCTCTCTATCATATCTCCCCTCTCTTGTCTGGCCTTCAGTGAGTACATGTTCAATGCCTTGAGATGATCCTTATAAGAGCTTACTCTAGGGGCAGATAACCTTACCCACAAATGTGCCCTGTATGAGCAAACCAAATGGCTTAATCTGAATAACAGGATAAAGTACCTGATATGCCTTCTTGGGGAGAAAGCACTGCTAGGCCAAGCACCCCCCTGCATCCAAAATATCCTCCAAGTGGCTGACTTCCTCTGCGACACAAGGGACAAAGCTTGGAATTCCCTCAGTGTTCCTTTCAGAAGGGCATGCCTTGGCCAACAATCTTTTGTGTATAGGGCCCATAACTAGCTAAACGAGATCCCAGCTGAAATACAGTAAATAATGCAGTGTACCTTCCAGCCTGCAATCTAGAAATGAAGCAATACCTAGGCAAATTCAGCACTTGCACTTGCATGATATAAATATGATCCTCCAAATATAGCTATTGTCTCTCCCATACACCTTAACAAATCTCTGTTGTTTGCTGGTTCACCTTTATCCTGTATTACTCCCACTCACCTATATTCATCTTTCTGCCTATGCAATTACACACACTAGTATCTCCTCCTCCTCCTCCACCTGCTGTCTCATCCTTAATTCCTCTCACCCCCAAAGTCTAACTTCGTATGCTCTACTCACTGACCTGATCTAAACCCTTTGCCTACTCCCCTCCAATAGCCTGCCTCCCTACAGCCTAGTGAGCCACAAACTTCCCTCCACCAACCTCCATACTGAACCTACCCTCTCTCCTTATGTCCCCCACTGTTCACATTAATCAGTTGTATCTGAACTCAATTTTGACAAACGCTGATACACTTGGCTGCTGATATTCCAACTCAGTGTCTAAACTTCTTAATGTATTGTGTATGGTTATGTTGCTTATGTAGCTTGAGTCTTTGTCTATATGGTGTATAACAATTTGTAATGTCTTGCACTGCTAACGTGGAACCTTTATAAATGAGCACCTTGCTCAAAGGTGATCTCCGAAGTATTAAATAAATAAATGAATAAAATCTGCCCTGTGGCCCTGAAACATTTTGGTCACTCTACATTGCATTGCCTCCAGCCTGTTCTTATCTTTCCTTAGGTGACAAGTCCAGAACTGGATGCAGTACTCCAGTTGGGGCCTCACCAGCGATCTACAGAGAGGTAGTAATACCTCCTTCCTTCCGCTTCCAGTACCACTGTACACCACAGCATCCTGTTTGCCTTACTGTAGGGCTTATTACACTGGTTTGATTGTTCTTGAGAGTCACTGATGATGTCCCCTAGGTCTCTTTCCTCAGAAGTCATGCACAGTTTTATGCCCCATGCACTACTCTGTCCTCAGGTTCTTGTTCCATGTGGTCATCACCTTGCACTTTTGCATTGAATTTCAATTGGCACACCATTGATCACCTCTCTAGCTTTGGCAAGTTTCTCTTTGCATCTCCCTAATTCCATCCTCACTGTCTATCCTGCCACAGAGAATATTGTTGTCTGCAAAAAGACACATCTTGCCCCAGATTCTTTCTACCATGTCACTAATGAACATATTGAAAGGGATTAGGCCCAGGACCAATCCTCGTTGCACCCCATTGGTGACCTCCCTCTCTTTTGATTTGACTTTGTTAACCAGACCCTCTTCTGTCTCCCTTCCAACCAGTTTCTCATCCATCTAAATGTGTATTTCACTGTACCCAGATCCTTTAGCTTCTTCAGCAACCTTTTGTGAGGCACCAAGTTGAAAGCTTTGCTGAAATCAAAGCAGAGCAAATCCACAACATGGCCCTTATCCAGTACCATTGTTACTTAGTCAAAGAATTGTATCAGGTTGGTCTGAAAAGAACTTTCTACCTTGAACTCATGCTGTTTACTATCTTGGAGCCCATTGCTCTACTCAGGGGCATTATTAGGGCTGGTCCTTCTGGGCTAGGGCCCTGAACATTTTGTCTGGAGCCCCAAACTGTACTGCACAGCCCTACTTTTTTTTTATTATTTTTACTTTAAACTTCCATTTCTCCAAACTGCTCTTCATTACCCTGGCTTGCCCTTTCCCCTTCATGCACTGTAGTCTCAGGAGGATTAAAAAAAAATGATATGATCCATCCTTAAAAAACATTGTGTCCACAATTATAATGCAGAACCTGTGCTGGCAGCATGGCAGCATGGCAGCAGCAGCCTGACCTCTGACCTGCAGCGAGTCACGAGGTAGTATTCTTTCTCTCTCTCTCTCTCTCTCAGCACTTTGATCTTTCACCACTCAGCACCTTGTGTGCTACTCTCCCTTCCAAGTTGACTACTCTTTCTTGAAACAGTACGTTGCATCGCCATCAATCAGGATAGAAGCCAAGCCAGACCTCATCCTGACTCAAGACAGACACTAGAATAAGCAGGGGCTCAAGTTCATGGTGGACATCACTCACAGGACCAGTAGGTCAGCTAGGCTGCTTGGACTCAAGAGGGGATTAAATATTTGTGCCAACTAAGTTATGGAGTATCTAAAAATGGTTGTAGTGCTGTGTGTGTAGGGGGAGATTACTTCCCTGGTAAACAGCTCCTATGGTGGGAGGAATCCCCACTGGTATCCATTGTCTGCTTTCAAAGAATCTGTTAGTTAAGTCTTGACAATGTCTCTGCTGACTTACTTGATAAAGGGCTGTATAGAGGAGCACTCCCAGAAAACATGCAGGTGGTCACTAATTTGCCCGCAGTTTCTCCAGCACTGATGAATAAATGTTTCATTAATGTTTAGTTATACAGAGTGTTTTGAAGTAGAAAAAAAAAACAATAATTTTCCAGCAGAATTCTCTCCATGCATTGGCAGAAGCTGTGTTATGTTCCTCCTCCCATACATTTTCTCACTGAGCCTCTGTTAGCTTCAACCGCAGTTTGTCTTCCAATTTGTTTTGTATTTCCTTTACTGCATTACCTTGCTCTGTCTATATAATCAGTATTATACTGGATATATATTGTTCCCCTTATGTGTCCCAGACCTGCCTGGGTAATGTAATGCAGAAGTGTTTGTGGTGGTTGCCCAATGAGACCCCTGTGGGGCCATTTTAGTAGGAAAGTATTAATTTGAAGGTAATGAAAATGGTCCATGATACCTAGTGAGAATTCTGCCCTGAGCTCTGGGAAAGGCTTCATATTTGTATTCTGAATGATACAGTTGATCTAGAGCTCCAGTCCTCTGTTGCCCCATCTCTTATACACTATCAATGTTGGCAGTATGGATGTTTGGGCAAGCATCAATATAAGTGCCTACCCCAATAATAAGGCTGATATGTAATTTTCTAGGTTTCTAAGTTTCTCAGCCAGTGGTGGCTTATCTGGGATGCTGTCTGTGCATGTAGCTTGTAAGAAAGTTGGCCTGAGTTTTCTATGTACCACCTGTCCACTGTATTGTCTCTGGAGATGCATACAATAAGGATGTGAAGCTGGGCTTCCACAAATATTATTTTAGGACTGGGGCTCTTGCTTGCAAGTTATAACCAGCTTTCATTTCTGATGGGGTTTCTAAGACCCTAGGAAAATTTAGTAGAAATCTGTCTCAGCTTTTTTGGGTTGTGCCCAGTATTCTGGGGGGTAAGCCAAAATAAAACTAGAAATCTGATCAGTATATTTATTTGTAGCATTTCCATTTTCTTGAATAAAGTGGGAGCAGTTGTAGCTTGGTCAGTTTGGACCACCTTCATAAGAGTATAAAAATTAAGGTTATATAATTCTGTTCTTTCACTCAAAATTTGCTCTCCCCTCTGGTAAAAAATTTCATATTGTGCATCTCCACTAGTCAAGTTCCTGACCTCTGAAAGATAGCCCATTTAATACCTGTTTTCAAAAAAAGTGATCCAAAGGAGATTACAAACTACAGACCTATAGCTATCCTATCAGTCCTAAGTAAAGTCTTAGAAAAAATTGTTGCAAATCAAACTATTGACTACCTAACAAAGTATAGTATGCTCTCTGGCACTAAGCATGGCTTCCAGAAAGGTCACAGTACCTCCACAGCTCTCCTCAAATTCACTTCTGATGTGCTTACCAACATGGATGCTTGTCTACTGACAGGGGCAGTGTTTATAAGCCTTACTAAGGCCTTTGATCTTGTTAATCATCCCCTGCTCCTCTCAACTTTTCACAATCTTGTGCTTCTCCTTGCAGTTGTTGCCTGGTATGGAAGCTATCTATCAAACAGAACTCAAATTGTGAAATTCAACTCCTCTTTATTTGAGGGTGCTGTTATAAATATTGGAGTCACCCAGGGCTCCATTCTGGAACCCCTTCTTTTCTCACTCTTTATCAATAATATAGCTGCGGTCTTCCATTCGTGCTCGTCTATACTCTATGTGGATGATCTTATATTCTATTCAAGCTCTGATAATGTCGCCAGCATTAATGCATCCCTCTCCTCAGATTTTGTGAATGTCCAATGTTGACTGTCGGCCCATAAGTTTGTACTCAGTGCTAAGAAAACTCAAGCCATGTTACTTGGATCTGCCCCTAAACATAGGACAGGTCAAACTTCCCTGCTTGTGAAAGACCTCTCTGGTGCACAAATAGAGTGTGCAACATCATTTAAGTACCTGGGAGTTCTCCTGGACCAATCCCTGGATTTCAACAAATAAATACAGACCACTTGCAAAGCAGTTAACACCAAACTGGAGATCGCTTATAAGAACAGCTTCATACTAACTCCCTCTGCAAAACTTGTTATTGTCAGAGGCATATTACTCCCTGCCTTCAATTATGGTGCACCTACCTTTGCTGCTGAACACAAAACCAGCCTTCATAAATAGAATGTCACCAACAATAATATCTGTAGGTACGCCTCCTCATTAGGTCAGCTTCAATCAATCAATCAATCAAAATCTTTATTTAGCCAGGCAAACACCATTGAGCAAGCTCATTCTTGAGATGGACCTGTAAAATAGTTAAAGAATACATCAAACAGAAATACACACATACATGGTAAATACATAGGGCATAAATATACAAGAACGCTATAACATCATCGAATCAATTTTAAGAAGAGACCATAAACTAAGTATCCTGTGGGTAATAGCTCCAGCTCCTGTGACTGCTTTGACTAAAGTCTCATCCCACTGAGTGCACTTACATTTGTTTCACTCAACCACCATGGTCTCTTCTTTGACAAAGACAACCTGAGTACCACTAACCTGGTTCTGTCTGCTCCTAAACTTCTTATTTCTCCCTCTCTTCCCTCTCAAGCTCTCCAGTCCTTATTCCTTGCCCTTGACACTGCCTCGGAGTTCCTTTTTCTTTTCTGTACATAAATGTTACTGTTTAAGTTGTGGCCTTGTTAAACGGCTTACTGATTGTTTGTAACACTGTCTACTATGTTTTTGTACTTAATGACGTGGAACCTTTATAAAAGAGCCTTGGCTCAAAGGTATTAATTCCTAGAACAATAAACTTCAAACTTCAATACAGTATGAATAGCAGCGCCAACCCTACAGTATATACAGAGTGTTTCAATAAACAACATTTACAAAGCAAATTAGAAGCAGGCTTCAAATGACCAGTGAGTAAGCAGTACTTGGTAGGGCAGGAGAGGGGAGGGGGACACACAAGGGTGAGTACAGAAGAACAATAGGTGTACAAAGGGGTGTGAGATTAGCAAGGGAAGGGTAGCAATGGGTAGAGCTCAAGGATATCAGACACCAAGAATAGGAGACTGAGGGGAGCAAGGATGGGAAGTGAGGATGGGTATCCGCAGGGCACCAAAGAACCCACAGTGACACGATAGAACAGGGAGGCAATGAAATCATAGACTCTTGTCATTGCCATAGGGAGAGAGGGAGGGGCAGGACTGCATGGAGGGGATGCTCCTGGGAGCTAGAGAAGCATAGGTCAAGAGGGTGATGTCAGGGAATGCAGTTCCAAGATTCTTTATAGAATATGAATAAAGTGATTTGAAAATGGAAAGTTTGATTGGGTATGCCAGTTTCAAGGTTTTCTTCAGGCTGTTCCAGAGTGAAGGTAAAGCATGACTTATGGCAGACCTGTCATAGCGCGACTTGAACTTAGGTACCGCAAGTGAGATAACGGAGGAGCTCCTTAAGGTGTATTTTCCTACTGAGATTAATAGAAGGCAGTCAGAGATATATTGGGGCAGCATATTCATAATGGACCTGAAGGTCCAGAGAACTGAATTTCTCTGTCTTCTGTAACTAAGGGAAGACCAACCCACCACAGTGTAGAGGAAGCAGTGATGCGTAGAGTATGGGAGTCCAGTAATAAACTGCAAGGCCCTATGGTAGAGAGTGTCAAGTTTGGTCAGGGCAGTAGCAGGGTCTTGGCTGTATAAGAAATCTGTGTAGTCCAGTAAGGTGAGGAATGTAGTTTGGACAAGTCTCTTCTTGGCATCCAGTGTTAATAGTTGCCTGATCCTATAAAAGAGGCCAAGTCTCTGCCTAAGCTTTTTAATCAGTTCATCAATGTGATCATTAAAGGAAAGCTTTTGGTCTATCCAAACCCCCAGGTATTTGAATTTGCAACATATACCAGTGGTTCACCAAGAAGTGTATAAATCTGCAGTAACTTACCTTGAGTTGCAAGGTTATTAGCATGTAAAAAGGGAGAAAAAAGCATCACCTTTGTTTTTTTTGGCATTCAGAAGCAGTTTCTGTTGCAATAGCTGTCATTGTAGCTGATTAAATTCCTGTTGTACGTCCCTGCAAGATGTTTCCGGTGAAGGTCTTTCAATGTAAAGTACCATGTCATTGCCAAAGAGATGAATGTTAGCAGCCTTAAAGCCAGCTTCGATGTTGTTAATGTAAATAGCAAATAGCAACAGACACATTATAGAGCCTTGAGATACACCCCTCAGCAGAGGTTTCAGTGAAGAGAGTTCTCCTTCTGCCTTAGCCTGCTGTTGCTGCCCTGTTAAATAGCTAGAGAACCACCTCAGGGATGGAGGTCACAGCCAATGTTTCTGAGGGCAACAGTGAGCAGCTCATGGTCGACCATGTTGAATGCCTTGTTTAAGTTCAGAAATACTGCCCAAATGAAGTTCTTAGAGTCCAAGGCACACTGTCAGTCATTCTTTACTTTTACAAGGGCTGAGATAGTACTATGTTGAGGCCTGAAACTGGACTGCACAGGAGTTAGCAAGTTCCCAATTTCAAGGTAGTTTCTGAGCGTACACTCACTATTTTCTCCAGAAGTTTGGATAGGATGGGAAGTAGGGAGATTGGCCTATAATTATTCAGGCCGATAGGGTCACAAGATTTGAAATGGGGGATTACATGGGTAGTTTTCCATAGCAAAGGAATCTCGCCCCGTGAAAGGGAAAGGTTAAAGAGGTGCATGACGGGCACTTCCAGGATGTGAAGACTAAGCTTCAGGAAAAATGGGTCTAAATGATCAGCCCCAATACAGCGCGATTCTTGCCATGTGGCATATCTCTTTTTTCTGTGGGGGAGCTCTGCCCCCACACACACCCTTATGGGGGGCTGTGCCCCAATCCTCCACACTACAGATTCTCAACTCCGGGGGGGTTCAATTCGGGGAGCACACAAAGTTTAAAAAAATAAAAGTTCCTCAAAGCGAGAATCAAACCCAGTCCCAGCAGCACTGCCTGGGTTCCCTGCTGCTGTGGCTCAGTCCATTGAGCCACAGCAACTGGTTGGCAGAATCCACTCCCAGCAGAGGTCTTATCCTCTGCCTGGGAGAGTGTGAATGGTGCAATATCACGTACAGCATTATACGTGGTATTGCACCATTCGCTCACTGGTGCAGCGCTGTACCAGGTAAGCCATAATGTCATACGCTATTACACATGCGACATTATGACCTGGTAGGGTTGTAGAAGGAGATCCTCCATTTCTTTCAAGAATGTGGGCTTGAGGGAGAAAATCATACTTGTGACCGGAGCTGGTGAGTCAGGTACTCTGAGCCTAGAGCAGAGGTTATTGGCAGGGGAGGTATCGAATGCAAGACCTGCAGTAGAAAAATGATTATTAAAGGAGTTGAGGATGGCCAATTTATCAGACACTGAGGTAGCACCAATAGATATTTTAGATAGTAGGATGTTAGGGGCCACATGACCTTCAATATCCTTAATGGTTTTGTAGAACTTCACCAAGCACTTTGTGGAAGCATCTAGTTCTTTATGAAAATAGCTAGCCTTAACCTCCCTCATGAAATAAGTACAATGATTTCTAGCCCTCCTAAACAATGTCCAATCAGCTGGGAGTTTAGTTCTTTGGGCTTTTTGCCAAAGCCAGTCTCTGTGCACCAAGAAGGTCTTTAGCTGAGCCGTAAACCATGGACATGATTTTTTCTTTGGGCGTATATTGACCAGAGGTGCATGCTAGTCCAGTACCCCAGCACAATCTCCTGAAAGATATCATAAGCTGTAGATACTGAGTTAGCCAAGTAAAAGTCCTGCCATCTCAGGGAGTCATGTAGGTCAGAGAGGAATGCAGAAATATCAAGATTATGTTGCTTCCTCCTGAGTGAGAATTTGGAAGAGGATGGTAATTTAGGGGCAGATCTTATACATGCTATGCTACAGTGGTCAATGAAGTCCAAAAAAAAAGCACTCCAGCATGGGAAAACAGATGAGGTTTGCTTGCTAGAATAAGGTCAACAAGAGTGCTGTTATTCGGACACTTCATATTTGGATGTGTTGTCTCAAATGTGAGTTGCAAAAGACCAAAGGAGTCACAGATAGTTTTGAGGGGTAGAGAAATATTGGAGGACCAGTCCATGTTAAGGTCCCCTAATATAGTAATCTCTGAATGTAGGGATACCAAAGTATTATTTAGATAGTCCAAAAAGTGGGACCCCGTGGATGGGGACCTATAGCATCATAGGACAGTGAATGAGACAGAGGAAGAGAGCTTGACTTTAAGGGTAAGGCTTTCAAATTCCTTAGGTATTGAGGCTGAGTCTATGATTGATGCAGATAATTTATCTTTGACATAGATGGTGACCCCTCCTCCTCCCCTGGTGAGCCTAATGGTTCTGAACAGGTTACAAGATGGAATGTTAACTTCGCTATCTGGGGTACCAGGTCGGAGCCGACTCAGTGACCACCAGGACATCAGGGAAGGTATGACAGGCCCAGACTTGTATAAAGGCAAACTTTTTTAGAAGGCTACATGTGGTGATCTGCATAAAACTTAGACCTTTGCAACTGGCTAGGTCATCAGGAGATGAGATAGCTGCAGGAGGACCAGGGTTGAGTTTTGTAATAGGGTGCAGGCTTTGTGGACAGAAACAGGTAGTGTGACTCAATATTTGATTTTCTTTATAGTCCAAAATTTATTTCAGAAGTGGTTTTCTTCATAAGCAGGACACTTTACATACAGTGTACATCTCCCAATTCATAACACTGGAGCACTTCCTCAGTTCATACCTTTCTTGGAATTAACATTGCTCCCTGGAGTTCAGTCCAGACCTTAATCCTCTCTGCTTAATCTCTGGATCACATCTAACATCTCTGGCTATTCTTTGCCTTTTTATACAGATTAATGCTCATATGACATGAGAACTCCACCCACCAGAACATTTCAAATGCAATATTTTTATATACAAAGTGTTTTATTTATTTCTAAGTTCCTAAACACTCTAGTCACAATTGTATTTATTACTGGGACTTTCATGCAATCCCTACAATGGTTCTATATGTTTTTAAATGTTTCAAACAATCTCCCAGCATTAGGTAGCATGACTTATCTCTGACTGCAGGATAAAAGTAGTCTGAAGATGGCAGGCCAGCTCTAAAGGGAACTGAGGAATGATAGAGTAAAGAAGGAACAGGACCACTCCCCAAACATTTCCAGATACAGGCATAACAACAGGTACTTTGTTTAACAAAACCCATATAACCCTGTCTCATCAAGGAATCACTTTATAAATTTCCTAAAACCTGGTTTTATTCAAAATATACATTTATTTGTTATTTTACTACAGAGCCTAACACCATCTATGACTGTGACCTTTTAACCTTAAAGATAACAAGCAATCAGTCTAACAAGAAAAGGGCTGCCATTTTTGTTTCCTTTTTCATTTTTTCTTACTTGGCTACTGCATTTTACCTTCTAAAAATTAAAAAGTGACAAACATTCAGGAGCACAAATGCTGCATTTGTAATTAGGTGCTTCTTCCTGTTACTTTTACCTTTAATCACATAATCCCCCTTATTTGCAAACCTTTATGTACCTATGTACCCATTTTAAATTAAGCAAACCAAACTAGGGGGGTTTGAAATTATTAAAAGCCTTCATATGCTACGCCTGAAATTGACCGATCTTAACATACAGCCGGTAGATCATTTGCGTCTTTCTTCATTAAAGCAACCCCCAAATTCATACAGTAAAATGGGCTCCTTTAGGCAGCACCACTCATGCACAAAGGAATCACCTTTTGTTTTTATTTCTTTTCCTTCTCGGGGTAAGGGCTGACAGTTAAACTTTATCAAAAGCAGTTCATATGAATTCAGCATTTTCTCTACTGCTTCTAAAGCACTAGGAGTGACAGTTAAATTAACAAAACCCACAGTTCAGCTGCTGACTACCCTTTTAGGCATTTTAACTATTCTGTCAGGCTGCAACTACTGCAGGGTGTAATTAACTGCAGGGCATAACCCCAGTTCAGCTACCCTTTCAGTTAATAGGCACCTCATAATAGCAGGACTACACTAATACAGGCATTTCACCAAATGCTTAAACCACAAAGGCAAAGTATAAGTAGAGAAACCACCAAAAAGCAAATACATTTAGTGTTGCTTTCTTTTCTCCATGTGGGTCATTTAGAATTTGTTTCTTGCCCCTTTCTCACCTCACCTTACTGAACTGTGCGACAATGCGCACTATCGCAGCTCCTTAAAGTAGCAGCTAGCAGGGTACTCATAATTACCTGGAGGGAGGAATACTAAAGAACTCGTTCTAACTTCAGCTCCCTCCTTTTATTACCTCGCTGCTGTCCACTACTCTTTCATTTACCAAAAAGGGCTTTAAATAAAGAACCAAGCCAAAACTTCCAAGGCTCCTAATCCTTCACGGAGCCACTCTGTGACAAGTTTGACATTACCACAGTATGACAATAGAAGCAGCAGAAGTTTCTTAATGGCTTCAATAAGTAGTCTATGTGCTTTGGGTCTATCATGCTTGGAAATGCTATTAATTAGGTTGGAGGTTTCCTGGGATAAATACCCATGGGGCCAAGTGATATGAAGAAAATAACCCAGACTGTAAAAAGCAAGGAGAACTGGGAGATCAATACAGTGGAAAACGGGAACATAAAATATAATACACCCATGGTCGAAGTACCAGTTCGCCATGGGGGGTGAAATGCTGGTTCTATATTAGGTAGCAAAAACATCAGCATGCAAGACTCTGAGGTATCAATGGTATCAGGACATCCCATGGTCATGCTGCATCTGACCACACTACCAGGTGACCCGTGTTGAAAAACACGGGAATCCAAGATGCAAAACAGAATCAGTGAAAGGCAAGGAAATAAGTGAAAAAAAAATTGCTCGGTGCAACTAGGGTTATAGTATGTTTTGCAACTTCCTGCAGTCAGGAAGAATATAGCAACAACAAGGAAACTCCAACTGCAATTCAGCAGGATGGGGAGAGAGTGAGTTTGCAGCATTAGACTGGTAGAGGGCAGCAGAGTACATACAAGTCACTGCACATTAAGCAGCATGGCTATTAACCAATCAGAGAGACAGTACAGGACAATAGGAGGGGACAAAGTGTATTTAAAGGTGGCCTAGGGAGGGGGTAGGAGGTGGGCCAAAAATCCAGCTATAAGGAACCTGTCCGTGGCTCAAGGACTAGTAGAGCGGAAGCAAAAAATTCAACCAGCCAAACTGAGCTATGCTGCTCCTGGAATAGCCAATTAGCTTCCAATTCAGCTTAAGCACCATTGTCAACTGTATAGAGACCTGGGCTGGTTATCCCCCTTTGCCTGCTTGCAATACTCTCTTTGCTCCCTGATGGACTCAGTACTTAGAAACCAAACCCCTTTGGTGCTTGCAATATTGCTGGTACCTCAAACCTCTGCCTATGGGATACGCTAGGTTGATAAATCCTTACTAAATGTACCTAGATGTAAAACAGTAAAAGGCTCTGGTGCCTTCTATCACTCGGCTCCTAAGCTTTGGAAATCCCTCCTCCCAAGCACTTAGACTATCAGGATCCCATGACAGCTTCAAAAGGGAGCTGCACTTTTACCTATCTCTTGCTGATCCCTGCACATGCTTTAATCCTCCCTAAACTCTTCTATCCTCCAGCTACTCATTGTTTCACCTTCCACCCCCTGCCCCCCAGTATTACTCACCCTTTGCCCTCACCTTACTTAGCTGCCTCATGAATTTTCAATGTTAATGATCAATCTAACCAATACTTTCTTACTTGCTGAATTAAATTATCTTATTTTTTTTCCTGAATTGTGCGGGTAATTTTACCCTGATCCTATGTGCAATCTGTTAGAGTATTATGTTTCTTGGATGTATGTATTTCTAGTACTGACTGATTTGACTGTACTGACCAACACTATATGTAATCGTCTTGTACCAATGTTATTGTACTTGTCTTTGATTGTTGTACTCTCCCGGGTCGTGAATGAAAATAGTTATTTCATGGCTAGTGCACTTACCTGGTAAACAAAAACTAAATAAAAATAAATAAAAGCAGTCAACCTAGGAGGTGTAAAATATGTCCATTAAAATCATTAGCAGTTATTTAACCTATTTTTTTCACTCTTCATCCTACAGCAGCACTGCAGCAAAATTTGGCAAAAAGTCTGACGTTACCTTTTGCAACAGTAAAGGCTCCGTTATCTTCCACTTTCACTTGTTGATAAACATTTCCATCTGTACTAGAATTTAACCATTTTAAAATGTTTTAAGTTATTTTTTGTATCAAGGAAAAATGAGGGCAGCAGCTATTGTGTGGGACTAAACTGTGTGATGAAGTGAAACAGACACTGTCTAAAAACAAGCAGCAGCCAGCATGACAATTTTTTTTTATTAGTATCCCCCATGTAGTGTTCAGATAATGCTCTACAGTCAGGGTTGGACTGAGGTACAGGAGGTTTATCTGGAAAATCAATAAAGGAGGGCTCAGGGTGACACATTTTTATCAATATTCCACTTACATTTAGTACATTAAATATATTAGCTCGATGTTTGCATTTTACATCTGCTTGTAGTGCCCAAACAACCTCAATAAAATTGATGACAGATGCAAAATACAGAAGATGGTCAGGTACCCAAAACAGGGGAGTCCACTTGAAAATTTCCAGGCAGCTGGGTGGGCCAGTCCTACTCTATGTACAGCACAGTCTATAAAATGGCTGTGGTGCTGTGTGTGCTTGAGGAAGGAAGGAGGACAGCAGCTACTGTGTGGGATCATACTGTTACAGAAGTGGAAAAAACAACAAGGGAAAGGTACTAGAAATGTGTTATTTTACACCCTAGAACACCAAAATGTCAACAGCTTCTGGGGCCTAGGTGGCCCCCAGACCCCCAGACTATTGTTTTGGGGCCCAGGCCCTGAACAATATCACATGATAGCAATACCTCCTTGTAGTTTATAAGGTCCTCTTTGACTAGTGTCTCCATCAGTTTTCCCAAAATAGAGATATGACTGACAGGTCTGCAGCAACCCGGTGCCCCCCCCTTTATGAATGGGGACAACATCTGCTACCCAGCGATCTTTTTGAACTACCCCTCTCTGAACTGAGCTGTTGAATAGCCCCAGCAAGGGTTCATTTGGTTTCATTGCCAGTTTCTTGAGATCCTTCATATGCATCCCATCTGACCGCAGGACTTTATCTACCTTATTGACTGCTAGTAATTTCTGAAACTCTTTCACTGGTAAGTACTTACTGCCTCATCTCAGGGATTTCACTTACAACTGCCTTAATACCACTATCTGGTAGATGCCCTCTGTCTTCCCTTATGAATACAGAGCAAAACTAGTCATTAAGAATGATTGCTTTCTGCCTGTTCCCCTCAATTACTCTCCCTCCCTCTGGTAGCCTAACAATTCCTCCATACCCTTCTTTCTTTTTTCCCCTACTATATCTAAAGAACTGTTTTTCCCCAATTTTGACCCTCTCAGCAGCTCTGTGTCTGCCTTTGCTTCTCTGACCACCCTTTTTGTTTCCCTTGTTCTCATTTGGTACTCTCCCTATTCTTCCCTTCCTTATTGTTTCCTCATACCTGGCAACAACCTTCTTTTTGGCTCTTACTGCTTCCCTGACCTTTCTAGAGGTTATGGAGGTATGTGTTTGTTTGCATCTCTTTGTAGATGTGGTTCTCTTTATAGGTTTTGCACACGGGTCATGGTCTTGCATATGACAGAGGAACCTATGGTTTTCTGTCAAATCTAAGCTTACAGTATTGTGACATATTAAAGAGCTAGTGTACTGCCTGTAATTAATAGTAACTGTCAGATGTAGTCAGCTATTGTTTCTTATATCTGAACTATGCTTTCTTTTCTGTTTGCTAATTAGAACATTTTCCACCCAGCAGTACTGGGGTGATGTGTGGAAGCATCACTCTGTCTGGAGGCTAAAATGAGTCAGTTCTGTTCCTTCAACTACAACATCAACACTGAGACCAAGGTGACTGTGGCATCACTTGTAACCAAGAAGAACCATTTCTCACTGCCAGATTATTCTCTTTCACATGAAGCAGCAGGGATTGGCTCTTCCTGGTTACTTGTGATGTCAAAATTTCATGCATTTTAATTAGTACCTTGCGAAAGTCACTGCTCAGGCTGCAATGGTAGTGGTGCCTCAGTGTGTTGGGTTACATTTCTGATGATGGAGTGGGAGGTACAGAACTGACTTTTTTTTAGCCTCCAAACAAAGTGCTGCTCCACACATCAGCCTAGTACCACCAGATGGAAAATCGTGTAATTAGCAAACAAAAAACACATAAAAAAGAAAAAAAAAATACTTCAGATATAAAAAGTGATAGGTGGCTGCATCTGAAAATTACTATTAATCCCAGGCAGTACATTAACTCTTCAAAGAAATACTATTAAAGATGTGATCAAGATCTATTTTTTACAGTTGCACTTTCAGTTTATAACAAGTATAGTCTCTCAGGCCTTACAGAACGGTCCTCTACAAAGCAACACTTTTTATAATGATCAATTTTAATTCCATATCTGGTAATGTTCCATATCTGCTTGCACGGTGTTTTTCACCTAGGTCAAGCACTCTTTTGACAGTTTTTGCTATGATATCTTGCAGAATACTGCAGGAACTCAGTATACTGTACTGTACTGTACTGTACTGCAATGGCAATTATGTCAATTTGCCATGCAGTCAAATATGAAATTTCACACAGAACACTAGATCATGGTGGACAGCACTGTAAATGTTTATTACATAAAAATTTATGATAGTTGTCAAGGTTTCCGGGTACATACTATAGCTACTAAAGCCTTTAAAGGGACACTAAACATTACAGGGGTCACCCAAACTGTGAACATCCATAAAAATATCTTTAAAATGAGGTATTTGGTTTACCTATAGGAGACAGGAGTCTTGAGATATGAATAGCTAAGTAATGTGTTAATCAACTCAATAGCAACAGCCATTTCATGCAGTCTTAAAAACAGGAAGTGATGTCACTGAGGGGCTAGCTCTATGTTGTTAATTACAGCTTGCCCCTCAGTGACATCACTTTCTTTTGTAAGATTGCATGAAATGGCTACTGCTTTGTTTTGATTTTCAGATTATTCAAATATCCATATCTTGGACAGTTGACACCTACAAGGAAACCAAATACCTCACTGAGCATAACTTTTCATTGGCTTTCACAGTTTGAGCAATCCCTACAATGTATACTGTCCCTTTAAGGTAGGGACTCTTTGTACTTATCAAATAGTTTACTGTAGTCTACGATTATTCTAAAAACACATATTTATAAATGTTTCCATGCCAGCATGATAAGAGAAACTTTTAAATATTTCTTTGGCAATTCCTAAGATTATAAAAATAAAATGATTTAAGGTCAGCTACCAATAGACAGTTAAGTACTGTAGGTTGCCTATGTTCTCTGTCAGCAAACCAGTTTCAAAAAAGGCTTGCCAATTCTTTCAGCATTTTATCAAATCAGAATCTCCATGGGCATAGAATCATTTCCATGGGAAATACATGATCATAGTGATGGGTAGAGTTTCAAAAGAGTTGTAACATGACAAGTCACAATTTCTGTAATAAAGTTTGGTGTGCAGTTGGATTTCTGTGTTTGTTTTTAGTTCTGTTGTTATTACACAGGGCCCCAGGGAGCTGCTTTCTTCTGCTCTCCTCAAAGCAGCTCCCATCTCGACACAGCAGAGCCCATACCACATGGCCTTTAATGTTTTTTTTTATCCTTTCGTAACTGGGTCAGGCCCACTGGGCACAAGGCCTGTATATAGGGGTGACTCAGGAGCATAAAAAGGTTCAGTGACTTGTTCTTCATCATACAGTATGCAAGTAGAGGGGTTGTGGGAATCAAATCCAGGTGTGTGGATGGAGTTTGCTGGATGTACCAAGCCCCCCCTCACTGATCCCAGATACCACCTGATATTATGAAAGCATTTTATTTGCCCTGTCACACAGGAGTAGTTGCTGCAAGAATGGGGACTTAGGTGTAAGGCCCCCTCCTGTACCTGAGTCTGGTGCAGGGTCCCTGGCGCAGCAGGCTTTGTCGCAAGTCATTATTTGCCACAGCTTGCACTGATCTAATCCCATTTTGTGAATCAGGCCCATGGTCTAAATCTGTGGAAAGTTTTGTGACAGCAGCTTCTGTAGTTTCTGAGATCCAGATATGTAATTTTCTTGTAGACATCTAATTTTTTTCCTATACTTAACATATGATTTTTTTTTCTCTCACCTACAGCCTACATGGAATGGAAAATTTTCACTAAACTTTCAGGGTAAAGGAATGATGTTCTAAGGTAGTGCCTTTGAACATTTTGTGAAAAAATACTAAATGGTTACAGAGATATAAGGCTTTAAACTGTTGTGTTTTTCTGTTCTGAGCATCCTCAGTCGGGTTCTTAGGATAATGTTCTGATACGAAACCAAAACGTCTGTGTCACAAGACCATTTTTGGTTTCTCACTACTTGATTCTCACAGCAACAAACATTTTTTTGTACCATGAGAGCTGCCATTGTGTTTCTTTTCCCCTAGAAATAAAAACATGGACAATACATAAAATGCTGTAATTTTAAAAACAAACAAACACCTGAACCTAGAAAAACAGGACATGTTTTGTTAGATTCTGTAGCTTTTTTTTTTTTCAAAATAATGGCCAGAGATAACTTTCCTGGGCACCCCAGAATCCAGGCTGCCCAGCTTAGCAAGAGAAGTCATCCATTCATATTCTGTATATGAGAACAACTGGTTTTGTTTTGAGTTATACAGCTGCAGCTGAAAGTCCTGCTGTGGGCTGAAGTGAGAGTAGTGAGCCACTGATCCCCTGTTCTGTCTGTCTCTTTATCTCTGTCTGTTTGTCTGTTTGTCTATCTACCTGTCTGGCTGTCTGTCTGACTGTGCATTTATTTCTTTTATTAACTAGACTGCAGTGCCCACACCTACTACTGCTTCTCCCCCACCAGATGGGCAGACCTTCCCACTGTTTATTTTTTTTAAATATATTAGGAGACCAGGGTGGCCACCCCTGGTACCACTTCACTTGGCCCCACCCCCTTCTCCAGGTTACCCGCTAAATTTCCTTAACAGTAGCCAGACACTGGGGTTTTCAATTCCCAGTGTCAGGTTGTTCATCTGGAAAAAAAATCCCTCAATGATGTTTTTTAACCTGTAAAACACAAGTGATCCCTCCCCATCTCCCCCACCCTGACCTCCCACTCAGCACTCATCACTCGATACCCCCACACACCCTAACTCACATAAACAGGTCACAGGGAGTAGATACACTCTCGACCAAAGACACGTCTTGCTGCTGGAACAGCCGACTGCAATATGAGAAACTAAGGTAAGTCCAGTTCAATGTATTTCAAAGGGGTTTTCAACTTTGATGCATAACTTTGACACTTTTTCATATTCTTAGCTCAGATTTCCAACTTAGCCCTTTTGGGACCCCGCCTCATGCACAATGGTGGTGGAATTATGCAAATAAGGCCTGAAATGTGTTTTCATAGTCACTTGGCAAAATCATCTTTCAGGAAGGATTTGAAATTTTTGCCACCCTTGTTCATGAGGTTGGGTCATAAAAAGACTATGTTGAAATTTTGGCATCAAAGTATTTAAAAATGCTAAAGATATGAGGGTATGTTAAAATTTTACAACGCACACTCATGTTTTTTTAATTTTAAGTATTTTGACCCAAAATTTTCAACATACAGTAGCCATGTTTTTTCATATCACCTCATGAACATGACCACTATCATTTTTCAAATCCTGGCCAATATGTGTTTTTACACCTGTGGTGCAGAATGATGTTGCTGTGTAAAATTACCTGTTGGGTGGGTTTTGACAATTTTCTCTCCCCTTTTCATAAGGGTGGGGGTCATAATAATGTTATGTTAACATTTGGGGTCAAATATTTAAAAATGGCAAAGTTATGAATGTATGTTGAAATGTTACAATGCAGGCTCATGAGTTTGTGAAGTTTAAATATTTTGATCCCAAATTTTCAACATATCCTTTTTTCACATCACCTCATGGACATGACAACTGTCATTTTTCAAAACCTGTCTGAAATGTGTTTTCACACTTGTGCCACAGAATGACATTTTGGCAGAGATTTGAAAATGTTCACCTACAGAGTTATTGAAGTGGGTTTGCAACAAGGCTATTTTGAAAATTTGGGGTCAAAATGTGAAACAAAAACTCAGTTATGAAGGTACATTGACATTTTATTACACACATTCATAACTTTGGTAATTTTTGACATCCAATGCTGCATAGTAGGGCACAGTTAAAGGAGATAGGAAATTATTTTACATAATTAACTCCCTTTCCATCTTCCTTTCCATGCCAGTTATGTATTCTGATACATTTTGATGATTTTTTGTTAAATACTGTAAATAATCTAGTTTTGGGGTGCTCTCAGATCTACATAGTGTTGCACTCTCCTCACCAGCTACTGCTCTTGATTTTTATATTTCCAAGACATTCTGTGACCGCAGTAGCTCCCATTCCATGCTATTGTTCTGAATGGCCTGGAAAGGAGTTGTGATGTTATAGAATGTTCAGGCAGTATAAAAATAGAAAGCAGCAACTACTGAGGAGAGAGGGATTCAGGGTCGTTACAAAGGCAACAAAATTAGATTATTAGTTGAATAGAAAAGGTCAAAACATACCAGAATACTGGGTAGCCAATAAAAGGACAACTGGAGGGCTTCTAGAGGTGTAAAAACTGTTTCCTATCACCTTTAACAGGGCCCTGGACTTCCGTAGGTGGATGGAGTCTTGCATTAGCACAAGGCCCAGATGGCTGTGTGCAACTGCATCCATTCACACAGGTCACTGCATGAATGAGGATACAATTCCACTGTCTCAAAAAGAAAGGAAATTCTTTGCAAAAAACTTTGTTAATGCACCAGTTATGGAAACTTAATGCCAGAAAAGTAGGTAAATGTGACAGGGTTTCTGTCCTAACTTCCCACCCCTTCCCTGCAAGCAGAAAAAGGAAAAAACATTAGGATTTTGGGTCTCTGGAGTCTTGACAAATAAGTGGTGGGATATTCCCTGGGGTTGTCAACCCTAATGATACCCCCCAAGCCTGGAACCTTCAATCTGAAGCACAAGGTACAGCTCAAAGTCACTGCCTCAAAGTGATACACTCTTCAAAAGTAGAGAAATACATCTCACCAACACATTGCCAACACAATTTGCTGTATGTTTCTTTATGCATGGCCATGCAGGCCCTGCGTGAAGAAAGAAGATTGTGTGTGATGTTTGTTCATGGAATGGACTGAGAATTAGGGCTGACAACCTCAAGGAAGACCCTACCTCTGATTCATCAAGATTCCAGAGACCCAAAACCATAGTGTTTTTTTCCTTTTGCTGCTCGATGGGTAGGGGTAGGGGTGAAGAATTAGGGTAGAAACCCTAATGTTACATTTCTCTACTTTTGTGAAGTTAAGTTACCCTAACTTGAGCATTAACAGAGTTTTTTGCAAATAATCTAAAAATAAAAATATATTGTACAATATTTTCACTAGAATATGCACTGCTGCTTGAAGGAACCTACAAACTTGAGCTCACACAGTTTATGTTAGCTGGAAATTGTAGAGCTAAGCATCCCACATACTGTATACATTTTGAAATCACTTTGATCACAGTTGTTTTCAGTAGTAGAACCCTCTTACCTTTACAGTAGTTTTAAGAGGCCAACATACATAATCTCTAACTCTTTTTTTTTTACTAAAGAAATGTGTTGCAGAAATATCCATCAAGTAAAATTTATCTTTGCAAAATGAAAAATAATAGCACCAGTGACTTTAATGTGATGGTTCTCAGTCTGAAACTATGACTGCTGCAACAGTCCTGCCAAGCTTTGACCCCCAGTAAGTCTTATCCACTTGCACAAGTATGGTAATTAGGGGAACAACCACCTGTTATATTTCTTGGCAAGTGCATGAAAATCCAATAGAATGTGGATCAGGCACCTTTCTGGCCCCTAAGAACATGGCTCATGTGCACTCGTAGGAGGATTCAGTCATTGCTAGACAACTGCTCCCACACATGGTCACAAATAAAACTCTGAGGCTAAATGTCTGATAGTAATTTGTTGATCCCACACATCAGCACAAAAGAGGTGTCATTAAAGGCAGTGATTATACACAGATTTCTTAGTTTCACCTCATAAATGTCAGTTAAACTGAAGAAAATATTTTGCAGCTTCAAATCACTGTAGCTATAGATTTGTAGTCCAACAGCCCATAGATGTAAATCTTTAAATATCTAGCCCTGTGTCTTTCTTTGACTCACTGTAACTATGGCCTGCACAACTTCATTTCAAATGGTATTCATTCTTCATATGTATATCTGAATAGAGTGATTGTTGCTATTGAATCCACAAAAAATATGGGTTTAGGAAGCTCCAGTAGAAAGGCAGCCTCCTTTGTGATTTCAATTGGGATCAAACTGTCAATATTGTAATCCTAGGTGTAACTTGGAACCCCTCACAATATTAAATCTCATGGAGCCATTCTACATCTGTATGATGTAAGTTTAAAATAAAAATGTTAAGGTATTCAGCTACTCCACTACAAATTGACACCTGCCTTTGGAAGGGATGTATCTCAGTTTTTATCCTCATTGTTTCCTTTCACCGCTTAAGCTGCTACTGGCAACTTCCAAGCTCCGATAATCATGGCACAGCTGCTAGTAGCCTTTATACAAACTTTTCTCTCCATCACCCCCAACCTTGTGGTGCACCTTGCAGCAATGCCTATAAACTGCAGTGGCCCTCTAGAAGATATTGGGAACTATTTCTCTGCCTCCCCACAGTGGTCACTGCAGGAGGAGAATCAGGGTGCCTCAATCCCCAGCTATAAAGTGCTGTTACTGATAGCACCCTCAGATGGACCACATGTCAGAGAACATCTGGGCTTGCTCAAAAACCCAGGTAACCAGCATTATAGCATACTACTGGGCCATGAGGGTGGTCATTTTGGCAAGTATTTTGAATTTTGATGATATGGCAGAATGAATCTTCTCTAGGCAGCTGATTTGGTATGCCCTCTGCTACTGAGCGGTGCGTTGGAAGAAAAGGTGGCCAGCAGCAGCCGTTCCTATGGTCACCGCCTGACCCCATTCAGCAGCCCTTGCCAGATCAAGGGCCTCGGGACATGAATCCTTTCAGCAGGGTCTTGCGCCTGAGTGGAGCATTGGAGGAAAAGGCAGCCAGCAGCAGCCATTCCTACGGCCACCGCCTGACCCCATTGAGCAGCAGTTGCTGGATCAAGGGCCTCGGGACATGGATCCTTTCAGCAGGGTCTTGTGCCTGAGCAGCATGTTGGAAGAAAAAGTGGCCAGCAGCAGCTGTTCCTACGGCCGCCGCCCGACCCCATTCAGCAGCCCTTGCCGGATCAAGGACCTCGGGACACGGATCCTTTCAGCAGGTATTACTGCCAAGCTTTTTCTGGGAGCCAGTACACTAGGGCAATTGCGATTGGTGCAGCGCTGACACAGGGGGACAGTGATTGGTCCGCCCGCTCGCCATCTTCGTTCCAATTGGTGTGCCCTTCCCCACAGACTTTCATAGCATTCCCTGCACTGACTCTGCTGCTAAGTTCCGAACTGAATTTTGGTATTTTTTTTTTGTTTATTATTTTAAATTTCAACAGCCAGTGCTGACTATGTTAAGGCTTAAAAAGTTATGTACTGTTATCTATAGTATAGCTCTTTACATAGCTTTAGCCTGATTGCTGTATATAGTGCTAGAAGTGTGAACGTAGACTGTGTTTCCACTACTTGAATTATTGAATTGCTGCTATTCTAACTGATCCCTTTATTTTTTGGTTTTTCTCCCTCTTCCTACTGGCACTCACCATACACACCCCCGCCCTTCTGTACTAATTTACTTGCCGTGCTTTCGGCTGCTGCTTTCCTCTCTTCCTGACACAGCCCTCCCTCCCCATATCTAGCTTACATTTGTCCTGCCCTATTTTGCCCTTTACCTTTGTGTTACCTACCCTGCCTCTCTAATCATTTTCTTTGTCCAATCACCCCACCCCCCCCACTGAAGATCTGCCACCAGCTTCCCCGCCCATGAATTCCTGTTCTGCCTGCATACTTAATTGGTTCTTTCATTCTTCTCCTAGGGTCTTGCACCTGAGCGGTGCATTGGAACAAAAGGCGGCCAGCAGCAGACGTTCCTACAGCCGCCGCCCAACCCCATTCAGCAGCCCTTGCTGGATCAAGGGCCTCGGGACACGGATCCTTTCAGTAGGTATCACCGCCAAGCTTTTTCTGGGAGCCAGTATGCTAGGGCGATCACGATTAGTGTGGCGCTGACACGGGGGACAGTGATTGGTCCGTCTGCTCACCATCTTCATTCCGATTGGTGCGCACTTCCCCATAGACTTTCATAGCATTCCCTGCATTGACTCTGTGCTGCTAAGTTCTGAACTGAATATTTCTCCCACCCCCACCACCCCCTCACAGGCCTCCTTTAAATACAGTTGTGCTCTGCCTTCCCTAGCTCTTTTGTCACACCATTGGCTTATTTTTGTCTGCTTCCACTGAGACATTGGTAGCTGAGTATAGCCAATAAGTCTGATCCTTGTGGAAGCACCATCACAGCTTCTAGCCACCAATTTTATTTTGTTTTTTTCCTTTTTCCCCTTCTGATCACAATTCCACCTCGGGCACAGTGAGTGTCTGTAGGTGGGTCTGTTTCACACACAGAAAAAGCACCCAACTATTACTGACCTACAGACCTCACTCTTTGGCATCATGGCTTGCCTCATTGTTATATTATTGTTCCTAGTATACAGTGTGCCCTAGTATACAGTGTGCCCCACAAAGTATCACAATTTAATGCAGCCCTGGAATACACTGTCTCAACATCCTGTGTTGCCACTGCCCACTGTACCTCCCTTGTTTCCTCAACCCCCCCAATCTGGCCTATACCCCCGTTATGCCCCCCTCCCCTTACTACTACCTTCACCTGTGACTATACGGGCACTCACAATGATTACTTTAAACTGTCACTTTAGTGGTACTCTCTCCTGTACCGCACATCATGGGCGTTCACAAGGGAAAAAAGCCATCTCCATCCTTAAAAGTTCCTTAAAGAAAATGCTGTTATTGCTCCTTCTCTGTTCAGGTAATGTGGAGCTAAACCCTGGCCCCCCTCGGCAACTCGTCTCTCCTTCAGATTTTGCAGAGGCCCTAGAACTTAAGATGATGCTGGTCAATATTCTAAGCTTGACCAACAAATTTGTCCAATTACAAGCATGGGCTGTGCATACCAACCCGGAACTTATCATTATTACGGAGTCTTGGCTAAAAAAGGCTAATACTGACCAACAAATCTCCCTCCAGGGATACAAACAATTTAGGGCAGACATGACATCTAGAAGGGGGGTGTGGTCATCTACGCCAAAACCAAGTACTCAGTCACTAATATCAGCAGTAATCTTCACCCAAGGAATTCGAGATTGTTTCAATGAAGCTTCATATTCCTTCTTCAGAATGCATCACCATCATAAGTGGCTATAGGCCTCCGTCTGGAGGTGATGAAGTCCTTAATATACTGAAATCCCTAGTCTCGGATGAAAAACAGAAACAATATTCCTAGGGGGATCTCAATATGGATTGGCTAACCCCTAAATCTCACTGCCTTAAATCCCTCTGCGATGAGCTCGGCCTAGTGCAATTAGTCAATGAACCTACAAGGAACAATGTCCTAAACACTGCCAATAGCTCCATTCTAGATGTGATATTAACCACCCACCCACATAAAATTTCACATTCAGCTGTGTTCCATAATGACATGAGCTATCATGGGGTTGTTGTTTGCATAAGATCTCATATTAAGGTCTGCACGCAGCCTCTGTTTATAACAAAACAGTTATCTCACAAGTTTGTTGCAGCAAACTTCCTTTCTGACCTAGACAGGGTCAGATGGCAAGATCTGTACCTAGCCAAAGATGTCAATGAGGCAATCTCCGTCCTTAATGTCAACCTTACTAGGCTGGTAAATAAGCATGCCCCCCCCTCATTAAAGTTAGGGTACGAAACAACTCTCACCCCTGGTTTACCCCAGATCTTAAGGCAGCTCTTACAACCCAGGATAAGCTCTGGGCAAAAGCAAGACATACCAAAGAAACCATTGGATTGGCAGGCTTTCAGAACAACTAGGAATACCTGTGTGAAAAGCATTCATTCTGCCAAAGCTAACTTCTACATCTCTACCCTTGAACAAGCACAAGGGAACCCACATAAAATATGGAGGACACTTAAATCTTTAGAAGGGCGGCCTACTGCCCCCTCCATTCCAATTAAGATAGTCTCAAATGGTAGGAGAGTGGAAAATAAGTCCTTAATCCTCAAAGAACTTAACTCTCACTTTGTCACAGCTGGACTAACTTTTGACTCCTCACCTTATGCTAGCATTGCGACGAGCCAGCCAAGTCCTTCCACAATATCTAGTACCGCATCTTGACCATTTCAACTGAGTGAGCTAAACTATAAAGAAGTAGAAGATTCTTTACTTAATTTGGACATCAAAAAAAGTGCAGGGGTCAATGATCTAGAACCCTTCTTCCTAAGATGAGGATATGCCCATCTCTCTGGCCCCATTCTTCATATCTTCATTCTCTCCATTACATCTGCTACTGTGCCATCCTGTTGGAAATCCGCACATATCCTCCCCCTGTTTAAATCTGGTGATCCTTGCGATGTGAATAATTACAGGCCTATCTCCATCTTGCCTATCCTGTCTAAAGTTTTTGAAAAACATATCCATAACCAACTAAAAATGCACCTGGAAACTTTTTCTCTCAATAACCCAGCTCAATCTGGTTTCCGGGCAAATCTCTGCCTTAGCGAAAGTAACCAATGACTGGATCTCTGCTATAGATGATAAGATAACTGGAGCAGTCTTCTTGGATCTTAGTAAAGCTTTTGATACTGTTGACCACAACTTGCTAGTCAATTGCCTCACTAATTTGGGTGCCACGTCCTCCACTACCCAGCGGTTCTCCAGTTATCTAACAGGGAGATCCCTGAAAGTAAAAGCCGATGGCTCTTTCTCTGCCTCTTTGCCAGTTGTCAGAAGAGTCCTCAATGGCTCCATTCTAGGCCCTATCTTGTTTCATTGTACATTAATGACCTTGATTCCAACATATCTACATCTAATCTGCATTTCTTTGTGGATGACACTGTGCTGTATACCTCTGGCTCAACGTTATCTGAAGTTAAGGGGGTGCTTCAAGCGGACTTTGCCCAACTTGAAAATAATCTAATAAAGGCAAAGCTTCTGCTTAATGCAAGAAAACCAAAGCTATGATATTCTCTCGTAGTACCTCCACAGACACCTCCCATGCCCCGCCTAAAGACTTTATTGTTACCACATTAAGTGAACCATTGGAAGTCATTTCCAAATTTAAATATCTGGGTATCTGGATTGACAACAAGCTCTCTTTTAATGACCATATCGAGGACTTACCCAGGAGGCTCAAAGCCAGGTTAGGTTTCTTCTTTAGAAATAGGCCCATTTTCCCCCCTCAAGACTCGAAATAGGCTCATTCAGGCTACTTTTCTTCCCCTTCTTGACTATGGCAATGTAATTTACTCTTTCACTACTCTCACAAACCAAAGCAAACTGGACATCCTCTACCACCGTGCATTATGGGTTATTACCAACTCCCCTTACCATTCGCACCACTGTGACCTGTACGCAGCTGTTGGCTGGACATCTCTCACCACTAGACACCTGCTCCATGCTGGTTTCTGGACCCTTAAGTTGCTCCTGCACAAACTACTGAGTTACCTATCATCTCTCATCTGTATTTCTCACAGTGCATACTCTCTCAGGAAATCTGACTTCATTCTGCTGGACATACCTAGGACACAGACCTCCTTTGGTAAACAAGCTATTGCACATGCTCTTCCCTCTATTTGGAACCAAATCCAAACCAAGCTGAATGCAGCTAAGATAAAAAATATCTGCAACTGTTATTAAGCCCCTTCCCATCCCCATGTGTGCCTTATACATTTATGTGTAAGATCTTCATTGCCCTTATGCATACTGTTTACTTTCTGTTCGCACTATCATTTAACCAAGACACAACTACACTCTCTTAGTTTCTGACTTCCAAGCTGTGACCACTACTGCAAGCATCCACACCTGTTCCCCTTCCCTGTCCCATTCATGGCTCTATGTATATATTACTTCTCTCACTCTTCCAAGCCTTGTTACCTTGTTTATTCTTTATTTCCTGTTGCTGCTCAATATACTAAAATTATTTATTGCAGACACCAGCTACCCTGCCTTGTACTGCTGGCATGCTACCCTGAAGGGATCCACACTATGTACCATGTGCCTCATCACTATCTATTGTCATCCGATGTTGTATCCTTTTATGTAATATCCTGCCTGTACTAAGTGTACACATGAATACATGTTATACTATTGTTCTATCAAGTATTTTCATTTTAGGTAATGTTCTTTATCAGTACACATGTCTCAGGACCTCCTTCTGAATGAGCTTGCTCAATGGAGTTTTCCTGCAATAAACTTGAACTTGAACTTGAACTACATAAATGTTTTTTTCCACAGTATTAATTCATCCATGAGGAGTCCTTAAGAATCAAGACAGGGATGGTATGTCAGATGTTTATGCTACCTGAATTCTTTCCTAACTCATATGTATGCTCTGTGTGTGGTCCAAATCATATTGCAATTTAGAGATCTACCTGCATTGTAGATTATATAGGTTAGAAAATATCTTTCCATCAAACTTATTTTTCCCCATCTTTCATGTATAAAAGGGAGGGTTATAATAAATTTATTTAGTTAGTTTTTGTTGACCGGGTAAGTGCACTAGACAAATCTGCCTATTTTCAGGCACAACTCAGGGGAGGGGGATACAGATGAATACCAACTGACCTTGAATCACATTAAGCTGTTGGTGGTATTTTTAGTGAATGAGGGATATTTGGCCAGGGCACTGGGGAAATTCCCCTACTCTTCCAGCAGGGGGCTTGACTTCCTGAGAACAGAGTGGAGGAGCACAGTTTGGAGCGGGACAGCAGAGAAGGAGGAAGTGCTGATGTGGCAGGGGAGAGGGCCTCCTACCCTGTCTTGTATACCACTAGAGGCCTGAAAATGAGTTCAGACACTTTAATGGATCAAGAAGATTGAAGTGAGGAGCTGGAAAGGAAAAAGGAGGAATTAAGAGAGAAAACTTCTTCCTTGGAGATGGAGGGAGGAGATGTTGCAAGCGTGAGTAAAAAAAATGTTTTGGAAAATAATCAGCAAAGAGTAAAGAAACAGGAGGTCTTATAGAGCCAGATATTTCTGTTGTGGAAAGCAAAGAAAATAGGCCAGACTCCTATCAGGCTAAATTGAGAAGCAATGATGTGGCAGTATCAAAGCAAGCTGCACCTGCTGAGACGGGGGAAAAAAACAAGTGAAAGTGTCAGCACAGAAAGAAAAGGCGAAAGTAAGTTGGAAATGGCTTGGCCTGAAAAAGGATTGCAGAAGGCAAGACAGAAAGTAAAGAAAGAGCTAAAACAAATAAAGAAAACATAGATTTTGAAGATATTGAGGAAGTCACAGAAAAAAGGGCCAATTAGGAAACAGTAAAGGAGAAAAAAGGAGGTTTCAGATTCAGAAGAGAGAACTTTTAGAGACTTTGCAGACACACCTGAATGGGTAACAGAAGCCTTATTACAAGCAGGTTGAAAAAGAAAGGATGATGGGTCTGGGTGGGATCCAAACAGGCCCAGTACATCAGGAATTAGAAAAAAACCAAAAAGAAGACACAAGGGATGTAGAAAGTAAATTTGGAGAAAAAGTGAATGAAGCCGAAAAACAGAAAGATGTAACATCAGAGGCAGATAAAACAAATGAGATAATTTTGATGGACTTGATAGCAATAATGAAGAGTCATCTATGGAGCTTGAGCAGAAAATGATATTAACAGATAAAGAAATGCAGGAGGAAGGGGAAGGCCAGTAGGAGAAACCCTGGGGTGGCAATACTAAAGAAAGATTATTTCCTAAAGATATAAAACCACAGCAAGCTAAAAGAAGAATCGTGGTACACCTGAGATTTAGAGGGCCCTCTGAGGATGTACCCAACAGAATTTTTATTGGGAAAGAACTCTTAATGAATAAAATGAAGTTTTATCCATGTGAAATATATGCCCTTATTCACGTACCAGGAAGTACAGAATTTGACGTAAGTTTTAAACATGGAGAAGGGTTGGACTGCTTTTGGAAATTATGTCAACAAATGAAATATACAGACTTATGGAAGGATTTCTCAGTTATTCCCTTATCAAAACCTGCTTTTAAGACAGCAACTGTGTTATTTCGAAATGAAGGCGTCAATGTGGCCGACATTAATTTCTGGATTAAGCAGAGGGGTGTAATGCATGGGCTGCCAGAACTGATATTGGATAAAAATGGTCTGTGGACAGGTGGATGGAAATATAAGCTAACACTTAAACATGTAGATGGGGAAATTCAACATTTGCCAAACTGTTTCTTTCTAGGCCAAGACAGAGGCATTGTTTTTATGCAGGCCAAGTGCAGGCCTGCTACAAATGTGGAGAGCGAGGTCACTTAAGTAATGTCTGTGGTAAAGTCAAGTGTGGCCTATGTGGGGTTGTTGGGCATGTTGGGGCAGAATGTACAAACCAAGTAAAATGTAGTTTGTGTGAAGAGGAAGGGCACACCTTTGCAAAATGTCCCTGGGCTTCCCATAACAGCCCAGAAACTTGAGAAAGAGCAGAGCAAGATGTCTACCTGGCTGTGGCACAGAAAGAGAAAGAGAAGCAAGATAAGGTAATAAGGGAAGCCATTATCAGAGAGGACATGGAAAAAGGAATAAAGGTACAACCTCGGACTAAAGGGTTGGTAATACCAGAGCAAAAAGAATCAAAAGAAAAAACAGGGACTTTTAAAAATGGAAGGGAAGACAGAAAAAGAAACTGGATTTACTATGGCTACAAGGTCTAAAAACAAAAAGAAGAGTACAGCAAAACAGATAATTTCATTGGGAAAAGATTGTGAAGGTGTAGAGTTAGCAAATAATTACACCTTATTACAAGACAAGGAATGGTCCACTATGGAGGAGGGCTCTGATTGGTCCAACACCATTCTTTCTTAAGGTGCAGGAGAGGAAGATGGAGACACAACAGACATGCAGGTGTCAAAGAAAAAGAAAAATCTAAAGGGGCAGGGTAAAAGTGAGGGGAAAACAAAATGGTAAGTTTAAAATGCCTCACTCATAATACAAATAGTATTAAAAATAGAAGGAAGAGGCCGATAACTTTTAAAATACTATATGACTTGAAAAGTGACTTATATGTATTCCAAGACACAAGATTACACAGTATAGATGAAATTCAACAAACTCAGAAAGACTGGACTTGGGGACCATCCTTATGCTCCTTTGGGATATATAGGTGTACAAGGGGGTAGCTTTCTCTTCTCATGATGTTCAAATTTTAAAAGTAATAGATTTGGTACCTGGAAGAGCTATGATTATTGATGTTATCTTAAAAAAGAATACTGTGAGAATTATTGTAATTTATAATCCACAAAGAAAAAAAGAAAGGAATATGCTAATAGATCAAATAGAGGCTTATTTACATTCTTCAAAACTTGTGGTGTGGGGGGAGACTTTAACTGTGGGTTATCTAGAGCAGATTGGGGGAGGGCAACATCCAAAAGGTTTTGTGATATGACTCACTTGAAAAGAATTTTAGATAAAGCTGGGATGGAGGATGGATATAAATTAAAAGGGAAAAAGGAGAACACACATATTTCAAAGGTTCACGTTCTACTCGTATAGATTTCTGGATGGTACAAAAAAAAGTGGAGGTAGTTGATATTAGAAGTATACCGATTGAGACATCAGATCATATGGCAGTAGAAGTTGAAATTAACTTGGGGAATAGGATGAGAATAGGAAAAGGCTATTGGAGGATGAATACAGCTAAACTACAAGAAGATACTTGTATAGAAAAGATTAAAATAATAATGGAAGATAAGTTAACAGTTATGGAATTATATGATAGTGGAACAGAATGGTGGGAAGATACTAAAAATGAAATAAAACAATATATGATTGAAGAAGGACAGAAAGTAGAGGCAACAAATTATGGGAGTATTTAACATTAAGGGCTAGATTATATGAATTTATGACAAAGCAGGTTAAAGATAAGGTGGATGAATCTAAACAAATTGAAGAAATTAAGGTTAAAATGAAAGGATACTAATATAATAGGGTCACGTCTTTAATTATGGAACAAAAAAGTGGTACCCAGGGAACAAAATATCATGCAAATCCTTATGACAGTAGTAAAGACAGAATAGAAAATCGAGTTATGTACAAATTACA
The DNA here is from genome assembly GCA_016271365.2 of Neoceratodus forsteri. Taxonomy (NCBI): domain Eukaryota; kingdom Metazoa; phylum Chordata; order Ceratodontiformes; family Ceratodontidae; genus Neoceratodus; species Neoceratodus forsteri. Next base: position 153,407,946 of record JADMNL010000026.1, on the reverse strand, counting down.
GGATGGAAAAGGAGGATACATACAGATATAGAAAATATTTAAATGTACAGTACAAGAGTTTTTGAAGGAAAAATACCAGCAACAAAGAAGTAGGAAAAGTGAGGATTTTTTTCTGACAATTGAGATGCCAGAGTTGGAGGAAGATAAGGCAGAGGCGATAAAGGAGGAAATTAAAGAAGAAGAAGAAGTGAAGTAGGCAATAAAATCTTTGTCAAATAACACGGCACCTGGGATGAATGGGATTCCGAATATGTTCTATAAAATGTTGGAAAAACAAATAGCTCCCATTTTAACAAGAGTATACAATGGTATAATGAATGGAGACAATTTGGCAGAAAGCATGAAAAAAGGAATAACAATTTAGTTTGCATAAAAAAGGAGAAAAAAACACAACTTAAAAATTGGAGGCCCATTAGTTTATTGACTTCAGATTATAAACTTTTAGCTAAGGTAATAAATAATAGGTTAAGGACTTTTTCAGAGAAATTGATAATGGAGTCTCAAATGTGTGCTATTCCATGACTGATCATACAATAAAATTTAATTTATATTAGAGAAGTCATAAATAAAGGACAGGAGGATTCTTTGCAATGGTATTTGTATGCCTTGGATCAAGAAATGGCATTTGATGTTGTAAAGCATCAGTATGTATGGGATACCTTAGGAAAGTTTAAAATTCCAACAGAATTAATTAGTTTAATAAAAGCAATATATAAGGAAATGCAAATTTGTCCTATGGTTAATGGGTATCTAGGGACTTCAATGTATATAAGGAATGGGGTTCAGCAAGGGTGCCCATTAAGTCCCCTACTATATGTATTTTGTCTAGACCCACTTCTGAGGAGAACAGAGGTGGAGAAAGAGATTAAAAGTATTGTATGGCAAAATAGGGAACCGAATAAAACAAGTGCTTATGCAGATGATTGCTTAGTTTTAGTAAAAGATCAGAGTTCAGGGGATAAGTTAATAGAGTCAGTAGAGAAGTATAGCGAATATACAGGGATTAAGGTAAATAAAGGGAAAAGTAGAATTTATCCATTGGGGCAGTGTAGAAAAAGAAAACAGGAGATTTGGAGATAGCAGAAGGAAGTATTAAGGTGCTGGGAATAAGATTTGGAGGGGATGATGCAGTACAACAAAACTGGGAAGAAAAGTATCAAATAGCCCAAATAAAAGCACATAAATGGAAACAATGGAGTATGACACGAGAGAAAATAATTTAGTTATTAAAACGTTTATTGTCCCAATATTTTTATTTTTAGCATACATTTTTCCAGTACCATTTCAAATGCAAACCAAAATTCAAAGTCTTTTTTTTTTCAGTTATTGTGGGGTAGCAAGTTAAATCCTATTAAAAGGTGGATAACGTATAGAACCATAAAAGATGGGGGTTTAAATATGATAAATCCAATTGTTTTTTTATATTAATATTTTTGTGTTTTCAAATATTATACCATTAGTAAAAGGTGAGAACAAAGCTTGGTCTTGGTTAACACAGCAATGGAATGTACCTTTCATTAAATGTATTGGGAAGAAAGGGAATATAGTAGGAGGTAAAATGTGGCCAATATATATGGAAATTGGAAGGAAGTATTTAACCCAGTGGAGGGTAACAGAGGATGCTCTAATTAGGGGTAACAGAAAACAGATGTATAAAGAAATTATGGAGAGGAATTTCTAGGAAAAACAAGTTGTTAAGGTAGAAAAAGGAATAAAAGAGCAGGAAATGTTAGCTGTTACATTAGAAAAAAGAATTCCAGGCAAAATGAAAGATATAGTATGGATGTGTAGTCATGGGAAGTTAAATGTCAGAGGTAACCATAAACATAAAAGAATGGAGGAAAGAATATGTGGAGAAAGAGATTGTGGGACAAAAGAGGAAAGCATGCAACATTTATTTTTTGATTGTGATTTTATTAAACCTTTTTGGGGTATGGTAGCCAGTTATTGGGGGATGCAAGCTTATAAAAATATGACATACAAGATTTTGATCTATGGTCAGTTAACAAAAGAATGGGAAAATGTTAATAAAAATAGTCTATGTTATTTAGGCAGTTTTGAAATGGTCTATATGGCAAAACAGATGTTCAAGATTTTTGCAGAATAAGGATTTGACTGTACAGGATTTTTTTTAAGTTTCAAGATGAAGTAGATAAAATTTTTCAAGATGAATGTAAATTATGGGGAGAAGAGAAAGCAAGGGAGCTGTGGAAAAATGTTACTGATTGGGTAGATAATATGGATATCATAATGACTGTGTGATTTGTTTTTGTTTTGGAAAAAAGTGTGTTTTTGTTTTAATAAAAACTTCCCCTACTCTTTTCTATAAGTGCCATGGGATCTTTAACATCCACCTGAACTACCACCAGGCAGATGGGACCTCGGTTTAAATTCTCATCTAAAAGATGGCACCTCAGAAGTGCAGCACCCCTCTCATGTTGCACTACAGTGTCAGTACTGGGATATTAACCCAAGTGCCAGATGTGAGAACTGAACCCACACCCCTCTGATCTCCTGGTCTCAGAGGTGAGTGTGCTACCTACTGAGCCACTGACACTTGTGACTCATTACTCATGTAATGAGAAGACCATTTCATTACAAGATGGTGACTCATTGCTTATTTCCCTGCTCCAAATATACAGTATATAAGTTGCTTTCTGCAAGAACATTTTTGCTCCTTGGTTATGTTTGCTTGTGTTACTTATTTCACTACTCTAATTAGACTGGTGCTGTGGGGATATTCTCACCCCAAAAAGGGCAGGGACATAATATGTATGCTTCCTTTCCCAAGGTTACATCACAGTACCTATTTATCAAAAAATGTAAAATCTCATTTTCTGTCTTATTATTATTCAAGGTGGCATACATTCCATAGAATAATTTCCCTTGCCATGGTTTAGTGTGTAGCTATCAATCACTTTGAAAGGGTTAAAATCCTGTCCAGAGTTTCTAGTGTAAAGAATTGCAGTTTCTGTCTATGAGCAACAGACACCAAGACAAGATGTTTTATTGAATAATATGCAAAGTTATTAATACCCCTTTTCTGCATTACATGGGGTGAATTATAATCATGAAAATCCTTCATTTTTGAATGTAGACTTAGTTTGTCTTATTTTTGGAACCTTTGGCAGGGGACTCTCTAACTGTTCTAGTGATAACCTCAACAATACACCTTACCAGGCATTAAGTTAGCCAGCTAACCAGTTGTACTAGACTCACTATTCCACAGGGCTCACAAATTCACTTACAACTCTGATTACATGCTTCTAAATCTTTGATTTTTTATGTCAGTAAAATCTATTGGGCAGTCTTATCACCTAGAGTTTTCAATTTAGCTGGGGCTTCAACCATGCTATGGTTTTATTTTGCAAGGTGTGCTTCAATTTAAGGTTAGCAAACTGTTAAATAGTCATAGGGCCATAATTTTTTAAACATTGTGCTCTACATGGTTCCATGCACCAGCTGACAACTGATATACTGTAAGTTCAGCCAAATGACTTATTTTATTAAATAAAGTATCACCAACTAATGGAATAGACTTATTGTTTCATTAATTCTGCACTTCTGTACAGGAAAAAAAAAACTTTTAGAACAAGTCATTTCCTGCTTAATCCTGAACTGAATGCCTGCCTTTTGGTGATCAGCTGTTTTTGGTTAAGCAGATCCAAATCTCCCATATTTCATAACAAGAGTTTTTTTTTTTTAATATTTAATGGACATTCAGTGGAGAACAGAAAATACAGACCAAACATTCTGTCTGGAAATCTGAATACCAAGGTTCAGGGATTAGTGCACTGCAGTAAAAAACAGTAGCTGGCAAAACAGAACAGGTCATATACAGTACTTTAACATTAGCAGCACTATGTCATACTACAATATCACTCAGTGCCACAAGTTTAGTACAAACTCTGACCAGAGCTGGTACAGCTGCAGCTGAGGTCACAGAGGAACACGGCTCTGTCTGCCATGTCCAAAATGGCTGCTAGAGTTCTTTGCACATGTGCAATGACTCACACATGTGCACTGAACTCTGGTGGCATAGTGGTACAGTCAGCCATGTCCAAGATGGCCACCAGAGTTCTCTGAGAATGCACAATGACTTGCACATGCACACTGGGCTCCAGCGGCCATCTGGGATACAGTGGACTGTGCCGCTATGCTGCTGGAGTTCAGTGCACATGCACAAGTTGTTGCGCATGCACAGAGAACTCTGGCATCCATCTTGGACATGATGGACAGTGCCATGTTCCACCGATGGACTGATGGACAAAATAGTGTAGTGGACGTGCAGTGATTGCCGTTCACCTTGACTACTTAAAAGTTCTTTCAGTATCTGGTAAGCTCCCTTTTCTCTGATCTACTTGCAAGATGTCTGCATGGTCACTCCCACAGCAGACATAAAAATCAAGACTGTTTCATTTTTAAAGACTGCTTTGATGCTGTTTACATATTTTCTCAGTCTGTACATCAGTCTGCTGTATTACAAAATAAGACATTACATTTTTAAATCTCTCTGCTATAGTAAACTTAATAAAACATGGGAACCCTTTCAAAATCTGCCTTACTCAGTGGCCTAAAAATAATTCTACATTGATTTGAAAAGAAGCTGCTAGATGCAGTGACTGATACAGACAGCTAAAATAAGAATAATTACAGAATTCATGGTTTGCAACAACTTAATAAAATCTATATGAGCTGAGGAGATTAATATAATATAGTATTTATTTATTGAAATGTTTCACCAGGAAGACACACTGAACAACAATCTGCTCATCTCCCGGTGTGACCTGTGGGGTAGGGGAGCATGAGGATGGTATACAGAGATTTGGTACACAATATAGATATACAATTTGATTACATTCAATAAAGTGAGCAGGCTATACAGAAGTACTGAGAAGGAGGAATGCTAACAAGTATGGACTAGAATGGATACAATGCTAACAGTTTTGTGCTAGATAGGTACGATAGCACAAATAACATTTGGTAAACACTTGATGGTACATAGTTTTGTAGTTTCAAAATGGCTGAATGAGATTAGGAGGACTGAACTAAGCAAGATTGTGAGGAGACACACAGACAGAACAAAATATTACAAGGTGTAACACAAGTGCAAGGTTGACTATAAGTGCATTAGAGATAAGGGGTCAGCTAAATAACTAGGACTAGGTAAGGAGGGGGGAATTAGGGGGTTAGGTGGAGGGCATATATGTGTATAGGAAGAGAGCAGGGTGGGAATTTGGAGAAGGGGAAGTCAGGGGAGGAGGAGGAGGGTCTGCAGGGGTCTGACCCCACCAGTATGTTGGGAACCCTCCCTGCACAAGGCAGAGGTCAAGCATGACAGGAGGGAAGCAGGCTATAGGCAGTGAGAGTTATAGAACATCTGGAAGGAAGAGAGGGGGAGAGAAGGGTCTGCTGGAGCCTGGCTCCTCCATTAAGCTGAGGATCCTGCTTGCATAAGGTAGAGGTAGAGCACAACAGGAGGGAAGCAGGTTGCAGGCAGCAGAGGTAGAGCATGACATCAGGGAAGTAGGCAGTGATGGGGAGTACTCTTCCAAAGAGAGGGAGGTGAGATAGAAGAGTGCCAAGACCCAGTCCTTACAAGATACAGAGAGAAGGGTGGGGGTTTTGGATTGTAGGTGTAGGGAGAGGGTGGAGGCAAGCTCTGATGACAGCTTAGGATTATTAGAATTGTAGAGAAGGACAATGGAAGGCCTGTAGGGGGAAAAGAGGGATAAACGGGAGGGAGGCTGGTAGATTAGATGAGAGGGAGGTGAAGTGGAGCATGGACAATTGTGTGGGTATAGAAAAAAGAGTGGGGGTCTGTAATGCTTGTAGGGGATTTAAGGGGAGAGTTAGGGAGGGACATAGCAGGAACAGCTAGGTGCAAGGAAGTTTTTGAGGGCACAGCTGATGGAATAGTAGGAGGACGAGTGACGGACTTGGGGGGAAAGGAATTCCACATTTTTGGGAGATGGTAGGAGTAACCAGATTGACCGATGAGGGTGACTCGGCCAGAGACCATCAGAGTTCGAGAGTCAGTTGATCTTAGGGAGTGTGAGGGAGGTGGGGGAGTTATAAAAGAGGAGGAGAGGTAGGAAGGGAGTTCTCCCAGCCAGTGCTTGGAGGTGAATTTGGCACAGTAGGAGGGTTGTCTATTTGTAAGTAAGGGGAAGGACAGAGCATGATAGAGATCACAATGGTGGGGGAGGGAGAGAGCATCAAGGGTAAGATGGCAGAAGGAGTTGAAGAGGGTATCCAATCTGGCCATGGAGGACTTGGGATCAGCACTGTAGACTACATCACAGTAGTCAAAAATTGGCAAGATCATCTTCTGAACAAGTCTGCGTCTAGCCACAGGAGGGATGCAACTATGGTTCTTGAACAGGGCACCAAGCTTAGAGTGCAATTATTTCTGGATGCCGTCAATATGTCAGAGGAAGTTATGGTGTTGGTCCAGTCAAACACCTAAGTACCTGAAGGAGGATGTGTCCTCAAGTAGAGTCCCATCAGGGTGTGGAAAGTGGACAGGGAGGGGAAGCCTAGACAGTCTCTGCCTTGTGCTAAAGGGCATGGAGACAGTCTTCTTAGCATAAAGAAAAAGTTGATGGTTATACAAACCAGAGCTGAACTTTGTCAAAGTCATGCTGCAAGTTGGATGTAACCTCGCCAGGGCTTGAGCCAGATGTATACAGGACTGTATCTTCAGTGTACATGTGTATGGTGGAGAAGGGTTAGCAGATGGATTGAAGGCCATTTAGGAAGATGGAGAATAATAAGGGCCCTAGCACTGAGTCCTGTGGGACACCAGTTCTAATCAGGAGGGGAAGGGAAATGGCGTCAGAGATTTTGACTGATTGTATTCTACCCGTGAAGGTAGACCTTGAATCAGTTTGTGGCTGAGAGGGATAGACCAACTGTTGAGAGGGATTCTAGGAGAAGGGAGTGGGAGACAGTGTCAAAGACTTTGGCCAGGTCAACAAAAATGGCTGAGGTGATCTGGCCATTGTCCATCCCTGTAAGGACAGAGTCAGTGAGCTGAAGTAGGGAGGTAGTAGTGGAGTGATTTTTGCCTGAAGCCTGATTGGAAAGGGGTGAAGTAGGAGGTGTCAGTTTGATATGAGGTAAGCTGGGAGAGGACTAAGTGTTCTTGAAATTTAGCTAGGGTAGGAAGGAGAGAGATAGGGCAATTGTTACCAGGGGAGGAAGGGTTACCACCTTTGGGAAGGGGGAGGTCCACAGCATGTTTCCAAGGGGAAAGGACTGAGGCAGTTGAAAATTAGAGATTTCAAATAATAGAGAGAGGACAGGCAACAGCTGGAGCAGATAGAGAGAGGAGTTTATGGTCTAGACCAGTGGTTCTCAAATGGTGAGGCCAGCCTCCCAAGGGAGGCACCAAATTGTTCCAAGGGAGGCCCAGTCAAGTCTGAGAATGTACAGTATTTCAATTTTAAGTTTTGGCTGTTTTGTGTGAAAGGATAAAACAAATTGAATATGTATAATTGCAGGTGAATTTCTTTACTTATGCGCAAATATTTGACCAGGAAGTCCCCTTTGAGCCAAAGCTTATTTGTAGGTGTGTATTTATATGTAAATTAATACCTGGGGAAGGCATGCTGAATCAAGACTCATTTCTACAATAGGTATTCATATGCAAATTATTAACTTGGAAATGGACACTGAGTCAAGGCTCATTTCTATAGTAGGTATTTATATGTAAATTAGTGCCTGGGAAAGGCAGAGAGATCTGAGGCATGTTTTCAGGTGTGACCTGAGGTAAGGGTACAGGAAGTTGCTTGACAACAGTGTAAGAGAGGGAGAGATGAAATGGCTAGGTTTGGCTGTTTCAGATAGAGAGGAACCAGAGTAACAAGGGCCCAAGAGTCAGAAAAAAGGAGTGACAAGTATAACGTGGGGTGCCAGGTCAGGGTGGAGAGCAATTCGTTGAATAAAAAGAGAATATACTCAGTCAACTGCATTAGTTTCACTTTATTCCTGGTGTACTGTGCAAAGTAGGAGTTATTTTTTTTCTGTGGGGAGGCCCAAGATTTTTTTCCAAATTTGAGGGAGGCTCGAAATCTTTTTCATGGCTTGGGTGAGGCTCACTATCACAAAGTGTGAGAACTAATGGTCTAGACCATTCTGGAAGGAGCATTTAGAAGTGTTGATAGTGAGGAGGGCTTTTAGGGAGTCATTTGAGAAGACTGAAGTGAAGGAGAAAGGAGGATGGGGGGGTCAGAGGGGGACCATTGGAGGGTGAAGAGGAGGGAGGGTAGGTAGGGAGGGATTTCAGTAACTCAGTGGCACATGAGGTATAGTAGGAGTTAAATTCAGCAGCTACGGCACCTGGGTCATCCACAAGGGTGTCATTTATCTTAAGTACATGTGGGGGTGGATGGGATGGTGAAGTAAAAAGGGAGAGGACCACCTTCCCAAACTTAGAAGGCAAATTTATGTTTGTAAGGAAGGCAGCTTTGAAATATTCTGATTTGGCTAGCCTTGTAGCCTTAGTGCAGGCATTTCAGAGTTTGTGGTAAGACATGAGATAGCTAGGAAGATGGGTAGCTTTATGACATTTCCAGGCATGCTCTCTAGCTCTGAGACAAGCCAAAAGTTCTGGGGTAATCCAAGGCAGGTGATTTCCCCCTAACCCTTGTTTGTTTGAGAGGGACAAAAGCATTCTAATTTGCTAATAATATATTTTTAAAACAAGCAAGGGCCTTATCAACTGATAGGATGTTGGTTAGTGGGAACCAGTCAGAGAGGGCTAGGCTGCATAGGAGAGGTTCTAATTCTAAGGATTTACAAGATTGTATTTGTAGGGTTTTATGTGGGGATTTGGGGCTGTGAACTTTTCTGACTATGAATACAGGATTGTGGTCACTGAGTGCTTCAGGAAGGATGCCAGAGGTGGTGACTCCGTAGTGGTGAGAGGTAAGAGTTCAGTCGAGTAGGGAGTGATTTTGTGTCTTATGGTTGGGGCGTTACAAAGCATATTGAATATTTAGTTTCAAATTTGGGTAATACAACCAAAAATTTCTGCTAAGTAACTCTAGATACCTATGCACTCTTAAAATTAAAATCTTATTTGGTTCATCCATTTGCAATTAGCATTCTCTTAAAGTACCATAATCCAAGGCCAAACTGCCCAGCCCTGCTGATTTAGCTGGTGATTTTCCTCTTTTACAGAGTAAAAATGCTACAGTCACCATTTTCTCACAGAGTATACCATTCTTTCAAATCATTATCATTTTTCATAGATGTTATAAATTTCATGACCATATTAATTCCTTCTGACTTTCCCTGGAAAAGTAACAACTATATGCAGAGTTCAGCTGGTAGGGAATCCCAGTGAATAAATGCAGTGTTTTTCATTACTGACCTTAATAGTTAGAGCTCTGAACTGTGACTCAGGAGATTCCACATTAAAATACAACTATAACTACCAACTCAATGAATGACAAGGAGCAACTCCCTGAACTTCTACGTTATTCAGTTTACCTAATGTTGCAGTGTAAAGAAGGTTAACATTTTAAGGAGGCACCATGCACTTATTTAGTTATTTATCTGTTTGAAATGTTTACCAGGAAAGACATACTGAGCTGGTAGCGGCTCATATCCAGATTGGTCCAGCAAGAGGGCTTAAAGGGGCAACAATGCAAAAATATCAGCAAATAATAAGATGCAAGCAAAATACAGATTATGTTACAAAAACAGAGATAACTTAAACATTCCACAAATGATTGTACAGGAGGTCTGTCATGTGAATGGATTAAAACTAGGAAAAATATACAGTCTATCCATGGAGAAGGTTATACCACTAATGTGGTAACATTCAGATAGCTGGAGTATATGAAGAAATAACTGGTTGATGTGGGTGATTAAATGTCCGAGGATGAAGGCTGAGGTTTTTAATCAACTGTTGAAGCTGGTTAATCAGAGTATACTCTGACAGAATGTTGTTACTATTATATTTTGAAGCCAGGGATTTAATAGCTGGGTGTAGGGTAAAGTGGGAGGGGTCATTTTTCTTCATTTTTCTGTGGACTAGATGTTGACAAAAAATTATGGGTTTATCTTAAATGTGAATAAACTATGGTGGACATGTCTAGAATATTGATAATCAACAAGGAGTGGCTGTAGTAGTTTGGGTGGTAGCAAATTACACTTTTCCTCTATTCTGTTTGCCTTACAGTAAACATAGAAACATAGACTTTGATGGCAGATAAGGACCGCTTGACCCACCTAGTCTGCATATTTCCCTACCTACTGGATAAGCTGCAGATCCTAATTAACAACAGCCTACTTCTTCCTACCCCCCACCAGAACTGCCTTATGTCTGTCCCATGCATTCCTGAATTCTCCCACTGTTTTTGACCCAACAAACTCCTCAGGAAGGCTGTTCCATGCATCCACCACCCTCTCTGTGAAAAAATACTTCCTCACATTGCCCCATGAGCCGGCCCTCCTCTATCTTCAAATTGCGCCCCCTTATTCTTGCACATCTCTTTTTCAGAAAGATGCCACCCTCTTGAACTTTGTTGATTCCCTTGTGGTACTTGAAAGTTTCTATCATGCTCCCTCCTCATGCCCTCCTCCCTCCAAATATATGCCTGTTACGTAATAGCAGATAAACTACATCACTGTGAATCACAAGACTGTCTAAATCACTCCACCACCATTTACTTTCTGTGCAAAGTTAAGCAAGCCACTTTCCTTCTCTGTACTTAACCTCTTCCCCCTTACCCCATCTCTAATCATCTTCCCTATGCTTCCTTTACCTTCCTTAAATGGTGCATCCTCTCTGCTCATGTCTAATTGCGCCTGCAGCAGTTAATGACTTGAACAGTATGTTGGAAAATACAGATAAAGGCTATATTACAGTTATGGACACCCATGGAGAAGTTGTTTACTCTGGACAGGTGCAACTGCAAACACACAATTGGAAAAATACAGAAACACAGTGCACATGGATGCAAACCTTTATAGGCATCACACAGACCAGAAAGCATGGCATAAACAGCCCCAGCGGTTTGCCTCTTACTCACGAGGTTTCATCAGGGGGCTGCCCTAGCAGAAATTCTTGCTTGAGTGAATAGAAAATTCCTGTTTCTTGCTTATTCAGCTCTATGCATGGTCAGAGCAAGGCTTGACAATACTTTGAAACTGTGGTAAGTAATTTGGTGATGTGGACAACTGCCCACTCACAACTAAACAGAGGTTTCCAAAATCATTCCAGCTGTATGCTGCTCTTGGCATGAAACCAGGATTATGAGCTGCAGGCAATGGGGAAGTATAATAAGGAGAATGAAGTGTAACAGCCAGACTCAGAGTGTGGACATCTGCAAATAATTAACATTCACTTTTTATGGCTGCATAGCAAGAGCAATGCCGATATGTTGCAAACAAAAAAAGAAAAGCAAGGGGTCTGACAGAATTCCTAATGCAGCACAGCTGTGTTCTTACCATGAGTAAGTTGAAGCACAACATCGTGGAAATATCTCCGCATTCTCCTCATTGAGTAAAATGTGTTTTCTTCTTCTCCCCCTCCCCCGGTGCACTATCTTCTTGCTCCTGAGCCATGTATAACAGCTACATGTGGCAGAAACCATCTTTGCTGCTGCTGAATGTCATTCTTCAAGCCCCTCAGTGTTTCCTTTCAGCAAATGGCTTGTGCAGGGGAAAGATTGTTGCCAAAAAGACAGGGCTCTGGAGTCTCTGCCACCATGCCTTTCCCATCTCAGGAAAAGAAACCTAGATCGGTAATCAGAGCAGGGTGTGATCATCTAAGTGAGAGGTGCCCATTCAGTAGCTAGTCCTTGGAATCCTTACGTGAAGCAGGAAGAAAGACTTCTGCTAGATGGACAGCTGATAGAGCCCCTCTTGTAACCCTTGTGCTATGCTTTTTTTTCTTACAATAGTCACATGTAAACAATGGGCAAGCAGGTAAGTGCATTCATGTGTTACATATGTTTTCTGATTGTGTAGGGCTTTGCTTATATCTTAACTAACATGATCACTGTCTTTTTGGGGGCAGAAACCATCTTTGCTGCTGCTGAACTGTCATGCTTTAACAAGGCATATATTTAAAACAAAGTCAGGCTGCATGTGTCTATGTTATGTAGCTGTGCTAGATAAAAGCCATTCGGTCAAATGGGCACATTCACAATAGATGGACAGAACGGCGACCAAGCAATCCCCACTGCAAATGATCATTCTCTGTTTGTTATACACTGATTTTCTAATACACTATGCTATGAGTTACTCCCCAAACACTCATGCACATGGGCACTCACTATATGGCTCAGTAATGCAAATAAATGAATAGGTGTGATATTCTGCTTCAGTACAAGACAAACCTGTCAGTCATACTAACAAATTTCAAGGTGTTTAATGAAACATCAGTGTTAATGACAGCTTGTCATACAGTAAAAATCACAGTCAATGAGAACAGACACTGTCCCTGTCCGTGATCAGCTGTTTGACTGATTTCACTGACTCTAATTTGTGAATGGGAGCCAGAGTCTGTTTTCTGGGAAGGACATCAGACAGACTCAGGCCTACAGCGCTTCCTCTGAGCAGCATTTTTGTTTACTTGATCCAGTCTGACAGTTTGAGTAGCACAGTTGACATTGCTACTAACTGGGAAAATAATGAGGGAAGCACAATAAAGGAAATCACACAAACACCAGTAAGAATGGTATCCCATGAATATAGCAAGTCAATTTCGGTGACTCAGTTTGAGCAACATAAAAATGGCAACTGTAAAGTTGGCTATGTGCTCTTAATAGCACATTGCAACTTCACCGCTTTCTCTTTGTAGGGAGTACTTATTTTGCAGAGTATAAACGGCTTTGTTCATCAGGCCAGTTCTGAGATGGTCGCCTGGTGTAGTTGGTACAGTCACCACCCTTGTATCTGGTGAACTCATGTTCAGGACTGGCTGGGGGTGATTTTTTTATTTTTTTGTGTGTGTGTTTTTTTGTTATTGAATATGTTTTTTTTCTTGATTAATTTCCATTCCCCTGCCCTTCCAACTTTCCCCCCTTCCCACGGTTTCCCCCCCAACCCCTCCTGAGTTTTCCCCTGTCCCCCATTATCATCCCCCCAGGTGATGATTATATTATAAATGGGGGATATGGGGAGGGCATAACCCCCTGCATAACAAATGCCTTCACATCACCCCCCCACAGAGAATGTAAGCACCGGTTGCTGTTTGTTACAGGCACTGTAGTGCTGTTCATAATTTTTGTTTTCGATGATGTGCACTCGCCTTTTTTGGTCAACACCATTTTGTAGGCCCTATTATCACAAAGAAGCATAAGAATTGTATTTCACTACACAGATAGGCAAAAGTTGTTGATAAAAACTTTTTAAGTGAATGCCTGCTCTTTAATAAGCCCATTTCATGCACTGATGTAGCAGTCCTCCTCCCTCTTCCTTGTGCCAATCATAGTCGCTAGCATCTATGCTCCCCATCATAGTACTGGCATCTTCCCCCATCATAATCCCTGGTATCTAACTATCCCCCCTCCCAGTTGTAGCTGTTCCCTGACCCAAACATGAAAATGAAAATGCTTGGTGTCTAACGTTCCCCCTTCCTTAGTGCCCAAATCAGCTCTCTAAATACACTGGGTGTAGGATGGAAGAAGTTCAAATGACCCATTATAATTGTCCACCCACTTAGCGGGTCCAAGTATTTCCCTGATCCATCATCCACCTATCCAGACATTTTTTATGTTGTCTTTCAGGTGAAGTGCAGATAACATATTGTGGTTCTTTCAGTGGAGAAGAGGGTTTTGGAGGTGCGGTCCTGCTGCAGCCAATTGTGCCACTGCTTTTTGTGGCCTGCTTTGTGGCACCAATGGTATAGCACGCTGTCTATGACAGCAGTTCAGAAAACATGCCACCACCTTGAAAGAAATTAGCCGCTGCAATCAGGGAGCACCATGGGGTGATCCCTGATTGCAGCAGGTAATTACTACTTGCCTCGTATGGTGTCCCCTTCAAACAAGATGATGGCGGCTTTCCTGTCAGCTTCTCATAGTCCCCACAGAAGCCTAGGGACAGCTGTTGCCTTTCACAATCCCTTTGAAAGCTGACAGGGGTGCCCAATCCCCCTGTCAGTGTGCCTCCTCCTAATTTAACTTGCTGACGTGGGTGCCCAATCCCCATCGGCATAAAGTGTCCCACATTTCTTGTGTGCCGAGGGGGTGTCCAATCCCCCTCAGCTCATGCAACTCCCCCCAACTCTGTATGTGCCAGTGGGGGTACCCAGTTCTTGTTGGCTACAGACCCCCCTTCCATAAAACACACAGGTGGCATGCTGGGAGCCTACCCCAGCATGCCAAATGTCCCTGGAAAAAAAAACAGTCCTGCAATGTTTTTTTTTGTTTTAACCCTGTAAAACAAAAAAGGGTCCCTCATTGAGTCTGTGGCCCCTCCCCCAACCTGCGCCCACCCTCTGTGCACCCTGCCTCTCCACACACACCCCTCACCCCATACATACCTCCGGAGCCCAGCGCGATGATCTTCAGTGGACTGGGAACACATCTACACTCTTCAAAGCCAACCGCAAACTGAAGAAATGCAGGTAAGCTGTATAATGGCATAGATATTGGTGCATAGCTCAGGCATTTTGGGAATTTTGGACCCAAATTTTCAATATGCGGTTACTGGGACCCCTTCTCATGAATTCAGTCTCTGTCATGGCGTTATTCGGTCCCAAAGGTGATTTTACAGTCACTGCAAGGAATCACCTTTTGGGACGGAATAACAAAATGACAGTGTCACTGTTCATGAGGCAGCCTCCCAAAAAGCCTATGTTGAAAATTTGGTGAAAGAATTCAAAAAAATGACTGTGTCATGAGCGTGCGTTGCGCAGTTTCTCTGTGCGCCCGTAACTTCGCCAGTTTGTAATAGTTTCACTTCACATTTTCAACATTGGCATTTTTTCATATCTTCTTATGGACAGTGCAGCTGTCATTTTTCAGATCCTGCCCAAAATGTGTTTTTGCGCAAGTGGCGCACTGTGGCGCAGTCGCTGTGGGAAATCAATGATCAGGACAGATGAAGAAAATCACAGTGACACTGCTCATGAGCAGAGGTCTCAAAATGCCTATGTTGAAAATTTGGTGAAATAATTCCACTAAATGACTGTGTTAAAAGTGTGCATTGCGCAGTTTCTATGTATGCTCATAAATTCGAGCATTTTTAATATTTTTACTCGAGATTTTCAACACTGCCATCTCTTCAAACCTACCTATGAATGGTACAAGTGTCATTTTTCACATCCTGCCCAAATGGTGTTTTTCCACATCTGGCACAGAATGGCATGGTTGCTGTGAAAAATCAATGTTCGAGACAGATTAACAAAATCACAATGCCACTATTCATGAGCAGAGGTCCCAAACACTTTCATGAGGTTGGGGTCATAAAAATGGCATATTGCAAATTTGTAGTGCAAATACCAACAAACAGCCAGGGCATTAGGGTTTCTAACCATAACGTCCCACCCTGTACAGACTGACAGGCATCAGGGGTGTGTTTTTCCATTGCCGGCTGTCATGCTCATGCCATACCATCCCCCCCCCACCCTCAAGCCACTGACAGGCATCGAGGTGTGCCTTGGACTCTTCAGACCTGCAGTTTACTCCATTCTCCTATACTACACCCATTTCAGTGTATGTCCTTATGAAATGGGGTGACTGTAAAGCCCACCACCCCAAGGCACACCTCAGCACTTGTCGGTGCTGCAGGATAGGGTGAGGTAAAATGCCATGAGTGTTATGGCTGAATGCGGTGAGTGTAAGGCCCGAGGACCCCAAGGCACAATGTGATATTTGTTGGACTGCAGGGTAGGGTAAGCTGAAATACCATTAACATTATGGCTGATGCCCAAAGGCACACCTCGGTGCCTGTCAGTCTATGTAGGGTGATGTGGGGTTTGACGTCACTTTCATACTTTACTGCCATTCCTATTATACATCTGTTCAACTCATGTGGTACCGATGCCAATGTCAGCAAGACAACATTCAACATTATAATAATAATAATAATAATAATAATAATAATAAAATTTGTTTAGTTAAGCGCCTTTCAAATTTTCAAGGCGGTGTACATAAAAACATGAGAACACCAGCATAATCAATGCATACAGTAAAACAACACAGCAAATATTACAGGTTAAAATAACCAATTACAACATAACAGGAAATGCCTTCTCCCATAAAAAGGACTTTAAGGCCTTTTTAAAACTTTCCACCATCGTACTTTCTCAAAGCTGACGGGGCAGAGAATTCCAAAGGGTAGGAGCTGCAAAACCAAAAGCACGAGCTCCAGAGGACTTCAAATTTACCCTCGGAATCTCCAGCAACCCCTCGTCAGCCGAGCGGAGCTGCCTCAGAGGGGTGTAGGGCACCAGAAGCTCTTTCAAGTAGTCAGGACCAAGACCATGTAGGGCTTTGTAGATCAAAAGACCCACTTTAAAGGTGATCCGCCATTGTATTGGCAGCTAGTGCAGAGTGCGCAGCACCGGGGTAATATGAGACCTTCTTGAAGTCCCAGTCAACAAACATGCTGCCGCATTCTGCACTAGCTGCAAGCGGCAGATATCAACCCCAGAAAGTCCTAGGTAAAGGGAGTTACAGTAATCGAGATGAGATGTCACGAAGGCGAGGACCAAGACCAGCAAGTCACAAGGTGGAACCAGGTGCCTAATCCTGGCGATGTTTCTAAGATGAAAAAATGCAGTCCTGACAACTGCAGACACCTGATAAAGAAGGGTCAGACCAGTGTCAAGCTCCACACCCAGGTTACGCACCTGTTCAGAGGTAGGAATCTGGTCTACCCCCAGAATTAATCCAGAGGGGGACCCCGCCCCTAAACCCTCAACCCTACAAGCGGGGTCCACCACCATAACCTCGGTCTTTCCCGGATTCAACTTTAAACCACTGGTATTCATCCAGTCTTGGATATCAGCGAGGCAGTTATTCAGCACCGAGATAGCACTAACCTGGTCAGGTGCAAAAGACAGGTAGAGCTGGGTATCATCAGCGTAGCAGTGAAACCTCAGCTCAAACCATCTTACAATGCCTCCGAGGGGTAGCATATATACTGAGAATAACATGGGGGAAAGCACCGAGCCCTGAGGTACCCCGCAAGGCAGGGAGAAGGCCCTGGATGAATGCAAACCCGAGACCACTCTCTGCGTTCTCTCATTGACAAATGCTTGTTAAATATTGATGAACTCAGACTTTCCACATGCCCCACAGGTAAATGATTTCACATTCTAGCTGTTCTGTTTGTAAAGAAATTAAATCTTGCATTTTTTTTCTATTATAGTTTATAATTTATGTCCCCTCAATCCATTAGGCTTTTCTTGGATATTTATACCTAGCTGTTGCCTTAAATCATTGTCATGTATGAAATTGTACATGGCCAATAAATTCCCTCTAATTCTTCTTTGTTCCAAACTAAAAAGCCCCAGTCTATTTCATCTGTCTTCATACTTTAGATCTTTAAAGCCCCCAACCATCTTGGTTACCCTGTGGTGCCTATCTCCAACCTCTCCACCTCCCCTCTCAAGTATGGACTCCATAATGGTGTTCTATAATAGAGGTTTGGCCTGATGTAGGATCTATAAAGTGGCATTAGACATGAAGCTGAATGATTTACAAAAGTTCTTTTTATATTTCTAATCAAATAATTAGTATTCTGGATATTTTTTTTATGCTCAACAAAATTCATACCCTGATCTATGTATATCCCCAAATCCTTTTCTATTGATTCTTTAATCAGTGTTTTATTTATCAGACATTCATTTATTTTGTTGTTCTTTCCCATATGTAACACTGTGCACTTATCTGCAGTGAACTGCATACTGTTGTCTATTGCCATTTTTCTTTTCAACTTAAGTAACATTTTAGTTTATTGATGTTATCCACTGTATTCACGGGCCCACTCAACTTAATATCATCTGCGAATTTCATGAACAAACTACCTACTCCATGCTGAATATCACTAATAAAGAGGGCAAACAATACCGGTCTCAATATGGAGCCCTGGAGGACCCCACTAACAACCTCACCAGCATCTGAATAATATCCCCTTATTCTTACCATTTGACTTCTTTCCCTCAACCAATTTTCTATCCAGTTACCCAATCTTATATCATCCCTATTTTTGCTATTTTGCAAACTAATAATTAATGTGGGACTTTATCTAAAACCTTTTGCAGATCCAAGAAGAGCACATCAACTGCTGTATTATTATTTATCTTATGATTTGCTTTCTTGCTGTCTCTGGAGCTTTTGTTTTGCCCGAAGTTGGTGTAAATTTTAAGTTTTGCATTTGAGGTAAGGCGATAGGTTCAGGGATTAAGACTGAGTTAGGGTGCTTATTTGCTATACCTTTGTTTCCCTTGCTGAGAGAGACCTATAGCTGCCCAAACTCCATCTCACTACTGAAGCAAATGAGGAACTTTTTGCTCTTGTCCCGGAATGATTTTCTGTTGACCTGTGGATCTTCCCTGTAATTTACCTAGACAACATCATGGTACTCTGAATAGAACGGGCCCCTCAAACTATACACCCATGTTAATGGGTTGTAGGGTGTCTGTGACTGCTATCTAGGAAGGACCTAGCTCCATGGTCTGATTGTGGGGATTAGATGTGGCTGTACTGTGGCTTCTTGCAGCTGGACCAGTTTGCGGTTGTTAGTGTCTGGATCCTTTAGGTTTACCGGGTTGGAGGTTCTGGCCACCTGTGAGAGAGGCACCCATTTTCTTCTTCTGTGGCCCAGTGAGTTGTTTCCATTTCCTTGAACTTCAGTGTGTTTCTGCTCTGGCTTTGGGCATGACACGCCAACCAAGACCATTTGCTGAGACTGTCATTTTCAGGCTGCTCTCTCTCACTTTGGGGAACTTATTTTAACTACGGTTTGGCCAGTGACTGGTTCTGGCGAGAGTGAGATGATCTCCATTCCTGCTGTTGGGATTTTATCCTAATTTATCATCTCTCCAGGTGAACATATCCTGGAATAGTCAACCTTCAATGCCAACTGTATGGAGAGCATAAGGAATGGTCTCCCCTTCCTTCTCGACTGCTGTGCCTAGTGAGAGGAGGCACTACAGTCTGTTGTTTCTGGATTTTATCAAATACAGAAATTCGTTGACTAAAACCAACTTTTAACTGTTGTGAAGTTTGGAAACTCTGCCCTCTTGGACATTGTTAACATATTAGGCACTCCTGTCTGTCCCCTGTAGTCAAAATAATTTTATTTTAAATATTTGAGTGGGGAGGGGGGTTGTGGGGTTATTTTAGTCATTTGATTTGAGTGGGAAGTTTGGTGGGATTTATGTGGGTGTGTGTGCGGTATTTTAACTGTTCGAGTGGTGTGTGAGGTGTGCTTTGTGGTTGGGAGTGTAGGGTTCTATGATTGAGATTTTTGTATGAATTAATGTGCATGAGTGTGGGAGAGTGGTATTATTGATTGAATTTGAGAGTTTTGTTGATAAAATTGTCTGAAGTGTCTGCAGAGGATTTGCATTATTTGAGGGATTGAATTGCCAGGTCAGGATGTGTTTGTGCCAATACCCCATTCCACATTTGTTATGCTGCTGTCCTGTTCCAGGTCCTTCACCCATTTATTTACCTCCCAGTTTCAGCTACTGCAGAAATATGCTGCAGGGAGGTAGGGATAACAAGGTGGCAGAGGGGTCATGGGTTTTGGGCAGCAGAGGAGGGGGTGGTTAGTAATATTGAGGTCATCCGGTGCAGAAGACACCCTTGGCGTAAGCAGTGCCTGGGGAGAAGCCAGACGTGTTTGGTTTCCATGCCCAGCATTCACACTGGACTGAGTGGGTGAGTAGCTAGAGGGCCATTCACGTCCTCTAATCCTCTTCAGGTGGTGCTGGGCAGTGCCAGGTTAATGAGGAACAAGACTGCTATTTGTTCGGACTTCATTTCCACTGTTGATCTGGCCTGTATCATGGAGACCTGCTTGGGTGACGATGCTGGCCCAGTTCTTGCAGCCACCATTCCCTCTGGGTACTCCATGGTGCACTGCCTGAGGAAGGATCACAGGGGTGGGGGAGTGGCCATTGTTTTTTGATCCAGCCTGGGTTTCTCGGTGCACCCAGTTGGTAGCACCCTATCTTTTTTGTGTTACCGTCTGAGGGGGTACAGGTGTAGGATGCAGATTCTCCTTATTTCCCACCCCCTCGGGGGGGAGAATTCCTGCAGGAGGTAACGGACTTCATCATCGACCAGGTATTGGAGTCCCCCAGATGTTTAATTCTGGGGGATTTCATTGCTTGGATCAACAATGAATCCTCGCATTTCGGTTACGACCTCCTCCAGTTGATGCAGTCTCTGGGCCTATCACATGTAGTTGCTTCTGCTACACACCAGTTCAGCCACACACTAGATCTGGTGTTCCAGCTTGGTCTTGAGGTTGATAACCTCAAGATTGATCAGGTCATTTAGGCTGATCATTACACCCAACCAGTCTGCCCATTTTCCTACCTACTGGATAAGCTGCAGATTCTAGTTAACCAACAGCCTGCTTCCTGCAACCCCCCACTATAATTGCTTTGTGTCTGTCCCATGCATGTTTGAATTCCCCCACTGTTTTAGACCCAATGACCTCCTCAGGAAGGCCATTCCATGTATCCACCACTCTCTCCGTGAAAAAGAATTTCCTCACATTACCCCTAGGCCGTCCCCCTCTATCTTTAAACTGTGCCCCTTGTTCTTACACATCTCTTTTCTGAAAGATGCTACCTCCTGGACTTTGTTGATTCCCTTGAGGTACTTGAACGTTTCTATCATGTCCCCATCCCTCCTTTCATCAAGGGTATACATATTAAGCTCTCTCAGTTTCTCTTCATATGGTTTCTGATGTAGACCCTGCACCATTTTAGTTGCCCTCTCTGGACTGCTTCCATCCTGTCTATGTCCTTGCGTAGATGAGGTCTCCAAAACTGCACACAGTACTCAGATGGGGTCTCACCAACTGTCTGTATAGAGGATAATCACTTCCTTTTTCTACTGTGATACCCCTTCCTATGCATCCCAGTATCCCCTGGTTCTCCTTACTGACTTTTCACATTGCTTACCCACCTTTAGGTCATCTGATATGACTACTCCCAGGTACCTTTCCATTTTGTTGTTGTTAGTACCTCCCTGCTATTGTGTACTCTTCTCCTGGGTTTTTGTTTCCCAGGTGCATTACTTGCACTTCTTTGCATTGAATCTAAGTTGCCATATGTCTGACCATTCCTTCAACCTTGCTAAGTCCCTTCTCATCTTTTCTACCCCTCTTGTGTATCAACTCTGTTACAGATCTTTGTGTCATCTGCAAAGAGGCATACCTTTCCCTCCAGACCCACTGCAATGTCACTTATAAAGACGTTAAAGAGGATTGGACCCAGTACTGAGCCCTGAGGTACTCCACTAGTAATCCCCCTTTCTTCGGAATGTGTTCCATTCACTATTACCTTCTGTGTCCTGTTGTGCAGCCAGTTCGCTACCCAGGCTACCACCCTGGGACCCACTCCCATTGTCCACAATATGTCCCATTTACATACCACTGTGTCTGTTGTTGTTAATATATACATAAAAACTTTTACCATTATCCTTTTGATGTGAAATTTTAAATTCCAGTTTATTCCTCTCTTTCATTATCATTTTTAAGCTTTTTGAGTTATTTCTTATACTTTAAAATATTTTCCTCAATTTGCTATTTTTTCATTTTATCAAAAGACTTTTTTTCCTTTTACTTTGCTTTAAAATCCTGCGTGTACACCACATGGGTAATTTGGCCTTTTTATTATATTTTTTTTTTTTGTTAGGCACTAATTTCTCCTCTAGCTTTAATAAGGTACTCTTAAAACAATCCCACATATCTTGTACATTTTTGTTATACAAAACATTCTCCCTTTCCCATTTTGATAATGCTAATCTGATTTTATGAAAATGTGCTCCATTATAGTTCTTAATTATTGTGGACACTGTTACTCTTACCTTTTCTACCCCGATCTTAAATTCAGCTGTTCTATGGTCACTATCTGATAAACTTTCTCTGATGGATACATTTTTTAACTAATTCTTTCTCATTGGTCATTACCAAATTTAATACATTGATCCCTCTCATTGGTTCCAGAACCATCTGGTACAAATGAGCATGTTTTAGAGTTTCAGTAAACTGTTTTTCAGCACTGATGTGACACCATATTACCCCAATCTATATTTGGATAATTAAAATCACCTGTCACAATGATATTCCCTTTTTCTGCCATCAGTGTGATTTATTTGTGAAATTGTTTATTTATATCTATACTTGTTTTTGGTGTCATGTACATGATTCCAACATATAATTTTTTTGTTGCCCTTATTTCTGCTGAGACCCATACTGATTCAATACTATCTATATTACCCCCAAAATCATGTCTCCCACAATTTAATGTGTTTTTGTGTATATTGCTACACCCTCTCCTTTTTTTCCACTTAAGTTTGAAATGTATACCCATCTATGTTTTTATTCTATGTTGTTTCAGTATCCCACCAAGTTTAAGTGATGGTACATATATCAACATTTTCTTTATAAAGTAGGACAACTAGCTCTGATTTCTTTTATTTAAACTTCTAGCATTTAATGCCCATACCTTAATCCCATTTGTATCAAATTTAATTATTGTCTTATTTTTTGTTTCTTTTTGCAGATCATACACCCTTTCTACTTGTGATTTCATGGTGCACATATCATCTCACCCCCTTTGTCTTAGTTTAAAGTTCTATCTATTACTTGTTTTATTCTGATTCCCAACTTCCTACTACAAATTTTGTTTAGATGCAATCCATCCATACTATAAAAAGACTAATTTTCTGAAAACTCTTCCCAATGCAAAATGTACTTAATGTCTTCTAATATGGACCAATATCTCAAACAATATATCATTTTTATTTTTTCAGTTCTTATAGCAGTTGCTCTGGGAACTGGGAGTATCTCAGAAATAAACAACCTGCATTCCAGTTTGTCAGCTTCCACCTTAATACTTTTATATTCTTCCATAATGTCTGTAACACTCTGATGTCCTACATCACGTGTGGCCAAATGAGTTATAATTGCAGATGAGTTATCTTTTTCTTTAATAATAGATGGCAACATGTTTTTTTACATTGCTTATTTTGGCACCTGGGAAATAGCTAGTAGTGATATTTTCTTTGTTGCCCCTAGCTATGTATCTGTCTGTATATTTGAGAATAGAATCTCCCAATACATAGACTTGCTTAATGCCATTTGTTACAACTGTATCTTCGTCCTCAAATGTCATTTGTTCCTCCATTTCTACATTATGTTCAGTTTCTATCTGCTCTTGGTATGATCTAGTGTTTAATGTACTTATGTTCTGTATATTTTATTTATTTTTAATTTTTTTATTTAGCTTTTGTTGACCGGGTAAGTGCACTAGACAAATCCTGCCTATTTTCAGGCACGACCTGGGGGAGGGGGAAACAGATGAATGCCAACTGGCCTTGAACCAGATTAAGCTGTTGGAGGTATTTTTAGTGAATGAGGGAAATTTGGCCAGGACACTGGGGAAATTCCCCTACTGGCTGCTGGTCAGTGGCCGGTGGGGAGTCATGCTGACGTCACGTCTCAACATGGCAGACGATCCTGAGGTCAGAATGGAGGAGGAGGTGGACAGGAATCTGCTGTTCAGTGCAGACCAGGGTTGCGTCGAGGCGACTCTATGCCAGAAATGTTTCAGACAACTCGCGGATGTTGTATGCCGACTGATACTCACAAGCCTCAGCGAATCTGACATGGTTTCTTTTCAGTTCCTCTGTTGTGCTTTCTTCATCTTTACAGGATTCAGGTGCTCGGGAGGTTTGTACTCCTTTATCTGAACAACAGGAACCATTATTGCAGGAGGATGTTTCCGGGAGGGCTCTGTGCCACACTGAACCAAGCACGTCGCATTTAGTGCGTCGGCAATTCGGGTTGCAGGAAAAAGGTCCTGGAAGTAGTACATCGGACTGGTCAGAGGAGGTAGCACTCATGGAGGCTGGTTGGAAGCGTTCGGAGTCGGGAGGTTGGGAACCTGATTTATCGTGGACTTCGTCCTCAGGTACTAAAAACTTTGATCCTCTCACTATACTTCCTCAGCAACCCCCTGTATCATCTGCTTTAGGGGAAGGTGGGGAACAGCTACCGAATGATGAGACTCTTGTAGCTGGTACTTCAGCTACTTGCATGCCTGCCACTCATTCTTTAAGCCAGAACCCTAAACCCACGATGTCTGACTTGTTTAAATCTAAACTGGAAAAAGCCCCTCATCGTAATGCTGTCCGTTTGAAGTACAGAGGTGGCTTGAAGGAGCATCCTGATAGATACTATGTGTTTAAACATCTTTTGAAAACCACAATGGGTTTCTGTGCAAAAGACATTTATGCTCTCATACATATCTCAGGAGAAGACTCATTTGATATAAGTTTTCAAATGACTGCCCTTATGGATAAATTTTGGGACAAATATGCAAATCAAAAACATCATCCTTCATGGCTACCTTTTTTTGCAATACCTTTAACTAGGCCTTCAATTAGGTTTGTCACAATCATTTTCAGGAATGAGGGTGTCAATGTTAGCGATATCTATCATTGGTTGCAATCTAAATGTGAAGTATTGGGCCCACCTGAAGCACTTTTGGATATTGAGGGCATTTGGACGGGAGGATGGAAATTTAAAGTAAAGCTATTACAAGTTAATTCTGACATTGCTCACCTACCTAATAGTTTTTTCTTGGGAAAAGATAGGGGGGTATGTTTTTACGGTGGACAACCAAAGGCATGTTATAAATGTGGGGACAGAACGCATATCAGCAGTGTTTGTGACATGATGAAATGTCCTTTGTGTGGGGGTTTCGGACATTCAGTAGACATGTGCCACAATATTTTTCAGTGTAATCTTTGCGATGAAAAGGGACACGCTTTCCATCAGTGCCCTTGGGCTAGACATAACTGTTCGGATGGTTTAGATCATGATGGCCTGCCCGTGAAGCCCAATCTAAGCTTCAGGGTTTTCATGGGACTGCTTCTCCTCATCCCCACGACAAGAGCCTGTTTACCCAGTAGTACCAGATACAGTCAAAGCAGCACCACCTGTTGCTAATGACCTTCCAGTCACTTCAGAAAGGTCCTCCACAATTAGGGAGATAAGCAGGCCTCTGCTCCCTCTATGCCACCCCCTTGAGATTGTAAGAAGTAGGAGGTTTACTAGGGCATCCTTAAAACAGGCTCCAACCTGTTCTTTGGTAACTGAGAATTTTTTTTCACCTCTTCAAGATGAAATCAGGGATTCGGATTTAGAGTCTGAAGCTTCTCATCTCTCAGAAATTGTGACTGATGAAGAAGAAAGCAGGTCCACGGAACTTGCAAAGGATAAAAAAGGAAAAAAAGGAAAAACAAGAAAAGTCAGCCAAAAAAATAGTATTTAATTGATTTAATGGCTTCCTTGAACTTTGCCTCCTTTAATGTATGCAGCCTGAAAACATTCCATAGGCAGATATCTATCTTTTCACATCTCACATCTTTAAAACTAGATGTAATTTTTTTGCAGGAAACTAGGTTATCATCTCTTTCTGAAGTGAAAAGGTTACAAAGACAATGGACTAGTGGACCATCTTTTTGGTCCTTTGGGACAGAAGTTGCAGATGGGGTAGCTATCTTATTGGAAATCTGTCTTTTAAAGTATCTCGGGTTATTGATTTGTCACCTGGTAGAGCTCTTATCCTAGACTGTTTGTGGGGAGATTATTTTTTTCATTTTGTCAACATCTATGGGCCACAGATTAAAACAGGTCGTATAGATTTATTTACTGAAATAAAACCTTATCTTTTTACAAAAAAAAATTAGTGTGGGGAAGGGACTTTAATTGTTCTCTTGACCACCAGATTAAGAAACTGGCGGGGAAAAAGGTTTATTGTGATTCTAATGCCCTTTTAGAAACAGTGAAGGATGTTAAACTCACAGATGCCTTTCGAAGTTTACATCCACAAGGTGGTGAAACCTATCATAGGCATATTTTTGCGACCAGGATTGACATGTTTTTTATTTCCTATTATTTTCGGATTTTATCTTGCACTGTGTTTCCTTCAGAATTTTCTGACCATCATATATTATTTTGTACCTTATCATTCTGACACCTTCCACCTAGATTATACTCCTTGATCCAACGGTGGAGGTTAAATACTTCCTTTTATCTGATTCAGCATATTTTCTAAATTGGAATTTTTTAGCTGCGAAATTCTCTACTTTAGATTTTTTTTCTTTTCTCTTATGAGTGGTGGAAACATGTTAAATCTGAAATTAAACACTTGTTTCAATCATGGGGCAAGTGCAAAGTTGATGAGAATTATAGGAAATACCTGGTGCATAGAAATCGCTTCTATGAAGCATGTCACTTCCCCAGACAACATCTTTTGTTTCTCTCTCAAATAAAAGAAGTAAAACAACAAATGAGAAAGTATCAATATAGTAGAGCTAAGTCTTTGGATCTTGAATTTCGTTTTAATATAAAAAATTCTCCCATGGCCGATCCTTTTCAAGCTTGTAAAGCGCATTTAACGGAGACCCTAATGACAGGTTTGTTTAATTCGACTAATGAAATTGTTACTTCGGATGTGGGTATGTTAAATATTGTTCAGAATTATGTTCGGAATTGTTTTTCATCCCCACAAGTGCTATCTACGGATTCTTTTCAGGTTCTATACTTTCTACTCTCCTAGCATTTCCGGTGATCTTGTTAAGTCATTAATTAAACCCATCTCATCCCAGGAGGTGGTTGAGGTCATTAAACAATTGAAAACTGGATCTTCTCCTGGGCTAGATGGGATTCCTAATGAATTTTACAAAAAATGTATCGTTTATATGGGTTTTTTTCTTCCTTTGGTGTTTAATTCTTATTTGTCATCTGGGATTTCTTGTAAGGATTTTACTATGTCTATAATGACCTTTATTTCATAAAAAGGGGGATAAAGCAATCCTTTCAAATTGGAGGCCAATCTGTTTATTAAATAGTGATTATAAAATTTTATCGAAAATTTTGCACAATAGGTTGGAGAAATTAGCTGCAGTTTTAATTCATCCTGCACAAACCTGTGCTATAAGACATAGAAAGATTCAACATAACCTTTATTTAATTAGAGATCTTTTTGCTAGCCAGTCGAGTTTTCTTACGTCGGAATTGGTTGCTGCTTTGGATCAGTCTAAGGCCTTTGACGCTGTTAGCCATTCCTATTTATATTTTGTTCTATCTGCTTATGGAATCCCTGATATTTTTGTACAGTGGATCTCTCAATTATATGATTCTGCAGTTACTATTCCAATAGTTAATGGTTTGATGGGTGAAAGGGTTAGAATTTCTAGAGGTGTTAGCAGGGATGTCCTTTAAGTCCCTTATTATACCTTCACTTTAGAACCTATTATTCGACATATTGTACATGATGTCTCCATAAAAGGGCTTGCTCCCTTGCCCCATTTAGAGACAGTAAAAGTAACTGCCTTTGCGGATGATGTTACGCTTCTTTTAGCAGATACATTTTCTTTACGAAAAGCATTGGAGGTTTTTTTTCTCTTTGGCCAATATTCTGGGGCCTCTATCAACATTCAAAAAAGTTTTGTGTTGCAATTAGGAAGCTTGGTCCCTAATTTAACTGATTGCTTTGGTATTCCCTTAGTGACTGGGCCTCAAAAAATCTTGGGCGTCTGGTTTGGGGTGGAACAAATGGAGGTTTATAATTGGGAAAAGCGGATAGAAATTGGAGAGCTTAAAATTAATCAGTGGAAACATTGGAAGCTTGGAAAGAAAAAAAGGGTATTGATTATTAAGAAATTTTTATTGCCCATTTTTCTTTATTTAAGCCATCTTTTTCGCCTCCTTTTGCCCTAGAGACTAGGATATACAGCATTTTTTTTCAGATGCTCTGGGGAAACAAGCTCAACCCAGTGAAAAGGGATTATACGTATCTTAAATATAGGGATGGTGGTTTACACATGGTTAATCCTCTCATTTTTTTTCATTCTATTTTTTTATTTTCCTCTCTCCCCTTTATTTGGCAGGAACCTTCTTTACCATGGCATTTCTGGACCAAATCCTTATGGCATAAATATTTTTTAGATGGTCTCTTTTTCCACCCAGGATTTTACTGTCAGATGACATTCAGTATGGTCTTTCAACTCTTAAAGATTGTTCCAATGGCAGATTCCAATGCAAAAATTGCTTTCCCTAACTAGGAAATCCTTTTATGATTATGTTGTTTATGATTTACAAAAGGTAATCTTACTTTTTCCTCTTTGCTCTCCATCGAATATGAAATATGCGCTCAATAAGTTAATTGATAATAGGATTCCTGTTAAGACCTGGGATGTTATTTGGATCTCTATTCATGGTCGATTGGGAGTGAGAGGAAACCTAAAATATAAACCAGTGTCTGACAGGTATTGTTTAAGGCATGAATGTATCGCTGAAGAAGAAAGTCAGTCCCATATTTTTATTGACTGCCCAGATAGTCAAAGATTTTGGGAGTTTGCAGCCTTGCACTGGAATTTGTCCTCTTTACGGTCTATTACTTATTCTACTTTAATATTGGGTGACTATTCGGGTAGATGGGAGCAGTATCATAGAAGTACATTGAATGTTTTCTTTGCCCTTCTACAATATTTTTTATGGCAAGCACGTTGTCATTTTGTGTTACAGCAACTTATTACAGAGTTTTCCTCAATTGTATCTGCTGTTGATTCTGAATTACATGTACTTCGTTTACAGGATGAGAAGAAATACTCCAGATCTTATGTTAACTATTTATGGAATCATTTTCCATTTGTTTGATTTTTTTTAGTGTTTTTGTATGCTTTTGTTTTCTCCTTTGCTTGTATATGGATATTTTGTTTTCTGTGATGTTGTGTTTTTTGTTTAATAAAATCTCCCCTACTTTTTTGATAAGTGCCATGGGATCTTTAACATCCACCTGAACTACCACCAATTCAGGCAGATGGGACCTCGGTTTAACATCTCATCCGAAAGACGCTTATATCCCTTTGTTCTTTGTTTACTTGTTGTTTTATACTTCCTTCTTCTGACAGACCTATTTCAATAGACAAACATGTACTCAACTGATTTTCAGAGTCTTCTGAGCTAACCACCCTATTCCTTAAATCTATGCAATTTCTGCTTTTAGCACTGTCAAAATTGGTTGTATCATAGCTCATTACCTGCTGAATATTTTATTCTGTATTGCCAGATGACTTTAATCTTACCAATGGTTCAAAGCTATTTGTCATTTCCAAATTGAATATCTTGGCTCTCCTATCTTTTTTCTATTTTCTATTACTCAATTTTCACCCTCTGATGCATCCCCCCTCTTTGTTATTGTCCTCAGACATATCATCAGCTCCATGCTGCAATTCCCTTGCCTCTTTATTCATATTACACATAATTTGTTGTTGCTGCAAAGTCACAAATTGCAATTCCAGCTGCAGAATTTTGGTTTTCAACACTGTAATGGTGGTGCATTCCCTACAAGTATACACCAAAACCTTGTTGGAAGCTTCTATATTTATTTTGCCACATGTGATACACCGGATACCTAACTCCCCATTTGCCAATGTTACAATGTTGTAATCCATTATAACAACTATATTACTAGTCAGCATCCCACTTTGATATTATGCTCCTACTGTCATGCTTAAAGTCCTCCCCAATCTCCGGCTAATGACAATTTTTTTTTTCATTTTCTTCCAGAAGTCAAGTGCTCATTCCAGACTCACCACCTCCATTTCTGGCCAATCTGTAGTCCTCAGTCCCCCCCCACACTGTCTTCAGCCACCTTCCCTGGCCCTGATCTTGAAATCCCCTTCTCTGAGAGAAGGGCTATCCTTAAAGAATACAAGCAAAAAAACCAATAATGTCATCTCTACAACTAAAGTTCCTGGCTCTTTTATACCTTTAGTTTTACCTTTAGCTGGTGTGATGATCATCCTGGAATTACTCTCTCTCTCCTGACAGTTTGTTTTTCCTACATCTATCCTGCTTGCCTGGAGCCCTCACTCCCCCCCCCAACCCTGGCCCAGATCCTGAAGCTCATCCCCTCTGGAGAAGGGACATGCTTAAAAGAAGAAAACAAAATAAAAAAAATGGTCAGCACTGCAACTGAAGTGGTAATAAAACAAGGTTTATTGGAGCTTCAGAGGCTAACAGCAACAGAGTTACATCCCCCAGCAACAAAATGCCGTAGGGGTACAAAGCACCAGGGAATTGAACTTGTTGCTTTTAGCTTATAAAGCCCCAATAGACTTTGCTTCATTACAACTTCCATTGTACCATTGACTGTTTTTTTGTATTTGGCATTTGGGTAGACAGTCTCAGGTGGCAGCTCAACAACAGTGCCTGTAGCTGGCAACTTTCACTTCCCAGTGCTCCAGTATGTTTGCTGTGCTCCCTTGAACAGATTCATGGCTAGCTGTGATCATGGTGCTCTTTAACATAGACAAAGCTGGTGGCTATGCTGGCATTCTTGAATGGAGCAGTTAGACTATAGCAAAGCCTGTTCTGGGAATGTATTGTGGGAAATTATTGTCCAAAAATAACAAATGACAGGTTACAGTGTGCATTATTTTTAGAATATATAATGTTTTGCAGTTTTCAGAGGCTTCGGATGGAGTCATTTTTATCTACACTTTGTTTAATAGGTTAACCAGATGTCTACAGATTGTGTATTTACTCCTTTTCTATTATCCCTTCATGAATATACCCAAACCTTTGAAGAGTGGTTGGAAGCTGGGTACAAGCTAATTCATATGTTGGTTAATGTAACACATGGTTAAAAAAAGGTGAGTTATATACTGTAAAGATTATCCCTTAGTCACAAGGCTTTCTTGACACATCCCCTTTTTGCAGGATTGTGTCTACAACTACTCTGACCCTTAGCCTATGGTCTCCAACTCCACCTCTACTGAGTTACTTCTCCTTTGTCAACACTCTCGATTGAACAACACTTTCATTCCTTTATCCAGGGACTAGTTCAGTCACCCCCAAAAACCTAACTATTACTCTGAATTAAGAGAGAGAGAGAGAGAGAGTTCTGACCCCTTTTCCTCAAATGAAAGTATCACTTTATTGCAGATTCAGGCTACATATTCCATCCCCCATTTCCCCCTCGATAACCATGCACACTAATTTCTGGAGTTCAATGGAATCAGACATATGTTCATTGATGGTGCCACCAGAAGTTACATTTGGGTGTGATGTGTCCAGCTTGATGGTTGGGCCACAGCAACTACCCTTCCTCACCTGAGGGGGAAGCATGATGATATCTTCCTCTCTTACCAGAAGGGGTTCACCATAGTGAGAGGGAGAAGGGAAGATGGTCAATCCACTTCCAGCTGTACCATTTCCCCATTTCTCCCAGTCAAACACCATAACTAAATAACCATGGTGGTTATGTATGGCATTGTATCCCTGTACCCATGCCTACCTGTTCTGCCTTTCAGGGTATTTATTTGTTACAGTTATTTACTACTGAATGGGTTCTGTTGCCTTGCACTCACCTAAGTGTAATTCTCACTGTATGCTATGCATGATGCAGTCGCTTACGTTGTTTTCCTCTGTAATGTTCTTCTTGTGCCTTCTGGCCTGGGTCATGCCTGTGAATGGTCCTCTGGACCAGTGTACCTACCCAGTTATCAAAGTCATAACTAAATAAATAAATAAAACAAAATAAATCACTAAATTATTCATGCCCACAGAAAATGAATTAAGGCTTGCACTGGCAAAGTGTAGGTGAGGCCCTTTCACAGGCAGAGTCTCCTAAAGGGGGCACAAGAACCTATCCAGTTTGTCAGTCTAGCAGAAACTACCCTCCTCACCAGCTAATATGGTACCTGTCCCCTCATAGCACAGGTCTCTCTCCTCTTTTTCTGCATAACACATGATCAGACTCTCTCCTGACACACTAATTACAAACTTCAACATTTGATAAACAGCAAACCTGTCTACTGGCCTTTGAAGGAAGTGAAACAATGGGAAAACCTCTTGTGAGCAAATTATATGGGGAAAATTATCCTTATAGTGAGGTTAAGGGCCCCTACTCTACCTAGCCCTAATCCTCTCCTTGCTTCTATGAGAGTGAGAGAGGAGACTAGTTATCCTAGAGGAGGAAGACAGAAGGGATGACAGACAGGGTTGCAGCTCCTCTTAAGGCCCCTCTTTCTCCCTCCCCTGACTGCCCTGGGCAGCCTACAATGCCCATCCCTACACTCCAGTCCTGGATCCCCTCCCCATGACCTGAGAATGGGGTGGAACTAGGCCACAGCCCAGCCTCTTTTGGAGTAGTGATTCTCTGCCTGATATGGGAAGGGGAAGGGGTTGTGAACTCCAAGGCCATCTCACACTGGTACTGCAGACTCAAATTTCATATTCCACCATTGTTTCCCCTCAATAACCACCCATACTTGTGTCTGGAGTTTAATGGCCATAGCCATGCTTGATCTTTGTTGATGTACCACCGGAAGATACATTCACATTTGACATACACAGCTGGAGGGTTTCTGATCAGCTTACCTTACAAGAGAGCACCACTTTATAGTCTTGTGATTCACTTTGCAAGGCTTTCTAACTCAAACATGGTACAATGAAACCCTTGGTTATGTACTTCTACCAGAAAATCTCAGACTACAGAATCTGATCAGCTTAATGTCAGGTTGCAGGTTCTTTCCCTGTCAGAACTTTGTTAAAATCTGTCTTTTGCAGCTTTACAACAAGCTGCAGGTTATATCCCCTTTGTCAAATACTTTTGAAATGTCTGTTGCAGTACTCCAGGGAAAACAGGGTGGGAGGAGTCACAGATGGATATATTGAACTTGATACGGTAAGGAAAAGATTAAAGGCCCTGAAGGTAGACAAGTTCCTCTGCATGTACTGTAACCCTTTGATCAGGTGATGCAACTGCTCTCAATCCAGACAGTAACGTTTTTGTGTAGTTCAATGTGCTTACACAACTTGGTGTGTGGTGTTGTGCTTATGCAACTTACTGAATCAACTTTGTTGTGGCCATTCACCTTTCTGTGTCTTAGGAATACTACCCTGCAGAGATGCTGAAGGCAGGAACCCTGGAGGAGGGTTCCACCCCTAGAGGTGCCATGGAAAGAATTCCCTTAGGCTAAAGGTAGCTTAGAAAAAGCACCCAAGGAAAGAGCCACTGGAGGAGGAGGATGGTGGGGAAAAGAAAAATCCTTCTGAATGAAACAGGAAGGAAGAGTTTAAATAGGTCAGATGGGGGGTGGTTGTTGCATCAGCCATTGAACCACAGGCTAAAGTCTTTTAATTCAATGTGCTTACAAAACTTGGTGTGGTGTTGTGCTTATGCAACTTGATGAATTTTCTTTGTTGTGGCTGTTCACCTTTCTGTGCATCAGGACTACCACCCTGTAGGGATGCTGAAGGCAGGAACAATGTAGGAGGGTTCAACCCCTAGAGGTGCTGCAGGAATGATTCCCTTAGGCAAAAGGCAGCTTAAAAGAAACCCAAAAAGAGAGTACATCAGAAAGCATTGCAGAGGTAATGAGTTGGTATCGAGATTTACACATACACATTGGTCAGCAGAGATAAGGGTAATGGTCAGAGATAGCTGAAATGAGTAATGATATTAACGTAGGTTGAATGAATTATAATGAGAAGGAATGACTTCCCAAGGAGAGAGAGAACAGCAAAGGAGGACCACCATCCATATCCATCCATCAGCAAAAACCTACCTGAATAACTGTGGAAACCTACCTAAGTAACTTAGGGAATTTACAACTAAAATAACTAAAAAATTATCACTTTTTGCACTGAGGAAAAGAAAGAAAACCCTTTGAGGAGGAAACCTCTAGGGATCTAAGGCCTAGGCCAGCTTCCATCCAGACTAGGGATGTTTTATTTAGTGATGGCTCTGCTGCTGCAATTTAGGAACCCAATCCAAGGAGAGATAAATATTCCAGTTTGGTGGAAAAATCTCATGATCCCTCTAATGGGAATGCCATGAAAGGTTCTGAGTGCCCTTGGCAACAATGGATACTATGAAGCTAGAGCGGGACCCCCAAGACTGTAGGAGGAGAGCAATGACTGCTAAGGTACTCAGCCAACCTACCAACTAAAAGCAGACCAGGTGATCCAGAGGTGGTTATGGGGAGAATAGAGTAGAGGGCATCACTGAACTTGATTTGGCTAACTACAGGAGTGATCTTTGGGCATGAGGGCCCCATCCCTCATAGATGAAGTCTTAAATTCTACATCAAGAGGTGCCATCGATTGGCTGCATGGCCTCTGCCCAGAGTAAGGAAATTCCCATTATGGGCCAGGTGAGAAGGACCCTGCCTGAGTTTCGCATGCTCAAGATGCAGACTTCGGTGCAGAGCGAGACCATCAGCTACAGGGCCAGCCCTCCCTTACAGAAATATAGGTGTGCTGTGTACATGCAGAATGCATGCCACATGCTTAATTGTGCAATGTTTGCATGCAGTTCACGTGCAAAAAGTGAGCACATATCAACCAGGTCTTAAAGGCAAGTAAGGTTGGCATGCTGTAAGCTTGACATGTGTGCAGCAGGTAAGCTGGTGTGAACATCTTCTAAAAATTACATCAGGTTTGTGTGTTACACACTTGACATGAGTACAGCAGTTAAGCTAGTGTCAGTATCATTTAAACATCACATCAGGTTCACATGCTGCATGCTTGCCATGTGTGCAGCAGCTACTGTAAGCTGGTGCAAATCTCATCTAATAAACACATCAGTTTTTATTTATTATATACTACTAACAGTTAGTCATTAAAATATAGTTTTATTTGAATTCCCATTAAAATTTGGTAAACTCATTAATTCTGATCCTTTTGCGTGTTGTTTAATGGCTTTTGATTTTGTCATTAAATTGTCATTAATCTGTAAAGTATTGTTTGCTTATTGCATTAAATGCCTAGGATATAGCCAGTAAACATCCCCTATTCCAGAAGAAGAGGGGCTTCTATGTTGTGAAGCCTGTTTTTTTTGTTTTGGACCATGCAAATCCCTTATGGATATTTAGTGCTGTAAAAATGTGTTTCTCAATGACTGTTTTATCTCACTTACTGTACTTTCCCTTTGTCATTCTGTACTGAACATATACACTATGGCCATGCTCAGCACTCTTTGTGCTGAGCAGGGTCTTGGAAGTATGCACCATACCTCACATTTTGTCACTGAAATGAGGGACATAGGCACTCAAAATGAAGGACAATGAGGGACACTAACCCACATGATGATCAGGACACATCATGAAACATGGATATATGGTAACTCAGAACACAATGGAAACCATTGTATTAGCACCTGAGAATACATTTCTACTGTTAAGCAGGGGTACAATTTAGGTAGGGCAGAGGGGCACAGTTGCCACCTCTCCATTTGTGCCTAGGTTGTTCTTATGGTGTGGCAGTAATGGCTTTAAATTTGGATTTAGTCTTTGGCACAGTGAGTGGCCACCTGTCCTGTCTGTGCTCATGCTGCAGATACTTTCCAGACTTGACTGTTTCTGTACTGTGTTGTCCACTCTCTCCGCCTATTAGTGGCAGCACAATCACATGTGATGTGGATGAGCTCCAGCCAAGAAAGAGTGCATGAGCCTTGCAACTGCAAGACTGTCTTTCCTGCCACAGAGTAGACAGGCTAAATACTGCAGCTTTTAGGAGTCAGTGAGCACTGAACTCTCAACAGCATTGCTGTGGCAGCATATTTTTGTTCTACTCTTAGTGAGTCTCCATCTCCCCTGGTGGCTAAAGGGGCAGAGGGTGAGCTAGAAGCTAAGTCAAGACTAGGCTACCTGCTTACTCTAGCAGGTTCGCCTTACCAAAAAAAAGCAGCACAGACCCACATGGCAGCAAGCTAGTCTTAGCAGCAGTAGTGGCAGCAGTGTGGGTGGCCTTCATAGGTCTTGATCAGTGTAGTGTGGCAGCAGCCACAGCAGCAACCAAGCAAGAAGGAAGCAACCAAGGTTGGTTGGATTCATATGATGAGGTGACTTGGTCACAGACCACACTGAGGACCTGTGATGGTTGGTTCTAGCATCCAGCTTCTGCTAAAGGAGAGAAGGGGAGTGGACTGAAAACTGGGCTGGTGGCACACTAAAACAGGCTGCAGGTTCCGACCATGTGGCTGGGTAAGTAAACATTAATAATTTTGTTTTTTACAGGAGGATTGGGGAAGGAGGAAGGACTGAAATATTTATGTGTTTTTCATGTTTCTTCACCTTTGGGTGGCTTAATGACCCATAGGGGATGGGTATTGAATAGAATAGCACCAGGGATAAAAATTGGGACAAAGTTCTTTTTTGGGGGTGGGAGGGCGAACTTCAGCCAGAAAAAAAATTGGTTAGTAACTGGGTGGGATTAAACCCAAATCTGATGCACTGCTCCAGGGTATATTCAGATAAACCCAATACATTTGAATTTTTCCTGATTTGCATATCACGTTTCAGTCAAACCAAATAAGTTGTACCTTTTAGAGATGTTACAGACATTCTAGAACTGCCCCTTGCATTCATGGACAGTTAAGTGGTATGGTATGCATAGACTATTGGAGCCCCACTATAGTCAGGCTTATGCCCCCTGTGAAGCTGACTCTTCCACATCCTCATGCTCAGGCATATTATGACAAAGGTTAAGGAGACTGCAGGGGTGTGCACCATTGAAATGAATGGGGATATTTTTTAATTACTATTGTATATATTGTTGATAGAGAGTTAGAGATTAATGAAGGTCACCACTAGACTAACAAGGGCCTTGTTAGTAGAACAGTGGCCTTCATTATTCTCCAACTCACATCATAATGTATAAAATGGTAATAGAAAATAACTTCATTCATTTTAAGGGGGTACGCCCCAGCACTCTGACCCATGGACATCATCTCTTAAAGACTCCTGCCTCTGGGTCCCTAGTACTCAAGTAAGAGACTTTTTACTTATAGCTATACTTGGTGGGTTGTCCGTAGCAGCATGGTCATACCTGCTACAGTGTGTGTGCATCGGGGGAGGGACTGGCCACGTGGGTGAGTGTGGGGGAGTGTTAAGTTATTGCTACATTTGTGTTTGCACCTTAAAGTCTGTTCATGTGGAAGCATTCAAAACTATGGAGAAAAAATAGTAGGAGTACAGGCCAGACAGAAGCAGTTAAGTGGTTTTGTGGGTACGTTTGTGTATTGGGGGTGGGAAAAATGTGTTTCCATTGGTATGTGTTCTACAGTTCAACTATGAAAATGAGATAAGTGAGAGAAGAAAACTGAAAAGCAAACACTGGCTACAAGCATGCTGCATCCATGCAGATGTCTTTAGATACAGTATGTATTGAAGTACAAGCAAGTCATATGCATGCAGACAGTATGGCTTAGTGGTTAAAGGCACTGAACTACAAGCCAGGAGACTTGGAGGCATGAAGACCTGAGTTTGAATCTTATCTACTCCCACTTGTGAATAGTGTGATCAATAGGAATCATTTCTGTGCCTTTTTTTTATCTAAGTAAGGCCTTCAACACAGTTGACCATAGCCCGCTCCTATCCTCTCTAAGTAACTTAGGCCTGGACCCTAACTCCATGCGCTGGTTTACTGACTACTTCACAGAATGGAAACAGTGGGTTAAAACTGAAGGAGATCTTTCTCCATTTAAACCTATGCTGAGAGGTGTGCCTCAGGGATCTATCCTTGGTCCCCTCTTGTTTGTGGTTTATATTAACAACATTGATGACACCATCAATAAAGCCAATATCCACTTGTTTGCTGACAACACAGTTCTATACATGAGTCACCCTACTCTGGAAGCAGCCTGTGAAGACCTCCAAGCCGAATTTCACCTATTACAATACCAGCTCATAAGGAAAAAGCTTCTGCTTAGTGCGAAAAAAACAAAAGCAATGCTCTTTTCCCCCTCATCTTATGCAGTAAATCCCATATGCATGGAGGTTATCCCTCAGATCACCACGGTACTTGGAGAAAAAAAGAGTATGTGCCAAAATTCTAATGTTTGGGTGTATGGCTTGATCACAAACTCTCCTTCTCCAAACATCTTGAAGAACTACAGAAGAGACTAAGACAAAGATTAGGTCTATTCTACAGAATTAACCACCTTCTTACTAAGGAGGCCAAGCTGCAGTTGGTTCAAGCCACCTTCCTATCATTAATAGATTATGTGGACCTTCTCTATAGCCACTGCTCTGCCTCTGCCCTGGCTAAGTTGGACACCCTTTACCACAGTGCAATCAGGTTCATAACCGGGCTTCCTCTTTCCACACACCATTGCTCCTTGTACTCAGCAGTGGGATGGACTTCCCTTCATTATAGGAGAAATAGAAACGCCGCTCTTTGGACCTTCAGAGCTGTAACCAACAAGCTACATCTCTGATTGTATTCCCAGGAGTCTGATAGGCACCTATGCTCTCAGAAGCTATTCCCTAATTGCCCTCCAAGTTCCGAAGGTTAAATCTCACTTTAGCAGAGCTGTCATAAGTTTCTCGTTGCCTGCCTTGTGGAACGGTTTGCAAAAACATTTGAAACTGAGCTTCCCTGTTAGTCTTAATATTTTCAAGTCACTCTATGACCGCTGCATGAAAGAATCCTGCAAATGTTTCCTACATCGCTAGATCACCTATTCTCCTGTTCCCCCCATCCATCCAGCCTTCCACCCTGCCTCTGCACCTGCCTCTTTCTCCCAATCAAACTGTCTGCTTCTCTCACTCTTCCCTGTCTGTCTTTAGCCTGGCCAAGTTCCACCCCCTCCCATGAAGTATGCCGTTAACAATCCCCCTCCATCATTATCTTCCTAATCTGGCATCCCACAGTTATCTGTCCTTATCTATGACCAAGTTCCACCCCATTCCCTGAAGGTCGACAGAAACAATTTCTTCTCCTTCACCATCTCCCTAATCTGGTTCTACTCAAAACTGCCTTTCTCACCCTTTTTAAGTAAACAGGCCAGCTGTTTCAACTGATAAGCCTATCTGCTGTAAGCTCCATATGTTCATCTTTGGTTGTACATATACTGATCCTTCACTTTTGTATAATATCAATTATGTTCTACCTTGCTATTGTACCGTATATATTGCATATTTTTTTCTATCTGTCTAATATTGCACTATGTCTAATATGTTACTGTACAATGATTGTTCTCATGACCAGGTCCATCTTGCAAATGAGCCTTGCTCAATGTTGCCAGCCTGGATAAACAAATATTTTGATTGATTGATTGATTTGATTGATTGATTGATCCTGAGCAAGTCACTTAACTTTTATGTGTGCGGTTATCAGCGACCTCTTGCTTATTTGCACGTACGCCATATGCATGCAGTCTTTCCCAATTTAACATAAAAATCATGGTTTCCACACTTGCTTGCTGCACGCATGCCATACTGTATGCAAGCAATTGGTTCCAATTTAACATTTAAATCATCCATGCAGCATGCATATCACTTGAGTAGTTTTTTGTGTGCAGCATGAAAACATTTTGTGTAATTATTTCTTAAAGGGCTGAGCCATAGAAAGTAATGTTCATGGTTGTCATGCCTCCAATTTATAAATGAGAGCATACAGTCAACTATGAAGTGTTAAATATGGGGAGGCAGGGCAAAGCCAGCGACTGTTAGATAGGTATTAGTAAGCTGGTCGATACGATGGACAGAGATGATTGACTGATACAATGGAGAGATATGACTGACTAATGAGATTGAATGATAGGAATGCTTAATATGATTGAGTGAAATGAGCAAAGCCATCGGAAGCAAGCCAACCAGTTCCATTATGGACGTCAAATTAATGGTGTCATAGAAGGTAGGTGATTAAGTAGTTAGAGTCTGTGATGCCAGAAATTGAATCAATGAGATTCAACTTAATTGAATAAATGAGGTTCAATATTGATTGCTATGGTTGCAGCATAAATAGAGAACTGATATCATTAGCATGACTACCTTAAATGCCATTAAGGCAGAGTTAGTTTATTCGAGTAGTAGCATTTGCAACACAGTAATGGAATGCAATGAATATCTTGAAAGCCATGTAGGTAGAGGTGTGCAAAAATAAAATTCTGCTGGTGGAATTTTCGGGAAGACAGAATTTCGGATCCACTGAAGTTCGGAAAATATTTTCCTAACTTCCACAGAATTTCCACCCAAACAACTATTTTTTTTGTATTCTATGTGGCTTTTTTTTTATTTACTTGTGGGAAAAAACTTCCTAAGTCCAACATGTGTTTTTTTTTTAGAGATGCAGAATAATTAGCGTTTTATGTGTAATTATTTCCCCAGAATTCCACGGGTGCGTGCACTTCTTCTGCATGTTACGTAGTTCCATTTTATGCAGTCCTACAGAATAATAATTATGCCTCTGTTAAACAGCAGTCAATATGAGTTGATGAATTTCTTAAGTATATTTTAAAAAAAATCCATGTGTCGGTCTGCCGAAATTGGACATTTCATTGTTATCGGCTTATTAAAGTCTAGAAAGAGAGAGAGAGAGAGAGAGAGATGGTGTAGTGGAGTGTAGGGGACAGAGTATGAGAAAGTGATTTAAATTTGTATATGTATAATAAAAAGGCAGCAAGTGACACTAGTGGGGAGGATTTAATTTTGGGCAGCACCAGCCAAGCTCAGAAGGAACCACAGCAGCAGCAGGAGCTGGAAGTCCAGAATGGGGACCAGGGTGGGCTGCCAGTCCAGCCACAGCAGGGCCAGGGCAATACAGAACCAGTCACCAAAAGAAATATGGCACCTACATTTAGTTACAAGGAGGTTGCAGTTCTGGTGAAGTAGGCCACCAACAATGCTGACAAGCTGTTTGGCCCAAACAGAGTACCTATGAAAGACAGGAACAAAGTGAGGTCATCCATTACATCCACCCTGGACACACATGGAGAGGGACCTGTGCCATGCTCTGTCAAATCAAGCACAAGTGGGATGACCTACAACGTAGAGTCACTGAGGTGCTGAAGGCACATGGTGTTGCTGTGACCATCACCACAAAGGAGAGTGGCATCAGCAAATGGAAAGCTGAGAAAAACAGCACCAACACCACTGGATCACCTGCAGGGAAGTGGAAGAGGATGTATGTGGAGGATGACAGTGGCACTAGTGAGTATACTTTTTTTCTTTTCTCTTTTTCAGCCCCATTTTCTCTGCTGCAGTAGCTATTCTTCAGTGATCACTCCCTAGGCTCTTTGGCCCCTATTCTTGCTCTGGGTAACTCCCGGTGGAGGCACTGGACCTCCCCCTATCCTGTCTTAACCTACCACGCCTGGCAGGGAGCCTGGGTTGTTCCACTCCCAGCACCTTATGGTGTTTGACTCTGAATGTGTCAGGTCCAGTGGTCACCCCTTTCATAGTGTCAGCTGTGACATCTGGGGCAGCCAGGTCCCATCTTCCAGCCACCACAATGCAAATGTGGTTTTCCTTTGTTCCAACTGCATCCCCTGAGAACACCAGCAGCTAGGGGACTGGGAGCCAAGGAGTCAGGGCACATCTAGAGATGCCTCTGCTCCTGCTTCCGACAGATGTCCTCCCCTCCCCATCACTCTGTGGCCCTGCTGCACCACTACTTGTGGTCACCTTGCTGAGGTGGCAGAAAAGTGGAGTGGCCTGCAGCCAAACCTGTCTTGTGGATGAGTGCACCTACTTTAAGGTGTTCAATCCTCCTTCCCTGGCCGCACCTCCAGTAACCCGAGCTTGTTCATGACCCTGTTGTTATTGTATTCCCCTGGTTAAAAACATCTTGTTCTTTCATACTGTTAACTGTCTTCATTGTTGATAGTTTTGTTTTCCATTTTTTTGGGACTGTATTAATGTTTAACTGTTTTGACATAACACTTGTCATAGTCAATTATCTTGTTTTCAAGGTTCAATTACTTCTTTTTGGGCATGTGGGTGGGGGCTGGGGTGGCACAGGGCCATGATAATTGGCCAAATTTGGGAAACTAGTAAACACTTAACAGTTGAGGACAAGACCAATGTCCAACTAAATTTTTTTGGTTTTTCTTATTTTATGTTGGGGGGGGGATGACAGAACAGCAGCAAACTGGTAAACTGGTAAACACTTAACATTTGAGGACAAGAACAATGTCCACCTGAATTTTTTCAGTTTCTCTTATTTTATGTGTGTGTGGTGGGGGCGCAGAACAGTGTCAACCTTGAACACTTGAAAGTAATGCTGTTTTATAAGTATAGAACTGTTGGCTGATGATGTCATTGTGGATTACCAGCTTAAATCTGGATGTAGTCAACCTCTGCTTCATCATCACCAACTTTTTGGGTAACACAGCAGGTTCAGTCTCAGGCATTGCTGACTGATTCCGGTTGCATGGCTCTTTACTTTTTTGGCAATGTAATTGAAGACACAAGGTGTTATTATGCCTCGCAACACTACCCATTATACTATTAACATGGAGTTATAAGGCAATACAAAGCAATGGTGAGCGGAGTCAGTAAAAAGATTAAAAAAAATGGTATGCCTTTCCAAAAGCAGTAAATGTTTCTTGCTTAAGGCTGACTGAGAAACAAAATTGGATTCATATGATAGGATAGACCACTGGTGTTGACATTTGATTTCTGCTATGTTCTCTCATACAATCACAGGGTTGGCAGGGTAGATTCTGGGCAGCAAAGACATCATCACCATCAGCAGCTTCCATCCAGCAAGCCTTATAGAGGTACACCAAAAAAGAAGAGGAAAAATTGTGGAGATAGTTTCAGAAACACCTAAGAAACGTGGTATTTTCTAAAACAGTGGCAAACAGAGTATGTGTGCTTTATGGCTACACCAAAAATTCTGAACATCATATCAGTTCACAACCCAGTACCTATTTACCATCCTGTCACTACCTAATGTGCAAAAAAGTATTTATTTGTACCACTTTCTTAGTGTCCTGTGCCCCCTTGCCCACCCCACCCCCATACCGGCCATATTTCTCTAACTATAAATGGTGTATCCAACTCCAATATATTTTGACCTCTTTGGGGAAAAATAAGGTCAAAGTAAAGAAAGAACCAAATATACTTACCTGTGCACTTGTGACTGACAATGCAGTCACTGGCATGGCTATAACCTGGCAAGGTACATTTGGGACAGCAGGAGCAGAAATATCACTGGCAACCATTCCAGACGCAGACATGAAAAGTGAAAAAAACATACATATAGTTGATGAATCACAAGGGGAACAAGACATTAGTAACAACAGTGGGTGTGGAGCACATGTGCAGCTGGACCAATAATTCTGTACCTCCTCTCACAGTTTAGTCTACCAGCACTCACTACCTAAGGTAAAACCAATGTATTTACAACTTAGGTAACACCCAACCTGTTTGCACACATGCCTCCCAAGGTAGCACATGAGGTGGATGCCTGAATTAAGGCACCATCCGAAAAGGTGACATGATGTGGGCAAAAGCCCGAATGGCGAGGGGGGGGGAGAGGGTGACCAGATGTGGTGAGGTGGGTGACAGTTGTGACAGGATATCGCTATATGTACATGTGCATGGGGGTGAGTGAGCACGGTGAGTGTGGCCTGGGAGGGGGCAGAGGGGATGTAGGGAGCAGAGCTGCGGTTGGCTGCCAAGCTATGCCGTAGTGTCATGGGTTGGCCTACGCTTGCGGTGCTGGGGTTCTGGGTTCAGTTCTGGGTCCGGGCGCTACTGAGGTTTTGTTGCGCCCAGCTGAAAACGTGCCTTTTTTTTGCTTTTGCCCCCCCAACATGGACCCCCCCTGGAGTTGAGAATCCTTAAGTAGGGGTGTGTGGAGGGTGAAGCCCCCTGCATGGGGGGGTGAGGGGTGCAGAACCCTCACAGAAAGCAAATTATTTAAGTCCCTGGCGCCATTCTTCCATGTGCCAAGGATGTCAGGGTGGCAAAATTGTTTTTGCCACCCTGACATCGTGATAATGCGGGTCGCCATTCAGCACTCACCATTATCACATAGAACCCCTCCCAACCATTTAATTTGCCAAATGATAAAAAACATCTATCCCCCTCCCACATGAACATTAGCAGTAACACACCAGGAGTCACTTCTGGGCAGGTTGTGTGCTTTAAAAAAGATATGTGACTAAAAATGTGTAAATAATAACAACAGCTGTATTACTGAAACACAAAATGTCCACACATTAGATGCAGAACTTAAAATATGCAGAATCACTTTAAATTACAAATTATTTATTAATACTGTGATATGTAACATTGCTGAAATGTATTTCCACAATTCCAAAAGAAAATATCGCTAGTAACATTACTTAATTAGTGTGCATGTATTCATGTGGTAAAACAATCTGCATGTCTTACACGGTGTTCCAATTACAATAGTGGAATTTTCTTTAAATTGCAAAATAAAAATACACATTTAGAAAGGTGGAACTGGAAATCACACATTTCACTGTTTACCATTTCTACGATTCCGAGGAGATGGAAAGCAGTGGATTTAGCCTGAGACTACGAATGAGATTTAGTCAAGACAGATAGTATGTTGTGTATTCAAACAATGGCATCTGTTGAAGAAGTAGGTTTGGGGGGAGAATCAGGAGCATGGAGGAGGAAGGTGGGAGACAGAATGTGGTGGTGGAGGTGCAACAAAGGGGTCAGGAGGAGGTTCAAGGACAGCAATAAGAGGCCCAGTAGGCTGGTCCCTCCACCAGTGGGAGTACTGAGAAAAAATTTGCTCCTTTATTCAGCCACAA
The DNA here is from genome assembly GCA_016271365.2 of Neoceratodus forsteri. Lineage (NCBI taxonomy): Eukaryota > Metazoa > Chordata > Ceratodontiformes > Ceratodontidae > Neoceratodus > Neoceratodus forsteri. The sequence goes on along the minus strand of JADMNL010000026.1, from coordinate 153,363,185 downwards.
GGAAGATGCAGATCTTATAAAGGAGGTCACTGCCCACATGGGTGAACTTTATGGGCCTGAGAGACCCCCTCTTAAAGAGAGGGATAAAGTGTGGACTGCCACTGAACAGAGAGGGTAAGGGTGCTGTGTCCTGCACCATTTCCCAGAGCAGACATAAATGGGATGACATGCAAAGTCATGACAGGGAGGTGTTGGAGACCCTTGGGGGAGTAGTCACCATAAAGGTCACCTGTTGTGCTCACAAGTAAAAGGCAACCAAGGCACAGCAGAAGGTGGGAGACAACAATACCGGATCCAGTCAGGAGAAGAGGGCTAGAGCGGAGGATGACAGCACTTCTGATACTGAATATATGACACTGTACTGCATGATTGTTTTACTAGCTTGTGTTTGATTTCTTGTTTGCCGTTCTGCTCTAATTGTATCATATACATTATATGTACAGAAATATCTTTATTTTTTTATTTATTAATTGAATTATCAGAATAAACACATTTGAGGTGTAAGCTCCTTACATAGCTTCAGTGTCAGATGATCAGAGAAACAGATAAAATATGGTTTACAGCAAGCAATTATAAAATGTTACAGTTTAATAGAGTTAATACAGGACACATCAAGCTTAATATTAAGTTGTGAAGACACTGAATTGACAAGTTTTAGTCGTGCCACTGTACAATTTATGACAGAGCATAATGTTTATCCCTAATTAGTTCTGACACAGTATTGCAAATGAGAATCAGCCTGTAATTCCTATTAAAATTGCCACAACTGCTGTGAAATATAGTATTCCTGTCTTTATTTTGAACAGGTGCTGCCCCTACTGTACCCGAACATGCTTAGGAGTCCAGCACCACAGTGGCAGCAGGAGAGGGTGATGAAGGAGCAGGCAGTAGTGCTGTGGAGACCCCGTCTGGTGGCAAGATATCTATATAGTTTTTTGTTAATGTACTGTACATAATGAATAAATAACATAGAAACATAGAAGTTGATGGCAGATAAGGACTGCAAGGCCCATCCAGTCTGCCCATTTCTTTTTCTACCTTATAAATGTGCCATTGACCTTTGCTTTGTCAATGGCCTATCTATTCATACTCATCTTTATTTCTCCCTTATGCCTATACCATGCCTGTTTGAAGCCCTGCACTGTTTTCATATCCATCACTTCCTGAAGTAGGCCATTCCATGCATCCACCACCCTTTCGTGAAAAAGAACTTCCTCATATTACCCCTTAATCAGCCTCCCTCTAATCTCATGCTGTGTCCTCTTGTCCTGCTATTTTTCTTATATTGAAACATGTTAGACTCTTTCACCTTGTTAATGCCCTTAAGGTGTTTGAATGTTTTGATCATATTACCTCTCTCCCTCCTTTGCTCTAGGGTATACATATTGAGCTCCGTTCATCTGTCCTCATATGTTTTCTGTTACAGTCCCTGCACCATTTTGGTTGCCCTTCTCTGGACTGCCTCAATTTGGTTCATGTACTTGTGAAGGTGTGGCCTTCAGTACTGCACGCAGTACTCCAGATGGGGCCTAACCAGTGTCTTGTAAAGAGGGATTATTACCTCCCTCTTCCGACTTGTGATAGGCTCAGCAATTGCGGTGTGTATAAATAGTGTTCTAAAATATGTGTGGTTAGTATCTAGGAGGTGTAACATTAATGTTTAGTGGTTCACTTGGGCTGTGGCTGTGACCTCAGGATCTAGTACATAGTGTTTAGGGGGGCATTCCCTGGCTTAGACTGTGCAAGGTCCCTGAGTTCTAACGTATGTGTGGTTAGTATCTGAGAGGTGTAACATTAATGCTTAGTGGTTCCTTTGGGCTGTGGCTGTGACCACAGGATCCAATACCTGGTGTTTCGTGGAGGGGGCATTCCCTGGCTGAGACTGTGCAAGATCCCTGAGTTCTATGTGTGGTTAGTTTCTCGGAGGTGTAACGTTAATGTTTAGAGTTTCAATTGGGACACATTAACAGTAACACACATTGAGGCACAAACTCAGAACACTTGAAGCTAATTATTTAAGAGCATTCAACTCCTGACCTGATCACAGCTTGAACATTAGTTGGAATTGGAAACCCTAACAATGGGGTGACAATGACTCACATTGAATCTTTTGTGGCATCTGCACATTGTACTGCTAAATGTCATGTAATCACTGCTCTTAATGATCTGTTAATGAAACCTACTTACCTAGCCACTTCAAACAGTGAAGAAGATTAGCAGGTGGACTAGCACAGCAAGCCAGCCTGCTAAATTGGAGACTTTTTTAACTTCAGTGGGAGCCATGGAAGATGCATTACATGAGATGAACAAGTAGAAGGTAAGCTGCATTACTGCAGGCCCCAAAGACAAGCAAAGCAATGTTAAAATCCACCATTGCTTCCAATATGACATCTTACTTTCCTCCACCCTTGACAGTGTCAGTAATCCCTTCATTAATGATGTTATTGAAAACCTCAACTCCATTTTGAAAGGTAACATAGTCATCAGCAGTGCACAGAATAATATGTGTTAGTAAGACATTCCATTCCAAACACAATCACTATTTTAATAATGCATGTGCTGTATCTGTGCCAGTGACATGGTGGATAAAATGGATGGAATAAGATTAGGAAGATATGCCCTGGACATCAAAAAGTGATGGCTGGCAGTGATGGTGGATAGTGAGGGTGGTGGATAATGCAATTTCTATACAGAGCGAATGGTATAAGAGGTCAGGCTGGTATATAAGGAGGGTGGCAGATAGCAGAGGTCTGTATTAAGGATTGAGCACTGTACCTGGTCTTTGGTGAGAGGGCGTATTCACTGGCACAAACTAAGACTGTGCAAGGTCCCAATGACTGGTAAAACATATATGACTGTAGTATTATTGGAGTTTAACAGTCATTCACCTCAGTACCATATATTTAGAGAGGAGATTATGATGAACCTTCATCTGCCAGTCTCTCATGATGCTTTTTTTTTGTATTGCAGCATTGGGGAAGACACAAAGCACATCTTAACATGCAGAACAGCGTGCAGAGAAGGAGGAGATAAAGACGCCATTGATGCCACACAAAAAAAAAAGGTGCAGGAACCAAATCCTTAAAATTCGGAAGGAGCTTGAAAGGCTGGTGGCAAAGGAGATGAATGCAGCAAATGTACAGCAAGTGACAGGCACTGGGACTGTGCATGATGTGAACCATCATCCTACGCCACCACCCAGACAGCAGGACCAGGATCAGGATGGGAAAATAAAGAAACTAGTCAAAAAAATTAAAAATTTAAAAAAAAGTTCCAGTCCCTGGAGAACAACATTGTAAAAATGGAGGTGGGGGGTTGAAAAATGATTAAAGGTGTCTCGCCATCAAAGGCAGACAGGAAGAGCTCACAGGCCATCTCCTCGGGGCTCAGGCTGCTGACGTGCAGTAAATTTTTCCATTATTGTAAATTGTTTCAAATTGCTTCTATTTTTACATTGCTGTTCTTGTTGTTGTTGTTTGTATGTTTGTTAGTACTGTTATTAGCAATGTAAATAGTTAATGTGTTATTGTGTTTTTAAAGTTTTAAATCATTGTTGTGGTTTTCTTGAAAAATATAGAAATTTCTCTTTTCATACCACTGTAGCCATCCTTGTCTTGGGCTGGGGGGGTTATTGACCTAGTTTACGTCAAGGTTAAAACAAGCTTACATCAATTGGTTGCTACGTTTTCTGAAGCCGTGGCACCATAAGCGCAACACAGGCACTTCCCTGTTAAAAACAATTGTTGAGCACCACAGCAAATGGTACATCATAAGTACAGTAGAAGAACAGAACATGAAAAACCATGCAAGACATAATTCTTTTTTTCATCAGTGGTAATGTGCAGTAGGTCACAGTGGAGCTTTCCTGAGTCTTACTTAGTCATCGCAAACATCGCCATGGGGAGGATCAGGGAAGGTGAGAGTCCACTATGGTTGCACACAACCAGGAAAAATGCAACAACAATAGCATGTGAAATTCACATGTAAAGGGAATGTCACAAGCATATCATATCGACACAGTCATTTGATGGACACTGGTTGTACATTACACATGGCCACCACCTTCAACAGTTGAAGTAAGCACGTACTTAAGTACAATTCTACACATATGCCATGACCTACGAACAACCGTAACTGACAGAAATAAAGAACTACATCTTTTACTGTCTGAAACAGTAACAAGTACATACCTGGTAACCTGCAAGGGACATGTAGGTAGGCCACAGACTTGTTTTGCAAGGGTTGGTTCCAGGGTCTGGCAGCATTGGAATGGAAACAGCAGCAGCAGCACTGAAGGGTCATGTTATACGGAGACTTTAAAAATTAAACATTATGGTATGTTATTTGTAAATGTAAAGGAATCCAAACTTGGTTATTATAGTACAAGCAGATGATCACATAATCAGCAAAAATCAAAACATTCTTTGCATTCTGTAACCTTACATTATATATTAAGCATATCAGTGATGTGCAGCTTCCTCAGCAATAACATTCCATCATCCTTCCACTTCCCATAGACAGCCTTCCTACCCCTAGATAGAGATCTGTCATGCAATGTGCAGACATCTGACTACAGTAGATTATGATGCTGTACTTTTCTCAGGTACAAATAATGAGAAAACACTACAAAGAATACTACTTACCTGGTCAATAAAAAATCCTTAGGAAGACACAGGCCATTAATGAGCCATCCCATTCAAGTACCCTATGATTTCTTGTCTTAAAATGCAAATAAGGTTTTATTTTACAATACAAAGCTTGCACAAAATTACTTACCAAGTCAGTTGTGGTGGAGATATCATGAAGCAACAGGGATGATGGGGTCAGATAAGATCCTGGCAGTGACAGCAGCAGCGTATGACAGACCTGGAAAGAAAACAAGTCAGAGTGAGCTAGGTACAGAAACAAAAGCAATTTTGCTTGCCAATAGTGTGCCCTCTATCAGGCTTTATGCACATGTTCATAGAATAGGTACTAAGTATCAATGCAATCTGTGCCTGCCTGCCTCACCGACTATCATTACTAGTACAGCCTCAACCTTGTGTGTGCCCCCTTTTGCTATCCATAACACTGTACATATTTCTGCAGTAGGACAGTAAGAATACCACTACAATACTTAACTGATTACCTACTTGTCACTGGGCGAAAAATAACAAGGGTTATTATAAAATAGAAAGCTAAAAAATAAACAGATATACTGACACTGACATTATTTAGTTGATAAACAATACGTGTTAGTCATGAAAAACAACCAATAACATACATCCGCTTAACCTAATTTACCTTCAGCGGAACTGGCCTGCTCTGCCTACAGCAGCTACTACAGTACCACCACTATCACTGTACTATCCACCCCACACCGTAAACTGAACTTAAAACACCTGCATCAAGACGTTCAGCAGAATCAATAGTAAATAAAAAAAATTGCAAACTTTTACTAAAAATGAAAATATATATTGTACAGCCTGGTGGCGCTGAGGGTTTTATTTTTATTTTTTATTTAGATCTTGGATTACAAATACCTTTGAGCTTAGAACTGTTTTACAAAGGTTCCACGTCAGCAACATAATACAACAGGTTAACAGAACAAAAAGTGTGGCAAAACAGTATACATAGAGAAAGGAGATCGACAGGTTTACAGACTAAACAGGGCATGGTAAAATAATAGTAAATAAGAAAAGAAGCAATAATTGACATTCACAGTGAATTAAAGAATAGAAACAAGTAACGCTAAGCAGTTTCATGCACAGGAATGCATACAGTAAATTGAAAATCAGCCAAAACAAGCTTTGTCAGTTACTGGTAAAATCATAAGGTAAGTTGAAATCAGCCAACAGCCCTTGTCAGGACAGATGGGGGGGCATTAGGTAGAGGAGAGGAAAGGTGAAGGGGGTAGGGTAGCAGGGTGGTGGGGATGTCAGAGGTGTTGCTAAGGGGATTTAACAGTAATCAAGTGCTAGGGGTTTTAGATTGCCAAAAAGAGTTTAGCGGAAACAGTCACAGGAGCGAGTGGCAGAGAGTAGTCACTGTAGCTTGGATTTGAAAGGGCCCAATTTGGATTCGGAGGAGATGTCACAGTTGAGGGCATGCATCCAAAGAGGGGATCTGTAGGTGAATGATCTTTTTCCTTTGAGGTACAGCAGTGAGGGACCAGAAAGAGCTGGGATTCAGAGCCATGGGTATGGCAGGTATTAAGAGAGGGACTGAGAAGACCTTGAATTCCAGGTGGTAGGAGGTCTAGGGTGATTTTCTTGGCCATCAGGCATATTTGATGCGATGTTTGAGCTGGAGCCAACCAGGGGGGATGAAGCGCTGGACACCACACCTCACTTCACACCAGTGATCCGGGTTCAGGATTGGACTCGGGCCACCGGGGGTCAGCAGGGGAGGAGATGGATTGAGCATCCGAGTGACTACTCTCCCTCTCTGGGGTGGGTGGGATCCCAGTTGTCAGTGCACTTTCAGCCCCTACCAGAGGCTGGGGGGTGGTGCACTGGCAATACACAGTGGGGCTGACTTGGGGCATGGTGCTGGGAGGGGAGCATGTGCAGATGCATGCATGCTCCTTCCTTGGCACCACTGCATACCCCACTCACAGGGGCAGAACAAGGAAAAAATGGTGACCGGTTGTGGTGGCTTGATGGCCATCCTACAGGGTGCCCGGCTCAGGAGGCATCGCCAAACACTGAATCTGGACTTGGCAGAGATTAGAGGGGTCTCTCTACCACCCTGCTGCGGGAGGGCAAGTTGCCGGGGTAATAGGTGAGGGTCTGTAAGGAGCTGGGAGGTACCAGATGGTGTCTGGAGGATCAGGATGCGCAGACGACCCAGGCAGTCTGGGAGCCAGGTAGAGGAAAAAAGGATTAGCAAAAAAATAAATAAATAAATGTTATGTGCCTACCTGGACAGTTGGAATGGACACACCATGAAGCCACAGCATGGGGTCAGAGACAGTAAGGAAGTACTGATGAAGATTTTCAGCATGATCTACAGCAGCAGTCAGAAAGTCTTAGGGAATTGTGATGCATGCCTGAAAGGGAAACCACACAACAGCTGCACAAACATGACAGAAAAGCAGCAGAATTGTGATTTTTGTTTGCTGATGCACAGCACTACCAGTTAGGATGGATGACCAGCTCAGAAGACACTGTCATTTTACTTAATCTAAATTCAGGACAACTGTTCAGAGCCTGCAGCAGGTAATCCACCAGTAGCCTCCCCCCTCCACCCACACCGACCTGCTTCATACTCAAACTGAATCATAATCTATCTGAAACTACCATAGGAAAAACCTGTTTGCAAATAAAAAATGATCCCACCTGTTACCATAAAAACATTACTAACTATTTACCTTGGCACTTGCTAGGCACAAAAGCAGGCCACAGAGGTGGTTGTCCATGCATTGGTGGTTCATGGAAGCAGCAGGAGCAGCAGCAGAAGCATAGTAGGAAGGACCAGATCATAGGCAGATCTGATGAGAAAGAAAACATGAGGATAGCTGGAAATGGAAAGGAATCATAACATTTGTGATTTGATTCATACAATTTGGTGATCACCTGATCAGCTAAGGAAAATATCATTGGCAATATGTAACCTTACGTAACATATCAAGCACAGCAGTGCTCTGCGGCTACCTCAGCAATTCCATTACACCCCCCCTTACACTTTCCACTGCAGCTACCACCCTCACCCTGCACAGATCTCAGGTGTACAATGTGCATACACTCCTGTCCTGACTAGATTATGATGCTGTAGATCTCAGGAAAAAACTATGAAAAAACACAACAAACATTAGTACTTACCTTCTCGGTAAAAGCAACATAGGAAGATAGAGGCCAGGCCATTAATGGGCCATCCAATCAATTAACTATGGTATGTCTGAAAATGAACACAGGGACATAAAATTGAAAGCATGCACTGGAAAAAACTTTACCTGAGTGAGCAGTTTGGATGGAAACAACGTAAAGCCACTGGAGTGGCGGACTAATTGATGATCCTGACCTGGCAGCAAATGCAGTAGCAGTAACGCATGACATCATTACCTGGGAAGGAAAAAAAGTCAGAGAGATAGTTAGTTACAGAAAAAAAAATTGCATTGACCAACCACCAACTATCCTACTAATTCAACCTTGTGTGTGACATGACCCACTCTCACCTCACTATCATAAAAAAAAAAAACATTCATGAAGGCTGACAGTAGGAATATATCTCAAATACTTGTATGATTTCCTGTTTTTCATTCAGTACAGAAAAATTATTGCAGAAAATCAGTAATCAGTACCTGTCCACTTTGAACACATCAAGGTGCGCTATAGAAGTGTCACTTACATCTCTCTACATACAGTACTGTTACGGCCTACTCTGCATACCCAAACCAACTACCCTAACTGCCACCTTGTCTGTGCACAAAACCCACTCTCCGTACCACAGTACGCAAACAATGCTGTTTTCTGTAGGATAACCTGTTACATGGGTAGTATCATTAAGTCAATAGTATTCTACATAGTTATTCAAATAATTTTGATTTAAGTACTAAATGTGACAAAAAAGATGAAAGAACTGAATTAGTTGTGCCAACCTGTATTATGGCTGTGGATTCATGCAATGGTTAAGCAGCAGTAGCAACAGTGGCTTTACTGGGCCAGTAGTTCCTCTGGCTGTTATTGTTGTGGCAGGATCCACAGGGATGGTGTAGTCAGGAAATGTGTCTTCATTAGCAGTAATATGAGGCATAGTAGCTCCTCTGACTGTTGCTATTGGATGCTGCAGGATTCACAGGAATGGTGTAGTCATGAAACTGGTGTCTTGTCAATTTGTTTTGGTATTTCAGGTTTTTTTAGGGGTGGAGGGTGAGGGCCCTGAAAATCGGGCAACTAGGGCATATTAAGTCACAAGTAGCTGAGTGTTTCCCCCAGCAAGTGGCATACACCACAACATGATCCACATCATAAACAGTCAGTAACAGATTAGCCAACATGGGTCCAGTCAATTTTTTTGGTATTTCTATTTTTTTATTTAGTGAGGGTGAGGGCCCTGGACATTGAGCAACTAGGTCACATTAACTAACAGGTAGTTGAGTGTTTCCCTCAGCAAGTGGCATACATCACAACACGATCTGCATAATGAACAGTCAGTAATGGACAAGCCAACACATGTCAGGAAAATTTTTAATTACATTTTTTTTTTTTTAGGGAGAGTGAGGGCCATGAACATAGGCCAACTTGGACAGTAACAAGTGCCATTAGAAACAATCATATGCATTTTCAATATTTCTTTCTTTCCTGCACATGAATCCTCAGTATAATATTCTGAGATATGTGTCATGCGGTGATGACTATCTCAGTGAAAATACAAGTTACAAAAACTCAAACAACTTAGACGTGTCCTCCTCCTCAGATGGGGGAACCACATTCTCTTCTTCAGCTTCAGTTTCCGGCTCAACATCACCTTCTTCACCTGCATAATAGCTTGAAACCAATGAGAGTTTATACTGCTATGGGAGGAAATGCGAGTTCATTTTAATAAATGTCAAGTATTCTATGTTTCTATTAGATAGGCAACTGTGCTGATCATTGACTATTGCACCGGAGGCACTGAAAACCCTTTATGAGCTAACACTTGCACAGGGACAAGTCAGATACTCGATAACCAGAGATGCCAGAGCTGGCCACACTTCTAGCTTACTTTGCCAGTATAACAATGGCTCTTCGTCAATGTTGAGCTGTTGTGGGTCATTCAAGTAGGACTGCGCCATATGGCTGGCAGACAACTGCAGTTGTGTTCTACCATGACATGGTTGCCATACAGAAACACCAACCTGCTGCAGTATGGCACCCAGAGGGTTTGTGGAACTGCTTGGTGAGGAGGAGAGCACTACACAAGGCACAGTACATGAGGAAGAGGAGGAAGAGGATATTGTCTCACTACCCTTTCCACCGTCAGGTTTATGCTGGGGCTGGGATCCAATTGTCAACCTTTTCTCTGCATGGTCCCTTGCCATCCAATTTTCTACCTTCCCATGAAGGATTGTAACATGGCAATCAACCTCAGTCTTACCACCTGGAAGTAGAGCAGTAATGTTCAGTTTATGCTGTGGATCCAGCAACATTGCAAGGACATATGCCTCCATGGTGTTCATGTAAATCAGTCTCAGATGATTGTCAAACAACTGCATAATCCTATTAGCCAGTTCTACCCCTACTGAGTCTGCAGCCACTTGAAACTGCTCCCTGATATTTACCAGTGCCCGCTGCAGTACTCTCATCAGTGGTATTACCTGGCTCAGGCAGGCATTGTCAGAGCTGACCACTTGTGTGGCATTTTCAAAAGGATGGAGTATTTGAATGACACTGTCCTTTAACATCCTCTAAGCTGGACTGAATGACATGGCTACCTGCATGTCACAGCCACGCAGCGGCATGACATAATCAGTTACTGGCTTATACTGCTCAATTAGTCACTCAAGCATGTACAGGGTAGAATTCCAGCATGTGACTACATCCAGTTTTAATTGATGTTGCAGCACTCCATTTGCCTTCTGTAGAGTGGTCAGCTCTGACCTGACAAGTGTGGAGCGAGTAAAATGGTTGCAAATTTTATGGCTCACATTCAACATACTAGTTACTGATTCATGCTCTAGAAATGCCTTCATAATAAAATTCAGAACTTGGGCAAATCATGGCACATGAAAAAATGAGCCTTCAGCCGGCTCGGTGGCACTGAGGGTTGAGGTGCTGGATGCCACACCTCGCACCACACCAGTGACCCAGGTTCGGGAATAAGCCTGGGTCATTGGGGGTTGGCAGGGGAAGAGAGGGATTGATTGAGTGTCTGATGGACTGCTCTCCCTCTCCAGGGTGGGGGGTTTGTAGCTGTCAGTGTGCTGGTGACCCCTGGTGGTGACTGGGGGTGGTACAGTGACACAGTCAATGCAAGGGGTGAGTTGAGGCACAGCACCGGGGAAAGCGCACGTGGAAGCATGTGCTCTCCTTCCATTGGCGTCATTGCATGCCTCACTCACTAAGGGGGCCTAGAACAGTGAAAATGATAACTGATTGAGGCAGCTTGATGGCCATTCCTTGGGATGCCTGGCTTCAAGGGCATCACTGCAGAATACTGGATCCAGTTCTGGTAAGAGCTGCAGGGGAGGACTCTCCACCACCCCACCATGGGAGGCAAGCCGTGGGGGTTAAAAGCAGCCAGGGTCCAACTTGGAGCCTGGGCAATCTGGACGGCAGCTGGATTAATATGATGCCTGGACTTGGATGGCAGATCGGGAGCCAAGGTAGGAATAAGAACTAACAAAATAAATAAATAAATAAATGAGCCATTGTGGATTGCATTAACAGCATTATGAGCATTATCGCTAGCGATGAAGCCCGCAGAGAAACTGCGGCTTAAACCATCTCATGATGGACTTGTTAATTCATGCCAATATCCTTTCAGCTGTATGAAAGTCATGCATGCTGTGCCTACTTAGGGTGGCATGCTGACGAGGACCAACAGTACTACTACCACTTGACAGCTGGCAAGTTGAAGATGGACATGGGTGCAAGGCATAAACCCCGGGGAAATATGCCCAGTGTGCATTAATGCACATAAAATTCATCTCAGAGGATGGCCTACTTGTCCATATATCAGTGGTAAGGTGAATGGTGGGTACTTCTGAGTGGGACACTGCATGGGAAACAAAGCAGGAGAGGTCATTATAAAGAGCAGGGACAGCCTTTGTGGAAAAGAATGTGCGGCTGGGAACTTTATATTTTGGTGCCACTTTTTCCATGAAGTGAAGAAAGCCAGGTTTTTCTACAAACGATTATGGCAGTAGGTCTGTGGCAAGCATATGAGCAATGGCTGTATTCAGCTCTTTTGCAACTGGGTGGTCATGGTGGTACTTTGTGTGTGTTTTGCTAGTGCCAGTCTAATATCTGACTGCTTCAGCTTTTGTGTGACTAGGGGGGAGGTGAATGTACTGTGTTTATGAGATTGCATACTAATGTGACTGCCGTGGGTAACAGTATGGTCATGATGCCTACTTTTGACAGAGACAGGACAGGCATGAAGTTCACACTGAGAAGTGCTACATAGAAACATAACATAGAAACATAGAATTTGATGGCAGATAAGGACCACTTGGCCCACTTAATCTGCTCATTTCCCTACCTAATGGATAAGCTGCAGATCCTAGTTAACCAACACCCTACTTCCTCCTACCCCCCACTAGAATTGCCTTATGTCAGTCCCATGCATTCTTGAATTCCCCCACTGTTTTTGACTCCATGACCTCCTCAGGAAGGCTGTTCCATGCATCCACAACCCTCTCCATGAAAAAATACTTCCTCACATTACCTCTGTGCCGTCCCCCCTCTATCTTCAAATTGTTTCCCCTTGCTCTAGCATATCTCTTTTTCTGAAAGATGCTACCTCTTGGACTTTGTTGACTCCCTTGAAGTACTTGAAAGTTTCTATCATGTCCCCCCGCCCACCTTTCCTCAAGTGTATACATATTAAGCTTCTTTAGTCTCTCTTCGTATGTCTTCTGATGCAGACCCTGCACCATTTTGGTTGCCCTCCTCTGGACAGACTCCATCCTGTCTGTCTTTGTGGAGATGGGGTCACCAGAACTGCATGCAGTACTCCAGATGGGGTCTTACTAACTGTCTGTACAGAGGGATAACAACTTCTTGTTTTCTACTGGTGATGCCTCTCCCTATGCATCCCAGTATCTCCCCAGCCCTCCTTACTGCCTTCTCACATTGCTGGCCCACCTTTAGGTCATCTGATATAACTACACCCAGGTCCTGTTACATTTTTGTTGTTATCAGTATCTCACCCCCCATTGTGTACTCTTCTCCTGGGGATTTGTTTCCCAGGTTCACTACTTTGCACTTCTTTGTGTTGAATCTAAACTGCCATACATTTGACCATTCCTTCAATCTTGCCAAGTTCCTTCTCATCCTTTCCACCCCAACCTTGTGTATCAATCCTGTTGCAGATCTTTGTGTCGTCTGCAAAGAGTCATACTTTTCCTTCCACTCCTTCTGTGATGTCACTTATAAAGACATTAAAAAGGACCGGCCCCAGTACTGAACCCTGTGGTACCTCACTAGTAACTCCCCTTTCTTCACTGTGGACTCCGTTTACTATTACCCTCTGTGTCCTGTTGTCCAGCCAATGTTTTACATAGGCTACCACCCTGGGACCCACTCCCAGGCTGGCTAATTTATTAATCTTTTGTGCAGGACTGTGTCAAATGTCTTGCTAAAGTCTAGGTAGGCCATGTCCACAGCCTCTCCTTGCTCTACTACTTTGGTCACCCAGTCAAAGAAATCAATTGGATTATTTGACATGACCTTCCCGCTGTGAATCCATGCTGCCTTGGGTCCTGTGCCCCACTGGCCTCAAGGTACTCAACAATTTCCTTCAGAAGTGATTCCATCATTTTCCCTACCACTGAGGTCAAACTAACAGGTCTGTAGTTTCCTGCCTCTGTCTTGCTCCCACTTTTGTGAATAGGAATCACATCTGCCCTCATCCAATCCTCAGGTAACACACAATCCTCCCATGATTTGTTAAAAAGGGTAGTCAATGGTGTTACTTGTTCTCCCCTTAGTTCTTTTAGAAATCTGGGCTGAATACCATCAGGCCCATTGCTTTGTCCACCTTCAGTTTTAGGAGTTCTTTCAGATACTTTTTTTCTGTGAAAGGACTGATATCGACCCCCCCTATCCAGAGTGCTTCTACTGACTGGATTAGGTACCCCCTCCTTCTCTTCCTTTGTGAATACTGAGCAGAAGTATTCATTCAGTATCCCTGCTTTTTCACTGTCCCTATCTGCCCACCCACTCTCTTCTTTATTCGGCCTCAGTATCCCTCCCTTTATCTTTCTTCACTCCCTAATGTACCTATAAAAGGTTTTATCCCCTTCTAAACTAAGTTGGCTATCTTGTCCTTAGCTTGGGTCTTTGCTATTCTGACTGCCTTCCCTGCTTCCTTCTGCTTTAACTGGTACAGTTCTCTGTCCTGCTCCTTCTGTGTTTCCTTATACTACCTGAATGCTATCTTTTTTTTCCCCTAACCTTCCCCGTCACCTCTTTTGAGAGCCATAATGTTTTTTTCTTTTGTTACGATTTATTTGCTTCACACAAAGGCTTATTGCCTCTGTGATGACAGTTTTGTTGATTCCCCATTGTTGCTCCATCCCTCCTTCTTGCCTATTTGCTAGTGCTTTTCTGAGGTAATCTCCCATTTTGACAAAATTAGCCCTCCTGAAGTCCAGTACCTTCAGTTTTGTATGGCTTGACTTTACAGCTGAGTTTATCGTGAACCTCACTGTTTCGTGGTCACTTGTTCACAGATGACTACCCACTTCTAGATCTGAGATCCTCTCTCCATCCCCATTTGAGAGTACCAGGTCTAAAATTGCTCCTTCCCGAATGGGTTCCAACACTAGCTGTCTGAGGCATGCCCCCTGTAGGGCATCGAGAATGGCCCTGTTCTTGGATGTGGCTGCAGCAAAGGTGCTCCAGTTAACATCTGGCATATTCAGGTCCCCATCAGCAATATCTCCCCTTTCTCCACCATCCTAAGGATGCCTTCTATCATTTTCTTGTCCATTTCCTCCCCCTGAGATGGGGGTCTATATACAACCCCTGTGCAGATTGTGGTACCATTTCCAATCTCCAGGGTGACCCACATTTCTTCCTTTCCTCCTTGTTTACCCTTTAGTTCCATTGCTTTGATCTCTTCCCTTACATAGAGAGCAACTCCTCCTCCTCTTTTACCCTCCATGTCCCTCCTGTAGATTGTGTACCCTGGTATGTTGACATCCCAGTCATGGTTCTCTGTGTACCATGTTTCTGTGACTGCCACAATATCCAGGCATCCCTCTTCCATCAAGGTCACCAGTTCAGGTAGCTTGTTACTTAGAATATGAGCATTGATACTCATTACCCTGCATTTTTTGATGGCCTTACCCCTTTTTGCCCCATCTCTGTCCTTACTGCCTTTGTCTTTTTCTCCATTTACCCCTGCTCTTCTCCCTATTGACTTCTCTGTCATGGTGTTTACCTCACTAACTACCCTGAATTTTGTTTTGGGGGGGCTAGGATTTCCCTTCTTCTTTTCAGTGCCTCCCCTCTTGGCTAGTTTAAATGCTTGCCAATGAAGCACTTAAACCTATCACCTAGGATCCTGGTTCTCCTTCTGGACAGATGCAGATCATTGCACCAGTATAAGCCTGCATCCCTCCAGGTGGACCCCCAGTCCCCAATGAAGCCCAAACCATGAGCATTGTACCAGTTTTTCAACCACTGATTGAATCCCATGGTGTGGAGCACCCTAGCCTCACACATGCCATAGACAGGTAGCACCTCCGAGAATGTTACTGTGCACTTTACTTGTCTAAGGCCCCTCCCCAACTCCACAAACTCTTCCTGCACTGCTCTGATCCCTTTCCCAGCCAGGTCATTTGTCCCTAGGTGGACAATGACATCCAGCTCTTTCCCTTGTGCAACTGCTTCCATGATCCTGAGAATTCACTCCCTGTCCCTCCAAGCCAGGGTGCCAGGCAGACATCTTACCTACCTCTCCCCTCCCTCCCTTCCCCAGTTCTACCACTGATATCAGCAAAATCAATAAGGGTTGATATGAGCATGGTGTCAAATGTAGAAACTACTGCTTCAGATTGTTCATCATGAGCATATTCTGAAGTTGACATTGTTGCCATTCGCTTGTGCTATGACCAGTGAATAGGATGTTTTGTTTGTATATGGCTATGTATTCCAGTGGTTCAATAATGTGATCCTGGCTTGCCACAACTGATTTTTGATTTACTTATGTTACATATGGCTGTGCTATCATCATTGTCACACACAAAATGGTGACAGCAGGCCAAATGGCCTCTGTAATAAATAAGGGGGAGTAGACATACAAGACTAATGTCAAATACAAGCTGAATTGTGTCTAAATGTTATGTTTTGTTAAAGTTCTTCTGAAGGCTTCAGCTGCTCTTTAAATCATGATGCGGGTTTTGTCAGACACCATCAGACACCCCTTTCTACGTTATCAGATTTAGCTTAATGCCAGGCTACAGGGTCTGTCCCCCGTCAGACTCTTTTGAAATCTATCTGTTGCACCTTTACATCAGGCTACCGGTTCTGTCCCTGTCAGGTCCCTCCTAATTTCCCACTCAAAATCTGTCTCTCAAAACCATCTTCTGGCTGAGGTAGTCTGGACCACACTCCCACAATATCTGAAGGCAGGCTCTCAATATAGGTCACCCCCTGAATCCATCTCAACTACACTTTTTAATGTATCTCTTTCATCTGGTGTAACTTTATAGCAGGCTACAAATTGTGCCCCCTCCATTTAACTGAACTTGTTCTCCCATCTCAAAATTATGTTGTTTTGCACAGCTTTATAGCAGGTATTAGACCCATGTCCTTGCTGAATCTGTTCTCTCATCTCTAAATTCTACTGGCATAGTGTTATAGCATGCTATTGGTTCCAAGCCATTCTGAACATCTTCTTTCATGATTTGCCCTCATTCTATCAAACACGGACAGAACCTTCTTAGCCCCTCTTCTCCCAAATAAAGAACATAACCTCCATCCAGCTTACATTTTATAGAGAAAAGGCTCATTGTTGAATCTCTGTTTGTCCCTACATTCATGCTGAAATGTTGTCATAAGCCCTTAAATATAGGTTCACTTCAAACACATTAATTTGTACAGTCATTTTAAACATAGAGCTGTACACAGATCACTAATTAGGATGGGTTCAGCCTGTAACCAAGCACTGCTTTTCTGTAGCTAATTCAATAACTCACAGGTCAGGTACTGCTAATATCACCATGCCATTTAGCATTAGGCTTTTTTAATTAAACTTTGTTCTTCAAGCTACTACTTAGTTACAACCAGAGCAAGTAATGGTTTTCTAATTAGTCATATGGTTCCCTTTTCTCCCTTGCCAATGTATGTAATCCCTTGTTAACCCCTTCAGTCATTTATTGATTGATTGATTGATTGACTGACCAACTGATAGATTGATTTCAAAAGTTTTGTCATGTAAGCCATGCTGAGATGTTAGCTCATTTCCAGATGTATCTGGGGAGAAAGGGTAATGGAGATGGTACAACAGGAGAACAAAATAAATAGTAATTACAGTGTTACAAAAATAATTGTTATATACAAGCAATGCGGTACATCACATGACACATATTCATAAACATTGCAAAACATAACTGTACAACACGGTACATACAGTAGATAAAAAACTGAGTTTGCATAGGCAAGGGAAATGACACTTACAGGCATAGTGGGAGGAGGGAGGGAGGGAAGGGTAGGGAGGGAAAAGCAGTATGGTCAGTGCATTCTGAATAAGGGGAAAAGAAATCAGACAGGTAAGGAGTCATTGACAGTTGCAGATGGGAGTAGAAAATGACTAAGAGGAAAAGAAAAAAAAGCCTTCCTGAGAATTTACTCTTATGTTCAGTATACAGTGGTAGCTAGAGGTCTTCCCCAGCATATCTAGCTATATCTTGATATTTTACAGGAAATTCCTAATCAGTTTAATAGGAATTCCTGTGATATATCTAGATATATCTAAAGATTTACTGGGACATACTGTATCTCTGACTACAGCTGTGCAAGCACTTATGTCTGAACATTTTTCTGCACCCTCTGCAAAGTGTGTGTTGGTCTGTCACATCACAGAAGGTCCACTAAGGGTTCAGTGGCTCAGTAGACACAGGGACCCAGATTTTCAGATGTCCTGAATTGCTGAAAGCTCTGGGTGCACCAGTAATATGGCACACTGGGCTTGTGGCAATCTAAATGAATTTGACATCCCTTGGATCCAGTGGATGCTCAGTAGTCCATATTTTTTGTCTAGCTTGCGTACTTGTTGTGCACTCCTAACATGGAACTTGCAGCTAAACCTTCCTGCAAGCTGCTATAAAGTAAGTAAACAGATGCAACTGTGCCCAAGATTGTAAAATCGGGCACTGTTGTGGCAATTGGAAATACTGCGGCTGCAGTAACATAAGGGTTTGACACAGGGCTTGACACAAGCCTTGGGCCACCCTTTGAAACTCTGGCCCAGGGTATCAATGACAATGGCCAAAAAGGCCATGGACCATAAAGGGCCAGTAACCAGTGCCATATTTATACAGATTTGAAGTGATTTCAATGAGATTCAGACTTGGATTTCCTGGTTCTCAAGCTTATATTCTAATAATGACCATATGAATCTGACTATTGAGCTCATTTGTCAGAGTTCTAGGTCTGTCGTCACTGGATCAAAAGTAGAATTGTGTAGATACTAACCATTCAGTCTCAGGCTGTACGTTGAGAACTACTGACAAAGTCAGAGCAGATAGTTCACAATCCAAATTCATTATCCAGGCTTCATGGAATTGGGATCTTTGGATAGTATGCTATCCACATAAGAGCTGTACAGAATTTTCAACTCTGTGTCCACCGGAATTCTGCTGAAGTCTGCAAATCCACCTAACTGCATGGAATTTCACATGGAATTCATAAAGCAGAATAATGTTTAGTAATCTAGGATTACATAGATCATGGAATAGCATTCAGCAGTTTACACAAACCACAAATTCTTTTATTGCACACTGCAGAATAATATTCAGAGGGTCATGGAGTTAGAAAAATTCAGAAAAGCATTTTATAAGCAGAATTGCAATTCTGCACAGATTCTGCCAACAGAATTCCACATCCTGCTGAGCTTTAATCCACACCTTCTGACATATTGATGGACTAGACAGAGCACTGTTCACACAGTCCTAATCCTAAACAGCAATTTATATTCTGACTGCCATTACTTGAGAGCAGATTTAGGAGTACTGATATACTGACTCTGATTGCAAGGGGCACAATGGTCTGATGTCAGTGTCAAATAACTAGCTGAGAGGCTGTGGTAACAAGTGAGTGATAGCAGCCTGAGAGGAATGGCAGCATTTACTGTACTTACAGAGTCAGCAGAGAATACTACTGTAAGAAAGAAGGACTGACCACAGTGGTTTGCCTTGGTAACAGTGGTACTGGCTACAAAATGTTGGCCTGTCAGTACTTCTGAGGTGGTGCACAAATTCACTAAATAAAGGAACATGAATGATATCCAGAGATGAACATCTCTAGTTTGTTGTCTCTTATTTTCAGCACTGGCCAGTACTCAACAGGTTTCAGAAATAGTAATACCCTTACACTAATCAAATAAACAAGTATACAGTATATAGAGAATGATGCACAGTATAGGCAAGCGTACATAACTTTGTGTTTTTATTTACAGGTTGAGATGACATCCTATGGACATTGAGAGGTCCATGATACCATTTCAGTGCTGAGATGGAAACACTCCGAGTTGTATATGGTGGTGACCCATATTTTGTTTGTTGTATACTGTTTTAAATTGACTTCATAAGAATTTGCTATGACTAAAGCCCATCCACCAAGTTCTAGATTGTAAAGGAAAAACACTCCTGCATGTACTGTATCTACTCAATTCACACCAATCCACTCACTTAACTGCATCCCCACATAGTGTTAGAAACAATTAATTTATATTATATTAATAAAAATGTCAATACTTTGCAAATGTGCCCCACACCAAGTAACACTGTTCACTAACTAAGCACTTCTGCTATAATGAGCATTGTGGTCTTTGAAACAACAGTGAGTAAGTAACAGTAACAGTAACAGTAAGTGAGGATTATCGGCTGATGAAGGACATCTTTTAAAAATACTGCCATTTATATAATGTTAAACAAATGAAAAATTAACAGTTTCTGACACTGACTGGATGGATGGGTATTGAGCAGCAGGGTGAAAGGTGTTTTTTTATAACATATAAAAATGTGGAATATTTGTGTGATGTGTTGGTGGATTGCTGAATGAGAGGAACACAATGAGAAAGTCAATGTAGAGCACATTACATCACAAAGCAGGCACACAGAGTTTGTGTCAGACATCACAAATATGCAATGATCCATACAAAACAATATTTTCTACCCATCTAGAACAGGGATTTTGAGATAACTGATTTTTATGCACAATGAAAGGTGACCGTATACAGTGAAGCTCATTAGGATGAAGTGCAGTGTCACAGTTTTCTGCATGACAAAAGGAGTTAACTCCCAATGAAAGTGCACTGTTTCCTGCAGTAACTCTGCTGTACTATACTGCCTTATGTATCCCCAACATCTTGTTAGTATCAACACTTGAACTCTTAGCTCTGATATATTTTATCATAATTAAGCAAAATAAATGGTAACCACTGTAATATATAGAATAGGGTGTGGATGACAATACTCAACAAGGCTGTGTTTACATTGAGGAGATGTGATGACATCATATAGACCTCAGGAATGAAGCTTGAGAAGTCTCTATCATGGCATCACGTCCGTGATATGGAGGCACAACCTTGGTTGTGGATGGTCACCCATACATTATTCTATATAATGTATGGTTTCTCTGAGATTTTAAAATTTAATTTTACAAGGTTTACTTTCACTTCATGCTCCTGCTCACTCCGGCACTTCTGTCTGCTACCAAGTCACTGCAGACAAATAGTCATTCATGCTTACAACACTCTGTCCACGTAAAGATAAGATTCAAAACGAGAATGTTTATTTAAATAAAAATGAAAAAAGGAAAATGAGTGCAGTTTGTTAACATGGAGACATGTATGGCTGCCCTTGTCCAAACTGTCTTAATGAACTGCTCGCTAAGTGGCACTACCTTTTTGCCCTGACTTATTTTGGTTCAGAGCACATCCTCGTCCAATCAGGTAGCACGTCAAGGCTGAAAAGTTGTGGTTCTGTTGTGATGTCAGAACAATACCAGAACAACTTTACATGACCTTTGAACTGTACCACAATAGCATTTTGGAATGTATGGAAATATACACACAGTAGGGTCTAACCATGCACTGCAGTGGTTTTCATGCCAGAAGTTTAGTAGTGAAATGCTTAGTTCATTTTTTTCAATTGATTGTTTGTGGCAGTAAGAAACACACATACAGGAACCTCTGCCTTCAACATTTGCAGACACAAAGGTTTCTCCTAAGGGTGGTGCTCACTCCACCAGCAGCATGAGTTTGTGATTAAAGGAAAATTCATGACATGGTTCTCTGGTCATAACTTAATATAGTTTGAGATAGAAGTAGAAGTTTTGTTATCTCCCAAAAATACCCCGGAAAGCATCTCAAATTCTTTTAGATAATGTCTGGAAGTAGCTTATTACTAAAAGAAACATCTTTCTTCCTCTGTATTTGAACCATCACATGCAATAAAGAAAGAAATGTTCACACATCACTGCAGTAGTACTCTAGAGGAAAACAATCAATAAAAGTGCAAAAGCATTTTCAGCTAAGACAGCGGACTTGATCTAGTTGATACGCTTAGCAAAAACTGAGTTAGAGGAAGTGAGTTAATGTTCATTCTTTAATCCATGGATCTCTAGCATTGGGGTGGCAAACCCCAAGGTTTGATTTGTGCTGCTTTTGACCCTCACACTTCAAATTAAAAGGCAAGATCTATGACTACATGCTGTTGACATAGTCGTAAAGAACAGCTGGAAGATAAACAGTTGATGAGTCTTCACTGATGACAAATGAAAAAGTCCTGGAAACAGAAAAATATATCACCACTGTAAACCTCTTAAGATCCTGGATCAGCTAATATATGCAGTCAATTTCTACTTTACTTTGCCGGCCTGCTGCCTTGGAACACAGAAATTTCTATTAACTGTGCTGAATTCTCAAAACCAAGAGCTACAAAAGGCATTGTAAAGCTTTTTACAGCTTTGCAGTTGAAGTCCCATTTGTAGTTTTTTTGGTTAATCAATTTTCCAATGTGGCCACCACTTTATTTAACCTATGGACACTAATTCCCATCCACATCTGTTATATTGACAGTGACAAAGATAAATTAAATCAGTTATCAAGGGGAAGTGAGAAAGATCATGACACTGTGATAGTGTGTTTACCAGTGCACCACAGTTCACCTTCATATCACTAGAGGTCTCATGATATATAATACTTTCTTAATACCAAAATCTGCCTATTACCAGCCACATGTTCTCAAGGTCACATACTCTTGCAAGACTATGCAACGAGTTCTGTAGGATAGTGGGTGGCACTCACCATGCCCATCACTGAGCATTACTTACGCCTGCCTGACAGCATCCTTCAGACACTCCTTGCTTTGCCCTCAGCCAGGCAGCTATCAGCTGTCTTCCAACTCTCAGTCCCACCCAGCTCTTACCTTTACTGCCACCCAGCTACAGTTCAGGCCATCTCTGATTCAGTGGCAGTGGCTTTGCTGTGTTGCTTCCACCACTGCTATTTTTTCTGACTCTCACCTCAGGGGTGTGCTTGGGGGCATCATTGTCATGCTGAATTCATTCACTTTGCTGTCAGTGCTTCTAAGTCAGCAACGGTTGCTCACTTTCTCCTGGCTGCTCTGAGTTTTTCAGCTGCAAAGTTGCTTTACATGATTTGATGGTGCTTATGATGCATTTCTTGGTTCCTTTCAGCATCTATTGTATTTGGCCCCAGTTCTTCTGGCATTCCACTCTCAGTGCATGCTGCACTTCTGTTGCTGTTGCTATCCTTCCTCACACCAAGGGTCCTGTTGCTATATGGTTCCAGGCACTTCCACTCCTGTTGCACCCCACCCAGCCACTTGCTTAGAAGTGTGCCTTGTCATGCTCCTTTATCACTGTTTGTGTTGGGTCAGTTTGTGTCTGGGCCATTCTAAGCTGTCTCCCACTCCATTGGTTATGTTTGCCTATTCAAATGCCCTCCAGGTTTTGCTCTCTGTCAGCTGCCTCTGTTGTCATGCTGTTGCCATGTCCAAGTTTTCCCTTTTGTACTCCTCCTCCTTGCTGCCTCTTACCTTGGGGTGCAGGGAGGGGGGGTTCTGATGGATCTGATGGATCATGCCTTCTAAGAATCTACTAGGGATCAGTTCCCTTGCTGCTGCATCCTTTGCTCTGCCTTCCACTTTCCTTCAAGCACCTGGGCATATGCCTTGCTGATGCTCCTCGAGAGCTCAGTACCAATTTGCCTCCCTGCTTCATATTGCTCCACCTGTAGCTGCATTTGATCTGCACTCCTCCGTCTCCCAGACATAATGTATGCACTGTCAAAAGACTCTTATGGCTTCAATATGCCTTCACCTCCTCATTTGAAGTGCACCACACCACCACCACTGTTGTCGCCCTAGCCATGTTTAACTTTGGACAGTATTTTGGGCCTTTGCTCTGCTGTTCCTAAATTCCTAACAGCCTGCCCAGGCAGCTGTCCAGTCCTCTCTTTGAGCTCAACTTTAATCCTTATACTTTCTTACCATTCTTACTGTTCCTACTGTATCTACTAATTTCAGGCAAATGCCTCAACAATCAGCAACAACAGGCACACACTACAATAATATTTGGCATACACCTCATCAACAACCAATGTGCAAATGCCACTCCATCAACCAGATATATGGCCACTCTCTGTCCCTTATGGTCTAAGTAGGCTTTCTCCCTCTGGAGATGTGTACCTACCATAATAAAGAGTCACTCAAGAGATTGGCTTCTTATACTGCATATGTGATCCTTGTCTTTAAAACAGAGTTTCAGGCTGCCAGGCCAGAAGTAGCTTTTCCACGCTTCTCTTTTTCCTGGGGGTGTTAAGGAAACTCAATGTTTCTTGGCATTACATCATCCATGCACCCACAATACAAGTCTTCAGTATCTCTGTGAGTTGAAATCATTCAAGACATAAAGAGAAGTTTGCCTATTCTTTAGGTCTGCATCAGCATGTTGCAAGTCCAACTTAACCCTCTGGGTTTTAATAGTATCACTTTATGGCTGGAGGGATGGTGAACTTAAACCTTGGATCCTAAGAGGTTTCCTGCACAAGGGGGAAGGAGTTACTCTCCTCTATACTGGCTGTCAAGAAAGTACTTGACTTATTTCAAGTTAACTTGTCCCATGCCTGCCAGATGGTGGCTTTCCTTTCCTCACTAGTGGTTCAGCTCCACTGCTCGCTCTCTCTCTCTCTCTCTCCTCTCTCTCTCTCTCCTTTCTCTCCATAGTAGAATAACATTTCTCTCTAATTGTTCTATTCATTACTTCAGCTTAAAGTTCTTGAGCTTCTTCCCTAAGGTACCATTAGACAAAGGGCATACCACCCTGTGTTATCACCAAGGGTTGAACCCTTCTCAAGAGGGTCCCTGTTCATTTGGTACTCCAAAATGGTGGCAGTTAGAGATGTTACAAATGCTAACTTTGCTGATTAAGTTGGTACAATGTTGGGTATTTTTATACTTAGTAAACTTATACAAAGTCCTCCTCCTTGTAACAACTTCACTAGCAATTGTTTTTGCTTAAAAATCTTAAAAAAGAACACCACCTCTGCCTTCTTTGTAATATACACCCTTCCCTACCCACATTGCAAGTAAGCTTAAAAGTATATTCCACCACCTGTCTCCCTCTAGGTCCCAACCTACTTTGTCCCCCCCTGCAAAGTTCATAATGTTTAAATTCCCTTCCCCACCTATGGAAAACATGTTTCTCTCAGCTTCATTCAATAGAAAAAGTAATTGAATGCCCCAGCCTTTACCAGCCTCCTGCCAATAGAGTCTCCCTTTACCCCACTAAAGTCCAAAACCACAGGAGATACAGAAAGTGCCTATAAATAGAAAACATAGATACATAAATACATAGACTCTGTCAGCAGATAAGGGCCTATGGCCCACCCAGTCTGCCCATTTGAGCTTGTAATTTCCCTTTACATTATTCTAGAAGTCTGTTGCCCCTTACCCCAGACCTCCAGAATTTCCTTATGTCTATCCCATGCATTCTTAAATCCTGTGATTGCTTCAGCCCCCACACACTTCCTCTGGCAGGGAGTTCCACTTGTCCACCACTCTTTCTGTGAAGAAATTCTTCCTCATATTTCCTCTGAATCTCCCTCCCTTCAACTTCATCACATGCCTTCTAATCCTGGAAAATCTTTTTTGCTGAAAAATAGTGTATTGCTGCATCCTGTTCCTCCCTGTAAGGTACTTGTATGTCTCTATCATATCCCTTCTCTCTTACCTCTCCTCCAGTGAATACATATTTAAGTCCTTCACCCTGTCCTCATAGAACTTGTCATGCAATCCCTGTACCATCTTTGTTGTCCTCCTCTGAACCTTCTGTGCCTATGTTCTTACATAGGTAAGGTCTCTAGAACTGTACACTGTATTCCAGGTGGGGCCTTACTAGTGTCTTATATAGTGGACTTACAACCTCCCTTTCCTTGCTGGAGATGCCCCTGCCTATGCATCCCAGCATCCTATTTGCTTTACCTGCTGCCTTGTGGCACTGTTTCCCTACCATGAGGTCATCACAGATGATAACCCCATTGTCCCTTTACTGCTTGGTGCATGCTACATCCTCAAGACCCAACTGATATGTTGTTCCAGGGTTTTTTTACCCAATATGAATTATTTGCCACTTCTTTGAGTTGAATTTCAACTGTCAAACCCTTGACCATTCTTCAAGCTTTGGTAGGTCCTTCCTCATTCTGTCTACACCCTCTGAACCTTTGAGAAAATGCTGGTTACGTGAAACATGTCAGGGAAAGTGGACAACTTGACTATGAGGGAGGGGACCAAGGATGTAAACAAACAAGCATTTTAAAAAGGCGTTGAAAAATTGTCTGTCTTGCATGTGCACTTTAAAATAAAATCAAGCACTTTATGGAATCAGGTATGCTCTCCTTGGTTTATTGACATGTGCTACAGATGAAGTTATTGAAAATGAGGTGAGGTGAGTGCTGGCACTCTGAGTCTTTTGTTTACATTTACTGTTTTTGGCCAGGGACCACCATTTCCCAGGGGCAGCCTAACTTCTTTGATATGGACACCCTCTAGCATGTCCATTCTGTTGCAGAGCTTCGTGTCATCAGTGAACAGGGAAATTCTGTCTTCTAGGTCCTGCGCAATGTCACTGGTGAAGATGTTGAACAGTACTTTTCCCTATGCCCTTCTGCCTGTGTCTTTTTGTATTGCATGAATGTGATCTTTCTGGCTGTCTCTTTCTCTGCTACCTCCTTGGAAAACCATAATGGTCTCCTCTTCTTTTTCCCCTTGCTAACCTGCTTAATTCATAATTCTGCTGCCCTTGTAATCCCTGTTTTAAATATTGCCCACTGTTCTTCCACCCCTGATTCTCTCCCCATTCCCCTTATTGCCTCTTTCAAGCATATCCCCATTTTCTCAAAGTCTGCCCTCCCAAAATCCAGGATATCTGTGCATTTTGGTTCTGCTCTTTCTATGATTTCAAATCACAGTGACCACTGTTCCCCAGGTGCTCCCCCACTGTTACTCTTATCACTCTGTCCCTGTTAGTGAGCACAAGGTCCACTACTGCCTTCTGCTGAGTTGGTTCCAGGATCAGTTGCTTAAGAAAGGCACATTGAAGGGAGTCCAGGATAAATCTGCTCCTTTTGATGGTGCTGGGAGGCTCCAGTCCATGTCTTGAAGTCTCCAACCAACCAGCACCACCTCACCCTTGTCTATAATCCTTTGTATAGCTAGCATTAACTCCTTATCTGTCTCTTCCTCCTGGACTGGTGGTCTGTAGAGCACCCCTGTGTGGATGGCTGACTCCATTTTTCTTTCCAGCTTAACCCACAGTGTCTCTCCCCCATTTTGTTCCTCCTGGATCTCTGTAGTCTTTATGCCATCTTTCACATAAAGTCCTCCCTTCCTGTCTGCCCTGTCTCAACTGAATATGTTGTAGCCGGATATGGCCATCTCCCAGTCATGGTTATCATTACACCAGGTCTCTGTGATGGTCACAATGTCCAGGTCTGACTGCACCATGGCAGCCTCCAGATCCTCCATCTTGTTGATAAGGCTCCTGGCATTGGCACACATGGCTTTTCATGATGTGACCTCCCTGGATTGTTTAGTTATTCTACTCCAGCCACCTCCCTGGTTGCCCTTTATCCCTGTTTCTTCCTGCTGTCTGCCCTTCTGTTGAATTTTGACCCCTTTCTACCTATCCACCCTTTGGGTGTCTATCTCCATTTTTTGCACACTGCTTTGTTGAGCTATCCCCTCCTCCTGTTCACTGATTCCACTGCTAGCTATGGGGGGGGGTGGGCAATTAGGTACCATCCTTGCTGGCCTGTCACTCCTTGACTAGTTTAAATGCATGTCCATGTAGCATTTAAACATGTCATTGAGTGCTTAGAATTCCCTCCAGGATGGATGCAGACCATCAGGATTGAAGAATCCCCCATCCCTCCAGGTGGGTCCTTAGTCACCAATGAAACCAAACCCTTCCTAGCAGCACCAGTTCTTCAACCATGTGTTAAAGTTCCTGGTGTGTGAACCCCTACACTCTTCCATGCCTCTCACAGGTAATACTTCTGAGAAGGTGACAGAAGTAGCTACTAGCTTGAGACACTTCCCCAGTTTCTTAAGCTCTTCCTGAACTTCCTTAGGCTCCCCATTTGCCAGGTCATTAGTACCTAGGTGGATAATGACATCCAGTTTATCCTCCCATCCTGTCTTTCTGGCAATCCCCAGGATTTTTCTCCCATACCTCCATACCATGGCACCTGGTAGGCACTTCACCTCCCTGTCCTCCCAGATATGTGTTCCTAGCTGGATCCCTCTTATGATGGAGACCACCACCAGGAAACATCCTCCTCCTCCTCTGTGATCTGCTGCTTTCCCACTGAGGTCACCTTCTCAGCTGACCTCCACATACTTCCCTTCCACTTCTCTGGGTGCCTCTGTTTTGTTGTCACTTTTTGCCAGTGCAGAATATGAGTTCTGCAGTGGAATAGGATTTGGGATGTGCCTCTGCCTGACCAACCTAACCTTCCTGAGCCCACTGTCATCTAAGTAACCCTCGTTTTTGGTGTCCTTTGAGGCAGTGGAATTGGACTGGGTGGTCTCTGGATAGAGGTGAAGATATTCCTGACCAAGTTTACTTCTTCTCTGAGTCCGGCTTCCTTATCCCACAGTCCATTGAGATGCCTGCAGATAGAGCAGCACCTCAGCATCCAGAAAGTCTATTGAATACAGCTGCCCTGCATCCCCTGCATTGCAGCACTCCCCACATTATACTGCCGTTATACTGCTATTCCAGTGGTCATCTCTTAATCAGGCTCTCCTTCTAGTTCCCTCTTTATTAATTTACTATCCTGAAAATCCTGCCACCGATCCTCAGATGCTTATTTTTTGAGCAAGGAAAACAACAAAAAAAGAGCAAAATCACTTGTTGTACCGAAGGCAGACTTCCTCCCCCTTATGCTGCTCCTTACTCCACAACCTCTGCTATTTCATGTGCTTGGCTACTGTCAATTAGATTTAACAGGGTAGATAATTAAGACTGGGAGCAGAAGAGGGAGGGTGAAAATTTCAGCAAGTAATGACAGCAAAGAAATAACAGCACAACAAAAAGAACGCCAAAATAGGTTTCAAATATTCAACAGCCCCAAAACAATTCCAAGTAAAGGCAGCAAAGGAATTACAGCATCACCAAAAGCACACCAAACTAGATTTCAAATTTTCAACCACCCCAAAACAATTTCAGGTAAAGAAAGCAAAGGAATAACAGCACCACAAAAATCAAACAAAACTTGGTTTCAAATTTTCAACAGTCCCATAACAATTTCAAATAAAGGCAACAAAAAATAACAGCACCACTTAAAGTACAGAAATACAGGTTTAAAACAAAAACAGCAATGCGCAATTACTGCAGTGCACTGAAATTATTCTGGATCCTTTCCCTTCTGGCCTCTTCTGAGAAACTGAAAATCAACCTGTTACCTCAAATCTGACTTAGCCATGCCTTCAGTTATCATATAGCTGAGGCCAGAGGTCTGACAATTAGCACCCCTCTCCCAAAAAAAGGACAAGACAACATTTGCAGCAACCAAAGACAGCAATGGAATAAAAGCACCACTAAAATCACACCAAACTAGGTTTCACATTTTCAACCTCCCGAAAATAATTCCAAGTAAAGACAGCAAAGAAATAACACCACTTAAAGCACATACAACTAGGTTTAAAACAAAAACAGCAATAACCAGTTACTTCACTGCTCTGAAATGATTCTGGATTCTTCCCCTTCTGTCCTCTTTTAAGAAATCAAAAATCAACCTGGTACTGACTCAGCCCGCCTCCAGTTATCATGTAGCTCATGCCAAAGGTCTGACTATTAGCACCTGTCCCTCAAAAAGCAGGGCAAGACAGACAAGACAGGACAAAATTTGCAGCAACCAGAGACAGCAAAGGAAGAACAGCACCACTAAAAGCACACTGATCAAGCTTTCAAATTTTCAACAGACCCCAAGCAATTCCAAGTAAAGACAGCAAACAGATAATAGCACCACTACTGTCTCTACTGCTTAATATCTCTCTCTCTCTCTCTCTCATGTTCAGTTTTGCTACTGTGCATTTTCACCCACTACTTTGTCTACCCCACCTATGTATTGCTGAGGTGAAGCCTTTGCAAAGGAGTCTATGGGCCCGATTCCAAGACAAATGTCACAATTCATAGGTGTATGTGATTTGTGACATTTACTGCTATGATGAGGACCCTGCACCCTATTTTAGAACATGCAAGGTCCCCAGCACTTACACCCTACTACTTGAGGCAGCTGCAGGTTTGCACCATGGGAATGGTGCAATGGACTTGTATGCCAGAAGCTGCTAACCACAGAAAACAGGCACCCAAGCCCCTGTCAGCCCAGAAACAAGCCAGCAAGTCCATGTGGGCCACAGGGGAGTCAGCAGTGTCACACAGGTACAAGGGGACACCACACAAAATGGCCCCAGGTACCGGCAGATGGCAACCGGGTATTGTGGGGGGCATATCAGTGATTGTGGGGTTTGTGGGGCACAGTTATGTGCAGTTTGGGAAATTGAAGGGGAGCAACCACCATTTAGTCAGGATGGATGCCCCTTAGACCAGCCAAAAGCTGGTCAACCCTGCAGTGCAGTAGTGTATCTTGATATAGCATAGGTGGATTATGGAAGGTGCCCTTTCAGTATAAAGTGCAGCTGCTACCGTAACCCCCCTTTCTGAGGTGATGTAGGGGCTGCAGACATTGGATGACTCCTTGGGAGCAGGCCACCTATTCCATGGCACTGGCCACCTCCTAGAATCCTGGCTGGCATAACGCATGTTGGAAGATGCGACTTGTGCCATTGGGTCTGGAACAAGTTGCCTTGCAGCATGCATAATCTGACTCAGAATCCAGCACCATGACTAATAAATTGTAATTCTGATGTATTAAATAAATAAATTAAAATAAATAAAAAAATCCAAGTAATGACAGCAAAGAATTAACAGCACCATTAAAAATACAAAAAAACTAGGTTTAAACCAAAAACAGCAATGATAAGTTATTGCACTGCACTGAAATGATTCTGCAGCCTTCCATTTCTGGCCTCTTCTGAGAAAACAAAAATCAACCTGCTACCTCAAATCTGACTTAGCCATGCCTTCATTTATCATGTAGCTCAGGCCAGAGGTCTGACAATTAGCACCCCTCCCCCAAACAACATGACAAGAAAGACAAGACAATGTTGGAAGCAACCAAAGACAGCAATGGAATAACAGCACCACTAAAAGCACACCAAACTAGGTTTCAAATTTTCAACTGCCTAAAACAATTCCAAATAAAGTCAGAAAAGGAATAACAGCACTACTAAACGCATACCAGACTAGGTTTCAAATGTTCAAGATTCCCAATAAAATTCCAAGTAAAGACAGCAAAAGAATTACAGCACCAACAAAAGCACTCAAAACTGGGTTTCAGATTTTCAACAGCCCCAAAACATTTCCAAGTAAAGACAGCAAAAGAATAACAGCACTACTAAAAGCACACTGAACCATGTTTCAAATTTTCAACAGCCCCAAAATAATTCCAAGAAAAGACAGCGAAGGAATAGCAGCACCACTATTAGTACTCCAAACTAGGTTTTACATTTTCAATAGCCCCAATATAATTCCAAGTAAGGATAGCAAAAGAATTACAACATCACTAAAAGCACTCTAAACCAGGTTTCAAATGTTCAACAATGACAAAAGAATTCCAACTTTTTTTTCCAATTGTTTAACCAGGTGAGACAGACTAAGCTGAACGCTTGTTTACAGGTGCAGCCTTGGAGCACAGGGAAGTTAAATGACTTGCTCAGGGCCACACAGTATGCAAGAGGGGGTTGTGGGATTCAAACCCAAGTCTCCAGATTTGAAGATCAGAGCCTTAAACCACTGTGCTATACTGCCTTACTTAAGACAACAAAGATTAGCGGCACCACTAAAAATCACACAAAACTAGGTTTCAAATTTTTAACATCCCCAAAATAGTTTCAAGTAAAGACAGCAAAGAAATAACAGCACCACTAAAAGCACACAAAACAAGGATTAAAATTAAAACAGCAATGAGCAGTTGCTGCACTGCACTGAAATGATTCTGGATTCTTCCCCTTCTGGCCTCTGAGAAACCAAAAATCAACCTGTTGCTCAAATCTGTCTTAGTCTTACCTCCAGGTATCATGTAGCTGAGGCCAGAGGTCTGACAATTAGCACCCCTTCCCCAATAAACAGAGCAAGACAGACAAGACAAAAAAACCTGGTTTCAGATTTTCAACCACCACAAAACAAATCCAAGTAAAGACAGCAAAGGAATAACAGCACTACTAAAAGCACATCAAACTAGGGTTCACTTTTTCAACAGCCCCAAAACAATTCCTAGTAAAGACAGCAAGGGAATAACAGCACCACTAAAAGTACTCCAAAGTAGGTTTAAAATTTTCAATGGCCCCAATAAAATTCCAAGTGAAGGCAGCAAAAGAATTACAGCACCACTAAAAGCACACACAACTGAGTTTTAAATGTTCAACAACACCAAAATAATTTGAAGTAAAGACAGCAAAGTGTAAACAGCACCACTAAAATCACACACAACTGGGTTTCAAATTTTGAACAGCCACAAAACAATTCCAAGTAAAGATAGCAAAGAAATAACAGCACCACTAAAAGCACACAAAGTTAGGTTTAAAACAAAAACAGCAATGAGTGTTACTGCACTGCACTGAAATGAATCTGGATCCTTCCCCTTCTACCCTCTTCAGAGAAACTAAAACTCAACCTGCTACCTCAAATCTGATTTAGCTCCACCTCCAGTTATAACATAGCAGAGGCCCAAGGTCTGACAATTATCACCCCTTCCCAAAAAACAACTGGGCAAGACAGACAAGACAAGACAAAATTTGCAGCAACCAAAGACAGCATAGGAATAACAGCACCACTAAAAGCATTACAAACTAGGTATCAAAATTTCAACCACCACAAAAAAATTCCAAGTAAAGACAGCAAAGGAATAACAGCACCACTAAAAGTACTCCAAACTTGATTCCAATTTTCAACAGCCCCAATACGATTCCAAGTAAACAAAGCAAAATAATTACAGCATCACTAAAAGCTTACAAAACTAGGTTTCACATGTTCAACAACCACAAAACAATTTCAAGTAAAGACAGCAAAGGAATAACAGCATCACTAAAAACACACCAAACTAGGTTTCAAACTTTTAATCAACCCAAAACAATTCTAAGTAAACACAGCAAAGAAATAATAGCACTACTAAAAGTGCAGAAAACTAAATTTAAAACAAAAATAGCAATGATCAGTTGCTGCACTGCACTGAAATGATTCTGGGTCCTTCCCCTTCTGACCTCTTTTGAGAAAGCAAAATTCAACCTGCTGCTCAAACCTGACTTATCCCTACCTCCAGTTATCATGTAACTGAGTCCAGAGGTCTGATAATTAGCACCCCTCCCTCAAACAACAGGGCAAGACAGACAAGACAAACTTTGCAGCCAACAAAGACAGCAATGGAATAACAGCACCACAAAAAGCACACCAAACTAGGTTTAAAATTTACAACAGCCTGAAAACAATTCTATCAAAAGTCAGCAAAAGAAGAACAACACAACTAAAAGTACAGCAAACTAGGTTTCAAATTTTCAACAGCCTCAATAAAAGTCCAAGTAAAGACAGCAAAATAATTACAGCACCACTAAAAGCACCCCAAAATAGTTTTCAAATTTTCAACAACCACAAAACAATTCCAAGTAAAGACAGCAAAGGACTAACAGTACCACTAAATCACACAAAATAAGGTTTCAAATTTTGAACAGCCCCAAAACAATTCCAAGCAAAGACAGCAAAGAAATAACAGCACCATAAAAAGCACACAAAACTTTGCATAAAATTAAAATAGCAATGAGCTGTTACTGCACTGCACTGAAATGAATCTGGACCCTTCACCTTCTGACCTCTTCTGAGAAACTAAAACTCAACCTGCTACCTCAAATCTGACTTAGCTGTGGTTCCAGTTATCATGTAGTGGAGGCCAGAGGTCTGAGAATGTTCACCTCTTCCCAAAAAAACAACAAGCAAGACAGATGAGACAAGGCAACATTTGCAGCAACCAAAGACAGCAAAGGAATAACAGCACCACTAAAAGTACTCCAAACTAGGTTTCAGATTTTCAACATCCCCAGTAAAAGTCAAAGCAAAGACAGCAAACAAATTATAGCACCACTAAGAGACCTCCAAACTAGGTTTCAAAGTTTAAATAAGTACAAAACAATTCCAAGTAAAGACAGCAAAAAAATAACAGTACCACTAAAATCACACAAAACTAGGTTTTAAATGTTTAAGAGACCCAAAATAATTTCAAGTAAAGACAGCAAAGAAATAACAGCACCACTAAAAGCACACAAAACTAGGTTTAAAACAAAAACAGCAATGAGCGTTACTGCACTGCACTGAAATGAATCTGGATCCTTCCCCTTCTACCCTCTTCAAGGAAACTAAAACTCAGCTTGCTACCTCAAATCTGACTTAGCCCCACCTCCAGGTATAACGTAGTAGAGGCTTGAGGTATGACAATTATTACCCCTTCCCAAAAAACAACTGGGCAAGACAGACGAGACATGACAACATTTGCAGCAACCAAAGACAGCATAGGAATAACAGCACCACTAAAAGCATTGCAAACTAGGTTTCAAAATTTCTGCATTTGTGTTACCAGTGTATTAATATAATTAAAAGAAGCATTTTCATTTCAGTGCAATTTGTAGAAGAAAGGGCAAAGACTCAATTCTGTTTTGCTATTAGAAAAGAAAAAATAAAGAATCACCCTTAATTCTATAATGTACATTCACAGCAATTAAAACCTACTGTATAAACAGTGGGATATTTGAACATACTTTTAAATAAGAAAGTAATAAATGATGCAGATTTTAATTGATTTCATCTCACCAAAGTGGATCAATAAAGGTTCATGCTAGATACTTTCAGTAAGACGCATGTATGTTAAAAAAGGCCTCATAATTGCTTAGGAAGACAATTTAGTTTTTTAGTTCTTTTCTGAGAATATGCAATGTTAATGGCTCTTAATTAATCAAATATGTGTAATGAATAAACATGAAATGCCTTTCTGAATCAAACTAAGTCTCCTAAAATAATGAAGTTGCTCATATAAAAGCCTTAGTAAGCTGTTGGCAAATAACATAAAGGACAGGATACATTGGGATTTGAATACATACAAACTGTACATGTACAAAAAAGGGTTGAAAAGCCGCAGTGATCTGAGTAACTAATTGAGAACCATCACAAGGTATGTGATTGTGTTACCACAAATGGACAGCTTGCATTGACGAGGAGATTTTATTGATATTGTTCCACTAAGGAAGACCACTATCAAAAAGTCAGTAGAATCATGTAAACCAAAATGACTGGCCTGGGATGTCACCCGTGTTTGAGAGAACCTTTTTAATATAAATGCATTGTAGAAAAGCAGAAATGTTACAGGCAGACACAGACCTGAGTTCATAGCATTTCATCTAGTCCTGCCTAAATCTGCCCCACCAGCCTAGTGCTGTGTGCACATTGCAAGTTCCATAGTGGTAGCTTGACCCCCTTCTCTCCCACCATTTCCATCATATCTTATTAGTCACACATGTTTGTACCACACTGTCTTAAAGCCTGCCACAATCTCTGTCTCCAGTAACAACATTAACCTGTAAAAAAGATCAGCCTAAATACTCTGGTTGCAGTCTGTATGGAACAGGTAAAATACACTGAATTAAGTGGAACTTTCATGGTTCATTCTCCCACTTCAATGTCCCCAGAGCTGAGGCAGTGCAACTTTTGATGCAGAGTTCAGCCAATATTTTTTTTTATCATTTCCCTTTTATGGTGGCTCCATTCTTAGTCAGAAAGGATGGCACTAAGTCACTGGTGTAAGTAAACAGTATCATTGGTGATTATTGTGATTCTATTGTCCTATACTGAACACAGTTGCAACCCCTTTCCAAGTGATTACAATAATCTTCATCACTGATAGGGATGATGTGCAGGGGCCACCAAACAAATGACAAACAGGGTCATTCCCAAACATAGAAACATAGAATTTGATGGCAGGTAAGTAACGCTTGGCCCACCCAGTCTTCCCATTTCCCTACCTAATGGATAAGCTGCAGATCCTAGTTAACCAGTAGCTTACTTCTTTCTACCCCCAACCCCTAGAATTGCCTTATGTCTGTCCCATGCATGCTTGAATTCAACCACTGTTTTTGACTCCACAACCTTCTCCTGAAGGCCATTCCATGCATCCACAACCCTCTTTGTGAAAAAATACTTCCTTACATTACCTCTGAGCCGCTCCCCCATCTTCAAATTGTGCCCCCTTATTCTTGCACACCTCTTTTTTTTGAAAGATGCTACTCTCTTGGACTTTGTTGATTCCCTTGAGGTACTTGAAAGTTTCTATCATGTCTCCCCTCTCCCTTCTTTCCTCGAGGCTATACATATTAAGCTCCTTTAGTCTCTCTTCATATGTCTTCTGCTGCAGACCCTGCACCATTTTAGTTGCCCTCCTCTGGACAGCTTCCATCTTGTCTATGTCCTTGCTGAGATTGGGTCTCCAGAACTGCACACAGTACTTCAGATGGGGTCTCACCAGCTGTCTGTACAGAGGGATAACAACTTCCTGTTTTCTAATGGCGATGCCTCTCCCTATGCATCCCAGTATCTCCCAGCCCTCCTTACTGCCCTCTCACATTGCTTGCCCACATTTAAGTCATCTGATATGACTACCCCCAGGTCCCTTTCCATTTTTGTTGTTGTTAGTATCTCACCCCCCCATTGTGTACTCTTCCCCTGGGTTTTTGTTTCCCAGGTGCATTACCTTGCACTTCTTAGCATTGAATCTAAGCTGCCATATATCTGACCATTCCTCTAACCTTGCCAAGTCCCTTCTCATCCTTTCCACCCCACCTTGTGCATTAACTCTGTTGCAGATCTTTGTGTCATCTGCAAAGAGACATACTTTTCCTTCCAGTCCATCTACAATGTTGCTTGTAAAGACATTGAAGAGGACCGGTCCTAATACTGAACCCTGCGGTACCCCACTAGTAACCCCCTTTCTTCAGAGTGGACTCCATTTACTATTAGCCTCTGTGTCCTATTCTCCAGCCAATTCTTTACCCATGCTATCATCTTGGGACCCACTCCTAGGCTGGCTAACTTGTATATTAATCTTTTGTGTGGGACTGAGTCAAATGCCTTGCTAAAGTCTAGGTAGGCCATGTCCACAGCCCCTCCTTGATCTACTACTTTGGTTACCCAGTCAAAGAAATCTATTAGATTCATCTGTCATGACCTTCCCGCTGTGAATACATGCTGCCTTGGGTCCTGTGCCCCTCTGACCTCTAGGTACTCAACAATTCTTTCCTTCAGAAGTGATTCCATCATTTTCCCTATCACTGAGTTTAAACTAACAGGTCTGTAGTTTCCTCGTCTGCCCTGCTCCCACTTTTGTTAAGGGGAATCACATCTGCCCTCCTCCAGTCCTCAGGTACCACTCCATCCTCCCATGATTTGTTAAAGAGGGTAGTCAGTGGTGTCACTATTTCTACCCTTAGTTCTTTTAGAATTCTGGGATGAATCCCATCAGGCCCCATTGCTTTGTCCACCTTCAGTTTTAAGAGTTCTTTCATAACCCTTTCTTCTGTAAATGGGCTGGTATCAGCCTCTGTATCCAGTGTTTCTATTGTTTGTTTTAGGTACTGTACCTCCGCCTCTTCATTTGTAAATATTGAGCAAAGATATTTGTTTAGTATCTCTGTCTTTTCACCGTCACCCTCTGCCCACCCCTTCCCCTTTATTAAGCCTCACTATCCCTCCCTTAGTCTTCCTTTGCTCCCTAATGTACCTAAAACAGGTTTTATCCCCCTTCTTAACTGAGTTGGCTATCTTTTCTTCACTTTGGGCCTTTGCTGTTCTGACTGTCTTCCCAGCTTCCCTCTGACACATGGTCAGTCTCACTACCCCATTTTCACAATGCCCTGGTTTGGCTAAAATTTGAGTCATTGGGCTATAACTGAATGCAGATGACTTGACAGAGGAAGTGCTAGAGGATAATTGGGGCAGGCAAATGGACTTGAAGGTGCAAAGACTCTCTGAGGCTGGGAGGGGAAACTACTGAATACTCTGAAGACATACTAAAGAGCTCTCATTTTGGGGAGCAGGTAGACCTTCCATAAGACCACCGACCAAATATCCTTCAGGCCATGATGGGGAGTACTAGCTAAGGAAAGGGGAAATTATCTAACCAGGAAAGGAACACCAAGTTGAAGATTGTTTCCAGGTGCAACTTGGGAGCACAAGGAAGTTAAGTGACTTGCTTAGAGTCACACAGCATGCCAGTAGAGACTGTGGGATTCAAACCCAGGTCTTACGGTTTGCAGCTCAGAGGCATAAATCACTGTGCTATACTCCTTATCTTTGTTGAGAAGTTAGGGATGGGTACTGTTTGGGTGGATTGACTGTATATTTTATGGATGCAATATGTTTGTGTATATCATGTCAATGCACCATGCTTCTGGGGCAATGCCATACTATGACCCAGTCGCTGGCACACTCCAGCCTGCAAACCTCTTTTGCAGCCTATAAGACCTCTGTTTGCAATTTGACAGTTGGTATGTATTTTAAACTTTGAGGCAGAAAAACTTCTATGATATGAAAATGTTCTATTTCAAAGGCTGTCCAGAAATTGCTTACCTTTTGAACTTTGTGTCATATTCCTTCTCTCTCTACAGTACCTCTCTTTTTTCTCTTTCATGCAAAGTAGATGGATAACAAGATCCAATTTTGCAAGGCTCAGATTAATACATTTAATAAAAATATGTTGATTGTGTCTCTGTGTCTTATTTTACTCCCTTCTCGCGTTTGCTCTGTATTTATCGATATGTAATAAAAAAACAGAAAGCAACACATGCCTCAGTAGGTCTTCTGTTTTCCCAACAATATTCGTTACACCACCGAAGCTAAGCAGCATGCTACTGCTTTTGTTGTGCTAGTGCCACTGATGCCCCCAAATGCTTTTTAAAGCAGAGCCAGCTGCTGGTGCTTTAAGAAGACTGTGAGGCTGCTTGTTTGATCCTGCTGCAGTCATGTTATTTATTGATGGCGTAAACTGTCTCCACCTCATCACAAACCTTAATCTGGCATAGTAAAGTTTTACTTTATTCCATTTAAATGTATTTCAAAGGATTTCCTCCTAATGTCTCACAAGTTCTGCAACAACTTTTTGGCAGATAACATATTAAGTGGTGAGTATCTGATTCTGTTACACATTTTAAGTTAGAAGCTTTGGGTGAAGCGTTTTAAGCAGCAGATAATTTCCAGTCTCTCTGTAGACTTTGAAAGGTTAATCTTCGTTAATGCACCAGTTAGGGTAACAGTCACAAAAGTAGGGAAATGTGGTGTTAGGGTTTCCAACCATAACACCCCACCCGCACCCTGCAGGTAGCAACAGGAAAAACCCTTATGGTTTCACCTCTCCTGTGTCCTCGCAAATCTGGCATGGCATGTACCTTGGGGTTGTTAACCTTAATGCTCCCCACATTTCATCAGTAATTAAGCTGAGATGTGTAGAGTATATGAGAATGGGGTGAGCATTAGGGTTAACAACCCCAAGGTATACCCCATGCCTGATATGCAAAGATGCAGGAGAGATGAACTGCAATGTTTGTTCCTGTTGCTGCATGCAAGGTTTGGGTGGGGTATTAAGGTTAGGAATCTTAACACTACATTTTGGTACTTGTGTCACTTTAACCCTAACTGGTGCATTAACAAAGTTTTTTGCAATGAATTTCATTATTTTTAGAGATAGTGCGATAGTATTCTCATTTGCCTGTGGGAGTGCAGGGTCTTCCATCTCCCCATAGATGCATACATCTATGTTGGTGTGGAAGTGCATGGTCCTCTGGGCCCTGCATGCTTTCATTTCTGGCAAAACAGGAATTTATTTGCTTGGTTGTATGGCTTGTTAAATGAGAGATCTACTTACCCTGCCATTGTATAACTTTCTGGTGAAGCCACAATATTGACTTTGATAGTGGTGCCCATGCCTTAAAAAGCATAATAACCTACTGGAGAAGTTGCAGACGAGTGCTACAAAGATGACAGCAGATCACCATGGAAAGGCATACTATGAGAGGTTTAGGCCACTAAACAGCTACTGAATGCAGAACAGGACAGAGAGAAGGTACATGACGGAGACCTTCAAGTACTAGAAACAGATATATAATATGGATACAGAAGCTCTCTTTCACTTAAGTGATAATCATAACTTGAGAGGCTAAGATGCAGGCGGGAAGGTGTAGGAGCAAACTGACAATGTACATCTTTGCACATAAGGTGGTGTACACTTGCAATGTGCTGCTCTTCAAGAGGGGCTAGAATAGCCATAGGGAGAAATTATTCTCTGTGAGTAGTAAAAATGGGAAGCATGGGAGGAGTGAGGAGGTGAAGCAGATCCAGTATGTCAACCTCTGGACAGTGCAACAGTGCAATAGGAGCAGACTACATAGACCAAATTGCCTTCTTCTTTTAACTTCTTCATATTTTTGTATTTTCTACTTCACCAGCCAAATGTCAAACTTTGAACCACATTTTGTGCTTCACAAACCAGAAGTAATAGTTTGAACTATATTTTTTGGTCCATGCACCGATACTTTGGAGCAGGTTTCCTGCTTCAAGAACCAAAGGTGCTAGTTGGCACCACATTTTCTGGTTCGCGAATCAGAACACCATGTTAGAATCACTTTTTCTAGTTCATGAACTAGAATTAGTAGTTCAAACCACTTTTCCTGGTTTGTAAACCAGAAAATGTTTAGTTTGAACCAAAAAAAGTGGCTTGAACAAGAGATCACATGAGACAGATTGTGAATGTGTGAAATATAACATTTAGGCAAATTTCCACATGAACAAATTATAAAATCTTGCTTAGGGAAAATATTGTACCTAAGGGATGTTTTAGTTTCACTAAAATTATCCCTTTACAAATGTTTTCCAACTTCAGTAGCAACAAATAAAGAAACAAGATGGCAGCCATCATGACCCCTCCAAAAATAGTGGTTAGTGAGGCCCATTTTTGGTTTGTGATACATCAGATCTGCAAACCAAAAAACACTCTCTCAACACATAAATTTCTAGTTCATATAGAAAATCTATCTGAAAGTAATATTTAAATCCTTATAACTCAGAGACTGCTTGATAATTTTTTCACCTAACCTTTGAAAGGCACTACTTCAGCACAAGATCACATGTACCCTGTATGTTTTGTGCAGAAATTCAGTACTGTGTAGCCTGTACACAAGAGCAAAAAAATAAATGCAAAAAAACCCAAACATGTTAAGTACAGGGAAAAATGTGACCTTTTTACAAAATAAGGGGTACCTGCTCTCAGAAACCATACAAGGTGCTGTCATAAAACACCACATCTTCACAACATGGCACGTCCATGGAAAATAAACATTTGTGGACTATTGTGACAAACCCCATCAAAGTTATTAAACTGCAAATTTAGGGGTTTAACATTGAGCACTCTACACAACCCTAACTACGGGGTACTACCTTGCCTCTATTACTTGTATTATAGGGGTGCAGTCATGTCCCTATAGTTAGGGTTTAATGGTCACTTCTATGTTAAACTCATAATTTTGCATTTTAATAGCTTTGCAACCATTCAACAGATTCACATGAAATTTTGCATATACCATCAGGGCCAGAGATTTCTTGATGTGGCAAGTTTTTTTCTGGTCAGATGTGATGGTGAGGAGATATGCATGTCAAAAAATGTGAAAATGACTATGTTTGTCAAATTCTTTGTCATGCTACTATGCAGAAACCCTGTGGAATTGTGCTCTGCAATGTTCAGGGTAAACAAGCCTTGGGTCACAGAAGATTTGGTGAAAAAATATTAATCCATTCAAAAGTTATTAAATTTTGAAGTTTTCCATTATTGTCAATGGGAGCAGTTAGATGACTCATGCAAAAAAATAATCCTTTACCGCAAATTGGTAATCCTTTGCCACAAATGGGTAATCCTTTATCACAAATGGGAAATCTTTTTTTGTGTAGCTTCCATTTTGTCTTACAGTTAGTGAGGGAAACAAAATGTAATAATTCATTTGAAACCAATGCATGTAGCTTGCTTATCAGGACCCATCTCAGTTGCATTCTGCAGTTAACTGGTGGCAAATTGCTTTGAATGTTGTTTTTTTAACATAATAAATCTTTTTCGTGATTCATAATATGAAAAATGATTCCTTTTTGTGCCATGAGTAATGAAAAAGGATCATTTTGCATAATCTGAAAATAATTTTTTTTTGTGCTTTGTTTTTTGGCTGGTGTCTAGTGGTACCACCTACGCTCTGATTTATGCCATCTTTATTTTTTTTCCCTGGTGTCTTCTGATATCCCCACCCTCTGATTTGTGCCATACACTTTTTTTATCCCTAGGATGGGATATTCAGACTGCACCAAAAAGATGCAGGCGCAAGTCCAGTGCACCATGGCACAACGGGCATGATATTCAAACCATGGGAAGGCCAAGGTGCGCCTGTGCAACATAGCTAAATATTGCACCCAATGTGCCATAGTGCAATGAGGGTTGAACAATGGAGCATGACCGATGTGCAACAGCACCCCTAGGGATGCGTAGGGACAAAGTCAGGAAGCAGCTGTGTACCAGCCATGGATGCACCATGCATGGAGGAGAATGCAGCAGGACAGGCAGACCAACACCCCCAACCCCCACCAGGGCAAGGCCCCCATGAGCTGCACAACCAGACATGAGCAGAAGGGACCACCAGCCCATGAACCCTGGTGCCGATCCAACAGCAGATGTGGCCAGCAGTCCCCATCCACTGGGCAAGGTGCCCCTGCACTGTCCCCTGGCAAACAGAGACCAGAACACAAGGATGGCCAGGACCCACCCATGCCATGGCATCACACCAATGCCAACCACCCCCAGTACAGTGATCCTGAGACACCCAGCCCAGAAGCATGACCAAACACTGCATGGCACTGAAGGTATGCCACCACCACTGTGACAGTGCAACCCATTGCCCCATGGCACCATGCACAACATCCCCATCATGACCCCTCCCCACATGTGGTGACACCATCCACTGACACCACCACAACACACACAAGGCCCTCCTGCATGGTTCCCACAGAGGCACATCAAGGAGGTCAACCTGGCATGAGTACCTGAGGGACCCTGCATGTGACAAGACCTGCCCTGGATGCTG
This sequence comes from Neoceratodus forsteri, assembly GCA_016271365.2. NCBI lineage: Eukaryota > Metazoa > Chordata > Ceratodontiformes > Ceratodontidae > Neoceratodus > Neoceratodus forsteri. The sequence goes on along the minus strand of JADMNL010000026.1, from coordinate 153,320,485 downwards.
CCACCAGCAGGAAGACACCCTGAACACCCACCCATGCGCACACCCTGACCCAGCACCAGACAGCACAGCACCCTACTGTGGTGCATAGAGGCACTATGGAGGCATGCACCACACAGGAGGCAACACAGGACACATACAAAGCCCTCCAACACAGTCCCAAAGGTACCCCATCAAACAACCACACATAGGGGAGCAACAGACACTGCCGTTGTGAGTCCCATGGTGCCATGTACCTACAGCATGCACACCACCATGGTGCTGGTGAGCCTGCCATGTGGTGTGCACACCATGAACCAGGCCACTGCCTGCATGCAGAAGGACCCCATGTGACAATCACCAGACCACAGTCCGAAGTGCTCCTCTGCGATGGTGTCCTGGTGCTGCTGGGCCATCCGGGCCAGCCGATGATTCCTTCACTCATGGAGTGGCTGCCCAACACCAGCTGGACTGGTGTCCTCATCGTCCCCACCACTGTCCCCCTCCTCAACTTCAACTGCTATCCCACAGTCAGTGGCCATGTTAAGCAGGATACAGCAGGCCAGGAATAGCGCACAGGACTTTGAGGGGCTGTACTGTAGGGCACCGCCTGATGTGTGCAGGCAATGGAACTGTACCTTCAGCCGCCTGAACACCTGCTCGATGACATTCCATGTTGTGGCATGTGCATCATTATACTGTTCCTGCTCTGGGGTTGAGGGGTGCTGGTATGGTGTGAGCAGCCAGGGCCGTAACGGGTAACCACTGTCACCTGTGTGTAGAGGGGTTTCATTAGTATGGTGGTCTGTGACACTGTGCCATGGGCCTTCATGGCCATTCGTCATGGGACCCCTACCCATACCCCACACACACACACACACACACACCCATCTGCACCCATCGTCCAGCGTGCTATGCATACTCACCTACCAGATGGCCAGTGAGATGTCCGCACTCTTGAACCTATGGCACAGTGCAGACTGGTGCCAGATGAAGGCATCATGTGCTCCCCCAGGGTGCGTGGCACAGACATTGATTACGCTCCCCCCAGCATCGCACACCCCCTGGCAGTTGACACTCAGGTAACCCTTGTGGTTGATGTATGCCGCCCCTCTGGGCCAGGTGGCATGCAGATGCCTACATGAGTGCAGTCTATGCCCCAAGCAAGCCAGGCAACCGTGCTATCCTGTGGAACTCCTGCATGTTTGCTGTGCACTCTGCCTGTGTGCTGGGGAAATGGATGCACTCTGCAGCATGTGGCAGCAGTGCGCTGAGGAATTGTGTGAGTAGGTATGAACTGGCCAACTGGGTTATGGCTGTCATGTCCCCTGTTGGTCTCTGGAAGGTGCCCGTGGTGATCAGGCACATGACAGCTGTGATCTTAGTCTCCATGGACAGCGTACGGCTCCGTCATGTGGGTGCCTGCATCTCCTCACTGCACAGCTCACAGAGCTGCCTCAAAGTTGCCCAGTTCAGGTGGTACCAGCCCACGATCTTGATGTCACTCTACAGCTCGAAGCTGATGCGGGCATAGTACAGCCTGTTCTGGGCATACCGCCACCGGGTCCTTCCATGGCTGCAGCTCCCTGCTGCCTGCCTTCTCACACCCCTCATTACTGCCTCCATCTGGAAGGTGGCACTGGCCATATCCCTGGTTGGTGTTCCCCCGGTGGCTGTCTACCAGGTCGCCCCCGGTTGTGTACTGCTGGTGTTGCCCCTGCACCGGGTACATCCCTGGCTCTTCAACACTGTGTGCTGTACCTCTTAACCACTGCCCTCCATCCTCTGTGACATGCTCAGGTCCTCTGGCACACACACACACCCCCACCTTCACTCAGTCGCACACACCTCCAGTGACCCCCCCATCCATCTCCTGGCCATACCTGCCCCCTGCTTCTTGGATTGCCTCCCTGCCACACTGTCTCCATGCTCCCCCACTATGGCTCCTCTGTGATACATTCATCCTCCCCTCACTTGATCCCTTTTGTACTGGCTCATTTCTGCTTTCGCACAACTTCTGCTTGCTCCACTATTGCGCAAGTCACCTACTGTGGAATATCACACTGTGCACATTATTTCTGGTTACTCCCCCTGCACTTGTGCATGTATTCATTTCTGTTGCACTGCAGCCCATTGGGTTTTGTCTTGCACAACAGCTCCTGCTGAATATCGCACTTTGGCACATCTCCACTCTTGTGCCGGCACATCCCTATTGAGCATGGTGCAACTGCTCTGAATATTCCACCCTTAGTGTCTAGTGGCACTCCATCCCTCCAATCCCCATAGTTTCTATAATGTAGACCCATGTTTGTGGTTAGTGGCACCCCCCACCCTTCCATGTTCCTGTCAACCTGAAAATAAGAAAACCATTCCTTGATGTTTTTTTTAATTTTACAACCTGTAAAAAAAAGTCCACTGCCGATCACATGCACACCACCCATCTGACCTCCCACTGTGCATCCACCTCCTCACACCCCTCTTGACCGCCACATACCCTCACACACTCACTCACTCACCTAAATAGCCAACAGACTGAAGATTCACTCTCTGATCAAAGATGCATCTTGCTGCTGAAACCAGAGACTGCTGTCTGGCAAATAAGGTAACTGCAGTTGTCAGAAAGCAGTTGCCAGTTCCTGCAGCAAGATGAGTCTTCAATTAGAGAGTGGATCATTAGTCTTTTGGCAATTAAGTTGTGTGAGGGCATGTGGGGAGGTCAAGGGGTGTGTGGGGAGGTGGGTGCATCATGGGAGATCAGGTGGGTGGAGCGGCTGTGATAAGTGGTGTACAGTTTCTGTTTCATAGTTTATAAAATAAAAAAAGACTTTGATGGATGATTTTCTTATTTTCAGGTTGATGGGGACATGGGAGGGTGAGGGGTGCCACTAACCACCAATGGGGGTCTATATTATAGAAAATATGGGGATCAGAGAGTGGGAGGTGCTACTAGACACCAGAGATAAAACAAATAAAGGGTGAGGCATAAATCAGAGGGTGGGGTGCCACTAGACACCAGGGGAAAAAAATAAAGTGGTGCATTAATCAAAGGGTAGGGGTACCACTAGACACCAGGGATAAAGAATAACTACATGGGAGGGTGGAGGGTGCCATTAACCTGAAACAGGGATTTAAAATATTATTATGGGGATGGGAGGGTGAGGGTGCCACTAAACACCAGGGACATAAAATATGGACACGGGAGGGTAGGGGGTGCCACTGAACAGCAATGGGGATTTACAATATAGAAAATCTAGGGATCAGAGGGTGGGGCTTGCCATTATGCACAAATGAGGATTTAAAATATTATTAATATGGAGATGGGAGGGTGGGGGTGCCAATAAACACCAGGGATATATAATAGTAACATGGGAGGGTGGGGGTGCCACTGAACACCAATGAATATATTACATAAAAAACATAGAACTGGGAGAATGGGGGGCCTGCTACTATACACCCAGGCTATAAATTAGAAATTTATGGTGAACGAGGTACCATTGGGGGGGGGGTACCACTGAAAACCAATAAAAAATGTATAGAAAATATTTACTGAAACTGGACTGCTTGGGGGGCACTACACATCAGGGGGTATTAATAGTAATGGGGACTGTGCATAAATGTACAATGGAGAGGGGGCAGTGAATACCAGGGAACTGACTAATATCAGAAAAATAAAAGCTGACAAAATTATATATTGTATGCCTGGGAACTGTGCTCCCACAGCAAAATACAAGGGAGCAGGTGTGGGGTGTGCCTTAGGCTTCCCAAGCATAACACTCATCCCATTTTCATAAAGTCTACACATCTTACCTTATAAAAAGTGGAAAAAGGATCAGGCAGTAAACTAGTGACCAGTGAGCCTGACCTCGGTGGTGGGGAAGATAATTGAAGGTATTATTGTTGAAACAATAAAAGGCATCATGGAGAATAAGGGAATAAAAGACCAGTCTCAGCACAGATTTTTTGGGGGTGGGTCATGTGTGACAAATCTTACAACTTTCTATGAACATATACATAGATAGATGGATGGATGAAGAAAAGAATGTGGATGTAGTGTTGCTGGACTTCAGTTGAGCTTTTGATACTGTATCACATAAATAGAATATCGAGAAACTGGTTAGTTTTGGAATAGATTCTGGTATTGTAATATGGGTAGAACAGTGGCTAATGAATAGAAAACAGCAGGTTAGGATCCAGGGTGTGTTGTCAAAACCTCCAAGGGTGGGGAGTGGTGTTCTCCAAGGGTCAGTGTTGGGACCCTTACTGTTTAGCTTATTTATAAGTGATTTGGATCTAGACAGTGGAAATAAGATGGTGAAATTTGCCGACGATGTGAAAATAGGAGGGATAGATACATTTAATGACAGATTAACATTTGGTAGAGATATAACACAAATTTTAGAATGGGCTGATGGAAATGGAATGAACTTTAATGAGGACAAATGTATTATGGAAAGGGAAAGGGGAAAGGGGAAATTGTTTAACCAGGAAAGGCACACTAAGCCGGAGCTTGTTTCCAGGTGCGACCTGTGAGCACAAGGAAGTTAAGTGACTTGCTTAGGGTCACACAGTATGCAAGTGGAAGCTGTGGGATTCAAACCCAGGTCTGGTCTGCTGGATGTCACCAGATTTGCAGCTCAGAGCTTTAGACCACTGCTCTATACTGCCTCGATTATCATGCATCTAGGAAGGAAAAATATTCACCAGAATTATTATATGAAGGGTATAAAACTGAAGGTATCTACATGTGAGAGAGATCTAGGAATCTATATCCAGAGTGACTTAAAGAATACTATACAGTGTAGAAATGTATCAAATAAAGCTATGTATTTGGTAAACAGTATTAGAAGAGGTTTCCACTTTAGAAGTAGAAAGGTGCTAATGCCGTTGTATACGACTCTGGTCAGGCCCATACTGGATTATTGTTCAGTAGTATGGAGTCCTTACTTAGTGAAGGATGTCAAAATGGTGGAGAGGCCATAACAGACATATACAAGGATGATTTTAGGGTGTGAAGATCTGCATTATGAAGGAAGATTAAAGAAATTGGGATTGTGGACCCTGAGTGATAGGAGTGAAAGGGGGGATGTACTGTTTCTATTTAAAATCTTAAGGGAAGAGAGTATGAGGATGGAGATGGGAATGAAATTTAAAGATCAAATATATCAGCTAAGAGGGCATAATAGGCAGTTGAAGGAAACAGTACGTAGGACGGATATAAAAAACAAGGGATTCAAAAATATAGCAATCAGATTGTGGAATAGATTACCACAGTAAGTTGAAGATGCAGAAAATGTTGAGGTTTTTAAGACCAGAGTAGATCAGTACCTAAATGAAGTTGGTGACTTAGGTTACCATCACTGAATTGTGCGGAAAGCTTACATGGGATTTTGCCTTCTTGACTTTCTTATTTTTCCAGTATGAAATTCCAGTATGAAATTTACAGATGAAATGGGGTAACTGTCAGGCTTGTGAAGCCAAGGCACACTCTACACCTGCTCTCCTGCCTGGTTTGGGGGATGGGGTGTTAGGGCTAAAAACCCTATCTAAAGATAAATAAATAGACAGATATAGATAGGTAGACATACAAACAGATAGATACAAATCCATTGACTGGGTGCAATTGATTGGGATATTAAGGAATCCTTTGACTGGGAGCAAGTCATTGGGACATCATTTCTGTAACATATAAATCAAAGGTAAAATGGGTAGATGGTACAGTACTTACAGAAACTTTCCTCCAAACCATCATACAAATTCTCTAACAAAATGTACATATTTGGAGGAAATTTGAATAATCAAACATTTAAAATATTTTAAAGCTAAAAATATTTTATTCTGACGATATACCCAGTCTTAATGAAATCATTTATAAATTAGAGAGTTAGAAAGTGAAGGAGTGCAAGTAGTTAAGGAGGGCATATCCATCAGGAAGGATTGCTAAAAAATGAGAGAGGAAGAGAAGTAATTAAAGAAGTAAGTGTGAATGTGGAGTTAGGAAGTTTTGCAGGAGATTAAAGGAGTATGCAGAAGAATCTACTGTAGATCTACCACAGGCAAGTTTTAATGAAGCAGAAGACTTAAGCAAGGGTAAAAAAAGAAACATTTTACAAAACTGTAAGCATGTTATCTCTCTCTCTCCATATGTGGCAAGACTAAGTCTAGAACCATCAACATTCCCTCCACCTGACCTACTCTATTACTGGCAGAACACAGAAAGTGCATCAAACATAAGAGAACATCTAAATTGGTCTCATACAGGTCATCATACCTGTTATGTTGAAATAAAAATGATGTACATGGTATTCATAAAATCAGGAATGAACTAAAACAAAATAAAAAATACTTTTAACAAAAGATATCTCTTTTGATTGCAGAAGCAGGTCAAATAGAAATAGAAAAAATAAAGCATACAGATACGGGGAAAAAGAAGGTGAGGAGATAAGTAACAATGGTAATCAAAACAGTAAAACAAATAACTGAAGTAATAGTCACAAAGTAACAGAACTAACAGCAGAGAAAGCAAAAGAAGAAATACTAATGACAGTAAAGCAACTGAATATGAAAGAAGGGCAGCAGAAGGACAATAGGCATACAGAAAGAAAGTTAAACATAGCAACTGCCAGGAAAGGGTAATTTGATCAATGGAAAGTGATTTGAGATATATTAACAACAGAAAACAGAAATACCTAGCATTAATCACAAATCAAAACAGAAGGGAAGAATAGTTAATAAAAATAAATAAATAAACAGATTGGAAGGACTAGAAACATCTATAGAAGAAAGAAATATAACAGAAAAATAAATTAGTAGGGGGTCTAGACTTGCTCTAATTTATTTTACAGGAGCCACAGAACTGAGAAATGAAACACAAGAAGCAGTAAGAATTACGGCTTACAATGTCTATAAAGGAGCACCTGGCAGCAAATTCAGATGGCAAGATATTCTTACTGCCTACAGATGCAGAACTAATGATCTTGCTTGAATTATTTGTGTTACACTTTGAAGTGTAGTAATAAGAAGGGAAATGCTGAAATCGAGTCATACGTTTAGGCCTATGGGGGGCTTAAACTTGACACAACAGTTAAAGCATTAATAAAAAGACAATACAAATAAAGAATGCAAATTTAGAAAACAAGTGCTATTCTGCTATTACCAGATTAAATGAAATTTATGGAGTAAAGGTGGGCCATCTAAATTACATTTATATTTAATAAGGGATGTTATGATATATTACAACTGCTCTGTTGCAACTTAAATTGAATTTTCTCAGTCGCCCCCCATATTGATTTGGACTAATGTATTTTATGTTGGAATATATACAGAATATAGATCATGCTTCTATATGTCTTCTATTTCTTCTTTTCTGTAATAGAGAACATAATTATTAAATATTCTAAAAAATTAAAAGATTACAAAAAAAAGGAATGCAAATCTAATAAAGAAAAAAATGTAAGGTTGAAGGGCATGATCAGTCACAAATAAGGCAGGCAGAGTGACAGGAATACAAAAAGCAATTCAAAATAATCAACAAAGAATCCCAGAATATGTGAGACCTGTAGAAACTATGCATTCAATGGAAGAAACTGATGACTAAGAATTGAAGCGAATAGGAAAGAAAATATGAAAGAAGAAACAAAAAGGTCCAAAAAGATGGGGTGCCTGTTGCAAGGCAACAACTATTATCAGGGATTTCCTTGTCAAAATAGAAGGTAGGGTGCCAGGTGGAGATAAGAAAGACAGAGAGTATTAGGAGGGGGAGGGGTGGGGGAGTGGAAATAGAGGGGGGAGGGAAGGACGAGAGTGAGGAAGCATTGGAGAAAGGGAACAGAGGAGAGGTAGGAGCATGGGAAGAAGGGTGGTATAAGAAGGGGAGAGAACAGGTAATGGAAGATAGGGATTGGTTTAAGGGATTAAGGAGAGGCCCTTAAGAAAGAGGGTATATAAGGGGAAGTAAATCTGGGGATCACCCTTCTTTTGCTAGATAGTGATTTGAAGTCTAGCACAGTCAGTTGGCATTCAGTGGAATATTGCAGTAAGATGCTGGATGTGAGATACCAAGACAAAGATGAGCAAGGCAAGTGTTATGTGACCAGGACATGGTTAGGGGAACCACATTTTGTGAAAAAAAAAGAAAAAAAAATATCAACCACGAGAGGATGAATTCCTAACCTTACTCAGCTGAGCTCAGCTGAAATGTTACATCTTTTAGAGGACATCTCCTGAGATCTTATGTTTACACTGAATTTACCCATGTTACCCTACAATAGTTAAAATGCAGTATCTTATTTCAGTAGAGTCTGTTTTTTTGCTAATTTTACTACATACCCTCAGTAGCCCAGCTAAGTTAAATGATCTGGTTTACAATAGGGTCAGGTGTCGATACATTTTTAAGTTGTATTTTCCGAAACAGACCATTGGAGAGGCAACATCTAGTGTAAAGGGGTCCTGCATTCATGCATCTTACTTGATGATCGCTGTGACTAGCCCAGCTATGAAGATAGTTCTAATTCTCAGTGAAGCCCTTCTGTCAAGCATTCTGCACTTGAATTACTCAGAACAATTTAGTTTTGATAACATGAAGTGAGGTTTACATTTACTCATTTTGTGATAGTTTTATTTAAATTGTGTTGCTCAGAAAAGGAACTTTGAGCTGTGTTTTTTTTTCCAGGTGGACTCCAAGGGTGATGGAGGGATTAACAAGGGAGCATGAACAATTGGATGTGGATGTGGTAAACATAAAGCAAGTAGAGGAAACTGGAACTGTTGCAGAAGTAATAATTTTATAATGCAGATGGCTCAGCTAAGATACAATATTGCATCTGTAGTGGGATCCTGTTTCTTTTCAGCCACATAGGGGAACTGGGGAAGAGTGAAATATGCACCTCTGTATGGGGTATACAAGAGGCCAAAGCAGTGAATACCACACCTGGGGGGAGAGTGGTGTACTGGTGCAGACAGTGGGAGTGGTATAGGAGCAAAAACAAAACAAAGCAAAACATTGGGCCAGGTAGCAGAAGGCACTGGGGGGGGCAGGTCAGAGAACATGGAGGTTTGTTGCCGTGGGTCTCAGCAGAGCGGGTAAGCTGTGCTACCAGTGCTACCAGTGACAGGATACTAAAACAAAAAAGTGTGTAGATAACAATAGAAGCAGGTGGGCGGATGCTGCAGGTGTTAAGATAGAGAGAAAATAGAGATGAAAGGTAGCCAGTTTCTTTAAAAAAAACAAGGGGCAAGTTGGGCAGGTGCATGGAGGACTTTGCAGGAGAGGGTCTGGATTCCATCTAGGACAAAGGGCTAGAACTAAGCAGCAGTAGCCATTTTAGGCTATAAGGGAGAGCAGAGCCACATGGCAGATGCCATTTTAAGATGGGTTGGACGGACAGAACCATGTGGCCTATGCCATCATGGCATGATCATGGCATGATAATGATGGCTGGAAGCCATTAGAGGGGAGCGTGGCTGAAGTGAACAGGTAAGTGGTTTTCTAGGGATTACTTAGACCTTTGAGAATGAATCAGTTTCTCATGTTGAGGTTATCCATGACTTCTCTTTTCCATTCAGCCATGGTGTGCTGTGTTGCAACAGTTAAGATGGGAATCACACAAATGAAAAACTTTGCAGTGGGTCAAAATGTCCAGTCATACAAGTGTTGAAACTGTTTTTGGGTTAGACATTTGGGGGACCAAAACAAAAAAACTGAATCTACCCCCAAAAATAAATTAATAAGAGGTCATTCACAATGGCCAGATCTATCCATTGGGGAAACAGGCAGGGTGGGAGGGAAGGAAATTGTATAAAAGGGAAGTAGTAAATAAAATAACATTAAAAAAAGGAAAACAGGAGAGAGGGAGCACAGGAAGAGGAAGATGACTAATGCCCTGTCGTGTTTGTTTTTGTTTGAGAGACAGGTATGGCTACCAGCAAACAGAAGACAAGCCCAAAGGAGGATTAGGCCCAACAAGCAAGAGCCATGATGGAGGAAGTCCAGGTGATAATGGAAGTGGCTAAGAGCAAGGCGGGAATAAAGCAAAAAGGGCCAAGACTGGAGAAGGGCACAGGAGGGTATAGACATAGCCAATTTCACACTGTAGGGGAGGCTGCGAGACTATACCGAGGAGACTGTGGGGCATCAGGGGAACAAGGTTTATGGGAACTACGGCAAGTTACAAGACTGCTGTACAAAGGGGCACTTCAGTTGTTGGTATTTGGACCTCCTTCACATCCTGAGCTATGTCAATGATTCAAATGTAAACATAGGAAGAGCCAAATTATAATTCAAGTTGAGGATACTGCCTGGTGAGGGCAAGTTGCTCCTATAGGGTGGTTGAGTCTGATCTTCTGGCTGTTTTTGACATCTTGCATTTCTTGTTATCCAGGAACAGAGGGGGTACCATTGTAGCATAACCTATGGTTAGGCTATCACAAAAAAAGGGTTTAAGGGGGTGGAGTTGGGGCAATAGGCTATTTTCAGCATCTTTCATTTCATTCTAACCAGAAATGCATGGGTTATCAAGGCATCATAAGCTAAGGTTATGCAGTTCAGACACCAAGAGATAGGGGAAATCATGAAGTTCCAAGGAAAGGTTTAAAGCATCCCTGTGGGGAACCCTTTTGGGTGGATATGGGACTCTCAAGGTGGGAAGGATGGAAATTGGGCCAAGGCAAGGGAAATTATGGGGGGTTCTGAAAGGGGTAAGAATCAGTTAAGTAGGAGGTATTGGAGTTGTGACTGGAAGGGCAAAATAAATGGGGTTTGGGGGGGTCAGTTGCTGAAAGTGGACAGCAGTTGGGATCAGGCAAGATGGAAATTTGGGGGCCATGGGGGGGCTGCTGAGGGGGACATCAGTTGGGTTAATGGGATCACATGGGAAGTTGGGAACATGGTCGGCTGCTGAAAGTGGACAACTACCAGGTGGTCAGGTGGACTGCTGAAGGTGACAGTAGTTGGGAGCCAGGATAAGAGGGGAAGTGGAGGCCAGCAGGAGGGGTATGATGTTGGAAGGGTTGCCAAATGAGGTCAAGTGGAAAGGATGGCATTTACACTTGCAGGGTTGCCAAATGAGGACAACAGGTAAATGGAATGGTGTATAGGCATGTGAAGGGATGATGAAAGAGGGCACCAAGTTGGTGAGGAGGTTTGGGATATGTGGAGAGTTGCCAAGTGAGGGTGACAGGTGGTGTTTAAAGAAAGGAACTGTGTAAGGGTTACCAAAGAAGGGTAACAGAAGAGTCAGAAGTGTGTACTCAGAAGGAAGGAAGAGGAAAAAGGGGGGATGAGTGGTGGAGAAGTGACTCAGGTAAGGGATGTAGGGGACACAGGCAGTATGGGGTGGGTAAACCAAGGCACAGGCTGGATGTGCATGCAGCCATGTCAGGCACCTTGTGAGGTTTGCATCCCAGATGGCTGAAGGTTGGTACCAGGTATGCATCCAAGCCCAGAACCAATTAAATTGAATGTGGTGAATCATGTAAATAAGCATGTGATAAATTGGATGAGTTATGAGACAGTATTTGTAGTGTAAATACAATGGTTATGGAATGTTGTATGTAATAAATTGGATTGTGGAAGGTATCACATCATAAGAGAGAGCCAGAATGAGCAACTAGCCATATTATGACTCATTTTGGGCACTTTTATTGTGGGCTACCCTGCAGAATAGCGAGGGTATGGGATAACTATTGGGGGAAGGGTGAATGGAAGGGAGGAATAGCGAGGAGAAGGGGAGAGACAGAGGAGGGGTTTTCAGGCACTGGTATACCTGATGCCTCTGAGCTAGCCATGTGGTGTGATGGTGTGGGAGGCTAGCTCTGGCAGATCAGATACTGGGTTTGAGACTGGGAGCGGGTTACATTTTGCCGCAACTGTGAGCTGCAGCACCTAATTTTTTGCGAGATCCGGATTTTGCCCCCTGTCTGAGATGCACCCACCTGGAGTTGAGAATCCTCATTCAGAGGGGTGCAGGGGTAAAAGCCCCCATGATGGGGGCACAGATGGAGGGCACAGTCCCCCCCCAGCAAAAACACCTTCCTTTACATCATCCGGAAGTTGGGTCACCTTAAAGTGCATATCGCTTATTTGCTTTTCAGCGACATACACTCACCATAATAGTGATTGCTGTTTTGCTGTCACTAATATGACATGGAACCATTATGGAATTGTTATGGAATTAGGTAAATAAATTTGTCAACGGAGCACCCAACAGTTGGGGTGGCCAGGTGTGCATGTTTTGGACAGAAGAGACAGTTGAAGGGTTGCAAAATGGAGGGCACTGGTAGTGTTATGGTATGCAAGGGAAAGGAGGAGAAAACAAGTGGAGGGGGAAGGGGGAGACACAGTAGACACAGGAGAGAGATATTGGGGGCCCAGGGGGTACTGGAGCCAGGAATCTAGGACACATCCTGGGGGTGCACCCAGCCCATTGGTATCTTGTGAGGTTTTGCAAACCATAGGATCAAATATCATCATCAGGTATGCACCTGATTATAGAGTGCCAGTAAAGGATTGATAATCATAGGACGTATATGAGGTATATAGAGTACATATTAAAGTATGTGATGGAGTAAATAAAGTTGGTTGAGCATCGATTTAGCATCTAACACAGGACGGGAACTTTATACAGATGCGGCAGGAGCGGGGAGATGGGGGCCTAGTTTGGGGAAGAGCAGATATTCAAGAAAAAGACTTTAAAAAAACACAGACAACTGGATAGAGAAGGGATGGAAGCTGGATATTACATGTATTGAGAGTATCTGTCTAGGGTAGCAATGGAAGTTAGGGGAATGTCGGGCAGCAGACAGGAGGATGGTGGGCTCATTTCACTGGCAGAGATGGTTAAAAGAGCATGGGTGCAATACAGACAGGATGGGGTGTTCCTGATGGGGGTGGGGCTGGGCAGGTTTAACCTAGTATAGGAAGGGATTTGAGCAGAGTGTTTATTGAGGAGGCATATGTAGGGGGAAGCCCATCATCCATTGCATTAGCTGGAGATGGGCTAGTGGATGGGAAGAGGAAAAGGTGGTGGGGGAGGGGTATGAAATAAAAGACACAGGTAAAGGACAGAGGGGGCCCAGGGTGTACTGGGTCAGAAAACTAGGACATGGGATGGGTGTGCACCTAGCCGTGTGGGCACCTTGTCGGCATCAGGTTTGCACCTGAGTCCAGAATGGATTTAGGGATTGGAGGTGGTCATGAAAAGAATATTATAATATCAATGTATATTGTAATAAAGTATCTATGAGAGATGTAGATGGTATCAAAGTATGGATTATGTAAATAATGTTTGGTGATGAAATTATGGAAATAAATTACGCCAAATGAGCACCCAACAAAGCTGTGGTATTTTGGTTAATTTTGGAATGGCATCCCATGACAATCAATAATAGCATTGTTTTACCAGTAACAGAATCAGAGGATAGTGCAGAGGAAACAACCATTAAAGATAACTCAATGAAAGGAGATGATGATACAGTAGATACAGTTACAGTAGACTAGAAAATAACTCAGGAAAAGAAAGAAAGAAAAATAATTAGCTGTAATACTGCAGGCATAAGAGATAGATGTGATGATTGGGAGTGGGTAAAACAAATAACTTCATAGAAAATAATATTATTCCAGGAGATATGGCTGGATGGGAGAAAATGTCCTACTAGGAAATACTTGTTTTAAAAACACAGCTACTAGAAGTAACATAATGGGTAGGGCAATGAGGGAATTAGTATTACTAAGCAAGTAATCACTGGTAGAGCAGATTGTTTAGAAGTGGTTAAAGATTTTAAAGATCTAGGAATATTATTGGACTCACAATTGAATTTTGATAGTCACGTGGAACTTACAGCTAAACAGTTGCACAAAAACTTGACTACTAGACTAATGATGCCCATTGAATGTTGACATAAAGTTGTCTTCTTTCATCTGTAGAATATGTTATTATAGTCTGGGGGATGGGACTTCTGACAGGGTTTCAGAAAAGTGAGTTTGCACGTACAATGCAAAATGCAGATTTTCTTTATGGGCTAGAAAAAAGGAACATCATTGTAACCTATATGAAAAGTTATAAAGGATACCAATAGTGCAAAGAGATAAATTGCAAACAAGTTTTGTCCATAAAATCTTTCATATGGATAGAAATGGTCCTTTAAATGGATTATTTAGTCAAAAACAAAAAGTAAAATGTCTGAGATCAATTGATATTATGATAACTTGCAGTGCTATTGAGTAAAGCCTTTAAAAATCAAAAGACTTTTATATTCATTGCAGTTAACTATTGGAATAATATTCCCCAGGACATAAATATTTCAAGTGCACACATTTTTAAGGCCCAACTAAAAAACATTTTATTATTTAAAGGTCAATGCCATTGCACATAAGGGGGAGGATAATCAGACTGCGGCAGGCTGTGGCACAAGCCTGGGCGGAGCGCAACTTGGCTGTGCAGGGGCGTTGACAGGGTGATATTCAACTGAGCTGCTCCATAGCACAGCATCATTGAATATCACATCTTGGCCACCCGCAGTGCGAATGGGGCAGTAGCACTGCACCAGCGCAAGTGGCTAGAATGGAGCAGGGAGATGTGCTAGCGCAAGTTCCGTTGCGCTAGGTGCAACAACTGAGATATTCAAAAATGCACATGCAAATGGGGCCATAATGTATGCAAGGCACAAATGGGGCCATTTGCATGTCATTATGGCCCCATTTGCATGCAGGTGCGCCGATCCCCGGCGACTTGTGCCTGGTGCCCTGCCAGGCTGCAGCCGTTGGTGACCAACGCCCCCTGCACATTGCGGCAAAGTGTCCCAATGCCCAATCGTGGGCATGTGTATGTGAAGAACACATCCTATATCCCTGGTAGTCCAGTGGACCACTTGCAACCTCATCATGGGCGTAGGTATATTTCAATTCAGTTAACTCTATCCCTGGTCTTGCAGTGGACTGCTTGCAACCGGATAGCGGGCATATGTAGTATATCTAAATGTCCTATATCCCTGGTGGTCCAGTGGACCACTCGCAGCCCAATCATGGGCATTAGTTGTAAATGTAATAGTCCTATATCCTTGGTGGTCCAGTGGGCCGCTCGCAGCGCGATCACGGGCATATGTAGAATATATAATAGTCCTATAGCCCTGGTGGTCTAGTGGACTGCTCGTAGCCCGATCGTGGGGGTCAGTAAAGTATAATGTCCCACCAATCCAACCCTGGTGGTCTAGTAGTACCCCCTTCCCCACCTGCCCACTGAGTCCCACCGCCCCACTCCCCCGGTCAGTGGCAGGCAGCAGCTCCCCACCCGCTTGCCAACCACCGACTGACACTGTATGGTAGGGCTGTACACCCATTGGTCCACAGCGTGAGCCAATGGGCATGCAGCCCGTACCGTACTACACAGTCCAGATATGTGAAGCCCTACTGTATGGTGTCAGTCGGCGGGCGGTGAGGCGCAAGTGGGTGGAGCTGCCACCCACCACTGACTGGGGAGTGGGGGTGGTGTGGGCTCAGTGGGTGGGTGGGGAGGGGTACTGCTAGACCACCAGGGTTGGAATGGTGTGGCATTGTATTTCACTGACGCCCGCGAACGGGCTGCGAGCGGTCCACTGGACCACCAGGGATATAGGACTATCACACATTCTACATATGCCTGCGATCGGGCTGTGAGTGGCCCACTGGACCACCAGGGATATAGGACTATTACATTTACAACTAATGCCCATGATCAGGCTGCAAGCTGTCCACTAGACCACCAGGGATATGGGACTATCCTCTTTCTATGTATGCCCATGATCGGACATGGGGGGTGCCGCCACGAAGGTGCAGCTGGAGCTCGGGTGGCCACCCACAGGTGGCTGCTGCCGTGTTGCACCCTGCAATATGGCTGCTCACCTGTGGGTGGCCAGCTGTTGCTCCTCTTTTTTGGGCTCACCTGTGTGCAGCAAAGGTAGGGGTTGCACATGCATGGGCTCAGCACATCCTGGGCTGAATATCGGGATGTGCAGAGTATGCATGGGCATGTCCTCCCTACCCGAGCCGCATACATTACTGATGTAGGCAGTAGCACACGGACGGTGCATCGGGATCTGTGCCAGGCTCAATCCCTATTTGAATATCACACCGGGGTGCATCAGTGCATTGTGCATGGTGCAACTGTGTTGCTCCATTCGCAACCCTTTTGAGTATCCCACCCAAGATGTCCTGGTTATGGACATTTTTGATAAATGTATTTTATCTGGAAGCTTGTTTTTTGTCATTGTACTGTTATGCGAAAAGTGAGACAAGCTGTGTGTCATTAATTTATTTATGTTTCAAAGTATTGTATTAAAGTGTACTATGTCCATTAATCCTGGTTCTACATGATTTTTATATTTACACTGTATTAGTAATACTAACTTTATAACATTTGTTTTAAATGTATCTGAGTCAAGCCTGTGAAAAAACCATGAGGTCCAGAGCCTTTTTTTACTCTTGAATAAATAAATAAAATAAAAAATCCCTAGTGTCACCAGCCTCTTTTAAGAAGGTTAAATAATTGAGATGGAGAACCAGTATTTCTTATGCATTCATGTAATAAATTTTAATGAAATTGAATATATTGTTATCAATGTGTACACAGCACCTGTAAGTCATGCCCAGAAATATTTAGACCCACTACAGAAATTAAGGTATATGATACAGGGTATCTATATATGTTTCCCAGGGGTAATGTTATTAATAGTAGGACATTTTAAAGTAAGAACATAGGCCAGTTAGGAAGCATGTGACACCAACAGGCATCTTGATGATGTGTACAACATTCCAATAGGAACCTCCATGGATGGGAAGGTAAATACACATTATGAAAGACTCATGTTCATCATGGCTGACTATTTTTTTTAAGAATTTTACATATAAGGGCATCTGGAGATAAAGTGGATAGATTTACTTCCCCACAAATGCAGGTGGTACATGTGCAATACATGTATTTCATTTTAACAGAATTTCCATGGAACCCTGAGATAGTGATCACTTTCCCCTGAGCATCACAATAAAATCAAAAGGTGTTTTATCAGATATTCTAAGACAGGGCAATCAGGATCTAGCAGATAAACACATATTTGTTTTCAACCACCCAAAAAGTGGTCTGCTGTATCAGGAGACTTTGTTAAAATGAATATGATAGTCTATTGGGAAAGGGAGCAACACAGTATTGTCACTCCAATTAATAGAAATAAGGTAGTGTTAGATATCACTGACTGTTATGAAAACCTGGTTGCAAATCTGTTGAAGGATATGACACCAAGGTACAGAGTTAAAACATGGTTTATGTAATGCTCAGAACAGATGATTTGATAAAGAATGTAAGCAAATGAAGATACTGGTCTACAGGGTAGGAAAGGGTACACAGAAAGAAAGATATAAATATTAATAATGCCCTTATTTCATTACAAAGAGAATATAGAGAGATAGTAAGGAAGAAAACAAAGGAATTTAATGAACATTTATGGGGCACAACTACAGGAGGCCATGTTTGAAATGGAGAATTAAACATTTGGGAACCTGACAGCAATAGAGACAAAAACAGAGATAGAAATACTACATAGAAACATAGAAACTTTGACGGCAGATAAGGACCGCTAGGCCCATCTAGTCTGCCCATTTCCCTACCTACAGGATAGGCCGCAGATCCTAGTTAACCAACAGCCTTTATCTTCCTGCCCCCCACAAGAATTGCCTTATGTCTGTCCCATGCATTCTTGAATTCTCCCACAGTTTTAGACCCCACAACTTCCTCAGGAAGGCTGTTCCATGCATACACTACCTCTCTGTGAAATAATACTTCCTCACATTGCCCTGAACTGCCCTCCTTCTATCTTTAAATTGTGTCCCTTGTTCGTGCAAGTCTTTTTCTGAAAGATGCTACCCTCTTGGACTTTGTTGATTCCCTTGAGGTACTTGAAAGTTTCTATCATGTCCCCCTCTCTTCTTTCCTCAAGGGTATACATATTAAGCTCCTTTAGTCTCTCCTCATATCAGCTTCTCTTGCAGACCCTGCACCATTTTAGTTGCCCTCCTCTGGACTGCCTCTATCCTGTCTATGTCCTTGCAGAGATGGGGTCTCCAGAACTGGACACAGTATTCCAGATGGGGTCTCACCAACTGTCTGTACAGAGGGATAGCAACTTCCTGTTTTCTGCTGCTGATGCCTCTCCTTATACATCCCAGTATACCCCCGGCCCTCCCTACTGCCTTCTCACATTGCTTGCTAACCTTAAGGTCATCTGATATGATTACCCCAGGTCCCTTTCCTGTTTGTTGTTGTTACTACCTCCCCACCCATTGTGTATTCTTCCCTGGTTCTTGTTTCCCAGGTGCATTATTTTGCACTTTTTGCATTGAATCCTAGCTGCCATACATCTGACCATTCCTCCAACCTTGCCAAGTCCCTTTCATCCTTTCCACGCCTCCTTGTGTATCAACCTGTTGCAGATCTTTGTGTCATCTGCAAAAGGCATACTTTTCCTTCAGTCCCTCTGCAATGTCACTGATGAAGACATTAAAAGGACTGGACCCAATACTGAACCCTGCGGTACCCACTAGTAACCGCCTTTCTTCAGAGTGGACTCCATTTACAATTACCTTCTGTGTCCTGTTGTCCAGCCAATGTTTTACCCAGGCTACCACCCTGGGACCCACTCCCAGGCTGGTTAATTTGACTATCAATCTTTTGTGGGACTGTGTCAAATGCCTTGCTAAAGTCTAGGTAGGCCATGTCCACAGCCCCTCCCTGGTCTACTACTTTGGTCACCCAGTCAAAGAAATCTATTAGATTCGTCTGACATGACCTTCCTGCTGTGAACCCATGCT
Source organism: Neoceratodus forsteri (assembly GCA_016271365.2). Taxonomy (NCBI): domain Eukaryota; kingdom Metazoa; phylum Chordata; order Ceratodontiformes; family Ceratodontidae; genus Neoceratodus; species Neoceratodus forsteri. The sequence continues at coordinate 153,301,680 of JADMNL010000026.1, read as the reverse complement.
GCCTTGGATCCTGTGCTCCCACTGACCTCTAGGTACTCAACTATTCTTTCCTTCAAGTGACTCCATCACTTTCCCTACCACAGAGGTCAGACTGACAGGTCTGTAGTTTCCTGCCTCTGTCTTGGTCCCACTTTTGTGAAGTGGAATCACATCCGCCTTCCTCCAGTCCTCGGGTACCACACCATCCTCCCATGATTTATTAAAAAGAGTAGCCAGTGGTTTCACTAGTTCCTCCCTTAATTCTTTTAGAATTCTGGGGTGAATTCCATCAGGACCTATTGCTTTGTCCACCTTCAGTTTTAGGAGTTCTTGCAGAACCCTTTCTTCTGTGAAAGGACTGGATCGATCCCCTATCAAGAGTGCTTCTGTTAATTGGATTAGGCACTTCCCCTCCTCTTTGTGAATACTGAGCAGAAATATTCATTCAGTATTCCTGCTTTTCACTGTCCCCTCTGCCCACCCACTGTCATTCTATTCAGCCTCACTATCCCTCCTTTGTCTTCTCGCCGCTGATGTACCTATAAAGGTTTTATCCCTTCTTAACTGAGTTGGCTATCTTTTCCTCAGTTTGGGCCTTTGCTATTCTGAATTCCCTCCTGCATCTTTCTGCCTTAACTGGTACAGCTCTCTGTCCTGCTCCTTCTGTGTTTCCTTATACTTCGGAATGCTATCTTTTTTCTTCCTGACTTTCACAGCCACCTCTCTTGAAAACCATAGTGGCTTTTTCTTTCATTTGATTTGCTGATTTGCTTCACACAAAGGCTTGTTGTGTCTGTGATGGCAGTTTGATAATTCCCATTGTTGCTCCACACTCCTTCTAGCCTGTTTGCTAGTGCTTTTCTGAGGCACTCTCCATCTTGCCAAAGTCAGCCCTCCTAAAGTCCAGTACCCTCACTTTTGTATGGCTTGACTCTGTAGCTGAGTTTAACGTGAACCACACTGTTTGATGGTCACTTGTCCCCAGATGGCAACCTACTTCTAGATCTGAGATCCTCTCACTGCCCCTGTTTGAGAGTACGAGGTCTAAGATTGCTCCCTCACGAGTGGGTTCCGAAACTAGCTGTCTAATGCCTGCCACCTGTAGGGCATCAAGAATGGCCCTGCTCTTGGATGTGGCTGCAGCAAATGTGCTCCAGTTAACATCTGGCATATTCAGGTCTCCCATCAACAGTATCTCCCCCCTTTCTCTGCAATTCTAAGAATGCCTTCCATCATATCCTTGTCCATTCCTTCCCCCTGACATGGGGGTCTGTACACAACCCCTGTGCGGATTGTGGTGCCCTTTCCAGTCTCCAAGGTGACCCACAGTGCCTCCTCTCCTCCCTGTTTACTCTTTTGTTCAGTTGCTTTTATCCCTTCCTTTACATAGAGAGCTACTCCTCCCCCCTCTTCTCCCCTGCCTGTCTCTCCTGTAGGTTATGTACCCTGGTATGTTAACATCCCAGTCATGGTTCTCTGTGTACCATGTTTCTGTGACTGCTACGATATCCAGGCATCCCTCTTCCATTAAGGCCACCAGCTCAGGGAGCTTGTTGCCCAGACTACGGGCATTGGTACTCATTACCCTCCATTTCCTGATGGCCTTACCCCCTTTTGCCCCATCCCTGTCCTTCTTGCCTTTGTCACTTTCTCCATTTACCCCTGCCCTTCTCCCTATCGACACCTCCATGTTGGTGTTTGCCACACTTACTACCATGATTGTTTTGGGGGCTAGGATTTTCCTGCTCCTTTCCAGTGCCTCCCCCCATGGCTAGTTTAAAAGCTTGCCAATGAAGCATTTAAACCTATCACCTAGGATCCTGGTTCCCCTCCCGGACAGATGCAGCTCATCATGCCAGTATAGGCTTGCATCACTCCAGGTGGACCCCCAGTCCCCAATGAAGCCAAATCCCTGAGCTCCACACCAGTTTTCAACCACTGATTGAATCCCATGGTACAGAACACCTAGCCTCTCCTATGCCAGATGGGTAGCACCTCCGGAAGGTTACTAGCATGCTACTTGACTAAGGCCCTCCCCAATTCCAAACTCTTCCTGCACTTCTCTAATCCCTTTCTTAGCCAGGTCATTTGTCCCTAGGTGGACAATGACATCCAGCTCCCTCCCCTGTGCAGCTGCTCTGGCAATCCTGAGGATTCGCTCCGTGTCCCTCCAAGCCATGGTGCCAGGCAGGCACCTTACCTCCCTCTCCCCTTCCTTGCCCAGTTCTACCTTCCTAACAATGGATTCCCCCACCAGGAGTTGTTTCCTTCCCCTGCAGGGTCCCCTGCCACCCTCCTGTGGGTCTCCTTTGTGGAGGTTCCCAGCATCCTCCTTGGTCTCCACTGTAGGTGCCTCCATAGAGGAACCACACTTTGCCAGAATGGCATAGGAATTGTGAAGGCCAGTCCGTCAGTGCAGCAGTTGGATTTCCACTTGCAACGCCGGTGACCCGGGTTTGGGAAAGGACCAGATCATTGGGGAGAAGGATGGAGCATCCCAAGGACTGCTCTCTTTCTCCAGAGGGAGGGCATGGTGAATGTCCAGTGCTTGATGGACCCCTGACAGAGGCCAGGGGTACCACCGTGACCGGCATTAGAGAGTGGATCAGTGGGGAGGGACAGACACAGTGCTCATCATTGCATGTCCCTGCCTCCTGGAAAGAGCACACAAAATCATTTCCTGCCAATGGCCCTAGATGATGCCTGTCTTGGCCTTCATCAGCCTCCAGGACTGGCCTTCAGACCTAGTCCTGTTGTTTGGCACTGTTAAGGGGCCAGCGCCACAACCCCACCCTGGGGGTAAACCAGGGGTATCTGAGGGCCACAGTCTCATGTGGAGATGGATGCTGGGGTCTGTGACCAGGCAGAGGTGCCAGATCATCGACAGTGGGGGCCAAAAGTATAATAAATAAAAAAAGAAAAAGTAATACCACCTCAGTGTTTGACAGTCAGCGATAGGAGACATTGTTTTTACAGAGAAATACAAAGTGGGTATACAAGACAATCTTGAATTCCTAGGAGAACTAGTAGAGAGAAGAGCAGGAAACATGTCAAATGAGCAAGAAGGGAGTAAGGAAAATGTTGAGAGTAGAAGAACAAAAAGTCATACTCGCCATTAAAGGCCAAAAAAATAAGGCACTCAGTTATGATGGGATTCTGGCCGAAGTGATTCATGCAATCTCTGAAATTTGGGCACATACTTTAAATCCACTTTATTATTAGATTATTAATACCCTAATCTTACCAGATGCTTGGTCTAAATGAGTAATAGTTCCACTTTTCAAGAGAGGTGACTCAAATTACTTATTAAATTATAGACCCATATCTTTTCTGTACATAGGTTTAAAGATCTTATCTTGTGTTCCCCTTACAAGACTAGAAAGCTGGGCAGAAAACTATGAGATTTACTTAGAATTTAAATTCTGTTCATAACTGGGAAGGAGACAATCAACTGGATGTTCATTCTTGTTTGGTTATTGAAGGAATATGTATTCAAGAAAAACATAAAATAGGGCTGCTGCAAAGCTAAGTTTTGAACACATGAGTTTGTGTGAAGCTCCTCTATCTCGGATCTGAAAAACTCCATTTAAACTTCTTCAAATGCATTTATTTACATTCTATTTGAGACTTTTGTGTTAATGGAGCCTTCAGTTAGTACAATGGAAAAGTTAATTTACCCAAAAGCCATTGGGAGTGGTGTTCCAGCCCAAGGGCCTGTTGGCTGTCACAGAGCAACTGGAGCAGGAAGTCCTCCTGTTGCAATGATACACCTTGGGGGGGGATTGTAAAGCCTAAAGCACTGGGCAAGTTGACTCTTGCCTCAATTCAAGCTCTCTTAACAGAGTTTCAGGCTGAAGTTAGATAGTCCAACTCGTGAATGCAGAAATCCCTAGCAGAAATAAACTCACGCTGTGCTGCAACAGAGGCAAGGGTGGAAAGCACAGAAAAAGTTTTTCAAAATAATGACAAAGAGATTAAAGCCATTTCTGCTGGAACATTAGCTCTTGAAGGTGCACAGAAATACTGAATTGCATGAACAATTGGCTCAGGCATCAAGATTAGAATACTTAGAGAACAATATATTTAAACGAAATCTGAGCCTCCTTGGTTTCCCTGGAACTGTCCCTAATTGACAGTTAAAAAAATTGGTTCTTTTGGCAATCTCAGCAATCTTTTCAATTGAGCCTTCTCTTATATTGGAATCAGTATTTTGCTCTCCCTCAGGGCTATCAAGGGAGTCTGATACAGAATTACAACATTCAGCAGCAAGATATATCATACTCATATTTGTACTCTGACTAAGAAGAATAAAGTGTTCCAGTTGGCCAGAAAGAACAAAATAATGTTTTAATGATGGCCACAGAATACACTTGTATCCTGACTTGTATCTGCAAACACAACATAGACATGAGAGATTCCTACCTATTCTCTCAGAGTTCAAAGAAGTTGGGGTGCCGGCCACTTTACTAGAACAGGCCCACATGTGAATTCAATTCTAAGGGAAACTGTAATTTTTGAGGATCCAGATGCAGTTCAAACTTTCTTTGAGAACAATACTGAGTTACCTAAAGATTCTGGCTCTGATTTTGAACAAGAAGAAGCAGAGATAACTGAATACCATCCCGTTCAAAAGGCTTGACTATGACTTATCATCCTGCAAAACAGAATTAACTGCAAAGGATTTGTTATTTTTCTTAGATTTTATTTTAGCCATGAAACTAAATGGGGGGGGGGCTTATAAGATAAATATGGTACAATTGCAGTAGTAGCTGTACTGTCATTGGGATAGAAACATCGAAACATAGACTTTAATGGCAGATAAGGACTGCTTGGCCCACCTAGTCTGCCCATTTCTCTACCTACTGGATAAGCTGCAGATCCTAGTTAACCAACAGCTTATTTCTTCCTACCCCCAAGAAATCTAATCATCAAATCATCAAATTAATCTTTATTTCTATAGCGCCTTTCAAAACCAAGTGCTGTACAGATTATAAACACAATAAAATCAGAAAATATAAAAATATTTAAAAATCAAATCTTTATAAGAATTACCTTATGTCTGTCCCATGCATTCTTGAATTCTTCCACAGTTTTAGATCCCACAACCTCTTCAGGAAGGCAGTTCCCTGCATCCACCACCCTCTCTGTGAAAAAAACAGTTCCTCACATTGCCCCTGAGACGTCCCCTCTCTATCTTCAAATTGTGTCCCCTTGTTCTTGCACATCTCTTTTTCTGAAAGATGCTACCCTCTTGCACTTTGTTGATTCAACTAAGGTACTTAAAAGTTTCAATCATATCCCCCCTCTTCCTCCTTTCCTCAAGGGTATACATATTAAGTTCCTTTAGTCTCTCCTCATATGGCTTCTCTTGTAGACCCTGCACCATTTTAGTTGCCCTCCTCTGGACTGCTTACATCCTGTCTATGTCCTTGAGGAGATGGGGTCTCCAGAACTGGATGCAGTACTCCAGATGGGGTCTCACCAACTGTCTGTACAGAGGGATAACAACTTTATGTTTTCTGCTGGTGATGCCTCTCCCTATACATCCCAGTATCTCCCAGCCCTCCCTACTGTCTTTTCGCATTGCTTGCTTACCTTAAGGTCATGTGATATGATTACCTCAGGTCCTTTCCATTTTTGTTGTTGTTACTACCCCCCCCATTTTGTACTCTTCCCCTGGGTTTTTGTTTCCCAGGTGTATTATGTTGCACTTCTTTGGATTGAATCCAAGCTGCCATACTTCTGACCATTACTCCAACCTTGCCAAGTCTCTTTTCATCATTTCCACCCCCCCGTATCAACCTTGTTGCAGATCTTTGTGTCATCAGCAAAGAGGCATACTTTTCCTTCCAGTCCCTCTGCAATGTCACTTATAAAGACATTAAAAAGGACTGGACTCAGTATGAACCCTGCGGTACCCCACTAGTAACCTCCCTTTCTTCCAAGTGAACTCTGTTTACTATTTCCTTCTGTGTCCTGTTGTTCAGCCAATGTTTTACCCAGGCTACCACCCTGGGACCCACTCCCATGCTGGCTAATTTGTTTATTAATAGTTTGTGGGGGAACTGGGTCAAATGCCTTGCTAAAGTCTGGGTAGACCATGTCCACAGCAACTCCCTGGTCTACTACTTTGGTCACTCAGCCAAAGAAATTGATTAGATTCATCTGACATGACCTTGCTGCTGTGAATCCATGCTGTCTTCAGTTCTGCGCCCCACTGGCCTCTAGGTAATCAACAATTCTTTCCTTCAGAAGTGATTCCATCATTTTCCCTACCACAGAGGTCAAACTGACAGGTCTGTAGTTTCCTGCCTCTGTCTTGCTATCACTTTGTGTGAAGGGGAATCACATCTGCCCTTCTCCAGTCCTCAGTAGCACACCATCCTCCCATGATTTATTAAAAAGTGTATTCAGTGGTGTCACTAGTTCTCCCCTAAATTCTTTTAGAATTCTGGGGTGCATCCAGTCAGGTCCCATTGCAATGTCCACCTTCTGTTTTAGGAGTTCTTTCAGAACCCTTTCATCTGTGAAAGGACTGGTGTCGACCCCCCTATCCAGAGTGCTTCTGTTAATTGGATTAGGTACCCCCTCCTCCACTTTTGTGAATACTAAGCAGAAGACTTCATTCAGGATCCCTGCTTTTTCATTGTCGCTCTCTGCCCACCCACTGTCCATGCTATTCAGCCTCACTACCCCCCCTCTTTGTCTTTCTACACTCCCTAATGTACCTACAAAAGGTTTTATCCCCCTTCTTAACCAAGTTGGGTATCTTTTCCTTAGTTTGGGCCTTAGGTATTCTGACTGCCTTCCCTGCTTCCTTCTGCCTTAACTGGTACAGTTCTCTGTCCTGCTTCTTCTGTGTTTCCTTATACTTCCTAAATGCTATATTTTTCTCCCTAACCATCCCCACCACCTCTTTTGAGAGCCATAGTGGCTTTTTATTTCATTTTGATTTGTTTCTTTGCTTCTCAGAAAGGCTTATTGCCTCTGTGATGGCAGTTCTGATGTATCCCCATTGTTGCTCCACACCTCCTTCTTTCCTGTTTGCTAGTTCTTTTCTAAGGCACTCTCCCATTTTGACAAAGTCAGCACTTCTGAATGTAAAAGTGTGGAGCACATTCAAACGTATAGGTTAATAGATTTTGAAATAGCTATTTATATATATATATATAGTATGGTAGTATTATCATTAAAAATAAACATTTGCTTTATTTAGTTAATTTCGTATATAATGATTTTTTGATTTACTGTATCTCTTAAAGTTACTGTTGAGTGCAATTATCTGTACTCTGAACTTTTATTAAGGAATAAAAATAAATTATAAAATAAAGAAAATGAATAAACTATAATTGGCCTATTTAGACATTCATGGCACATTCAACAATGTGTGCAGACAGACACTGTGGAATATTCTTGAGAACTTGGGCTTGATACACAGCTATTAAATATTATTAAACTAACATTTAAATAATGCAGCACATGGCAGGACTGTTGGGGATAGGAAGTTGTCAGCAGCCATAGATATAAATAAAGGCATATAAATAGCAGGGATGCCTGCCAGTCCTATTTTTATTTGAAATGTATGTAGACTCCCTAATAAAGGCTTTGAGCAATGTAACTACATTTGCACCTATTACTGGAAGTAAAAACATGCAGCTGTTATGTTATGCAGACATTAACACACGGTATTAATTTCCCAAATGCCCCTCAGTTTAAAGAGGGATCTCTCATTTACAATAAATCAACTGATGAAATTTAACCTGAGTGTCAATGCCAACAAATAAAAATTAATGATTTGTGGTAAGAAAAATCTGAATGAACAGGCATGGTGGGTAGGAAGTATGCAATTTGAATTCACAAAAAATATAAATACTAAGGTGTTCTAATGGTGTATCACAGTAGTTGATGACCACATACTGTACAGGGGAAGTTAGGAAGAAAGTTATGCAGCCCACAAAGATCATTAGAGGATTCAGCAAACAGTTCACAGCTAATTCACATGAAGCAATAAAAAAATAAACTGACATTAACATTAATAACCAGATACTGTGTGGTAGTGAAATCTGGGGTATGCAGTGTAAACATGGGGACATAAAAAACCTGAAAGTGATTCAGAATTCTTTTATCATAAACATTTTACTTCTACCTTATAACACACCAAGTACACTTTTCCAAGTTTAAACCAACACTCCATCACTAGAAAGGCATGTGAGATGGTGGAGGAAAGTTGTAGTGGCAGAGACACAACAAATTTTGAGAGCTATATGTGAGGAATCTGAAACTGTTAAAACAAGGAAAACTGGTTCCAGGTTTATAGTATGTGAAAGAAGCAGAACAATGGATAAATGGCAATCATTTTCAGTTTATATATGAAAAACTGTCCAATATCCCTTGGCCCGTCTATATACAGAAAAAGGGGAAATGAAGTCTATCTGAAATACTGGGAGAAAGAAAAATAGAGCTGTCCTGTGCAGGTTAAGGTTGGACATCTTGGAAAGTGGATTAGCATTATAGAGGAATAGGAAAGCAAACAATTGGGAAATCACCTATAGATGTGATAAATCAATGAGACTAACAATACAGCATATTATTTTAGACTGTACTTTGTTATCAGATGAAAGGAAGAGGTGGTTAGAGCCACCAGGCATTAGAAAATTTGCCAATAACAGAAGTCAAGGGGGAGGAGCCCCTCTATGAAGATGTTGTCATGCAGTCATACCATGCATGCATGAAAGCAATATGGTCCCCTCCTTATGTGTAAGGAGATGCAGAGGGAGGAGGTTAGAGAGATGTTTCAGGGGAAACAGAAGGAAGTAAGGCAAGCAGTAAGGAGTGCAAAGGTGCAACTGAAAAGAGAATAGCCCAGGAGGTAACAAAAAGGGAAAATGCATTTTTTAGGTATATAAATGAAAAGAGGAAAATCAGGGGTGGGTTTGTAAGGTTAAAAAAGGAAGGGGGGAACTGTGCAGAGGGGGAACAGAAAAGGCAGACATCCTGAAGAAATACTTTTGTTCCATGCTCACAGTGCAAACAGAAGGAGAGGGGCCATAAAAAAGTAACAGAAGCTTTGGATGGATGGAGGTGGACAATAGTCCTTTTTTGGAGGAGAGAGTTCTGAAGAGACTTGTTACTCTGAAGGTGGACAAAGCAATTGGGCCAGATTGGTTGCCTCCAAGGATGTTGAGGAGCTCAGGGACATACTAGCAGCATATCTGACAGTCCTCTTTAACAGCTGATTGGAAACAGGAGTAGTTCGGGAGGACTGGAGGATGGCAAATGTAGTCACACTACACAAAAGTGGTAGCAGGGAGGAGGCTGGCAATTATAGGCCAGTCAGTTTGACATCGGTGGTGTGAAAATTAATGGAATCACTGCTGAAGGACAGGATTGCATGCACCAAGCAGGAAAGGGATCTTGGGGTTGTCATCTCTGATGACCTCAAGGTAGGGAAACAGTGTGACAAGGCAGCAGATAAAGCAAATAGGATGCTGGGATGTATAGGCAGGGGCATCACCAGCAGGAAAAGGGAGGTCATAATTCCGCTATACAAGACACTAGTGAGGCTCCACCTGGAGTACAGTGTACAGTTCTGGAGACCATACCTACGTAAGGACATAGACAGGGTAGAGAAGGTTCAGAGGAGGGCAACAAAGATGGTGCATGGATTGCATCACAAGTCCTATGAAGACAGGTTGAAGGAACTGAACATGTACTCCCTGGAGGAGAGGAGGGAGAGGGATATGATAGAGACATACAAGTATCTTACAGGGAGGAACAGGTGCAGGAAAACACTATTTTAAGCGAAAAGATGTTCCAGGACTAGAGGGCATGGGATGAAGTTGGAGGGAGGACGATTCAGAGGAAACATGAGAAAGAATTTCTTCACAGAACGGGTGGTGGACAAGTGGAACACCCTGCCAGAGGAAGTGGTGGGGGCTGAAACAATCACGGAATTTAAGAATGCATGGGATAGACATAAAGGAATTCTAGAGGTCAGGGGTAAGGGGCAACAGACTTCTAGGAAAACAAACTGAACTTAGAAGCTCAAATGGGCAGACTGGGTGGGCCATAGGCCCCTTATCTGTCGACACTGTCTATGTATCTATGTATCTATGGTTGTGGAATATGTTGTATCCAGTGGGTTACAAGACCTCAGGCAGCATGGTTTCACAGGGGGGTAGGTCATGTCAAATTAATCTGATAGATGTCTTTGACTGGATGGCAAAGGAGTTAGATCAGGATGGAGTGCTTTATGTGGCCTACTTATACTTCAGTAAGGCTTTTGACACCATTCCACATAGCAGACTAGCAAGCAAGCTGGGTAGCTTAGGAGTGGGTACAAGTTGGTAAATTGGGTAAGAAATTGGTTAGGTGGTAGGCACCAGAGGGTGGTCATAAATGGAGTTCACTTCAGAGGAAGGGAAAGTGACCAGTGGGGTGCCTCAGGGATCAGTGCTGGGAATGGTTCTCTTTAATGCCTTTATAAGTGACATTGCAGAGGAGGTGGAAAGGAAGGTCTACCTCTTTGTGGATGACACCAAAATCTGCTATACGGTGAACACTCCAGGGGTGGAAAGGATGAGCAGAGACCTGAGAAAACTAGAGGAGTGGTACAGGGTACAGAAGCTGAGTTTCAATGCAAAAAAAAAAAAAAGCAAAATAATGTACTTAGGGCACAGAAACCCAGGGAAAGAATATAAAATGGGTGGAGTGTTACCGACAACCATCAAGCAGGAAAGAGACCTGTAGATAATCATATTGGATGACCTAAAGATCGTCAGGCAGTGTGACAAGGCAGCTGGGAGAGCTAGTGGGATGCTGGGGTGCATTGGGAGGGGTATCACCAGCAGAAAGAGAGAGGTGCTGTTACCTCTGTATAGATCTCTGGTAAGAACCCACCTAGAGTACTGTGTGCAGTTTTGAGGACCACGGGCCCGATTCTCAAAGGCTCTGACATGATGCAAGGTGCTTGCACCACAGAGAATGGTGCAGGATGCACATTGTGCCAACAGGTATGGCCTGGAGCAATTCACAAAGGCAACCTGCATCAAACACAGGCTTCCTGCCCTAAGTGGGGTGTGTGCCAGCCCGGCACCCAGACATGGGCTACAACAAGGCGCTAGAGGCCCTATGGCAGATGCAAGCTGCTGCTGCCCCACAACTGCTATTCAAAAAGAGCACATAAAGGGAGAATTTCTAAGTCCCCTTAGACCAGCCAGAGCTGGTCTAAGGGAACTTAGAAATAGATCCCCTGGGAGAGCTGTCATGTCAGTGGTGCTGCATGTCCCACCTCCCCAACCTCGATGTGCCCCACATGTGCCACAGTGCCGCTGGACTCCCCTGCCATGCTGTGCTTCCATAGGGCATACATGACTGGATCACTCACCTGATCCCTGATGTGCCCCCGATGTGCCCTGTAACATGTATTGGCATAGTTCCCCCCACCTGGATTCTGGTGCCCCTGCAAGTATCAAGCACATGCCACCAACCCTCTCACTGGCAACCTGTGCCCCTCACCCAAGCAGGTAGTGCCCACCCCAGCCCCAGACAGTGCCAGGGACTGGCACAGCCCCCCTCACACCTCTGTGGCCTGTCCTCAACTGCACTGACTGTGCAGCAGCCTGTACAGTGTACATGCTACTACTAGTGCAGACACTGTACACTCTGCCACATATTCCGGTCAGTCTGGGTCTGGCTACAGAGGTGTGAGGGGGCTGTGCCAGTCCCAGCTCTGTCTGTAGATGGGGGAGACACTGCTTGCTGTGGTGAGGAGGCATTGGACCACCACTGAGAGGGTACTTGGACTACGATGGGGACATTGGGGATGGGGGAACCAGCTGGACATTGCCGCAAGGTGCTTGAAGCAAACCCCTTCCGTGCGTCTTGTGTTTGATGCATGGGGGAGCTGCCACACGTAAGGGGACTTAGGTGCTTGGATGCCTCCTATACCTGAATTGGGTGCAGGGTCCCTGGCGCAGGGGGTGTTGGCTCAAGCTGCTGTTTGCCACAGCTTATGCTGTATGCAGCCCATTTGAGAATCAGATCCCACATCTCTGGAAGGACATAGAGGGCAGGATTCTCAAATGGGGCTGCATCTAGCACAAGCTGGGCACACAGCATCTTGCACCAAGCAGCTTGCCTGTGTCAGGGACCCTGCACCTAATTCAGGTATTATAGGAGGTGTGCCAGTGCCTAAGTCCCCTTATATGTGGCAGCTCCCCCATGCATCAAATACAAGGTGCATGGAAGGGGTTTGCTGCAAGCTCCTTGCAGCAATGTCCAGCTGGTCCCCACCATCTGCAATGTCCCTATCGTACTCCAAGTACCTTCTCAGTGGTGGTCCAGTGCCCTCTTTCCCCAGCAAGCAGTGTTCTCCCCATCCTCAGACAGAACCAGGGACCAGTACAGCCGCCTCACACCTCCGCAGCAGGACCTGGACTGACCGGAATGCGTGGTGGCATGTACAGTGCATGCACTAACAGCAGCCTGTACAGTACACTGTACAGGCTGCTGCACAGTCAGTGCAGTCGGGGACTGGCCGCGTACATATGAAGAGGGCTGTACCAGTCCCCAGCTCTGTCTGGGGATGGGGTGGGCACTATCTGCCTTGGTGATGGGAACGGGTCACCAATGGGAGGGTTGGTGGCATGTGCTTGATACTGACGGGGGCACCAGAATCCAGGTGGGGGGGAAACTATGCCAATACATGTTACAGGGCACATTGGCGGCACATCAGAGATCAGATGGGTGATCCAGCCATGTATGCCCCATGGGGACACATCGTGGAAGGGGAGTCCAGCAGCATTGTGGCACATGTGAGGCACATCGTGGTTGGGGAGGTGGGACATGTGGCACCACTGACTTGACAGCTCTCCCAGGGGATCTATTTCTAAGTCCCCTTAGACCAGCCCTGACTGGTCTAAGGGTACTTAGAAATTCTCCCTTTGTGTGCTCTTTGAGAATAGCAGTTGTGGGGCAGCAGCAGCTTTTGTCTGCCATAGGGTCCTAGCGCTTTGTCATAGCCCATGTCTGGGTGCCGGGCTGGTGTATGCCCCACTTGGAGCAGGCAGCCTGTGTTTGATGCAGGCTGCCATTGTGAATTGCTCCAGGCCATACCTGTTGGTGCAAAGTGCACCCTGCACCATTCTCTGTGGTGCAAGAACCTTGCACCATGCCAAAGCCTTTGAGAATCGGGCCCAGAGTGTCCAGAGGAAGGTAACTGAAATGGTGCAGGGTCTACATCAAAAGCTCTATAAGTAAACACTGAAGTACCTCAATAAGTACACCATGGAAGAGATGAGGGATGGGGATATGATAGAGACCTATAAATACCTCACATGGGTAAGTAAGGTACAGGAGGAAAGTATTTTTCAGAAGAAAGGTGCTCAAGAATAAGGGGACATACTATGAAGTGGAAGGGGGCTAGATTCAGGAAAGATATTGGGAACTACTTCATCACAGAAAGAGTGGTGGATTCCTGGAACAATCTTCCAGTGGAGGTGGTGGAGTTCAAAAATTCATGGGATAGACACAAGGGAATCATACTGGAAAGGAAGGGGGGAGGAGGAAGAAAGAGCAGTAGATAAAGTACAGTCTGTGGTAACAATTTAGGTAGAGAAAATAGGGCACACTGTGTCGGCCAAGCAGTCCTTATCTGCCATCTAGTTCTATGCTTCTATATTTCTGAGGTAAAATGGAATACAATGTTTCTTGGATGCTTATCAAAGTAAAAACACAGACAACAAGAATAGCATTTACTTAGGCTCCCAGTAGCCCTCTGGTTTAAATGACAGGCTTACGTATTTTCTTCTTTTTTTTGCTCCTCCAGCTCCAGGCAGGCCTCTCCTTCAGGCCTTTCTATGCCCCTTGTTTGCCACACTGCCCAAATGCAGCCACCCATCACCCCATATTGCAGCCCCTCAGGGTAACCCAGATATAACCTTTGCTGGGTGGATCCCTCTCCTCTGAGGGGGAAGATACTGTGGGACAGCCAGCACAATTATTGGCTCAGTGCTGCTGAGGTGGTCCGTGGTCCGTGGTCCACTTGGGGTCTCTCAGCAGCAGGTGCTGACTACCGTCATCTGGTCGGCTGTGGGGCTCTTTTCCAATTTGCTCTCTGGGGGCGTGGCATGCCACAAACATCAAGGCATATGCCAATGTTCACCATGCCCAGTTAGTCATTTGGGACCCATCGTATTGCCATACCCCTAGCCTCTACCAAGGGTCAGCAAGCGCTGGATCACTTCCCTGCCCTCCCACCAAGAGACAGTGAGCAGTTGTCCAACGCTCTAGCCCTCTCTCCCTGGCCGGCCCTCCAGCACCCAGGTCTGTTCCTGAACCCTGGTTGCTGGCATCGCAAGTGGAAATCTAACCACTGCACCAACGAGCCAGCTATTATTTTCTTCTAATGTCTTTCAGTCACCATATGATTTGCCACTGTAGTCTGTGCTTCTTACTCCCACCCCACCATATCTTTTCTTTTATATGTGCATTCGATGTTTGCATGTGTGGGTATGCCTGCAAACACTTCCATCCAGTGTGTGTGTGTGTGTGTGTGTGTGTGTGTGTGTGTGTGTGTGTATGTGTGTGGGGGCATACTTACATGGGCATTACAGCTATGTGTACATATCTAGTTTCATATTCTCCAGATGTCCCCATCTCCTTCCCTCACCTTTGTGACCCTTCCACCCTATTACTATGCCTTGTTAATAACATCACACTTGAGGACTCCTCATCTCATTCACACTTGCTGTGCCTCTCCACTCTCATTGCCACCTTTTTGTTTCCAAGCATCTATTCTTACCATGCCTATTATCACTTTTTCTCCTGGATTCTCCCACCATTTTCATTCCTCACATATTGTATATATCCATTATCTCCCTTCACCTTCACCATTAACTTTGCTTTTGGTTCTCTTTAGATAATTTCTGAAGAAGACCTACGATTAAAATGTTGATTCTAACTCTATTTTCTATGTTCAGTGTGTATTTAATGTTATCATTTTGTTTTTAACCCACAGACTGATGCAGCACCTTTTTAATTTTATCATCACCAATGTGAGAGATGGTGTTAGGAGTCTCTGGCCAAGTTGACCATGAACATATTATAATTTGGTTCCTTATTCATTTCCTAACTTTTTTCTCTCCTTCTTTCCTCCACAGTTGGTAAATTATACCTCTAGTTCTTGTAATACTGTTTCTGCTTTCTTTTTACCATAACACCATGGTTGATCTCCTCTCACTAAGTGCCTCACTGTCTTCATCAACTTTTCCACTCCATACACTAACCCAGGATCTATCAAGAAACTTTAACAGGTGTCTAATCTCATGTATCCTCTCTAAACTTGCTTTTCTGGTACTGTAGCTCCTTAAGAAGCTAGTAGCACCAAAAATAAACAGAATATTTGATTCATTTGTAAAAGCTGTCAGTCATTACCTTTTATTCTTGAAGTATTTTTGGAGGGGGCCGCTAATTAGCAGATTGTCTATCTGATAGTACTGCTTGTGATGTAAATCAGAAGTTATTTACCTGGAGACTTACCTGTCTAGTTCTATTCCTCTTCATACCTCATCAGCTTTCTAACCAAACTGAATGTGGCATCACAACCAGCTGATTTGTAAGCAGGTGGTTCATTCTTCTTGGTCAGTTGGGACATCATAGACAGTGAGATCATAGGGCTGATGATGAATGAGGAGGAATGGAACTAGCTAAAGTAGCAGCAATAGATATAGTTAGATATTTTTAAATAAATTCTCTCTGAGGGCCCTAAAGCTGTAATGCAGGCAGGCAGGGAATTTTGCTAGTGATGCCACAGAAATGTCAAGAAATAGCTGACCATATACATTGCTGTGACTCTGTGTCACCCTCCAAGATGAGTACTGTTCCACATGGCACAAGTATTGTCAGGTAGAAAATGTCTTAATTAGCAATAGGAAAAATAAACACATATTTCAGAAAAAAAGAAGTAATAGGTCACCATGTTTGAAAGTTAATAGTAATTTCGAGCAGAACACTAGGAGCTCAATTTTAAAAGGCTGATATCTGGTGTAAGGTGCCTGCACCAAAAGGGTTTGAGGCAAGTGGCTCCTTGTGCCAAAGTTTGCGGCAATCCTGATTTTCAAACACAGGCTGCATCAAAATCCAGAAGCCATGCAACAAAGCTGCCCTGCACCACCAATTTGGCAGAAGTGCTGGTGCACCAGGTTGCATGGGGCTAGCACCATGTCAGGGCCACACCATCATCTTATTTGGGATTTTAGATGCCCCACCATGGTCACAAGAGGGAGTTGCGGTGAGGTTACAGCATATATAAGCTGGTGTAAGGGCCTTGTGCCACTGCTTTGGTGGGAGGAGAGTGGGGGGGAGCTTGCATGGTCAGGACCAGAGGCAGAGGGATCAGTGGGGGGTACCATAGTGGGTGATGGGGGCACAGCAGCAGTGGAAGGGTTCAGAGGTGTCACTCGATGAAGGTGGCATGGCCACATGGAGAGAGCCGCTATGCCCAGGTACAGTGAAGTTTGCAAGAATGGACTCTGTCATGGACCCCAGGTGGCACAGGCTCTGGCACTTACCCCAGAGGTGTCACAATCCTCAACAGTGTAGTCATGAATCAGCCTGGCTCCAAGCAGTGGGCTGTTAGAATGTTGCAGTACCCAGGGGATGTTCCTGTCCACCTAATGCACCCTGTAACCTGCAGCCAATGCCACTTGCCATATGTCAGGAACTGTGTCACCTTTGAGGCAGGTGCCAGGGCTGTTGCCACCTAGGATCTGAGTCAGAATCTGCCCCTGCTTACACTTACTGTACCCGGGCATAGTAGCTCTCTCCCTGTGGCTATGGCACCTCTGTTAGCTGCCACCTCTGACCCTGTTAATGCCATCACCCATCCATCACCCACTCTGGCACCCTCGCTGGTCCCTTTGGCCAAGGTTCTGACCTTGCAGACAGATTCTCCCCTACCACCTCTGTTGTGGCTCCACTAGGGTTGTCCTGCACTTGGCGATGGGCTTGATGAGACCCTCCATCAAACCCCTCAGGTGCATCAAAGGTTTTACACAACTGTGCAGCTGTGGCAACTCTCAGGACTTTGTCCCCCATATTTTTAGAAAAGGGCATGGGGTACCTGATGCACCTGGAGTTTGCCACAGATGTGGTGCATCTTGTGCTGATCTAGCAACCATTCAGAAGTGTGCCCTAGATATTTAACATCCTGCTCTAGTCTTCACACTGATACACACTTTGCACAAGTACTGTATATATTATCCTTCTGTTCCTCCATGATTCAGTGGACCCTTACATTCTTTACATTTCAATGTTACCTCCCCCATCAGTTCTTGGCATTCTTCTGTCTGCCAGATTTTATTCAGCTCCTACCCATTCTAATACTGTTACTGTATTCCCTTAAATGTTGTGTTGTACTCATTCTCTGCCACTTTTCCTCCATAGCTCTGGATGTACCAGCCTTCTCTCCCCAGGCCTCTGGCCTTATCCATTGGTTGACTCCACAGATAGACTCTAATAGAATAGGCAATAAATAAAGAGACAAGCAATGAGAACAGATCAGGGAGGAAGACAGGAAGTCAGATGGAGAACACATTGCAGATGCCACAAGATGACTGTAAAGAGGCATATTATTAGGTGGGATGAAGAAAAAGGCATATTGACAAATCCAGAGTAAGTATGAAAGTAAACCACACCATAGTACTAGCACAAAAGTAAAACAAAATTAGATAGGCTAAGCAGCAAGCAGTTGTGTAGAAATGCCACATATGAATGCAAGTTGGGTTATCATAGCCTGGGACAATACAACTATGTTGTCTATTCTGCTCCTCCTAAACTGTTTTTTATATAACACAGCCGAATATTTACATGTACTCAGCTGATGTTGGACAACACTGTTTACCTAAAACATTTTGCCAATAAATCATTTACAGTGTAAGACATGAGTGACATAAATTGAATAATGTGCAGTACAAAGACAGAAATTCACTGTGTATCTAACGTTACTGAACTGCCCTCATTGTTCTCATTGTTGCCTTATGTCTTATTGTAGAATGATGTTCTCTATTTCTCTGTGTCTGTGCCTCATGGAGTTACGCCACTTACATTGTACCCTGTACTACTTGCTATATTGCATATATTATCTCTATGTTGTATAAGTACCTTGTACTACTTTCTGTTTTTGCTGTATTTTATCACTGTGTTGTATAAGTGTATGCCATTATTGTGTTTCTGTTTTTTTCTGCCATGAAGTACTGCACTTTCGTTGCCTGTTATGTATTCTAGTTTGTAACCTCCCAGGTCAAACTGAATCAACAAAAACTAAATAAATAAATTAATTAAAAAAAAGTATTAACATCCAAAGCTGTACTTCACCTAGTTTAAAGGGGAATATGACATTCACAAGGGAAAAAAATATGTAGCAATGTTTTCTAACCAATCCTGGAATAGTTAAAAGCCTGCAATGCAGGAGTTGGTTTGAATATTATTTTACTAGTACAGGACCTAGTGCAAATTTACCAGGACTAGTGCAGCTAATCCTCTTCTTGTCAATTTTGGCTAGTGCAGGCTTTCTGTAGCTATCAATGAAGTTACAAAAAGCCCTAGCATTAGCAGTCTCTAGTCCTCATTCTAATCTTACTCAGTGATACAGATGACCAGGTGTGACTAACAGATCTTTCAGGGCTGCAATTATCTGGCAGTACAAGAGGAGGGTCCGACAAAAGACTCTGAGTTATTTAAACAATAAACCATGACAGGGTGTCAGTTATGCTGGGTTTACCCATGCCTGGCATGGTTTGGTCATGAGACCAAACCTTGCCAGGCATGGGTAAACCCCAACATAACCCTCAACCTGTTGTGGTTTATTGTGATTATACCATGTCACACTTTTTTTGTGACATAAGAAAATTCAAGAAAAAGTTTATTCCCCATTATATATGATTTTTAGTGACTTTATTGCTGCACCAGAAAAAAAAATGCTCTGTTGCTAGAGTGTTGCTAAGGGGCTGACAGAATAGCCTAGAGGTTACATTAGCTTCATCCAACAGACCTGCGCTTGATTGTTTGTTTCCCAGAAATCAAGTTCACTGTGCCCCAGCTCCATTTTTATTTTTAGGAGCTGGGACAGGTTTTGAAGTTTGTTCATGACCTATTTCAAGCAAGGAGCACTGACTCCATTCTTGCCCAATCTGTGCATGCGCAGCAGCTAGAGATGGGCAAAGTGGACTCAATTCACTCCGTGGAGTGATCTGTGGAGTGAAGGCAAATTTGTGGAGTGATCCAAAACACAAAGTGGAGTACTTCGCATTATAATGGGTAACACGAAGTCCATTGAAAACAATGACTTTGCATTACTCTGCCTTCCCAAACCACTACTCCACCAATTTTTAAGATGAAGTATATTGAAAACAATGTGCCTCACCTCACTTCTCCTTGTTTTTAAGCTCCAAAGGCAAATGTTGCAGCGATTCATGGGATTTCAGGTCACATGGGCTCTAGATTGTTCTGCACAGCCTCAGTTCAGGGTAGTGTGTCTAGGAAGCTGTAGGAGACAGTCTGCTCTGAGAGCTCTCTGTGATTCAAACCTTCTAAAAGCTGTTAAAAAAGCCTTTTTGAGTAATTTTTTTTGCTGAAACTTTAGTTCATTGATTGTAGAAAACCCTCCTGTGCTTATATCATTGAGCGTTTATTGTTTGTATATGGATTTTGAGTGTTAGTGTACAACATTCAGTCTGTGTACCGAGAGACAATGAAAGTGTGCTTTTGGGGAGGGGCGCATCTGTGGTGTAGGTAGATTAACTTGGAGAAAAAGTTCTTTCTGTTTTGGTGATATTTTTCTTGTACAACTGTGTTAATGTACACACAGTAATATTTTCAATAATTCTTGAATTTTTTGCTGATTGTTGTGGTACAGTGGTGCATAACTTTAGTTTGTTTAAAATATGTGGTTATATTACTGAAGTTTTCGATTTGCTATGCATTACTTAATGTGTGTGAGTTTGTGTGTGATGCATGTCATCAAATCAGACACCTTTTATTGTGCCACATAGTAATTTCAGCAATGTGAACCTGCTATCCACTGCAGCTGTATGATTTTTGTACTTCTTTGTGGTATCTTTACTGGTACTAGTACTCGTGACTGTTACTGCAGTACACTGCCCCCCCACATGGCCCGCCCCAACCAGCAAAGGAATTCTTTTCCAGATTTGAATTTCTGATGGTGAGCACTGGTTAGGTGTTGTGCCTTTGCGTATGCATCTCTTCAGTGCACAGCACAATCTTTATGTGTCTGTGCATTTGCATCTCTTTAGGGCCCAATCTCCATCTGTAACTTAAGTCGCAGTTGTTTCTTTGGCTTCCCCTTCAAAGTACTCGACTGGTGTGGTGCATACCTCTGCATGAACATGGTACTCATTAATATGTGTTTTTAAGTCAGGGCCATCATCATGAGTCACTCATGATACAAATCACGTTCCTCATAGTGGTGGGTGAAGTGGCCGAAATTCGCTCTTCGGAGTGATTCACGGAGTAACGCAGAATCCGTGAAATGCCCACAACGCAAAGCGGAGTAATTCATGTTATAATGAGGAACGTAAAGTCCTTTGAAACCATTCACTTTGCGTTACTCCACCTTCCCCAAAACCACTTCACGAATTTTAAGTCGAAGTGCATTGAAATCAATGTACTTCGCATCACTTTGCCTTGTAATTGAGCTCCAAGGTGAATTTTGCAGTGCTTCATGGGATTGCAGGTCACATGGGCTCTAGATTGTTATGCACAGCCACAGTTCTGTGTAGTGTGTGTGTAGTGGAAGATGGAGACAGTTTCCTCTCAGAGCTCTGAGATTCAAATCCTCTTAAAGCTGTTAAAAAAGCATTTTTGAGCCATTATTTTTGCTCAAAATTTAGTACATTGATTGTAGGAAACCCTCCTGTGCTCATTTCATCGAGTGTTTGTTGTTTCTGTGTGGATTTTGAATGTTAATTTAGAACAGTCAGTCTGTGTACTGTGAAGTGTGGTTCGGGGGAGCGGCGTCTGTGGTGTACGTAGATTAACTGGGAGAAAAAGGTAGTCTTTCTGTTTTGGTTATATTTTTCTTGTATAACTGTGTTAATGTATACACAGTAATATTTTTAGTAATTCTTGAAATTTTTTTGCTGATTGTTGTGGTGCAGCAATGTATAATTTCAGTTTGTTTAAAACATTTGGTTATATTACTAGAGGTTTTTAACTTGCTATGCATTACTTGTAGTGTGTGTGTGTGTGTGTGTGTGTGTGTGTGTGTGTGTGTGTGTATATGTGTGTGTGTGTGTGTGCCATTAAATCAGACACCTTTTATTGTGCCACAGAGTAATTGCAGCAGTATGAATCTGCTATCCACCGCACCTGCATAATTTTTTTGTACGGCTTTATGGTATCTTTACTGGTAGTGGACTGTTACCGCCGAGCACTCCCGCCCCCCAACCGGCAAAAGGTATTCTTTTCCAGATTTGGATTTGTGACTTGTAAGCACTGGTTAGGTGTTGTTCTGCCTTTACATGCATCTCTTGAGTGTGCAGTGCAATCGTAATCTGTATGTGCATTTGTACTTTGCAGTACAAAATTAATTCTGGGATAATTTGCATTTCTTGTTACGCTCTCATTTCACTTCATCAGCACTGGGGAATTTTCTGGAAACAAGACAATAACATTTTGGGGATGCACATTACTTCTAGTGACTGTATGCGACCACTGCACACATGACTGAGTACACCATTAGTAAGGCAGTATTATTTTCACGATTCTTTTACCAACATTTCACGGTGCCTGCACGGTGAAATTCCAATATTTCACAGAAATGAAACAATGCAGAAACGAGTAGCTGAAAATGTAAAAAAATAAGTTTTAATTACTTTATCTTGTTTTGGATATTTAAAACATAATTTAGACATTGAAACTGTATGGTTTTCATATGTGCAAATTCAGCTAAATCAGTTCTGCTGCAACAGTGAATACACTTTTAAGTTATCTGCTTTGATTCTGCATCTGTTAACTGTCAGCATGGACCCATATCGGGAGAATGAACGCTTCACACTAGCACTGTGTACTGGGACGGACAGGCAACTCTGGGCAATATTACTCAAATTCGGTAATCTGTCCTGATTTGAAATCCAGAACTGTACAATATCTTTTTCCCCTTTGCAGATTTGATTGCGCTGGACATCCTTTATATATGAACGAAGTTCAGCTCTTGCTTGCAGATTCTCCTCGAATGTCGGGATACTGGTGCATATCTCTTCCTCGGACGCTGCCATGGTCGCCAGGTGGGTGGCGTCTAATATGCGGACTGCTGCAAAGAATTTTGCAGCCAATTGATGAAACCTGCCCTTGCCTGCCATGTAGTTTTGAATTTTTAGGGCACATGCTGACATAGTATTTTTTGTAGTAGTATATGTACTGCTTTCAGATTTCACTTCTAAAAATGTAGCAAAGTCCAGCAAATCATCAAAAACGATGTGAGATTTTATCTCGTCACCTTCGTATTTCTGCAGCATTTGCACCAAAGGGGGGGCATTGACAGCAACTTCTTTTATTTCGAACACCACCGACTGAGTTGATGCTAAATTAATTACCTCTGAACAAGCAGTGCTTTCATCTTTAAAAAACTCAATATATTCATTTATGTGCTCAGAATGATAAAAAACGGCATGAAACCAGGAGTTCCACTGTGTAATTACTGGCATAGGTGGTAATGCAGAAGCTACTCATTTTGCGATCAGGAACTGCTTGAACCTTGCTTTGTGTGCAGGGCATGCAGCGAATGCTTTTTTCACACAAACTACAAACTCATTCACTGAAACGTAATTTTTTCACCAGATGTCGCCAAGCAGGTTCAGTAGGTGTGCAGAGCAGGTGACATGTACACCATTTAACAAAACATGCTTTAAACTGGACTCCCAGCACTTGTTCATATACATGGCATTATCTGTAATGAAAGCAGCAACAGTACTATATGAAATATTAAACTTCTGAAGACAGTTCAAGACAGCTTCAGACACAGTCTTATAATTGGTAGCCTGTAAAACAATGCAGTCCAGCAATGTAGGCTGTAATCTGGTTTCAATGTGTGCGGTTCAGTGTCTGGTGTGAACTGCATTAGTAGCAGGTGGTGATTAAAAAATTGTTCATCAGGTGAATGAGGCATTAACGAGTATGTGGACCTCAGTGATTTTTTTTAATTACCTACAAATTACAAGACAACAGATAAAGGGCACACAATCACTTTACCTGGTCCCATCTAATTGACAGCTAATGGACAGTTTTTCTGGCAGACAGATTAACTAGCAGAAGTAGCTAGATGTACTACTAGTTGCTCAAAGGAGGCAGATTTAAAACGAAATAATTTAGTACATTTCATACATTTCAGAAACCAGGAATTACACGGACGACTGCCAGTTTCACGGATATCGTGAATTCCGTGCGCTCTGCGATTTAATTACTGCCTTAACCATTAGTTCTGGGAGACTTTGCATTTCTTGTTGTGCTATCAGTTTGCTTTGTCAGCACTGGGGAGTTTTATGCACATTAATTCTGTTAACTGTATGTGACCACTGCACACATGACTGAATGCACCATTAATTCTGGGAGACTTTGTATTTCTTGTTGTGCTATCATTTCACTTCGTCAGCACTGGGAAATTTTCTGGACACAAGACAGTAGCATTGTGGGGATGCACATTACTTCTGGTAACTGTGTGTGACCACTGCATGCATGACTGAGTGCACTATTAATTCTGGGAGACTTTGCATTTCTTGTTGTGCTATCATTTAGCTTCGTCAGCACTGGGGAGTTTTCTGGACAGTAGCATTTTGGGGATGCACATTTATTCTGGTGACTTTGTGTGTGAGGGGCTGCCAATATTATTGTCACTCCACCTTATTTTGCATTAAGGCAGAAAGACAACATGAAGTAATAATTACAAGGCTAAATGAGCCTTTTGCTTTGGCCACTCCGCATAATGGAGTGACAACACAAAGTGGCCACTTCACATTCACTTTGTCGGTGGAATTTTATTTTGCTGCATCTCTAGTTCTTCATCATCACGGTCACAAATTCAGTCACTGTTCATGATCACATCACGAATCACAAAATTTATTTTTTTTCTAATTAGTTACTTGGCTGTATTGTAATCCTGTTTTGTAGTATCTCTCCAGGCTTCACCACCCCACCACTGTTCTCTTTAATAAGAGTTTTTAAATTGGGGAGTTTTGTGCTACAGTTCATCAGGGAAATACAGCCATAGGCATTTGCATTCCCATACAGTTTCATATTGGTTATCTCACACTGAATCACATTCTTCATCATCACGGTCACAAATGCAGTCACAAATTATGATTCACAAATCATGAGCACATCACGAATCACAAAATGATTTTTTTTACTAGTTACTTGATGCCATTCTAAAGAAACTACAGCCTAAGCTAGGGGCCCTCTACCATAGCAGGGGTAGTATCCCTCATCCGACTAGGTGCAAACTGGTACATAAAATGATACTGCCAACATTCGACTATTGTGACATTGTTTACGGAGCTGCCCCTCAATCCTCCTTATCCAGGCTGGAACCTCTCTTTAATTCCTTCTGCTGGTTTGTCTTGGATGCCCCTGCTCTGACACACCACTGCACTCTCTACTGCTCTCTAAATTTTCTCTCACTTGTTGACAGGAGAACCTTGCACACAGCAAAATTTACCTCAAAATTCTGGCTAGGCTCGCTCCCCCTTACCTCTACACCTCCTTATCTGCCCCTCACCTCTCCAAATACACACTCCGATCTGATGACTCTCATTCTCTGACTATACCATACAGAAATACTACATCAGGCCAAATGGCATTCTCACATCACCTACCTAAGCTCTGGAATCAACTACCAACCCAAATCCACTACTCCTCTTCAGACTGCTCTCTCTCTCTCTCTGCATCCCTAACAAACTACCTAGTGATGAACTGCAACTGCTTCTAGCCCCTCAGAGCCCCTGTCTAGCTGTTGGTCTATACCTCTTCCTTCCTCCAGCTGGACCAAATATGTCTCCCCTATCCTAACCCTTCTTGGAACCTAGCACTTTCTGCAACCAAGCACTTACTTTTACCTCTCCTGTTTCACCCCCTTCCTGAGTACCTAATTACCATACCTTCTGCTAGTCTCCCTCTATTTATCCTAGTCTAGAAATTATATTAAGCAATTGATGGTTGTAATCTTGTGCTGTCTGTCTATATGCTGTTATGCTATTTCCTGATTTATGTATCCTGTTGTATTATTTAATGTTCCCACACCCCTTCCCCCAGGACGTACCGTGAGATGAGCATTTGTTGCTCAGTGTAACTTTCCTGGTGAAACATTTTAATAAATAAATAAGCTTGGATGTATTGTAATCCTGTTTTGTAGTATCTCTTCAAGCTTTAACGCCCCACCACTGTACTCATTAATAAAAGTTTTTAAATTGAGGAGTTTTGTGCTACAGCTCATCGGGGAAGTACAGCAGTAGGCATTCGCCTTCCCATACAGTTTCATATTGGTTATCTCACACTGAATCACAATCTTCATCATCACAGTCACAAATGCAGTCACAAATTATGATTCATAAATCACAATCACGTCATGAATCACAGAATTCATTTTTTTATCTAGTTACTTGGATGTATTGTAATCCTATTTTGTAGTATCTCGCCAGGCTTTACCACCCCACCACTATACTCATTAATAAGAGTTTTTAAACTGAGGAGTTTTGTGCTACAGCCAGTCAGAGACGTACAGCCGTAGGCATTTGCATTCCCATACAGTTTTATTCTGGTTATCTCACACCGAATCACGTTCTTCATCATCACAGTCACAATGTAGTCACAAATCACAATTCACGATCATGTCATAAATCACAAAATTAATTTTTTTACTAGTTACCTGCATGTATTGTAAGCCTGTCTTGTAGTATCTCTCCAGGCTTCACCCAATCACCACCACTGTATTCATTTATTTATTTATTTTTATTTTATTTATTTATTAAATTTTGGTGATTAATAAGAGTTTTTAATTTGGGGAATTTTATGATACAGGCTCAGCTCATCAGGGAAGTACAGCCATAGGCATTCATGTTCCTTCCTGTACAGCATGTGAGCTATAGTACAGTAAGTAGTTGTGGCAATGTGGCCCCAATTCACTCTGCAAAGTGATTCACAGAGTAATGTGGAATCTGCAGAAAACTCCTCAAACCACAATGTGAAGCGGAGCACTTTGCATCATAATGAGGAACATGAAGTCCATTGAAAGCAATGACTTTGCGTTATTCCATCTTCCCCAAATCACTTCTCCACTAATTTTAAGGTGAAATACATTGAAATCAATGTAATTTGCTTCACTTCACCTTGTAAGTGAGCTCCAAATGAAACTCTGCAGTGATTCATAGGATTGCAGGTCACATGGGCTCTAGATTGTTCTGCACAGCCTCAGTTCTGGCCTGGGTAGTGTGTGCATAGTGGTAGCTGGAGACAGTTTTCTCTCAGAGCTCTGCTATTCAAAACCCCTAAAAGCTATTTAAAATGCCTTTTTGAGTAATTGTTTTTGCTCAAAATTTAGTACATCGATTGTAGGAAACCCTTCTGTGCTCATATCATCGAGTGTTTATTGTTGTGTATGGATTTTGAATGTTAATTTAGAACAGTCAGTCTGTGTACTGTGAAGTGTGCTTGAGGGGGTGTATTTGTGGTGTAGGTACATTAACTGGGAGAAAAAGGCAGTCTTTCTGTTTTGGTTATATTTTTCTTGTATAACTGTGTTAATGTGTTCTTGGACCCTTACTCTTCTCACTATACCTCAACACCCTACCAGGTTCCTGCTCTGGAAATATCTTACTGTATGCAGATGATGCCGTCATCTTTGCCGCTGATCGTAACCCTATCGCCCTCCAGAACTCCTTGCAAAGATCATATAATGAAGCCGAAGGCTGGTTCAAGGATCATAGACTGGTGATAAATCTCAAAAAAACAAAATCCATGATCTTCACCCACCCACAAAACAAGTCCAGCAACTTCAAACTCCACATACTCTCTAGCACCAAATCCCCACTTGAACAAGTCTACTCCTGTAAGCACCTTGGGATCTATTTTGACACCGCTCTCTCCTTCCACGATCACATCTCAGCCCTTGCCTCAGCTGCAAATATTCGACTAGGCATTTTATACTGGTATAAAAACTGTCTCCCTCCCGAGGCCCTCCGTCTAGCAGTCACTTCATCCATACTGTCCCTTGTGGATTATGGGCTGCCAGTGTATGGTGCTGCTGATCAGACCATCCTCAACAAAATTCACATAACACTAAACAAGGCCTGTAGGCTAATTTCAGGGGTCACTAGGTTAACGCATACTTGCCAGCTATATGCAAAGGCCTTGCTGCTTGACCTAGATGAATGCCTTAGATATTATACCTGTATCATAACAAAAAAAACTCTCCTTGGACTATCCCCACCAGGCTTGACAGCCTCCATCCACCATGCAAAATCCCTAGTACAAACTTGAACCTCCAGCAAAACCACCCTATCAACTCCCAGGGCTAGGACCTCGCACGGTCAAAAGGCCTACTGCTACAGAGCCTCATCCTGGTTCAACACGCTACCCCCCACTATCTCTGATGCTCCCTTGATCTCCTGCTTCAAAACCTCCCTCTGAAATCACCTATTTAACACTCATAGCTGTGATTGTGTCTAGATTGTCTTGCCCAAATTCTATGACAAAGCCACCTAAGTGGCTGCATCCAATAATTGAAAATAGCCTGGCCTTAACAATTTATTGTATGCCACATTGATGAAACATACCTGTTTGTACCAATTTGTTTTATATCTCATTGCTGTAACATACTCTTGTATTGTGCTTGTCTTTTTTGTGACGAGGTACCTTTGTAAATGAGCCCATGGCTCAAAGGTTTTCAAACTGATGTACAAATAAAATAAAAAATAAATAAAAATAAAATGTGCACACAGTAAAATTTTCAGTAATTCTTGACATTTTTTTGCTGATTGTTGAGGTTCAGCAGTGTGTAATTTGTCTGTTTAAAACATTTGGTTATATTACTAAAAGTTTTCCATTTGCGACGCATTACTTGTCATGTGTGTGTGAGTGTGTGTGCAATGCATGCAATTAAATCAGACACCTTTTATGGTACCACAGAGTAATTGCAGCAGTGTGAACTTGCTATCCACCACACCTGCAGGAATTTTTTGTACTGCTTTGTGGTATCTTTACTTGTAGTGGATTGTTACTGCCATGCACTAATCCCCCCAACTGGCTAAAGGTATTCCTTTCCAGATTTGGAATTGTGACCTGTGAGCACTGGTTAGGTGGTGTTGTGCCTTTCGTAAGCATCTCTTGAGTGCGCAGCTCAATCTTAATCTGTCTATGCATTTGCAGTGCACCATTAATTCTGGGAGACTGCATTTCTTGTTATGCTCTCATTTCACTTCATCGGCACTGGGGAATTTTCTGAGCACAAGACAGTAGCATTTTGGGTATACACATTAATTTTAGTGACTCTGTGTGTGGCCACTGCATGCATGACTGAGTGCACCATTAATTCTTGGAGATTTTGCATTTCTTGTTATGCTCTCATTTCACTTCATCAGCACTGAGGAGTTTTCTGGATACAAAACAGCAGCACTTTGAGGATGCACATTAATTCTGGTGAGTGTGTGTGTGTGTGTGGGGGGGGTGCTTAGTTTTAACTTTAATTTGCCAGGGAGGAACTGTAGCTGGGAGATATTTGCAGTCAGTTGTGACTAGACCTGTTACTTAGCCTTTGTGAAATAGGTGTCTGAAAGGAAGGAAGGCACTCCCCTGGGTGAATGGTGATTGTTTCAGCATAAGTTTACTCCCACCCACCCTTCCCTCACCCCAACTGCCCCAGCACATAACTTCCTTTATAGCAGGGGTTCTGACAAACTTCCTCAAAACTGCTAACAACATACATCTGTTCATATCCTTAAAGGCACAGCACACTCAATAGGGGGTAGAGACACTCACAAGCTTGCACACACTAAAACAAGAACAAAAGCAAAAAAGCATCTGTAACTGGCAGGGACACAGACATGTGGGGAGTAGTGCAATGCACTGGCTGTGGAGCAGCAGTCTTCTGGGAGACATTCTGGAAACTGCATTGCTGCCCTGTTTGCAGGCACCTCTCTGGTCTGAGGAAGGAGGTTGTTCATCTCCATGCTGACCTGGCAAGGAGTCAAGAAACCTGCTCCCCCAGCCAGGGACCAACCAGGCCACTGCCACTACCTTAGAGGTTGCCAAGAAAGAGGGGTGGTTAGACCATGTTGGGCTCAGGAAGGGTGAGGGTGGTGAAACAGAGGTGCATCCCTCCTGCTGTGCCCTTCTCCACAATTCATTCACCACTCTGGTGAAGAATGGTTCCTCTATGGAGGCACCTGCAGTGGAGACCAAGGAGGATACTGGGAACCTCCACAAAGGAGACCCACAAGAGGGTGGCCCAGGACCCCACAGGGGAAGGAAACAACTCCTGGTGGGGGACTCAATTGTTAGGGGGTAGAACTGGGGGAAGGAGGGGAAAGGGAGGTAAGGTGCCTGCCCTGCAGCAAGGCCTGGATGGACAGGAAACTAATCTTCAGGATTGTGGGAGCAGCGGCAAGGGGGAGGGAGCTGGATGTCATTATCCACCTAGGGACAAATGATCTGGCTGAGAATGGGGTCAGAGCAGTGCAACAGGAGTTTGTGGAGTTGGGGAGAGGCCTTAGATAAGTAGCCCACACAGTAGTTTTCTCAGAAGTGCTACCCATCTATGGCATGGATGAGGCTGGGGAACTCCACACCATGGGATTCAATGACTGGTTGAAAAGCTGGTGCAGAGCTCAGGGATTTGGCTTCATTGGGGACTGGGGCTCCACCTGGAGGGATGCAGGGCTATACAGGCATGATGGTCTGCACCTATCCTGGAAGGGAACCAGGATCCTAGGTGATAGGTTTAAATGCTTCAGTGGCAAGCATTTAAACTAGCCAAGGGAGGAGGCACAGAAGAGAAGAAGGGAAATCCTAGCCCCCCCCCTGAAAAATCAGGGTAATTAGTGAGGTAACACCAAAATAGAGTAGTCAATAGGGAGAAGGGCAGGGGTAAATGGAGAAAAAGACAAAGGCAGTAGGGACAGGGATGGGGCAAAAAGAAATAAAGCCATAAAAAAATGAAGGGCAATGAGTACCAATGCCCATAGTCTAGGTAAAACGCTACCTGAAATGGTGGCCTTGATGGAAGAGGGATGCCTGGATATTGTGGCAGTCACAGAAACATGGTACACAGAGAACCATGACTGGGATGTCAACATACCAGGGTACACAATCTACAGGAGGGACAGGGAGGGAAGAAGAGGAGGAGGAGTAGCTCTCTATGTAAGGGAAGGGATAAAAGCAACAGAACTAAAGAGTAAACAGGGAGGAGATGAGAGGAGGCACTGTGGATCATCCTGAAGACTGGAAATGGCTCCACAATCTGCACAGGGGTTGTATACAGACCCCCATCTCAGGGGGAGGAAATGGACAAGGAAATGATAGAAGGCATCCTTGGGATGGCAGAGAAAGGGGAGATATTGCTGATGGGGGAACTAAATATGGCAGATGTTGACTGGAGCACCTTTGCTGCAGCCACATTCAAGAGCAGGGTCATTCTCAATGCCCTATGGTGGGGGCATGCCTCAGACAGCTAGTTTTGGAACCCACTCAGGAGAGAGCAATCTTAGACCTGGTACTCTCAAATAAGGATGGAGAGAGGATCTCTGATCTTGAAGTGGGTAGCCATCTGGGAACAAGCGACCACCAAACAGTGTGGTTCACGATAAACTTAGCTGTAAAGTCAAGCCACACAAAAGTAAAGGTACTGGACTTCAGGAGGGCTGATTTTGTTAAAATGAGAGAGTGCCTCAGAAAAGCACTAGCAAACAGGCAAGAAGGTGGGGTGGAGCAACAATGGGGAAACATCAAAACTGCCATCACAGAGGCAACAAGCCTTTGTGTGAAGCAAATAAACAAATCAAAAAAAAGAAAAAACACTATGGTTCTCAAAAGAAGTGGCGGGGAAGATAAGGGAAAAAAGATAGCATTCAGGAAGTATAAGGAAACACAGAAGGAGCAGGACAGAGAACTGTACCAGTTAAAGCAGAAGGAAGTGGGTAAGGCAGTCAGAATAGCAAAGGTCCAAACCGAGGAAAAGATAGCCAACTGGTTAAGAAGGGGGATAAAACCTTTTATAGGTACATTAAGGAGCAAAGAAGGACTAAGGCAGGGGATACTGATGCTGAACAAAGAGGAAGGTAGTTGGGCAGAGAGCGACAGTGAAAATGCAGGGATACTGAACGAATACTTCTGCTCAGTATTCACAATGGAAAAGCAGGGGGAAATACCTAATCCAGTCAATAGAAGTACTCTGGATAGGGGGGTTGATATTAGTCCTTTCACAGAAGAAAGGGTTCTGAAAGAACTCTTAAAACTGAAGGTGGATAAAGCAATGGGGCCTGATGTGATTCACCCCAAATTTTAAAAGAACTTAGGGAAGAACTAGTAACACCATTGACTACCCTTTTTAATAAATCATGGGAGGATGGGGTGGTATCTGAGGACTGGAGGAGGGTGGATGTAATTCCCTTCACAAAAGTGGAACAAGACAAGGCAGGAAACTACAGACCTGTCAGTTTGACCTCTGTGGTAGGGAAAAATGATGGAATCACTTCTGAAGGAAAGAATTGTTGAGTACCTAGAGGCCAGCAGGGCACAGGACCCAAGGCAGTATGGATTCACAGTGGGAAGGTCATGTCAGACAAATCTAATTGATTTCTTTACTGGGTGACCAAAGCAGTAGACCAGGGAGGGGCTGTGGACATGGCCTTCCTAGACTTTAGCATGGCATTTGACACAGTCCATCACAAAAGATTAATAAACAAATTAGCCAGCCTGGGAGTGGGTTCTAGGATGGTAGCCTGGGTAAAACACTGGTTGGACAACAGGACACAGCGGGTAATAGTAAATGGAGTCTACAGTGAATAAAGGAGGGCTACTAGTTGGGTACCGCAGGGTTTAGTACTGGGGCTGGTCCTTTTTAATGTCTTTATAAGTGACATTGCAGAGGGACTGGAAGGGAAAGTATGACTCTTTGCAAATGACACAAAGATCTGCAACAGGGTTGATACACAGGGTTGGGTGGAAAGGATGAAAAGGGACTTGGCAAGGTTGGAGGAATGGTCAAATGTATGGCAGCTTAGATTTCATGCAAAGAAGTGCAAAGTAGTGCACCTGGGAAACAAAAACCCAGGGGAAGAGTATACAATAAGGTGTGAGATACTGTTGACAACAACAAAAATAGAAAGGGACATGGGGGTAGTCATATCAGACAACCTAAATGTGGGCCAGCAATGTGAGAAGGCAGTAAGGAGGGCTGGGGAGATACTGGGATGCATACTGGGAGAGGCATCACCAGTAGAAAACAGGAAGTTGTTGGCCCTCTGTACAGACAGTTGGTAAGACCACATCTGGAGTACTGTGCACAGTTCTGGAGACCCCATCTCTGCAAAGACATAGACAGGGTGGAGGCTGTCCAGAGGAGGGCAGCCAAAATGATGCAGGGTGTGCATCAGAAGACATATGAAGAAAGACTAAAGGAACTAAAAATGTATAGCCTCGAGGAAAGGAGGGAGGGGGGGGACATGATAGAAACTTTCAAATACCTCAAGGGAATCAATGAAGTCCAAGAGGGTAGTATCTTTCAGAAAAAGAGATGTGCAAAAACAAGGGGGCACAATTTGAAGATAGAGGGGGGACGGATCAGAGGTAATGTGAGGAACTATTTCTTCACAAAGAGGGTTGTGGATACTTGGAATGGCCTTCCTGAGGAGGTCATAGAGTCAAAAACAGTGGGGGAATTCATGAATGCGTGGGACAGACATAAGGCAATTCTAGTGGAGGTAGGAAGAAGTAGGCTGTTGGTTAACTAGGATCTGCAGCTTATCCATTAGGTAGGGAAATGGGCAGACTAGGTGGGCCAATGGTCCTTATCTGCCATCAAATTCTATGTTTCTATGTTTCTGGCAATATTGTTGTCACTCCACCTTACTTCACATTAAGGTGGAATGACAATGAAAAGTAATAATTACAAGACAAAGTGAGCCTTTCCTTTGGGACACTCCGCATAGCGAAGTGCCAATGCAAAGTGCCCACTTTGAGGGAACTTCGCCAGCAGAATTTAAATCCACTGCATCTCTAGTAGCAGCCTATTGAGTGAGAAGCAAACTGTGCTGGGAGCTGTCTCTTTTTAGTTATTTATTTTTTATTTCATTTGTGCATTACGATGTACAAATTGCAGACCATAAGACTGACATACTCAAACTGAGGAAGTAACGGCAGTGCTACAAAGGTGGGATGGCTGTTACAGGATGGAAGAGTGTGGAGTGACCACTTCAGAGCCTGGAGAGAGGGATCAAGTGTCACAGGGGCCAGAAGCAGGAAGGAGCATTCATTACTACTTTAAGTATTGTGTTTTTTTCACTGAGTTATTTCGGGAGGCAGCTTGTTTGTTTTTGTTTGCTGTGGTGGCATGCACACAGTTCAGAGGCTGTGATCAGAAATTTAAAACTCCCACTTGACCATCATGATTTAGCAAGAGTCAATATGCCAGTTTTCATGGTCAATTTTGGGGGGTCGGATGGATTCAGTTACTGGGCATTTGAGATGTGGTTGACTGGCACCTTTGCTGTGGGTAATGCCAGGATTTACCACTGCTGAAAGGTGCCAGTTAGCCAAAAAGGTATAAGAATTATTGGCCCCCATTGTATAATACCATTCAATTGCTAAGACTTTCTGATAGTGTCCAAGCTGTGATTAAGGGTAGCATGTTATTAAATCCCTGGTGTTCAGTGTTCTGTACTTGTCTTTATGTGTGATGATTTTGTCTGACGGTTGTTCTTAAAATTGGTTCCTGTAAGACTAGAACTGGTCCACATGCCTTTGCTGCTGCAGCTCCTTGATTTTGGAATAGCTTACATGAATCTTTACATATTAACTGTTCTCTTCCAGTTTTTAAAAAGTGACAAATTGTATTTGTTAGATTTATGTACTTGTAATTAATTGTTAGTGAATGTTATCGTGGAATGTTGTATATTTTTGTACTGTATGATTTGCCCAGGTCAAGCCTGAAAAAGGACACTTGTTTCAGTGCTCTTACCCAGTTAACAAATTAAATAAATAAATAAAATTTCTCCTATATTACTAAGACAAGACACCCTTATTTACCTACATTTCAAGTGCAAAACAAAATGGTTATATTAAATGCATGCTGAAAATAGAAAATAGAGTTAAAAATCTATGTTTCGACCTTAGGTCTTCTTCAGGAAATATCTAAAAGAGAAAAAAAACAAAGTTAGTGTAGCAATTGTAGTGTACATTTCAAGTGTCTGTATCCAACATTTCAGTGGCAAAATGCTAAGATGTATACAGGGTGTGTGCTGCAAGTAGTGGGTTTCCCGTACAGAAATATAGGCATGCTGTGTACATGCAGAATGCATGCCACATGCTTAATTGTGCAATGTTTGCATGCAGTTTGCACACACAAAGTGATCCTAAGCAAACCAGGTCTAAAAAGCAAATCAGGCTTGCATGCTGCAAGCTTGACATGTGCACAGCAGGTAAGCTAGTGTGAACATTTATAAAGTACATCAGGTTTGCATGTTGTATGCTTGACATTAGTGCAGCAGTTAAGTTGGTGTGAACATCATTCAAACATCACAATAGGTTCACATGCTGCATGCTTGCCATATGTGCAGCAGCTAAGCTGGTATGAATCTCATTAAAAAAACACGTAATTTCTATTTCTTATACTACTGCTAGCAATTAGTCATTTAAATACATTTTTATTTGGATTCCTGTGAAAATAAGGCAAACTCATTAATTCTAATACTTTTGCAAGTTGTTTAATGGCTTTTGATTTTTGTCATTAAATCACCATTAATTGTAAAGTATTGTTTGCTTACTGCATTAAATGTCTAGGATATATCCAGTCAACATCCCCCATTCCAGATGTACAAAGAAGGGCCTCTGTGTTGCAAAGCCTATCCTTTTTGTTTTGGACCATGCAAATCCCTTATGCATATTTAGTGCTACAAATGTATTTCTCCATTACTGTTTCATCTCACTTACTTTCCCTTTGTCATTCTATATTGAGCATATACACTATGGCCTTGCTCAGCACTCTTTGTGCTGAGTAGAGTCTTGGAAGCATGCAACATACACATTTTGTCACTGAAATGAGGGACATGGACACTCAAAATGAGAGGCAATGAGGGGCACTAACCTACATGATGATCAGTACACATCATGAAACATAGAGATACAGCACCTCAGAACACTAGAAACCAGTGCATTAGCATCTAAGAATAAATTTCTACCATTAAGCAGCATTTAGGTAGGGCAGCAGCAGTTCACCCCCCCCCCACCCGTATTTGTGCCTAGAAGGTTCTTATGATGTGGCAATATTGGGATTAAATTCGGTTTTAATCTTTTGCACAATGAGTGCCCACCTGGCCTGTGTGTGCTCATGCTGCTGGTACTCTCTGGACTCAACTGTGTCTGTATTGTGTTGTCCTCTCTCTCCACCTATTAGCGGCAGCACAACCACATGTGATGTGGATGAACTCTAGACAAGAAAGAGTGCATGAGTTTTTCAAGTGTGACACTGTCTTTTCCACCACAGAGTAGACAAACTGCACACTACAGCTTGGAGGAGTCATAGAAACATAGAAACATAGAAGTTGACAGCAGATAAGGACCACAAGGCCCATCCAGTCTGCCCATTTTATTTCTACCTTATAAATGTGTCATAGGCCTTTACTCTGTCAATGGTCTATCTATTCATCCGAATCTGTATTGCTCCCTTATGCCTATCCCATGCTTGTTTGAAGCCCTGCACTGTATTCATATCCACCACTTCCTGAGGTAGGCCATTCCATGCATCCACCACCCTTTCTGTGAAAAAGAACTTCCTCACATAACCCCTTAATCGGCCTCCCTCTAATCTCATGCTGTGTCCTCTTGTCCTGCTATTTTTCTTAAAGTGAAACATGTTATACACTTTCACCTTGCTAATGTCCTTAAGGTGTTTGAATGTTTTGATCATATCACCTCTCTCTCTCTCTCTCCTTTGCTCTAGGGTGTATATATTGAACTTCATTAATATGTCCTCGTATGTTTTCTGATGCAGTCCCGGCATCATTTTGGTTGCCCTTCTCTGGACTGTCTCCATTTTGTTAATGTCCTTGTGAAGGTATGGCCTCCAGTAATGCATGCAGTACTCCAGATGGGACCTAACCAGTGTCTTTTAAAGAGAGATTATTACCTCCCTCTTACAACTTGTGATAGCCCTACTAATACACCCCAACATCCCCCTAGTCTTACCTACTGCTTTAGTGGTCTGTTTGGATGATTTCAGATAATCTGTGATGATGATACCCAAGTCTCTTTCTTCCCTTGTGATTGCCAGCAACTCCCCTTCCAAACTATAGGTGGCTTCAGTATTTCTCTTCCCTATGTGCATGATCTTGCACTTCTTTGTATTAAATCCCAGTTGCCACTCTTCTGACCATTTTCCAGTTTATCCAGATCTCTTCTTATTCTGCCCACCCCATCTGGATCATCTACTTGGTTGCATATCTTGGTGTCATCTGCAAACAGACAAATCTTACCCTCCAGTTCATCTGCAATGTCACTGATGAAGATATTGAAGAGGACTGGCCCCAGGACTGATCCCTGAGGTACCCCACTTGTGACTTTCATCTCTTCTAACTATATACCGTTTCCCACCACTCTCTGTTTTCTTCCCACCAACCAGTTTGCCACTCAGTTAACCAACATCTGACCCACCCCAAGCCTACCAATCTTATTCATTGATCTTCTATGTGAAACAGTATCAAAAGTTTTGCTGAAGTCAAGGTAGGCAATATCAATTGCAACCCCTTTGCCCACCACTCTGGTTACCCAGTCAAAGAAATCTATGAGATTAGTTTGACAGGACCTTCCTTTTGTAAACCCATGCTGTCTTGGATCCTGTGCTCCTATGGGTTCCAGGTGTTGCACTATCCTTTCCTTAAGGACTGCCTCCATAATCTTTATCACTACTGAGGTAAGACTGACTGGTCTGTAGTTCCCCACCTCCTCCCTGCTACCACTGTTGTGGAGCAGGAGCACATCAGCCTTTCCACAGTCTTCTAAGATCTCTTCTATGCTCAAAGACTCACTAAACAGTTCTGATAATGGCTCTGCTAGTTCCACCCTTAGCTCCTTTAGTGCCCTGGGGATATATGCCATCCAGTCCCACTGTCTTGTCTACCCTGAGCTTAATGAGCACTGAAGACACAATAGCAGTGTTGTGGAAGCATATTTTTGTTGGTCTATTCTTAGTGAGTATCCATCTCCCCTGTTGGCTGAAGGGGCAGAGGCAGAGCTAGAAGCTAAGAGAAAGGGAACATTGTTTAACTAGGAGTAGCACATTAAGCCGAAGCTTGTTTCCAGATGTGCCCTGGGAGCACAAGGAAGTTAAGTGACTTGCTCAGTATCACATAGTATGCACCTAGGTGGCTGTGGGATTCAAACCCAGGTCTCCAGATCTGCAGCTCAGAGTCTTAACCCACTGTGCTATACTGCCTCAAAGCTAACTCAAGACTAGGCTACCTACCTACCTACCTACTTACTCTATTAAGCTCACCATACAAAACAAAGTAGCACAGACCCTGACAGCAGCAAGCTAGGTTTAGCAGCAGTGGTGACAGAGGTGTGGGTGGCCTTCATAGGCCTTAATCAGTGCAGTGCAGAAGCAGCCACAGCAAAAACCAAGCAAGAAGCAAGCAACCCAGGTTTGGTTGGTTCGGCTGGTGAGGTGTCATGGTCATGGGCCAAGTTGGGGACCTTCGATGATTGGTTCTAGCATACAGCTTCTGGCGGAAAGAGAGAGGAGTAGCAGACTGAAAACTAGGCTTGTGGCACACTGTGCCAAGCTGTAGGTTCTGGCCACAT
The DNA here is from genome assembly GCA_016271365.2 of Neoceratodus forsteri. Taxonomy (NCBI): domain Eukaryota; kingdom Metazoa; phylum Chordata; order Ceratodontiformes; family Ceratodontidae; genus Neoceratodus; species Neoceratodus forsteri. Next base: position 153,263,622 of record JADMNL010000026.1, on the reverse strand, counting down.
GGCTGGGTAAATGAAATTAAATATATATTTTTTTTTTTACACGGGGATTGGGAAAAGAGGAAGGATTGAAATATTGATGTGTTTTTCATGTTTCTTCACCTTTAGGTGGCTTCATGACACATCAGGATTGGATATTGAATGGAACAGAATGGAGTTGGGGAGCAAAATTGGGACAAAGCTCATTTTTTTGAGGGGGGGCAGAATTTCAACCAGGAAACACATTGGTTAGTAATTGGGTGGGTTTAAGTCCAAATCTGATGCACTGCTCTGCAGTATATACAGATGAATCTTAAACATTTGAATTTTTCCTGATTTGCATATCACTTTTCTGTCAAAATAAATAAATTGTACCTTTTAGAGATGTTTCCCTTCTCCCCAACCCCTCTGTTCCCCCCACCTCTCTTCCCCCTGTACTTTTAGCCTACTCCCCAATCTCAGCTGCCTGTGGCTTCCCTACTTTGAATAATTTCTTTTCCCGCACCTACTTTACACCAGACAATGCCCCTGGGGTTGATATTTTCACCTTTCTTCAGGATATCCTGTATTTTTTTGTGTGTGATTATGTCTGGATGTTATAAAGTTGGCACACTTTGCACAATGCCAGCACAAATCCAATGTTTTTATTACCTATGTTAATCCTGATGTATTTTGTTTTCTTTCTTTTGTTTCCCAGTATCTTATTGTTTATCACTGTGTCCTCAGCTCTGATGTGGAACCTATGTAATGAGCTTGTCCGCAAAGGTGTTAATCCAAGATCATAAATAAATAAATAAATAAATAAATAAATAAATGTTAACAGACATTCTAGAGTTGTCCCTTGCATTCACGGACAGTTGAACAGTATGGTATGCACAGACTATTGGAGCCCCACTATAGCCAGGCTTATGCCCCCCCAAAGTGAAGCTGATCTCCACATCCCCACACTCACGTACATTATGACAAAGGGCAAAGGAGACTGCAGGGGTGTGCACCATTGAAATGAAAGGGGGTATTTTTTTATTACTATTTTATACATTATTGATGAAGGGTTGGAGATTAATGAAGGCCAATGCTCAACTAACAAGGGCCTTGTTAGTAGAACAGTGGCCTTCATTAGTCTCTGACTCACCATCGTAATGTATAAAATAGTATTCAAAAATAACTCCATTCATTTGAATGGGTTACACCACAACATTCTGACTCATGGACATCATCTCTTAAAGACTATACCTCTGGCTTTCTAGTACTCAAGTAAGAGACCTTTTAGTTATATCTATACTTTGTGGGTTGTCTGTAGCAACATGGCCATACTTGCTACAATGTGTGTGCATGGGGGTGGGGGCTGGCCATGTGGGTGTGTATCAAGGTTATTGATACTTTTGTGTTTGCACCTTAAAGTCTGTTTGTGTGTAAGCATTCAAAACTATGGAGAGAAAATAGTAGTAATAGAAGAAATTTACTGATCAACTTAAATATAAGTCATTACAATCATAAAAACACATTCTTTAAACACAAATATATTGTCCCGGATTCCCCCCTTTTCCCTCACAAAAGACAAAACCATTTGTCTGTTGTTGTGTTCAGATTGACAATTAATTTATTATATATCATAATTCCATTTACAATCCCATCACCATTTATTATAATCTGTTTTCAAAATTGTATTTTATTGCATCCACATATCAATCTCTGATCATCCCTCTTTCTTCCTCTTCTCACTCCCCCAGGTGAAAACCTGGGTGCTTTCATCTTCTCTTTTTCTAGTAGGTAATGGTGAGAACCGAGACCGCTTTTTCTCCTTCAGCTTCTTTTTCCTCTCATCATATTCCTTTTTTCTTCCTCCCTCCCTCCCCTCCTTCCCCTCCTTTTTTCCATTCTTTTCTGCCATCCACCTTTGGTAGGCAATTACCGTCCTACTGGACAACTCTGTCATCCACCTCTGACAGTCCATACCATCCCTTTGACTTTTTCTTTGTGTTCTATAACTTTATGGGTGGTGGGAGGGATCAAATCTTCAGTAAAGTGGCTGAACCACCTCTGTACTGCCCTTATGTACCTCCTTTAGTCACTCCCCTTCCTGTTGCCTGCCTATTGTTCTGTCTTCACCCGTCACTCCCCTCACCTTCCCCCTCCCTCTCTGAGCACACCATCTTCAGGTAAAGGGAAGAGGTGCACCAGGACAACTTGGTCTGCCCCTTAAAGGGCAAACTCCATTGTCCTGGATTCCCCCCTTTCCCCCACAAAAGACAAAACCATTTGTATGTTGTTGTGCTCAGATTGGCAATTAATTTATTATATACCATAATTCCATTTACAATCCCATCATCATTTATTATAGTCTTTTTTCACAATTGTATTTTATTATATCCATATATCAATCTCTGATCATCCCTTTTTCTTCCTCTTCTCACTCCCCCTGGTGAAAACCTGGGTGCCTTCTTCTCTTTTTCTGGTAGGTAACGGTGAGAACCGGACCGCTTTTCTCACTTCAGCTTCTTCCTCTCATCATATTATTTTTTCTTCCCTCCTCCCTCTTTCCCCCTTTTTTTCCCCATTAGACAGTCTCCAGCTTGTATTGGATGACTGGCTTTCCCCCCATTTTAGAGTATTTCTTCCCCCGCTTAGGGTACATCCTTTTTTTTTTTTCTGCCTATTTCCTCCATGCTTCTATGAAACCCATAATTTCTGCATTAAAAATATCTATAGCTAGGTCTGAGAGGTGCACTCCATCTGACCTGTAGAAATCCTCTACCTATTCCTCCACACCTCGCAGTATTATGTGCCCCCCATCTTTCTTATCAGTGTTCCCACACTTCTATTCATCTTCCTCCTGGCCCTGTCTAAAGCTACGTAACTGGATTCATGTCACCATACCCTCCTTGGGATCATGTCCAACCAAACAAGGCTTACCCCTGGCCACCACTGCTGTATTTTCTCTAAGTCCTTTTTTACCTGCATATATGTGTCCACCCATGGCTTTCCCCCAATATAATTACCCCCTAGATGTAAAAATGATTAAATCTGGGATGGGTTGCTGCTCTTTCATCTCCTTCAGGGTAGGAAGCAGCTGTGCCCATCTCATCCCTCGGATGCCATGCAAAACCAACCTACACTTTTTCACATCCTGGTACAGCTGTTTTTCCCCAGCCTTTCTCTCAGCTCTCTTTTCCACCCAATAAATGTAGGAGTGACCGCAGATCCATACTTCCATGAGCTTCCCTCTTCCTATAGGATTTAAGCAAAATATGTCTTAAACATGGTCTGAGATCCTTTTCCTAGCACCCATCTCTTTGCACCCCTCCCCCCATGTGGTTCTGTACCTGAAAAATAAAACCAGGTGATATGTTAGGCTCCATACTGCAGTGCTCAAATGTACCTCTTGTAACTGGCAGACTGCCAGTGCCCCCTCTCCAATATATTAGTCACCATCTCCCCAGCTGCTCCCATTGCGAAGCAGTCCCTATTCAAAAGGACTGAGATGAATAATTGCTTGGGCCCTCTCCCAGAAATTGCATGCCTTTCTTGAGCATGGCCGTGACTTGATAACTGGTGACCTTTTTTCCATATCCATGCACAAATAATCTCCCTTTCTTACACCACCGCTCTGTGGCGTAAGCCCACAAAGCCTTTACTGGGCACACTGTGCCATCTCCATGAGTCTTCAGGGTTACAATACAACCCTTTTCCCCTTGATCTGTTTTAGACTTCTTAATTATGATTTGTATCTCTTCCATCCCCCAGCTTATGTCTTCCCATTCCAACCCCCCCCCTTGTCCTTTCTGCCATGTCCCACAGCCTCACTCACTCTCAGGGCCCATGCAAACATTACTAGATAAATGATGTGAAATAACTGTGCCTTATCTTTTGATCTGCAAATTGCCGGTAGTACCCCCTTTAGTTTTGCAAGCCACTGCTCCCCTATTGGTTGTCTACTATCTGTAGGTCTCTGGTTCAACCTGCCCCATCCCTGCGTCATGCTCCTGATTAACACTGACATCGTCGGGTCCTTCCATTGCTTTAGGCTACAAACTAAACTAATCCCCACTAGATATACCCCTATCGTGGTGTGAGCCATTCCTCTCTACCATTGATCTACTGTGAACTTCCCTAACTGTTTCTCCATGAGTGGTCTACTTACTTCCATGTTGTGTGCTGCCCTGAATGTTTGGAACACCCACCAAGCCCCTTCGTAGGCCCTCAAAGTCCATGGTGTCAATGAGCTGCAAAACAGCAGTTCTGCTCCCTCTTGCCAACATCTCAGATGTTCATTGGAATGGACATTTTCCAATCCTCTGCTGATGGTGCCAGCATCAGGAAATGATCCAGCTGCAGATGGGAAAGACCATCAGCTAGGATATTTTTTATCCCTTCTATGTGCTTGGCCCTGAATGACATATTCAGTTGCAAGGCCCTTAACACCAACTGTCTCAAAACCCTCATGACCGTTTCTGACCTGGCTCCCCTGTTGTTTAAAACTTCTACCACTGCCTTGTTATCACACCAAAATGTAACCTTCTGATTCTGTAGCTCCTCTTCCCATACCAGGGTGCAGGCCTAAATGGGCATGATCTCCAACAGTGTGATGTCTTTTACTTTTCTGTTCCTCACCCAATTTTCAGGCCATGGTTCCATGAACCATCTTCCCCTCATGTAACCCCTCATACCTAAACCCCCTGCCGCATCTGTGTAGAGTTTGAAATCTGTGTTATACACCTAGTCCTCCTGCCAAAAAGAACAGCCATTATAGGTGCTGAGGAACTCTTCCTACACCTTGAAGTCATCCTTAACTCCCTTTGTCATGTCCATCCAGTGGTCTGGTCTGGTTACTCCTGCTGTGGCCCTTGCTAGCCTCTTTGTGAAAGCCCTCACCGGTCCAATTGCCCTGCATGCGAAGTTCAGATGTCCAAAAACCTGTTGCACCTGTTTTAATTACACTCTTCTACTACTTGTATGTTCTTGAATCAGCTCCTTCAGCTTCTTCATTTTGTCTGGCAACCTAAATACCTCTCCCCAGGCTTCTATTTCAATGTCCAGAAATTCTGAAACCTTACTGGGGCCTTCTGTTTTTTCCAGTGACAACGGAACCTCTAACTCTCTACACAATTCTTGGAAACTGGTTAACATTCTTTCTGTCTGTTTCAACCCGCTGCCTGTTAAAAGCAAATCATACAGATAGTGTATGACAGTCTTGTATCCATTTTTTTCTTGTAATATCGACTGTAAGCAGGTGCTGAATGCCTCAAATATAGCATATGCTATGGAACATCCCATGGGCATTGCTTTGTCAAAATAGTACTGGCCCCCTATCTTAAAGCCCAGTAAGTCTCAACCTTCCCTCCTAACCGGGAGCAACCTGAAAGCCTGCTCTATATCCATTTTGACCATCCATGCATCGGTGGTCACTCATATAATCTGCACTGCCTCTTCTTATGTGGTGTGGTCACTTTACTATGCTCCCTGCTTATGAAATCATTCACTGAGTCCCCTTCTGGAAATGACAGGTGGTGGATCACCCTGTATTCTCCCTGCTATTTTTGGGGGACCAAGCCCAAAGGAGAAATTCTTATGTTCTGCAATGGGGGTTAGCGTATGGTCCTTCTTCTCTACCAGCTGCCTTTTCCTTTTCTGTTTTCTGTCTTAGAATTCCCTCCTTCCCTTTAACTGAGCCCAGATTGTTCCCCTCTCTTGCTCTCCTTGGGCCTTCAGACTGCAACAGGAAACTGGTCTTAAATCCTTTTTTAATTGACTCTGCCACTCTGGGTATCTTTCTAACCACTTTTCCCACACTTCTATCGTGATAGGCATTCTTGCTTCTTGGAACTGATCTCCTGCCCTCTTCCCTTCATTTCTCCTATGCCCCCCCTCCCTGTCCCTTTCTCGCTCCTTGCAGTAAGTAAGTCTGGCTCCCTCTACCTGCATGCCCTCTGCCTCTCCCCCCTCTATTCCACGACTCCCCACTATATCCCTGCCCTTCCCAAAAAAACTGCTGACCAGTTCCTTGCCCCCCTGTCCCTTGGGTCCCTTGTACCCATGTCATTCTGCATCTACTCAGTGGGTGTGTTCCCCCACATTTTGAGCAAGAGTGACAAAAATGGCATTGGGGCCAGGAGCAAAATGCCCTATTGTAACCCCAACAACACCTCTGGGGTGCCCCACCCTTTTTTCCCATCTCCCCTTCCAGTGTGGACTAGTTGGTTACATAATCTGTCCACAGATCTAATTGTTTCATATCCCATCTTACATCCCCATTAGTCGCCATCCTTTGCTGGAAGAATTCGTCATAGTACATCCACCCCACTCCTCCTTTCGCCTTCACCCATCTTATTATCAGGGAATAAGTGATCAGTGGAATGGCCAACTCAGGTTTCTTTTCCAGTACTATAGCTGAGTGCATGGCAAAACCTACAAACCACCCATCCCAAGTCTTTTCTTTAGTAAATTTGTCCTTCTCTTTCTTGGCTAATAAAGTCACTGCTGCTGCCATTTCACTCTTCCTGATGTTTTCCATTTCCTCGTATTTTGCTACTGCTTCCGGCTCAGTAACACAAAAATGTTCTTGTATTCCCCCTTCCATATTTTCTCTTTTGTGGTCAGTGGTACATGCTCCCCTATTCTCATTCCCAGCGTTCCTATCTCCCTTGTTCTCTAACCTACATTCTCCAACCTTTTCTCCCCCCTCCTCTTTCACCACTGTAGCTGACCTAGTATCAGCCAGTGCTGACTCCATCTGACTTAACCCTCCTGTCCCGAGTGCTGAAATAATTTGACCTATGTATTCTTTTATGCTATCTCCTACCACCCCGGATACATTACCTGTGAACTTGTCCGCTTCTTGCAGCCTGCTGTCCTCAGGATGCCCTGGCTCGTCCCCCTGTGGCAGAATGGCCGATTGTACTATTGGCTGCAGAAGAACCGTTGTGCTCGGGGGATCCTGTCTGGGTTCCACCGGGGGAACCACCACCTGATCCTGGGAAGGTACTAATGGGACTGGGACACAGGGCTGCAGTGGTACTTCGCTAGCCACTCTGGGAGGAATCACTAGTGGTGGCTGTGCCCTGGTAGGGCTGTGTGGCCTCCCTGCCAGTCATTTTCCACCACCCTTTTACCCTTCCCCACTTTCTGCTTCTCCCCAGATCTCCCTGTCTCCTCACTTTCCACCATCTGCCACATTCTGTAGACCTTCTCTACAAGCTCCACAATAGCCTTGTAGGCATCCTCTTTAGATGGCCTGTTCTTTTTTGGTACCATTTTCTCGTGTTTCTCTGTGAAAGCTGTGGAGACAACTGACCAACAAAAACAAGAAAAAAATGTTTTAATTAATCGTCTGTCAAAAACTGGGCCTTGTATAGTTAAGCTCCCCTTGTTTTGTATTTTTGGAAGCTTGGGCCCTTTTTATTGCTAGGCCCCCCCTTGGTTTGTTTTTTTGGAAGCTTGGGCCCTTTTTCCCTATCACCCTGTAAACACCCCCCAAACCCTAATTTGTGCCACCAAACCAGCACCCTCGCTCTTGTTGTGCCACCCCCCAGGTTCCTTGCCTGGGTTCCCATTACCTCATGACCTTGTGCCCTAGACTACCCCCCCAATCATATTCTCATCCTGAGCATCCTTTGGGGCTGAGAGAACCCCGTGCCACCATTCTTGCCACCTTATTGTAAGCCAGTCCCTACATACCCCCTCATCATCTCTTCCCCTCATTGCCTTCCCCCCTCACCTCTCCACCTTTTTCAACCTTGTTTCTTCTCCTGTGCTCCCTCCACAACTTCTGCCTTCCTGTTTGCCAGGATGATGTGATCCCACAGGCCTCCACAGGCCCTGCTGCCTGCTTACTGCCATGCCATATGGAGTGACGTCAGATGCTACTCCTCCATTAGGCCACGTGGCCCCCTGTAAAAAAGCCCAGCTGGCTGACCGGTCTGTGGCTGTTCTTTCTCTGGCCTTGTTCCCCCTTTCTTTCCAAAAGATCTCTAATCCCCACCTTGTACAGCCTGTTGTTTAGCCCCCATGGACCAGCCTGCCCACCTGTGTGGTCCGTGACATCACACGCCAGGTTGTGGCCATGTGGCCTCCTGCTAGGCTGATCATTGTCCCCTTTTTCAGCAATCCCTCTGCTCACATCTCCTCCCCTTGCGGTCACTCCCCACACTTGTTTCTTCCCCTTATCCCACAAGCAAACCTTCTTTTTATTATTATTATTTTTAAAAGCCCCTCACTCCTTTGAATTGTGCATCTGCTTCCCCAGCCTCGTAAGGCTGCTGTTCTTCCTGATCACCTCAACCTGGTGCAACAAGCTCCCCCCCTCTTGTTCCATCTGCCACTTTCTTTTTCTCCCCATCCATGGACCGGGGCCTGACACATACACCAGAAAGCTGTTCCCTACTGCATACCACCTCTCTGTATCAAGTGCCTGCCTGCACTTCAAAAAAAGCTACTGTCCTTCATTGCTAAATGGGCCTCAGCCCCAACCAGACCAGCATGCTCACATCTGCCACGTAGCACTTATCTCAAACCCATGTCCGATTTTTGATTCCAAAACAACTAATTGTTGCTAATGGGCAGCAGCCCACACAAAGAACCATTTAAGCCGGCAAGGTCTGGCAATATAGCCTAGAGGTTAGATGAACAAGATGTGAACAAGCTTGCTACATCCAGCAGACCAGACCTGAGTTTGATTCTCACAACCTCCATTTGCATACTGTGTGACTCTGAACAAGTCACTTAACCACCCAGTGCTCCCAGGTCACCCCTGAAAACAGGCACTTATGCCTAGTGGGCCTTACCCGGTTACCAAAACAGACTAAAGACTAAGACTAAGCTTCCTCCCACTGCACACCATGTGCTTTAAGCTCAACACGCTTGATCTGCAAAAAAAACCCTTTTTTTTATTTTTTTTTTAAACGTGATGCATTGTTATAAGGGGCCGAGGCCCTACCTGAAAGCCATGTCTTATCTCCACTCAGCATTTCTGGCTAATTCTACCTCCGGTCCATCTCTTATGGGCAAGGCCCCCCACACAAAGCCATCCTCTTTCCACTGTAAGTTCTCTTATTAAGCGTTCTTTCAATTCATCTTTTTTTCTTACCTCTTCATTGTCCTGGTACAAAAACCTTTGTAAAGAAACTTTGAAGACAAAACTTCAAATGCTAATCCAATGTGCTGTAGTTCTATTGATTCTTATAAACCATCAAAACTTCAACAAAAGTGGCTGAACCACCACCGTGCTGCCCCTTATGTACCTCCTTTAGCCCCTTCCCTTCCTGTTGCCTGCCTATTGTTCTGTCTTCACCTGTCACTCCCCTTACCTTCACCCCTCCCTCCCTCTCTGAGCATACCATCTTCAAATAAAGGGAAAGGGTGCGCCAGGACAACTCGGTCTGCCCCTTAAAGGGCAAACTCCATTGTACAATCACATAGAATATCAGTGCAATATCAGAAATACCATTGTTCATACAATATGTGCAATATTGGAAATACCATTATACATCAAACATTCAATGTGTGAATATTATATATATATATATATCTTTACAGCTGTTGACCCTACAGCACTTCACCAAATCCAACTGGCCATCAACAAAGCCTGCCGACTCATCTAGGGTGCAGACAAACGCACACACACCTGCGCCCTCTATGCTCTTACTAATATTCTCTCTCTAGAGGAGTGCCTACAGTACCAGACCTGCTGACTTACAAAACAAATGCACCTTGGACTAACCTAACCCCATTAGGTGTTGCATACTCCCTTCAGTCAGCCACTCCACTTGTTACTAGTCAGGCTGCCTCCAAAACTGTCTGGAAGGTACCAAAGGTCAAGTCATCCCTAGTGCAAAGATCCTTCTTGTACAGAGCCTCATCATGGTACAACACCCTCCCCAAACTATCTCATCCATTACAAAGCTTGGTCCTTATAAGGCAGTGACAAAAATGCATATTCTGGCCTCACGTAGCTGTCATTGTGCCCACTAACCTCCTCCAACTTAGCACATAGCCTTTTTGGGCCCACCTGGTACTACCTTTGCCCTTTCTGAGGCTGCCCTCGATTGTGCACTGCTGAGTCACCAGTCGAAGGTCCAACTAGCTTAATCTAAAAGATCTCAAGACCTATCTAAAAAACCTGATAATACCTCTCTGAGGTAGCAACTGTTTCTAACTTTGAATAATTTCTGTAAACTAATCCTAGCTAAGATGTATAGGCAATCTACCCTTGTCTGATTTGTATGTACCATGACTGTCTATATAGAACTGCTTAGACTTCTTTGTTGAAGTTTTGAACCTTATTAATCGTACAACACATGTATGATACCCCATTGTACCCTGCTCCTAATTGTTTCCTATGTCAATGTACTGAAAGTGTTGTGTTTTCTTTGTGACGTGGAGCCTTTGAAAATGAGTCTATGACTCAAAGGGTTGTAATTCCTATGAACTTAAAATAAATATATATATATATATATGATACCTTATCTATATTTGTATTATGGATTGCTTCACTTTCCAGATCAGATCAGATGTTTAGTCAAATAAGGACATCTCTTGATCCTTAGATCAATAATTTGTCCTCATATGTAATTTTTTCTGTTCAATGTAATATTTTAGGATTATGGGATTTTAAGAGATAGACTACTATGGTTTTTGGTTCAAACTCTAATTCACCTAAAATTTCCCCTAGTATCCGATGTCTATCTTTTTCATATAGTGGGCAAAGTATCATCAGATGTTTAAGGTTATCTGTATTCTTGACACACTTGAAGAGTATTTCACCCTTGTTTTTTTCCTTTATTGTAGACGTTTATTTTCCAGTTGCTCATTATACATTCAAATCAGTATCCAGTTAGCACTTTCCTGCAGCCAGGGTTGTTCACTACTTGTAAATAAAGTTCTAACTTTTGTGATCTTTTAATTTTTGAAAGTTTGTTTTGTATTGTTTACAGAAAGTCAAGTCTGTTTGCATATAAGTATCTCTAATTCTTTCATTGATTTTTAACTTAATTTGTTTTACTGGAGAAATCAAGCTCTCTGGAATTATTTCCAAGAGGCCTAATGGTTGTATTACCTTTTCAACTATTGCCATACTTGGAAATATAGTTTGTTGTTTCTGGTAATCTGTTGCTTCCTCCAAACATAATCTAGGCAAATTTAGTTTACTCTTATTATATATCTTCAGCCAATAATTCAATTGACTTTTTTTGATTTCATATTCTAGAGGTAGTTGGCCTAGTTCAGCCATCAACATGACTGAAGATGTTCCATTGGGTAGACCTAGGATTTTTTTATAAAATTTGTTTATGGTTATTTCTAGTTTCGAGTATCATTTAATACCCATGTTTCTGCCCCATTTAATAATTGCAATCTTATTTTTGCATTTAAGACTCTTAATATTTCCTTTATTGACTGCCCTCCAAACTTAAATGCAAACGTATTCAAAATCGGTATAAATCTATTCACCTTATTGAATGCATCTTTATTATGTTTACTCCATGTTCCATCCTGTGATATAGTTACTCCCAAATAACAAAAGTTATTAACTACTTCTAGTGTGTGACAATCAATTATATATTGATAGTTTTTCTTGTTTCCTCCAAAAATCATAATTTTAGTTTTGTCATAGTTCAATGTTAAGTCTTCCTTATTGAATTCTTCTGCAAATGTCTTTAATATCCTCTTAATGCCTATAAAACGTGTTGAAACTAATGCCACATCATCGGCAAAAGCTAAATAGGCACATGTCCTTTCTCCTATTTGGGGTAAATGAAATCCTGGGTCATATAATTTATTTAACACTGATTATAAGTGCAAATTGCATAGCAAAGGTGATAGCGTACATCCCTGTTTCACTCCTATATTAGACTGAAACCATTCTGTTAATTGTCCATTTGTGGAATATCATACAGTAGTATAATTATACTGACATAGATGTCTAATCATACCTAAAATATTTTAGTCAATTCCTAATCCCTCCAACCTTTCCCATAGCTTGATTCGGTTTACTCTATCGAATGCTGTTTTAAAATCCATAAATAAACAATATAATTTTTGTCCTTTGATCATATTATATTTGAAGGCTAAATGTACTAAGGTCCAACATTGGTTTAATGTAGATTGTCTGTTTTTAAATCCTGCCTGAGCCATGTCTATAAATATTTTTTTCTTCCACCCATGAAGTTAGCCTATTGTTAATTATTTTTGTAAACATCTTCTCAGCACTATCTAATAGACTAATTGGTCTGTAACATTCTGGCTTGTTTTTCTCTCCTTGTTTAAATATAGGTACTATGATATTTAATTTCCAACTTGATGGTACCACTCTATTTTTCCAGATCTTATTAAACAATAGCACCAAAAAAGGAACCCAATTGACAGCTGTATAGTAAAGAACATCAAAAGGTACCCCATCGGGACCTGGAGCTTTATGTTTTTTTAAATGAGTCCATTACTTCCCAAATTTCCTTCTCTGTAATATGGTTGTCATCAGTGTATTCCATAGTATCCATTTCAACATTACTCTGTTGATTTTGTTTTTTTCCATTAGTTGAGAAGAACAAACCTTTATAATATTGTACCCATTTATCTGGCTGTATCAGAGTGTTTATTTTGTTCTTATAATCTATTGTACCTTTATTATGTTCCAAAATTATTTTAAGTTATTTGTCCTTACAGCCTCCTCTAATTCCATCCATAATTTGACTTGATGTCTTTCTTTATTTAACTTTAGTACTAATTTATAATCCTTACTTAGTTTTATTTCTTTATTGTTTAATATTGAACTCCCTTGAGAAAATAGAAGGAGTACAGGCCAGACAGAAGTAATTAAGTGGTTTTGAGGGTAAGTTTATATATTGGGGGTTGGAAAAAACACATGTGTTTCCTTTGATATGTGTTCTAAAGTTCAACTGTGAAACTAAAATGAGTAAGAGAAGAAAACAGAAAAACATAACAGTGGCTACAAGCATGCCTCATGCATGCAGAAATAGTCAGATACAGTATAATATTGAAGTACAATTGAGCCATATGTGTGCAGACAGTGTGGCTTAATGGTTAATGGCACTGAACGACAAGCCAGGAGACTTGGAGGCATGAAGAAACAAAATGGAGATGGGGGCCCTTTAAATAATACCACAACAACTTCCAGTCACATTCAAATATATTTTTTATAACTCCTTCCCCTATGTTTCACCCATAAAATGGGCTTGTTCATGGGGTATTTATTTCTGTTTTTCAGAATTCTTTGTGTTGTCTTTAAAGCTGTTAATATAAGATACATATATTTAGTTAGGAATATTACATTAATTTTTAATTGCATTCATAATGAGTACAGCTTGTCAAACCTTACAGCACTGCTGGCTACATTAATAGCCCAAAAAGGTTTAACTTTTTATTAAGAAGAATTGTGTTTTTCTTTAATTCCACTCTAGAGAAATATGTAAAAAACATAAACACATGAGAAAAATTCCATCTTTTATTCACTGTATTAAACTTGTGCCCCTTTTTAACTGGATGTTTTCCTACCTTGCTAGTTCAGAACTGATGCAGAGGTCTTGAACGCTGTAAATATGTAATACATAGGTTCATTATAGAAATGCTTAAAAATGCCTGCAATTGTAAGTCAGATATACTGAAACAAGCTTTAAATGGTTTGTACTACATAATGCTAGTTACTGGATCCCAAAGCAGTCTAATTAGTAACACAATACTATGGTTGTGTAAAGCAACAGTTCGTTTTTAGCAATGCAACCAAAGTGCTTACAAATATACTTCTAGTAAGCTGTAACCAGCATAAATGATTTGTGCTTTAGAATGCTACTTACTGGGTCCAAAACTCTCTGATTTGTAACCAAATAACTCTGCAAATGCCTTACAAAATGGCTGACTGATCCTGTTTTTTGTTAAGGAGTGTTCCCCTAGTCTCTTGTGCCTGTTTTGCTGAATTTCTGTGACAGTATGTCGTAACGTGATGGCATCACCATCGCGCTACCGCGCATGCATGGGTAGACTGCTAGTGCAGCCCAATGTTGATTCCAGTGATAGGAATCAGGGAAGTTTTGCTAAACAGGCACTATTGGATTGCCACATTGTTCTGATGTCTTATTTGCATAGGAGCCAGTGTGCCTTTATTTAGTAGACTAAATGAAGCTGACAAAAAATATAATAATAGTTGTACAGGGGATAAAAGAAACTTAATCACACTATTCAGTTTCCAAGCACTATTCTGTTAAGGGTGGAATCATGAGGTAAAATTATCAGTCTATGCTAGATTTATATTGTGCAGTGTTGCACATAAATGTTTGCTGCCCAGTCATAGAATAAAGAATATTAGGGTCATGTACCTCTGTCCCATTATATTGTCCCTTACAGTAATTTTGCAAACTCATTTCCAAATGGTAGTATATACATTACAATGTTTTTTGAAACTACAAGGTAGCATGGACATGATGCTGTATTTTTTTCCTACCAAGTATAGTAGACTTAAGACCTCTCTCCCTAACATAAAATAGGGAAGGTCAAAAGGTCAAATGTGACCTAAATGGAGATTTTGTATTATGGAATTGTTCCAACCACATATTAGGTATTGCAAGAATAGTCACATATTCATGTAAAGCTAAAACCTACTTAAGCTTTTGATTAATGTTGTTGTTCCCACCACATTTCTTATATTTATTGATATCGTGTTACAGGTAGTCAAAAAGGTCAAAGAAAGTTAAAAAAAAAATGGAAAAGGAGAGAACTTTCCTTTGGTGTATACACCCCATCACTATGTATGAAATATAAATCTAATAGGGATTTGAATTATAATGGGATTCTTAGTTATTATATAAAATAAACTTGTTATGTATCTCTTGACCCTATACTAGAGAGGTCAAAGGTCAATTTAAGTTTTTTGATTCTATTTGGTTTATTTTAATGAAAAAATGTTTTTGTATCATCTTTTAAGAAAAAGTCCAACTAGGGACTGAAAAATATATTACACTTAACTTTATAGCCAGGAGGTCAAAAGGTCACCTACCTAATTATGTAATTTAATGGCAATGTGTATGGTCGTATTCTGAGTGAAAGTTATCGGGTTACTACTATAAAAAATTATGGACCAGCATTTCATGTCCATGCTATCCTTTGAACATATACATACAGGTGACTTTAAATGAAAAAAGATCATATATATGTGCAGAAAATCGGTGTTGTCTGGTGACCCTTCCCTGCCTCACACACAATCTGTAACCTTCTAGCTTAAAATGCAGACATGCCAGTAAGTTTCAATATTCATCCTTATGTTTCTGTCTAATGTGAGCATATAGAAAATCCATTTTATCTCCACCACAAGTAAGGCCTCTCTAAGGTCCCCTCCTCTTGGTGGTACAGTAACTTTTTCTAAGCCCCAAAATCTAAGAGAGGCTCCGTTATGTGATGCCTCATTGAAATGTTTTGCTACTGGGGAATTTTCATCATTGTTTCTGATACCTCCTTTACATTATTGAATTCTACGCCTTAACTCCCTGCTAATCTGCCCTATGTATAGCATATAACAGGGGCATCATATCAAATACACCACTGCTTCAGTGTTACAGGAAATACGCTGCTTGATCTTAAATTTTTGCTGTGTATTTGGATGGACATATGTCTGTTTCTTTGAAGTATGGTTACAGACACTGCACCTTCCACAGAGGACCATGCCAGGGATTAAGGGGCCTAACAATAACTGAGTACCTACTGTATCTGGTGTTTTAAACTGAGAGTGTACCAAAGTGTCTTTTAAGATATTTACTTTCTTTGCTGCTGTTATTGGTTTGTTTTGTAATGGTTGAATATGCTGGTTATCAGTTTGAATCAGGTACCAATGTTTATTAAAAATTCTTCTAATATCAGCCATTTTGTGGTTGTACTTAGCAGAGAATACTATATGTGGTGTCTCAGTTCTGTTTACCTTGGGTTGTAACAGCTCCTCCTGATTTTTACTGCTGATTCTATTTTCAGCTTGATTTAACACGTTGCTTGTAATTCCTTGCCCTGAATTTCTGTAACATCTGATGTGTTTCTTGTTCTACACATTCTGCATGACTACAATTGCATTTAACTCGAGTGAGTTGTGCATAGGGTATGTTGTTTTTCAGCTTTAGTTCATGAAAGCTTTTATGATGTAACAAAGTATTATGATCTCTTGGTTTCCTAAATAAGGACATTTCTATTTTGTTGTTTTCATTGATGATGGATAGATCCAAATATGTTACTTGGTGCTTGCCATAATTCATAACGAATTTCAAATTAATATATTTTTGATTAAGCTCTTCATGAAATGCACATAGTTCCATTTTTGTTCCTTACCATATCATAAAGATATTATCAGTATATCTAACTCAGGTTATAATTTTGTCCAGATATTGATTATTATATACATCATAAATATATCTTTCTCTTCAAATTATTTATCTATGCATTAGCATAAGCAGGCACCATAGTGGACCCATTGCAGTGCCCTTATTTTTTTGATAGAAAGGCCCATCAAACTCAAAATAATTTTTCCTCAGAATAATGTCCACCATTTCCTGTAAAATTACCTTCTTAGGTTTACAATTGCTACCGCTTGTATCAAGTATTTTTCCCATGCATTCAATCCCCTCCAAATGGGGAATAGACGTTTACAGACCAGCTGCATCAAAGGTGGTTAAGATACAATGCTTTGGTATACCAACCACAGAAATTTGTTGTATTAACTTTATCATATCTGTTGTATCTTTTATGTAAGATTGTGTTCTTCCAATTAGGGGCTGTAAATGAAAATGTATACACTTAGATACTGGTTCTTAAATTGAGCATATATCAGATACTATAGGCCTACCTGGTGGGTTCATGGGATTTTTATGTATTTTTGGGATACAATAGAAAGTGGGGATTCTAGGGAATTCACAGTGTAACAACTCAGCTTCCCAAGGTTGTATCCATCCCATTGTAGTATATTCTTCTACTAAACAGTTGATTTCTGTTTTAATCTTGTTGGTGGAGTCCTCTGTTAATAAGTCACAATTATCTATATTTTGTAATAATGTTAAACACATATCTTTGTACTGTTGCCAGTCTGGAATAACAACCCCACCACCTTTATCTGCATGTTTTATAATAATACTCTTGTCCTGTTTAAGGTTAAAATGGGCTTGATTCTCAGATATAGTCAGATTCCTATGTGGTGGTCTGAGATCCTCACTATTCAAAAATAATCCCATAATTTATTTTTCTACATTATGGCAAAACTCCTCAATTCCATTGTTTCTACCAATGGGGGGGGGGGTATATTTAAATTTCACTTGCATGTTCTGAGTTAACTATTGTTGATAAGAGTCTTCAGCAATTTCAGTATTTGCATCAAATAGATTTTTTAACCTCAGGTTTCTAAAACATTTTTGCAAGTCTACTTCTAAATTGAAAAGGTTAACAGATTGTGGTAGTGCAAAGGACAGTCCTAGGCTTAACAGCCTGGTCTCTATTGGTGACAACATTCTTTTACTTAAGTTAAAGATTAGTATAATATCTTCCCTTATGTTGTTCTGCCTCTCCCTTGTGAAAAATGCCTTGTTATGTTTCCACCTAGTCCTCCGTCCCTGCTTCCCCCCCACGCCATCCTTCCCCCTGCCTGTATGTGTCTCTGTTGATGCCTTGATTTCTTAATTCATATCTGGCTTCTTTGTTGATCTCACTTGAAGTACTGGGTTGAATTCAATCAGTTCTATGTGTATTGTTCATGTTTGTAGGTTTTTGTGCCTCTCTAGTGTAGCTGCTGTCGCTGTCTGTGCTCTCATATGTGTTGTATGTACAGTATTATAGCTATATTGCACAATATAAATCTAGCATAGATTGGTAATTTTACCTCATGATTCCACCCATAACAGAACAGTGCTTGTAAACCCATATTTAATGATTTATGTATTTTATTCATCAGATATTCAAATATCAAATAGTTTGTTTTCATCTGTGATGTGTATACTCCTCTGCTAGACTGAAGTGTGTGATTAAGATTCTTTTATCTCCTGTACAACTATTATTTTATTTTTTGTCAGCTTTGTTCAGTCTCCTAAATAAAGGCACACTGGCTCCTATGTAAATAAGACATCAGAACAATGTACAGTAGCAATCCAATATTGCCTGTTTTGCAAAAATTCCCTGATTCCTATCACTGGAATCAGCATTGTGCTACATGAGCAATCTACCCATGCATGTGCGGTATCATGATGGTAATGTCATCACATTGTGAAGTACTATCATGGGAATTCTGCAAAACAGGCACAAGAGACTAAAGGAACATTTCTTACCAAGAAACAGGATCATTCAGCCATTTTGTATGGCATTTGCAGAGTCATTTCACTACAAATCGGAATGTTTGGGACCCAATAAGTAGCATTCTAAAGCACAAATCATTTATGCTGGTTACAGCTTACTAGAAGTATATTTGTAAGCACTTTTGATGCATTGCTAAAAACGAACTGATGCTTCACACAACCGTAGCACTGTGTTACTAATTAGACTGCTTTGGGATCCAGTAACTAGCATTATGTAGTACAAACCATTTAAAGCTTGTTTCAGTATATTTGACTTACAATTGAAGGCATTTTTAAGCGTTTCTAAAATGAACCTATGTACTATATATTTACAGCTTTCAAGACCTTTGCATCAGTTTGGAACTAATAAGGTAGGAAAACTTCCAGTTAAAAAGTGGCAGAAGTTTAATACAGTGGATAAAATATGGATTGCTACAGAATTTTTCTCATGCATTTATGTTTTTTTTTTTTACAGATTTCTATAGAGAGTGGAATTAAAGAAAAACACAATTATTATTAACAAAAAGTTAAACCTTTTTTGTGCTATTAATGTAGCCAGCACAGTGTTGTAAGGTATGACAAGCAGTAGTCATTATGGATGAAATTAAAATTAATTTCGTATTCAAACTCTCTCTCTCTCTCTCTCTCTATATATATATATATATATATATATATATATATATATATATATATATATATATATATATATATATATATATATTATATCAACAACTTTAAAGACAACACAAAGAATTTTGAAAAACAGAAATATATACTCCGTGAACAAACCCATTTTATGGGTGAAACATAGGGAAAGGAATAATAAACAAGTATTTGTCAATGCCGAATGTTGATTGCATTGGACCGTTGAGCTTGCGCAATCACCCTCTGTCAGTCACTTGTTGTGTTTCTTCCAATGTTGCAGGCTGTTGTTTAGTACTGGGCTCCTGCCTGTGTTGGTACCGTTTTCTGTCCACAAAGAAATCCACAGCTGTCCCAATAGAGTTCCGTTGAGATGGGTCACAGCCCCTCTCTGACTCATTCATTCTGTTTCTCTTGATGCTGCAGGATGGCCTTTTGTGCTGGTCTCCTGCCTCTGTTGGTGGCTTTTTCAGCCCACAAAGAAATCTGCAGTAGTACCGACACAGGGTCCATTGAGCTTGCTCACACCCCCTCTGTCACTCGCTCATTTTGTTTCTGCTGGCACTGCAGGTTGTTCTTTTGTACTGGGCTCCTGCCTGCATTGCCACCTTTTGCTGCCCACAAAGAAATCTGTAGCAGTCACAACAGAGCTCTGTTGAGCTCATTCACTCCCCTCTCTCTCACTCGCTTGTTCTGTTTCTCCCGATGCTGCAGGCTGCCCTTTTGTACTGAGCCCCAGGTGCATTGCTGCCTTTTTCTGCCCACAAAAAAAATCCTCAGCAGTCCCAACAGTTTAATTGAACTCACTCACTTCCCCTCACTCACTCGCTCATTTTGTGTCTCCCGCTGCTGCAGGCTGCCCTTTTGTACTGGGCTCCTGCCTACGTTGGCAGCTTATTCTGCCCACAAAGAAATCTGCAGCTGTCCTGAGACAGCTCCATTGAGCTCACTCACTCCCACTCTCTCACTCGCTCATTCCGTTTCTGCCGGTGCTGCTTGCTGACCTTTTGTACTGGGCTCCTGCCTGTATTGGCGCCTTCTTCTGCCCACAAAGAAATCTGCAGCAGTCACGATAGAGCTCCATTGAGCTCGCTCACTCACTCACTCCCCCTTTCTCTTTGCAACCTTCTTTATTAAAGTTATACCATTTTTTCCATGACAAAGACTTATACACTTATATCCCGAGGCAACCCCCAGGGCCCACCTTCCCAAACTGGAAGTGGAAACTATGTACAACCCTCCAACTATATACATACACAGTTACATTTAAATGTCCCCGAACAGAGTAGACCATTCTTAACTCAAATTTCCTCACATCCATCATGCAAGTTTGGATGCTATTTGCTTCTGTCCCTGAGTAACTGTGTCCCTAGGAAAGAGAGAGAATCCCGACTTCCCGACCAAGAAAAGACCTATCCTTTTTACTTAACCTCCAACCTTATGTGAGAGGTGTATAGAAGCAAGTACAGACCTTCTCAACAATTAAACACCAAGTCACACACAGCGATGGACCCCTAAGGGTTAGTCTTATGGTAACTACACCAGATACTACTCTTCAGACAGACAGATCCGGACCCAAGGACCTTTCCACTGCAATGAGTACACTGCCTCCAAGGGCCCCCATTACTTGTCAAATATTTTCTTTTCCTTCCACCCACAAATGCTGCTTAAGTCTCCCAAGATCTGCAGAAAGTCCCCAGCCATTGGTCGTAACTATAAGCATTATCATCCTTCAATGCTTAAGAACAAAAGCTTTGACCACTGCTGATATGAGGGATACACGGCACTTAAAGGTTCGTTGTTATTCTACCCATGTCCCCAAGTATATATATTTCAGGACAGATATACTCCGCGTAATTTAATATTCCGGGTCCATTTCTGTTTTAATTTGAGCCCATAGTGGCTGGATTCAGAGCAAGACCACAGAACATGTAGTAGATCTCCAGAATCCATGTCACATCAGAAACACCGATCTGTCTGTCTGAGTTTTCTAGAACACAATTTAGCAGAGGTGTAGTAGATATTTGAACAAATAAAAATTGCATAGTAGTATACTTGGTATAGGCTGGTATTTGATATATTCCACACTTCTATCCAATCAATTCTCAGGGATAAAACCCTATCACAATATATAGTCCTGTTTTCAGGGCCATTACCAACATAATCTAACAAGACCTTGTACACCTTAGACAAGGGATGATGTGATAGATCCAATTCCTTTAAATGCTCCCATGTAAACACTTTACTTTCCCTCAGTTATCGTCTCGTTATGAACTTTGCAACAACTTAGTAATCTGAATCTTTTAAAAAATCCCATTCCCGAGATGGACGTAGGCAGGTGCATCCATCTGCATCCATACAGTCCCCACTTTAGAATCCAATAGCAATGACCTCCATTGCCCTCTCAACACCCGATTCCCCACTCGAAAATTAGGGCTTCCCACTATCGGCTGCTCCCTAACCCCTCTTTGTACTCTCCTTTGCCATGGGGATAACCACTCCCACCACGCTATAACAGATTTATATATCGGAGATTGTTTGCCAATACCCGGGAGTGTCGCCGGGCCTACATATAAAAGGGCATTTGGGGAGAGTTTTAAATCCTCCAGGACGAGCCTTTCAATTCGTAGCCACGTTGGGGTGTATGCCTCATTTTCCCCCTGTCTAGCCCAACGTCCCATGCACCCTAGTTGCCCTGCAACATAATATAACATCACATCTGGAACCTTCCTGCCTGCCTTCTGGTGAGGGAGGCATAAAACAACATGTTTTTTCCTAGCAGGTTTGGAGCTCCAAAGAAATTCCAGGATAATCCTTTGGATGTTAACAAACTTGCCCTTGGGGATACTATAGGGAGAAAGACAGATCGGGTAAAGCAGTCGAGGCAGGAGGTTCATTTTGATTAGTCCCATTCTGGCAGTGAGAATTTAGAGGGCTTCCTCCACTTTCAATATCTTGCTTAATTTTGACTACTGATACGTCCACATTTCCTCCACCCCAACTGTGGATCTAGCCAAAATCCATATCCCCAGATACTTGATTTTGTCCGGGGCCCAATTAAGCTGAAAATGGTCGAAATCCGCCCTATGAGTATGAACTGTGAGTGGGAGAACCTGAGTTTTAGACAAATTCAGTTTATAATTAGATACCCTCGAAAAGTTCTCAATAATTTCCAATGCCCTCTGAAAGCTTTCGGCTGGATTGGATAAGTGCAGCAAGATATCATCAGCAAATACCGATAGTTTAGGCTCTAACCCCACAACTTCAATCCCCTGTACTCCTGGATCCATCACTAAAAATCTCAGCAAAGGCTCGAGGTAGATGTTAAATAAAATAGGTGACAAGGGACAGCCCTGCCTTGTCCCATTCTGGAGAGAAACCTCCTTAGAGAGATAGTCATTACACAAAATTCGGGCTGTAGGGGCTTTGTACAAATTTCTAAGACCTACCAAAAGCTCCTTTTGGAATCCCATTCTCTCCATTGTAAGAAATAGAAATTGGTGGGAGACCCGATCGAAAGCCTTCTCAGCATCCAACGCTATTAGAGCCATAGCAGATTCAGAATCAGCCGCTCTCTTTAGGATATGATGGAGTTTCCTCAAAGCATCCTGGGCCCCCCTCCCTGGCATAAACCCGACTTGGTCTTGACTAATCAATAAAGGAGCAACCTTCAAGACCCTATTAGCCAAAATTTTTGTAAGTATCTTCATATCTTGGTTCATTAAGGCTATGGGCCTATAATTACCTGGTAGATGCCTGGGTTTGTCTGGTTTTGGAATCAGCACAATATAAGCCTGGTAGAGTGGGGGATGGGGAACCCCATCACTCATAATAGCTACGAAAAGTTCTTTCAATAAGGGTATAATTGTCTCTGCATGAACTTTATAGAATTTAGGCAGAAGGCCATCAGGCCCTGGTGCCTTCCCATTTGGTAGATCTTTGATGACCTCTAGTATTTCCAAATCTGATATTGGGGCAGCCAGGGTGCGGGCCTGTTCTAGACTAAGTCTAGGTAGCGGTATCTGATCTAAAAACCCACTAATATCTGTCACTGACTTAGGGGCCCCTGCCTGGTATATTGCAGCATAATAGTCCGCAAAGGCATCCGCCAACTGCTGAGGCTCCGAAATCAACTGATCTCCAAACTGCACTGCCATAATCGTTCTTTCAGCCTCCCACTCCTTAATCTGATGAGCCAATAACCGACCTGGTATATCTCCCTGTAACAAATATTTATCATTCAGCCTCTCCAGCCAACGGTCTGCCCTGTGATACCACATCCCTTTAAATTCCTCTTTCAGCTCTCTTAGCTCCCTGTCGATGTCCTTAGAGGAGCCTTCTAAAGATGATAGGGACTTAATGGCCACCATTATGAATTCCTCCCGAGCCCTGGTGAGCTTATTCCACCTAGTGGAATATTCCTGCGCCCATCCCGCATACAACACTTTGCATGTAGGCCAAGCCAAGTTCCTATTCCTAAGGGTTGGGATTTGGTCTTAAATAATTTCTTTAAGTTTACCCTCCAAGCTAGTTACCATATTGCCCATCATTAATAACCTATCATCTAGACACCACCGATATGGCTTAGGGGGAATGTGATCCATCTTCCATACCATTTGTATCGGGGAATGATCAGAAAATGTTCTCTCATAAGTGTAAATCCCTACGACCCCCTTTAAAATTTCCCTACTGACCAAAAAGAAGTCAATCCTAGAATAAGTTTTGTGCACTCCTGAATAAAAAGTCATCTCAGTCCCTCCCACTCTATAAGTCCTATATGGGTCAACTAATGCTGTAACTTCCAACAATCTTTGTAATGCTAGCTGCGATGGGTTAGGCCCTTTATTGGAAGGAGGTTTTCTGTTGACCCTGTTGTCAGCGCATATGTTCCAATCTCCTGCCAAGACAAGTGAACCATGTGGAAATGCAACCATATCCGCCTCCAATGAGGCAAAAAATTCTGTCTGAGCTGGTGTGGGCCCATAAATAGAAACACAAACCAATGGGTGCCCCCAAAATGAGCCTATCGTATATAACCCCCTACCATCCTCCCTCATTCGAGTGGACCCAATTGTGTAAGGACATCCTTTCCTAACTAATATCGCTACCCCACCCGAGGCTTTCGCATTTCCCATTCCTACTACTGTACCTACCCAACCTTTCCTAAGCAAGTGCAATTCCTCAGTCAATAAATGGGTTTCCTGAAGCGCAGCAATATGTATCCCCATCTGGTCAATATATCTAAGTACAACCAGCCTTTTCTTCCTACCTCTAAGACCTTTCACATTCCAAGATAAGATTTTAAGTAATCCCATCTACTACAACTTCACCCTTAACCCTCTCACCCATATTCTCTGCTTTTCTTAAGTTCCCAGTCATGGATTCTCTCTCTTTCCTCCCCCCCTCATACCACCCCTTAATACTACCCCCGATCCTTCGATCGCCCTCCCTAATCTGCCCGGGACGTGTGTGAGTCAGCTCCTGAGATGCCTCCAATTGCCTCCCAGGTCCCCATATTACCCCACAAAATCTTTTCTTCACCCCTAATCTCTTACTCGAACCCCCTTCTGTTAATATTTTAAGGGGAGGAAAACCCAGTTCCCGAAAGCTTACATCTCTCCCATTAAAATTATCTGCTGCAACAGGTTAGCCAACATTTTAAATCCCCGTACAGGGAAAGAGCGACAAAGAAAAGAAAGAAAAAAGGGAGGGAGGGGAAGGAAGGTCAGAAAAGAAAAAAAGGGGAGAACCCCACAACATAAGATTCTTCTCAGCAATATCACTTGTCCACAATGTTATTTAAGTTCCGTTTCTCGTCGCCTTGTTGCCTTGTTGGTAGTTTCCCAGTCCATTCTTCTCCTTCAGGTCCCTGATTTAAACAAGTCTGGCAGTTCCACTCTAAGGTTCTTGAGGGCTTCCTCAGCAGTAAGATACCTTCTATCCCCATTCGTTAGTTTTACCACCAAGGTAGCTGGATATTGAAGCCTGAATTTCAGTCCTGCCATATACAACTTTTTTTTAATGTCGCTGTACGCTTTCTGCTTTTCTCTCACCGAGGGGACCAAATCCTGAAACAACCAGAGGAGGCCCTTGCCAATACAGATTTCTATTAGCTTTAGCCTTATTCAAAATATAGATTTTCTCCTTATAATTCAAAATAGCATTATTATGACTGAGGCGAGCTCCCGGTGGGGGTCTCCCTCAATGCCCGATAAACCCTCTCAAGGTTGTATGCATCACTTGAGCAGATGGGCCAAATAGCTTCATCAGCAATTCCTGCATATGAAGGCCACGCAATCTGTGCCCTCTGTCTCTCAGGAAGCCCTGCCAATATCAGTTGTTCCTCCGGCTCCTGCTCCCTGGTCTTCCAGCCGGCTTTCCAATTTTTCACCTGCCTTTTCAAACTGACCACTTCCTGGTCTATAATGCCAACCTTTCTTTCCTGTGATGCCATCCTAGCTTCACATCGCCAACTCGCTGCGTGAGTGCATGCAAGGCTGGTTTCAGGACTGAAAAGTCAGTGACCAGACCTTTTAAGCAGCTGCTTAATTTCTGTGATGTCCTCAGCTGTTGAATGTTCTTCCTGGCCCTCCACCTTCCAATCCTCCAATGCCTCCGAGTCCGGCGAATGGGGCTTAGGCCGCTTGGTCGCTGGGGTTCTGGCTGCCATAGGCTCGAGGCTTCCTTGCTCCATCTCGGCCTCTTCTGCTACCAACTTCACACGTGGCGCGGTGTTAGCTCCCTCCACCTCGTAAAAACCAAACCGATTCTCCGATTGCAGCAGCTTCAATTTGGGTGCCCTTCCAAACGTTTCTGGCTACGTGGGGAATCTAGGCGAATGCAAATTAAACTTATTTTGTAACGGGGCTCTGGAACGATGTCGGAGACGTCTACTCCATTGCCTGCTCACCACGTGATCCCACTCACTCCCCCTTTCTCAATCGTTCATTCTGTTTCTCCCACTGCTGCATGCTGCCCTTTGGTACTGGGCCCCTGTATGCATTGGCACCTTTTTTTTTGCCCACAAATAAATCTGCAGCTGTCCCGACAGAGCTCCATTGAGGTCACTCAGTCCACCTGTCTCACTCACTCATTCTTCTTCTCCTGGCACTGCTGGCTGCCATTTTGTTCTTGGCTCCTGCCTCTGTTGGTGCCTTTTTCTGCCCATAAACAAATCTGCAGCAGTCCTGACAGAGCTCCATTGAGCTTGCTCACTCCCCCTCTCTCACTCACTTACTCCATTTCTGCCAGCACTGCAGGCTGCCCTTTTGTACTGGGCTCCTGCCTGCATTGCCACCTTCTTCTGCCCACAAAGAAATCTGCAACAGTCACGATAGAGCTCTATTGAGCTCGCTCACTCACTCCCCCTCTCTCACTCATTTGTTCTGTTTCTCCCACCAATGCAGGCTGCCCTTTTGTACTGGGACCCTGCATGCATTGCTGCCTTTTCCTGCCCACAAAGAAATCCACAGCAGTCCCAACAGACCTCTGGTGAGATCACTCACTCCCCCTTCCTCACTCACTCGTTCTGTGTCTCCTGCTGCTGCAGGCTGCCCTTTTGTACTGGGTTCCTGCCTGCATTGGTGGCTTTTTCTGCCCACAAAAAGAGCTGCAGCAGTCCTGACACAGCTTGGTTGAGGTCGCTCACTCTTTCTCTGTCAATCGCTCTTTCCGTTCCTGCCATTGCTGCAGGATGACCTTTTGTACTGGGCTCCTGCTTGGATTGCCACCTTTTCCTGCCCACAAAGAAATCCACAGCAGTTACGATAGAGCTCCATTGAGGTTGCTTACTCCCCCAGTCTCACTAGCTCATTCTGTTTCTCCTGGTGCTGCAGGCTACCCTTTTGTTCTGGGCTCCTACTTCTGTTGGTGCCTTTTTCTGCCCACAAACAAATCAGCAGCAGTCCCAACAGAGCTCCGGTGAGATCACTCACTCCCCCTCTCTCACTCGCTCATTCTGTTTCTCTTGCTGCTGCAGGCTGCCCTTTTGTACTGGGCCCCTGCATGCATTGCTGCCCTTTTCTGCCCACAAAGAAATCTGCAGCAGTCCCGAAACAGCTCTGTTGAGCTCACTTACTCCACCTCTGTCACTCGCTCATTCCGTGTCTGCCAGCACTGCATGCTGGCCTTTCATACTGGGCTCCTGCCTGCATTGCTGCCCTTTTCTACCCACAAAGAAATCTACAGCAGTCATGATAGAGCTCCGTTGAGCTCGCACACTTCCCCTTTCTCAGTCGCTCATTCTGTTTCTTCTGCTGCTCCAGACTGCCCTTTTGTACTGGGCCCATTCATGCATTGCTGCCTTTTTCTGCCCACAAAGAAATATGCAGCATTCCCAACAGAACTCCGTTGAGGTCTCTCACACCCATCTCTCACTGGCTCACTCGTTTTGTGTCTCCCGGTGCTGCAGGCTGCCCTTTTGTACTGTGCTCCTGCCTGCATTGGTGCCTTTTCCTGCCCACTAAGAAATCTGCAGCAGTCCCGACAGAGGTCAGTTGAGCTTGGTCACTCCCCCCCCACTTGCTTGATCCTAATCTGTCCCAAACACTGATTTCAGACAGCGACTGAGGTATTCTGCCCTGGAAGCATGAAAACACATTTCAGCCAGGCTGTGAAAAATGACAGCTGTACTGTTCATAAGGAGGTGTGGAAAACTGCCATTGTTGAAAATGTGGCTTGAAAATATTACTAATTTGTGAAGTTACAAGGGTGCATGGAAACTGCACAATGCACGCTCATAGCACAGTCATTTTATGGAGTTTCATCACAAAATTTTCAACATAGACATTTTAGGACCTTTGCTCATAAACAGTGTCAGTGTGATTTTCTTAATGTGTTCCAAACACTGATTTCCCACAGCAACCGTGCTATTGTTCATCAGAAGAGCGAAAACATATTTTGGTCAGTAAGTAAAAAATGACAGCTGCACTGTTCATAGGGAGGTGTGGAAAAATTGCAATGTTCAAAATCTGGAGTGAAAATATTGTAAAGTTGCGAAGGTACGCGCGTGCATGGAAATTCACAACGCAGACTCGTAGCACACTCATATTATGGACTTTCATCACCAAATTTTCAACATTGGTATTTTAGGACCTCTGCTAATGAACAGTGTCACTGTCATTTTCATAATGTGTCCTGAACACAGATTTCCCACAGTGACCATGCTATTCTGCGCTGGAAGTACAAAAACACATTTTGGCCAGGATCTGAAAAATAACAACTGTTCTGTTTATAAGAAGGTGCAGAACAAAGGCAATGTTGAAAATCTGGAGTGAAAATATTATAAATTCACAAACTTATGAGCGTGCATGCAAACTGCACAATGCACACTCGTAACACAGTCATTTTATGGAATATTGGCATCAAATTTTAAACATAGGCACTTTAGGACCTCTACTTATTGTCGCGTATTCCCCTCTTTTCCCTCACAAAAGACAGAGACCATTGTATGTTGTTGTGCTCAGATTGGCAATTAATGTATTATATATCATAATTCTATTTCCCATTTCATCATCCCTTACTATCGTTTCTTTACAATTGAACTTTTATTGCATCCATATATCATACTCTGATCATCCCTCTTTCTTCCTCTTCTCGCTCCACCAGGTGAAAACCTGGGTGCCTTCTTCTTCTCTTATTCTGTTAGGTAACGGTGAGAACTGAGACCACTTTTCCTGCTTCAGCTCCTTCTTCTTTTCATCCTATTCCTTTTTTCTTCCCCCCTCCCCTCCTTCCCCCCTTTTTTCCTCCCTCTTTTCTGCCATCCACCTTTGGCAGTCCATAACCGTCCTACCTGACATTTCTGTCATCCACCTTTGACAGACCATGTATAGTCCCTTTTTGACTGCCTTTCCGTCATGCTTTGTAGCTTTTTTGGGTGGGTGGAGGGATCAAAATCTTCAGTAAAAAGTGTCAGAACCACTCCTGTGCTGTCCCTTATATACCTCCCTTAGCCCCTCCCCTTCCTTTTCCTACATATTATTCTGTTTTCTGTCCCTCCCCTTCCCTCCCCCCTCCCCTTCTGAGCACACCATCTCCAGCTTGAGGGAGGGGTGCACCTGGACAACTTGGTCTGCCCTTTAAAGGGGTAAACTCCATTAACAGTGTCACTGTCATTTTCGTGTAATCTGTCCTGAACACTGATTTCCCACAGCGACCACTCTATTCTGCGCCGGATGTGCGAAAACACATTTTGGTAAGGATGTGAAAAATGACAGCTGTACTGTTCACAAGAAGTGTTGTAAAATGCCAATGTTGATAATCTGGCATAAAAATATTATAAATCCATGAAGTTACAAGCATGTGTAGCAACTGCACAACACACGCTCATAAAACAGTCATTTTGGGGATTTTTTCCACCAAATTTGCAACATAGGCTTTTTGAGAGCCCACCTCATGAACACTGTCACTGTTATTTCATTAATCAGTCCCAAAAGGTGATTCCATGCAGTGATCGTGAAATCACCTTTCGGGACTGATTAACACCGCGACAGTGGCAGAATTCATGAAGAGAGTCTAAAAACCCATGATGAAATGGTGCAAGCAAATTCAAAAAATGACTGAGATATCATCAATTAAAAAAAAACTATTTATTCCATTATACAGCTTACTGTCATGTTCTTAGTTGTGGTTGACTTTGAAGGTGCTGACGTGTTCACAGTCCACGAAGATCGTGTGCCAGGCTCAAAGGTAAGTATGGGGTGAGGGGTGTGTGGGGAGGTAGGGTGCACAGTGGGAGGGCATGGGTTGCAGGAAGGGGCAGATGACGAGGGTGCTTTTTCTTCTTTTTAGGAATAAAAAAAATGTTGTAGGACTTTTTTTCTTGCAGGTACTTTTGGCACACTGGGGTGGGCTCCCAGCATGCCACCTGCATGTTTTGGGGTAGGAGAGCACTGGAGCCAATAGGGATTGGGTACCCCCATCAGCACATACTTGGGGGGATTCATGAGCCGAGGGGGATTGGGCACCCCCCCTTGGCACACAAGAAATAGGGGGGACAAGCTGATGGGGACTGGGCTCCCTGTCAGCAACAGCCCTGCAATGAGGGGTCACTTCCTCATTGCAGCAGATGATTCTTCAATGATGAGGCAGCCCCTAATTGCAGCAGCTAAAACTTTAGAAAGTTGTGGCACACTGGCTGAACTAGAGCCAGCAGCAGCGTGCCACACCATTGGGGACAACAGGCCAAGACTTTAAAGGCTGTGGGGGCATTGGCCACAACAGTACCACGCCTCCACAACCTACTTTTTGAATAAGCTGCCGCAATATGTTTCTTGCATTTGTGCACAATCAGCATAAAGAGATATTTGAATGTGACTAGAAGTCGTCATGGTATTATTTAAAGGGCCCCACCCCCATTTTGTTTCTACATATCTACAGAGCCTCTGGAGGGGCTGAAGATGTTCTAGCAAGAACCCTGTTCCATTCCCCACCATACCTTCATTGTTGGAGGCATGAAGACCTGGGTTTGAATCTCATCAGCCCCCATTTGTGTATGGTATGATCCTGAGCAAGACACTTAACTTTAACGTGTGCAGTTATCAGTGACCGTTTGCTTTTTACATGCATGCCACATGCATGCATTCTTTCCCAATTTAACATAAAATCATGGTTTCCACGCTTGCTTGCTGCACACATGTGATATGGATAAAATTGGTTCCAATTTAACATTTAAATCATACTTGCAGCACACATATCACTTGAGTAGTTTTATGTGTGCAGCATGAAAACATTTCATATAATTATTTCTGTAAGGTTTTATCCCAGCCTCACCACACCTGCTCCCTCTTACCTCCTAACTCAGTACTTTCCTGGAGACCACTGCAGAGCAGACTCTGAAATGATTATCCATAGAAACATGCAACCATAGAAACAAGAATCTGATGGCAGATAAGGACCACTTGGTCCACCTGGTCTGCCATTTTTCCCTACTTACATTATCACTGCAGACCCTACTTGATCTACACCTCTGTCTCCCTCCACTTCTTTCCCACTACAGTTTCCTTGTGCTTCTTGTGCATTGTTGAACCCGACAGCTGTTTTTGGCCCTGCCCCCTCTGCTGGAAGGCTGTTTCTGGAATTCACCTCTCTCTCAGTGAAGAAGTACTTCCTCATATCATTCCTGAATCCCCCCTCCAGTTTCATAGGATGTCCCCTTATTCTTGAGCAATTGTTTCTGAAAAATACAACCTTCCTATACCTTATTTACCCCTGTGAGGTGTTTAAAAGTCTTTGTAACATGGCATAAAACAGAAGCATGAAATAAGGCAACCTCATTGGACAAAATGCACCACATGATCAAACTTGGAGCCAGAATTAATCACTGGTAATGCCCGCTCCAACTATTAATCACAGGATCACCGGGTCAAGCCCTAGCACCACTAGCTGTCACAGCATGAAACACAGTATATTCAACAAAGCAGCAGACCACAGGAAAGACATTGCAGAGAACATGCAGGATCTCACAGCTCCGACACAAAGTCGAACAGTTGCAGCAAACAGAACAGAAACAACAACAATGCAAGTATTCCCATGTCACATGTGCATTAATGCCCTCCAGAATTGGCTTCTACTAGGAATTAATGCATGATTGGGTGGTTGTAGGCACTCGGCCAAGGCCTCATGCCACAACCCCCCCAACCATGCATTTATTCCTCAGTAGAAGCCTCCTTTGTCGGGCATTAATGCTTACCTATCATATATCCCTCTCCCTCCTCTTTTCCAGGTTGTACATATTGAGTTCCTTTTCCCTCTCTTCATAGGGCCTTTGATGTGGAACCTGCGCCATTTTTGTTGCCATCATCTGTAATGCCTCTACTCTGCCTTTGTCTTTCCAGAGATTTGGTCTCCTGAAATGGACACAATACTCTAGGTGGGGTCTTAGCAGTAGTCTATACAGAGGCAAGACCACACCTCTCTTTCTGCTGGTGACATCCCACCCTATGCACCCCAGCATCCCACTAACGCTCCCTACTGCCTTGTTGCACTGCTTGGCCACCTTTAGGTTATCAGATTTAATTATTCCAGGTCTCTTTCCTGCTTGGTAGACATCAGTACCACTCCATGAAATTTGTACCCCATGTCTGGGTTTCTGTGCCCAACGTGCATTATTTTTCAGTTTTTCACATTCAAATCCAGCTGCCATACCCCGATCACTCTTTTAGTTTTCTCAAGTCGTTGCTTTTCCTTTCCACATCGCCCAGAGTGTCCACCCTATTGCAGATCTTGGTGTCCTCCGCAAAGAGGCAGACCATCTCTACACCTTCTCTGTAATGTCACTGATAAATACATTGAACAGGACCTGTCTCAGCACTGATCCCTGAAGCACCCTGTTGGTCACCCTCCCTTCCTCGAAGTGAGCTCCATTTACCACCACCTTCTTTTCCCTAACCATTTTTTATATCCTGGTTACCACCTTTGGACCCACTCTGAAGCTACCTAGCTTGCTTACTAGTGTCCTGTGTGGAATGGTGTTGAAAGTCATGCTGAAAACTAAATAGGCCATATCCACTGTCTTGCCCCATTTCACTACCTCCTGGACAAGCTTTTCTTCAGTTTATGCCTTTGTGCTTCTTACTGCTTTGCCTGATTCCCTTTGTTTTCCCTGATACACCTCCCTATACCCCTTCCTCTGCAACTCATTATGCCTTCTGAATGCTACCCATTTAGCCTTTACCTTTAAAGCCATCTCTTTTAAGAACCATACTGGTCTCTTTTTCCTCTTGCTTTTGTGCATTTGTTTGACACAGATGTTTGTTACCTTTACTATGCACCCTTTTTGTTCACCCACTGTTCCTTCATGCCACCCAGGTCATCCCTGAGGCATTCACCTATCTGTATATATTCTGCAGACCCATAGCAGCCTTTGCTAGCAGGTGTAGGGTCCCCAACTCTTCCTAATGAACCACACCAGTTACTGCTGTCTATGTAGTCCCACCATTATCTTCCCCCAGCTTGTTCTTTCATCCTTAAAACAATGCTTTAGTGCATACTAAAATATATAATTTGAAAGGTTAAAATATGCATTCATGGGGCACATAAATCATCCTAAATAGAAAAGAGGTCATAGAGATTCGTGTCTGGGTATTGTTTTCCCCTGGGCTGATGAAAGGACAGTGTTTTAAAAAATTATGTTTTTGTTGGGGCAGGGCATGTTAAAATCAATAGTTATTTTATTTTTATTTATTTTGTTTATTGAAATTTTGGAATTACAATCCTTTGAGTCAAATACTCCTTTGCAAAGGCTCCACGGCCATAAACAGAAAAACACATAGTGACAGGTTGTACAATGTTAACCAGGCGAAAAATACATTAAGGCAGTATAACATGGTTATAACAATACATTTGTGCCTGGTATTGGTAAATGAAAATGTCACAAAGTTTTCTATTTCCCAAGGCCCCTAGGTTTGTCAGGCTCCATCTATGAAAAAGTCCTATCTCTGCCCTTGAAAACTTTTAGATGTGCAGGTCTCTGGTTGATCATATGATGGAGGCATATAATGTTTTTCTCTGCCTGATACTGTTCATTGCTTTGTGGGTGGAGGATGAGAGTGTGGTGAAGTGCATGATGATGTTAGCTATTGTGTTTGCAGAGTTAGGGCTGTTTGATTGAACATTTGCTGCTATTGGATCCTCTAGTTCAGTGCAGGGCACAGAAAGAGGAAGTGGGGATCATGCATAAAACAATGGGAGCACACCATGGGTGATTGCACGACAGTCTTTTTTTCCTGGGGCAAGAGACAATGTGGCAGCAGGATAAATGTTCAATTATCATAGTATTTCTTGGTTTGCATTTTACTAACATACTAAAATGCCATCAGGATAGGCCTAATGGTCTTTCGAGCCTGCTCGATTGGTCAGCCCCCACCCTGGGTGCTGACCTTGCTGCCCCCTCCCCTTCTCTGGCTTCTCCCTTCCCAGTTCCAGATATTCTTGCTGCATTGGATTTTGCTTCCAGAACCCTTCCCTTGTACCTGTCCCAGCCCCTCTTGAATCCCTCCAACATCTCTGCCTCCACCAGCCCCCTAGGCAGTGCATTCCATGACTCCACCACCCTCTCAGTGAAGTAGCACCTCCTCCTTTCTCCCCTAAATCTTCCCCCTTCCAGCATCCACCCATGCCCTCTAGTGGCCCCCTCCTCCTTCCTTCGAAGCACCCTGACTGTTCCTCCCCTATTTACCCTCTTCATGTACCTGAAGACCTCTATCATGTCCCCACGGTCCCTTCTCTCATCCAATGTGTACATATTTAGCTCTTTGAGCCTCTCCTCATAGGTCCTGTCCCCCAAGCCCCAAATCATTTTGGTTGCCCTCCTCTGGACCCTTTCCAGGAGTTTAATGCCCTCTTTAAGTGTGGCCTCCAAAACTGCCACGCAGTACTCAGGTGTGGCATCACCAAGCAGTTATACAGAGGGAGTATCACTTCCCTCCTTCTGAAGGTGATCCCCCTAGTGATGCATCCCAGCATCCTGTTGGCCTTGGCTGCTGCCCTCCTACAAGTCTCTGAGTTGTTCATCTTGACATCCACCACCACCCCCAGGTCCCTCTCAGCCATCGAGACTTGTAGAATCCCCCGGTGTACACTTGGCCCGGGTTTCTGGCCCCCAGGTGGAGTACCTTGCATTTCCCTGCATTGAACCTCAGCTTCCACTTTCTAGACCATCTTTCCAGAGCCTCCAGGTCCCCCTGTAGGGCCACCCTCCCCTCCTCTCCATCCACCACGCCCCCAGTTTTGAGTCATCTGCAAAGAGACTCATCTCACTCCTGATTCCTGTCCTTATGTCAGAGACATAGGTGTTGAACAGGAGGGGCCCAAGGACTGATCCCTGTGGGACCCCACTAATGACCCTCCTTGAGGATGAGACTATCCTGCCAACTATGACCCTCTATGTCCGGTCCTGGAGCCAATTGCCTATCCATCTGATCATCTGGTTCCCCACCCCATTTCTCCCATCTTATCCAACAGGCCCACATGAGGAACAGAGTCAAATGCCTTGCTGAAGTCTAGAAAGAGGACGTCCACTGGTCTACCCAGGTCCAAGGCACTCGTCACCCAGTCATAGAACTCCACAAGGTTTGTCTGACATGATTTCCCCGGGACGAATCCACGCTGTCATCGTCCAGGCACCCTGACTTTTCCAGGTCCCCCTCTAGCCCTCCTTGACAATGCCCTCCGTCACCTTGCCTACCACCGATGTCAGGCTGACAGGCCTGTAGTTTCCTGCCACCTCCCTTGATCCCCCCTTGTGGATAGGCACTATATGCGCCACCTTCCAGTCCTGGGGCACCCTCCCTGTTCTCAGAGAGATGGTGAAAAGCTCCACCAGGGGTTTCGCCAGGACATCCGCAAGTTCCTCCAGCACTCTGGGATGTAACTTATCCGGCCCCGGTGCTTTCTCTGTATGTCTTAAGTGAGCTGAGGGCTTCCCTCATGCTGTCTGCTGTGATTTCCACTTCCGGTTCCTCTTCTCCCTGCTTAGCCCTCCCCCATCCTGCCAGTGAGGCCTCCCCCTCTCCCCAGACCCACTGATCTGTAAGAGTCCCCACCTCCTCAGTATCTCTGTCTCATCCCATGTATGATGCAGCACCCCCATTTTCCTTGGTGAAAACTGAGGTGAAGTACTCATTTAGTACCTCAGCCTGCTCCCCCAGGTCTTGTGCCCATCTCTCCCCTGATTTAATCCTGCTAATCTGCCCCTTCACCCTTCGTTTTTCCCCAATATATATAAAGAACGCCTTGTTCCCTCTCCTAATTTCCCTGGCCAGGTTCTGCTCCTTCCTTGCCTTAGCCACCCTCACCACCCAAGTGGCCCTTCTAGCCATCAGCTTATACTCCCTCGATCCTTTCACTCCTTGAGCACTTGAATTGCCTATAGGCTGCCTTTTTCCTCGCTACCACCTCCTGGACCTCCCTGGTCCACCAGCAGGGTTTTCGGCCATCAAGCATTGCCTTACTTTGCACAGGTGTTGGTAGCATCTGCACCCCTCTCCTGATGATTTCCCACCCACCATCAGCGTCCATGTCGATCTAATCACATCCAAATGCTCCTTAAGGATCCTTCCCATTTCCTTAAAATCTGTTCCCCTGAAGTCAGTTACCTCCATCTTTGTGCAGCCTTCTAGCCCTTCTAGGTCCAGGCAGAACCAGACCGTGGCATGGTCACTCCCTGCCAAAGGGTCCCTTACCTCCAGGCCCCTAATCTGGTCACTGTCTGCCAGGACTACATCCAGTACCCACACCTCCCTGGTCAGTTCCCCCACTTGCTGAGTTAGGAACGCGTCTTGAAAGACATCCAACAACCTCTGTTCCCTGGTCACAGAAGATGTCATAGTCTCCCAGTCTGTTCCTGGCATGTTTAAGTCCCCCAACACCACCACCGTTCTTCTGCCCCGTCTGCAGTGTCTCCCAACATCTGTCACCAGACTCTCCTCCAGCTCCTCCGCCAGGGCAGTGGGTCTATACACCACTCTTGTTTTTACTCTCTTGCCCCCCCTTGTTATCAAGGTGACATAAATTGCTTCCATGGTTCCCTCCGCCTCTTCTACTCCCCCATGCCAATGCAGTTTTTGACTATCA
Source organism: Neoceratodus forsteri (assembly GCA_016271365.2). Taxonomy (NCBI): domain Eukaryota; kingdom Metazoa; phylum Chordata; order Ceratodontiformes; family Ceratodontidae; genus Neoceratodus; species Neoceratodus forsteri. Next base: position 153,227,134 of record JADMNL010000026.1, on the reverse strand, counting down.
TTGCTACCCCTCCTCCCCTTCCCTCCCCCCATCCTTCCTGAACATAGTGTAACCCTCCAGGTTCAGGTCCCAGTCATGTCCTGCAGTGGCCCAGGTCTCAGAGACCGCTGCCACATCCACTGCTTCCTCAGTTAGCATTGCCTGGAGCTCAGGCATTTTATTTCCCAAGCTCCTGGCATTTAGCAGGACTACCTTCCACCCTTTCTCTATACTTCCATTTCCCCTGCTCGTGTTCCCATGGGGATTCTGTTTTCCCCTGGTCTGCACTTTACCAGTTGGTCTTTTCCCGCAATCCTCCAGCTCCCCAGGGGGGTGGAGACAGAGTCTCTCCTTCATCGGCACCCCCTTGACAGCTTTTTCTCCCATCCCTCCCCCCTTCACAAGTTTAAACCCCACTTTTCACCAATGAACCCCTCTATTTTCAACTTAAGGATAAAAAAAATTTATGTTCCTGTATAAGTGATCAAAATTCACCATTGTAATTGTGGACTAGTGCAACCATCTGTGGGTAGTGCAGTTCTTAGTTAATTTGTTCTGCTGGTTAGTTAAAAATAATGTAAGGTTTACTCCTGCTATAATCCTAGTCATTCTGTCATTCTTTTCTCCAATATAGTTGAGCAGGAATCTATACATTTTTGTTTATTTTGTACTCTACCTGTTACCTCTGTTTTTCAAGGAATTGCATGAACTTTAATTACACCCTACATAATTGCAATTTGTATCTGGAATGAATCTGAATCTGTTATGTCACTAGTGGTGCTACTCTAGGCAAAATTAAAATTATGGCTGCAAAATGGTGCATTTTCATTTACTCATTTTGGGGGAAATGACATGGATACAGCAATGGCAAGCTTTTTCTAAACTACACATTTTTTTAAACCTAGTTTTTAAGAAATTTGTAATTTACAAGTTGCTGGCAAAACACATGGAATTACACCTCTTGCCCTAACTGACATTTTATTTTTTCAGTACTGGTATTTTTTTTTTATTTTGTAGCTATGGACACTTAAGTGCAAAATGTATGCTACTGATCCTATTTTTCCAAATAACTCTTCAAAAAACAAGCTTTTAAAAATGCAGAGTTTGGAATTTTTTATGTGCAAAATTCTTGGAAGTGCACATTTTCTGACTGAATTGTACATTTTAAAATGGTTTTTAAATAAAATGCACAATCTGACATTTATATGCACAAAATCTGCAACATTGCATTTTCATATAAAGTAATTCTATTCATGAAATTGTGCATTTTAGGAATATGAAGTTACATACATTAAAAAGTACAGCATATGAGAAATCTGCAAAATTATGAAACAAAATTGCATATTTTGTGAAAAATGTATAAAATGGAATTTTAAATTTTGCCTATCTCTCGTGACTAGTATATTGCCACTGAACAGCTATGCATCTTTCCCATAATCTTAAAGGAGATGGAGAACATTCCTGAAAATGACCATCGATCTGACTTCAGATGCCTCCAGTTGTCATTTTCCAGCTGTCTGCTCCTGCAGACTGTTAATGTACCTTAAGCGACTTATCACATGTAAACAAGTTAGCCACATCTTTGCAATCATATTATCATCTGCATTTTTGCAATCATACTGTTTTGTCATCTGCTTGTCTATTCAAAAAGAAACAAGAGCTACAATATAGTGCATGTGACCCAGCATGCCCATTCCTTGCCCTAAATTTTGAGAACATGGATTTTCCATATGGCATTCATTGGCACTAAAGGAATGATGATGAGTATGTGAGGCTACTGTAGATAAGAATGCCCTTATCTTCTGGGAGACTTCAGAAAACCAGTGGCAGTTCAAAGTGATCATTATCGACTCCAGTGGCTTTCAGAATGTTACACAAATAATACTATTTTATATTATCTCATCATTTTCCAAATAATGCACATACTTACAAAGTCTAGTAACACTACATTGCTTCTGGCACGCTAACGTTGACATACTGTTAGTGTGCATTATTTCTTAACTGTATCAGTACTTCCTGTTGAACGATTACTTTTGCTATTTACAAAATACATAATTGTGTAGTTTATCATAGGAATAAACTCTATCTTGAAACTGTGTGCAAAACATTATCAGACATAAACAAGACATGTTCTTTACATTTTGAATCATATTAGTATTGATTAGAGTTGATTCTAATTTTACAGTTTAAGACTTACAGTACATCCCAATTTCTAAATTACTTTCTCTGCAGAAAGGATGCATAAGTTGAGGGCTATGTTAACATTTTGGAAATTGATACTGACCACAGAATCCAGGTTATCATAGAAATATGTTTGTCAGCAGAAAAGGAACACATAGCCCACCCAGTCTGCCCATAATTTCCATGCCTAGTGCTTCTCTGCAGAGTCTAGCTGGTCTCTGGCAATCTTCCCTCCTTCCTGCCCTACCCACTGCTTTCTCATACTGACTGGCAACTTTGATGTCATTAGATGGGATAACTCCAAAGTCCCTTTCCTATGCTTGACCAAGGCTGGCTTGCTTGTGGTACCTCCTTCTCATTCTCAGGAGATTGGGTGATATAGCAATTAGTACTGCTGCACCAGTGCTGTGAAACTCTCTTCCACCTTACATATGTGCAGCCAGCTCAGTGGAGTCCTTTAAAGCCTCTTTAAAAAAATGTTCTCTTTAAAAAAGCTTTTTGTTCTATTTAAATGTTGATTTTAATTCTTGGGGGTATTATTCTTACTGTAAATGCATTCTGAACCCTTGGATAAGGCACTATATAAATAAAATATGTCTTGCCTTGCCTTTATGGCTGTCAGTACCCCCCCCCCCCCATTCTATTATCAGCTTCTGTTTTCCTATGCTCTGGTTGCATGATTTTGCACTGTTTGGCATTGAACCCTAACTGCCATGATCTTGACCACTCCTTGAGTTTCCTAAGATCCTTGTTCATTCTCTACACCCCTCCTGAATGTCCACCCTGTTGCAGATTTTGGTATCACCTGCAAAACAACAGTACAACACCCCCTCAGTACTGTACTTAGGAGCCAGTGTTTTTTTTTTTTTAGATATGAGCCCAATCCTGCAGTGGGACTAGGACCCATGACCTTCTGGATCAAAAGCATATGTGTTGCCAACTGACCCCTCTAGAGTGACCAGTAGAGTTCTACAGGGCTCAGTACTAGAAATGGTCCTGTTAAGTAACATTGCAGAAGTACTTAAATTACTCATTTTTAACATGCTGTACTCTTCGCTCTTTTTGCATTGCTGGAAAACCGACATGCTAAATTCGGCTCTCAAATTAATAATGACTGTCTTTTCAGTTTAAAATATTATCAGTGATCCCTAGATGCTAATTAATTATTGTTGAGTGTTCTTATGATTTATTATCTCTTGAAACTTGGTAACCTGGAAAGGCACACTGAGCCAAGACTAAGCCTAGGCCCATTTCCAAGTGAACATCAAAATGAGTTCATTGATTAGCTAATTAACCAGTCCACCACTATAATTTCAGCCACAATAGCCCTGGGCATCCCTAGTAGCACAACATTTTAACAAACCTAAATTGTTCATTTGGTTTTCTAATCTGTGCTACTGGTGCTCACAAGGCATGTTCATGTTTTCAAGTCTGAGTAGCTAACTGATGATGCACACTCTTATCCTATGTGGCACAGCCACCTTTCCATTGTATACATGTGTTTCTAAACCATCTTGAAGAAGGAAGAGAGGAATGTATCACTGTTTATATTGATTGGTTATGGCTGTATGCTGTATGCTTTATTTTTCATAATAAGCGTAGAAACATACAATATAATTTGTTGGCAGAAAAGGACTGGCAGGCTTATCTAATATTTTCTATCTTTCCCTGCCTATTACTACACTCTGGACCCTACCCATAATTAGATGGCAAAAAAAAGTATCAAGCATGGATTGTTATGGTGCACACTGATTTTTATATGTGTTCTATGTATGTCTAAGATGAAGTCTGTTGTGTACCTTCTGTGCATTGTTGCCAGCTTTATATCAGTAATGGGTCATGATTTTTCTACAAGAGTGTCAGCCTTCTTCAGTCCTGTTTGTAACATTAGTAGGAAACTAATGCAGTGCTACAGCAGAATAGGCATGTCTCAACATTAGAGATCTTATTTTGTGTGTGGCTGATCTCCTGTACTATGAATAGTAACAGAGTGCAATAATTTAAGATCAGAAAGGACTCTCAGTCCATTGTCTCCATCTACCTGTGTTAAATGTAGGGATGGAATAAGTATGCTGTGCAAGTGTGTACCATTTAATAGGGATTCCCTATACATGCTTCAACCCAGAGTATCCTGTACTTCACTTGGTAAACCAGAATTGGTCAAGGCTTACCCTAAAACCCTGTACTGTCTTCATGTCCACTTTCTTCAATGGTAGTATGTTCCAAATGTTCAAAATCCTGTGGAAGAAAAAGTGCCTGTGATTAGCCTAACATCTCCTATCACTGTTTAAGTAATTAGAAATATAGAAAGGAGAGAAAGAGAGAGGTTGAGCTCTCACTCCCCTATTTTGGCAAGTGGAGTCCTTCATTCTACCCTGTCTCCATTGTTTCACCCTTGGTCTGGCCAGGCAAGGTCTCTTATGCATCTTTTCTGTCCTGTCCCCTCTGTTTTCCCTCTGTTGCTTGGCACATACTCCCTTTACTTGCTAGCTGGGTTGTTTTCTCAGTAACAGTGGTCAAACAGCATTGCAGCTCTATACAGAAGCAAAAAGAAAAGACATAGATTACCCAAATGAAGAAAGCAATCTGGTGGGGACAGCTGATACAAAGGAAGAGAATGTGATATAATGTATGCAGAAACAGTGAAGCAGTAACTAGATGTTTAATGCCATCTTGTGGTGAAAGAAAAGCAGTGCAGCAGAATTCCTCTTATATTCTAGAATTTTTATGACAATTGATCCAGAAAGCATGTACCACATTTCTAGGTAAACCATCAGGGTAACCCGTGAAGTGGGCACATTATGAAGGGTGCCATCCATTATGGCGACACCTTCGCAGCACAATCTACTCATGGTGACAGACAGGTAAGGTGACCAGATGAGCGGATGGGTGAACTAGGCAACTGGATGTCGCTATACATATGTGTGTGTGGGGGGTGGGAGCCAGCATGGTGAGTGTGGGGCTTGGAGGGGTGGGAAGCTATAGGTAGTGGCAATGGAGTTACCGGTCGAGCTGCATCATGGTGTGGGGATTGACTCAGTGGGTGGGGTGGCTGAGGTACCTGGGTTCGGGTCCGGGCGTGGTGCAACTTTTATTGTGTCCAGTCAAACCTTTTTTATTTTACTGCTTCACCCCTGACATCCCCGGAGTTGAGAATCATGCAAGTAGGAGGTGCAGGGAAAATCTCCCCATGAGGGGTGTGGGGTGCAGCCCCAGAAAAGTAGTAAAAATCTCCCCTGCACCATTGTGCTGGTGTCCGGGTTATCAGAGTGCCGAAAATGTATTTGGCACTCTGACTGAGCGATAACGGTGATCGCCTTTAGGCATTCGCTATTATCACATAGACCCAATTTTAGAAACATAGAAACCTAGACTTTGATGGCAGATAAGGACCGCTAGGCCCATCTAGTCTGCCCATTTCCCTACCTACAGGATAGGCCGCAGATCCTATTTAACCAACAGCCTATATCTTCATGCCCCACAAGAATTGCCTTATGTCTGTCCATGCATTCTTGAATTTTCCCAGTTTTAGACTCCACAACTTCCTCAGGAAGGCTGTTCCATGCATCCACTACCCTCTATGAAATAATACTTCCTCACATTGCCCCTGAACCGCCCTCCTTCTATCTTTAAATTGTGTCCCTTGTTCTTGCAAGTCTCTTTTTCTGAAAGATGCTCCCTCTTGGACTTTGTTGATTCCTTGAGGTACTTGAAGTTTCTATCATGTCCCCCCTCCTCTTTCCTCAAGGGTATACATATTAGCTCCTTTAGTCTCTCTTCATATGGCTTCTCTTGCAGACCCTGCACCATTTTAGTTGCCCTTCTCTGGACTGCCTCTATCCTGTCTATGTCCTTGCGGAGATGGGGTCTCCAGAACTGGACACAGTATTCCAGATGGGGTCTCACCAACTGTCTGTACAGAGGGATAACAACTTCCTGTTTTCTGCTGCTGATGCCTCTCCCTATACATCCCAGTATACCCCCGCCCTCCCTACTGCCTTCTCACATTGCTTGCTAACCTTAAGGTCATCTGATATGATTACCCCCAGGTCCCTTTCCTGTTTTGTTGTTGTTACTACCTCCCCACCCATTGTGTATTCTTCCCTGGGTTCTTGATTCCAGGTGCATTATTTCACTTTTGCATTGAATCCTAGCTGCCATACGTCTGACCATTCCTCCAACCTTGCCAAGTCCCTTTTCATCCTTTTCATGACGACTCTGTGTATCAACCCTGTTGCAGACCTTTGTGTCATCTGCAAAGGCATACTTTTCCTTCAGTCCCTCTGCAATGCCACTGATGAAGACATTAAAAGGACTGGACCCAATACTGAACCCTGCGGTACCCCACTAGTAACCACCCCTTCTTCAGAGTGGACTCCATTTACAATTACCTTCTGTGTCCTGTTGTCCAGCCAATGTTTGCAGGCTACCACCCTGGGACCCCTCCCAGGCTGATTAATTTGACTAATAATCTTTTGTGTGGGACTGTGTCAAATGCCTTGCTAAAGTCTAGGTAGGCCATGTCCAGCCCCTCCCTGGTCTACTACTTTGGTCACCCAGTCAAAGAAATCTATTAGATTTGTCTGACATGACCTTCCGCTGTGAACCCATGCTGCCTTGGATCCTGTGCTCCATCATGGCCTCTAGGTACTCAACTATTCTTTCCTTCAGAGTGACTCCATCCTTTCCTACCACAGAGGTCAGACTGACAGGTCTGTGAGTTTCCTGCCTCTGTCTTGGTCCCACTTTGTGTGAAGGGAATCACATCTGCCTTCCTCCAGTCCTCGGTACCACACCATCCTCCCATGATTTATTAAAAAGAGTAGCCAGTGGTTTCACTAGTTTCCTTCCTTAATTCTTTTAGAATTCTGGGGTAATTCCATCAGGACCCATTGCTTTGTCCACCTTCAGTTTTAGGAGTTCTTGCAGAACCCTTTCTTCTGTGAAAGGACTGGGATCGACCCCCTATCAAGAGTGCTTCTGTTAATTGGATTAGGCACTCCCTCCTCTTTTGTGAATGCTGAGCAGAAATATTCATTCAGTATTCCTGCTTTTCACTGTCCCCTCTGCCCACCACGTTTATTCTATTCAACCTCACTATCCCTCCCTTTGTCTTCTGCGCTCGCTGATGTACCTATAAAGGTTTTATCCCCTTCTTAACTGAGTTGGCTATCTTTTCCTCAGTTTGGGCCTTTGCTTATTCTGACTTCCCTCCTTGCTTCTTTCTGCCTTAACTGGTACAGCTCTCTGTCCTGCTCCTTCTGTGTTTCTTATACTTCTGGAATGCTATCTTTTTCTTCCTGACTTTCACAGCCACCTCTCTTGAGAACCATGGTGGCTTTTCTTTCATTTGATTTGTTTGATTTGCTTCACACAAAGGCTTGTTGCCTCTGTGATGGCAGTTTTGATAATTCCCCATTGTTGCTCACACCTCCTTCTAGCCTGTTTGCTAGTGCTTTTCTGAGGCACTCTCCCATCTTGCCAAAGTCAGCCCTCCTAAAGTCCAGTACCCTCACTTTTGTATGGCTTGGCTCTGTAGCTGAGTTACGTGAACCACACTGTTTGATGGTCACTTGTCCCCAGATGACAACCACTTCTAGATCTGAGATCCTCTCACTGCCCCGTTTGAGAGTATGAAGTCTAAGATTGCTCCCTCACGAGGTGGGTTCCGAAACTAAGCTGTCTAATGCCTGCCACCTGTAGGGCATCAAGAATGGCCCTGCTCTTGGATGTCGCTGCAGCAAATGTGCTCCAGTTAACATCTGGCATATCCAGCTCTCCATCAACAAGTCTCTCCCTTTCTCTGCCATTCTAAGAATGCCTTCCATCATATCTTGTCCATTCCTTCCCTGACATGGGGGTCTGTACACAACCCTGTGCGGATTGTGGTGCCTTTCCAGTCTCCAAGGTGACCCACAGTGCCTCCTCTCCTCCCTGTTTACTCTTTTGTTTCAGTTGCTTTTATCCCTTCCTTTACATAAAGAGCTACTCCTCCCCTCTTCTCCCCTGCCTGTCTCTCCTGTAGGTTATGTACCCTGGTATGTAACATCCAGTCATGGTTCTCTGTGTACCATGTTTCTGTGACTGCTACGATATCAGGCATCCCTCTTCCATTAAGGCCACCAGCTCAGGGAGCTTGTTGCCCAGACTACAGGCATTGGTACTCATTACCCTCCATTTCCTGATGGCCTTACCCCTTTCCCAATCCCTGTCCTTCTTGCCTTTGTCACTTTCTCCATTTACCCCTGCCCTTCTCCTATCGACACCTCCATGTTGGTGTTGCCACACTTACTACCATGATTGTTTGGGGGCTAGGATTTTCCTGCTCCTTTCCAGTGCCTCCCCTTGGCTACTTTAAAAGCTTGCCAATGAAGCATTTAAACCTATCACCTAGGATCCTGGTTCCCTCCCAGACAGATGCAGCCCATCATGCCAGTATAGGCTTTCATCACTCCAGGTGGACCCCCAGTCCCAGTGAAGCCAAATCCTGAGCTCCACACCAGTTTTCAACCACTGATTGAATCAATGAGTACGGAACTAGCCTCTCCTATGCCATAGATGGGTGGCACCTCCGAGGAAGGTTACCGTGCGTGCTACTTGACTAAGGCCCTCCCCAATTCCACAAACTCTTCCTGCACTTCTCTAATCCTTTCTTAGCCAGGTCATTTGTCCCTAAGTGGACAATGACATCCAGCTCCCTCCCCTGTGCAGCTGCTCCAGCAATCCTGAGGATTCGCTCCCTGTCCCTCCAAGCCATGGCACCAGGCAGGCACCTTACCTCCCTCTCCCCTTCCTTGCCCAGTTCTACCTTCCTAACAATGGAGTCCCCCACCAGGAGTTGTTTCCTTCCCCTGCAGGGTCCCCTGCCACCCTCCTGTGGGTCTCCTTTGTGGAGGTTCCCAGCATCCTCCTTGGTCTCCACTGTAGGTGCCTCCATAGAGGAACCACACTTTGCCAGAATGGCATAGGAAGTGTGGAGAGATACAACTGGAGGGATGTGCCTCTGTTCCACCACCCTCACCCTCCTTGAGCCCACTGTGGTCCAACCGCTCCTCTTTCTTGGCAACCTCTGAGGCAATGGCAGCGGCACTGGTGGTCCCTGGATGGAAGAGGAGGTCCCACAAATCCTGGCCAACTCAGCCTGGAGATGAGCAACCTCCTCCCTCAGCCCAGAGAGGTGCCTGCAGATGGGACAACACCGCATCCTCCAGAACATCTCCCATTTTCAGGTGTTTCTTAGGTGTTTGCATATGTTTTATATATTTACAGTAATAAGGCACGGTTTAGATATTGAATAACACTGATTATACTAAATGCATTATTTGTTTGATGTGCTCAATGCCATGTTACTGTTGTGTACATTCTAGTACTTTCTGTGCAGATTGATATTCTGTGGAGCCTATGGGAATTGAAAGGCAGCATTTTTCCTCTAAAGGAATCCCTGATGATTGGGACTTGAGTTAGTTGGAGTCTGGTCACTGCAGAGAAAAGATTTCTTGCTAGAGGCACTGAAGGATGGAACTGTGACTCTTGGGACTGAACCTATTTCTGGGAGAGAACTCACTGGCACAGATTGCTTCACATACACTTCAAACTTGCCACCCAGAATCCAAGAAAGGTACCACAGTGCCAAAATTTGATTAAGGTTGCTGTGATACATCAATCATGACCACCAGTGCCATGACAGTACCTCTTAACCATTCTCCTGAATTTACCACAATTGATCTTCAGGTTATATCTCTACATCCTCCTGAAGGATACAGGGATAGAACATCTCTCATTGTTCAGTTTTGTTTACCTTTGAATATGCTACACACTAAGATCATGTCCACTCTCATCCTTCTTTTCCCTAGGGTGAACATGTTAATAGCATCTAGTTTCTCATATAGCTTTTGTTGCCCATACTTCTGATAATTTCAGTTGCTCTGTGTTGCACCCACTTGAGTGCCTAAATATCTGTTTTGTGTTACCTAGATGAAATCTGCATGTGGTACTATAGATGGGGCCTGAACTGGGCCTTAAGTGGTAGGATTATGTTCTGTGATCTGCTGTGCCCTCCCCTTCCCTGATGAATCATTATATTCTGCATAATCTCTTCACAGTGAGTATGCACAACTTGTCATGCTTCAGCCACTCTTCTATTACATCATCCACATACTTTTCTTTCTCTACTGCAGCAAGAGGAGTTCAACATGATGTGTAGGAACCACCTCAGTTTATTTCAACACAAAAGTAACACTTTGCTTTTGGCTACATTGACTTTGAGGTTCCACTATTCAGACCAACTGTACTGCTTTTGAGGTTTTCCTGATGTTTGTTCCCATCCTTCAATGATTGGGAGCTCACCTCCTTGGCTAGCTTGGTGTCATTCAAGAACTCATGTAGCCTGCTGGAGACTCCATCTTCCAGATTGTTGATTAAAAAGTTGAAGAGAAAATACCTCAACATTAATCCCTAAGGTACGACACTGAGTACCCTTCTCCACCCAGAGTGGCGCCCATCATCTCCCCCCACTTTCTGCCCCAAGCCAGTTAGCAGTCCTCCTTGTGCATGTTTTCTGTACCCTGCACTGGTTAATTCCTGAGAAATTTGTCATATGTCACAGTGCTGTATCAAAAGACTTTCTGATACCTAAATAGGCTGTGTTCAAACCCTCCCTTTGTCCACATTTCCATGTCACCTTCTCAATGAATGGTATATAATTGGTTTGGCATGATCTATCCCTCATGAGCAATGGGTTAGGGGGCAAAAGGAGCAAGAGGTTTGGCTTTAACCAAGTGCTTCATGTTTCTGTTATTGATGATGATCTCCAGGACCATGCCTACCATCAATGCAGGCTGTGCAGCCTGTAGTTACCTGGGTCCAGCCTTGCTCCCTTCTTGAAGATGCGATTACACTGGCCACTGTCCAGTACTCTTGCACCACACATATTTAGTTTACTTAGTTTTTGTTGATCGGGAAATGAGGGCTAGACAATTCTTCCTATTTTAAACCTCATCCCAGGGGAAGGGGATACAGATGGATGCCAACTGACATTGAATCAGATTAAGCTGTTGGTGGTATTTTTAGTGAATGCAGACAGACTCCTTTAAGATTGTTGCAAGTCATACCACCAATTATTTTTTTTAGCTCTGGTATGATCCTGGTGTGTATACTGTCTGCCTGTTAGGACTTAGCTGGATTATTCTGTGCCATATTGGCAGCTATCAGAGTAGATGTGATGTTAGAGTAAAAGGCAATGTTGTGATACATCTTATATATTGGACCCTCCAAATTAGTCCCTTCCCCCACTAGGGACCTTTTGCTGAATACTGAAGTGAAGTAATTTTAGCCTTCACTTCTTTCTCTCTCAAAGATTCCTCTCCACTTACCCTTATTTTCAAGGGTCCATTTCTCTCCTTTACCTTCCTCCTTGCATTTACAGTATGCACTGTAAACAGTCTTTGGTGTTTCTGCAGTTCCCACTGCTATCCTGACATCATGTCCTCCATTTTCAGTCTTAATTTTAGCTGTGTTATCCCTCAGTACTGCTCTGTACACCTCTCTGGACTAGTAGTAGCCATCTCTTTCCAGAAGTCATAATCCTTTATTCTGTTTAGAATCAGTTGCCTTTGGTCCCTTTTGAGACAGAGGCAATACTGTGGCCCAGTTTTCCTTATTGCTTACAAGTATGGAGACCTACATGTAGCTGTTTCAACTCAAGCAATTTATTCCATGAGCACCACATGTGTTCTGCATTGGCAGCCTTATGCCACTGCTTCAGGAACTTGGATACCAGATCCATCATCACCTGTAATTTTAAAGAGTTGGGTATTAGTGGCTCTAGTCTAACTAGCTTGTTCTGTCACCAGGGAGAACTTTACCTAATACTGATCTTTGCCACCCACTTGCTCCTCAACTTTTACTCTGTGAATGTCCCCATCCTCTATACTGAGAACAGGTCATGGGTAGCTTCAGAATTACTAATATCCTGTTGAACATGATGCTGCAGGAAGCATCCCTTGAAGGATATCAACAAATTAGTCTCAGCCCTGTTGTTAGCCCTGTCAAGATACCAATATATGCCTAGGAGACTGAAGTCCTCCAGTCTTGCCCAAGTCATCTATGATTGTGAATTTGCTTCCAACCTTAATGTAAGAATGTCATAAATGTCCACTTTTTTGTGATTTTCTTTTTCTACTTTAATCTCTGTATTATTTTTGAGGCAGTTTGTGTATATATATATATATATATATATATATATATACACACACACACACACACACATACACGTATGAAAACATAGAATCTGTTGGCAGATAAGGACCATACAGCCCATCTAGTCTGTCCATTTCCCTACTCACTGCTGCAGCCCCAGATGCTATTTGATCTGTGGTTCTTCTGCTGTGCACATCTCCAGGGTACCCTAATGTTTATCCATTGCACTCTTGAACCTCCATATTGTTTTTGCTTCCATCACTTCTGCTGGAAGGCTGTTCCACTGCTCTACCACTCTTTCAGTGAAAAAATATATTTATAATGATAGGATAATGCAAGCGATATATCTTTTTCACATATTCAAACTTGTGCAAGTAACTCTTTGAGGCTTAGAGTGGAGAGTTAGTGGTCCGAACAAAATTGAGATGTGATTTCACTCATTGAAATGGCTGAGAGGTAGATTGTTTTGGAAGGAAATCAAATTAAGGGAATTGTTTTACTTTTAGAGTTTTAGCAGCAAATATCTGGAATAAATTTCAAAAAATTATTGAAGCTTAATTCATATGTTTCTTTGCCAAAATGTAGCTCATTAATTTATCAGTCTACAACCATTAAGAATGATTTTGGTGAAGTTATTTCTTTTTTCTTCAGACGCCATTTTCATATAACTATGTCGCTACTTGTATGTGACATTATTGCCATTTTTTGTTAGAAATGTATTGATAATTTTCATGTTTTTAACACTATTGATTTCTATGTCTCTTAGAAAGCAGTTTTAAAAGTGCCATGGCTAAATGTGCTTTATTAATAAAAAAAATGAAATTAAACAGCTTAATCTGGTTCAAGGTCAGTTGGCATTCATCTGTATCCCCCTTCCCCGGGTCGTGCCTGAAGATAGGCAGGATTTGTCTAGTGCACTTACCGGTCAACAAAAACTAAATAAACTAAATCAAATTTCAAAATGGTTGTTTAAACACCATAAGAATGCATTCATGGAAAGTAATTACTGTATGTCACAGGACATACATCACAGACATATCTGTCAGTGTTTCAGAATAACAAATGTTAGACATTTTATTATGTTGGGAAAAGAAACCGATATGGTATATGAGTTGTGCCTGGAAGTGAGTCTCTGCCCAGTTCACTATTCCTAGTCACCAATATTCAAATAAATACATACATGCATAAGCAAACACATAAATAAAAGCAAACATACATATAAATAAATTGGCATATTCTACCATGGGGAGAGATTTTCAAAATACTAAGAAAATACATGTTTTGTGTCATTAATTGTGTTATACTTGAGTAGCAAGGCACTAATAGGAATCTCTGCTTTGTAGTCTCAGTGTATACTGGAGTTTGCCCTTTAAGGGAAAGACCAAGATGTCCTGGTGCACCCCTCCCCTTTACCTGAAGATGGTGTTCTCAGAAGGGGGAAAGGTAAGGGGAAGGACAGGTGAAGACAGAACAAGAGGTAGGCAACAGGAAGGCGATGGGATAAAAGAGGTACATAAGGGGCAGCACAGTGGTGGTTCAGCCACTTTTGCTGAAGTTTTGATCTATGTTGAAACTACAGCATGTCGGATTGTCATATTGATTGTGGGAGCAGAGGTTTAGCACCAGGGTAGAAAAGTAAGGAAAAACGAACAACTATGCTAGTTTGGAGATGTAAAAAAAAAAAAAAGCTTTGTTTTTTTCTTGTTTTTAATAGAGAAAAATATATGGATAGCAATATGTGAGAGAGAGAGGGGCTGTTTAAAATCAGAGGGACAGGATGCAATCCTGGTTGAGAATTAATAAAAAAAAAAATGTTTGTGGTTCATTTGCAAGTACAGCGATAGCAAGGCATGAGATGGAACAAAATGTGAAGCCCTAAAGAGGGGTAGCTGGTTGTGTTGGGCCTTGTCCAGAGGAAGCTGAGTGAGTTTTGTGCTATATGACTGGAAGAGATTGAGCAGCATGCAGTGGTGTTTGGTTGGTGGTGGCCTAGCGAGGAAAGCTGCTGGAGAGCATGGTTTGGGGGGAGAGTGAGCTTTTTAAAATGGAGCTGTATTTTATGGCACAGGATTAGAAGGGACTGAGCAGCATGCTGTGGTGTTTGGCCGGTGGAGCCCTGGTGAGGAAAGCGGTGGAAGAATGTTGTCTGGGGTAGAACAAGTGATGTGAGATGAGGGACAAGGCTACAGCATGAGCGCTTGCCTAGAAGGGTCTGTTTTAAAAAAATATATATATATAATAATAAGACAGCATGAAGGCCTAATATTTGAGCTGGCACTATGCTAATTTATCTGGAAAAGAGGAATAGGATGGTAGGTAAGAGGCCCGATGGAAAGGGCTAGCATGTGGCCAACACAGAAGGCCACATGGCGTGACGTCACATGCTGTGGCGTAGGCCATGAGGCAAGCAGATTCCTGGTTTAGGACGGAACAAGTAGTGGCCAATGGAAGCTGTAGCTTGAAAGGGGTGCTGCACTAAGGCATCAGGTAGGGGGAACCTGTGGGCTATGAGTATACAAGGAAGAGACAAAGGCTGGAGGCATAGTTGGATGGGCTAAGCACCATGCAACCACGTGGCGTGACATCACATGCCCTGAGGACCAAGTGAGAAAAGGGCACAGACAAAAGGGGCTTGTGGGGAATGGGGGTGGGCTTATAAAAGGAGGGAAAGGGAGAAACAGGGTCCAGTATGGAGGGGGCAGCTGCAGACTGGTGGTGGATACCCATGGGGGACAGCAGAAGCTGAGGAGACAGTGGGTGGATAGGCCGAGAAGCCACGTTGAATGAGCCAAGGAATAAGAGAGCACAGAAGAGAGGATTGGACAGGTCCAGAGTGGCTGGGAGTGGGACAGAGGCCCCAAGGAGGAAGTGGGAATAAAAGGCCTAGGCGACCTTGAGGTCAGCGACAACATGGGGGGTTCCAAACAAAATCCATAATGCCTCAAAGAGGGGAGATTTAAAGGTGAATTGAAACCAAGACAGGCCTGAAGGGAAGGGAACCTATCATAGGAGGCCCAGGGCCATGGTGAGTCAGGCAACAGAGATGAATAAAATCAGGGTTGTTCAAGGGTTAGGTAACAGGGGACAAAAGGGGAGGCTTCGTTAGGTGGAGAAAGAGACCGGATGGCCCGGATTGGGTGGCGGGACACCAACTGCTGCCATCAGGGTGCAGCAGGCCATATGATAGACTTAAGAAAAAGAGGCAGCTGGAGCATACACAGGGCTGTTTTCTACACACAACAATGGGAGCAAGGGAAAAGAAAAGTGAGCCTAGCTATAGAAATGATTAGTTATAATAGAAGATTAATTAAAACTTTTTGTCAGTTGTCTCCACAGCTTTTCACAGGAAAACAAGGGAAAATGCACCAAAAAAGAACAGGTCATTGAAAGGGGGATGCCTACAAGGTGATAGTGGAGCTGGTAGAGAAAGCAAACAGAATGTGGCAGATAATGGAAGATGAGTAACCAGGGAGATTCGGGGATAAGTGGAAGGTGGGGAAGGAAAAAGGGGGCAGAGGGAAATGGCCAGCAGGGAGGCCACACAGCCCTACCAGGGTTCAGCCACCACCAGTGGTACCTCCCAGAGTGGCTATCTTAGTACCTCCGCAGCCCTATGACCCTGCCCCACCAATACCTCCCCCAAACCAGGTGGGGGGGTTCCCGGTGGAACCCAGACTGGATCCCTAGAGCACAATGGTTCCTCTGTAACCATTAGTACAACCAACCATTCAGCCACAGGGGGACATACCAGGGCATCATGAGGACAGCAGGCCACAGGCAGCTGACAGGGCCACAGGTAATGTACCTGGTTCAGTAGAAGAAAGCATCAAAGTATACATAGGCCAAATTATTTTGTCATTCAGGACAGGGGGGGTTGGGCCAGATGGAGTCAACACTGGCAGAGATTAGGTCGGATACAGAGACGACAAAGGAAGGCAAGAAAGAGTACAGGAAAAGGAACAAGGGAGATAGGAACTCCAGGAATGAGACTAGGGGAACACATACTGCTGGCCACAAAAGAGAAAATATGGAAGGGGGAGCACGTAGACATTTTTGCGTTAGTAAGCTGGGAAGCGGCAGCAAAATAAGATGAAACTGACAATATAGGGAAGAGTGAGATAGTCTTGTTAGGTAAGAAAGAGCACACATTTACTAAATAGAAGACTTGGGATGGATGATTTGTAGGTTTTGCCACATAGTCAGCTATAGTGCTGGAGAAGAAACCAGAGCTGGGCATGCCACTCATCATGTACTCCCCTGATAATAAGGCAGGCAAAGGCAAAAGGAGGAGTGGGGTGGATATTCTATGATGAATTCTTCTGGCAAAGGATGGCAACATATGGGGATATAAGATGGGACATGAAACAATTAGATTTGTGGACAGACTATGTAACCGATCAGTACCACACTGGAGGAAGAGATGGGAAAGAGGGGCGGGGCACCCCAGAAGTGTTGTTGGGGTTACAATAGGGCATTTTGTTCCTGGCCACAATGCCACTTTCAGCACACATGCTCAAAATGTGGGGGAACACACCCAGTGAGCAGATGCAGAATTACATGGGCGCAAGGGGTCCAAGGGGCCCAAGGGGCAAGGGGGCAAGGAACAGGTCAACAGTTTTTTCGAGAAGGGCAAGGATATAGGGGGCAGTCATGGAATAGAGGGGGGAGAAGCAGAGGGCATGCAGGAAGAAGGAGTCAGATTTACTGACTGCAAGGACCAAGAAAGGGGAGGAGGGGCATGGTAAAAAATGAAGGGAAGATGGAAGGAGAGCAATTTCAGGAAGCAAGATCTCCCATCAAGATAGAACCATGAGAAAACTGGTTAGAAAGATACCCAGATAGAAAGGTGGTGGAGTCAATTAAGAAAGAGTTTCGGACAGGTTTTCCATAACAGTGTGAAGGCCTGAGGCGAGCGAGAGAGACAAACAATCTGAGCTCAGTTAAAGGGAAAGGGGACATTTTAAGACAGAAAATAGGGAAGGAAAAGGCCGCTGGTAGGGTAGAAGGGTCATATGCTACCCCCCCCCATTGCAGAATATGAGAATTTCTCCATTGGCTTTGGTCCCCAAAAAACAGCAGGGAGAATACAGGGTGATTCACCACCTGTCATTTCCAGAAGGGGACTCGGTGAATGATTTCATAAGCGAGTAACATAGTAAAGTGACATATGCCACATTTGAAGAGGCTTTGCAGATTATCTGAGTGACTATGGATGCTTGGATGGCCCAAATGGATATAGAGTCCACCTTCAGATTGCTTCCAGTTGAGAGGGAAGATTGGGACCTATTGGGCTTTAAGATAGAAGATCAGTACTATTTTGACAAAGCAATACCCATGCAATGTTCCATAGCATGTACTACATCTGAAGCATTTAGCACCTGCTTGCAGTGGATATTTCAGGAGAAAACCAGACACAAGGTGGTTATACACTATCAGGATGATTTCCTTTTAATAGGAAGTGGGAGGAGAGAGACAGAAAACATTTTAGCCAGTTTTCATGACTTGTGTAGAGAGAAAGGGGTTCCATAGGCACCAGAAAAATTGAAGGTCTCTGTGCCAGGTGCTAGAATTCCTGGGCATTGAGATAGATGCCCAGAGGGAGATCTTTAGATTGCTTGATGGCAAAGTGGAAAAACTGAAGGAACTGATTCAAATACACACAAGTAGGAGAAGGGTGCAATTAAAAAAGGTGCAGCAGGTCTTGGGCCATCTGAATTCCACATGCAGGGCAATTAGACCTGGCAGGGCTTTCACAAAAAGGCTTGCAAGGGTTACAGTGGGAGTTTCCAGACCACACCACTGGGTAGACATTACAAAGGGAGATAAGGATGACTTCAGGGTGTGGGAGGAGTTCCTCAGCACCCATAATGGCTGTTCCTTTTGGCAAGAGGAGTAGGTGTATAACATGGATCTCAAACTATCTACAGATGCGGCGGAGGGTTAGGTATGGGGGTATCTGAGGGGAAGATTCATTCATGGAACCATGGCCTACAGAATGGATAAGGGACGGGAAGGTAAAAGACATCACACTGTTGGATATCATGCCCATTTGGGCCTGCACCTTGGTGTGGGAAGAGGAACTATGGAATCAGAAGGTTACATTTTGGTATGATAATAAGGCAGTGGTAGAAGTCTTAAACAACAGGGAGCCAGGTCAGAGACGGTCATGTAGGTTTTGAGACAGTTAGTGTTAAAGGCCTTGCAATTGAATGTGTCATTCAGGGCCAAGCACATAGAAGGGGCTAAAAATATCCTAGCTGACAGCCTTTTCCATCTGCAGCTGGATCATTTCTGGATGCTGGCACCAAGAGCAGAGGATCGAAAAATGGCCATACCATTGAACATCTGGTACATTTGCAAGAGGGAACAGAAATGCTGTTTCACAACTCATGGGCACCACAGACCTTGAGAGCCTATGAAGGGGCTTGGCGGGTGTTCCAAGCATTCAGGGAAGCACACCACATGGAGGTAAGTAGGCCACTTATGGAGGAACAGTTAGGGAAGTTCACAGTAGATCAATGGCAGAGAGGAACAGCTCACAACATGATGGGGTTATATCTTGTGGGGACTAGTTTAGTTTGCAGCCTAAAGAAATGGAAGGACCCAAAGAAGTCAATGTTGTTTAGGAGAATGATGCAGGGATGGGGTAGGTTGAAACAGAGACCAACAGTTAGTAGACGACCAATAGGGGAGCAGTGTCTTGAGAAACTAAAGGGGTACTACCAGTAATTTGCAGATCCAAAGATGAGGCACAGTTATTTCACATGATTTATCTAGTAATGATTTCAGGGGCCGTGAGAGTGAGTGAGGCTTTGGGACATGACAGGAAGGATGAAGGGGGGTGGACTGGGAAGACATAAGCTGGGGGATAGAAGACATGCAAATCATAATTAAGAATTCAAAAACAGATCAAAGGGTAAGGGTTGTACTGTAACCCTGAAGGCTCATGTCGACGGCACAATGTGCCCAGTAAAGGCTTTGTTTGCTTAAGCTACAGAGTATGGGTGTAGGAAAGGGAGATTATTTGTGCATGGAGATGGGAAAAAGGTCACAAGTCATCAAGTCATGGCCATGCTCAAGAAAGGCATGCAACTCCTTGATGGGGATCCAGGTAATTACTCATCTTACTCCTTTTTAATAGGGGCTGCTTCACAGTGGGCAGTAGCAGGGGAGATGGTGACTAATATGTTGGAGAAGGGGTGCTGGTGGTCTGCCAGCAACAAGAGGTACATTTGAGCATTTCAGTATGGAGACTAACGTATTGCCTGTGTTTTGTTTTTTCAGGAATGGAACCACACTGGAGGGGAGGGGGGACATATAGATGGGTGCTATGGGAAAGGAGCTATGACCATGTTTAAGATATATATTTTGCTTAAATCCTATAGGAAGAGGGAGGATCATAATAGTATGGATCTGCGGTCACTCCTACATTTATTTGGCAGAAAAGAGAGCTGAGAAAAAGGCTGGGGGGGAAACAGTTGTACCAGGATGTGAGAAAATGTAGGTTGGTTTGGTGTGGCATCCAAGAGATGAGATGGGCACAGCTGCTTCTAACCCTGAAGGAAATGAAAGCGCGCAGCAACCCATTCCAGATTTAATCATTTTACACCTAGAGGGTAATGACATTGTGGGAAAGCTATGGGTGGACACATATATGCAAGTGAAAAGGGATTAGAGAAGATACAGCAGTGGTGACTGGTGTAAGCCTTGCTTGGTCAGACATGATCCCAGTGAGGGTATGGAGACATCAACACAGTCATGTAGATTTAGATAGGGCCAGGAGGAAGATAACTAGAAGGGTGAGAATACTGATAGGAAATATGGGGGGGCATGTAATACTGCGAGGGGTGGAGGAATGGGTAGAGGAGTTCTATAGGTCAGATGGAGTGCATCTGTCAGAGCTAGATATAGATATGTTTAATATAGAAATTATGGGTTTTATAGAAGCATGGAGGAGACAGGCAGGAAAATACAAAATAAATACCCTGGGGGGGAAGCCAGTCATACAATGCAAGCTGGAGACTGGTTAATGGGGAAAAGGGGAGGAGGAAGGAGGGGAGGAGTGAAGGAAAAAGGAATATGATGAAATGAAGAAGCTGAAGGAGAAAAAGCGATCTCGGTTCTCACCATTACCTACCAGGAAAAGAGAAGAAGAAGGCACCCAGGTTTTCACCTGTGGAAGTAAGAAGAGGAAGAAAGAGGGATGATCAGAGATTGATATATGGATGCAATAAAATACAATTGTGAATGAGACAATAATAAATGATGATGGGATTGTAAAATGGAATCATGATATAATAAATTAATTGCCAGTCTGAGCACAACAACATACAGATGGTTTTGTCTTTTGTGGGGAGAAAGGGGGGAAACTGGGACAATGGAGTTTGTCCTTTAATGGGCATACCAAGTTGTCCTGGTACACCCCTTCCCTTTTCCTGAAGATGGTGTGCTCAGCGATGGAGAGGGGAAGGTAAGGGGAGGAACAGGTGAAAACAGAACAAGAGGTAGGCAACAGGAAATGGAGGGGCTAAAGGAGGTACATAAGGGGCAGCACAGTGGTGGTTCAGGTACTTTTGCTGAAGTTATTTTCCCTCCCACCCAGCCATAAACTGTAGAGCATGAGATGAAAGTAAAATGTTGACTGTACGGTCTGACAGAGGTAGATGATAGAGTTTGTACACTAGGACGGTTTAATGATCTTTCAAAGGTGGATGGCAGAGATGAAGGGAAAAGGGGGTAGGAGGGGATGGGGAAGGAAAAAGGAATATAATGCAATGAAGAAGAAGCTGAAGGAGAAAAATTGGTCTCGGTTCTCATCGTTACAAACCAGGAAAAGAGAAGAAGAAGGCACCCAGGTTTTCACCTGGGGGAATGGGAAGAGGAAGAATGAAGGATGAGCACAGATTGATATATGGATACAATAAAATACAATTGTGAAAGAGACAATAATAAATGATGACGATGGATTGTAAAATGGAATTATGATATAATAAATTAATTACCAGTCTGGGCACAACAACATACAAATGGTTTTGTCTTTTGTGGGGGGAAGGGGGGGGATCCGCTACAATGGAAAACAGTTAATCGCCAATGTAGGGCAGAGATAAAATTGGAGGTGTTCCTCCAAATGTGGGACAATTGCAAGGTAGGCTGATAAGACAGCAGAAAATGACTTTCTCTAAAATACAATGTACAATGTACTTATGTATTCCAAAAAAGAAAGTGGTCCAGCACAGCCAACCTCGGTATAAAGATAATAATATTATTGAAGGAGGAGCCTGAACCAATTATGTGCTAAGTAGACTCTATTACTAAACTGGTAGCACATAGGCCCACTTACCCATATGTGTCAAATTATTTTTATTTGCATAAATATATTCCAAGATACAGTCTATATATGTTCAAATGTTTTGGAATAATCCTTCATCAGTGCAAAACTTCATCTAAATCCATACAATAAAACTATAATTAACAAATTGGATAGTTTTTTAAATCAAAGAAAAACTTCTTATAAAGACTATTTTCAAAAGCAAATTAATTATCATCCATGCTCACCTATAATATTCAGACTGTTATGCTCCACTTGGATGTCCACAATCATTTGCTATAGATGCTGTAATCAAATATGTTTATGTTCTTATTATATTCATTCCTTCTAATAGTGTTTTATAATGTGTACCCAGAAATGTCAGAGAAAACTTTCAAAAAAATCTTTCAAAAAATCTTTTCTTCATATCTGTTATTTTACTTCTTTTCTTGTTACAACATCTTGTTGCTCTCTCTTTTTCATTTATTTGCATAAATCAGCTGAATAAATAAAATTTATTTAATGTAAGTATCACCACTTCCAAGTTAATGGTGTACATTCATTAAAGGTCTGAGTTGTTTGTCTGTGGAACAAACTTTACCTTAATAAATTGATTCGTCTTTTATGTTTACTTATTTTTCAAAAAGCTGCCTCAGTTAAAGTTTTCTATAACATAAATTAAAAACAACCACTTGAACTCAGTGTGTGCACACATTACTATACATCATATACAGCCTCCAATGTAAAAATGCTGCCCAAGTACATAATATTCACTTTTACTCACTCAATATATCGGGCAGAACATGGTGCGGCCTCCTGCTCTCTCTACTGGGTGGTGACATACCCGGTCTGCTCACTGACATGTAACTGAGAGAAGGAAAAAGGAAAAAATGGATTTACAAGAGTAAAAAGGGACAGAGATACATAAGAGAACAATTCCAAGGTGAGAATTAAGGGGGCAGTAAAATTTAGTTTACATGTAACTGAGAGAAGAAAAAGGAAAACATAGATTTTGTATAACTATATAGAAAAAAAGATTCATGACCTTTTTGACCTTCCATTGTGTCAGGTCTAGACTGGAGCAATAAATCAAAGTAAAAATAAAAAAAACATTTTTGAGTTTATTGAGAATGTGTACAGAAGGGCACCTGCTTGATGACATAGTCTTATTATATGTCCAAATTAGAGTATGAATTAATATAGGTGTTCCTTTGGTACAATTATATACACAAACAGATTCATGATCTTTTGACCTTCCATCATGTCAGGTCTTGACTGGAGTAATAAATCAAAGTAAAAAACTATTTTGAGTTTATTGAGAATGTGTAAAGAAGGCCACAGGCTGGATGTCATAGTCTTAACACATGTCCAAATCAGAGTATGAATTAATATAGGTGGTCCTTTGTGATCATATGACCTTGTGACCTTTTATATATATATATATATATATATATATATATATATATATATATATATATTAAGATTTAGCAATGTCACTCATTATCTGATGATTGGATTTTTATCGTAGGCATATATATATATATTTTATAGCAGGACATTAGAAACGAAATGAATGTTTTGAGTTCCAACCCCCTCCATTATAACATCTGTTGCAGCCTTTCACCCCTATTCACAGCTCTTGTAGGGCTAAAAAATACAATAATAAGGGGACAAGCACTTAGAGACACTGTAGTAGAGACTACCAGACATTGATTTATTGCCTATATGGGGAATAATTGTGGCAAGAAGTGATTCTAGTTTGTACAAAATGTATATATAGTCTAACATGAGCACATAGTAAAATAGAACCGTAGAACTAAGACAACACAGTAAAAACATTTTGCAAGTGGGATACCTAGTCTGCCACTAGGTGCTGCACAAAAAGAACAAGAGAATCTTCTCAGCAGGTCAGGTGCAAGAGCGAGTGCACTTATTGTGAGACTATTTCCTGGTCCCACAATGACGTGCATTGCAATGTGCCCAATTCCTAGCTTGATAAGTATTTAATCAGTGAGCAGAGTGGGCATGTCATCTCCCCATAGAGAGAGCACGAGGTCGTGCCACGCTCTGCCTGATATATTGAGTGAGTAAAGAGAATATTTTGTACTTGGGCAACATTTTACATTGGAGGCTGTATAGGATGTATAGCAATGTGTGCACACACTGAGTTCAAGTGGTTGTTTTTAATTTATGTTATAGAAAACGTTAACTGAGGTTAATCTTTTTGAGAAAAGCAAACATAAAAGGCAAATCAATTTATTAAAGTAAAGTCTGTTCAACAGACAAACAACTCAGAGCTTTAATGAATATGCACCATTAACTTGGAAGTGGTGATACTTACATTATATAAATTGCATTTATTCAGCTGGTTTATGCAAATATCCGAATAAGAGAGAGCAACAAGATGTTGTAACAAGAAAAGAAGTAAAATAACAGGCGGGTATGCAGAAAAGATTTTTTTTGAAAGATTTCTCTGACATATCTGGGTACATTTTATTATAAAACACTATTAGAAGGAATGAATATAATAAGAACATAAACTTATTTGATTACAGCATCTATAGCAAATGATTGTGGACATCCAAGTGAAGCTTAATAGTCTGAATATTATGGGTGAGCATGGATGCTAATTAATTTGCTTTTGAAAATATTCTTTATAAGAAGCTTTTCTTTGATTTAAAAAACTATCCAGTTTGTTAATTATAGTTTTATTTTATGGATTTAGATACAGTTTTGCACTGATAAAGGATTATTCCAAAACATTTGCACATATGTGGAATGTATCTTGGAATATATTTATGCAAATAAAAATAATGTATTTGATGTTCCAGGACTAGAGGGCATGGGATGAAGTTGGAGGGAGGATGATTTAGAGGAAATGTGAGGAAGAATTTCTTCACAGAATGGGTGGTTGACAAGTGGAACACCCTGCCAGAGGAAGTGGTGGGGGCTGAAACAATCATGGGATTTAACAATGCATGGGATAGACATAAAGGAATTCTGGAGGTCAGGGGTAAGGGGCAACAGACTTCTAGGAAAACATAAACTGAACTTACAAGCTCAAATGGGCAGACTGGGTGGGCCATAGGCCTTTTTCTGCCGACACTGTCTATGTATCTATGCATCTATGTACATATGGGTGAGTGGGCCTATGTGATACCAATTTAGCAAAGCAATGTACTGTACTTATGTACCATTAACTGAACTACAATTTATCTCTGAAATATAATATCTAATGACTTGATCCTACCAACAGTGTTGGGCTACTATTGCTGCAGTGGCAGGAGAAAAGGATCTCTGTGCATATTACACATAATACACTCTTCAGCGTTGCTGTGCAAATATATTCATGAAATAACTGTTTCTGGGAACTTTCTCTCCTTTGATTGATTCTGTAACATATTGCAATGTTGTAGTAAATCTACAATCCTCCATAGACTCAAAGGATCTGCACAGTGCTCCTGGATTCACAAGGGTAAATTCCAGCTGAAAGGTAACCACTTGGTGCACCAGTTACCATTGTGATTGACATGTGAACCCAGTTCCATGGAACTTCTGTAACTGTTTCTCCTAGGTCTGTGGAATTTTACATGGTCACAGTGGTGTCAAATTTCAGATTTATACAATTCCACACACCCCTATCAGTAACTTTCTCTTTTGCCATATTGCTTCTTATAGTCTTACATAAAATTTTAAAACAACTGGACTTGATGTTTGAAAAGATTAAGATCTTGAGTCTTATTTTCAAATATTGTACCCATTGCACATGGAATGAAATGCAGGCTAAGATAATGTCACCCACCTAATGTATAATTCAGTCATAAAGGGTTTGTTTTAAACATCTTTAATCTAAGGAGGGGCATTTATTTTCCTCATAAAGTTTTTTTTTGTAAACTTTCCATCCACTGAGAAGACTTTTTTGTAAAGTGTTTGGAGAGGATGAAAACTATGTTTCATGTTTCCTTATCTTAGAAAAAGCCTGTGGCACTGGTTTACTTGGCTGCAGTTCATGATTTTTTAGTGTATTTTAAGTGGTTTTAGGAATTGTGGAGGCCTTGCCATTTCTACAGTAAGCACCAGCAAAGATATCAATAATAGTCTATATGCATGTACTGAAAAAATGTGTTAACATCTGACTCAATGTTTTAATTTAAAATATTTATATTTGCTTTAATGCTTCTGTATCACAAATGAAACTATTCACCAATCATAATTCTCTGTCTCAAGTAAAGTTCTATGATGCATTTGATAAATTCAGATATTGTGTTTCTCTGTACTATCCAGGAATTCAGCTCTTAATTACATTGTTTCAGACAGCTAGACACAAAGGGCCAGATATTCAAAGCTTTGCGCCGGGCAAAAAACGTTTGCGCGGGTTTAGCGCGGGATTAGTGTGGGTCTGCTATATTCAAAAGGCTGAATAGTGCAGGCAAGCTGCATTAGCGCAAGGCAAACAATAATTATATGCAAGGCGCAAAGTGAACAGGAATACAGGTGCAATGAGATATTCAGCGACTAGCGCCATGCTAAGTTGTTTAGCGCGACTTAGCGAGACCCATAGCGCGGTACAAATTACCGCCCAGGAAAAGCTGGTCTTAACCCTGGGCAAACAGCTTTGCATGCTTTGCACAGTGCTATCTCATCATTAGCGCAGCTTGCACGGCCCTAACATACCAGTATGACACTTAGAAACTGCCAGACATGGAGGACACATGCTGCTCACTGATGGCACCACCATGATGCCATCAGCTGCCACCAGTCCAAGCCAAGCACAGACAGTGATGGGTGATCTGACCCACAGGGGACAGCATGGTAGTGTGGCCATATAGCACACACCTGCAGACCATACGTATGTGGTGTGTAACAGATGCCAGCACACACATGCAGCACTGTGGGCATGGTGGCCAGTGAGGGGAGGGTGTATGGGTGGCCAGACCTCACCACAGCCCACGTGTAGCCACAAGGCTGGGACACATCACTCAGTACACATGGGCCAGTAGTGGGATTACTCCACCACCTGTGTGCCTGTCGGATCCTACATGCCCCCTGAGCCACCTACCACACAACTGTACAGATGTCACAGCACACACTGCCAGCCATGTACATGACACTGTGTGCATCCCATGTCACAGGTGCAGCATCTGTGGATCACACAACAGCGTGATAGTACTATCCACTGTCAGTAATTACCTGCAAGCTGTGCCTGGCACTGTGTACAGTGCAGTGGTCATCACTGCCCTACATACCATAGGCAGTGTCGTGTCCCTCACACTACCAGCCCTCTTGCTACTATAGTGTCTGCTGTGCACTGTAGCATGACTTACAGTGTGAATGTTGCATGCAGCACTACCACCACCTGTGCCTATACAGTGTTGTCCCCTGGGGTACAATATGCTATGCTGTGCTGTACTGTTCACAAGAAGCCTGCAGCTATCATCATGCACTGCCTGACTGACCTACAGGTGGAGCTGCGGTTGGACCTGGCCAGCCCCTGTACCTCCAGACTGACCTACAGGTGGAGCTGTGGGACCCTGCAGTAACACTGTGCAAACTGCATGCAAATCAGGGCATGATTAGATACTAATGTGGCTGTTTGCCCACAGATGATCTAAGTAGGCTCATTTGTATGTCACTTTTGAATATGGCAAAGTTTAGCAGGGGGCTAGTGTGTTTACACCGGGCAATCCGCTTAGCTCCACTCTAAAGCTGCGCTTACGTGTCAGTGCGGTGCTAACAGTTCAGGGAATATTATACAGTTTTGATCACTGTTTTTTCATGTGTGCTGCTGCCTGCAGCTGTACTGGGTCCCTGCTTTTGCCAGAAAACACATTGGCCACATAGTTCCTCTCTACCTACCCTCACGTTTCTGTGCACTGTGTTGTTGTTGTGGATTGCACTTCCTGGTTGCTGTATTCAGTGCTGTCTTATTCCAGGGCTACGTTTGCCCTGCACTCCCAGCCCAGTTTGCACGGCCTCATTCCCATGCTATATTCAGAAGCTGTTTGCCCTGGGCTATTCCTTTTGAATATAGCTTGCTTTGTGCTCCAGGTTAAGTTTGCACACCAGGCAGTGCTAATTTAGCCCAGGGGCAAACCTTTGAATATCTGGCCCTATGTGATCAAAGTTTACCTCTGCCATTTACTTTAGCCTTTACCTTTACTGAGCTAGAGGGCTTTTTTGACAGTGAATCCTTAGAATAAGAAATACTGTAATTTTAAAGTTCTTTGGCTGTCTTAAGCTATTCTGAGGATCTCCTATACATGGAATCTGTGCTGATAAATTGAACTATACCTTTTTCCTGAGGTTTCTAACATTTATTTCTGTAAAATTCTATTAAACATTTTCAAAACCCGTTATTACAGTTTCCAATAAAATAAAACGTAAAAGGGAACATTAACTATGTTGTTTACATTTTTCCAATGTAATTAAAAATTTGTTTGGGGCATGTGTAAAACCTGTTGAAAACTCCAGTGCATTGTTTTTGTGGTTACTTTGAGACAGTTCTGTTGTTTTCTTCATATGGGCCCTTTTTAATGTAGCCTTTTCCTTGCAAATATTCATGTTATAATTAGTTTGCAGTTCTAGAACAAAGTGACACTAGATGAGTGGTAGCTATGCATGAAAAGCTTCCCACTACCACTTACCCTGTATAGATGTCACTTGGTTCTGGAAGTTTAAGCTGATTAAAACATTATTATTGGGCCAGATAAGTTGTAACAATAACAACAGACTCCTAAATAAGAAAACAATGGGATTCTTTCAAAAGAAACATACAAAGCAATCACTGGGGTTATGAGACTGCACAAATCCAAATTAAACACTGTATTAAAGAATGTTAACAGAGTTTATGTCCCATTAAGTGAATGCTGATAGCTTGAAAGTAAAATGGAAGATAACCTTATAATTTAAAGTATTGCTCTGTGCAAGCATATAACTATCTATTGTATAGCTCATCTAATGATAAACATTTAAAACCTGCTGCAGTTTATCATATAGTCATAAAAACTAAACTGAGATATAACATCATTTTCAGAAGGTGTTTGAGTCTACATATTGTAAAAACTTGACTGCTGTTGGCAATCATGATAAACTGGTATTTTATTTTGATAAATATGGTATGTTGGTGTTTGCAAGACATCTATCCACTTCAAAAAGTGTGTTCCCTAGCACTATTATTTTTTCTTTGGAATTGTATCTAAAATAAATATTACCTCTTGAATTAGGAAATATGTTCCTTCAACTACAAAATCCAATACTGAAAGACTCATGGCCTCAACTTTTTAATTATGCATTGTGATCAGCATAGCCTAACTGTGTGAATATATGACTGTGCTCATTACTCAGACAGGATGGCATAATTTTCAAAATGTGTTTGTGCTCAGTATGATATCAATGCCTCACCAACTCTTATTGTATAAATGTTAGTAAAGGTACAGATACATTGCTAACATAATAGTGAGCCCCGTAACTTCCAGCAAATAGCAATGCTCAGCCACAGTATGGAGCTCTGAGAAATTATATAGAAATAAAATAATATATTACTGCCCTCGAAAGATAATTGAGGAGTTTGGGCAAAATGGAACTATGAATTGGAGGCACACATTACCTTTAAAGGGGACATGAAAGGTGCCTGAATGTGTTACTTTTAATGTTTCTATTTTCAAAAATGATATTCCTGTCCACTAATGAATCCACTGTTAACTCTACCTGAATAAAAGTTTATGTGAATATCATGTTTTGCTTTATTTTCTGTACTGGGTCACCTTCAACAAAATTCTCTTTCTAGGAACTGAGATGTTTTCTATGTTACAGTATGACTTGAGAACTCTGACGATGGGCTGTTGACTTACAGTATCAATACGGTGCTCAGAGTTCTAAATCCATGCAGCAATAAAGGCAACACTCCCAATTCCTGGCTCCATGAAGGAAACTACAGAGAAAGGTGTCCATAAAACTGAAAAGAATACCAAACACAGTTTTTACAACAATATTTATTCATACATAGTTTAATCTGGGTCATTTGGTGGCATATATATAATTTGTGAAGAAAAGGAGTAATGGCACTGAAAAGTATTGAAAATGATTGGTTCACTTGTGATTTTCTGACCAGAATGATGTATGTTGTTCTGTTAAATGAGAATAGACCATATTGGCAATCTTTTTCATCAAGTGAAAACACTTTGAAATTCTGCAAAATATACTGTAAATGGATGCTCTTAAAATAATTTCTTGTCAATGTTGTTATACTGTTTCAGAAATATAACAAATCTTGACTCTAAACTAACTCCTAACTGACATTTAAATGTGTTCATCTATATATATTCTTCCTATGCTTCATAAAGTGTCAACTTTCCACTGATTGTAGTATGTCTTTTGTGGCCCTACACATTAAAATCTCCGAAGCAGCTTTTAAAAAGCAAGTCAGTTATGTCAGTAAAACGTTTATCCTGGAACATTGTTCAGTAAAGTGATAGGAAACAATGTTACATGAATCTACAGCATATGTGTGGCTAGTAAATCATGTGGGACTAGCCATCACAGTTTAAAGCTTGAGAAACACAAGTGTATAGTAAATTTGATCATGAAAATGGTGGCACACAATATACATAAATAACAACACAGTGTAGGAAAGTGCGCACAGGGACCATGGTGCTAAATGAGTAAGAAACATGATTAAACAACTTTTGAAACTTGGGCATTCGCAACCATGTAAAATAACACAAGGCTGAACAAAATACTTTTTAAATGTTTATTACATGATAAAAGATGACAGACATTAAAAATGCTGGCCTAGCCTGACATGTTTCAGATCAAAATCCTTTATCAAAGGCTAAAGCCAATCCAGCCACATATTCCTTCTAATCACCTAACACACATGGGACCCAATTCCAAAATGACTTACACATGGAGCAAGGTGCTTTACGCCAGACCCAATGGCATAAATCACACCTTGCACCATGCATTCAGCAAGTTGGTATTCCAAGTTGTGGCATGTGCCATGCTGCATGTGGGTTGTGCCAAAGGTGGGCTATGATACCCATTACACACGCAACCTGCTGCAGCATGGTGCAAGGTTGGGTTACAGCAGCGACTGCACCCTATTCTGGAAGAGTTGCTGCTGTAACCCACTAAGGCCATTCAGAGACCAACTATGGCACTATGGACTTAGACAAATGTGCAGGTGGTCTAATGGGCATCTCTCCTTGCCATCTGATGGATGCCCACTCCACAGCACTGTGGGAAGCACATATCCCTGCTTCACGTTCCCCTCCCAGCAAGGTCATGCTCCCCACTCCTGAATGTTGGGGATCCTCAGGAACCATTTCCTGCATTGCCACCCAAACACCTGTGCCACCCAACCAGCCCCCCAACACCCACATGTGGTTCAGAGTGCATTTTGGGGTGTGGGGCTCTGAGGAGCAATAAATCATGAGCCGCAACTTGTGGCACCCAGTTCCATTGCACCATTCCTGTGGCACTAGCCTGCAGCTGCCGCAAGTCACAGGACATAGGTGTCAGGGACCCTCCCTGTCTTGGAATATGGTGTAGGGTGCCCAGCACAGCATTGCATGAAGCAACTCGCATAGGCCCATGAGTTGCACCATGCAACTTGGAATTGAGCCCATGATGTCACAGTGATGTCAAAACTGAAAGTTCACATTGATTAGTGCATACTTAACTTATCACATTATTTGGGCATAGAGCAATGCACAACTTGTAAAAAATACATATAATAATAAAACGTCCTACAGACATAGTCTCAACTAATAGTAAATTGATATTCACAGGTACAGTTCATCTCTCTTCAGGTTATTCTCTCATTTTGAATCCCATGTTCAAGCTGAGTTTTTTAGTGGCTTGTAATCTCAGAATCCATTCTGTTTCTTTTTTCAGCACTTCCTTACTGACGTTACTCCCATCGGACTGGGAAAAACCTTTTCTATTCCCCTGAAAGTAAATACATGTTCACATCCATCTCTTGATACCATAATATGAATGCTGTTGTATAGGAAGCATCTTGCCTTTTTATTACTCTTACATGTTCTTCCACCCCAGTTTTTAACTGTCTCACTGTCTTTCCTATGTAGAATGCCTCACAGAAACATTCTGCTAGGTAAATGATCCACAGTGTGCCACACATGATCAACTGTCTAATCTCAAAATGCCATTCACTGTGTACACTTTTAAATTATTTTGCAGTTTCCAAGTGTTTACAGTAAACACACTTTTTTCCACTGGTAATACCCACTTTGTATTGTTTAGCCATGTAGCATTTTTCTTATTTGCAAACTGGCTTCACACTAAATTATTCTTATGAGAGGGGGCTTTCCTGTATGACATCATAGGGGGCATTTCTATGTACATTATCAGGCTACTGTCACTAGATAACACCTGCCAATATTTTCTAATGATTTTTCCAGCCAGACTCACAAGTGCAGAATAAGTTGTTATGTAGTGAAACCTTGATTGATTCATTCTTTCCCGGGGTTTCTTATGTAATAATGGGGTCCTTTCCTGATTTATTACTGCTAACCATGCCTGTTCCACAATGTTACTTGCATAGCCTCTTTCGTAAAGTCTGTTACTTAACTCCTCTGTTCTCCTCTCAAAGGTTTCCTGCATACTACAGTTCCTTTTAATTTAATTTAGTTTTTGTTGACCGGGTAAGTGCACTAGACAAATCCTGCCTATTTTCAGGCACGACCCGGGGGAGGGGAATACAGATGAATGCCAACTGACCTTAAACCAGATTAGACTGTTGGTGATACTTTTAGTGAATGAGGGAAATTTGGCCAGGACACCGGGGAAATTCCCCTACTCTTTTCGATAAGTGCCATGGGATCTTTAACATCCACTTGAACGACCACCAATCCAGGCAGATGGGACCTCAGTTTAACGTCTCATCCGAAAGACGGCACCTCAGAAGTGCAGCACCCCTCTCATGCTGCACTACAGTGTCAGTACTGGGATATTAACCCAAGTGCCAGATGTGGGAACTGAACCCTCAGCCCTCTGATCTCCCGGCCTCAGAGGTGAGTGTCCTACCTACTGAGCCACTGACACTGACACTTTAACCTAAAGGAATTGTCCCTTCTGGATATTCTGAGTAGTATGGCATAGATGTCAAATGGAGCCAAGTAAAAGCATATTACCATCTATGTCCTTCCTAAACATCTCCATATTGACATTTCCTGTGTCCTCCCTCCTCAGTGTAAGATCTAAGTAAATAATAATTCAGAACTTTTGTATAACCGGATATTACAAAAAAATGAAATAATGCAAAAAATAGAAAGGTTTTCAGAATAAGGTAATCATGAAAAAGGGTGCAATAACTTCAAAAAATGTTACTGTATTATTGTCTGTAAGAAGTTTGTTTCCATTAGGAAAACTATAGACACTAATATGAGTTTATTGATTTCAAACTATTTTCTTAGGAAGTCATGCTCAGCTGAAAACCAAGTCATTTCAAAATGTGTCCCAGGAAAGAAGATACTTGGGCAATACATGCAGTATGTACAATACAGTGGTACAATGGCAATAGCAGAACTTTTAGAGCTACTGTGAGTAGAATGTAAAATTCTGCAGGCAGGTTTCTAATGAAATAGCAATTCTGCTTGTGAAACGTTTGCTGTAATTTTGTGATACATTCTAATTAATTCGACTGAAATGAACTGTGATTTTCTTTAAAGCAAACTGCGGAGTCTTAATGTGAACTATGTTTTTGTTTGTTAAATAAGGGAACATGTTATGTGGAAAATCTTTGGAAACTGCAGAACTGTGCAGTTTTTCACAGAACTTCACATCTATTGGTCCCTAGACTTTATTTGATTTGGCTGCTTGTATGCATCTACAACCAAAATGCTCAGTTTACTATAACATAATTATTGTCACAGCAATATATTATGATGTCATAAACACAATTATGATGGCAGGTGTAGAAAAGCAGCCATAACAGGTAAGTCAGATCCTGTTTTCATGCAAATGTCCTTAGTTATAAAGAAATAAGTGTTAGAATTACAGCACAGAAGAAATATGAAATTGACTGAATTCTGTCTAAATGTTAGATGTTTTTCAATGTTGTCCTTGTGTTGTCAGGGGCTCTTTAAGTACAGAGAAACAGTGTCCAAAGCACGCATAGTAGTAACTCAATACCCCAAATGGATATTGAATTGGTTTATCAATTATTAATAAAAAAGTGCAGTTCACAATCCAATACTAACAGTGAGCAGATAAAGACCACAGGCAACACTGCTAAAAACTGATGTTTCACTCAGGCATTCCCAAGCTTCCTCAGAATTGGGTAAGCCTGAGCAAAACATCAGTTTTCAGTGGCATTGGCAATAGTTTTTGTCCACTCACTGTTAGTATTGGATTATGAACTGTATTTTTTATTAATAAATGGTAAGCAAACTGAATATCCATTTGAGGTGTGGAGTTACTGCTATGTATGCTTTGGACATTGTTTCTCTTTGCTTATGGTTTTACTAATGGCATTGTAGCATTTTCCTGGTACTGACATTCCTCTGCCTCACTGTTTGTTTTTTTAATGTACAATGCACAAGGGGGCAGAACATATTTTTGTGGGTAAGTAATTCTAGAGAACTGGAAAAGCACTGTTGGCCAATGAACTTCTTCACCAAAGGATTACAAAAGACTGGTGGAGCTGGCTTCTTGTGAATATGCAGATGGGATTATTAGAGTTAGAAGAGAAAGAAGGTAGCAGGGGAATTCTGCAGACTAGAACATATGGAAGGAAATTGTTATCTGCTCTTTCCAATGCCCTTCCAGCGATGGTTAGTGAAAGCAACTGTTTAGAGAACATACAGAGTTGCTACAGCAGGGGCAGTTTAAGGCTAAATAATGCATTTCAGTGTTAGTACTCATTTAGCCAGGACAGCCAGATTGAGTTAGAACTTATTTTCAGTGAAGCCCCGCTTATTTTTAGTTCAAATGATTGATACACTTAATCAGAGGAAGGTGAAGTGGTTAGCTCAAGGTTCTACAGTGAATAAGAAGAGCTGGCTTTATGACTTGAACCTGGGTCTCTTGGTTTTCAAGCCTGTACCTTGCCCTCTATCATATGACCACCTGACATCACCTCTTAATGAAAGTAATTATTAGATTGCAAAGTTCGGTATATTATACAAATATCCCATATAGTATTACTGAAGAAATGGTCCTGATGGCACAGCTAAAATATAGCAAAAAAAATACCAAGGCAAACTTCATGCATATTCTGGACAAGCCTATAGTTTCTTGAAGAATTTTTTTAGCAAATGCCTCTATTGAGTTTGAGTACAACTGGATCCATGGTTCTCAGGGTTTCAAGCACAAATTTAGTAAAAACTTACAGACCAAAATGTATGCATAAGTAGGTCACTGTGGCTAAGTTCACCACACCTCAAGTCATGGTATTAATGGATGCCCCAGTCAAGACTGATCTCAGTAGGATAAATGGTTCTTTAGATACAGAAAAGAATGTAACAATGAATCATATTCCACAGCTAATGTATATTAATTAGGTTACTATGGCTGAGATTGCAATATCCCGATTATATCTTATTAGTCAATACATATATCAACTCTGATCACAATTAGATAAGTTGTTTTCAGAAAACAGGAAAAAAATGGAACACTGTTAAACTAAATGTGTGAATTTATGAATTATTACAGAAGGCAACCATGTCAAAATTGAAATACTCATCAGAAATGTTATTAACAAATGTATGTTCCAAGATTGAACAGTCTTGTATAATGTAACAGACTTGGTATATGTGTAACAGGCATGTTACACTGCACATTTTTGACTTGCATGAAAGTCACAAGCTTGTTATATACACACTCTGTCATGTGACTTGCAGGGAATTGCAAAGGAGGATCTGAAAACAGATAACAAGAAGGAATCCTATGCAGTGCTACACTACTTGAGATAGCTATGGGGTGGAGTTAAAGCTAGGATTAAAGGTGTGCTGTAGGTGAGTTGATAGCTGCCCTTTCTTGCACATCCTATAGCATACTCTTTGTAATATCCTTAATCAGTGACTAAGATTCTGTCCTATTAGGTTGAAGAAAACAACAGAGAGCTTCTAACACGGGGGATGTAATCTCAAAAGACAGAGTGAGTGAGAATTTTAGCAGTTGATTTCATTACTACCTAGGACTGAAACATTGATTATTTCAGTGGCAAGAGGATACTTTGATAAACTGCCATAGTTAAAGTATGAAAAAAGTTATGGCATAAAGCAAAACCTCTGCAGAGTCCTTGGAGCCTAACTATCTTTCTAATACTGAAAAATGCAGATTTGTAAATCTCCACAATGTGCAGAGTGAACACAAAATCTGAATCAATGATGATATCCAAGTTTTTAATAACTGGTTTAAAAGGAGGAGCCATTTAGGCATACTGTACAGAATCAACCTTTAGATTGCTGAAAAAAAAATGTTATGTTGTGAGCAATTTTAAATCAAGTTACATACGTAGGGACCTGGATTTGAAACATCCAATACTCCACAAATATTCAACATGCCCGTGTCCAGGGGCTATATGTTGTGAGTGTTTAACAGAGAATGATACAGTTGTAAGCAGTT
Organism: Neoceratodus forsteri; assembly: GCA_016271365.2. Classification (NCBI taxonomy): domain Eukaryota; kingdom Metazoa; phylum Chordata; order Ceratodontiformes; family Ceratodontidae; genus Neoceratodus; species Neoceratodus forsteri. The sequence continues at coordinate 153,190,881 of JADMNL010000026.1, read as the reverse complement.
TAATAAGATAATATATAGTGTATATTCAAAGTACAGTGTGGTATATGATGTTGGTAAAAATGTTAATTGTCATAACTGTAGTACCTTTTCTTTTCAGTACCTGATCACACTAAATATAAAGGATTGTTTATGGTTCTCCATACACAACAAGGCTATAACATAGGATTAAAAAACAGCTAATGAAAAAACAGCGTGGTCAAATATCGTACAGCAAAAACAGCAAAACCAAAAACTATGATGGCAAAGACTGCTCAGAAAACACAATAACCACTACCACCAAAACCACAACACAAAAATCAAACAGAATGTTTGTGGGGGCTCTGTCCTGGACCCCCACAACTTAAAATAACTACTTCCAGGGGGAAGGCAACTCAGGGATGGGGAGAAACCTCTGGAGGGGAAGAACTGTTCGGGGGGGACAGGGAAAAAGAGACGACACCAAACAAAAAAAAAAATACACAAGTTTTCCAAGACCAAGAATCAGCCCCAGTCCACAAATGCTCCTTCACCTTCCATTGCCTCTGACCCCACCCTCTGAGACATGGCAACTGCTCAGCAGACCGTCAAGCAGCAGAGCTTTTATCCTCTAATCCTGCATCCCTACAGCCAACAGCTACAGGCTTAGTACTAACCTTACACGTGCTGTATTTTCCTTGCAGCTGTTTTGTTCCATGCTATTTTTTGCTTAACTATTTTGCATTAGCTGTTATTCTCGTGTTATTTTAAATTGGTACTGAATCAAGAGGTTGCCATGGCAACCAGAGACCTTCAGACCGCAGCTTGATAGGTCCCCTGGTTCCAATGGTAATTTTGAGGTTCAGACACAGCCTTGTTTGTGTGTGGAGAACTATACACAATCTTTTATAGTACATGGTTCTCTATACACACTTAGAGGATGAGTCTGTTTCTTAAAATGCTCAATTTACATTATTTCAGACTGTCAGAAACCTTCTAAAACACACAACAGCATTTCAATTACTGACTACACATTTCAAAACAAGCAGTTTGGGGTCAACGTTTGTGTTGCTCTCAGCCTTGCAGTATTGTTTTGTTTTTTTTGTTACTCACTTAGTGGTGACTTCTTTCAGCAGGCTGATCTGACTCCTGTGCAGCAGACATGAAAAGCAAAATGTGTTACAGTCGCAGTTTTAACTGTTGTCCTTTTTGTGCTTAGCACTGCGGGTATGGTAGAATGACAGCCACAGCTGAAGCTTGACAGCTACATGGGAGCATTCTTTTCCACTGTGCTGCAGTAGTGATACTGCTAGTGCAGAACAACAGCATCATGACGTCACTACTGCAGCAAAACAACGCTGTTCCAGGCATGGGTTTCCATGCACAACAGCATTCCGCCATACACTGAATTATGATGTTTTCTTTGCCATTTGCTGTTCAGTAAACCTAACAGTGCATTACTGACAGTGATACAGTAGCTGAAATAGGAACAAAATGCCCATACTGATTTATATATAGGAAATTCTCCAACTAACATATACCATACATGATCTTTGTTGGAACTGGAACAGCTTCATCACCTAATTGCCATCATGACCAGATTCCTTGGGGATACTATTGTGCTTACAAAACAGTCTTACAAGATTAGTCAAATTTAGCAACTAATCAGCTGCAAAGGTGGAGCTGTCCAGTGCTGAAATAACAGGATGCTATTTGGCAACTTTCACACAGATAGATTGTTGGATTTTTCAAACTCTACAAAGGATAGATAGATAGATAGATAGATAGATAGATAGATAGATAGATAGATAGATAGATAGATAGATAGATAGATAGATAGATAGATAGATAGATGGACAAAAGGACAGATGGATGAATGGATACATACACAGATAGGCAGACAGACAGACATTGATTTTCTCCTTACATTTTATTCCTCCTTTTCAAAAATATGAGCAACTTTGAGTAAACTGCTTATGTTTCATACCAGTAGCCCATGAACTGTTAGCATAGCTGCTACAAGTAAATGTAAGGCACTGTTAACAAATCTGATGTTGCCTCTAGGGATAAGTGAAGTCTGTAACTATTTAATAGGTTATCTAAAAGACATGTAGAGAGCAGGGCCCTATTGATAAGTTGTCAGTGAGTTTTTGGCAGGACTAATGAGACATTGTCCTCAGAACCCTGCCAATAAAGACACAGACAAGAATGTTTGTGGTTGCTGCATTCAGCAAAAGTTTACTGAGACTCCAGTTTCCATCTTTATAATACATGATCACTCTCATTGTCCTTTACACACAATTCCATCATATTGATTATATATATATATATATATATATATATATATATAGATACACACACACCTTGTGTCAATCACTTTTCCTTTTGTTCCCCCCAGATGTATGTCATGGAGGGCCCCCTTTCTTCCTCTTTGTTGTCAAGGGTACGAGCATGAACACCATACCCCTGCCTCTGTCCTATCACCCTGTGTCCTTTGTCCTGTTTTACTTTAAAAACTTCTCTGTTCTTTCCTGTCCTAATCCTCCTTTTTCCTTGTCCCATATTCTCTGCAGTCCACCTCCTGCAGTCTGATTGTAGCCCCTAACCACTGTGCTCCACCTGCCACAGTGTTGTACTGTGCTCCACCTACCACAGCACTCCTTCTGCTACTTCTTATGGGGACGGTGGGTGGGAAATTTCTCTGGAGCAAACTGTGCCCTCCTGCTCCAGTGCAGCCCTTTTTAAGCCCTCTTTTAGCCCGGCCCCTTGCCCAGCCCTACCAATCCTTGGCTGCCAACCTACATTCCCACCTCTCTCCTTCCCTGCCTACTTTGTGACCTCACTGGGCTAATCCTCCCCCCCCAAGCCTCCACTAATTCCTGTCTGGGTCACAGGGACAACGTGGTCTGCCCTTTAAGATGGGCAACCCTCTTTGTCCCCAGAACCCCGCCAATAAAGACACAGACAAGAATGTTTATGGTTGATGCATTTGGCAAACTTTTACTGAGACTCCAGTTTCCATCTTTACAATACATGATCACTCTCATTGTCCTTTACACACAGTTCCATCATATTGATTATAATTATACATATATATGTACATTGTGTCAATCACTTTTCCTTTTGTGCCCCCCAGACGTATGTAATGGGGGGCCCCCTTTCTTCCTTTTTGTTGTCAAGGATACGACTGTAAACACCATACCCCTTCCTCTGTCCTATCACCCTGTGTCCTTTGTCCTGTTTTCCTTTAAAAACTCCTATGTTCTTTCCTGTCCTAATCCTCCTTTTTCCACTAGTCCACCTCAAGCTTGCGATGGACGGTGGACTTCCTCCCCTTTTTTCTCCTCTCCCCCCTTTTTTTTAACTCCTTGCTGTATTATCCAGTACTCTTTGTCTTATCCACCCCTCAATGGCGTTAGCCATTTCTTGGTTAAACAGTGCCAGTCCCAGGTCCAAGAGGTGTACCCAATCTCCCCGGAAATATTTGTCTATCCTTTCTTGAATTGCAGGGTGAATTACCACTCCCCCGAGGGCCTCAAATAACCTGCCCACTCGTGCATTCAGCCTTTTCCTAGCCCTGTCCATACCTTTGTGGCTCTCCTCATAATGCCACACTCTCCTAGAGTTATATCTGACCAGGCCAAAGTCACTTCAGGCCACCATTGCTTAATTGATTCCACATCCTTTTTTATGTGGTAAAATAAGTCCAGCCATGGCCGTGTCCCCAAGTCATTGCCACCCAGATGTATGATGATGAGGTCTGGTCTCCCGTGGACCTTCCCGACCTCCCTCAGTTCTGGCAGTAACTGTCCCCACTTCATTCCCCTTTGGCCTTTCCATCTCAACCGGATGGCATCAATATTCAGGTACAATTGCTCTCCCCCTTGTCTCCTGGTTGCCCACTTCTCCGCCCAGTGGCTAAAAGAATTACCACAAATTCATGCCTCTAGCCTCTTGGTTTTGCCTGTATGCGAAAAACATACTATTGTTAGCGAATGCTTGTCTTACCTCCCAACCCCCCTGGCCGTATCTGCTATGCGAGACAAAAGAAACAACATTATTGTGGAACCTCGCGTACGTATTTCTTATAACGTTCAGACTTCCACCTCCCTTTCCCCATAATTGCCTCTGCTGTGCCCCCCTGAGCAGCCAACTCTGATGCTGCCCCAATCCTGAATGAATGTGAAGCATAACCTTCCAAGGGTTCACCCAAAAATCTAAGGCCCTTGCACAGCATGGCCATCACCTGATATCCAGTGACTGGTTTCCCATTACTGTGTATGAATAGATTGGACCATTCCCCCATAGGCTGCGCTGCCGCGTACTCGTGCAAGGCTCCCACTGGGCAAATGGCCTTGTTGCTATGCTTTCTTAAGCATACGCTGTCACCCTGCTCCTTTTGGTCTGTTTTTGACCATCTTACCTTTATTACCACTGCTGCCACGCTCCACTCTATATCCTCCCATTCAGTCCCCCTCCGTCATTCTTCCCACTGTGCCCTACTACCATGCTTAACCTGAAAGCCCCACCATGCATCATCTGATACAGGGCTTGAAACAACAACGCCTCACTACTTGAGCTAGCTATGTGGTGTAATGTCCCCATTAGCCTTGCCAGCAGGTTCTCCTCTATTGGTTTCCTACTGTCTTGTTTCTTGTCGGTCCCCCAGGCCCAACCCTGCATCATTCTGTGAGTCAGGTTGCTTTTCGTGGGGTCCCTCCACCCTTTTAGGTTGCATACTTGTCCTATGTCCACCAAGTGCACCCCCATAGTGGCATGAGCCCCACCCTGTTGCCACCCCTTCACTATAAATCTAGCCACCGATTCCTGTGTTACTGTACCACTTACCTGTCCACCGTATTGTTCCTGAAATTTCTGAAATGCCCTCCATGACGTCTCATAAGCTTTACAGGACCTTGGAGCCCAGGAGTTTTGGAAGAATATTTCTGCTCCCCTGATTCAATTGTCCATACAGATGCTGGAATGGAAGTCCCCTCGACCTCCACTCTGGGTGCGATGGTCTGGAATTTGTCCATCTGCAAGCGGGAGAGGCAGTCAGCTATCACGTTTTCCACTCCATCAATGTGCTTAGCCCTGAATGACATATTCAGAGTCAATCCTAAACATACCATCCTCCTTAAAACCCCTGTTACCCTTTCTGACCTGGTATGCTTTTTGTTCAGCACTTCCATCACTGCCTGATTATCACTCCAGAACATGACCTGTCTGTTCCTAAGCTCTCCACCCCATACAACCATTGCCACCCATATGGGAAATATTTCTAAGAACGTTATGTTCTTCATTACTTTCCTTCAAACCATTCCTCGGGCCATGGTTCCGCGAACCACTTATCCTGAAAGTACCTTCCCATTCCCATTCCCCGACTGCGTCTTTGTAAAGCTGAAGGTCTGTGTTGTAAAGCCACTCCTCCTACCAGAATGTCTGCCCATTGTATGCCTGCAGGAAGTGCTCCCACACTGTCACGTTTTCTCTAGTACCTTTATTCAGGTCTATCCAGTGATGGGGCAGCTTGCTCCTCTCATTGCCCATGCGAGACACTGTGTAAACATGCTTCCTGGTGCAATGGCCCTACATGCAAAGTTCAGATGCCCCATTAGCTGCTGAGCCTGAGGGAGCTGTATCCTCCTGCCCCAGCCAACCTGCCATAACAACACCTGTATCTTCTTGACCTTCTACTCTGGTAGCTGGAACAGCTCCTGCATAGTGTCCAGCTCCAGACCCAAAAACTCTATCTTCTGGAGTGGCCCCTCTGTTTTGTCTTCCGCTAATGGTACCCTCACCTCCTGACATAAGACCTTGAAGTCACACAGAATCCTCTCCATCTCCTCTCTGCCCTCTCCTATGAACAAAAAGTCCCCACTTGTCTTTGCCCCTTTTATCTCACCTAATGCTATCTCCAGTTGCCCCAGCCCGTTAACCCCCATGCTTTTTAGCATCTGCTCCACATATTCCTTTACGCTGCTTTTGAGTGTTACCACTGGATTACCTGTGGGGCTTGGTTGTGGGCCACTGGTTCTCAGTGTGGGATCTCCCGGTGCTGGTGTGGTTCCTGGCCCTAGCGGTGGAGCCAGCGGGGTGAGGGGCACTGGTGTCGGTGTGGGGCAGAAAGTAGGAGAAGGTATTGTGTTATTGGGGGAAGATCTCGGGGCACCTCCTGAGCTGGCACCACCTCTTCGGTCCCAGGCTCCAGCACCTGTGATTGCTTTGGTGCGCTCTTTTCCTTCCCCTGTCCCTTCACCTGCCGCCCTTTCCTCTTAGTATCTTGTGACCCCATCTGGTTCCGCCACCTCCAATAGCCAGTTGGCCTTTTCCACCAAGTCCATGACAGCTCGATAACACTCCTCCTTATTTGGTTTCCTTTTCTTTGGTGCCATCTTTTTGTAAACCTACTCACAGAAAAAAGGCACATCATCCACACAAATTTCCTTCATTTTTTTTTATGCCTCAAGAGTCCCCTTTTTCATTCCCCCTGCCCCCTTATTGTTACCCCCCTTACTCTGGTTCCTCCCCAGTGCCTCCTTGTGCCTCCTGTGCCCCTGCTTTTGGAGCCCCCCCACCTGACACAGGGCCTGTGTCCGCCCCCCACAGGGCAGTTGCTCAGCTCTCATGAGCCTGCTTCCATACCTGGAAAAACACCCTTGCCCCCATGGCATGAGGCATTCAGCACCTGCCACCCATAAGAGTGATTAGTGGGTCTGCCGATACACCAGTAGCCATAACTGGCACCCAATCCAACCTGTGTACCCTGCATAGTAACTGCTGTCTTTATTACTATATTTTTTTTTATACGGGTTAGCATATCTGAATTTGTGCCTTCCTTTGTCCCTTATGCCAACCCCCAGGGCGTAACCTCCCTCTGTATGGGAGCATTGTACTGTGGATTTAATAAAACTTCTTGTCTATCCATGCCTTCTAGGATCCTTGTCCTCACCCTCCCGAGTCTTCTACTGCATGGTGATGACATCAGCCGCCATCCCCGTGGTAGGCCCAGACTTTTGTTCGTCTCCCCTCTCCTGCTTCCCTATTGACTCTCCCATCCTTCATTGATTTCCTTGCTAGCCGTAACACCTTCTTACCCTGTCCTGTATCGTGCACCCATTCTCCAGGTGCTGGTGTGGAACAAACTCTTTATTTCTGGGCTGGTATCCTTCCTCCTTCGTGAGGACTGTGTTCCCCCTGTTCTTTGTCTCTCCCCAGCCTCCTGGGCTCAGCATCCTCACTCTCTGGGCCTTCTACCACATGGTGGTGATGATGTCAGATGCCATCCCATGCAGTAGGCCCAGTCTTCTAGCTCATTCTCTTCCTTCTCCCCTCTCTCAACAAATTCTTTCTAGCCCTTACATTGCTATTTCACAATGTCCTGCCTGCCTCAACATGCCTAAAAGCCACTTGTTGTCTCCTGTCCCGTTCTCACTTTCCTTCTCGCTTCATCTGCCACTGGGAGATCACTTCTACCACTTCCTGCATCCATATTCCCCTGTGGTGCCAGCCCTTTGTTGTAGGTCCCTCATCCCTTCGCCCTTCTCTTCCTCACTGCCTCGGCTGAGCATCCCCCCCCCGTGTGCCTCCCCTTACTCCCTCTGACAGAAACCTCTTGGGAGCTCTTGCATCCCAACCATCTCCCTGCAAGCTGTCACTTTTAGGTACTCTCATCTTCCAGCCCTGGGCTCTTTTAGCGAATGACCTCTTGTTCCTTCTCCCTTCTGCTGTACCTATGAACCTCCCTGAGCAGCTCCTGCTGTGTTCTTTACCAGTATTCATCAGCTGCAAATGCTGCCTATTGCCTTGGTGACTCGCTTACCCAATACCTGTATGTTTTTTGCTCTCAAGTGGCTACAAACGCTTCCATATATCTTTTATGCACCAGGATGCCCTGCCTGGAAACAATACCTTCTGCTACCTTACCTCTGAATAGTATTGCTTCCAGCCTTCACAGTTCTTCTGCCCCATGGGTCGGCTTTGATACTTACTCCTGCTGCAACTTATTTAACTTTATCCAAACTTCTGCTGTATGAACCAGATATATATTTTTTAAACTCCAAATGTGTAAATATCTCCAAACTAATGCACCTACAGCTGGAAAAAATGTACTAGTCTGCCAAACTGCTGTGCTTCCAAAGAAATTCCTCTGGAGCAAATTGTGCTCTCCTGCTCCAGTGCAGCCCTATTTAAGCCCTCTTTTAGCCTGGCCCCTTGCCCGGCCCTACCAATTCTTGGCTGCCAACCTACGTTCCCACCTCTCTCCTTCTCTGCCTACCTTGTGACTTCACTGGGCTAATCCCGCCCCCCAGCCTCCGCTAATTCCTGTCTGGGTCATAGGGACAACATGGTCTGTGCTTTAAGATGGGCAACCCTCTTTGTACTCACCTAAGTGCTGGTTGACTGAAAAGCTATTAAAGAGCAAGGGAATGATTTTCAAAAGGAATGGACACAGACACAGGTGCATGCTGCATCTACATATGTAAACATCCATCTGCATGCTGGTGGCCTTGTTGCTGTTTCTGTTTATGACAAAAAAATCATGATTTTTGGTAGAAAACATGTACAATTATTAGCTGTGTCTAGTTTGAAAGGGCTTGGGTCTGTTTTGGGGTTATAAACTATAGGCACTGTTAGGCAATCTAATAGATAGCTCAGCAAGTTTTGGACACATTTCATTTTGAAAATAGCAGCGGATGCATTTGGGATGGAGCCTTTTGAAAATCCTGCCCCACATATCTACCTACAGTATTTAAGCACATGTTTTGTACAGTAGGTTGTCACTCATCATATTATTGCCGCTGGCCATAATTTTAATATTACCCTTGTCTTGTTTGTTAATTAAATTTTAGTGCTGCTCCAACTTCCCCTTGCCTGGACATTCAGTAGGGCTTCCTAGTAGAACATTTAAATAAATAAATAATTAAAAATGACAAAAATAGTATACACTTCAGTTACTGTATATCACAGAGCAGCAAAACAGTGAAGAGCAATGTCCACAGTTAACTAAGAGATAAGTCACCTATTTCTGTGCTCAAAAAATAAGTAAGGCAGCTCACAGATGTAATGTAACCTGCATTCTCAAAGATTTTGAATGCTACTTTAGTTTAATGAATGGGGAAATTTGCATCTTGCTTTAAACTCATGTTTTTAACTCTCTGTGGAAAGAGAAATAGGGCTGCCATTAAAAGACAACTGGAATTGTCAAGGGTTGCCACCAGAAATGCTGTGGAACAGATTTTGCAGGCTGGGGAAGAGTAAGCAGGGGGAGCTTCAGAGATCAGGCAAGGAAAGTGAGTGGAGGACTAATGGGAAGGTTAGGAAGAGAGAGAGAGTTGCAGTTGGGTGAAGGGGGACTTCCTGGGGTCCTGATTGGGATCCTTGGGGGAGTATAAAAGAGCAGGTAAGCAAAGGATCACCCTCTTTTTCCTGCTGGAACTCATTTTGAACCAGTGAGTCCAGCACTTTGAGGGCAAGAGTGATTCTTTGCTTACACATAAGGTACATGAGCTAAGTGGAATGGCCTGCATGCTGGGGGCCCAGATGCCTGAAGACACTTCAAATCACTGCAGGCATCCCAAGATATATTTGGATTTGAATGCTGGTGAGAAGTGGGGTAATTGCACAGCACATGGTGAAATTGTAGCAATTAAAAAAATATATTTTAAATGAGCTTGTTTTGTAAAAAAAAAAAAAAAAAGGATAGTCAACTAGAATAATGATTTGTCATGGTAAGGCTTAGAATTGTTGGGGGGGTAGGATAGATCGCTGAGAAAAGTCCAGGCTAGGTCATGGAATTTTCATGGCATAAACTCATGGCTGATTTTGGCTAGGCAGGTTTGTTTAAAGAGTGAGCTGTAGGTTTCTGGTCAGCCATGGCCATGTGGCTAGGTGCCTGCTCAGAGATGTGGGTATTTAATTAGATTTGGAGGACCTGCTCTCCTGTAAAGAGATAATCACAGGACTGGTTGTTGGCAGTGGCCATGCAGCTATGTGCCTGCTTGGGGATGCAGGTATTAGTAGCCTGAAGGGACCAGCTAACCCGAGCTGATGGCCGGTGCAGGCCTGTAAGACAGACCAGTTTCCCTGCATTTTAGTGTTTTTCTTTTTGTGGTGGATGGATTTCTGGCTAAATGGGTACAGGGAGGGAAGCTGACCCATTGTTTTAGAAGGTCACAGTCTGCACTGTAAATTGGGGGTGTCACATGGCCGAGAGAAGGCCGCAGTGCTCAGGAAAGTTTTTGCTCATGCCATGTTGAAGGCTCTGTTGGTAGCTGGCACTGCAGCCAATCATTATGGGTATGGATGCTGGCCTGAGTATTTGAAGGGTACAAATTGAGCAAGGGATAGGGACACCATATGGTTGAGACAAGTCCACAGCATCAATGTTTTTTTTTTGTTCTGTTGTGGTTTTTGCTTGTGGCCAGAATTTGTAGCCATAGGGAATGTGGGCATTGGACACTGGCTCAATGGGAAAGACTGGCTGCTTGGGGAGGGGGTACCATGTGGTCACGAACAAGGCTGCAGCGCATGGCGGGTAAGGCCAAGGCAAATGTGCAGGACATTTGGAGGTTGGGATGTCACGTGGTTGCTACATGGCATAAGTGCCCTGACATTTTAAATGCGGCGATGTGGTCAGGGTGGAGTGAGAGTGTACTGTACAAAAAAAAAATATTAATAATGCGAACAGGGTTTAAACAGGAATTGTCTTTTGCTGTTTGGTGGTCAGCTGGATTGGCTTCTGGGGTGGGGGGAATTTTTTGGATGGCCATGGAAAAAGGGTTTTAGGAGGCCATATGCCAGCAGAGCTGCAAGGCAGGAAGAAATGACACATGACATGGTGGAGGGCCTAGGGGGCATTCCATAGCCTATGATAGCACAGCTGATGACCACCCTAGCCTATTGGAAGGTTGGCATGGTGCCCTAGGGGGAGGGGAATGAGCAGGGATGGGGACTATGGGGCTGTCAGAGAGGTGTGCCTCCTTAGGCCAAGAGAGGTGGGGAGGTCCCTCTCTCCATGAGCTGATTCTGTTGACCTGGTGGAAGGTTTCAAAAAAAAGAGAAAGAAAACAAGAAGCTGAGCAAGTGAGAGCAGGCTGGGAGGAGCAAGCCAGCCTGGCCAATGGAGAAAGGTACACATTTTAGTGGCCAGGAGGCTAGAGGCCTGCATGTGTATGGGGTGCACCACAAGGGTTACCAAGGTATAGTGAGTAGTAGGCTGGGTGAGGCCTTTTCAGATGAGTGAGGGGAATGGCATGGAGGGGCATGAATTCCCATGCAAAGGGGGGGATTGAAGAGGGACAGACTGACCAGACCATGGGCAGAGCAAAGGGGAACCAATTTCTTGTGGTGGATATCAGACTGAAGGGTACAAAAAAAAAAGATAAGGTTTTACTTATTAATGAAAGGACTAATATGGCCAGTTGTTTTTTCTCTTTTCCTTCCTTGTTGCTCCCTTCCTTCCATTTTCCTTGTTATCTCAGATTTGAAGAACCGTGAGACAATTCCAGATGGCACCAAAGATGGTTCCCGTTCCTCACACCAGCACCCAGTTGCGAGATGAGGCAACCCAGATGATGTCTAAGATGATGGAGCTCATTGGCGCAGCAAGAGAAGAAGAGGAAGAGAGAAGCAAAAAGCGGAAGAACCCGCCAGGCCCCAAGTGGAAGGGAAAAGGAAAGAGACCACCAACAACAGTCCCAGAGCCAGAACAGGAGCTGGAACCCCTGACAGAACCAGAAGCACTTGACATAGTGCTCAGTAAGGAAAAGGTTGACCTGGTGGGGGAAGGGGATTTTAAAGAATACTTGTAGGGGATTATTAGTGATATGTGGGATGTGGGAATAGAAAAAGTGAAGTAGGTGCTGGTGGAAATAAAGGGAGATATTCCATGGGGGTGGGGAAAGGCATAAGGGGACAGAATGCAGTGGTGGGAATTCCTGGGGTGACACTGGGGGACCACGTGCCATGGATCATAAAAGACAAGATATGGAAAGGGGAATCTGTGGACATCTTTGCCTTGGTTGATGAGGACACAGCAAAGAAATACAAACAGAAAGAAACAGTTTGAAAACCAGAAATGGCGGTGGCACTAGAGGTAGTGGGGAACCCAGTGGAGGAAGTGACGTATAAGTGGAAGAATAATGAGAATTGGTAGGTAGCTTTCATGATATTTAGTGCTATTTTGGTGCTATTTAGTTCTATTTTATTAGAAAAGAATCCCAAACTGATCATTAAATTACTGGCATATTCCTCCTTAATTAAGGATGCATATAAGGTTAAGATGAGCTATGGGTGGCTGAAGTATGATTAGGCCTTCTGACAAAGGATGGTGGCCCGAGGGGACCTGAGATGGGATTGCACCCATTCAGAGGTATGAGTGTGGATGCTGTCTGGCCCAGGGGGAGCCTCAGGGGAAGTTAACAAAAAGGGAGGGGCAACACCGGCAACAAAGACATGCTGCAGCTATAACAAGACCTTGTGCACATGGGAGAACTGTAAGTTCAGCCAGGTATGCTCAACATGTTCAGGGCAGCACCCGGTGTCTTGGTGTAGGACAGTGGGCGTGAGGCAAGGCAACCAGCAGCAAGGTAAACAGTTCTTTCAGAGCAAGTTCAATGCTGATGGAGGAAACAGACACTACTACAGAGGTAGACAATGTGGGTCATTTGGGCAGGGAAGCTGCAATTCCAGTTATGGGGGTAACTGAATGGAAAGAGATTGAGAGGGCAGACAAAGCTTCCACTTGGCTCATACCTCGGTGAAGATGCAGGTGATACATGACTGGTCACAGAATTACCTGCATCAGGAAGGGGGAAAACTTTCATAGGAGGGTTTTTCTAGGGGATTCCGTTTAGGTTATGTGGGAACATGTAGGGAAAAGCACCGGGTCATAATGTCATATGCTTAATAGCGTATGGCATTATGGTGAATCCCAGACCTCTGCACCCTCCGAGTTGGACCCCTCCTGGAGTTGGAATCTTTAGTGGGGGGATCTGAGGGCACAACCCCCCATAATGGGGGTGTGGGGAGCAGAGCCCCCCACAGAACAATAAATAACATGAAATTGCACAAGATTCTGCCACACGGCATTCTGCCATGCGACATTATGACCCCGTGCCATAGGTAAATTGGGGCAAAGAACCTGGGATCAGTAAGGGATAGTGAGGGAATAGTACTGAGGAAGATTGAGAAAGAGGTGGTGGCCAGCAGGGAGGAGGGACCATTCAGGTTCCCACCTCACATGAATTCAAGGATATTACCCTGGGAGTGGTCCCCATGAAGCAGGAGGGTGAGTTCCAGTCAATACACCATCTATCTTATTAGGAGGGCACGTCAGTCAATAATGGAATACCAGAGAATCAGAGTGCAGTTTTATATGCAACCCTAGATCAGGCAGTGGATATGATCAGGCTCTCAAAGGGGGAGGTGGATGCCAAAATGGACATTGAATCTGCTTTTTGTCTGCTGCTGGTACACACTGATGACTGAGACCTGCTGGAGTTTCAGTTCCAAGGCCACTACTATTTTGATAAGGCCATGCCCATGGGTTGTTCTGTAGCTTGTTCTACTTTTGAGAGGTTCAGCACTTGGATACCATGGGTTTTTGGTGACAGATATGGGCATACAACCATGGTGCATTAATTGGATGATTTTTTGATAATTGGCAAAAGTGAGTGCAAAACAACAAGGGGATCAGGGGAATTTCAAGACACATGCAGGGCCATTGGCATCCTACTAGTGCCAGATAAATTGGAAGGTCCAGCCAAAAAGTTGGAATTTTTGGGGATCAAGGTAGATGCAGAGCATGAGCTGTACAGGCTACCAGCAGGCAAGGTGCAGAGGTTGAAGGAGTTACTACATCACGTGATTCAACAGAGGCAGGTGTCATTGGTACAGGTGCAGTGGTTATTAGGACACCTGAATTTTACCTGTAAGGCAATTGGCCCAGGGAGAGCATTTACTTGGAGACTGGCAAGATGCATGGGAAAGGCCAGGTTACTGCACCACTGGGTGGATATATCAAAAGATGTTAGGCAGGACATGATAGTGTGGGTGCAGTTTCTAGACAGCTAAAATGGGGTCACATTTTAGCAGACAGATTAGCTATTTAACAATGACTTAAAGTTTTACATGGGTGTGTCAGGGTCACTGGGGATGGGAGCATATTTTAAGGGGGAGTAGATATTGCAGGCATGGCCAGTGGAGTGGAGGCATGGGGGTTACTGAAGGACATCACATTCTTGGAAATGTTCCCCGTATGGGTAGTGGTGGTGGTATGGGGTCTCTGGTTCATGAACCAGAAAGTCAAATTTTGGTGTGACAACAGAGCAGTGGGTGAGGTCATTAACAGAAAGAAGGGGTCCACAGCGATGGTAATTAGGGTTTTACGTCTGCAGGTGTTAGCAGGGTTAAAGATTAACTTCTCCTTCAGAGCAAAGCATATAGAGGGGGTAAAGAATGACATTGTTGACAGCCTGTCCCATCTTCAGATGGACAGACTCAGGTCTCTGGTACCAGAAACTGGCACTCAGAGGACTTTGGTACCATATCACCTATGGGCACTTGGATGGACCGAGCCTGACAAATATACCAAAGCTCTTGGTCTGTCAACATGTTGAGGGCTTATGAGGGGGCGTGGGCCTTGTTCCAAGAGTTTCAGCAGTGGGAGGGCTTTGAAGTGAGTAGACCAGCCACAGAAGGCCAAATTATTCAATACATGGTTGTGAGATGGGAGACAGGGATTACACATACACCCATTAAGGTAATGATACCTGGGATAGGTTGGGCTTGCAGTAATAAGGGATGGGCAGAACCAAACAAATTTAGGGTGGTTAGGCGCATACTCATGGGGTGACAGAGGATGTAAGGCAACAAGTGTGACACAAGGAAGCCAATCAGCAGGCCAGTTACTGGTCAGACCGCTTAATTTGCTGGTACAGATATGTAGCTGAGATTATGAGGCATGTTTGTTCTAGGTGGTATTTCCAGTGATGGCAGGAGTTGTCTTCAGGGTAGTCGAGGTGGTGGCCCAGAACAAATGGGTGTTGAAGGGGTCTTTTGTGAGAGGAAGTAACATGGGCACATACAATATTTTCAATATGGCTGAGGAGGCCCAAGACAGACCAAGTGGGTAAAGGGGTGGCCATTAGGTTGGCTAGCCAGGCAGGTCTAAGCTGGTGCCTGGTAGCAGCCCTAAAAGAATATAGGTAGCTGCAGCCAAGTGGGGGGGAACTTTATTCATTCATGGGAATAAGGACCCAGTCATCTGTTACTATTTGGTTGTGGTTCTGAAGAAAGGCATAGTGTTCTTGGGTGAGGACACAAACCTATTTTCACTGCACTCATTTAGAATTGGGGCATCCTCAGAAAAGGAGGTTGGGGGGCTTCCAAGGAAGCACTCAAGGGAGTAGGCAGGTGGAGATCCAACTGTTTTAAGAGATATGTGAGGAAAATGGTCTAATGTTTGTCATTTGTATCAACAGGTTTAAAATAGGTTGAAACAGATATGGATCATAGGCATTCCTTTGTGTACAGGGTGGAGAGACATGCAGCACTTATGCTGGGAGGGAAACAACTCCATAAGGACATCACTAGGGCACGGGTGCTATGGAAAGGGGTATGGGGCATGAGATGGGCCCAGCCCCTCCCCACACTGGAAGAAATGAGGCAATGGGACAAGACAGAATTTCTTGATACTTCATCTGGGAGGGAATAATTTGGAGGATAAGCCATGGGGCAATTTTCTTTAGGAAATGAAAGAGGATTTCACCACCATTGGGGGTCGTGGCCGTTGGTGACCATAGGATGGTCAGAAATTATCTCCAGGCATGTATGGCAATACGCTAAGGACATGAAGGCAGTGTAAATGGTGAGGAAGAGCATCAATAGGAAATTGGTGCTGGTCATAAGGGCAGTGGGAGGGATTTACATTAATCACATGGAGATAACTTATTCAGTCCTGGGTTACTACAGAAAAGATGGGGTGCATCTGTACATTGTGGGCAGATCCTTTTTTATCAGAAGTGTCATGGAAGGAATAGAAGAATGGAAAAAGAAAAAGAGGGAATTGGACCTCGAGGGGGCACCAGTTCATCACAAGCTGGAGGTGGGCAGGTGTAGGGATAGAAAGAATAGATTAAAATAGGTAGGTGTGTGCTACCAAGAAAGGGGTGGGAAAGGGTAAAGGTGGAGGGCAATAGGCATGGGACAGGGTCCACAGCACCCAACCATGGGGGGATAGAGAGAAGAGAGATAATTGGGAAATGGGTCATGGTTTGGAGGCACCTAACCCTGGAAGCTAGAGTTGGCTGATAAGGAGGCTGGGAGAGGCATCAGCATCATACACCTGGGCCCCTGTGAAGAACAGAGAGGAGTTGTCCTGCAAATGGCTAAGATGGACTGATTGGAAAAGTGGCCTGCAAGATACTAAGATGGATTGATCGGAAATGTATTTCTGTAAATAATGTGGAAATGATGATGGCTATGGTTTTAATGAATGTAATATTATATTTGGATCAATAAACTCTTGCCATTTTGAGTACCCAAAATGAAGTAGTTAGGTGTATTCATTTCTGGGAAATCCCTATGACAAATAGACTTACCATTAAAAGACAACTGGAATTGTCAAGGGTTCCTATCAGAAATGCTGTGGGACAGGTTTTTCAGGCCAGGACAGAGAGAGGAGGGAGTAAGGGGGGGGTGCTGAGATTAGGCCAGGAAAGTGGGTGGAGGGTTAAGGAGAAGATGAAGTCACAAAGGGGGAGATGCCCAGATGTGGAAGTGACAGTTACAATTGGGTGAAGGAAGGGGCTTCCTGGGGTCCTGATTGGGGTCCTTGGGGGGTATAAAACTGCAGGCAAACAAAGGATCACCCTCCTCTTCCTGCTGGAACTCATTTTGAACCCTACCCACCTGCCCTGATAATGAGCAGCCTAAGGGAGCAATGTAGGGTGATGGACCAGACAAGCCCAGTGGGAGGCAGAACCAGTGGGATGTGGGACACTGAGTGAGGGTGGCAAGGCAGGGAAATTAACCCAGGCTATGTCACCAGTAAGGGCATGACCTGACAGGAGTCTGCTGGGTTAGGCAGATGGGACCTTTATGGGAGGGATAACATGAATAGATTAAAATAGGTAGGGGGGTGGGCAACCAAGATGGGGACAGGAAAGGGAAAAGGGGAGAGAAATAAGTAGGGACAGGGTCAATAGCACCCAGCCTTGTGGGTATAGGGAGAAGAGAGAGAATTGGGCAGTGGGTCACAGTTTGGAGGCATCTGACCCTAGAAGCTAGAGTTGGGTGATGTGGAGACTGGGAGAGGTGTCAGGGTCATGTACCTGGGCCCCCGTGAAGACCAGAGAGGAGACCGAACAGTGGCCTGTAAGAGGCTAAAATGGATTGATTGGAAATGTATTTCTGTAAATAATGTGGAAATGATGATGGTGATGGTTTGAATCAATGTATTATTATATCTGGATCAATAAACTCTTGCCGTTTCAAACACCCAAAATGAAATAGTCATGTGTATTCATTTCTGGGAAATCCCTATAACAATGAAATTTTGCCCCACCAAACATAGAGTCCTCAATTCATATGTTGCCTTTCATGGAGTTCATATGTTTTATGCTATTTAATAACCAGGTATAAATATCAAGTATATATTAAATAAGGTTACATGCCAATTAGATTATATAAAAGCATAACATGGGGCAGGTACTTACACCACTCTACATTTACAGTTATGTTTTCTTCACCAAAGAAGAGGTCACCAATTTCGTCAAACTCTCAGAAAGCCATGGAAGTACTGCTTGTCTGTTTCCCATGAAGTCCTCAGTTATGACCTGAAGCTGCTGTGGAATCATTCCTCGGGTCACCATATCATCCCTATACTCACTTTTCCCAACTAAGTGTGGTTGCAGTTCACTGTTGGACTGATACATCCTACAAACTCTGCAGCAATGCAGTTATGTAAAGTCTTGAAACATCCTACACCTATTCAGATGTTGTAATTGGTATAAAAATTAATGAAATATCCTGCACACACCCCTGCATTAATGAAAATCTGCAAACTGGAAAGACATCTGCACACACACTTGTGTCATGGCAAAGTTTCTTAGTGATTGAATATTTACAACTCCTTCCTCACAGTCTAACCACCCCTGTGGTTTCCATGGGCTATTCTCTCACATCTAATCTGCAAATTACTTTGATTTTCCCTCAGTGAGGTATGAGCCATGACTACTCACCAAATATTTGCATCTACAGTATATTGAGAATGCAGTGCATATGAGAAACCTGCACATCCATATGTAGCCATACGTAACCTCTTATAATATAGCTGAACCACGTAGTGGCCATCATTTGAGTTGGTGATCCCCAAGGTTAGTGAGAGAAAAACACTTATGAATGGGGGATGCTATAAGGAACTTGAAATTTGTTATGGAGGTATATACAGTAATCTCTTATGTAACCCCACTTAATATACACTTGCTATGTATACCTAGTGATCCTCTAGCAAAAAAACAAATAAAGACCATGATACCACATGAATTAGGGGTCTGGGGTTTAGTTTTGGAACTTCCCTTTCTGTGTACATAGATTGCAAAGTTCTACATTTAAAAGGTGGCAGTGTCTTACGTATTATATGCAAATTATGCTAAAAAGATATATATATATATATATAGTATTTTTTTCATCTATGGAAAGGTGCTTTTTGGATTGTGCTTTCTCTTTAAATATCTTAGAAGTTGCTTGGTTCAGAATTTTATGATGGCTCCATAACTATGAAGTAAGTGTGTGTGCCTGTGCATGTGCGTGCATGTGTGCATGTGTGTGTGTGTGTGTGTTAATTAGCTAATCCTTGAATTGTAATCCCATTTTCTGCAGCACAGTTTGCAGCAAGTTTCCAAAGTCTCCATTCATCTACAGTAAATGGTGTACTAACTTCAAACGTTTCTATTAATGACCACATAAAATCTTTGGGCTGTGAAGATATAATTACAAGCATAGATTAGTTTTCTATCTAGGAAAACAAACTTTTTTAACACCACTTTGCAGCACTGGAACACAGCTTCAGTTTAGCTATTTTTCCAGCTAACATAACATCCTACCTGATATCTCAACTCAGCTCAAATCAAAGTGGAGAGAGGAAGGAGTATACAAAAGTAATCATTCAAACAGCAAATGAGAAAAAAACATATTCAAATTATTTCCAGCAGTAACAGGATTATGAGTGGCACTCAGACTGAGGAGTGAACCCATAAGTAAATATTTGCTCTTGGGCACCATGCTGTCCCCAAAGACTAATGGTTTGAGGTTTGCCTTTTTATGTGTCTATAAAGAAAACA
Source organism: Neoceratodus forsteri (assembly GCA_016271365.2). NCBI lineage: Eukaryota > Metazoa > Chordata > Ceratodontiformes > Ceratodontidae > Neoceratodus > Neoceratodus forsteri. The sequence goes on along the minus strand of JADMNL010000026.1, from coordinate 153,171,580 downwards.
AAATGTATTTGTTTTTGATAATATCAAGAGCTTAACGAATGGCACTTCTTTGGGTTTTGCTACACTTGGGGTTTATTTAATAGAGCAGGAAAAGAACTATAAATATGTGAGTGTTTACCTTAAATAGTTGGCTATCCTGTGCTGCCCATGTAGATCACCAAATTAAGCCTGTTTGGGGAGCTGGGGGTAAATACTGATTGTCTATATTTGTACTTAAGCTTCAAGGCTGAAATTCAAGTTACTTATGTATCAATGTTTTAATTGTGTCTGTCTGTTTTTAGATTTGGCAAAAACGTTGTGGCTGTATAAGGACTGACTTGCATTACAGAAACAATGTTTCAGAATAATGATCAGGAAATTGAATGTTCAGAATTATATTTTACCCATAACAAAGAACAAAATCCAGAAGAGGTGTCACTCTTGTCAGCATGCAAAAACTCAAGCACAAAAAATAACTGCAAATAAAATGTATTACAATATACAACTCTAGCACACCAAACAGTCACCCAGTGCTTTGACTCCTAATGAGTCTTCCTCAACTCGCTAGGAGTGACTGAATGTTTCTATGGTTCTAAGTTATCTACTAATAAATTTTATTTGCAGTTATTTTTAATTGAGTTACATGCTGCTGAAAGAGTGACACCTCTTCTGGATTTTGTTCAAAGTCTCAGGCTGGCTGCCGTTGCAGGATCACAGCTTTTCTTTTGGAATTGACATTGGACAAAGGCCTGCCAGTTTTCATTAGATGAAGATCTAAGAAACCATCATTGTAAACTTTAAAATTACACAAAATATTTTCACAGGTGTTTATTGCTGGATTTGCAACTGAAATACTGTATGCGTTTGATGAGACTTAAGATGTTACCTGTACACATGTCTCCCACTAACCAAATTGAAATGTTAAATGTTATTATTAATTTGTACAATACTGTGGTCATTTATGATGGTAACTTTGTACCTTCCAGAATTCAAACATACATATGACACAGCCAGGATTTTCTTTCCTAGAGCTTCAATGGACTGGAATTCCTTCCATTTATATTTTTAGGGGGCAGGTCCATCCCCTTATGTTAAGACTTTGCATAAGCATTATTTATTTAGTATAATGAATTGTAAGTGTTTTAAATGACTATTGTTCTTATTATACGGTATAAAGTTAGAAATTATGGAAACGTGCCATGGAGTAAATGTTACATACATGTGCTTCTTTACATTATTAACTGTTGTTGTCTATGAAAATGGAGACTTAGATACCTGTGAGGTAAATACAAAAAATACTAAATAAATAACCAATAAATGTAAGAGGCTCCTGAATAAAAATAAACATTGATTCTCAAACACATCTTTTTCTTGTTTTTCAGACATTGCTTTATTATTTACGAACACATAGTTTTATTAACTTTTTACTTTACTGCAATACACCTCATAGCTGAAATACCATAACTTGCCACAATATATAATATTCCTAAGATTAACGTATGCAGTTATGCTGTATTATAAGACAAGAAACAATGTACAGTACTATGAAATATTGTTATTGAAAAAATTGAGAATATTCATGGAATGTGGAGCTAAATCATTTTATAAATGGGATAGAAGCATCCAACACTCTGGTCAATCACTGACTAAATCAACTGAATTATATTAGCACATACAATACTTTGTTACTACTTTTGGCAGTCACCCAAATCCTCTTATGAAATACCTACACCTCACATGAGACACAACTAAAATCAGTTTCATTTTCAACTTTAAAATGCTTTTGTCTTTGTGTTTTTCATTTTCTAATGCTCATTGTAGAGCCCAATAACTCACTCCAGGGCTTGTGGATTATAAAACAATAGGTCATTCCTTCAATATTGGAAGCAGAGCTGTGCAAACTTTTTAAACTTCCCTTTTGACAGATTTCTGTGGAATTCCATTGGAAGGAGGATTCTGACATTCCAAAAGCTTTTTAAAAAAATCTGCAGAATACTGCTTCACAATTTACATAAAAATGCAGAACAGTATTCCACCATTTCTGTACAGTGTAAACTGAGTTTCTACAAAGCATTATTTGATATATCATGTAGTCCCAGGGTATTGCTTCATGGTTTATGTATAAATGCATTTTGAAATTCCAAGAAATTAAAAAATAAATTCTGGAAAGCATTTTGAAATTGGAATTCGCATTCAGCATGAATTCTGCCAACAAAATACCTAATTCTTCAAAGCTCTAGTTTGAAAGCATGAGGCAAAGAATGAAGCTAGTAATATGGGTCATTAAAGCATAACCCAAAGCCTGTCTATGTGCCTGCTTACTTTTTAACCGGTTCTACTATTTGCTTAACAGTAACTATCCAATATGGTGTGTTAGTCCTGTGGTACCACAGCAATGCAAAGCTGCCATGTGGAAAACCACAGTTCACTTTTCAGCCATGGAATAATACAGTGGACCCGGCTGGGAGATGGGTTTATTATGGAAGTGAAGCACATGGCTCAAAGGGGAAGAAGGTGCAGAACACCAGGAATTCAGGCGGCTGTGGAGGAACATGCTTGCCTGCCCTCCTGCCAGAGGTGTGCTGTTGCAATGGTGACCCTGATAATCAGGGATGAGGACAGAGGAACCCATGAAAACAACCTGGGAAAAAATATCCACTCTTTGATTTTGTCTATCTTTATATTCAGTTATCCAAAACACCTGTTAGAATATTTTGTGTAATTGAATAACACTATGATTTTTGTTAATTCTTTGGCAGCCAAGTAAGGCCCACTAGGCACAATGCCTGTTTTCAGAGATGACCCAGGAACACATTGGAAGCTTGAGTGATTTAGTTAGGATTAATGAATATTGTGGGACTCAATCCCTGGTCTGCTGGATGTACCAAGCCCATTCACAGCTCATTACTCTAACCTCTAAGCTATGTTGCCAGAAATTTCATTTTCATATCTGAATTTTTTCTGTCATTACTAATCTCAGACAGGTTTATTTTGCTTCAACATTTAGTAATCATCAATGACCATTGTTGGGATCTAATTGAACACAGGGGCGCACTAGTGTGCAAAATTGATTGGCATAATTTCATGTGTGATGCTGTTTTACCTGGGATCAATTTAAACTAGTAAAATAAGCTACTGTATAGCTCATTATCTTCCATTGCTAAAGAGAAAGCCACCTAGGAAATTTTGGCAGCTCCATAATGTTCAAAATAGTTTCCCTTTACTGTTAAGTAAAGGTCACTTAGCCAAAAGACAATTTTGCTGTACCTAATTAAACTTTGTATTTGTGGGGCATTAACACATTGAATTAGCCTATTCATTGCCATCTTTAGAATAACACTGAAAATTGTACCTTTTGACCTTACCATTAAAAAGAAGACATTGACAAAACTATCCAATTATTTCTCTGAAAAGAGAAGACACCTATGATTTCATTTTGGCTCTAAGTGCCAGCTCACTGTAGCATATCTTTGCAGTAGAACAGGTTCTGACAAGAAATACTAAAAAGTCATTGGACAGCCCTGTTTTAGGCATTCATCATAGTCATTCAGTTTCAAAATGTTTTGTGTTTAGCCATCTAAGATGTGTATCAGTCTATTTATAAGGGAACAGATAAATGACATTTTGGGTTACCCAGTGCAGGCGAAGTGTTAATTACTCCAGAATCCATACATAGCTATATTCTGCACACTGCAGCCAGGTTAGCTAATGGCTACACTTGTAGTTCAGGGCTTTCATAATTGGAAGCACAAACTATAGTCAGAAAGAAGCAATATTACTTACTTGGAAATTGTACACAGCCCCCTTGAATTCTGTGCAGGTGCACAGCCTGATGAGTTATCAGGTCAAGTGTGTTAACTTAGCTCCCAGTGGCCACTCAAACTATCATATTGCAAAGCCTGTTGGTACTGCAGGAGTATTCAGATGGACAGGAGTTGCTGGCACTGAATTAGCCACCACTGAGAGTTTGTAAAACAAAGTTTAGCTCTCAGGAGCTCATACTACAAATTTATACATCTACAGTGTATCAGTTAATAGTGCCTCTAAGGAGTGTCTCTAATTGAATAAGACAGTTATCTCATGAAGTATGGGTGAGCAAACCATAATGTAAAAACTTGTGGGCAAAATGTTCTTATTATAAATCATTTAAGTTACCTTGAGGGCTTTATAAGTTTTAAGTTCCATTTGTTATCATTCATCACTTTTTAAAGTGGAACTCTTAGCTTTAATGTTGCTGTAAGAGACAACAACAGTACTCAGGATAAGGGATCTTTCATTCCTGACCTTTAACTGGCTGAAACCAATTACATTATTTGTGATTCTTAGAAGGAGAATATGTAGTCTGAGAAAGATGGAGGCCCACTGTAAATCCCAAGTTAATCAGTTACCTAACGAAGCAGCTGGTGAAACACTGGTAAATTTACCAGTTCAGCAATGTTTTTCTTTCACTCTAGAATTTGAACTTCCAATGTTCAGCAATGCTAATACTAAACCAACACCAGTTATGTTTTATAATTCAGCAAGTTGTCAATGCTAACTGAATCAAATAAATCGGCACTAAGGTTTCCCCTGCATTTGTGTGCATCTCAGAGCTATGAGCTCTACTATACCTTTATTACAGATATCATGGACATTTTTATGAAATCTTCATGATTATTGGCATTCCTCATAAAAACGCCATGATTTTTGGCCTTTTCCACTGCAACACCAACCTTTTGGGTCTTTAACACAAAACCATTAAAATGTTTGGTGTTCACAAATGACACATCCATCATTTTGTGCCTCACCACAACAACAAGCTTGGTCAGCAGATGGTCCCAGTGTGGGATTCTATGGCAAGTACATGAGTCCCGGGTCTGAGATTGCAGCACAATAATTTGCCTCTTGATACTGGGCCAGGTTATCAATAACTTTTTTTAAAACCTTCCAACTGTTCTAATGTACTTGTTTCACAATATTGCAAAATAGTGGTGATTTTTTAAAACACAATGAATCAATGACTTCTCATGACTTTTACTCTGACTGTGATTTCTGTTATTTTGACCATGAAAGTACAATGATTTTCTCAAAAAATGTTCTATGACATGGAGAGCTACTGTTTGTGACATACATAAAATGCAAAAAATGTCATTTAGCTTAAAAGAAACAATGCAGGTCTTCACTTCTAGATGAATGTCCTGGGTTTTATATGTGATGCAGCATGATTCCACTTTTGTTCCCTAACAGCTATAACAACTGGCTACATGAATTTATGCCAGCTTGGGCTGCTCTCCTGGGATGCAAGCTTAGCTACCACTGGTCTGGGGCAGTTGTAGCAGTATGCTGGGGGTGGAGATGTGGGAACACATTGATAAGGGCTGGGCTGAGGCCTCCTTGGAAGCTCCAATGCCCCTCCCCCCATATCACCCCCGCCCCCTTAGTTGTGCTACCTAACATGGAGGGTATTCAATTATTTTTCATAGATATGCATTACAGTAATAAGAATTAGCAGTTTTAGAATGGCAATGCCCCCATGCTATACCAGGAGGCACGAGTTGCCTTATTAACTTTGATTATAGAATGTTGCTTTCTGTACACTAGGTGGCCAATTGTCCCTCCATATGTTAGTGTATGTGCAATATGCACATACAATTCTTCTAAAAATACATTTACAAAAAATAATGTTCTGTGACAAATGTATAGCTTAATTTACTGTATAACCTTAAGAAAGTCTCACACAACATATCTGAACATTTGGAATGTTCCACTTTTGAAATAGGAATGCCCGACTTCTGTTTTTTTTTCCGTTTGTTTATAAATGATCATTTTTTAAACTTTGTTTCAAACTAAAAGTCATTATTCATTGTTTAACTATTTATCACTCATGTGTAGGAACTCCTTAGTGCTACTGGCAAAAACCATATGCCACGCAGCTATGAAAATAATACAGTATAAAGCTGCAGAGTATACATTAAAATAGACATATATACACCATGGCTTGTGTTGTTTCTCCCACACCTCTCCCTCACCAAATGTATCTGGAAATGAGTCATTCCTCTAAGTGTGCCTTTCTGGAAAAAAAAATTGAAATGAATAATTGGAAGGCTATGCCTGTAGTTCAATGGGGGTGAGGAACAAGCCATGCCTCCTTCCTGAGTTATATAATCAGTTCCCTCCAGCATCCTTCTGAAGCATTTTGTCCTTGCAGCCAGAGGCTCTGCCTAATCTCTCACTGGGCTGTGCCCCACTTCTGCCATGTTTGTCTCCTACCTTTCCTTGTGCTTGGATTTCTGCTGTCATGTGCTGAACTCTCTGCCTGGTCTGTGCTTCTCCTGCTCTAGGTCAGTATTTGCCTCTGGCTGTGGTCTGTCTGTGTTCCTCTCTCAGTTGTTTGTTTCTGCTCCCTCCAGTTCTTGTACTGCATTTGCTTTTGTTTGTTTCTTTTGGGCTTGTTCAGTTTTGGTAGTGTCCCAGTTATTTTTCATACTTGACAATCCCTCAATTTACCTGCAATTGTTATCTGTATGCTTCAGCTCAGAATGCTGTTTTCCCTGCCTCTGCTGTCTCCTTGCTTTTCCTTCTAATTGTCTGCACCTGGTCCAGACTTCATCCTTCTCCCACCTAACTGACACTCCCTGCTGTGCTGTGTTTGTTGCTCAGTACTCCCTGCTGTGCTAGGTTTGTTTCTTAGCAACTCTGCTCAATATAATCAGTCTTGGTATTCAGTGTGCTCTGCTCAGTTCCTTCTGTGTTTGCTCAGTCAGGCAGCTACCACTCCCAACTTTCAATTTTTGTGCTGTTCTAGTATATTCATATTGCTGTAATTACTATACTGACACGGCTTACAGTTGCAGGCATTTTAGCAGTACATTTCTGAATTTAATTATTCTGAGCCTTATAGTCATTATTTTGCATCAACTTGTTCACATTTCTCTGGCAGCTTGCCATTATATGGCTCTGTCCTTAACTAGGACCTTGCCTGCAAAAGCACCTCTGTTTTTAGGGGTGCTACCCTACCAACATTACAGTTGCTGTTTGGTCTCATGGTGCTTAGCTGGTGGCTTCCCTGTTATTCCCATGGTGAGGGACTGTGATGTCACAGTGGGGCATCGTGGCTCCAAATAGCAGGAGCATGCTTTTATGTAAGCTATATGATTTTGCCCTGCTTCTTTGCCTACATGGCTTTTCAATTATCCATGCATACGTACATTTACCTCACAGCCTGCATGGCTTTCAAGACATTCAATGCATTTCATTACTGCATTGCAAATACTTAGTGGCTTGCAAATGCTCCTTACTGGAATAACCTAATTCTGCCTTAATGGCATTTAAGGTATTCATGCTAATCATATCAATTCACTATTCATGCTGAAACCATAGTAATCATCTGCTAAACCTCATCAATTTATTTACACTAAACCTAATTGACTCAATCACTGGCATCATAGCCTCTCACTACCTAAACACTTACCTTTTATGTCACAATTTATGTGGCTTCCTTAATGAAATTGGTTGACTTGCTTTCTGCTGCCTGCTATTTCTATCAAATGGCTTTCACTGCAGTCTCCTACATATCCCAGGCAGCTGGTTTTACCCAGCCTCCTCATCAATAACCTGTTACCTAATCCACAGCCTCTGGCTTTGCCTGGCCTCCTTCTATCTAGCATATTGAAGTTGATTCATGCTCTCACTCATACATTGGAGGCATGCCAACCATGACCATTATCTTTTCAGGCTCAGGGCTTGCCCTGCAGCCAACAGTCTCACTCTGCACCCATGAAGTCTGCATGTTGAGCATGTGAAACTTAGGCAAGGTTCTTCTCATCTGGCCCATAGTGGGAATGTCCTTGTTCTGGGCAGAGCTTCAGTTATCTACTTCATTTGCAGCACCACTTTATGTAGAATTTAAGACTTCAGCTGTGAGGGATGCAGCCTCATTGTTCTGGGACCCTTTCACTAGCTAAGCGGGTATGGAGGACCCTTCTAAGCTATTCTCCCTATGACTTGCTCTGGTTCACCTAGTTTGTTCTTAGATCGGTATGCAGGCTGAGTGCCTCAGCAGTTGTCACTGTCCTCCTCCTACTTTGAATGTGATACTGCGTCAGTGTATCCCATGTTGCAGAGGTAGCTCACAACTCTTCAAGGTGTTCTTGTTAGATGGGCAGAGTGAAAGTCATCCCCAGATATGAATATTTTTCACCACCTGGATTAGTCTTCAAAATTACAGCAGCAGAGCCATCACTAACCAAAATACTCTAAAGCCTGGAGAGAAGGTGACCTAGGCCTTGGCTCCTCAGAGGTTTCATCCTGTAAAAGGATTTTTTCTCTCCTCCTTACCAAAGGTCTTCATATATAGTTAATTGTTAATAGAATATTCTCTAGATTCCTTAGGTAGATTCCATTGTTGACTGGAGATGTTGGATGGAGATGGATCGTAGCCCTACTCACAGTTTCCTCTCTCCTTAGGAAGCCCTTGTATCATCAGTGCAATCCATTTTAATATGTGCAATCCTGACAACCTGTGCATATTATTTGTGTTTCTTCAGCTGTCTAATTGCTGTCAATCTGCTTCTCAATCTAGTAGTCAATGATTACTGTTTAATACTCTTTTGGGGGATCCTTCCTAAGGTACCTTTAGCCAAGGGAAGCTTTTCTGCTGCACTTCTGGGGTGGAACTGTCTTTGAGAGTTCCTTGCCTTTGGTACACCTACATGGTGCTAATTCACCATGGAATAGAGAGTGCAAATGGCCAAACAATTATCACAGTTGCACAAGCATAACACTACTCTGGTTGCATAGGCCCATTGAATTGTAAAGCTATGCCTGTAGTTAAATGGAGTGAGCAACCAGTCACACCCCCTTCCTGAGCTATGTAAGCATTTCCTGTCAGCCTACTTCTGAAGCATTTTGTCTTTGCCTCACCATCCTCCCCTACTCCTCCAACACCATGCCTCTCTCCTCAGGGGGCTCCTTCCTAAGGTACCATTAGCCAAGTGAATCTTTCCTGCAGCACCTTTAGGGGTGAAACCCTCTTCAAGAGTTCCTAGCCTTTGGTATCCCTACAGAGTAGTAATTCCCCATGGAATAGAGAGTGCTAGCAGCCAAACAGTTATCACAGTTGCACAAGCATAACACTATTCCAGTTGCATAGACCCATTGAAGTAAAACTATTTAGAATTTCAATTACTCACTTCCCATTAACAAGAGATACATAGATACATAGTTAAATCAATACCCCTACTATTAATTAAGACAAGCTGAAAAGAAAGGACAGAGAGAAATGTTGGTTTTATACAGCATCTTTCATACATACTTTATGCCAAAGCACTCCATAATCCATAAAGAGTTCACACTGTCAACAATAGGCATACACTGAAAGGCTATGGCAATGTAAAGAGTGAGGCACAGAAAATGAGAGAGATTTAAACACAGGGAAGTTAGTGATCTGCTCAGCATCATGCAGTAAGTAAGTGGCAATTGTGGGATTCAAACCTGGGTCTGTTGGGTGTCCAAGTTCATGGTTCTGTGCATTCATCTTTAGGTTAGAATGCCTAGACTAAGAATCCACCAATAGGCTGTAGCTTCAACACTATAAATTGCACAAATAAATAACAAATGGCGGGAAAACCCTTGCAAACTTTAGCCCTAAAATTAAATAATAAAGATGTCAGCTGATGAGCTACAAGGGAAGAAATCCTCCACAAGAAACAAAGAAATATACAATATCTTAACCACCTTAGAAAAATAAACAATGATGGCAGAAAAGAAAAGGTTAGTCAAGTTTGCCTGAGTTCCATATTTAGCCCTGGGGCCAACTTGTTCTCCAGGGTCCTAGCCCTCCCCACCACAAAGATAACTTCTACCCAGACAGGAGAACTTGAACACTAGACCCTCAGATTAAAAGTCTGATGCTCTACCATTGGAGCTATCAGGGCTCTGTAATTGGATAAATATAAGTATACAATGGCAGGAAAATTTCTCATTTCCTGATTGGTCACTGTGTGCTTGGGACAGTGATGATATTGAACAACATCACTGGAAAAAGGCCAGGCACACAGATGACCACAGAACATAGAAAGAAATCCTTCCCTCCCCACGCAAACACCATCAACCTCACACTGCTCTGACTGCACAGTGAGTTGCAAGCGGACACGGAACCCATCATTACAATCCCCATCTGCTAGATCACAGTTAATTTTCTCCCTCACTCCACATTTTCTTTACTAGCTCCCGCAAAAACAACTGCCAGAGAAATGGAAAACCTTTTTTTTTTCTGTTTAACAGAAGCTCGGTGACGGTTGTTGTAGCACGTGTGCATGATGTTACTATGCTCACCCTAGCACTGTCAGTCACGGCACAAAGAACCTTTCACCAGCAAAACTAAGTGGGGAGAAAAGTAAAATGAAATACTTGAAACATAAAACGAACCTGTACCATCAATCTGCTTTCTCCTTCTCACACATCTGCACTACCCGTACTTGGCAATGAGCTCCTGCTCAGCTCCTGAACTGCCCGATCAACTCAAGCTCCGTGGCTCAGAATAATAAAATCTACCACAAAAATAAATTAATACAAATAATAATTGTCTGTGTATGTCTGCATGAGAACGGAGGAGAAAGAATGATGCAAATTAACTAGCAGACACACACAAACACTGAAGAGACAGAGAAGTAAAAACACCAGCACCACCTAGTGGACTACTTTTTCACATACTTTTAGTATATGCCATACACACACACGCACACACACACACACACACACACACACAGGCACACAGAAAGAATAAAAAATGTCATAATTTTTTTACTTTATAATTTTATTTTAAAATGAGCCATTGCATGATAGCAATAAGGCACTTCAGGAGTGTGTTATCGATGATCACAATACTCCTGGTGGAAGCACTCGGCTTCACCTCGTGCTTCAACCCACCCCAGAAGTGAAGTTATTACATGATAACACACACCCTGTCATGTCTTATTGCTTAAGTGTGCTAGTTTCACTTTTACTGGACCATGAAGAACCAACTTTTATTGACCGGCTTCATTTTTGAAGCATTTTTTTCTTACTTATCCAATAAACCTGACCAATTATCTACAGTAGCTATTCTTTCAAAGTTAATAGATTTCAGTGGGGTCAACCTACTGTAAGTACTACTACCTAAGTACCTGTAACAAACATGTACACCTTTTGACTGCAGTATTTGACTTGACTCTGTTGGTCAAATGATTAGGCTCACACATGAATGATAGCCAAATGGTTAACACTCAGAAACATAGAATGAGATGGCAGATACAGACTTTCTGCCTATCTAGTTTGCCCCACACAAATTATTTACAACAGACTGGAAAGAAAATGTAACATGTTAACATGACCTTTATTGCCCTGGTGAAGGATCATGCTATTTCATATTCATTACCTTTGTGTAACACCAGTGGAGAGGTTACATAGAAAGGTGAAATGGAATCAGCTGGACCTGTTGGATCAAGCACAGAGAACATTAATCTAACCTTTAGCCTTTTTAACCAGATTAAAGGTCATAGCTTCTCAATGTCAATTTGAGTTATATATATCCATCTAATGTGTGCAGCTGACACATCCTTAGGGAATAATATCCATCGTGTTCGTGATGATAAGTGACATTTCAGAAGTAATAATCTGATTGTTGGCAGGTGATCAGAAGAATAGATAGGTCAGACCGTATTGAGATTCACAGCACTTTATGTGCACTCTTAATCTTATACAGTACTGTTTAAAGAGCAACTCTGCACTTCAGCATGTACATTTATAAACATAGCTATCACAATTCACTAGAGATTTTTTTAATGATTTTGGTAGCCTGGCTGAGATGTATAAAAACATTTGACTGTTCCTGATTGATCTTGCAGTGCTTCTGCTTTTGTCATCATAATAAGTACTATGACAATAACATGCCATGTCACAAACAGCAACATTGTGTGGTTAATTGGGAAAAGCCAATCTTTTTCAAACACATAGTAAACAAGTGCAGTATTACCAGAAATATTTAGTAGACAAATAGCACAAGAAAGTAAAAATAACTAGACCACAGTAAAGTTATTCATAATTGTTATACGTTCCATAGTTTTCTGACATTTTGTAACTACTGTACTTACTCTTAAAGCCTGTCCTAGTTACAGTTGTTGAATATTACAGTAACTGCTTCAAAAAGGGCAACATATGCAGCAGTTTATTTTTTATCATGCAAAACTCATAGCCAGTTTAACTGAAAATGGTTACTACGACTTCAGTTCATATCAGCAAGGCAATGCAAGGCAAGGCAAGTTTTATTTTTTGAGGTGCCCAATCCCAGAGGCTCTGGGCACCATACACATCAATACAAATTATTCATTAAAATAAAACAAATACATGAATTGAAACACTATAAAATTAGCCAGGCCATATAAAACACAATTTAAAATAAAAGCAGTTATTAATAAGGGCTATCCCAGAGATATAGGCTAGTAGACAGTATCTGGGAAGGCCTGACTGAACAGGAGGGTCTTGAGACGGACCCTAAACACTTCAACTGAAGGGGCCTCCCTTACAGTTGGAGGAAGCAAATTCCATAGGACGGAGCTGGTGACACTAAATGCTCTGTGGCTGTCAGTTTTCAGCCTCATTCTGGGAATTGCAGGGAGGCCCCTAGAGGAAGAATGGAAGGAGTGGACTGAAATAGTGGGTGTCAGAATGTCAGACAAGTATTCAGGGCCCAGCCCATGTAGGGTCTTAAAGGTGAGCAAGCCCACTTTGAAGAGGATACTCCACCTGACCAGCAGCCAGTGCAGTTCACGTAGCACCAGGGTGATATGGCAGTATTTAGAGTGCCCCATAGCAACCTGACAGCAGCATTCTGCACTAGCTGCAGCTGATGGCGGGTACCTCCTAAGACACTGAGGTAGAGCACATTACAATAATCAAGCCTAGACATTACGAAGATATGTACCAAGGTGGGGAGGTCCATGGGCAGAACTAGGGGCTTGACATCATCACTGAATGCCTATATATTGGATTCAAATTTGAAACACCTTAGCCTTTGAGAAAGGGTCCAGGAGGGACCAGAAATGCATTAGGTGGGTGCTGTTATGTGTATAGTTTTATTCAATAAAATGATTTAACATTTAAATACAGTGTCAGTAATCAATGTGGTGATGAGTGCCAAAGTCATTTTGCTACCTTGGTCCATTTTTATGGCTGTGGGCATAGCCCAGCATATGTTTTGCATTCAGAAAAGGGCTGATGTCATTTTTGCTGACTTGCTACCAAACAACATGATAGAGTGTTAAAAATAGATCCCTCTGCTGTAGCCTCATTACTATGCTGCCTGTGTGTATAGGAAGCTGTAGAGCATTTTTTACCCTCTGGCTTGAGGAGTTAAGTGAGCCCACAGAAAGTTAACTCATTATCTTCTGCCAGTCATTCTGTGTCAGATTACCAATGAATAGTACAGACATTATAGAAAGCTATTGGAAGTAGAATGGGTTAAACACTTCCTGGGTATTTTTGCATAACAAATAAGCTCTGATGTACCCTCATCCCCAATTAACACCTCATTAAGCCATTTGACACCACCATCCTAAGTGCAGTCATTCTGCTACTTTGAAGGACATTCCATAGCAAAGAGTCCCAATGATGCCTTTTTCCAAATAATACACCAACATCATTTTCTCAGGCAGGCTGTTCTGGGCTACTGTTTATATTCTACTGAATGTTCTTAACCTGCAATTTGTGAATATAGGTGTTTACAACTGAATGAGAGTAACCACATTTGCTTCACTTGCAACTAGGTAGACATGTGTGAATCTAATTTTTGTTTGACTTAGGTTACACATAGAATCTGATCAGTTCATTACATGCTGTGTTGTGATTAAATGAAATTTGGTTTCTTTTACAAATTCTTTTTTCTGACCACAGATATACTACAACAAAAATTTCTCAACAAAATGTTTAAAAATAAGTTTATCAGTAATTTAGTTGATGTGGTGTAAAGAGCTGCTGCCTGTAAAATTATCTGTTTTTTGGGAGGGGGTTGCCACAAGCAGAATGGGACTTCATGGATGGGGGAGCTCATGGCAGCAGAAGAGGCATAATGGCATTAAAAGCTTAATGTTGTGGATGTAAGAGGCACTAATATTTGAGCATGACTTTGGTAGAGGACTAAGTGTGACTTGGGGGTGGGGGATAATCAGGAATTGAGTGAGTCTTGGTATTTTTAGCATAATGGTTTTCTGAAACTTCAGCGTTCAATGGGTTAGACTCTGCATCCATCTGTACAGTATGTCACTAAGCCACATGCAGTGGGGTATGGATCACCAGATCCAGACCAGAGCTGTAAAGTCCAGACTATTCACAGCTTGTGCAAATATTGCTGATCCACTCACTCCAGATTACCTGATCTAGCTTTTACCTATCTGTTCTGGTCCTGATGGTTCTGTTTTTAACCATGCCAAGGAAGGGTTGAAAAACAGACTTCCAGAAGCAGACCAGATAAGTAAACGTTGGATTGAACCATGCAGCCAGAGTGACCGGACCAGCAATATTTGTGCATGTTGCACCCAGCATGACTAGTTTGGATTTTTACAGAACTACTGTGATTCAGGTCTGCCAGTCCAGTTTTTAATCAATCAATCTTTATTTTACACAGAAAGGTAAGTGAGCAAAAATGCTCATTTACACAAATGTCCAGTTAAGCATAAAAAGAGAGCAGAACACCAGGTCAAACAATTACACAGTAAAATACAGAATAAACAGGTCAAACATAAACATGTCTAATACAGAGATCTTGAGGGATATACAGAAGAACGGGAAAGCAAATAAATAACAGTGACAAATTTACAGCATTGGACATAGTTGGAGGTACAATTCAGAAACAACAACAGTTGAGTGATGCATGGAAAAGAAGAAGTGCAAGTCCCACGGCACCCAGATCCTGCATGCGGTTGAGCATTCCAGCTGCGTGGTCTGCCTAGGCTCCAAACACCGGGACAAGGACTGTGAGCTCTGCCAATCCTTCAACCAGGCCACACAGATTAGGCACCAGAAAAAGCTCAAAGCCCACATGCTGGAGAAGTACCTAGCTTTGATAGAAAAGGAGCTGCAGAATCTGCAGGAAAAATCTACTCCAGAACCCAAAAAGAAGAAAAGGACAAGGAGAGACACTGAGACCGGAATAGATCTCCAACAACTTGGTGGTGACCATCAGGCACCACTGACACTGGAGGGGCCTCCACTTCAGTAAGTACCTCTACTGCCAGATCTCCAACCGCTCCACCCTCCTGCCTGTTTTACTCACATTGCAGTCAAGGATCTTCTTGGATGACAGAACCCCTGTTGTGCTCCTTATGCCCATTTCTTCTTCAGGGTCTATTGCCAGCAGCCAGATCAATAAGTTGCTCCACAACCCCACTGAGGAGTGCACAGTCACAGCCAGTAAGCTGGATTCCAGCTCCACTGTTATTTGCATGGCTCAGGCTTATAAATCGGACATTAGCTCTTCTGATGTCTGCATGGCCATGGCTGATAAGTCGCTGTCTGTTTCCTCTGGGGTCTGCACAGCTGAGGCTCTCCCATCAGGGTTGCAGAATACCCTCAACATTGAGCTGAGCCAGCTGCGAGACAAGCAACAGTCTTTAGAGGGTTCCTCATCCCCACTGACCCGATCAGACCCTCTGGGCTGAAGATCAAGAGCCATAGATGGGCACTAATCTGGAGGTTCCCCCTCCTTCACCAGGTCAGTCACTTCCTGGTTCACCCACTGGGCCTATTTTTAATCCCTCCGGGGACCATCTGTGGTGACCTCTTCAACCCAAGCCCCCTTGGACAACCAGGTTCTTCCACCTTGGACTGTGATTGCCCAGATGACAGTGGATCTTCTGTCGAGTTCTACTCCCACCTTGACACCAAGTGACCCTACGGCAGGTGACCCTTCACCAGGTCAGGGTATATCTGGCACTCTGGCCATTTCTCATATGCTGAACAGCCTTCTGTCAGACTCCCAGGAGCTGAATCTTCCAGTGCTGGACATTCCTGTGCCTGATTCAGTGCCAGCCCCTTTGAATGTCCCTATGGGGCCAATGCCTGGTCCTTCTGGACCTCCTTCTGGACCTTCAGCCCCATCTCCTGCTGGGTCTTCAGCTCTGCCTCTGACTGGACCTATGGGCAATGTTCCAGGCTATCCACCCCCACAACACCCAATGTACCCTTCACTGGGGTATCCAATGCTTGGTCACCCACCCCATTATGTACCAGGGTACCAGATGCTGGGCTATGTCTAATGAAGGGTATGCTCTTTCTGGCTTTCCCTACTCCTATCAGGACCATTGATACCCTCAATATAAGATGCTGGGCTATCCGTTATACCATCCTCTTCCTCCTCCTCCTCCTCAGCCTCTGCCTCCATAGCAACCTCAGGCTGATATGCAGGCAGTGTTTCAGACCCTGATTCAGGAGGTCAGGATTCAACTAGCCTCAAAGATTGACCATCAGAAACCAGTGGCATCCTCTACTCCCACCTCCTTTCTGATCCCTAGATCAGCCTCTTCTGTGGATTCCCACCTTTCTGGAGAAGGCTCCTCTAGACACCAGGTCAGGAATAAAATCCAGGACACTCCTCTAAAAATGGTTCAGACCCCTAGCAGGCACTCTTCAGACTCTGACTCCAACTCATCCGCCAGCTCTAGTAAGCATACACCTATACAGCCTCAAACTAAGGAGTACATGAAGTCCCCTACAGAGGAACCTTCCTTTGCAGAATTCCTCATAACTATACAAAATGCCTGTGGCTTGGATATCCAGAAACAGAATCCAAAGTGGAAAAAGCTTGCAGAGCATCTAGACATGACTGACACAGCTTCTATGCTCATACTGCATTGGACTGGGCCCTATGAAAACCTGACATCCACTATCTGGCAACAGCCTTCCTTCATTCTGACTATTTCAAAAAAGGCAGACAGGATGTATCACCCCACAGATGGGGTCACACACCTTACTGGCCATCCTAATGCAGACTCAGTTGTTATCACAGCTGCCCAAGACCAGTCCTCTAAACCTAAACATTTGAGCATGTCTCCTCCTGATAAGGATTCTAAGCAGCTGGGCAATTCAGTCACAAGATCCATTCCTCCTTCTACTTGCACCCTCAGGTCCTTTAATTATGTGGCTCATATGGTTTCCTACCAGAAATCTTCCCTAGCCTCATTCGAGTCCAAGCTGGAAGCTATCCAGACCAGGACCAGGAGCTTAAGGCCGAGATTGCCAAAAGAGTAAGAATGGCCAAAGTCTCCTGTCGTCATGACCGCCAGACCACTTATGACAAAGTAGACTCAGTTGCTCACACCACAGCTACTGCTGTCTGCATTAGGTGACATTCATGGCTCAGGATTGCTGACTTGGCACAAGATGTCCAGACCTCCATCCTGGATGCCCCTTTCAGGAAATCCATGTTATTTTGGAGGTGATGCCAAGGATATTATCACTGAATTGCAGGACTGTGGTAAATCCATCCACAATGTCTGCTTCATGTACCGAGGGGATACAAAGGCAAACAGCCTTTTTGTCAGCAACAGAGATGCCAGACCAGAGAAGCCCCTGCCAAACGCCAGGCCAAATGCTGGTATCCAGCGTCAGGAACCCCTACTCCCTCATCAAATCCCAGAAGCCCTCAAGGTAGGGAAACAGTGTGACAAGGCAGCAGGTAAAGCAAATAGGATGCTGGGATGTATAGGCAGGGGCATCACCAGCAGGAAAAGGGAGGTCATAATTCCGCTATACAAAACATTAGTGAGGCCCCACCTGGAGTACAGTGTACAGTTCTGGAGACCATACCTACGTAAGGACATAGACAGGGTAGAGAAGGTTCAGAGGAGGGCAACAAAGATGGTGCATGGATTGCATCACAAGTCCTATGAAGACAGGTTGAAGGAACTGAACATGTACTCCCTGGAGGAGAGGAGGGAGAGAGGGGATATGATAGAGACATACAAGTATCTTACAGGGAGGAACAGGGTGCAGGAAAACACTATTTTTAAGTGAAAAGATGTTCCAGGACTAGAGGGCATGGGATGAAGTTGGAGGGAGGATGATTCAGAGGAAACATGAGAAAGAATTTCTTCACAGAACGAGTGGTGGACAAGTGGAACACCCTGCCAGAGGAAGTGGTGGGGGCTGAAACAATCACGGGATTTAAGAATGCATGGGATAGACATAAAGGAATTCTGGAGGTCAGGGGTAAAGGGCAACAGACTTCTAGGAAAACAAACTGAACTTACAAGCTCAAATGGGCAGACTGGGTGGGCGATAGGCCCTTATCTGCCGACACTGTCTATGTATCTATGTATCTATGAAGCCCCCAGAGGAGCCGCCAACTCCCTTCCCTTGGCCTCCTGACTTATGGGGAACCCTCCTGCCTCCTCCAGATCCTCTAGAGAACCAATGGGGAGGAAGATTTGCCGTCCACTTTCTGGGGTTGTAGGACATAACCTCAGACTCTTGTGTCCTTCAGTTAATAGCAAGAGATCACACCATAGAGTTTCTAGACAGGTCTCTGGACAACCCCCCAGGCCTCTCCCATTATCCTCCAAGGCATCTGTCTCTGATACGGGACAAGATCCAGACTGTTCTGCAAAAGTCAGCCATAGGCCCGTGGCTCTGGCACAGATTGGAAGAGGGTACTACTTCCATTTTTTCCTAGTGCCCAAAAAGGCAGGTGACCTAAGACCCATCTTGGACCTCAGCATGCTCAACCTGTACATCGTGTGCAAGAGGTTCCACATGCTCACCTTCCAGGGACTTCTACCCTTGCTCTACAAGGACCATTGGTTTTGTGCTCTAGATATGCAGGATGCTTATCTGCACATCCCTGTCTTCCAGGCCTACCGCAGCTTTCTTCAGTTTGCCTTCCAGGGGGAACATTACCAGTTCAAGGCTCTCCCTTTTGACCTGTTCTTGGCACCTCAGGTTTTTACCATGTGCCTAGCAGTGGTGCCTCTTTCTGGATGACTGGCTCCTGTCAGCCCCATCACAAAGCAGTCTGAGGGAGTCCCTCTCCTTCACCCTGGACTTCTTTTCCAGACTTGAAATAACAGTCAACTATCCCAAGTCCCACCTTTCCCCTCCCAGCACATACAATTCATTTGGGCAGGTGCTGGATACAGTCCAGGGCAGGGCCTTCCTCCCATCAGACAGAGTGGAGACCCTGCAGGAACAGGCCATATTAGTGTCCAGCTCATGATGGACCACAGCCCGGTCGATCCTTCATCTTCTTGGGCTGATGGCAGCTGCAGTCCCTACAGTTCCTCTATTTAGACTGTATATGAGGGTGACCCAATGGACTCTTCTTGTCCAATGGGTTCAGCAGCTGGACAACCTGGACCACAGGGGTCCTAGTGTCTGGGTATATGAAGAGGGATCTTCTTTAGTGGCAGGAGTTGCCCAATCTCTCCACGTTGGTTCCTCTTTCAACACCCTGCTCCTACCATGACCCTCACAATGGATGTTTTGTGTCAATTCAGGGAGCCCACCAAGGAGACCATCAGTCCCAGGGAACATGGTCTCAGCTGGAAGCGTCTCTTACACATCAGTGTGTTAGAAATGAGGGTAGTGCTGTATGCCCTTCAGGCCTTCCAGCCTCTTCTATGTCTGGGGACATTCCTGGTTCAGACCAACAGTATGTCTGTGGTCTGGTACCTGAACAAACAGGGTGGCACTCACTCATACCCTCTATGCCAGGAGGCGATGCAAATGTGGTACTGGACAGTCCAGCACAACCTCCACCTGACTCCTGTCAATATGCCATTCATCAGCAATGTCCTGGCAGACAGTCTCAGCCACATCACTGTCAGGGCTCACAAATGGGAGCTAAATCAGGAGATGGTTGAAAGCTTATTAGACCTGTGGGGTCAGCCAGAGATAGACCTCTTCGTCTCCCCATCCAATACAAAACTACCAAATTTCTGCTCACTCGGGCGTGGTGTTTTCTGGTAAAATGTGCTGTCTGTTTGATGGACAAGGAGGTTCTTGTACACCTTTGCTCCCTTCCCAGTGCTTTAGAGAGTTCTCCTGAAGCTACAGATGGAAGGGGCTCACATGATTCTAATAGCCCCTCTTTGGCCTTATCAGATTTGGTTACCTCTGCTTCAACTGCTATTGATGGAACCCCCAGTACCTCTGCCTCTCCTCCATGATCTTCTGACTCAGGAGCAGGGCAGACTGGTGTATCTGGGCCTCAGATCTCTCTGTCTTCATGTGTGGCACCTGTGGACATATGTGGAATAACTCCCATTGTTATTATTGTTTTACAAAAATTGTCAGCTGTGCAGATGCATTTATAAAAAATGAATTATAATAGTGAGACTAGTGAGTAGAGTTTATTTTCTCAGAAGAAGCCAGAAGGGGAAGGAAGGAAACATATTCAATTCAGTGCTTTAGAGTAACTGGTAATTGCTATTTTTCTTTTAAACTTAGATTGTGGGCTTTTAGTGACACTATACTTTCGTTGTTGTCTTTACTTATGATTGTTTTTAGGCTGTTGAAAATTTAAAACATAGTGGTGGTGTAATTCTGTGCTGTCTTTAATTGCTGCAAATTTTATCTTGGCTTGTCTGACTGCCCTTTAGTTGGGTGAAGGGTGTTAATTGTCTGGCTTCTGACCTCAGCTACGTGATAATTGGAGGTGGGGCTTAGTCAGAGTTGAAGTAGCAAGTAGAGTTTATTTTCTCAGAAGAAGCCAGAAGGGGAAGGAAAGAAACAGATTCAATTCAGTGCTTTAGAGTAACTGGTAATTGCTATTTTTCTTTTAAACTTAGATTGTGGCTTTTAGTGACACTATACTTTCATTGTTGTCTTTACTTATAATTGTTTTGGGCTGTTGAAAATTTAAAACATAGTGGTGGTGTAATTCTGTGCTGTCTTTAATTGCTGCAAATTTTGCCCCTCTTCCCCAACTCTTAATTATATGCCCTGTTAAATCTGATTGACAGGAGCTAAACACAGGGTATAGTAAGGGGTGTGAAGTAGGAGGGGCATAAGGGGGAAGAAGCCCACCCTCAGCACGACAAGTGTTTTGATTCATTTATTTATTTATTGGTTTCTTTTTCTTTAAAAAAAAAAATTATCTGAGGCTCAGTGGCAGGATTTTTAGGACAGTAAATTAATAAAAAGGGAACTAGGAGAGCTTTGGTAGCAGACAAGTAGTGGAATTGCAGTATAATGTGGGGAGTGGTGGAATGCAGTGGCTGTGGGGCAGCCATATTCAGGCAGACCTTCTGGACACTGAGGTGCTGCCCTATCTGCATGCATCTCTGGACTGCGGAGGAGGTAGCCAGACTCAGAGTGGAAGTAAACTGGGTCAGGAGTACCAGCACCTATCCAGGGACCACCAGTCCAATGCAACTGCCTCAAAGGATGCCGAACGAGGAGCACTTGGATGACAGTAGGCTCAGGGAGGGTTAGAGTGGTCAGGCAGAGGCACATCCCAGATCCTATTCCACTCAAGAACTCATATGCCACACTGGCAAATGAGGACAACCAAATAGAGGTACCCAGAGAAGTGGAAGGAAAGGATGTGGAGGTTAGCCAAGGAGGTGACCCAGCGGGGAAAGCAGTGGACCCCAGAGGAGGAGGAGGTGAATCCTGGTGGGGGACTCCATCATAAGAGGGATTCAGCTAGGAACACAGGAGGGGGAGGACAGGAAGATGAGGTGCCTACCAGGTGCCACGGCATGGAGTGATGGAAGGAAGATCCTGGGGATCACTGGGAAGGCAAGACGGGAGGGTGATCTGGATGTCATTATCCACCTAGGTACTAATGACCTGGCAAATGGGGAGCCAAAGAAGTTCAGGAAGAGTTTAGGAAACTGAGGAGGGTCTCAAGCAAGTAGCTACTTCTGTCACTTTCTCAAGATACTACCTGTGAGAGGCAAGGGAGAGCATAGGAGTGCATGCACCAGGAACTTTAACTCATGGTTGAAGAACTGGTGCTGTGAGGAAGGGTTTGGATTCATTGGTGACTGGGGACCCACCTGTAGGGTTGGAGGTTTGTTCAAGCCTGACGGGCTGCATCCATCCTGGAGGGGAATCCAAGCACTCAATGATAAGTTTAAATGCTACATTGACAAGCATTTAAACTAGCAAAGGGGGGTGGCAGGCCAGCAAGGAGGGTACCTCCTTGCTCACCCCCCACAGCTAGCAGTGGAACCAGTGAACCAGAGGAGTGGCTATCTCTGCAAAGCAGTGTGCAAAAGATGGAGATTAGTGCCCAAGAGGTGGATTAGCAGAAAAGGGGCAAAATTCAGCAGAAGGGCAGACAGCAAGGAGAACCAGGGATAGATGACAACCAAGGAAGGGGCTGGAGTAGAACAGTGAAACAGTCTAGGGAGGTCAAATCATGGAAAGCCATGTGTGAAAATTCCAGGAGCCTTAGCAACAAGATGGAAGATCTGGAGGCTATCATGGTGCAGTCAGACCTGGACATTGTGGCCATCACTGAAACCTGGTGTAATGATAACCACAACTGGGAGATGGCCATACCTGGCTACAACATATTCAGAAGAGACAGAGCAGGCAGGAAGGGAGGAGTGGCACTGTATGTGAAAAATGACATAAGGGCCACAGAGATCCAGGAGGAACAAAATGGGGGAGAGATACTGTGGGTTAAGCTGGAAAGGAAAATGGAGACAGCCATCCGCACAGGTGTGGTCTATAGACCACCAGCCCAGGAGGAAGAAACAGATAGGGAGCTGATGCTAGCCATCCAAAGGATGGCAGACAAGGGTGAGGTAGTACTGGTTGGAGACTTCAATATTCCAGATGTGGACTGGAGCACCCAGCAGCAGCATCAACTAGAGCAGATTTATCCTGACTCCTTCAGGGTGCCTTCTCAAGCAACTGGTCATGGAATCAACTCAGCAGAAGGCAATACTGGACCTTCTGCACACAAACAGGGACAGTGTGATGGGGTAACAGTGGGGGAGCACCTGGGAAACAGTGACCACCAGTCATTGTGGTTTGAAATCACAGAACGAGCAGAACCAAACCACACAAAAACATGTATCCTGGATTTTAGGGGGGCAGACTTTGGGAAAATGGGGAGATACTTGAAAGAGGCATTAAGGGGAATTGGACAGGAATCAGGGGTTGAGGAACAGTAGGCAGTATTTAAAATGGGGATTACAAGAACAACAGAATTATGCATTAAGCAGGTTAGCAAGAGGAAAAGGAAAAGGAGACAATTATGGTTTTCCAAAGAGGTAGCAAAGAAAGTGAAAGCCAAAAAGATTGCATTCAGGCAATACAAAAAGACACAGGCAGAAGGGGATAGGGAGAAGTACCAGGAGAAGCAAAGGCAGGCAGGGAGGTCAGTGAGGGAAGCCAAAGCTCAGACAGAAGAGAACATTGCAAAATCAGTGGGTAGAGGGGACAAAACCTTTTACAGGTACATAAGGAAAAAGAAAGACAAAGGAGGGATAGTGAGACTGAAGGGGAGGATGGAGCGCAGGGAGGATGACAACAGTAAAGCTGACATATTGAACAGGTATTTCTGCTCAGTCTTTACTGAGGAAGAGGAGGGTAATGGGTCTGAAGGGAGTACAAGGGGTGAGAATGATGCAGAAATGGACACAAGTCCCTTTACACGAGAAACGGTCCTGAAGGAACTGGAAGTAATAAGAGTTGATAAAGCAATGGGGCCAGATGAGGTGCACCTCAGGGTCCTTAAAGAACTAAGAGAGGTGGTGGCTGAACCTCTGGCTATCCTGTTTAGCTGATCACTGGAAACAGGGGAGGTACCCAAAGACTGGAGGACAGCAGATGTAGTCCCCTTATACAAAAGTGGGAACAAAGAGGAAGCAGGGAACTACAGACCCGTCAGCCTCACCTCGGTAGTGGGGAAGATCATGGAAGCACTACTGAAGGAGAGATTGGTGGAACATCTGGTTGTCAATGGACTACAGGACCCAAGGCAGCATGGTTTCACCAGGGAGGTCGTCACAGACCAACATCGTTGAATTTTTGACTGACTAGGAGGTGGATCAGGGAGGGCAGTGGACATGGCCTATCTGGACTTCAGCAATTCCTTTGACACTGTGCCACATAGAAGACTATTACACAAACTGGGGAATATGGGTGTGGGCAGGACAGTAGTGTGGTGGGTAGGAAACTGGCTGGGTGGCAGGACACAGAGGGTGTGTAAATGGCTGTCACCCACAGAGGGAAGAGTGACCAGTGGGTACCACAGGGATCAGTGCTGGGACCGAGTCCTATTCAACATTTTCATCAGTGACATTGCGCAGGGACCTAAAAGGCAGAATTTCACTGTTCGCTGATGACACAAAGCTCTGTAACAGAGTAGACACACCAGAGGGTGTAGACAGAATGAGAAGCGACCTGCAGAAACTTGAAGAATGGTCAGGGTTTGGCAGTTGAAATTCAATGCAAAGAAGTGCAAGATAATGCATATGGGGCACAAAAACCCTGGCACAATATATCAGTTGGGGGGTGAGGATATAGCATGCACCAAGCAAGAAAGGGATCTTGGGGTTATCATCTCTGATGACCTCAAGGTAGGGAAACAATGTGACAAGGCAGCAGGTAAAGCAAATAGGTTGCTGGGATGTATAGGCAGGGGCATCACCAGCAGGAAAAGGGAGGTCACAATTCCTCCATACAAGACACTAGTGAGGCCCCACCTGGAGTACAGTGTACAGTTCTGGAGACCATACCTACGTAAGGACATAGACAGGGTAGAGAAGGTTCAGAGGAGGGCAACAAAGATGGTGCATGGATTGCATCACAAGTCCCATGAAGACAGGTTGAAGGAACTGAACATGTACTCCTTGGAGGAGAGGAGGGAGAGGGGATATGATAGAGACATACAAGTATCTTACAGGGAGGGAACAGGGTGCAGGAAAACACTATTTTAAGTGAAAAGATGTTCCAGGACTAGAGGGCATGGGATGAAGTTGGAGGGAGGACGATTCAGAGGAAACATGAGAAAGAATTTCTTCACAGAACGGGTGGTGGACAAGGGAACACCCTTCCAGAGGAAGTGGTGGGGGCTGAAACAATCATGGGATTTAAGAATGCATGGGATAGACATAAAGAAATTCTGGAGGTCAGGGGTAAGGGCAACAGACTTCTAGGAAAACAAACTGAACTTACAAGCTCAAATGGGCAGAGTGGTGGGCCATAGGCCTCATTCAAGTCAATAATTCGCCTATGTATCTACGACATTTTTGAAAATGTTATTTGACTTATCATACTCATGCTTGTCTACCCACTTACTCAGTCTCCTACTTATTTCTGTCTTTGCACTAATTCCTGTTGCTTCATACAAAGGGGTTGTTAATTTTCATATTGTCTGTGCCTGGGGTGGAGCAGCAATAAAAGATAAACTATGCAATACCCTCAATAACACACATACCCCAGTTTACTTTTACCTAACACCCATTTTTAGACCTTGTACAGTAAGATCTTCCTTCAAGAGAACAACTTGGCAATGAAATGTGTAAGATTTACATTGACGTTTGGATATACACACTTTCATGTTATACTAATTATGTGTGTGTGTACTGTATAGCAATCTCTAAAAAATCAAACACATCAAATGTCTTCCTAAACATGTCTCAACATTGTATTTATCTTCCACCTAGTCACAACATATAGTTGTCTTAGCAGTGTTTGCAATTAAGGTACAGTACCTTCATGTATATGATGACCTGGTTCTGTTGAGTTGATTGCTATAACAGTGCATAGAATAAAATGTGAAACATATAGGTAACTGTAATTCAGATGGTGGCATTATTTTTATATCTGCTCTTTCTCAATGTACTGTCCTTTCAGTTAGTGTATGCAATAACAATTCATGTTTATGTTAAAGCCCATGAAACACCCTTATCTAGTTAATGCATTTGTAGCCACCTTGGCTGTGCCAGAATTTGTTCAACCTGTGAACACCACAGCCTTGTGATCATCCTTTGTGTTCTTTCTCACATTTTAAATCTATAGAGCTAATGTTGCACTGATATAATTTTGCACCAACACATTTTAAATGTACAATTAAGACAAACATAATAAGTTACACCATTTCTCATTTAAAAGTGTAATCTGAAAAGTCTTTGAACATAGACAAAAAGTGATTTTCTGATTTCCAGAAACAAACACACAAAACCAAAGATGGCATCAGCAGAACTCAGTTACACAAAATGCCAGTCCCCCACCTCCCTCACCCCACCATCACCACCACCATTTTAATATTTGGCTATTCAGTGCTTTGTTGGTATCATATCAAAAGGGAGACTAAAATGAGCGAGTCATATTCATTGAAATGGTTAACAGCTGCCCTGCAAGGGTGGCAACCTGGTCCAAGGTCACCATTCAGAAGGGTGCCCAGAAGACAGGAATAGTGAGGGGAAGGGGAGGGATAGGATAGAGGGGTTTTGTGGGGCAGTGTTCCTGGTGATGCCAAGGCAGCCCATGTGGTGTGGTGGTGAGGGTGGCCGACTCCAGCATAGGAGGATCTGGGTTCAGGGACGGGATGGTAGAAATATTTTGCCACTGCCTGAGGCTCTTGTTCTTTTTTTTTCCTTTTCGAGAGTCTCACCCCCTTCTCAACATGCACCTCCTGGAGTTTATAATCCTTCAGTAGGTGGGTGCAGGGGTGAACTCCCGCATGTGGGGGGGGGGCATGGGTGGATGTAGCCCTTCTCACACTCACATTGATAAGTACTGGCCAGATGCAGTGTTGCTGTTATGTGTATATCGCTGAATTGCTTTTCGGTGATATACACTCGCCATAATAGTGATCACTGTTTTGTGTTCACTATTATAACATGGAACCATTGTGTTACTGAAGGCATTTTGCATGAAAACTGGCTTTTAGTTCTTTGGACCTTATCTGTCCCAGTCGCGTTTCCTACCTTAATGTCACAATCTTATACTTTGTGATATCCAAATTTTTTTCCATGGCAAAAGGTTGTGATGTCACAGCAGAGGATTATAACTTCAAAGAAGAAAAAGCAGCTTGAACTGATAAACTGTAAGGGGCTAAGAGCCTGAATACCTGTGTATGTCTTTAGTAGGGATGGGAGGACTCAATTTTTATTAGAGATCAGAACTCCACCACCCCCATAGATTTGCCTCAATTTGATTCTGGAAACCAGAGTCTTTAGGGACTTGACTGTTTTTAACTCAGTCACATCCATTGACTAAGTTAGAATATGCCAGTGACCTGGTTTTGACCTGATCTGGATGGCTCCATGTCATAATAACAAACCCAGAATAGTGATTGCTATTATGGCAAGTGTATATCACCGAAAAGCAAATCGGCGATATACACTTCCAGGCAACCCGACACCTGGAAAGGAAAAAGGTGTTTTTGCAGCCCCCTCCGCATCCTCCCTCATGGGGGCTTTGCCCCCCACACCCCCTAAATATAGATTATCAGCTCCAGTGGGGTGCATGTCAGGGAAGGGCCAAAATCATATATCACACAAAAATTAAGTGCCACAACCACAGGCAGCAGCAAAATATCTATGCACCCAGTCCTGGTCCCAAATCCTGTACCTGCTGCACCACAGCTAGCCACCCACATCACCACACCACATGGCTAGCTCGGGAGCAGCAGGCACACCCGTTCCTCAAAACCCCTTCCCTGTCCCTCCCCTTTCCCTTGCTATCCCCACTTCCTGTCACCATCCACTACCCTCGCGGTCATGTACATTCGCTACTCTTGCAGGGTAGCCTGAGAGTATAGCGCCCAATATGAGTCGCTGTTTTGAGGTGGTACCCATATTTAGTCACTATATTCATGGTATACCATCTGGATAATATGTGGGATTTTGGTGCTTTGTTCAGAAACATGGAAAACTGTGTAAAAACATAAATAACTATTATAAAGATTAAATTACATAAAAAAAGAATTATGGGAGGCAGAGACAACATCATTCCCATCTTTAGTCCTGGTTCAGATCTGCCTCTGAACTGGTTCTGGTCCAATATGGAAAATTTACCTGTTTTGGCAAACCAGAGTAAATCAGATCATTTGGAAAAAGATTCAAGTTAGACTTAGAACCAGGTCACAATCAACCTGCCCATCTTTATCTTTCGTAATAAACAATTTAATTTCCTAAAATTAATTTTTTATCTATGTATATATTATAAGAGTTGAGTCCTGCTAATGTCAATAGTCAGTTTCTTGCAGAATAACAGAACCTAGAAGGGAATGGCAGAGGGCAGATTTATCTGAGAGAATGCCCTAGATGACACCAGGATGGACAGGTGGGGGTCCACCCAGTAGGAGCAGGTTAGGCAGAGGGATAGGGTTCCCAAGCAGTGGGATCAGTATCTACAGTAGGAGAGGTCATGTTCTTGTAAGTGTCTTCATCAGGGGGCTCTGCCATCTTTCACTCCTACCTGCAACAGATACCAGCCCTGAGGCCAGCAGCATCAACATTGGGTGAGGCCCGAAGACACAAGAGGCCTAGGTATGTGATCTTTTGATCTGGGGGCAGGCTGGTCTGTATACTTAAGGCGTACCTGGTAGGAGCAGTGGGACATTTGGGGGAGAGATCTTAGAGCCTTCATATAAAAAAATAATAAAAGAAAGGGATCAAATAGCGGAGGTTCAAGGCATCAGGTGAGTTGTCCGAGCTCCTTCAAGGAATGAGACATTGCACCCATCCCTAAAATATGCAAAAAAAAAAAAGAGAAAAAGAGAAAGACGAGAGACAGCCTTGTGGGAGGTCAGGAGCTGCTTATCAGAGAGTTGGAACCTGGCTCATCAATAGCAGCTTGGTGGGCGTATAAAAATATATAATAATCACCATCCACTGCAGGGAACCAGGAAAACCATAGGGGCACTACTGGGGCATGGAGGTTTTCTGAGGAAAGGCAGCAACAGGGGTGAAGTGGCATGCTTTGTTCTTAGTAGGGATCACTGTACGCCATGTGGCACGCAGACCCCAACCCCCCACATTGCTGAAACATTCTTTTTATGGCAGCTCCTTCATTTAAAATTTGCCAAAGGGTTAGGACAGCAAATATGGTTCAGCAAAACATGCTAATTCTGTTCAGTCTACTAAAACTACTACTTAGATGAATTGCGGTATGTGGCCCCAAAACCCTGTGTACTGTAACGGAGCGCCTACAGTCCATATCTATGCTAGCTTAAAATTCAGTTCTTGTGTCATAAGTACTATGGAAGACATGAACAGCAAATTCAGAATTCTCCTGGGTGGTCGCTCAAGACTACACAAGTCAGAGAACAAAGAGGAAGCCAAAGTATCTACACTTGTGGTTATGGAGGGGCTCTTCTGGCTCTGCCATTTGTCTGCAGTCCAACAGCATTACAATTTGCTGTAAGGAGGAAAAGAATACATTTCTCTGACAGTAATTAAAAAAACCAAAAAACAAGAGAATTGAAAATGAAAAGTTTTACTACATTGCTTCCACATTGCTTGAGGATATGGCTAGATTTAGGCCCTGGGGTTCATGTAAGCATTTCTGTCAGGTAATTTATTGACCAGCGAACTGTAGCTCACTTGAGACAGGTACACTATTTATGTCTTGAGGAACTGACTTAGGATCCAGGAGGATCCTTGTTGCAGCCTTGGGCAGGACTCACAGACAACAGAGAGGCAGGGGGCCAAGGGATTAGGGCACAGGCATGGCAGAAAGGAAGACCCAGGTTGGAATACTACCACTAACAGTTAAAAAAAAGAGAATAATTGATCTGTTTCCAGCAGCAGAAGATTTAGTCTACAGCATTACATAGAAACATAGAAACATAGAATTTAATGGCAGATAAGGACCGCTTGGCCCACCCAGTCTGCCCATTTCCCCTACCTACTGGATAAGCAGCGGATCCTAGTTAACCAGCAGCCTACTTCTTTCTACCCCCAACCCCTAGAATGGCCTTATTACTGTCCCATGCATGCTTGAATTCCACTACTGTTTTTGACTCCACAACCTCCTCCGGAAGGCAGTTCCATACATCCACAACCCTCTCTGTGAAAAAATACTTCCTTAAATTACCTCTGAGCTGCCCCCCCATCTTCAAATTGTGCCCCCTTGTTCTTGCACACCTCTTTTTTTGAAAGATGCTACCCTCTTGGACTTTGTTGATACCCTTGAGGTACTTGAACGTTTATATCATGTCCACCCTCTCCCTCCTTTCCTCGAGGCTATACATATTAAGCTCCTTTAGTCTCCCTTCATAAGTCTTCCAGTGCAGACCCTGCACCATTTTAATTGCCCTCCTCTGGACAGCTTCCATCCTGTCTATGTCTTTGCGGAGATTGGGTCTCCAGAACTGCACGCAGTACTCCAGATAGGGTCTCACCGGCTGTCTGTGCAGAGAGACAATAACTTCCTGTTTTCTATTGGTGATGCCTCTCCCTATGCATCCCAGTATCCCCCCAGCCCTCCTTGCTGCCCTCTCACATTGCTTGCCCACCTTTAGGTCATCTGATATGACTATCCTCAGGTCCCTTTCCATTTTTGTTGTTTTTAGTATCTCCTCCCCATTGTGTACTCTTCCCCCGGGTTTTTGTTTCCTAGGTGCATTACCTTGCACTTCTTAGCATTGAATCTAAGCTGCCATACATTTGACCATTCCTCTAACCTTGCCAAGTCGCTTCTCATCCTTTCCACCCCAACTTGTGCATCAACTCTGTTGCAGATCTTTATGTCAAACTTTTCCTTCCAGTCCCTCTGCAATGTTGCTTATAAAGACATTGAAGAGGACCGGTCCTAATACTGAACCCTGCAGTACCCCACTAGTAACCCCCTTTCTTCTGAGTGGACTCCTTTACTATTACTCTCTGTGTCCTATTCTCCAGCCAATTCTTTATCCAGGCTATCATCTTGGGACCCACTCCCAGGCTGGCTAACTTGTATATTAATCTTTTGTGTGGGACTGTGTCAAATGCCTTGCTAAAGTCTAGGTAGGCCATGTCCACAGCTCCTCCCTGATCTACTACTTTGGTCACCCAGTCAAAGAAATCTATCAGATTCATCTGGCATGACCTTCCCGCTGTGAATCCATGCTGTCTACGGTCCTGTGCCCCTCTGGCCTCTAGATACTTGACAATTCTTTCCTTCAGAAGTGATTCCATCATTTTCCCAATCACTGAGGTTAAACTAACAGGTCTATAGTTTCCTGCTTCTGCCTTACTCCCACTTTTGTGAAGGGGAATCACATCTGCCCTCCTCCAGTCCTCAGGTACCACCCCATCCTCCAATGATTTGTTAAAGAGGGTAGTCAGTGGTGTCACTAGTTCTACCTTTAGTTCTTTTAGAATTCTGGGATGAATCCCATCAGGCCCCATTGCTTTGTCCACCTTCAGTTTTAAGAGTTCTTTCATAACTCTTTCTTCTGTAAATGGGCTGGTATCAACTTCTGTATCCAGAGTGTTTCTACTGTTTGTTTTAGGTAACTCCCCCTCTTCATTTGTAAATACTGAGCAAAAATATTTGTTTAGCATCTCTGCCTTTTCACAGTCTCCCTCTGCCGACCCTCACTCCCCTTTATTAAGCCTCACTATCCCTCCCTTGGTCTTCCTTCGCTCCTTGATGTACCTATAAAAGGTTTTATCCCCCTTCTTAACTGAGTTGGCTATCTTTTCCTCGGTTTGGGCCTTTGCTGTTCTGACTGCCTTCCCAGCTTCCTTTTGCTTTAACTGATACAGTTCTCTGTCCTGCTTCTTCTGCGATTCTTTGTACTTCCTGAATGCTTTCTTTTTCTCTTGATCCTTCACTGCCACTTCCTTTGAGAACCATAGTGGTTTCTTACATCATTTTGTTTTGTTTATTTGCTTCACACAAAGGCTGGTTACCTCTGTGATGGCAGTTTTTATTATTCCCCATTGTTCTTCCACCCCTCCTTCCTGCCCATTTGCTAGTGCATTCCTTAGGCACTCACCCATTTTGGCAAAGTCAGCCCTCCTAAAGTCCAGTACTTTTGCCTTTGTATGGCTTGACTCTATTGCTGTGTTTATTGTGAACCATACTGTTTGATGGTCACTAGTTTCCAGATGGCTACCCACTTCTACATCTGTGATCCTCTCTCCATCTCCATTTGAGAGAACCAGGTCTAAAATAGCTCCCTCTCGAATGGGCTCCAGTACTAGCTGTCTAAGGCATGCCCCCTGTAGGGCATCTAGAATAACCCCACTCTTCGAAGTGGCTGCTGCAACTGCACTCCAGTTAACATCTGGCATATTCAGATCTCCCATCAGCAATATCTCCCCCTTTTCTGCCATTCTAAGTATACTTTCTATCATTTCCTTGTCCATTTCCTCCCCCTGAGAAGGGAGTCTGTATACAACCCCTGAGCGGATTGTGGTGCCATTGCCTGTCTCCAAATTTACCCACAGTGCTTCTTCTCCTCCCTGTTTACCCTTTTGTTCTGTTGCTTCTATTTCTTCCCTTATGTAAAGAGCTACTCCTCTCCCTCTTTTACCCTCCCTGTCCCTCCTGTAGATAGTGCATCCTGGTATGTTTACATCCCAGTTATGGTTTTGTGTGTACCATGTTTCTGTGACTGCCATGATATCCAGATGTTCCTCCTCCATCAAGGCCACTAATTCAGGAAGCTTGTTACCCAGACTATGGGCATTGGTACTCATTGCTTTCCATTTTTTGATGGCTTTACCTTCTGTTGCAGCATCACCCACTGACCTTTCTACCTCGGTCTTTTTCTCATTTAGTATCCTGTTTTGTAGGGAGAAGCTGGGATTTTCCTGCTGCTTATCAGTGCCTCCCCCTTTGACTAGTTCAAAAGCTTGCCAATGAAGCATTTAAACTGAATGCTCAAAAGACTTGTTCCCTTCCTGGACAGATACAGACCATCCTGCCAGTATAGGCTAGTGTCCCTCCAGGTGGAACCCCAGTCCCCAATGAAGCCAAACCCCTGTGCTCCACACCATTTTTTCAACCATTCATTAAACTGCATGGTGCAAATTACCCTTGCCTCCCCCATGTCATTGACAGGCAGCACCTCTGAGAAGGATACTGTGTGCTACTTGTCTTTGGCCCCTTCCCAACTCTACAAAGTCCTCCTGCACTGCTCTGCATTGTTTTATATGAGCAGTGTTTTGGTTACCTAGCAATGGGGTGGGTGTGGTCAGCAACTTCAGAGGGAGGGAAACCCACTGGTAAGGGTACAGCCAGCCTCAGAGTGGTGTCAGGAGCAAGGCATATCCCATAGGGTGGTGGACAAAAAAAAAAAGATCAAAGCAGGAAAGGGGGTGAAATGCTTTCCTTCAAGTGTCACTCCCTCCCTCCACATGAGGCAGGTGCTTCACCCCATGCTGGCATTTATAATAAAAAGAAAAAGGACCACTAAAGAAGGACAAGACTGCATGGGTTTTTTGAGGTTTTGTAAGGGCTGACTACGGTATAAAAAATACAAAATTAAACCAAAAAAGGTGGTGGTAGCAGATCATAATTCAGGCTATTTTAGTAGCATGACAAGTGATGACTATACCTGGAATGGTCAGCTAAAATTAGAAGTGGTACAGATACTGTACGCTAAGAATAGTCTGATGGCTCATAGAGCAACATGCTAGCACATTACGCATTGTCTGAACAGCTGTGCTGCTGGGGAACTGGACTTCTGGTGTCTGGTGTTGCCAGAGCACACAGCTGGTGATGGGGAGGGGGGGTTGTTCATAAACAAAGCATGAACAAAGCATGGAACATTTGGCAGTTTCAGACGGCTTCTGAATTTCATGCGTGAGTATCACATTTTCTGTGCATAAGGTCACTTTGGTGGGTGACTGCTGAGTTGGGCATGAATCCCCTGCAAATGTCCCTTGTAGTTCAAAGTGGTGGAGGAATGAATAGTTTGCCGTGTTCTTTGTTAAGCAAGCAATAAGACACAATGCAGTGTGGGTTATGGCCTGATAACTGCACGCCCCAGGTGTGTTATGAGCCTTTAGAACCTGGGAAGTGCTCTTATCAGGACATAACCCACACCTTGGAGTGTCTTATTGCATTTATAAAATGGGTTCTCAGTAAAAACATTCAATAGAAATGCACATAAGAAGTTTAAATAAAATGATTAAAAAAATTATATTATCAATTAAAAAACACAAAAAGTAGTCCTTCTCAGCTCTACGATGCTAGTTTGACAACTTCGTTATCGACTGACCTTACAGTGGCTGCTTTATGTTGACTGCAAATTGTGGTCAACATAAAACCATTCACTACAGACTTTGTTTTCTTTGGGGGGCTTTGCCCCCAGAAACCCCCATGTGGGGGGCTTTGCCCCTGACACCCCCCTTAACTAATCAACTCTAAAGCAGAGTGGATTCAGGGAAGGGGTGCAAGACCCCTAGAAAGCAGTGCCGGGTCCTCTGGTGACAGTACAGCGACCTGTCGATGTTGTCACTGTACTGTCATTCACAGTGCAAGTTTCGCTGTGCAATCGGCATATAGTCCTTCTCATTGTATTATTGTGAACATGCTTGATTAAAATTAACTAGGGACTGTGGTGTTTGTCTGTTTTTTCCTCTCTACTCCCACTCAGACACAAAATCGTCCACAGTATGTTTTTTTTTTTTAATCATTAGGGAGCAAATGCCCAATGAGTTACTTAGAGGAATGGGGCATGGGACCTCACCAGCCACTGTATTTAGTGGTTCTGATAGGCTCTGTCTGTCCCCCCAACACATGCAGACACACACAATCCTCAACAATATGCTTTCTCTTTTGTGTGTGTGTGTTTTTCTGAACAAGCGATCTAACATAGAGAGAGTTGTTTTCTAAGGAATGGGAATGAGTGTGTCCCTTGTCAGATGCCATATTCAGCACTTTCATGATGCTGCTTCCCCCATTACGATTTTGGCAGCTCACTCTGATGTACATACTTGAAACCATAATCGGGAATGTTAAAATAAATAAATTAATAAGAAAAACCTAATTAATAAAAAAGACACAGTGGAAAAATGGTACAGGACCAGGTCTGCTGACTTGTAAAGAAGTGACTATGATCTTCATTTGAAAGCCGTGGCATGCAAGATGGTCTCTGGATTAGGTTCTCTTGGCAAATTGCTGAGGTCTGATTGTTATTTTTATTGGCGGGGAAAGGAATAAAAAAGTTTTCCTGTGGAGCTGTTGTACAGTGTAAATGGTGGCTCTAGTAACAGATGTTGTTTTGTGGGGCAGTGGGGGTGGGCAGGTGGGCAGCAAAGTAGACAGGCAGCAGATTTGCTTTGCTGGCAGCATGATTTCAGTTGTGTGGTGAATTCTGAGTTCCTGAAGAGGAACAAGTTTGCAGATTATGGGCTGATAGGGACACTACTAAAGGTACCTCTGAGCCAATCAGGAGCCAGAAAACTCTTGACCCATCTTATAAAGTATTTTAAAAAGCCTAGG
Source organism: Neoceratodus forsteri (assembly GCA_016271365.2). Lineage (NCBI taxonomy): Eukaryota > Metazoa > Chordata > Ceratodontiformes > Ceratodontidae > Neoceratodus > Neoceratodus forsteri. The sequence goes on along the minus strand of JADMNL010000026.1, from coordinate 153,136,237 downwards.
TATACTGATAGCAATGTAAAAAAAAAATAGCCTTTCCTAGGCATTGGGTATTTCACACTTTGCTGTTGCAGGCTGAACATGAAAGCATAATCCTGTATTGGCTTAAGGGCAAAATCACTGCATGAGGGAACAAAAGAAACCTCATGGGGGCATGGAGTTGGGATTGGGGAAGGGAAGGGAAGGAAGGGAAGGGAAGGAAGGAAGGAAGGAAGGGAAGGGAAGGGAAGGGAAAAGGTGGTGAGTGCAAGGATGGATACAGTTACAAAAAATATATATATATAGATAGATATAGCTATAGATAGATATAGATATATATTGCGCACCGCTCAGTATACTGCGCTGCGTCGCAACTTATGCGTGATTACCACTATATATCTGTATGTATATATGCAGACACATTTGTGTATTGCAATTTTGTCCATGTTACACAATGTCCATAGTTGCCGGCAGGTGGTGTTGTAGGACAATCTGCAGGAATGTATTCATATTCACAGTACAGCATTGTATGTTATGGCTATGGTGTGAACATTATGAATGTGGGAACATTATTGTTTGCAGTGCTGTACTGGCTTTTCACTTTGTTCAATCTTTTCTGTTCTTTGTGCTTCTTCGGGAGGGGTGATGGTTAAAACAGTACAGTACACAGTGTGCTTCATTAGTGTTCATCAGCAGGAGGGGGGACTGTGGTTAAAACCTTTTTTTACTCCTCTCTCAATGCAGTGTACACCCCAAAGTGTTGTTCTGTTCCCCATAGCTTCTGCGATTTGCATTGCTTTGTGCAACAGAAGGGGACCACTGGAGTGCAAAAAGCTAAGCAAATCACCCAGGAAGCAGAAAAAGACTAAGCGAGGAACACATCACAAAGATCTTCACACACACACTCACACACACACACACACACACACACACACAGGAAGGTGAAAAGCTGCTGCCAAGACCAAGGTCAATTAATACTGCATCAATTAACACCTAATTTGGCATTTTTGGCTATGGAATGTAGCACCTAATTGTCTTCTGAACTGTCAGCATTTGCCGGTCTGTAAGGTCTATGGTAAATGGTACATTTAGCGTTGATTTAAATGGCTTTGGTTTGGGTTAGTACTTTTTATCCATGTAACCCAATTGTCCGAATTAACTGTGTCCATCTTTGGTGGAGTGCACTGTATTATATATTACACAGGCACAGTTGTGCCTGTATATTAGGGTTGAGTAAGCACTTCTTTGTTAAACCCAAATTTGTGCACCTTAATAACTTTGCCCCCGTTCAACCAATTTACATGAGGTTTGGAAAGCACAGCCTTCATGCCAGGATTTCTTGTCCTGCAAATTTCATGCAGATCAGTTCAGTGGGGGCAGTTACACAGGTGCAAAAAACCTACAAATCACCATTTTATAAAATGTTCAGACACTTTTTTGCTATCCGATTAGTAAAAAAATATGATGGTTTGAAACCTGAAACTTTCAGGATTGATAGAGCTTCATCCAAGGTATGTGTTTTTTTTTCAATTTAAACTTTATTAAGAGTTTTACAATACAGAGAACAGATCCACAATTCTCAGGAAATGAACACATATAGACAGCGAGTATACAGAATCTATCCCCCTCCTCCCCCCAACACTCTCCCACCCCATAAACCCAGCACAGAGATACCTGGTAGTATATCAACCAGTAGAGGGTAAGGTACCATTATCCAGAGACTGCAGCTAGTACAGGGACTGCAAGGGGACCCCATATTCTATTCAGTTTTTTGGATCTGTTGTGAAGACTAGCAATGGTCCTTTCAGTTCTGAAGTTAGCCAGGAGCTCTTGCAGCCACTCATTGTAGGTAATTTCTATGCTATCTTTCCAATGTCATAGGACCACTTTCTTAACTGACATCGAGATCAAAGCCATGTGATATTTCCAAATAAGAACTGGAATGGTTGAAAAGTCTCCCATCAAACATATATCTGCTGAGAATAACTCATTCAGCCCTAGAAGGGAGTCTGCCCTTTGTTTGATACTGGGCATATGTGCTTTTATGTTTTTCATGTCCAGCTGTTTAGTAGTTTTTAAAATATTAAAGAAATATGTTCTGTTTCTGAGCATGCACATTTCAAAAAATTAACGTTCTATGGATAACTGAATTTTTGCTAAAACAGCTGTCTGTACTATATGACACAGCTGTCATTAACAATGGGGGAAGGCAGGGTCAAAGATTCCCACAAAAATCACTTGTTTCCACTGTCAGCACAATGCCATCTGTCGGCATTGTGCCGTCACTGTAATGCCGATAAACAGAATTCCTGTCAGTGCGGCTTGGTGGACCCATCATACTGTATCTGCACACTTGGGACACCAATCCTTGGTGGCTGTTTGTTTATTTATTTATTTATCACACACTGTGAGCCCCAATCCCCGGTGGCAGTTTATTTGTTCATTTATTTATTAATCTGCACATTGGGGGCCTCAGTCCCTGGTGGCAGTTTGTTTGTTTGTTTATTCATCTGCACACTGGAGGCCCCAATCCCCAGTGACAGCTTCTTTGCTTAGTTTTCTATTAATCTGCACATCAGGGGGCCCAATCCCCAGTGCTAGATTGTTTGTTTATTTATCGCACACCAGGGACCCCATTGTCTGGTAGCAGTTTATTTATTTACTTAAACATTTGGTGACCAGGAAAGGCACATTGAGCCAAGGCTTATCTCCAAGTGTGACCCGGGGAATGGGGAACATGGGATTAAAGAGTACAATTGCAATGGTACACAACAGGTAGCATAATAATACATTGCATACAACTACTACAGCATAATACAGTATACAAAGTGATAGTACAGGAAGCAAACAAATTCAAAAAGTGCGCAACAGGAAGCATACTAACATATTTCATGATAGCTAATACAACAAAACAGGCTATGCTAATATTTAATGTACATGGTAGGGTAAGGGAGGAATAACAAAGAGCTGTGTATATACAACTGGGAGATAAACAGCTTGAGTGCTATGTGATGGTATGGGAACAAGTGGGGCAGGGTAGGAGGTGTAGCAGTGATTTGACAGAGAAGTAAGATGGAGAGTTGCATAGGGGAGATTTTTTTGAGCTCTACACAGAGGGGAAGTGATAGATAAAGACAGCTTTGCCCACATTGGAAGATGGGGTGGGGAGAGAGAAGGAGCGTGAATCCCTGGTGTTTAGGGAATAAGTCAAGGTAAGGGCAGAAAAGACGAGGAAAGAGATGTAAGAGGGGAGCAGGTTGAACCAGAATTTTAAGATGAAGGATAAGAAGTGGATGAGAAACCTCTGCGAGAGTGGTGGGAGGTCGAGGCAGGAGCAATGGGAACAGTGGTGAGTCCTGTATGGAGATCTGGAGGTGAAATGACAGAAGGTATAGTAGAGGAAGTCAAGTCAAGAGAGAGAGGTGAAGGGTGCAGTGCAGTATACAATGTCTGCATAGTCGAAGTCAGGCATGATCATCTTTGTCAGAAGCTCTTGACGTACAGGGAGGGGGAGAAAGTCTCTGTTTTGGAAGAGGATTCAAAGCTTTGGGTGAAATTTGGTGATTATGTAGTCAATGTGAACAGTTAAGTTTAGTTGTAGGTCAAGCCAGATGCCTAGGTATTTGTAAGAGGGAACAACCTTTAGTGGTGTGCTATCAAGAGAGGTGATGAGTGGGGCGCTTTTAGTTCTGGCTAGTCTTTGAGAGGTTCTGAAGGTCATACAGACTGTTTTAGTTCTGTTTAGTTTGAGTTGTTTCGATTGGAACCAAGACTGAACCTAGTGAAAGTCATGTTGCAGCACAGAGTGGATAGTGGTTGGGTCTGAGCTCGATGAGAATAGTATGGTATCACCTGCAGACATATGGATGAGGGAGGAGAAATAGGCAGATGGAAGGTTATTTATAAATATAGAAAACAGGATAGGGCTGAGTGTGGAGTCTTGCAGTATGCCAGCTTGGATAGGGAGGGAGGGAGAGGAGGAGTTGGTGATTTTAACTGACTGATATCTGTTTATTGAGATAAGAATCAAGCCACCGTAGGGCAGGGGGCGTGAACCCAGCATCCTCAAGTGTGTTTAGAAGAAGAGGGTGGGAAAGGCTTTAGCCAGACCAATGAATACTGCAGCACTGAGGTGAGCTATGCTGGCAGCTGACTGAATGTGGCCAGTGACATGGAGAAGGGAGGGTATGGTGTTTTTTCTAAAACTGGATTGACAGGGGGATAGGAAATTTGTATCGGTAAGGAACTCAGTCAGTCAGAATTGTGTGAGGTCTTCCTGTAGTTTAGCTAAGGCAGGGAGGAGGGATATAGGGTGGTAGTTTTCAGGTGTGGTGGGGTCACCACCTTGGTGGAGAGGGATGTCATATGCTGATTTCCAGGCTTTCGGAACTATGCCGATGAAGGTTTGAGAGAGAATGATGGTGGGGGCAGAGAGGTGCAGGAGACTTGGATGTAATCCATCAGGGCTAGATTTGGATGTGTTGAGAGATAGAATGGCAAGCAGTACTTCATTCATGAAAGCAGGGGTTAGAAATGAATTTGTTTTTGTCATATGCTTTGGAGATGGTTTGGCGGTAGGTGGGGAGGGGCAATTTGGTCTGGGGTTGCACAAGTAGTAAAGAATGTGTTGAGGGTTGCAGTGACTTGGATGGGGTCCATTATTTCACTGCCATTGAACTTGAGAGTAGGGGTGCTGGATTGTGGAAGAGAGTAGACAATGGAGTGTACCATGTTCCAGAATGAGGAGGTGTGTGCTGTATTGAGTTGAATTGCATGACGAATGGCCTTGGTGCAAGCATTTCTCGCAGTGTTGCATGCTTGTCTTGAGTTTAGGGTTAGGGAGGATTTGAAGGTGGACCAGGCTTTGTCACAGGCTTTGCAGAGAGTAACTATAGAGGCAGTAATCCAGGGGTGGTGGCTTTTCCTGACCCTGGCTTTTTTAAGGGGGACATGGTGATCCCAGACACTATTGAAGATATTAGTGAATTGGGCTGGGGCAGTATCGACTGTAGCAGCAGAGTAAACTACTGACCAAATGGTATAATGTAAGTAAGAGGGGAGCAAGTTAGTGTCTAGAGAGTTTATTGAGTGTGTTTCAATGTATTTTGGTGTGGATTTGGGTAGGTTCATTTTTCTAATGCTGTAGGTGATGCAGTCGACACTCAAGGTGGGATCGAGGACTCCAGCAGCGGATATTAGGTGAGGATGAGGTACAAGAACCTAATCTATAAGGGAGTGATTAGAGGAACATGAGTTGTAGTGGGTTTGTTCTGAGATTAGCTGCATATAATTTAAGGATTCCAGTTTGGAGGTTGTGAGTTTAGATAAAGGGGACAACTAGTTGAGGTTATAGTCCCCAAGTAGCATTAGTTCACCAGAGTGTGCAAGAGGCGTGAGAGCTGAGATGCATGATGTAAGAGCATCTTGACCAAATTGAGGAGCAGCATAGACTACCCCAATGAAAGTGGGGAGAGTGTGAAGAAAGGAGAATTTGGTTAGTATCAGCTCATGGGATCTAAGGAAGGATTCTTTTTTCACTTCCAAGCAAGGGAGGTGCTGCCTATGATCATAACTACACCACCTCCTCTTCAGCTCTCCAGTTCAGCATGTTTGCAGTTCATTTGCATCACCGGCTAAGGAAAAAGGTCCAGCTCCCCATACGATGCACAGGGCAAACGCCAGACCTCACCCAACAATTAACACACCGAAATCTGGCCAATGAAAAATCATTTACACAAATGCTCGCAGACTGGGAAACAAGATCCCAGACCTGCAGACAATAATGACAGAGGCTAAACTGGACATAGTAGCAATTAATGAGACATGGTTTACCAGTAACCACACTTGGGAGACTTCAGTACCTGGCTATGTACTGTTCAGAAGCGACCGAGGTGCAAAAAGGGGGGGGGTGGGGCCTGTATGTCAATGAAAATATCAAAGCTACAGAAATTTAGAATACACATAAGGAGCCAGAAGAACTGTGGGTTACCCTGGAAACAGGAAATGGGAAAGCCATAAGAACTGGGGTTGCCTACGGGCCCTCAGAACGGTGGAGGACATAGATACATTACTGTTAGAAGATATACAAAACATGACAGCTAAAGGGGAGGTTCTGATAATGGGAGACTTCAGCATGCCAGATGCAGATTGGTCAATACCAGCAGGAACATCTGCCAGAACTAGACATATGGTGGATTCCCTGCAGGGGGAGAGCTTCAAACAACTGGTACAACAACCCACAAGAGACAGGGCTATCCTAGATCTAGCACTGACTAATAGGGAAAGGATCACAGATTTCCAGGTAGAAGGTCACCTGGGGGCCAGTGACCATCACATGGTATGGTTCAGTCTGGCCACTACAACTAAATCATCCCATTCCAAGGCAAAAATATGGGACTCCAGAGGAGCTGACTTTGATAAGATGGCCAACAGAGTTAAGCTAGCCCTTGCAAAAAGAAATACAAGTGAGGGGGTACAGGCAAAGTGGGCAAGCATTAAGGATGAAATACTTGAAGCAACATCCCATTGTGTTAGAGAGAAAAGGAAGTGCAAAAGAAGAAGGAAACCACTTTGGTTCTCAAACAGTAGCAGAAAAGGTCAGAGCCAAAATGCTGGCCTTCAGAAAATATAAGGGAACGCAGTGGAATGAAGATAAGGAGGCATACAAAACTTCCATAAGGGAAGCAGGGAAGGCAGTAAGGCAGGCAAAGGCCAAACCAAGGAAACACTAGCATAGACAGTAAAAGAAGGTGACAAGACTTTCTATAGATACATTAGTGAAAGGAGAAAGTCCAGAGGGGGTATTGCTAAGATCAAAGGAGATAAGGGGGCATGTGAAGAGGAGGACCCTGTAAAAACACCTATCCTTAATAGATATGTCTGCTCAGTATTTACTGAAGAGAAGGTAGGGCAGGGCCCACAGCTCAGCACCATGGACACAGGGGGGAGGGAGGTGAGCACTAGTCCCTTCAGAAAAGAAAGGGTCCTACAAAAGCTCGAGAAGCTCAGGGTGAGCAAGGCAATGGGACCTGATGGCATACATCTCAGGGTGCTAAAGGAGCTAAGGGTGGAATTAGCAGAGCCATTATTAGAACTGTTAAGTGAGTCTCGGAGCAAGGAGAGGTCCCAGAAGACAGGAGAAGGGCTCATGACATCCCACTCCACAAGAGTAGAGGTGCAGCAATTTAAATTCCGCCAGCAAATTGGACGCAAAGTGGGCACTTCGTGTTGCCACTCCACTACGTGGAGTGGGCAATGAAAAGTGCTCACTACACCTTGTCATTACCACTTCGCGTTAAGATGGAATGGCAATGCGAAGTAAGGTGAAGTAATTGTTTTTAATGGACTTTGCGTTCCTCATTATGATTCTAAGTGATCCACCTGGTGTTTCAGATTTGGCAGCCCCCCCACACATCACATGACTTACAGTACTGTAAGTCACATGCTCTTTAGCTAGGCAGGAAGGAAGTGAGTCATACAAGCAGACACTTTCACTTTCTCCTGTGCAGATGGAGAGAGAGGAGTGTGTTTTGTGACTGCTGATACTTTGAAATCAGAGCAAGGAGGAGATTTAAATTTTGATTTAGACCCAACAGCTTTTTTAAAAGCTAAATTTTTTTGTCCTTTCTGTGCTTTTTTTACTTAATTTGTTCTTTCTGTAAATTTTATTTTTCTTACCTTTATAAGTAGTTAGTTGTTTGCCCCCCCCCAGGACAGAACCGCCTCCTGTCCTGACTCTGAGGCAGTTGAACCACCACCACCACCAAGTCCAGCACCAGGTCCTCTGGAGCAGAATGTGCCTGTTCCCCAGGTGTGGATCCCATCCATGTTCAGCACTGTGACCAGTTGGCTGCCAGTTCATCTGGCCCTCACCAGTCTGTGCCTGGTCCTCCCCGCACCTCCATTGTTTGGCAGCTTTTGACGGTGTCAGGAGGGACAGCAGTGTAGTCAAGTGCCACCTATGTGAGGTGGAGGTGCACCGTGGCCCCCGGGTGACTCTCCTGGGGACTGGGGGCCAGCACACCCATATGCTCAATCACCACCAGTTGGAGTGGCAGGCTGCTGCAGAATGGACCATGCCTGCACCTGCTGGCCGTTCTGAGGCAGAGGGTGCAGCTGTGCATGGTGGCATCCCTAAGAAGAGGAGGATCACAGCAGCACCTGCTGCTCCACCAGGATCGCATAGAGGGACGTCAATTGCAAATTATGTCCATGCTGGAACTGCTGCTGGATCACCATGGGATCCCACATTAGTTTTCTTTTCCTCACACCATGTTCCCCCCTACACCTTGCTTGCTGTGTTATAAAATGTATTCCTCCACCATCCCTGACCCTTGTATGTAATTATGCCCTTTTTTGTTGTCTTCTGTATGTGTGACACTTTGTATTCTGAGCAGTGCAAGTATACTGTGCTAAACTGCATGTGTAAAGTCAGTCTTCTTTCCAGTCTGTGTATGTACTGCAGACACTGTCCAAATCCCTGACTTAAAAACACTTATTAATGAGTACAATGGTGGGATAGTGAAGCATGGAGAGATACTAAAAAACAGGCTTACAATACATCCAAGTAACTAGTAAAAAAATTAACGTTGTGATTCATGACGTAATTGTAAATCATGATTTGTGACTGCGTTTGTGACCGTGATGATGAAGAAATGCAAATGTCTATGGCTGTACTTCCCCGGGCCCTGACGAGGTGTGACACAAAACTCCCTGACTTAAAAACACTCATTAATGAGTACAATGGTGGGGTAGTGAAGCATGGAGAGATACTAAAAAACAGGCTTACAATACATCCAAGTAACTATTAAAAAAGATTAATGTGGTTTGTGATGTGGTCGTAAATCATGATTTGTGACTGTGTTTGTGACCGTGATGATGAAGAACATGATTTGTATCACGAGTGACTCGTGATGACGGTCCTGACTTAAAAATGCATATTAATGAGTACAATGTTCATGCAGAATTAGTCACCACACATGTCCAGTACTCTGAAGGGAAGCCAAAGAAACAACTGTGACTTAAGTTAGAGCTGCGCACTGAAGAGATGCAGATGCAAAGACACAACACCTAACCAGTGCTCACCATCAGAAATTCAAATCTGGAAAATAATTCCTTTGCCAGTTGGGACGGGCCTCGGGGGGGGCAGTGTACTGCACTGCTGCAGTAACAGTCACTAGTACTAGTACCAGTAAATATACCACAAAGAAGTACAGAAATGACACAGCTGCAATGGATAACAGATTCACATTGCTGAAATTATGTGGCACAATAAAAGGTGTCTGATTTGATGACACGCATCACACACATACTCACACACACACCAAGTAATGTGTAGCAAATTGAAAACTTCAGTGATATAACTACATATTTTAAACAAACTAAAATTATGCACTGCTGCATCACAACAATCAGCAAAAAAATGGCAAGAATTATTGAAAATATTACTGGGTGTACATTAACACAGTTATACAAGAAAAATATCACCGAAGCAGAAAGCACTGTCTTTTTCTCCAAGTTAATCTACCTACACCACAGATACACTCCTCCCCAAAAAGCACAGTTCCACTGTCTCTCAGTACACAGACTGAATATTGTACTTTAACATTCATAATCCACACACAAACAATAAACGCTTGATGATATGAGCACAGGAGGGTTTCCTATAATCGATGAACTAAAAAGGCATTTTTAACAGCTTTTAGAAGGTTTGAATCACAAACAGCTTTCAGAGCAGATTGTCTCCTACAGCTTCATACACACACTACCCCAAACTGAGGCTGTGCTGAACAATCTAGAATCCATGTGACCTGAAATCCCATGAATCACTGCAAAATTCACCTTTGAAGCTTAAAAACAAGGTGAAGTGAGGCAGAGTACATTGTTTTCAATGTACTTCACCTTAAGAATTGGTGGAGTAGTGGTTTGGGAAGGCAGAGTAATGCAAAGTCATTGCTTTCAATGGACTTCGCATTACCCATTATAATGTGAAGTACTCCGCTTTGCATTGTGGAGCACTCCGCGAATTCACCTTCACTCCATGAATCACTTCGCAGAGCGAATTGGGGCCACTTTGCCCACCACTATACAAGAGTGGTAGAAGGGAGGAGGCAGGGAACTACAGACCAGTCAGTCTTACCTTAGTACTGGACAAGATTATGGAGGCACTCCTTAAGGAAAGGATAGTGCAACACCTGGAATCCATAGGAGCACAAGATCCAAGACAGCATGGGTTTACAAAAGGAAGGTCCTGTCAAACTAATCTCATAGATTTCTTTGGCTGGGTAACCAGAGTGGTGGACCAAGGGGGAGCAGTTGATGTCGCCTACCTTGAGTTCAGTAAAGCTTTCGATACTGTTTCACATAGATAATTGATTAATAAGCTGGGTAGGCTCAGAGTGTGTCAGAAGTTGGTCAACTGGGTGGCACACTGGTTGACAGGCAGAAAACAGAGAGTGGTGGTAAACGGTATACAGTCAGAAGAGATGTAAGTCACAAGTGGGGTACCACAGGGATCAGTCCTGGGGCCAATCTTCTTCAATATCTTCATCAGAGACATTGCAGATGGACTAGAGGGTAAGGTTTGTCTGTTTGCAGATGACACCAAGATCTGCAATAGAGTAGATGATTCAGATGGGGTGGGCAGAATGAGAAGAGATCTGGATAAACTAGCAAAATGGTCAGAAGAGTGGCAACTGGGGTTTAATGCAAAGAAGTGCAAGATCATGCACATAGGGAAAAGAAACCCTGAAGCCACCTGTAGGCTGGGAGGGGAGTTGCTGGCAGTCACAAGGGAAGAAAGAGACTTGGGCATCATCATCACCAATGACCTAAAAGCATCCAAGCAGACCACTAAAGCAGTAGGTAAGGCTAGGGGGATGTTAGGGTGTATTAGTAGAGGTATCACAAGATGGAAGAGGGAGAAAATAATCCCTCTTTACAAGACACTGGTTAGGCCCCAGCTAGAGTACTGCATGCAGTACTGGAGGACACACCTTCACAAGGACATTAACCAAATTGAGGCAGTCCAGAGAAGGGCAACCATAATGGTGCAGGGACTGCATCAGAAAACATATGAGGACAAATTAATGGAGCTCAATATATATATATACCCTAGAGCAAAGGAGGGAGAGAGGTGATATGATCAAAACATTCAAACACCTTAAGGGCATTAACAATGTGAAAGAGTCTAACATGTTTCAATATAAGAAAAATAGCAGGACAAGAGGACACAGCATGATATTAAAGGGAGGCCAATTAATGGGTAATGTGAGGAAGTTCTTTTTCACAGAAAGGATGGAGTGTGTAATGGGAACAAAGTTGGTTGGGAGGGAGTGGGTGGAGATGCAGGGGGAACGGTGAAGAAGAAGCATGGGGTGGGAGGGATAAGAGCAACCATGGGGTGGTAGGAGGAAGGAGTAGGAGAGAAAATAGGGGAAGGTGCACAGGAAAAGGGGAGATGAGGTGAGGTGCATGTTTGTTTAGGAGGGGATTGCAGGAGTGATTAGAGCACAGACAGGTGTAAGGAGACATCTTTATAGATTAAATTAAGGAGGGAGAAGGGATACAAGAAAAGGTCTGATTCCAGTTAGGGCAGAAAGGAGATGGCTCCTTTAAGATTAAGGCTCAGACTCAAGATCAACCAATAGAGGAGTGGCACTGCAAGGGAGGAGGTGAGGCAGGTGTATTTAAAGATTGTTAGGGCGGGGGTGGGAGAAAATTTAAAGCTGTCTTCAACAGAATAGGGGAAAGAAAAGCAGGCTGGAAAACAGACTTGGCGCTAGTAAGTAAGGGCACCAATCAGAAGTCAGCAGCTCTGCAAGTCAGCCAAATGGCAGAGTCCTGGAGGCATACATGATGCAGACAAGGGGTTTGGGCAGGCCCATTGGCAATGGAACTTGGTGGGGCGCGCATCCAACACTGGGAGTGGGCATCCTGATGTTGGCAAGTTTAAAACCATTTTCATTTATCTGGGCTCACTGGGGTGGGCTTCCAGTGTGCCAGATGAGTTGGGGGGTGATACATGATGCCAACAGGGGGAATGGGCACCCCCATCAGCTCAGGACATCCAACACCAGAAGTGGACATCCTGGTGTTGGAAAGATTTTTAAATAAAAAACAATCAGGGCACACTGGGGCGGACTCCAAGTGTGCCACAATAGTTGGAGGGGGATACACACTGACACAGGGATTGAGTACCCTGATGGTGCCAAAAATAGGAAATTTTTGAGGGGGGCAGGATCCTGCATCGAAATTATGCAAATTTCAATGCAGGATTCTGCATTAAAAAAATACACTCGTGATAGTCAGATTTTCATATTTTGCCCCAATCTGCACAAATCTTACTTTCATGCTAAACACTTAACTTTTCCCAAAAGAAATAATGGGAAATTAAAAACTTTAATAACTTTTGAATGGATTAATATTTTTTCACCAAACCTTCAAAAGGCACATCTGTGACCCAAGGGCTTTCTATCTTGAAAATTTCAGTCCACAACATAAAGCCGTTTTCTAAGATCCAGCTATATAAAGAAATACACCTACCCCTAGTGATTATGCATGCCAAATTTCATGCACATCTGTAGAACTGTGCCAAAGCTATAAACCTTCAAAGTTTGGACTTTAACATAGAAGTGCAGATTCACCCTAACTATACTGGCACAACCATGCCAGTATTATAGTAGATTGATAGATAGATAGATAGATAGATAGATAGATAGATAGATAGATAGATAGATAGATAGATAGATAGATAGATAGATGGATAAATGGATGAATAGATATAGATATAGATGTAGATATTTGTTTTTCTTTTTTTTTTCAAAAAACTCTGTTAATGCATCAGTTAGGGCTGATTTCCATACCAACAAAAGTATGGAAATTCAACGTTAAGGTTCCCAACCCTACTACTTGCCGTCCCACCCCCCACCTTCTACATAGCAACAGGCATCAGGATATGTGTTGGGATCATCTGGTCTAACTCTCACCCCGTTCCATCTGTAAACAAGCTGAGCTGGCACAGTATAGGAGAATGGGGTGAGAGTTAGGTCTGATGACCCCAACACACTCCCCAATGCCTGTTGGTGTATGGAGGGTGGGGAGCGGGACATAGGGTAGTAGGATTGGAAACCCTAATGTTGAATGTCCACACTTTTGCTACACATATCTTTCCTGAGGCACATGTCATTCATAGTGAAAAAACATTGAAAATCCAAAACTCAGATACCTGTTCTTCTAGCAACTTAGTATATATGATACAATGTAGAAAATGTGAGGAAGGCTGCTATATTGGTGAAACTGGATGGGAACTCAAAACAAGAATGAATCACCACAGATTCACAGTTACCCATAAAATTGAAAATACACCAGTAGGGGAACATTTTTCAAGACCAGAGCACTCCATCAGTGATTTTACTGTCAGAGTGTTAAAAGGTAACTTCAAAAACAGTCAGGAATGGCAAACATTTGAACTAAAAATGATACAATATTTTGACACTAAAGAAAAAGGATGTAATAAAGATGTTGTTTTTCTAGCACGTTACCAGTGATTATGCTTAAAACAATGCTTTAGAGTTTCTTTTCAAACCCTTACATCAACATGCTCTGGTTCTTTTAACAGGTGCCTTCTAAAGACATTGGTATGTATTTTTGTTCCTGTCTTGACTTTTTAGAAACATAGAAACATAGAAACATAGACTTTGACGGTAGATAAGGACCGCTAGGCCCATCTAGTCTGCCCATTTCCCTACCTACTGGATAGGCCGCAGATCCTAGTTAACCAACAACCTATTTCTTCCTACCCCCCACAAGAATTGCCTTATGTCTGTCCCATGCATTCTTGAATTCTCCCACAGTTTTAGACCCCACAACCTCCTCAGGAAGGCTGTTCCATGCATCCACTACCCTCTCTGTGAAATAATACTTCATTACATTGCCCCTGAACCGCCCTCCTTCTATCTTTAAATTGTGTCCCCTTGTTCTTGCAAGTCTCTTTTTCTGAAAGATGCTACACTCTTGGACTTTGTTGATTCCACTGAGGTACTTAAAAGTTTCTATCATGTCCCCCCTCTCCCTTCTTTCCTCAAGGGTATACATATTAAGCTCCTTTAGTCTCTTCTCATACGGCTTCTCTTGCAGACCCCGCACCATTTTAATTGCCCTCCTCTGGACTGCCTCTATCCTGTCTATGTCCTTGCGGAGATGGGGTCTCCAGAACTGGACACAGTACTCCAGATGGGGTCTCACCAACTGACTGTACAGAGGGATAACAACTTCCTGTTTTCTGCTGATGATGCCTCTCCCTATACATCCCAGTATACCCCCAGCCCTCCCTACTGCCTTCTTACATTGCTTGGTAACCTTCAGGTCATCTGATATGATTACCCCAGGTCCCTTTCCTTTTTTGTTGTTGTTACTACCTCCCCACCCATTGTGTATTCTTCCCCTTGGTTCTTGTTTCCCAGGTGCATTATTTTGCACTTCTTTGCATTGAATCTAGCTGCCATACTTCTGACCATTCCTCCAACCTTGCCAAGTCCTTTTCATCCTTTCCACGCCTCCTTGTGTATCAACTCTGTTGCAGATCTTTGTGTCATCTGCAAAAGGCATACTTTTCCTTCCAGTCCCTCCCATAGTGTCACTGATGAAGACATTAAAAGGACTGGACCTAATACTGAACTCATGTAGCCCACTAGTAACCCCCTTTCTTCAGAGTGGACTCCATTTACAATTACCTTCTGTGTCCTGTTGTCCAGCCAATGTTTTACCTAAGCTATCACCCTGGGTCCCACTCCCAGGCTGGTTAATTTGACTATTAATCTTTGTGTGGGACTGTGTCAAATGCCTTGCTAAAGTCTAGGTAGGCCATGTCCACAGCCCCTCCCTGGTCTACTACTTTGGTCACCCAGTTAAAGAAATCTATTAGATTCATCTGACATGACCTTCCCGCTGTGAATCCATGCTGCCTTGGGTCCTGTGCTCCACTGGCCTCTAGGTACTCGACTATTCTTTCCTTCAGAAGTGACTGCATCACTTTCCCTACTCTGTCTTGGACCCACTTTTGTGAAGGGGAATCACATCCGCCTTCCTCCAATCCTCAGGTACTACACCATCCTCCCATGATTTATTAAAAAGAGTAGACAGTTACAAATGTTAATTGATGGTCCAGAGCCTAAGTAAAATTAAGCTGTCCTTTGATCTTACAAGTTGAACCCTTCAACACACACAATCCAATGACAATTAGAGTCTTCCTGTTTGTAAGGAGTGTGAATTGGCTGTAATGCTTTGATGTGTAAACTGCTAGTCTTATGTTTTGAATCCACATTCAACCTCTGTATCTTTCATGCTGTTCAGCTGTTTCCACTTCGACCCGAGGAAGATGGTTTTATCTCTCGAAAGCTAGTCTTAAAAATAATTTTGTTAGTCCAATAAATGATATCACCTGCAACATTTTGTTGTTTTTTTCTCTACTCAGTACTTTGAAAATACAGTTTGAATGTTTTTTCTAATTACTTTTATTTATTTGTTTATTAAGATCTCGGATTTACCTTTGAGTATAGGCTCATTACATAGGTTCCACGTAAGGGTCATTACTGTAACAAACAAAACTACAGCTTACAGGAGGCCATAAGAGGACAACAACAATTAAGGCAAATTAGGCAAGAGTTACATGTGTGACTGAAATAAGCAAACACTAAATACAATGGGACTTGTCAACGCAAAAGAGAAAAAAAAGGGAGGGTGAGAGAGTGAACAAGGGGAAGGGTTTGCTCAGGAAGAGAGGGTAATAGTGAGAAGACAAACTGGAGCGAGAGAGAGAATATATACTGAAAATCATCCCAGAAGGTGGGCATCATCACTGGTGAGGGAGGCTTATACTAAGCCTACTGACAGTGCCAGTAGTGGGAAGTGTTAACAGAGTGTGTCAGGTGAGAGGTTGAGGGGGCAGTGCAGGATCAGAGCAGGATGTCAGTATAAGAAGGGGAAGAGAGAATGAGCTGAAGAGGAGTGGTGGAGAGGGGATGAGGGGAGGTAGGGTAGAAGGTGAGGGGAGGAGGAGGATGGTGGGTCAGTTAGGGAGGGAAGTAGTAGGGGGTGGAGAGGCACCCGGCAGTGTGGGGGTAGAAGTGAAGGGAGGAAGGGTGATACAGTTTAGGGAGGGAAGAAATGGGAGTATGGACTGTGTCAGGAGGTACTTAGGTTGACGAACAGCCAGGGGCTGGATGCCTTAGTGGAAACAGTCACAACCTGCTTTGGTAACCAGATATGATTGTAGCCCATTTTCAAAAGGGCATAGGGTGCAGGCCCGTCAGAGCAGTGGTTGGGGTTCCGCTTGCAATGCCAGTGACCCGGGTTCATGAATGAACTTGGGTCATCAGATGGATGGCTGGGGGAGAAGGATGGAGCATCCTATGGACTGCTCTCCTTCTCCGGCGGGGTTGAGGGGTCTTTGCGTTCGGTGCGAGAGTGGCGCCTAGCAGAAGCTGGGTGCATCGCTCTGTGCACTGACACATGGTTGAGGAGGGGAAGGGCTGGGGCAAGACAGACACTGGCATCATTGCACGTCTCTGCCCTAGCCACTATGAGGGAACAAAAACAACACCTCCTCTTGGACGTCTCTATGACGCCCTGCTCCCGGCTTTGTTTAGCCACCTGGCCAAAGATCTCCCCAACTAGCTACATTCCACAGCACCTATTCTGGTGGTGGCACCATGACCCACCTCCTGTGGAGTAAGCCAGGAGTGACCGGGAAGATCAGTAAGGGCTAATGAGGTGGTGGAAGCTGTGGGGTGCCATGACTAGGGCGGAACAACGGCGGAAGAGGAGAGGGACAAAAAAAGAGGGTAAAATACAAAAAAAAAAAAAAGAGCCTAGCATTGGAATAGCAAAGAGGCTTAGTAGCAGGTTGTTAGTCCATTTATGTGCCTGGTGGGCAAAGGCCCTTTGTCACACTGTATTTTCAAAATATTGTGCAAATGGTTTGTTTAATTACCGTTCGCACTGTGTTTACAAAATACAGTTCGCACTGCCTGTTCTGTATCTATCACAAAACTTCCCAGTTCCCACATGTCTACATTACTAATTACAAGCCTTATGTATATCAGGAGAACATTTTAAACTGAATGGTAATTAAAAATACTGTTTAAACTCTATTTGCAAAATGCATTTTGAATGTTTTTTCTAATTACCATTCACAACACTATATTTTCAAAATACAGTGCGAATGTTTTTTCTAATTACCATTCACACTGTATTTACAAAATATAGTTCACACTGCATGTCCTGCATCTTTCTTAAAAATCACCATAATTCAAAACTGGTAATATATTTTTTCACCAAACCATCAAAAGGCACACCTTTGGCACACACCCCATCATCTCTGAAAATATCAGAGGCAAACTTAATTCTGTGTGTGCAGTACATGAGAGCAAAAAATTCCATATTATCCTATGGGGAAAAAAACATTATTTTTTGCTTTATTGACCACTTTATATCTCTGAAACTTAAAAGCTGCTGTCATGAAACCTTCCACATCATGTGATACTGACAACATGACAGAACATACCAATTTGGGGGTGATTTGGTTGCAAAGTGACAAAGTTATTAAAGTGCAAAAATTTAGATTAAGCATTGAACAGCTGTACCAACTCTAACTATAAGGGTCCTATCATGCCCTTATAATATATATTATAGTGCCACAGTAGTGGCACTGTAGTTAGGGTTGCCCAGCCACTTCTATGTTAAATCCAAAATGTTGCACTTTAATAACTTTGCAACTGCATGACCAATTGGCCAGAACTTTTGCATGCATGGTCAGGTACCATTGATCTCTGGATGTGGCAAGTTTTGTTCCATTTGGATGTGTGGTTGCAGAGTTGAGGTGCACCAATAAACATGCAAGCCTCAAACTCTTATGCCATTTAGGAACAATACTCACTCTAGGCCCTGAAGATACCATCATCCTTGGTGATTTGAATTTAAATTGGTTATCTAATGCATCTGCACCACTAGTAACCTTCTGTGACATCTATGGATTCACTCAATTAATCAAAGATCCAACAAGGATTAACCTAAAAAAACACTGCCAACAGTTCACTCCTGGATATCATGATGGTGAACAAGCCTCACTTATATTCTCATGCTGGAGTGCTACCCAGTGACGTAAGTGATCATTGTCCTATAGCTGGCATAAGATCTACACTCAAGCCATCCAATCCTGCAAAATTTCTCCATAAAAGGTCAAAAAAAGAATTTCAACATCTCAGGATATCTCCATGATCTGTGCAATACTACATATTGGCAAGATTTCTACCTTACAACCTCAGTTGAGACAGCTCTCCAGATCTTAAAGGATATTATCACTAATGCTCTCAATATACATGCACCAATCACCACTGTCAGAACAAAAGTAAAATCTTGTCGTTGGTTCACTGCTGACCTTAAATCAGCTTTGTTAGCCAGTGACAAACTCTGGAAAAAGGCAAGAAAAACAAAGGATACCAGAGATTGGCTTCAATTCAGAAAAGTAAGAAACTCATGCACAAATCAAATAAGAAATGCCAAAGCTGCCTTCTATAGAACTGAATTGGATGCATCCTATACTAACCCATCCAGATTCTGGGGTACTATCAAGGGAATTCTAGGCCAAAATCCTACCCCTGCCTTACCCTCCAAACTGCTCCTAAGTGATGTAGAAATCACTGACAAGCAAGGAATCTTAAATGCCTTCAATGACCATTTCACTACAGCTGGCCTAGCATTTGACTCTTCACCTGCAAATCTCTTGAGATCATCATTAAACCTTCAATCCACTGTGGGACAAAAGGCTGCTTCAACATTCTCCTTCGAACCAATATCCTTAAAAGAAGTGGAAGACCTCCTAACCAATTTAGATACATCTAAGAGTGCAGGTGCAGACTCCCTGGATCCCTACTTTCTTAAAGTGGCACTGCATGCCTTATCTGCTCCCCTCACTCACCTCTTCAACCTTTCCCTAGCTACTGGTTCCATCCTCTATATGGAAAACAGCTCAAGTAGTTCCACTACTCAAATCAGGTGATCCCATGGACCTTAACAATTATAGGCCCATTTCCATCTTACCGGTATTATCCAAGATGCTTGAGAAACTAGTAAACTTGCAGTTAAGGGCCTATCTGGACACCAACAACCTGCTAAATCCAGCACAATCTGGGTTTAGATCAATGCATAGCACCATCTCTGCCCTAGCAAAAGTCACTAACGATTGGCAGACTGCCTTGGATAAAAAAGAATAGTATCTGTGCTGTGTTCCTGGATTTGAGTAAAGCATTTGATACAGTGGATCCTGAATCATTAATCTCCTCTCTTAGCTCTGTAGGCCTTGATTCACTCTCCCTCAATCGGTTTAGGTGCTATCTCTCTGGAAGGTTACAATTGGTAAAAAATGAAAATTATCTATCTACCTCTAAACCATTGCTAAGAGGTGTACCCGCAAGGTTCTATCCTGGGCCCCATCCTCTTTGCCATTTATATTAATAACATTGACTCCAACCTCTCTCAATCTAACATTCACCTGTTTGCTGATGATACTGTATTATATGTCAGCAATCCCTTACCATCAAAAGCCTGTGAATTGTTACAGTCAGAATTCTCCATCCTGCAACACAACCTATTGGGAAAAAAATTACTTCTAAATGCCAAAAAAACAAAAGCTATGTTCTTTGCTACAAAGAATTGCTCTTCCACTACCCCTTCATTCATCATCCCACAATTATCCACCTTATTTGGAGGAAAGCTGGAATTTGTGGATAAATTCAAATATCTTGGAGTCTGGATTGATAATAAGCTTGATTACTCTGTCCACGTTGAAGAGCTATTAAAAAAGTTGAGACAAAGGCTTGGCCTATTTTATAGAATAAAGCATTACCTTACCAGAGACTCCAAACAAAGATTAATCCAGGCATCATTCCTATCCCTCATTGACTATGCTGACTTTCTCTACGGCCATTGCTCACTCTCTCTCTTAAATAAGCTGGACACCCTGTATCACAGATCCATCAGATTTATTACAGACCTTCCCTCCAGCACCCATCATTGCTTCCTTTACAAGGCAGTCAATTGGACATCCCTACAACACAGAAGAAAAAAGAATGCTGCAATCTGGATTTTTAAAGCTTTATCAGGCAAACTCCCCTCCTATATCTCAGACTGTTTCACCCGTATCACATCCAGGCCATACACCTTAAGGATTAATAAGCTCATTATGCTAAAGATTCCCAATACCTGCATCCGGTTTGGGAGGGCTGCTATCAGCTATTCCCTAGCATTTGTCTGGAACTCACTCCAAAATCTATGACTCTGAATACCTCTTACCCTTTATCATCCTTCAAAAATTATATACCACCCTATTTCCAGAGCTGTGCAACTGCTTCCATAAGGCCTAGTCCCCACCGAACCTATACCCTCCCTTCTGTAATCCACTATGTTGAATTTCCTCTTCTACCCAGTCAGTTATCACATTTCATAAAAGCCTGTAGAAGCCCTACTATTTGATCATTACCCCTTCTATATCAATTATCCTCTTAATTGTTACAGGTTAGGTTTTTGTTACTGTGCCTTGTATATCTGTAAATTTTGTATATATTTCTTATTTATTGTTTGTACTAATGTTTATGCTATTCTCATGTCCTTGTAATAAACTTGTAACCTTCTTTGTATGACCACTCAGGTCCATCTTGTAAATGAGCTATGCTCAATGATGTTCGCCTGAATAAATAAAGATTTTGATTGATTGATTGATTGATGCAAGAACACACTTTTTGGCTATTTCATTTCTTGGGGCCACAACCCAAATGGTTTTTCCATCTGATCTGAAATTGTCTGGGAATATGCAGTCTGGGACACTGATGTGCATTTCGAAGATTTGGCAAAAAAATATAAATCTGTTCAAAAGTTATTCAAATATAAAGTTTACCATTATAGTCAATGGTAAAAAATAGCTGTGCCTCTCAAAAGCTTCCAGCAGAACATTTTACTGTCACAAATGCCCTCAGTATTGTCTTGCCGCTGCCATCTTGTTTTCAGTTAGCAGTGGAGAAAAACAGCTGTAGTTCAAATTTGACTTTCCCTAGGTAAACACTGACAGTTGTGTTTACCTAATCGGGGCCTGAAGAATACAATGCTGGTATCAGAATTATAAAATGCAGCCTGGAAATGTTTTCCAGCATCAGACACCTGCTATTGTCACAAATTGTGAAAGAACGGATGTGACACGTTTTTAGTTTGCGACACTTTTGCACCTGTTCTTTCGCAAATTTTACAAAAGTGTAGCAATTTGCAACACTATTGAACCAAAAAACACCATGTCTTTGTCACCTCACTGCTACTAAACAGTTAGGACGTTTGGGCTGCAGTATGTTGGGTGGCAAGCTCTTGTCCCTCAGATGTGATTTTCTGGTTTGGTGAAAATATTTACACTGGTTCTATAGTTACAGCATTCTGTATTTGAGAAATTTTCCTTAGGATAACACTGTGGTACATGTGTTGTATTTTGGTGCCCATATCTCAAAAACAATTTGAGATACAGATTTTTTGATCTGGGCAGCCAAACATGCATGGAAGTTTTCAAGTTATGATTACACCTGCAGTGGAATTATTTTCATAGTTGTTATGGTTACTGAGATATTGCCAGATTAGTGTTACAAGGGTCCTTTTTTATGACTTTAGGGCTGCGCTATGTCTGTGTACTTATGTGTAACTGGGAGCACAGGGCCCAGAGGGCCCATGCTCCTTCATATGCATACTATTATGCAAAAATGGATAGCGTGAAGGGCCAAGCCTTGCGCTTCCACAACCACATATCAGCTACATTACACTTTCTCAAAAAGAAGGGAAATTCATTCCAAAAAAACTCTGTTAATGCATCAGTTAGGGTTGATAGTATAGCAGCAAAAGTTTTGATATTCAATGTTAGGATTCCTGCCCCTACCACACTACCTGCCCTCCACATAACAAACAGGTGTTGGGGTGTGCAATGGGGTTGTCAGGCCTCTCACCCCATTCTCCTATACTGTACCATGTCAGCTTGTTTACACATGGAATTGGGGTGGGAGTTGGGCCTGATGACCCTATGGCACACCCCAACAACTGTTTATGTGTGGAGGGGGGGTCAGGAGGTTGGGGTGGGAACCAATATAGAGTTTCCAACTAGTCACTATACTATTAACCGTAACGATGCATTAATGGAGTTTTTTTGCAATGAATATATATATATATATATATATATATATATATATATATATATATATATACATATCTAAATTATGCACTTTAATAACTTTTCAACCAATCAATGGATTTGCACAAAATCTGGTAAGAGCTGTCCCATAGAATAGATCTCTTGACATGGCACATTTCTTTCCAGTCAGATGTAAAGATTCTGAGATCTGGATAGTGCTAAAAAGTTTAGTCTCCTGTTTTTACAGTTTCTTCCTCATCATCTTGCATCCAAATGATGTGGAATTTGTCTGTGACATTTTTGTGGTACAACCAGCTTAGGTAACATGACTGGCATGCTTAGTTTTGTGAAAAAATATTAATCCTTTGCATTACATTTTTAAGTTCCCATTGTTTTCAATGGGAATTCCCCTGTCCAAATTAGAGGGATAAATTTTGAGCAAAGATTGACGTTGCCAGAAATAATTTGATCTCGAGAGATCTGTTCCTTTTTCCTGCAGTAACAATCCTGTTTCATGAAAGAAAAATCCTTTTTCACAAGTCACCATATTGTTTTCTGTTTATTCAAGAAAAAAAATTCAAAAGCCACAAAAATGACATCCTGTAGAGAAACTGCCACAACTAGCTGGCTGATCTGGACCCTCTTAGGTGAAATCAGCACTTCAGTGTTATAGATATGCCCCAGAAATGTAGTTTATTTACAGTGGTAGCCAGAGGCATGGTCAGATGTTTTCAGATATTTCACAAAATGTCTAAAGAGTTTGTCTCTGCTGCCCCTACTGTGGAACTGCAGAAAGCAGGAGATTTCTCTAGAAATATAATAGAAATTTCAGGAACTATCTGATCATATCTCTGGCTGTGACTGCACTGTTAGGAATCCCTTTTTGTGACTGCATGATACAAAAAAAATCCTTTTTCATATCACAAGTCACGAAAAAGGATCTTTTATCATGATTTCTGTGCCATCCCCTTGTTGTAATGTATTTCTCTGGTGTCTAGTGGCAGTTCCCTTACCTTCCTTTTTTATAATTATAAAGTAAAATCCCATTTATCTGAATGTCTTGAGTGACATGAAAAACATTTGGATAAACAGGGGGTTTCAGATTAGCCAGGTCCCTATGCATTTGGGCTCATAGGTGAGCTTTAGCTAATATGCAACACATACTGTTCCTGGGAGAAATCATAAATCAACAGCTACGCCATGTAATATTGTGTATTCTTGATCAAAACCATTGATGCTACTAGAAAAGTCTGATTTACCTGCCCCTCAGTACTTCTCAGAAACTCCTGTATCTTGCATGCTCTGATGCTGAGCCACTGAACACAATTGTTCTACAGTATAGTTCTTTCCCTTTACCAGTATCCTTTCTCATCCAATACTGATGTCAGGATCTGCTTATCTCCTTCTTAGTTAAATTATTTCTGTCTCCAAGTACACTGTCACATGGACAGGTAGGTAATAGCAGGGTAGAAGGCTTGCAGGGATAGAAAACACTAGTAAGGCAGCACAGGTGAGTGAGTGAGCGAATGAGCGTGTCTGTAGCATGAGTTAGAATATTTTTGCATTCACACCTCCCCGTCTCTGCCCCATAGCATACAATGAGTCAAATCAATAAACCGCAAACTTCAAACATCAAAAAAGCAGAGTTGTAACTGTAAGTAAGGAAGGTATGTGGATAATGGAAGGAGGGATGTAAATGAGCTTTCAACATAGCTTTGAGTGATCCTCATTTTCATGTATTTTTATAATCTGACACCAAGATGCCTACCCCCAGTGTCGGATGACCCCAGCCCATTGCTTTAACAATGTTTGCCGACATCGGGGGGGCCCAATCCTCATGTCGACTTTCAGAGTTCCCCACCCCAAGCAGAGTGGGACATTGGGAGCCCCCGTGTCCCAAAATAGATTTATTTTATATGTACCTGCAAAAAGAAAATGTTCCCAGTGTCTTTTTAAACCTGAAATAAAAACGATCCTCGTATCACTCCCATTCCCCTCCCCACATCCCAACCCTCTCAATGAGCAACCACCTCCCCACCACCCCTTACCCTATATTTACCTCCAGAGGTCATATGCTGTCATCTTCTGTGGACCGAGACACATCTGCACTCTTCAAAGCTGAATCGTGAACTGAGGAATAACGGTACTGTAAGTGCCACATAACGTATTTCAAAGGTGTTTTGAACTTATGTTCATAACTTTGCCATTTTTAGGACTTTTTTTACTAAATTTTCAACATAGACTTTTTGAGACTCCACCTGATGAACACTGTCACTGTCATTTAGTTAATAAGGCCCCGAAGGTGATTTTGCAGTCTTTGTATGAAATCACCTTTCGGGACCAAATAATGAAATTTCACCATCAGTGTTTATTAGGTGGGACCCCAAAAAGACCATGTTGAAAAGTCGGTGAAAAGATTTCTAACAATGACTGAGTTATGTGAGTTCATTGAAATTTTTCTATGCACCTTTATAACTTCAGTAATTTTCAATATTTTGACCCCAGATTTTCAACATAGCCTCCTTATTACCCCATCTCATGCATGTCACAGCTGTTATTTTTAAAATCCTGCCCAAAATGTGTTTTTGCACCTGTGGCAAGCAATGGCATTTTAGCATAGATTGAAACATTTTCACTTATGTGGTTTATGAGGTAGTGTCATAAGAAGGCTATGTTCAAAATGTGAGGTTAAAATATGAAAAAATCTCAAAGTTATGATCATTCATTGCAATTTCACTATGCCCGCCTGTAACTTCCATAAAGGCAGGACCCAGAGGGTGGCAGTAAATGGCATAAAATCAGAAGCGGGGGAGGTGACCAGTGGGGTTCCACAGGGCTCAGTGCAGGGTCCAGTTCTATTCAATGTCTTCATAAGCGACATTACAGAGGGACTGGAGGGGAAAGTATGCCTGTTCACAGATGACACCAAGATTTACTTGAGGAATTGTCAAGGTTTTGGCAGTTTTGTTACAATGCTAAGAAGTGCAAGATAATGCACCTTGGAGACAGAAACCCAAGAGAAGAATACAGGATGGGGGGCAGGTTCTAGCCACCACAAGTCAGGAGGGAGACCTGGAGGATTATCACATCTGATGACTTGAAGTCAGCCAAACAATGCAAAAAAAGCAGCGGGGAAGTCAAACAGAATGTTGGGGTGCATAGAAAGGGGCAAAACCAGTAGGAGGAGTGAAGTGGTGATGTCACTGTATAGATCACTGGTGGGGTCTCATTTGGAATACTGTGTCCAGTTCTGGAGACCGCATCTCAGGAAGGACATAGACAGAATGGAAGCAGTCCAGAGAAGAGCAACAAAAATGATACATGGACAGTACCACAAGCCTTATGAGGAAAGACTCATGGAACTAAACACCTATTCACTGGAAGACAGAAGGGAGACAGGGGATATGATAGAGACTTTCAAATACCTTAGAGGAATAAGCAGGTTACAGGAGGGGAGCATATTTCAGAGAAGAAAGTGCACAAGGACAAGGGGACATAACATGAGACTGGAGGGAGGGAGGCTTAGGGGGAATGCTAGGAAGTATTTGTTCACAGAGAGGGTGGTGGATCTGTGGAACAGCCTACCAGTGGAGGTGATGGAAGTGAAAACAGTACAGGAATTCAAAAGTGCATGGGATAAGCATAAAGGCACCCTGCTGTACAGCACAGCAGGGGAAAGGTAGTCCAGATAAGCATAAGGATTGCCAAAACAAGTAGGGAGATGGGCAGACTACGTGGGCTGTATGGTCCTTATCTGCTGATAGATTCTATGTTTCTATGTTAAATATTTTTACCCCAGATTTTCAACATAGTCTTTATATTACCCCACCTTATGTATGTACCAGCTGTCATTTTTCAAATCCTGGAAAAAATGTATTTTTGCACCTTTGGCATGGAATGGCATTGCAGCTGACAGAATTAGGTTTTGGTGGGGATTCAACAATTTTCTGTAACAGGCACATGAGGTGGGGCAATAAGAAGGTTATGCTGACAATTTGGTCACTGTTGTCCTAGAAATGGAAGCACAGGGCCTGGAGGGCTCTGTGCTTCCACAGCTACATACATATATGCATCAATGGATGGATGAGAACGCAGGGTCTAAACCACAGTAAAATAAGAATACTATTATACTATCTCAAAAAGTAAGGAAATAAGTTGCAAAAACTTTGTTACTGCTCCAGTTAGGGTCAAAGCAACAAAAGATGGGAAATGAGGCATTAGTGTTTCCCTAATATCCCACCCTCCCAAACCAGGCAGGAGAGCAGGTGTTGGGTGTGCCAGGTTTGGGCTTCTCAAGCTTAATGCTTACCCCATTCTCATAAAGTCTACACATCTGACCTTATTTAAAGATGGAATGGGGTGAGTGTTAGGCTTGAGAAGCTCAAGGCACACCCAACACCTGCTGTTCTGCCTGGTTTGGGAGTGGGGGTTAGGGTAACCGTAACGCCTCATTTCCCAACTTTTGTTGATTTGACCCAAACTGGAGCATTAATGAAGTTTTTGCAACATATATATATATATATATATATTTAGCTTTTGTTAACCAGGTAAGTACACTAGACAAGACATTTGCCTATTTTCAGGTACGACCCGGAAGGGTACAAGGAAATATGACAAAGGACAACATGATACATTTTAAACAGTTACACAGAGTCAGGGAAAACAGCTGCATCACATAGTCAGTAGGTACACACAAATGGTCTGAGCATATACATCAAGTCACCAAGGCTGCGAGCAGTGCATTAAATAAAAATTATATAGAGTATAGGACCCCAAAAAAGTGGGGGCATAGTCAGAGCAATACCTAATGCATAGGGTGTATACACTGTGTGCAGGACAAAAACCATGCAGGCAGGCTATACCTTAGGAAAGGTGTTCAGTGCAGGGGACCAGGTGAGATTATGGAGGTTTGGGACAACCACACGCTGAGGAGAGCTTCAAATGATTCCATAGGGAGGTTCAGAGGCATGCATGGGAGGGGGAGGAGTGGACCTGGGCAGGAAGGGAGTTCCATAGTCTAGGGGCACAAAAGGTAAAATCTTTGTCTCCCATTTGAGTGTGAGTGGCAGGAATCCTAAGAATAGCAGGGCCCAGGGATATGAGGAAGTATGAGGAGGAGGCAGCCGGCACAAGGATCTCTGCCAATCCAGGGGGGTGCCAGTACCAAGGGCCTTGTCCATGAAACAGCCCAGGAAAAAATTTAAGTATTTGGGCATGGAGAGCCAATTAAGCTTACTATATAGGTCACAGTGGTGGGTGAGACGAGGGGCAGCAAGGGCAAAATGGCAAATGTTGTTGTAGGTGATGGTCCACCTAGATAGGTGGGCTTTGGAGGTATGAGCAAACAGGAGGAGCCCCTAGTAGAGGGAGGGGAGAAACACATGGCTAGCTAGCGCAAGGCGAGCTGTGGAAGTGAGATTGCTCTTTGCTCAATAGGCCAGACCCAGTTTGTAGTTAACGGCTCTGCATACATTCTGGATATAGAGTCCAAGGTCGAGCTGAAGGTCAAGTGTCACCCCAATGTTTTTGATGGAGTCAGTGATGAGGACAGGAGCACCGTCAAGATCAGTGATACACAAAGGGGCAGGGGAGGCCTTTATCTTGGGCAGGGACCAATATAAATATATATATTCAGCAATGTAGCTCTGTTAACCACAGTCTACCTGCTACTGCAGTTGAGACAGGGCCCAGAACATCAAACAAGGTGCAAGTGTATGTATGCTTATCTTTGTAGCCCACAATCCACCGTGACAGATATAGTATACCATTCATACAACAATGGCAATACCATGAAGACCATTACAGTGACAAAATCTGTGGTTCATTGTAATGGTCCGCATTATTGCTGACTCTACTGTCTTCCATGATTTTGCCCCCTCCCCGAAACAACTCTGACTTGGAGTCGATAATCTAAAATGTGGGGTGGTGGGGAGCAGAGCCCCCCTGCATGGGGGGATGCGGGGGGGTTAAAGCCCTCCGCAAAACACACTTTCTTCTCCTGAAGGCAAAATGCCGACTGTCAGTAGTGTGCCATCACTGTAATGCTGATTGACAAATTTCATGTCGATGCGGCATGGTGGAACCAGCAGACACAAGACCAGGAGTGAGTACAAAGTGCGAGCAGCAGCTCATAACTTGGGTGAGGGAAAGAGGAAGAAGATGATGGGGGGTGGTGTTCAGCAACTCCAGCAGCCCCACTACAGCAGGGGCAGCTTGGCAGGCACTGCCAGGATGATCCACAGTAGTCCAGGAACTGCCAACAATGATTCAGATGAGGGCAAGTTGAGGATGGGCAAGAGGAGGCAACAGTGGCATGCCCAGCCCCATTGCATACCCAGCCAAGTAGGACACAGCTTGATCAGATGAGAAATGAAGAACTAAGGGCATTATTTGCACAGACATGTATGAGGCCCACACCGAGGGCAGATGTACCACCATGTAAGGGAAAGGGAAAGGGAACATTGTTTAACCAGGAGTAGCACACCAAGTCAAAGATTGTTTCCAGATGCAACCTGGGAGCACAGGTAAGATAAGTGACTTGTTCAAGATCACAGAGTATGCACCTAGGTGGCTGTGAGATTCAAACCCAGGTTTCCAGATCTGCAGCTCAGAGCCTTCACCCACTGCACTATACTGCCTCCAAAGAAGGCATGTAAGCTGCAAAAAGGGACACCACAACCCAAAGAACCAGCGGGGGGGGAGGGCCCAGCCATTATTCCTGGCACTGAAGTTACCTAGCCTGGGGTCCATGTCAGCACCTGTTCCAGTCCCCACCCAATGGTCCTCTTCAGTTATGACACTCCTTCCAGTCCCAGGGCCAGCAATTACACTTGCATAGGCTCTGGTTCCTATAACACCACACCCAGCCCCTCATTGGCAGGCACCACTCCCTAGTGTCCCATTTCTGGCTCCTCAGCAGTTCTGGTGCCCTACCGGCTGGGTCCACACCCCAGCCAGATCTTGTCAGCTTGGTCGATGCCAGTGCGGGCTCCCCAAATGTGCCCCATGAGTCCACTACTGGCACCACTGCTATCTAACTCAGCTCAATTTGCTCCATTGCTGGTACACCAACTGATTGTGCTCTCACCCTAGTTACCACACCCACCACCTCCGCAGCTGGGG
This sequence comes from Neoceratodus forsteri, assembly GCA_016271365.2. Classification (NCBI taxonomy): domain Eukaryota; kingdom Metazoa; phylum Chordata; order Ceratodontiformes; family Ceratodontidae; genus Neoceratodus; species Neoceratodus forsteri. Next base: position 153,106,926 of record JADMNL010000026.1, on the reverse strand, counting down.
CATCTCCATGGTGGGGGCTCTGAATCCACAACCTCAGCCGGAAGATCTTCCTAGTGGACCATGGACACTGAAGGAGAAGGTTGACAAGCTGTTACCTCTTTTGGGGGAGAAGGAGAAAAAACAGACAGAAGTGCTAGGGGAGAAGGAGGACAGGGGGGCTGGAGCTTTGGGGACAGGAGCTTGGGGCATCACTAGCCCACCAGGATGATGTAGGGATCCTACATTTCCATTGTGGAACCAATGGGGTCACACCTGCCTGAGAAGGATTGGCAGCAGAGTGTGTGTGGGGGGTGTTTGTAGATGCATTCGCACTGCTGAATAGGCCCAAGGAGCCGGAGACTGACAAGGAGTCAGAGAAGGAAAAACAAAAGGGGGATCGGGTGGAACAAAAACATAAGGTGGTGATTAGGTGCACATAGGAGAACTGGTAGGTGGGTTTCATGATATATGCCAGTCTGTTGATGGAACTGCATCTGTGGAAGGTTTAGGGCTTGTGGATCTATTACAATTACATAATAGTGATGCACACATTAAAACAGAGCTGAGGAGGGTTAGAGTATGATAAGGAGTTTATGAGGAGGAAGCAGCATGATGCCGGCAGAATTTGGTGAGCTTTGGATTTAAATGTTACCTTTGCTGCAGACTATAGAGGCCAGTGGGGAAGGTGCAGCATTGGGACAGTGACTTTCCAGTTCAATGTTTTCAGCAGTCAAAATGGGGAAGCTCTGCAGGGAGTAGTGGAACAGCATCAATGAATACAGGAAAAGGGGTAGGAAAAGGGGGCCAGTGCTACCACTGCAATCATGGATTGTGCAAGGTGGAGGCCTGTAAATACATGCATGACTGTTTCAACTAAGGAAAAAAAAACACCCTTTCATTCAGTGCACAAAAGGAACAAGCCCACAGCCCTTTTGGAAGGGACAGGGCAAACCTGTCAACCCGAATAAAGGGGGAGGTGGATGAGTTGAGCATTGGGTACATAACTACCCAGATAGGCAGACCACCCAGTCCCAGGCAGAAGCATCTTTTTGCTCAGTGTGCCTTTCCTGGTGAAATATTTTCAATAAATACAATAAATATAGAAGGATTAGCACAAGGCTTCAGAATCCCCTACAACAGTTTTTGCAAGGTTAGTGTAGCTGAGAACATAAAATCTGCCAGGGGCCATCTGGATGTGGTGAGTAAGTAAGTAAAAGTAAGTACGTAAGTAAAAATGTATTTTTAAGCACTTTTCCAAAGACCAAAGCGCTGTACAAAATAACAATTAAATAACAGACATTAAACAGTAATAAAATCAATCACCATAGGCTTTTAAAAATAGAAATGTTTTTAACTCCGCTTTAAAGCCCTCGACGGTCAGGCAGCTTCATATCCGACGAGGCAGAGAATTCCACAGGGCAGGGACAGCATATGAAATTGCACATGCCCCAGATGTCTTCAAACGAACCCTGGGAATCTCTAGCAATCCCTCATGGCAGATCAGAGCAAGCGAGAGGGGGCAGTAGGGAGTAAGGAGATCTTGCAGATACTGCAGTCCCTGTTCATGTAGGGCTTTATAGGTCAGTAGTTCGACCTTAAAGATAATCCGCCATTGAACCAGCAGGCAGTGCAGCCCAAGCAGAATAGGCGTAATATGACTATTTCTAGATGTCCCAGTCAAAAGCCTGGCTGCTGCGTTCTGCACTAGCTGCAGGCAGCGGATATCAACCCCCGGTAGCCCCAGGTAAAGGGCATTGCAGTAATCAAGGCGGCGGGAGGTCACGAAGGCATGAACCAGAATAGGAAGGTCAGCAAGAGGAACCAGGTGTTTCACCCTGGTGATATTCCTCAGATGGTAAAAAGAGGACCTAACAACGGCCGATACCTGAGATTACAAGGTCAGACTGTCATCAATAATAATGCCCAGATTACGCACCTGGCCTGAGGTCAAGAGCTGGACACCATCAAGCCAAAGGCCCAATGGTATCCCAACCCTATGACCCACCTCAAGGCGACCCGGGTTCACAACCAACACCTCGACCTTATCCAGGTTTAACCTCAGCCAGCTGGCACTCATCCAGTCATTGATTTTGGCTAGACAGCTGTTAAGCAGAGAGACTGCATCATCCTGTCCAGGACTAAAGGACAGATACAGCTGGGTATCATCTGCCTCTGAGGAAAAGACTTGAGAAGGAGGTAGCACTAGACAGAGTAATTGGCCTCTTTGATCAGCTCCCTTGCCATCATGTCTGGGTTTTGTTGATAGGCTGGGTACCAAAGAAAGATTCAGGGGATTTCTGTTTGATCCACCAGCTGTTTTATCCAAAGGGGAATTCAGTCAATCACTATATTGACCCTGAAGACTTGGCAGTGTCACATGCGTTATTTGACACTGCAGTGAAACTGATATGGGGTCAGAAAGGGGGCTTTATTGCTCAAGTCTGACATTGAATCAGTATTTTAATTGTTGCTTGTGCATCCATTGGACAGGGACTTACTGGGGATGAAGTTTGAGGGCAAGTGGTATATCAATAATTGCATGCCAATGGGGTGCACAATATCTGTGCAGTAATTGAACAGTTTAGCGCATTTTTGCACTAGGCAACCATGCAGAAGGCCGGGAGAATGGAGTTGATCCACTACTTGGACAATTTTTTATTTGTGAAAAAGGCAAGAATGGACCCTTGCAGGCAGCTGATGCAAGTATTCTACTCAGAGTGTTAGGACCTGGGGGTGCAAATAGCCCACAATAAAACAGAGGAACCAGGGACTTGTCTGACTTTCTTAAGGATTAAAATTGACATTATGGCTACATAGTTTCATATCCCGGTTGAAAAAAAATCATTATATTGATGGGGTTGTTGCACAAGGCTGTGCATGCCTGCAGGATTACATTGAAAGAACTTCAGCAGTTGATTGGGCATTTGAACTTCATATTCAAAGTCATACCTATAGGTATGCCTTCCTCCGGCAGTTGGTCAGTTACAGGGTGTGGTACAACAAGCCTCATCACAGGTTTAGGGATATGGAAGTCATGTGGGATGATCTTTGGGTATGGCTCACTTTTCTCTCATGCTTCAATGGGATTGCACTCTGGCTGGCAGAGGTTACAAGTCAAGAACTGGAGATTTATGCAGACAGTTCCAGTGGCTTGGTCTCTGGGGCCTACTTTCACAGAGCCTGGTTCCCCAAGAGTGGGAAGAGGCTGGCTTGCTGCATCCAGTCATGCTCCTTGAATTTTCCCCATCTTATTGGCACTAACTATTTCGGGGGAACAGTTCTGTAATAAGTGGGCGATGTTCAGAATGAACAATACAGGGGTTGTGTATAGCATTAATAGGCAACTGGGGAACAGGGTCCTATGGGAAACTTCATGAGGGTATTTATACTCAAATATTTGATACTGAATGTGCAGTTTAAGGTAATGCATGTACCTGATGTGCATAGTGAAGTGGCTGACACTCTTTCTTGTTTGCAGTGGAAGAGGTTTTGGCAGCTGGTGCCTTAAGCCAAGACATGCCCCAGGGAAGTTCCACCCTACCTCTGGGATTTGGTTATCCAGAAGAGTGGGAGTTGCTAAAGCGCTCCCTAGCACCTAGCACGAGGATGGCATACAAGCGGGGAAGTGGACACCTTTCTCAGAGTAAGGGAACAGTTGGGGTGAGAAGCTGAATGGCCAGTGTTGGAGGATCAGTTGTTTTCATGCCTCCTTCTTATAAAGTGGCAGGGCATTACAGCGGGAATGGTGGGGTGTTGCTTCACTGTGATAGCAAGGTTTTAAAATGTTATGAGGGAGAAGAACACAACACGCTCTTTTAAAGTACACAAAATGCTTGAGGGGTGGGTGCATGGAGATCCCAAAAGGGGGGATATGCAGCACCAGCATTGCTGGTTAGGATTATGGTGACACTGCCTAGGGTTTGCTAATCAGCCTTGGAGACCCTGCTGTTTCAAACAACTTATCTTATGGAGTTTTGTGGGGCTTTCAGGGTGTCAGTGATCACACAGCTGACCAAAGCAGAAGCTTTGCAGGTGATTTTGGGCAATGACAACCTGGTGGTGACCACAGAGGGGATATTCATCTGAGGAGGGCAAAGACAGGTAGGGGAACCAGGGGTTGCTGGAGTAGCCTAAGGTTGCCCCTTGGGGTGCAGTGGGAAATACAGGGCTGGGTGTCAACACAAAGCCAGCAACTGAAACCTGGGTGCCAAACCTTTTTCCATCATGAGAAATGATCTCTGCTCACCTTCTTTCAGTTCTGGCATCTGCTGACCAAGGCACTGAGGGATCTGGGGTTGATGAACAAGGGCTATAACACTCACTCTTTTAGGATAGGGGCAGTGTTGCATGCCATGGTGGAAGGATGGATGGACTCTCAGATACTGTCACTGGAGAGATGTAAGTTGCAAGCATTTGGAAAATATGTTCACCTGCAGTTGTTTTAAAATATTCTGTTCTTTTTATTTGCAGCTCAAGACTCCCAGCCATTGAGTGTGTGAATATGTGGTCATTCTCATGTTCACTGGGCAGTTGCTAGAGCAAGGCAGCTCCAGGGTGGTGCTAATCTCGCAATTTATCTCCAGAGGGTGTGGATATGATGGATGGGCAGAAGGAGGATGGGATGGAGGAGCTGCTTTCCTGGATCACCACTGAGGCTCATTACCACATGCCACTGGATATGCTCATTGTCCACTTAAGCAGAAATGACTTGGGCCTCGTGAAGTTCATGGAGCTGTGGAATGGGATGTGGGAAGATGTGAGAATGATGCAGTAGGGGTGGCCTCAAAAACAGACAGTGTGGTCTCACATGATTCTGAGGCGGAAGTAGCACCAAGCCCAGAACCCCAGCACCATAGAGAGGACACGTGGGCTGACAAACATTGCGATGCAGCATGTCATGGAATCCCTTGGAGAAAGGCTGCTGTAGCATGTTGTGATCTTGGCAAAAAGCTCACAGTTATATACAAAGGATGGTGTACGCTTATCAAATCTAGGCAATGATAGGTTTTTACATGACATACGGCGTGGCTTGGAGGAAGCTCTGTTATGAAGTGCTTGTTGGGGGATGAGCGCCAAGGCACTGGAGTACTCATCATGTGATGGCATGGTAGTCACACACTAGTGTACATGGGGATTGAAGAGGGTTGTCACTACTTTTCAGTCAGGCCACGAGGCTAGGAAGAGGTGAGGCCTTGGTGGTCTGGTGCCAGAGGAGCAACAGCCATAGGTGAAGGATACCTCTGTGACACAGGTCACCAGTCGGGCACCCATCCTCAGAGGAAAAGCATTGTAGAGACTGGCACATTCAGAGCCATCCCTCACTCTTCAGTGGTCTATGGGCCTTGGAAGGTGGTTAAGTAATAGAGTGCCCCCTCAAAAAGGGGGAGGGAGAGCCTATATGTTATGGAACAAATTGGTTATTTAGTTGCTGTAACTACCTTGCTGCACATGTCATGCATTATTGTGAGATGCAATATGAATCGATTCTAATTAGCTCATATTAATAACCACATGGCTGTGGCCATTTCCTCCAAGCACATTGTTTGTCTCATTTGTCCTGGTGAAAGAAATTGTTGTGACCTATAAAACAATGACTGTGACTGCAATGGACTGGCAGTGGATGGAGTTCTGTCTGAGGGAATGCCCTGGATGATGACTGGACAGATAAATGGTGGTAAGTCCAGTAGGGGAAGGTTTGGCGGGGGGACAGGGTTCCTAGGAAGCTGGACTGGTATCTGTTGTAGGAGGAATTATGGTTATATAAGTGGCTGCATCGAGGGCTGTGCCTTCTTTCGGCCCTGCCTGCAGCAGATACCCTCCTAATCGTTATCCTCATAAAAGCAGGGGCACAGAGCCGGGGATAGGGAACTCGATGTCCAATTAGGGTGGACAGCCTTAGGGGTAGGGAAGCAATTTTACTCTTTCTTTCCCACAGGGATTTTTTGGTTTTCTCCTTCCCCAGCATTTTTTTTCAGAAGTACTGTATTTAGTAGTAAGATAGGCAGGTTGTCACAGTCATGAGGTCCTGCATGGTAGTTGCGCACTAGCATACATGAGGGGTGAACAGGGTTGTTGCTCCTTTTAGGTGGGCCCTGAGGCTGGAGAGAGGTGAGGACTTGTTCTGGTGCCAGAGGGGCATCAACCATAGTCGAAGGGTAACTGTCTGATGCAGGTCAAAAATCAGTGGTATCCTTTGCGGTGGGAAGGCACTGTAGGGACTGGCCCTGTTCAGAGCCACCTCTTGCACCTCTGTGGTCTACAGGCCTCATGAGGTGGTTAAGAAATAGAGTGGATCCCTCAAATAGGGAAGGGATGGGCGATATGTTTTGAAACAAATTGGTTATTTAGTAGCTGTGACTACCTTGCTGCGCATGTCACGCCTATTTGTGAATTGCAATATTTGATTCATTCTAATTGGCTCATATTAATAAATGCATGACTGTGGCTATTTCCTCCAAGCACTTTGTCTTACTTTTGCAGGTGAAAGGAAGGGTTATTACCTATAATACAAAACCGCAAAATCACATTAATTGCTCACCGTTAGATCAGATAGGCATGTTGTCACAGTCATGGGGGTGGTACTCCTGCATGGTAGTTGTGCACTAGCATACATGAGGGGTGAACAGGGTTGTTGCTCCTTTTAATAGGGCCCTGAAGCTGGCAAGAGGTGAGGAGTTGGTGGTCTGGTGCCAAGGGGGGCAACAACCACAGTCGAAGGGTAACTGTTTGATGCAGGTCACCAGTCAGTGGCGTCCTTTGCAGTGGGAGGGCACTGTAGGGACTGGCCCTGTTCAGAGCCACCTCTTGCACTTCTGTGGTCTATAGGCCTCATGAGGTGGTTAGGAAATAGAGTGGATCCCTCAAATAGGGATAGGCGGGCCGATACATTTTAGAACAAATTGGTTATTTAGTAGCTGTGACTACCTTGCTGTGCATGTCACGCCTATTTGTGAATTGCAATATTTGATTCAATTATAATTGGCTCATATTAATAAATGCATGACTGTGGCTATTTCCTCCAAGCACTTTGTCTTGCTTGTGCAGGTGAAAGAAAGGGTCATTACCTACAAGACAAAACTGCAAAATCACATTAATTGCTCACCGTTAGGTCAGCTGGTGTCAAGAAGTTACAGTACCTCTTTACAGATCAGTCATTTCAAGCAGAGATGGTACAGTCTTCATGCATTGCTAGTTAAAGTAAACAGTTATAGTAGACTCTTTTCAACTTAATTAAAAAAAAAAACATTTGAAGCAGACGACCATAAAAGTCTAATTAGTTCCTTGGGGGCCAGCAATTATAAAACCTATAGTTCCCCTGGCAGCTATTTCTGCTTGCAGTCAAAGCAGATAATTTGTGTATGTTTGTTTTCATTACATTCCTACTGACTCAAACCACAGAGGGTTTTGCTTCCTTAGTGTACTCTTTAGGGAAAGTACAAAGCAAACTATGGTGCATAAATCTAAAGTGGCTTTTCTAGAAGGACAAAACAAGTGTCAGGCGTGAAGCAGTATTTCATTAGCTCCCTGCATATTTTTGAATAGATTTTGAGCAGACTTTAACCATTTATATAAACTATGAGATAGGTTGCTATACTGTAGCTCTATTCATGTAAACTATGGTACAGATTGTCATAGCTCTTGCCTGTTCATATACTTTGGCATATACTTCATGCACTGTACATGTCCTAGTTACAAATTGGGGAGGGGGAGTATTTGAGGACATTAGTTACTTTTAACACAACATCCCCTAAATTAATCAAAACATAGCATTTTGTCATGAAAGGGAGCTAATATGGTTTCAGATTACTTCTCAGATAAAATGACTACAGTAGGGTTTCTATTCTTAGTCACTAGAGACAGCAATGCAAAATGGAGAAAAATATGATGTTTCATTGCCATGTCCAACTAGTGCCCGACACTGATGAAGGTTCTTCTCATGTTGGGAGGTTAATATGCTGAATAGTGCCTATGGTTCTCAGCCTAACAGCCCACAAAGCCACTGTACCTCTTATCCTGCTTGCAGTGGTCTTTTGTGCAAGAAGGTTGGGAATAGAACATTCCACTTCAAAGGTGGGGGGGATGGTTAGATTGAAATTCAAAATGTAAAAAAAACCTGTCACTTATGGATGCATGGAACAGCCTTCATGAGCAGGTTGTGGGATCAAAAACAGTAGAAGAATACAATAATGCATGGGACAGACATAAGACAGTTCTGGTGGGGGGTAGGAAGAAATAGGCTCTTGGTTAACTAGGATCTGCAGCTTATCCAATAGGTAGGGAAATGGGCAGACTAGATGGGCCAAGCGGTCCTTATCTGCCATCAATGTCTATGTTTCTATGTTCTACTGTATGTTACTTATTTTAAATCACTTTAGAGAACTTAAGTGAAGTAAAGTGGAGCTCAGCTGGATGCAGCTGCAGGAAATGAAGCAATCTCAGTGGCAGTTAATCCCTTTTGTCATGCAGGAATCTGTGACACTGCTTTGCATCCCGGTGGGCTCCACTGTATACTAAATTAATAGGGCTTCGGCAGGTGTCACTTATGATATAGAAGGCTCCTCTCATGACAGTTGGATACCTAGAATATCTCAGTTTAAATTTCTAGTCCTCTCTTCCAACTGCATGCTCTGAAATTCTTATACCATGAGAGACATGCAGTGGAGACTTTATTACAGCATTATACTAGTCTCATGGTATAGAAACATAGAATCATAGAAGCTGACGGCAGATAAGGACCGCAAGGCCCATCCAGTCTGCCCATTTCCTTTTCTACCTTATAAATGTGCCATCGGCCTTTGCTCTGTCAGTGGCCTATCTATTCATAGTCATTTGTATTGTTCCCTTATGCCTGTCCCATGCCTGTTTGAAGCCCTGTACTGTATTCATAGCCACCACTTCTTGTGGTAAGCCATTCCATGCATCCACCACCCTTTCTGTGAAAAAGAATTTCCTCACATTCCCCCTTAATCAGCCCCCCTCTAATCTCGTGCTGTGTCCTCTTGTCCTGCTATTTTTCTTGCATTTAAACATGTTAGACTCTTTCACCTTGTTAATGCCCTTAAGGTGTTTGAATGCCTCGATCATATCACCTCTCTCCCTCCTTTGCTCAAGGGTATACATATTGAGCTCTGTTAATCTGTCCCTCATATGTCTTCTGATGCAGTCCCTGCACCATTTTGTAGCCCTTCTGGACTGCCTCAATTTGGTTAATGTCCTTGTGAAGGTGTGGCCTCCAATACTGCACATGAGTATTCAGATGGGGGCCTAACCAGTGTCTTGTAAAGGGGTTATTGCCTCCTTCTTCACGACTTGTGATACCTCTACTAATACAACCCTAACACCCCCTAACCTTACCTACTACTTTAGAGGTCTGCTTGGATGATTTCAGGTCCTCAGTGATGATGATGCCCAAGTCTCTTTCTTCCTTTGTGACTGCTAGCAACTCCCCTCCCAGCCTATAGGTGGCTTCAGGGCTTCTCTTCCCTATGTGCATGATTTTGCATTTCTTTGCATTAAATCCCAGTTGCCACTCTTCTGACCATTTTGCTAGTTTATCCAGATCTCTTCTCATTCTGCCCACCCATCTGGATCATCTACTCTGTTGCAGATCTTGGTGTCATCTGCAAACAGACAAGCCTTACCCTCTAGTCCATCTGCAAGGTCACTAATAAAGATGTTGAGAGAGGACTGACCCCAGGACTGATCCCTGAGGTACCCACTTGTGACTTGCATCTCTTCTGACTGTATACCGTTTACCACCACTCTCTGTTTTTCTGCCCGTCAACCAGTTTGCCACCCAGTTGACCAACTTCTGACCCACCCTGAGCCTACCCAGCTTATTTATCAATCTTCTATGTGGAACAGTGTCAAAAGCTTTGCTGAAGTCAAGGTAGGCAACATCAACTGCTCCCCCTTGGTCCACCACTCTGGTTACCCAGTCAAAGAAATCTATGAAATTAGTTTGACAGGACCTTCCTTTTGTAAACCCATGCTGTCTTGGATCCTGTGTCCCTATGGATTCCAGGTGTTGCACTATCCTTTCCTTAAGGAGTGCCTCCCTAATCTTGCCCACTACTGAGGTAAGACTGACTGGTCTGTAGTTCTCCGCCTCCTCCCTGCTACCACTCTTGTGGAGCGGGATCACATGAGCCCTTCTGGGACCTCTCCTGTGCCCACAGACTCACTAAACAGTTCTGCTAATGGCTCTGCTAGTTCCACCTTTAGCTCCTTAAGTACCCTGGGATGTAGGCCATCAGGTCCCATTGCCTTATCCACCCTGAGCTTAGCAAGCTCTTGTAGGACCCTTTCTTTTGTGAAGGGAATAGTGCTCACCTCCCTCCCCCCTGTGTCCATGATGCTGAGCTGTGGGCCCTGCCCTACCTTCTCTTCAGTAAATACTGAGCAAAAGTATCTATTTAGGATAGATGCTTTTACAGGGTCCTCCTCCTCACATGCTCCTTTTTCTCCAATAAGCTTAGCAGTACCCCCTCTGGACTTTCTCCTTTCACTAATGTATCTATAGAAAGTCTTGTCACCTTCTTTTACCGTTCGTGCTAGTATGGTATGTTCAGCTCTGGTTTCACATGAATTAGCTTTTTCTTAATGCCAAGAAGACTGTTTCCATGACCTTCAGCACGAGGCAGATAATCTCTCTCAGCTCCCCACCACCCCTCCTTTCATACCCTGGTTGGGACTACTCTGGAGTCTTACTCCTCCTCCTTAAGAAACCTTGGGGTCTGGCTCCATCAGCACCTTGACTTTTCTGTACATGTCAATACCATCCACAAAAAGCTTCATCCTAAACTGGGTGCAATATATCGCAACCATGGTTGTATCCTGCTGCCTGCCTGCTGCTTTCTTGTACAGAAAATGATTCTCCCTATCTTTGACTATGGGGATGTAGTCTATGGTGCTGCCCCAAAGTCCACCTAGCCAGACTGGACACACTTTTCCACTCATTTTGCCATTTCGCTCTTGATTGTCTGTCCTCCACTCCTCACCGCTCCGTTTACTGGACACTTGACCTCCCCTCTCTTCATGATCATCGATTATCCAATTTTGCATGCCTCACGGCCAAGTTCTGGTCCTAGTCCCTACCACCCTACCTCACCTCGGCCCTGTCAGCCCAGATGAGTCCAGCATACTGCCTTAGAAATTTCAACACCCATCTCCTGACAATACCACACATGTCCTCCTCTGTAGGCCAGGCAGCTTTCAGACATAGAATGCCTAAACTATGGAATTCACTCCCTGCTGACATCCAGCTCATGCCTCCACCTCATCAACTCAATCAGCTCATCAAAACACACTTCTCCTCCTCATGCATCTGTGACATCCAATAAATGTGTATGCCCAACTCTGCTGGTCCTGTTTCTGTCCATAAGACTAGTCACCATTCTACCATCTCACTTGAGGTCTTGTTTGATTATTGCTCATACCTATCTCATTACCCTATGCAATGTGTACTTGAAATGACTGTAATGCTCATTCCCAGTATACGTATTTATTGTATTATTATGTTTCCATGTTAGTGTGTAGACTATATTTGAATTTTTGTAGCTCCTCTGTCCCTTCCCCCAGGACACACCTGGAATCAAGCAGTACTCTGCTCAATGTGCCTTCCTGGTAAAACTTTTAAATAAATAAATAAGAAACTGTGGACAATGAAACTTTTCATAAAATATACATGGAATAATATTAAACACATACCGAGAGTAGGCATATAATATAATAGCATATATATGGCATGTAGTGCAAAACCATACAGTAACATGGTGGTGAAGGGTAGGGTCATAAGATACAGTGGATCAGTGTTTAACTACAGATACAAATATCAGTACAATGAGCATTGAAAAAAGCTTTGCATCTATTACAAATGACCAGAGACCCCAGCTTCAGGGGTTAAGTACTTACGTAACCTCCCTCAGATTCCCTGATTTTAACAGTAGAAACTTTTTTGGCATGTGTCCCTGATCCAGATCTGTGGGCTGATAACTACTGTACATCCAGTCAGATTACTCAGTCCTTTTACAACCTGCTATTGATAGTAATACTGGTTGCAGGCAGCCACAGAAGGCTGTGATCACGATTGTGATGGCCTACATATGTATTTGAATGACTTGTGTGCCACTTGCATGATGCCCCCCCTCTCTGCATAGTTGCAATACCATTTGTGACCATGTAGGAAATAGTTGCAATCCTTTTTTTTAACATATAATGTTTTATTAAGGTTTTCCATTTTCATTTGGTTCACTTAGTACATAGCAGCATATTCAAAATAAGTTTCAGATGCTGACTCCAAGCTACAGGATATCAAATGACATTGCCATATTACAAAGCTTATCCTAGTTACCAGGTTACCTCTATACTATATATCTATTATGCAATATCCATGTCCCTATTAACCTTGATAGGAGGCCTGTCCTATATACAGTATATAACATACCAGTTACTGTAGCCTTAAAATAAACACAGATAAATACTAAACATAAAAAAGGGATTGTTGAAAACATCAAGACGTAAATCCAACAAAGGCACACTTGCCTTTTCTTACTCAGCAGCCAAATAATGGAATTCCCTGCCTCTGGAGATTCGCCAAACCCCTACACACACCCTGTTTAAAAGCAATCTTTGTTCCTTCCTATTTAACCATGTCTCTTGTACCTGCTTCAAAAACCCTTGAACCTGACACAAATCTCCCTCGCCTTCATACCCCTAACTGCTATATATACTATTTTGCTGTCAACCTCTTCTAGCTCTGACTATAAGCACTTATGTGGTATGCTTTGTTATCTGTGAAACTGCTTTCAATCCAGTGCTTTAATAAAAGGAATAAGTTTAGTCACTAAGACATATTACTGTTATTCCTTTTGGTCACGCTTGCCAGCCACTATTGTGAAATCGCTATGTCTTTGAAGATCCTCTAGAATCAAAATGTATGTATTCTTCCTGCTTATATTGTGTAATTTCTGTTTAATGTGCTGTATTTAATGTAGTAATTTCCCTGTTTCCCTGTTTTGGCAAAATGTATGTATGGCAAATGTATGTTTTCAAATGCATGTTTCTCGAAGTTCTCCTACCACTGTAACCTCTTGGGTCGTGCCTGAAAATAGTCATGTCTTGGCTATGGTGCTTACCCGGTTAACAAAAACTAAATAAATAAATAAATACAATATAGTAGAACCTTTCATAGCAGCGCAGACCTTTCTGTTTAAACCTTAGGTGAATACTAACTATATGCTTCTAATCAGCTTATGCCTGACAGGCCCACCAAGTTATACTTGAACTACAGATATAGTTTAGGGTAAGGTAGGTGTCAACAGAGAAACAATCCAGCAAAAACATTGACTCAGGCAAGAAGAGAGAAAGAAAAAAGTGTTACCGAGTCTACACACCATAGAGGAGAATACGTGGCGTGAAGCATGCCAACCTCGATTCACCTTTGCTCTTAAGTAATAGGAGGGTTCTGTAGTGGGGGGGGCACTCTGCAAACATGTGAGTGAAGATAGGCGTCCCACTTTGTATGGTACTCAGTCAGTCTGCCTCTAGCTGCTGCCGTCAATCTTTCAAATGTGGCCAGTCTGACCATGGTCGCCCTCCATTGAGAAAGTGTGGGAGGCAGAGGTTGCCTCCATTTCATAAATAGAGCTCTCTTTGCTTCCATGACAGCAACAAGGAGCCAGGCCTTATTAGAAGGGGTAAGTGCATTAATTGAGAACATATCTCCTAACAGCAGGGAGTAGTGATGCAGGGACAATGGGGTACCCACTATTGTAGAGCAATCCTTCAGGACTGAGGTCCAAAAGGTGTGAATAGTTGGACACAGCCAGAGTATGTGATATAGGTGGGCCTGGGAAGAGTGACATCTCCAGCAGCAGGGATTATCTTACACCTGTGCAGGACTGTAGGAGTTTGGTACTATCGGAGAATAATTTTTAATTGGACCAATTGACTCCTGGAATCTACTTAGACCGTGTGGGCCAGTCTGAGACAGTCCGACCACTGTTGTGGAGATAAGTTATGTGAGATATCTTGCTCCCATGTGGCTCTGCTGGGAGGAGTGACATCCGATTGCAAATCTCTGAAAGTTCTGTAGATAACACTCATGAGGCCCTTGCCTCTGTTGGGCAGGGAGATGTTGTTCAAACAGCTCCAGGGGGACTGAGGGGGCCAGTTTTTAAGTAGAGGGGTCACAGCGCTATGCAGTTGGAGAAACTTCCAAAAATCTTGGTTTGGTAATTTATATTTAGTTTTAAGGTGCTCAAAGGACATCACTGTGCCCGTATTTGGTATTAGCAGGTCAGCGATCGTCTGTATACCTTTAGATGCCCAAAAAGTCCATTGAAGTGGCTTGCGATCCACTCTTACAAGTAGGTTATCCCAAATCGGGGTGTAGCCTAAATGGGAAGATAATCTGAGTTAGGAACACCAGTTAGGCCCATTGCACATCTCCACAGAGCACATGAATTTGCCATAACTGGCGTGAGTTGGGAGTTAGTCAGCTTCCTATTAGATAGCAAAGAGTAAAGGGGGGTTCCTTTTGCCAACGAAGCTCCCAGCACCACCCACTGAGGAGGGGGAGCATGACGAGGAGCAAACCATGTCAAGGTCTGAGCCATGTTAAAAGCCAGATGATATCCCACAAACCAGGGGAGCCTGAGCCCTCCCTTCACCCAGTGTGCCTGTAGTTTCACTCTGCCCCACCTAGGGAGGCACTCTTCCCATAGAAGCAGTGCCACCAGCCTATCTAAGGCTTGGAATGGTTTCTGGGAGAATGGAATTGAGAGATTATTCAACAGGTAGGAAACCCTCGAGAAGATAAACATTCTAACTGCCTCCACTTTACCCTTTAAAGTTAGCCACAATTTCCTCCAGCGGTGAATCTCCGCTGTAAGTGCTGATAAGAGGGGAGAAAAGTTGGCCATTTCAAGGTCCTTCCAGGCTGCTGTAATATTGATGCCCAAGTAGGTGAAGCCTTGAGGTGCCCAGGAAATATCTGTGCCCGTTAGACACTGTCTACTACATTTCTTATTTAAGGGAGACAATAAGGTTTTCTTTTGATTTACCGTGAGGCCAGATATCTTAGCGAACTCTTGCAATATAGATAGGACAGGTGGGAGAGGGGATTGTGGGTCAGCTAGCGTGAGAAGCATATCGTCTACATATGCATTAACTAAGTACGAGGTGTTCCCCATGGGAATACCTGCTACAGTTGGAGTATTGGCCAGTGTTCTAATTAAGGGGTCCAGAGCTATCAGGAATAAGAGTGGCGAGAGTGGACACCATTGCCTGGTACCTCTTTGGAGGGTAAAGGAGAAGGAGAGATCCTTGTTGGTAAGGATTCTGGCCGAAGGCAGATTGTACAGTGTAAGCACCCATAAGCGAAATTGGCGTCCAAATCCATAGCGCTGTAGAGGCTGGTGCAGATATTCCCACTCCAGCGAGTTGAAAGCCTTAGCAAAGTCAACCGACAAGGCTGCCATGGGAGCTTCGGAGTGAAGAGCTAGCCACTTTAGGTTTAACATAAGGCATAGGTTGTCTGTGCTCGATTTTCCTTTCAAGAACCCCATTTGGGAGGGATGGATCAGGTTTTGAAGCACTGGGGACAGCCTAGTTGCTAGAATTGTAGCTAGTATCTTGGTGTCAACCGAGAGAAATGAAATAGGTCTGTAATTTGCACACGACAGATTATCCATGGCTTTCTTGGGGATTAGTGATATAAGGGCCTCGAGCATAATGGGGGGGAGAGTACTGCTTGACTGGGCTTCTTGGAAAGCCTGAAGTAAGGGGGAAGTAATCTCATCCTGCAGGACTTGGTACATTTCGGCAGGTAGCCCATCCAGCCCTGGAGCCTTTCCTTTGGCCATGTAAGAAAGTGCAGACCATAGCTCCTTCCAGGTGATAGGAGCATCCAGCACAAGAGCCTGTGCCTTTGAGAGCCTAGGAGGCTGTGCCCCACCGCAGAAGCTTTGCAGCCACTGAGATAACTCTGTAGCCCACAGGGAGCTCTTAGATTGATATAAATCTTGGTAAAATATTTTCATAACTTCACTGATACCTTTCGGTGTTGTGGCCGCCTTCCCCTCCTTGTTCTCTAAAGCTAGGATTCTGGATGCAGTCTGTTGCTTCCATAGGCAGTATGCTAACAATTTTCCCCCTTTATCTCCCCCCTTCCAGAACCTGTGTTTAGCCCGGGGGAGTTGCCACTCCACTTTCTGTTCAGCAGCACATTAAGTTTATATTTTAGGCCAGTGATGTCGGCTAAGAGAGGGGAGTTAAGTGAATTGGTGGGTGTCAATTTAAAATGTTTCTCTAGAGACACCAGATTATTTTGGAGCTCAGTTATTCGTTTTGCCCTTTCTTTGTTTTTGGCCGCAGAGTAGGCTATAATTCTCCCGCGTATAACTGCCTTAAAGGCCTCCCAGACTGTGGCTGCACTGGTTTCCCTGAAGGTGTTAACTTGAAAAGTAGGAGAGGACTTTCTTTTTTATATATACTCCTGTAAAGCTGCGTCCTCTATTAGTAATGGATTGCATCTCCATCTTGTAGAATTCGGGCTCTGCCCTTGGGGAGAGATGTAATCTTTACTGGGGCTTGGTCCGAAATAATAATACTGTCAATAATGGGAGCTATGACCCCCGGCATTGCAGCATGATTGGCCAGCCAGAAGTCCAGTCTACTGTGCGTCCCATGCACTGTAGAATAGTACATGTAGTCACACCCGCTTGGATGGTTAATCCTCTAAGGGTCACCTAACCCCCACTCCGACATCAAGGAATTTAGGGTTTCCAAAACCCTGGGGTCAGACTGTGGTATAGGTACAGATTTGTCTAAGAAAATGTCACGCGCTAAATTGTGATCTCCCCTAACAGAATCGAAATATCCTGATCATCCCCACTGAGCTCTGCAAGAGCTTGGCTCACCTCAGAGTAAACATCCCCCGTATCCGTGTTAGAACCATATACATTGGCTATCAGTGCCTTACCCCCAGGATACGCCAACTTAACCACTAACCACCTGCCCAATGAATCCTGGTGTTGACCTTCCACCATCCACGGGCCTGACTTCTGTAGGAGGATAGCCACTCCCCTGGATTTCGTGGATGCACAACTGGCCAACACCGTACCCACCCATAACCTTTTTAACCACTGCACTGTGCGGTTGGTGAGGTGCATCTCCTGTAATAGTGCAATGTCCGCTCCCAGCGTATGTAGCTACTGTATTACCTTGGTCCGCTTTGCTGGATGATTGAGACCACACACGTTCCAGGAGATGCAACCCCATCCTTGCGACACTACTGTAGCATGTGCCATAATAGCACCCTCCTGTTATGTAGAAAAGAGAATATGTGTACTCACCCAATCAGCAGGGGAAGGAAAGGTAGAGGTTAGTAGAAGAGTGAGACTACCCGGCTAGTGGCTTATAGATGGTCTGATGCATGATGAGCCTCTAAATCTCCAGGTGTGTAGGAACGACCGTATTGGTCAAACTACTTGCAGCAGTAAAGAGGTCTGTGCAAAGTGAAAAGATAAAAAGGGACAGAGGAAAAAACAGAATTATACACTTTAGCAATTTAAAGAAAAAAAGAAAAGAAAAGACAGGGCAGAAAAGTGCCAACAAACAACTGTCAGATAACCAGGTTAACCAGTAAATTATTTATAACCAGTATCACACAATGATTCTATCAGCTATCACTCAGATACTGGGGCCGAGTTGGATGCATATGTAGGGGATAATACCCCCTAAGCCACACTGCTTCGGACACCAAATGTTGATCGGGCGGGAGACCCACTAAATCAAGTGTTCTGTCCTAGCCCGAATCTGTGCCTCCAGCTAGATGAGCTGCATCAAGCCTCCAGGAACGGCCTATAATCTAATACCACCCCCCCCATCCTACCAGAGAATGGAGGGAGGGGTCTCAGCCGAGAACACCGGACCCCGGGGTAGGAAAAGGGGAGAGGGATGGGGGGGGAAGGGAATCTGTCAATCCACTCAAGACTTTTTAACAGTCATTTGACATATGGGGAGCAGGAGTGATCCCTAGGTGTCTATACATTAGGTATCTCACACAAGGACACAGCAGTGGCTATCAGGTGCACCTATGTGCACCATTTGGAAGTAGTCCAGCTGATGGGTTGCTCATGCAGTGTAGGGATGAGTCGGGAGTGCCGGCAGCTAAAGTTGTCCCCAGGCTCACAGCCCTACCATTAATATACGCGGGGTGCATATGGCGGTGCACCTGTCTTAGCAGATGGGGAGACAGCTTATTGGTCTCGAGAAATGAGTCAAGTAGAAGCCTTACCCAGGCCGATAAACCTGTTATGGGGGGGGAGCAGGTCTCTATCCCCTAACCCTCAGTCGTACCCTAGTGTTGCGTTAAGTACGCTAATATGAACAGGGGTGCAGCAGGAGGGTACCCCCCCACACTCCCTGGCTACTGCACAGCAAATGTAACCCAACTTTCAACTACTGAGAGTGATAGTACAGGCAGTCTTCTGATTCTCAAGTCCCCAGTATGAACAAGGCTTCAGCATAGATCTTCAATCCCAGCTTCACAGCAGCACAGGTTGCCTTCTCCACGTCGTTCTCTTCCTCCTCCATCGCAGTCGCCCAGTCAATAGGTGTCGGGTCATCCTCCAGGGCCCCCATTGGTTCCTTCGCCTTATCTGCTACTCTATTTCTCTCCAGTGTGTTAGGATCCACTTTCAGGAACTTGGCAGGTGGGGATGCAACTGCTGTCTCCTGAACTGGTGGATGGGGACTTCCGGGACATGCACGCTGTCTTGCTGGCAGTGGAGGGTCAGCCCCTTCAGGCATTTGTTGAGCTGAGGCATCTTTATGTGTTTCCAAGGCTTGGCTTGATGCAGGTTGTGGCAAATTTGCTTTGGTTTCATCAGGTGAGGAAGTCCATAACTGCCTCTTCGATGGGGGGTTGTATTGTTCGGACTCGTCAGCCTGCGATAATGGTCCTCTGGAGCAGCGCTACCTTTCTTATTGGTCCCCGGCGATATTTTGGCCCTGGGCTCCCAGAGGAATCTGGGAGATGTAGTACCAGCCAGGATACCCGGCCAATGCCCTCTGATCCAGGCCTCCGCATCCCTCGGTGATTCTGCCACAAATGACTGACCGTCTTTACACGTGTAAAGTGAAGTGAGTCCCTTAAATCTGTATTGCACTGAGTTCACATTCAACACTTTTTTAATCATCGTGTAAGCACCCCGTCTTGCCACAACCTCTTGTGAGAAGTCTCTGTAGATAGAAATGGCATGCCCCCTCGAAGACAGCTCCCCAACATCCCTTATAGCTTTCAACAGGTGCTCCTTAACTGATAAATGCAGCAAACAGGCTACAATGGTCCGAGGACTTTTGTTGTGGTTTGAGTTGCTAGGGACCTGATAAGCATGCTCCGCATTAACAGGCTCCTTCCAGCATTCTCCTATTAGCTGAGGAAGCCATTCATTTAGAAATTTCTCTAAATTAGGGCCCTCTGTCCCCTCTGGTACCCCAAGAATACGCATGCTGTTCCTTCTTATATGATTCTCTTGTATTTAGGCTCTCTGCCACAGGTGCATCAGCTTGGCTTCATGGTCCTTTAATTTGTGCAGGACATTCAGATGCTGGCCTTCCAGTTCCCCCACATGCTGCTCCAATACATTGTGTTGATCATCCAACCTGCGGACATCGGCGACATTGCCCACCAGTGAAGCACCGATGCTGTCCACCCTAGACAGTAACGCCTCCAGCATTTTGGTTATATTGCCTAGAGCTTCACCCACATTAGTCTGAGCCAGGGCACCCTGTATCGCTGCCCCATCGCTGCTTCCCACAACTTGGTCCATCCTGACAACGAATTACCCTGTGTGAAAACAGCCGGGTGATTAGAAAAGCTCCTTAGAGTTGTGGCTTTATCCGCATCTGTAGTTCAGCATAACAGCTGGCCACCAGCACCCTCAATTTCTGACTGGGCAGCCAAACACAGAATAAACATGCAGTCGCTCCATGGAAAGAGAACCCCGAGGTGCTTCAGTTGGGAAAACCGCGGTCGTGCCTCTGCGACCTACTTAGCAGCGACTCAGCCGGCAATTGCACAGTTCATCAGCTCTTCTGCATGTTGTTTCCCCAAAAATTGCTGTATTAGCTGAGACCGGGGGTGGGGGGGAGAAGGTCAGGGGTTAAAAATGCACTTAAGCCATCACACTGCCGGTAGATGCATAATTTCCATCGGGCTGGGGCAGATCGATTGGTTTTAGGCTGCCATCTTCACTGGTTCCCACCGTAAGTCCTCCAAATAGTTGCAATCCTTAGTAAGGATACCCTGATAGCATTGCAAATTCATTGATAGGTCTGAGTGACCACTTACTGTAACTTCGCCTAATGTGACTGTGTGTGGGGTCCCTGATATAGCGCTAAAGATGCCTGCCTGGGAATAAAAAATAAGTTTATACTTTACATTGTTAAGTAGTGAGTAAGATGATCAAAAAGTAGTTTTACTATGCACCCATCCTTCACAAAAATATGAGTAGAACTCCTTATACTGCATGAAGGGATAGAGGTTTTAAACAATTTACTGGAATATAAAATTAAAAAAAACACAGCTCACAGTGTCAGCCTGATATCAGTGCTAGGCAATATCATGGAAGCCATTATCAGTGACAGAATAATGTGCAACATAATTGAGGGCAAAGTTGTTGACCCTTCTTAACATGACTCTATGATGGGCAGATTATGACATACTAACCTATCATCTTCTTTGAATATAAGAAAAGGCAGGTGGATATGGCAGAGCGATAGATGTAGTCTGTATGGACTCCAGTATGGCATTTCACAATGGTGCATGACAACCTTCGGTCACAGTATATCAATATACACAAGGCATACATAAAATTGATTGCTTACCAGTCTGGGAGCAGGAAGCAAAGTTTTTTAGTTGAAGGGCACTAATCCTATTGGAGGAAGATAATTTGTGGTTTCCCATAGGGATCAATACTGGAGCCACTGCTGTTCAACATTTTTATAAACAATCTGAAAGTTGGAGCCTCCATCAGACTATAGTACTTCAGTGTGCTGATAGCACTAAACAGGCCAGGTTGGTAGACTCTCATGAAGATGTGGAAAAACTTCCAGTGTACCTAAGAAAGCTGGGCCATTGGTATTGACTCCTGAAGTCTCAAATTAAAGGTAGCCAAATGCAATGTGCTTTACTTGGAGAGAAAAACAGAAGTAAATCCATCCACTGTGCAGGTCTCCTCTTCTTGTGGAGAACTATATGGCCTGAATAGTAGTTCATGGTCACATGGTCATGAGTGGAAACTGAAAGGATGGAGGTTCAGGAGTGACACGAGAAAGTATTATTTTATTGAAAGGGTGGCAAAGCTGTGGTGGGTGCTAAAACTTGGTGATTTCAAGTACATGGAATAATTTGGGTTACACGAGTTGTGACAGATCATCAAACACCAACACCAAGCATAAAAGTCCAAAATTTTATTATAACATAATAAAACTTAGGTAACTTACAACAGGAAACCAAGCTCCTGAATTGCTTGTCACTGAGAAAGACTACATGGCAGCCCACTGAATTTCCTGTTTTCCTTCTTCTGGAGTAGCTAACTCTCTTATCAGGGTGCGGGTAGACCTTTTTTACAGTCTTGTATACAATTACATAATTGCTGAGGCTGTATTTTCCATTTTTTCATCATAACTGAGTGACCTTATACATCTGCAAAGCCATCTAAAACAGGTCTAGCATCTAGGTTTATCTTAGCTTTGCAAAAATTGTACAGCCATAGCGTAGGCAAACAATTTCCCCTACAATAGTTTTAGAAAGTCACCGACTACTTCCCCTTTTCCAGAAGTCAGACAGTCACATCAGAAATCAGTCCTGTAGCCAACAGACAGTTCATAGAATCATAGAATCATAGAAATCTGACACCAGAAAAGGAGTCAACTGGCCCTAGTCTGCCCTAGTTGTGTTGTAAAACTTGTCACATTGCAATGGTGTTTGCAAAGAAAAAAAAATGTCACAGTAATTTTCCAAATGCCAGATCTAAACTAATACATTTATATACACGTGTGTGTGTGTGTGTGTGTGTGTTTGTGTGTGTATCTAGATAGATAGACAGACAGAGATAGATAGACAAACAGAGATACTGTAGATAGATAGATAGATAGATAGATAGATAGATAGATAGATAGATAGATAGATAGATAGATAGGCAGACAGACAGATATGGATGGATGTAGCAAGGCAGGCCCAGTATTGGTTGTCATTACAGGTTTCAAGCAACCACAATATTGATTCTCAATGCAGTTCATAAGTAGTCCTCACATTATGTTGTCATTGTCCAACTGCAGGCTTTTGTCAGTTAGTAAGTGTACATCATATTTTGGTAGCATATCACAGTATCATTACACAATCATGGTTGGGATAGAATGAAGAGTAGTCATTGCTCAGGGCAGCAGAAACTGGGAGGAGAATGGGGGAAGATAGTGATGGTTAGGAGTCTGGAGTGACACTAGGTCCCAGGGCTAAATAATGAATGTGGTCAGACTGAATGGACCATTGGTCTTTTTCTGCCATCATTGTCTATGATTTTATGTTTCTATGTTGCAGTAGTAGAGAAAAAGGACTGGAGTCATAAAAGACAAGGGGCTAAAGCATGACAAGAAGAGTGTGGCCACTTTCAAGAGTGCAGGCAGAATGCTGGGTGACCAGAGTGGCAGGTAAGGTAATCCTGCCACTTTTCAAGTCTCAAGTCAGGATCCATGATTAGTACTGCATGCAGTTCTGGGCTCCTCAACACAAAAAGGACACTAAGGCAGTCAGGAAGGTGCAACTCAGGGCCACAGAAATTGATCAGGGGTAATCCAGATAAATGCCATGAGGAGAAACTGGAATCCAGTAACATGTTCACTTTGAAGACAATGAGCCTAAGAAATGACTCGATGTCAGTTTTCCACATACTAAAGGCCATTAACAATATCAAGTGTACAGCAATATATGATCTATTGTCCCCCAGCAGTACATGGAGGCACATTTTAAACTCAGAAGTGATACATTCAAAGGTATGATTAGGAGGCATTTCTTCTCCCAGAGGGTGGAGAACCAATGGAATCACTTGCTAACACAGACTGTGAACATGAAGACGATAGAGGCCTTCAAGGTAAGCCTTCCAAAATGCCTACTTACCAAGGAAATCAGAGTATCCTGGGTGGTAGAGTGGGTATGGAATCCCAAAAAGTGAGTACATGTCTGTACAGCATACATATTAACCATTACTTATGAAGTGTGTGGGGGTACCATGATGACCTAGAGTCCCTTCTTACCTTACATTACTACAATACTATATGGTACATATACAAAAAAATGAATTTGGATATAATTACACACAGAGAAAGACCAAGTGGCCCATTTAGTACAGCACTCTAGTCTCCCCTTGTTTTAACAAGATATTTACATTTTTTTCGGTCACTGTGTCTCTGATAGTAAGGCTGTACATAAAAGCAGCTCAATATGAAGGCAGGCTCCACAATGTAGAGTGTAGGGGGCACTCTTGCATACTTATGGCCTGGATGCAAGCCCCTAGTTTAGAGGTAGCGGAGGCCAGCAGGGGAGAGTGATCAAGCAACCAATATGTTCTTCTCCTCTGGCACTTGATCAACTCTTCAGCTGTCCAGCTCCCTGTAGAGTGCAGGGCACTGAATCATAAAGAGGCTCCCCACATAGGGGATGGGCTGCTATTGACACATCTGCTCATCTGGCTGGGGAGAAAACCCAGATGGGTACTGAGCACGCAATCTTCCTCACTGGCTTCTCCTCCTTTGGGTCAGTCCCCACATGGACCTGTCCAACCAGTGGAAGCCCCATATATAGGGATTAGCAGGGGGCAATAAAGGTACTAGCTGCAAGAAGAAGGACCTGATGGGTTTCATTATCAAGGTGGTGAACAGTGGTACATGAAGTGGAAAGAGGTCCTGCCAGGCTGTCCACTGAGTGGGAGCCATACAAAGAGAATAAAAAAAGCACAGTATGATTAAGGTAGCCCTTAAAATCACAAATGTTTTATTTATTTTACAATTTAGTAACCAGGCTAGACCAACTGAGAAATGGAAAACATTTTTAGTGTGGGCCCTGAGTCTTCCTAATATTACTGCTTGGTGGACTGGATCACTGAAGAGTTACATGACTTTCTTAAGGTATCATACAATGCATAATTTGTTCTACAGGATTTTGACCCTGAGTGCCCTGCTTCTTAAGCATGTTCTCTTAACAGCTAGCCCACTGTCTCCTACATACTTACTATGAAGGAGAGATAAGGGATGCAATGCCATCTCCTGAGCATGAAGAAAAACATTTGATGTGATAGGACATTCCATTCTATTTAAAATAAGTCTGAACTATGTTGTCGACTGACATCACAGTGACGGAATTATTTTGACCACAAGTTGCAG